>CM042963.1:29556864-30831154 GCA_023678885.1 Pogostemon cablin
GACTCCACCCGCATCATCCGTCATTGTTGCACAGTCGAAATCTTTCGCCGATCAGATCTGACTCTCAGTCATCGAAAAAGTCACTGCCTTACCACCGAGCACCACCGCCGCTGTCGCAAAACCAACGCCACCGGAGAAGATCTGACTCCCGACGCACCGCCAGCCACCGACCCTTCTTCCCCATGCTGGAATCACTCACCACCACCAACGACCATCATCTGTCGCCACCACCGCCAATGGCAGAAGAGAGATGGAGACAGAAAGAAGAGGGAGGGAGATAGGAGAGAGGGTTTCAGATTAGTAAGGAAGATGAATAAATCAATGAGGACAATTGAGTAATTTACGTTCCTTAAACCCAGGGTATACCCCTTGATCGTCGCTATTTTCACATATATTTTAGTGTCTTTTTATGTGTATTTTTATATGTTTTTATTCGATTTGTGTATCTTTTAGTGGTGTTTTGTGTTATTATGGATATGTGTGTATAAACTAATAAATGTATGAAAATAAGCTTAATTGCATGTAAAACAGGTCAAAAATAGAGCAAAATAGAGTTGGGAGCCAAAACGGAAGAAAGTGGCAGAACTCGACCCGACTCGAGCAAAGTCCATAGCTCGAGTCGAGTCGGTGTGAGAAGCCCGAGTCGAGCTGCAGGAGTCAACCTCCGAATAATCGACTGTACACATCAGAGACGCTTGCTCGACCTCCCATGTTGCTCGAGTTCGGAGCTCGAGTCGTGCTCCATCAAATCTTAGAATCTGCCGAGAAACATGTCTCGACTTAAGTCGAGCTATGCCAACTCGAGTCGAGTTCGGTCAAATGTGAGATTTAAGTTGAGCACGTGTTCTAGAAGCTTCCAGGAGAAAGCTATTCTGATCAGTTACCAAATAATTTTCACACACTACCACACTATTTCCACACACACTATCTCATCCATTCATTTCCATCTCAATTCCATCCAATTCACCATCAATTTCCATAGATCTCTCCATAGATCATCTACTCACAACATTCCTAAGAAGAATTGAGGCTTAAAAAATTGGGATGCAAGTTGAAGGAAGAGATCTCCCTAATTCACAAATTGAAGAAACTTTACTTTTGATTTGTAATTTTATTGAATTGTTTGCAACAATGGATTCATGTTATCATTGTAATAGTGTTAGCATGATGTTTGTTGTTGGCGAGACCTCTTGTGAGACTAGTCACATGATGGATTAAGGGATTCTAGATTTGTAGGATTTTTAATGGTTTAATTGATTTGATATTGGATTTTCTCTTATGATATATGATTCTTGATTCATGTTATGATTTGTATGGTTAAATTCTCTATTCATAGTGTTATGATGGTCATTCCAATATTATGTTTAGGGTTTTAATTGAATCATTTTATGATATGATCATGCATGTTAGTGTAGGAAGAGATAAGATATACCCTTCTTGTACTTAGAACACTCATAAGTGAACATTTAAGTGATTAAGTGAGAAGAACCAAACTTATGATCATAGTATCTTCTAAGAAAATTGAGAGTAAGAGATAATCCTATGAGATTTAAACTTGTAAAAGAGTTGAGAACCTAATTGCCTTGGCCATAAGGATTAGGGTACATATGTGATTGCTTCTAGTCCATTATCAATGATGTTTTGCCATTATAATCTTGCATGTCTAGGTTATTTCCTTAATCTTGATTGTGATTAATTCTTGCTTCTTCTTAAGATCTTACTACACCCATCCATTCCATCTTGTTACTTGATTGCTTACTTGTCTTTAGTTGTTAATTGTTTTCATTAGTTACTTGATAGCTTAATTGTTAGTATAAATCTCAAAACCCAAATTGATCACTCTTATAAAGTATGATTAAAAATGAATTCGGATACACTCTTGATTTTATGTCTCCCATGATTTGATAATTGATTTGGTCACTCACGAACTACTCCGATAGAGTATACTTGCTTTAATTAAAATATAACAAAAATTAAACCAAGTTCACCCCCTTTGATATAGTTTACATACACTCCTCCAGACAATACAATTAGTCCAAAAACCAAAAACATAACAATAATAATAATAATAATAATAATAATAATAATAATAATAAAAAGCCAACCAAACACCAATTCGTTACACTTAGAAGTCTAAATCTCCTTGGTAATGGTGCAAAAAACTTGATCGTTTAATTATTTGCCTGTAATGAGAGCAAGTAATGTACTCTATCGTAGTAGTCTTAAGGTGATCAAATTAAATATCGATCCACAAGAGATGTCAATCTTAAATGTATCCGAATTTGTATTTAACATCTTTATACGAGCGATAGAAATGTATCCACAAGAGATGTTTGTAACTACCATGTAATCTCTTTTCATTTATTCTATGTCGTCAATATGTGTCAGTCGTTGTGTCAATTTATCGAATATTGATCTTTTCATTTAAGTTGTACCATTTCTATGTTTCATTTAACATCTATCATGGTTAACTTTTAAGGAAACAAAGTATTATTCACAATTCTTCCTTCATCTATTGGTGACAGTCTTCTTAACAAGTTCATACATTATTGTAAAGTTGAATCTGTGCATAACCGATACACTTATGTATATATCGAACATGGCAGTGAGCTAGCATTCAATATTTGGTTTTGGTTGGCGTACCTTAGTAAGCTTTTATTCCATTTTTAATTGCATGTTTATTTTTACCAACTATTATAATCCAATCCACAATAGTTTCATTGTGAAGCTGTATAATTTCATTGGTTCATTCAAAGTTTGATTCTTAATTTAATATTATAGAATATTTTCTTTTACACTATTATGTCTTTTTTTTTTTCAATTTACTCTCTTATTAATATATTTTAAATCTCATTTGTATTAATGTATGTATTTGTGTTATTCTCAAATATTTTAGATTGGGTCACACCGAGCATTCTATCCATCAGCTTAGAGCGCGTTTACTTATAGAGTTAACCCAAGTTAATGTGGGTTAACCCTTATAAATTTTTGTTTACTTCAATAGTTTATTTTGAAGGGATATCCCACGAGCCCGAGTTAATTTATAAGAATTCTACTGTTCATGACTTTAATTAATGAACCTCCAGAACTTGGAGGGTTAATTTTCACTTAAAGGATTTACTAAGTGAATTTATTTTTTTACCCTTAATTTATCCTCAAATTGAAGTTTTTAAGCGACTGTTCTGTTTCATTTATTTTATGGGTAGGTGTTGGACGGATCCTTTATCCTCAAATTGAAGTTTTTAAGCGACTGTTCTGTTTCATTTATTTTATGGGTAGGTGTTGGACGGATCCTCTTACGTGTGACGCATTATCCATTAATCCAAATAAATATATTTTATATTAAATAAAAAGAAAATTAAAAGAAAAAAAAGGGCCCGGTTTGACTTAACTAATTAAAAATCCTATTTTAATAATCATAAAATTCGACAATCTCCTGTTCTCGCCGAGCATTCACAGACATGTTTTAAACTCGCCAAGCATTCGCTTATAATAATAATAATAATAATAATAATAATAATAATATTATTATTATTATTATTATTATTATTATTATTATTATTATTATTATTATTATTATTATTATTATTATTATTAGATAGTTAAACGATCTCTTTATCACTTTATTATAACTAGGTATCACTTTTATATTAAAAATATTATCACTTTTTATTCATCTTATAAATTGTGCATAAAATAATTAAACTAAATGTTTATCACTTTTTCTTTATTATGTATAACCCTTTATTAAGCATGTTATCACTTTTTATTTGAATGAATTGTTCGTGAAATAATTTAATTAAAACTTTTTTTTGATTTGGAATCACTTTTTATGGAAAATATAATCACTTTTTATTATTCCAGTAAATTGTTCGTAAAATACATTTTTTAATTAGTTATCACTTTTTTAGGAAAGATGTTATTAGTTTTCTTTTAAAATATTATTACTTTTAATTTATATTGAGTATCATATTGTATAAATTTATAATTTTAAGGGTTTATCACTAATATGTACTCCCTCCATCCCAAATTCAAGTTCACGTTTACTGTAGATACGAAGTTTAAGAAAAGTCACTTTTTGACTTATTTTTTAGGGTAGTATGGTATTTTTGGATAATAAATAAATGATAAAGTATGTTATGTGTGTTAAAAAGATGATGGCAAATTTGAAATTAAAGTATGTTAGAGGGATATTAGTTTGTTGCTTTTTTCTTTTATGGAAGTGTGAAGTTGAATTTGGGACAGACCAAAACGGAAAGTGTGAAGTTGAAGTTGGGACGGGGGAGTACGTGTTTTCATAGCCTAGGAGATACAAAATCAAATTGAAGTATTAAGAGATACATTCTGATATTTTATTTTTTCAAATTTACCCTTAGTACTTTCCATGTTTAATCCATTATTGATTTTCTGTAAAATACTCAAAATTTTGAATCAGGTGAACACCAATATTCAATTCGGTGTACATCAATGCTCAGAATACTATGAACATCAACTTAACACAGATGTACAATTAGGTGAACATCAATGTTCAATTTTCCCTGCACATGGCAACCGACCATCTACAGCTGAACGCCCAAATCTTGACTGCCCCTCTACCCAATATCACCATCTCCACCTACCCTCTCGACCAACTTAACACAGATATACAATTCGGTGAACACCAATGTTCAATTCCCCCTGCACATGGCAACCGACCATCTACAGTCGGACGCCCAAATCTTGACTGCCCCTCTATCAAATTGAGCTGATAGAGACAACAAACCAAGGCCCTACAAGCAATTAAACATCCGAATTGAAATCGAAATCGAAATCAAACGCCAGATTGAAATAAGAAACCCTAAATTCGAAGGATTCGTTCACAATTACTGACTAGAATGTAGAGCGAAGCGGAGATGAGAATGGTACGATATCTGCCCAGAAAGGAGTCGGCGATAAAAGCACTGAGCAGGGACAGAAGCAACGCCGTTCCAGTCCAGGCATTAGCATTCTCCACCACCAGAATATATTAAAATTTTCTTTTAAAATGCTTGTTAACACTAGTGTTAAGTATGGATAATATGGGAACTACAGACTTAAAGTTTGTATGCGTGAGTAATTCTAGAAACTCAATTTACTACGTAGTAAATAGGTAGATAATTTTGTACCTAACAGTTACAGACCCTAATTTTAAATCAAAAAATAAATTAAATGAATAAAAAATTTTAAATTAATAAAATTTTAAATAATAAAAAATATAAATTAAATGAAAAAGTGATGTATAAATATATAGTATATAATATAAAAAACCTAATTAAATTAATTCCAAAATTAATTTTCCAATTTTTTAATTTGAATACAACCAAAAAGAGCGTTTTAAAATGTATTTAATGAGTTAATTGATAATTCGTCTCACATAAGAGAATCCGTAAGACAGTTCCACCCAAGTCTTTTCCTTATTTTATTTATTATACAATCAAATTATGAACATCATTATATAAATTAATTTGCATAAGCACTCCGAACGTGTTGGTTATCCAAATTCGAAAGTCTTTTTTTTTTTTTTTTTAATTCTATAACTTTACTAGCTAGCTAGTGTAATAATAAATATACTCCCTCCGTCCCAGGTAATGAGGGCCGGAGACCTTATGTTAACTATAAGGTCTCCGGCCCTCATTACCTGGGACGGAGGGAGTATTTAATACTCCAATTTTTAAATTCTTTCTAAATTGAACATTTTAAAAACACATTTATTTGTATACTTTGAGTTTTTTAAATCTTTATAATTAATTTTTGTTTAAAAAAAACTTTATAATTAATCAAAATTAAATATAAAATGAATTAATTACTCCAAGGTACACACTTTGTACCCCTAATTACTATTAAATACATTGATTTAAAATAATTATTATTATATATAAAATATTAAAGTAAAATACCAAAATATACCCCTAAACCCATACACCTTTAAACCACCAACCCCACCCACCGCCGGACCACCACCGGACTGCCGCCGCCGCCGGACCACCGGCCGGCCGCCGAAAAATATCCCCAGTCTCTGCCGGCCGCTGCCGCCGGCCGTAGCTGAAGTACTGCCGGACCACCGCCAGACCGCCACATTATTTTGCTGCACACTTTTTTTGCTGCACATACTTTTTTCTACTGCACACACTTTGCTGAACACGAACACTTGTTGCACATAACATTTATGTGCAGCACATTTGTAGGGGTAATATTGGAATATCACTATATATTTTTGTAGTTAGTAGTAATACTTTTGCATGTTTGTATCTCATAATAATTAAGGATTTTTTTGTGTACCTAGTAGTAATCCTCCCCATATAAAATAAAAAGTAAATAAAAGTAAATTCAAAATTACTAGGAGTATTATTTATATAACATCTATCTTGAAATTTGAAATATATATAATTTAATATTTAATATAATAAATTATTTAAATTATGTTTATATTATAATTTTTTAAAATTAATTATATTTATATTATGATGTATAAAAGTAATTTTAAAATTTTAGGTTAAGATATTATTTTTTCTTATAATATTGAAATACATACTTTTTCAATTATTTTAAGTAAATGCACATCTTTCATCTTTATATTAACTAGTAATTGGACCCGTGCGTTGCATGGGAATAAGTATATAAGAAAATATATTTAATTAAATTATTATGTTCGGTAATAAATGATTATTTGTGATTGGATTAAAAGAAAAAGTAGTATTCCAATTACAGGAAAGAAAAATATAAAAAGTTAATTTATTTAGACATTTCGGAATACCTCCCTAAAAACGTAGTTTTTGCAAATTGTTGCCTCGTCACCCTATTTTTTTCTAAAAGAACTCGAAGTCCTGACTTGCTTGTTGATCTTGAAACAGCCACATACAATTGACCGTGGCTAAACACCTGCCTCTTCAAATACAGCCCAACTTTTCCTAACGATTGGCCCTGACTCTTGTTAATTGTCATTGCATAAGAAACAATGAGGAGGAATTGCCTTTGTTGGAATTTGAAAGGCAATCTAACAAATCGACCATAGTGTGGAACTATACAAATATGGGATTTTTTAAAATGAAACATTAGTTGAACACAAAATGATTGGAAAATAGTTCATAATTTTGGAAGAAAGATGTATCTTTTATTTTTTTTGCCTAAACATCTGAAGAATAACAATGTCACATTCTTCTGATTGTTTAGCATTCAACTCCCTTATAATATCTTGACATCCTTGCTCCCACTGAATAACCCTCAAACTTCTTTCCCTGATCAATAAATGCAGAGAAACGTATTATATGAATTTATCCATTATATTTGCAAAATTAAGAATTAGAAACATCTAATGATTACTCATAATCCTCTAGATTAAACTCCAACATCTTGGTGGGTACATCGTTGACCTGAACTATTTGGTTCCTTTCTATCTGACCAACCTTACCCACGACATCTTCCCAAACAAAAAAAAAATTAATTAAATTCATAGCCGATAGAATATTAGTGGGTAACATACAACTGCAATAGTGTAAAATATTACCAATGAATGCACTGTAATCAGTGTTTTTATCAAATAGAATATCCTAAATTGGAACAAAATTATAGATCATGCGTGGAAATGATTCATTGAAGAACTCGGTTACTGTTGAAGATGGCATTAGATATATTTTGTGAGCACATGAAGTTGGCTTATATTCTTCCTTGTTGTCATAGACACAAAATGTACGAATCACGTAGAGGGAATCCTCTTTTATCTTTCCTGCATACTTCCGAGCGAGGTTGCTCATGATCGTAATTTGAATCCGATCACCCTGGGTAGATTCAGAGAAAGAATTTGATTAACTTTTGAACTGCTTTGATTAAGAAAAACCAAAAAAGTATAAAGACCACAATATCTAAGTATCTTCATGCCATGAAAAATTCCTTGCGTCTCCTTGGCACTAGATGCGTTTCCAGAAACGGGAGTCTCATACAATCGAGTGCAACGTAGCGTCACTACAAAGTCGATTATGTTCTTGCTTAAACTCTTGATAAGCGTATATTGGAAAGCCATGTTGATAATTGAATGAATTAAATTGAATATTAAACCTTAACTGAGATTGCAACTAACACTGATGAACGCCTATTTATTGATGAAGTATGTATATATGTACAGAGCAATTTATTGATTATTATTGTTAATTTAGTAACTAAAATTACGGGACAAAAAATTACGCCGGATGTTATGTTTTAATATAAAGTGAAATGTTATGAAATAAATATTATAGGATCCATTAGGTTTAAATTTTCTTTGAATATTTTACATCATCATTAAGATTAATTAATATTAACAAAAAATTAGGCCGAATGTTATGTTTCGATATAAAGTCAAATGTTTTGGGTACGTTAAAAAAGATAGATTTAGTGTAATCAGGAATACTAATTATTAATAGTGAATTCTTCATATTTTATGGGCTATACTTTCGTTAATATTAATTAATATTCATAATTGAAATCTTAATATTTCTGATTCTCTAATTATACATGATTAAATTCTTCTTATTTGAAGTATATATTTTTATATATTTTATGCATGATAAGTTTATTAGGTCACAAAGCATGTGAAATAATTCAAAGCAAACTGAAATTCGAAATAAGTGCAACGGGTGCACCCTAAGATATGGTGCACCCACTTTCAAAAATGTATACAAATATAAACAAAACATATACAATTATGAGCAAAAATGTATACAATTTAATTGTTAGTTTTTTTAATGAAAAATTGAGTGTAAAAAAGATATACAATTATTAAATAACATTTATACATTATTGAATAAAAGTTATACACATATGAATGATAGATTTTTTAAAAGAAAAAACGAAAATAAGTATACAATTATTAAGAAACACGTTTACAAAATAGAATAACATGTATATAAAATTAAATAAAGTTATACATATATGGATGCATCGGTGCACCCAGGTGCACCTAAATATATTAATTTAATATTTAATATAATAAATTATTTAAATTATGTTTATATTATAATTTTTTTAAATTAATTATATTTATATTATGACGTATAAAAGTAATTTTAAAATTTTAGGTTAAGATATTATTTTTTTTCTTATAATATTAATACATACCTTTTCAATTATTTTAAGTAAATGAACATCTTTCATCTTTATATTAATGATTAATGTTCAATTTTAAAATTAAGGGAGGATTACTACTAGGTACACAAAAAAACCCTAAATTACTATAAGATACAAACATACAAAAGTATTACTACTAGGTACAAAAATATATAGTGATATTCCAATATTACCCCTATTAATGTGCTGCACATAAATATTGTGTGCAGCAAAAGTTCATGTGCAGCAAAAAAAGTGTGTGCAGGAAAAAAAAAGTGTGTACAACAAAAAAATGTGGTGGTCCAGCGGCGGCGGTCCGGCAGCTTTTCCGGCGACCAGTTTTTTTTTTTTGGACGAACAGTTTTTCCGGCGACCGGCTGCAGGAGCTCCGGCGGCGGCGGCGCGGCAGCTTTCCGGCGACCAGTTTTTTTTTTTTTTTTTTTTTTTTTTTTTTTTTTTTCTTTCTGACGAACAGATTTTCCGGCGACCGGCCGCCGGAGCTCCGCCGGCGGCGGCGGCGGCGGTCCGGCAGCGGCAGCGGTGGTCCGGTGGTGGGTGGAGGTTGGGGTTAGTGTTTTAAAGGTATATGGGTTTAGGGGTATATTTGGTATTTTACTTTAATATTTTGTATTAAATAATAATTATTTTAAATCAATGTATCTAGTAGTAATTAGGGGTACAAAGTGTGTACCTATCAGTAATTATTTCTAAAATTAATTTCAATTTAATTTTCAATGCTGACGTTCTATTTTAATAATTACATTTGCTTTTTAGCGCGGATATTAAGTAATATAACTAGAATTTTAATATGTACTTTAGTAGATTAAGAGATAGTATAATATTTTAATGTATAATAGATATTTGTATTAGTGTTGTGTGTGAGCTCAGTTAAGAGATATTAATTACTTACTCCGTCCCAAATATTTTCACATTTACTGTTTGCACGGATATTAATAAAAGTCACTTTTTAACTTACTTTTGGGGTAGTTTGATATTTTTTAGTAATAAATAAATAGTAAAGGTATGTTATTTGTGTTAAAAAATTGATGAAAATTTTAAAATTAAAGTGTGTTAGATGAATATTAGTTAGTTGTTTTTTTCTTTTATGAAAGTGTGAAGTTGAAATTTGAATGGATCAAAACTTAAAGTGTGAAGTTGAAGTTGGATAGAAGGAGTATTTTTTATGGGTTTCGTTATATATTGCTATTGAAATGGGATGTCTAAATTAAAAATATAATCCCTTCGTCCGCCGGAAATGTCAACTTTTTTGCTATTTTGGGCTTCCGCAACAAAGATATACATATCCCTTTTTAAACACATGGGACCCACACACATCACTAATACATTTAATATATGAGTCTCATCCACCTCACTAATACAACTACCTACAATACATTAAATAATAATATTTCTTAATCCACGTACAAAAAGCAAATGTATACATATTGGGTAGAGTTAATCATCGAGATTAGGGATGCCAATGGGACGGGTATTTCTGAGTACCCGACCTACCCGCACCCTAATGGGAAGGGTACGGGTTGTTGTAAATGGTTTGGGACGGGTACGGGTAGTTGTGAAAAATACCATTAAGGTTTGGGACAGGTACGGGTAATGCCTCAAATACACGTGAGTACCCCATTTTTATATATATATATATATATATATATATATATATATTTTATAAAATTTAATATATATTTAATTAATTTTTAATCATATTTATTAAATATATATTTAAAATAATAGAATTTATATTATATTTATTTATATTTAATTAATAATAATGTAATTTTTATTATTATATTTATTTAAATAATATATATATAATATATACTCATTCCGTCCCGTTTCAAACTTTACGTTTGTTTTTGCACGTAAATTAAGAAATGTAGTATTTTAATGTATAGTGAGGTGAGAGAAATAATATTTTAATATAAAGTGGGTAGGTGTATTAGTGTGATGTGTGGGACCATGTAGAGAGAAATAATTAATTTGTGTGTGTCTCATTTACCAAAAAGGGAAACGTAAAGATTAAAACGGGACACCCAAATTGAAAATATGTAAAGATAGAAATTGGACGAAGGGAGTATTAAATAAATAAATATTAATGGGTACAGGTACTCGCGAGTATTAATAAACGATTATGGGACGAGTACGGATACCATAATAAAATTTTTAAATGGGACAGATACGAATACGGGTAGTTGATTTTTAATCGGATACGGGTAAGGGTACCCCAAAATAAGCGGGTACCCTATCCGTTGTCATCCCTAATCGAGATAGATTAAGTATATACTACTAAATATTCTCTCCTCCGTCCACTGTCAATCTATCCATTTTGCCATTTTTGGCCGTTCATTCTTAATCTATCAATTTCCAATTTTAAATACATGGGACCTACCCACCCACTAATATAATTAAAATATGAGATCTACACACCTTACTAATATAATTACTCACTACATATTAAATAATAATATTCTTTAATCTATGAAAAAAGTAGACAGATAAATTGGACATGGACAGAGGAAATACTATGTATATTCACGTCAGATTCATCACACAATTGGGCCATTATAAGAGACATCATTTGCTGTGATTCATGTATAATGGTGGGGTACACCATGTATGATGGAGAGAAAACTTTCGTCCCACGTATTTTTATCCATTTTCCATTTTAGGGTGTCCTACGTATTTTTATCCATTTCATTTTTATCGAAAATACATAATATTTTATTACCTACTTTTTACAATTCCAACAGCTTTAATTACTTTTCTACACTTTATTCATCATTCCCAATAACTTTATTTACTTTTTCTTTTTAAATTATTAATTTATCCCTACTTTCTCTTACATTATATATTAAAAAAAATAAAACGTCTTAATCTTCATACCCGTACAAACGGGTAAAAATACACGGAACGGAGGGAGCATGACTTTTCGCTGAATATACATCAGCTTTGGAGATAATTATAAATCCAATTAGGCATATAACATTTCAACTTTTTGAGGATGACTTATTGGAATCTGATTTAGTTTACCAAGATGGAAAAGCAGCATGTCATATTGTCCCACCAACCCATCAATTAATGGTCCTTGATTTATTTAGTATTTCTTTAATTTATTATTATTCCTTAAAGAACTGTTTATGTGTAGGAGAAGTGACTGACACTGACTTTTCCTTTAATTTTCTTCATATGGTCTAACTTGCACTTGTTACTTGGTGTGACCAAACAAGTTTTAATATTTTCCACATTTTTTTGGGATAGACTACTCAATAGGGGTGTCAACGGGCCGGGTAGTGCACTACCCGGACCCGGCCCGTTTGTGAAGTACCTGGCCCGGACCCGCCCCGGACCCGTACGGGTCCTATATAATAGGACCCGTGCCCAGACTCATACGGGGCGGGTCCGCCCCGCCCCGCCCCGTTTTTTTTTTTTAAAAAAATTAAATTATACAAAAATTATTCATATATTTAAATAAATAATCATAAGAATATTAAATATAATTATAATTTAAAAATTATATATATATCCTATAATTATAAATAATTTTTATGTATAAAATATAAAATAATTGTATAATATATATATATATATATTAACATAAAATATAATTATATATATATAAAATATAAATTAATTTTTAATATATTATATACGGGGCGGGGCGGGCCGAGTCGGGGCGGGTCTACGTTAATACCTGGACCCGCCCCGGACCCGTACGGGTCCAGGCCGGGCAGCCCCGTTTCTCCTACGGGTCGGGTCTGGGCCGGCCCAAAACGTGCGGGGCGGGCCGGGTACCCGCGGGTCGGGTGCCCGTTGACACCCCTACTACTCAATGTAATTTTCAACGCATTGACGTTCCAATTCATGGATTGTGGTATTATGTCTTTTCTATAAATTTAAAAAAAGCAAAAATAGTTCAAAATACATTAATAGATTATCCTTTAATAATACTCCTCACCCTGAACAAATATTATATTTTATCATTTTGATTTGTATTAAGATAAAATTTATATAATCTCTCCGTCCGCCTGAAAGAGAGTCTTATACTTTTGTGCACGTTGATTAAGAAGTATTATTATTTAATCTATAGTGGTTAGTTGTATTAGTGAGAGTGTAGACTCCATATTTTAGTTATATTAGTGGGTGTGTATAGGTCTCATGTGTATAAAAAAGGAAATGACCATTTTTGGAGCGGACGACCAAAATGGAAAAAAGTCCCTCTTTCAAGCGGACGGAGGGAGTATATTTTTTTATTAAGTATAAACCACCTAAAACAATTAATATGTCTTTAAGGGCCCACACACAACATTAATACAATTATTCAGTTCACATTAAAATATTTCATTAACCCACTACATATTGAAATTTATATTTCTTACTTATCGTGCAAAAAGTAAACATCAACATTTACTCAATCGAGACAAAAGAGTATAATTAAATTCGAAAAACATTTTTAGTTGGCAGACAATATCTTAGATCAGCACAAAAAATTTTGGGTTAATTGTAAGAAATTAAACCATGAATTTTACTTTTATCGCGCATTAATTCTCAATTTTGAGAAATTGTAAAGAATAATTTAATTTTTAATCATTGTTGCAAAACGCACCCAATTTCTATAAAAGAATCTCCACCTTCGAGAAAAAATTCACACATTGAAAAAGTTATGCAATAATTTCTCAAACATGTGAATTAGTTTACAATATAAATAAAGTTTTTTTTATTTTTCTAACAATTAACCTAAAAATTAATTGTTACTAATTTAAATGCCAATTAGCATGTACACATTTGGACAAGCCATCACAAAATGAGATAGGTATGATTGTAGAAAATCGAGACTGATTATTTGTAAAAATTAAGATATCGTGTTGAAAAGCCTCACATTTTGTCCTATAAATATGTCTATTCCAATTTTGTTGGAGAATATACTTTGCGTTTTAGTCCTATTGCAAATTAGACTAAATTTCTCAAAAGAAATTAAATTCACGATCACAAATTGAATGCATTTTGCAAAATACTTAAATATGATTTTTTTGTAAATTTTCAATGGTGGGGATTAATTTACAATAAAAGTAAATTTTGTGATTTTTCATGCAACTAACCCTTACTCCCTCCGTCACGGCGTAAGTGGGCCTTTTGTTTTTTACACGTAGATTAAGAAGTATTATTATTTAATGTGTAGTATGTAGTTGTATTAGTGAGAATTTGGGTCCCATATTTTAATTGTATTAGAGGGAGTGTGTGGGTCTAATGCATATAAAAAAGGAAAAATAACCTTTTGAGTGGAACGATTAAAATAGAAAAAAGACCTTATTTGAATGGGACGGAGGGAGTATTAATTAGTCTCTTATATAAAAAAGTTTCATGATACAGAAGAGTATTAACAACATAAAAGTACTCCTATTTCCTATGTAAATATATATATATATATATATATTCCTTCCATATTCTTTAGAGAGTTCATTTTTTTCATTTTCGTTGTCTCGTTTAAAGGATTTCATTTCTTTTTTTTATATACATGGAACCTATACATACTTACTAATATATTTAAACTATATAACCTACACATCTACTAATACAACTATCCACTACATAATAAATAATAATACTCTCTAATCCACGTTAAAAAAAGACTAGGACACCCTCTTTTTTAAGTGTAGGGAGAGTATTATAGAATCTTAGAAATAATTATACTTCTCAATTACAATCTTAATTACAAAAAAAATGTGAAAGACTCAATTGAGCGAAAGAAGTACACATTATACATATATATAAAATTTTATTTCGTCATTGAATGTGTAATATAGCAACCTCTTACCAATTTGTTGGTAACTTAATACTCCCACCGTCCCGTTTTAATGTTTACGTTTCTATTTTGCGCGTCTCATTTTAATATTTACGTTTTCCTTTTTGGAATATGAGACCCACCTAAAACAATTAACACTTCTTATCATCAAACACTAATACACTTACCCACTTTACATTAAATATTATATCTTTTCACCCACTATCTATTAAAATATTATACTCCTTTATCAACGTGCAAAAAGCAAACGTAAACATTGAAATGGAACGGAGGGAGTATTACATTTGGAACTAATTAAATATACAATACAATAAATATATCTAATTACACACCAATCAAACTTTAATGAATTGAAAATAGAGTACAAATCTTGTGTGAGATTGTCTCATGTAAGGGCTTATGTGAGACTGATAAAAAGTGATAACATTATTAACGAAAAGTAATACTCAATCGATAAAAAGTGATAATGCTGCAGTGAATTATTTTATGAATAATTTATAGTATAAATAAAAATTGATAATATTTTATAGCGAAAATGATAATATTCTATAGCGAAAGTGATAATAATTTTATCACTTTTTATCCATTTCACTTAAGGGATTAAATGAGACAATCTCACACAAGTCTTTGCCAATATAGAAACATAAGCATCGCATCTTTTTGCCTATTCCGTCGTTATAAATTCAACTTAACACTTTCTATTTTAATTCGTTCCAATTTCAACTTTATATTTTTTAACTTTAATTTCGCATTTTTGTTTTCATTTGTCTCAACTTCAACTTACACTATCATAAAAGAAAATGTATTCAACTTCTATCCCCACGACTTTTCTAAAATTTAAAATTGACATCCCTTCTTTTCACATATAACATACTCCCTCCATCTTAATGAAACAATTACATTTACTTTTTACACGTAGAGTAAAAGATATAATATTTTAATGTATAATATGTTAAAGGATACACTATTTTTAATGTATAGTGGATATGTGTATTAATTTTGTATATAAGTCTCTTTGAGAGATATGAATTGATTTGTGTGGATCTCATCTATCAAAAAGGAAAATACACATTTTGCCTTGGTACATAACAAAATGAGAAGACATATACGTTGTAGTGAGACTGAGAGTACTTTACAATTTATAATAATTTTTCTTAATTTGTGTATGGGTCAATAACTACTAGGTACAAAATTATCTTCCTATTTACTTTGTAGTACATTGATTTTACAGAATTACTCTAACATACAAAATTTAAGGGTGCATTTCCCATATTACCCATGGTTAATACTAGTGTTCACAATCATTTTAAAAGAAATGTTTTCATATATCTGTATATCTCTCCTAAATTACGCAACAATTTTTCTCACTTACTCCTTTCTGATTAATTGCGCAATTAATTGGACGAATGTTCACTCTTAATGTTTTGAACATTTGCGTCATTATTGTTTAATTTGTGGATATTAAAGAACATTTATTAATGATATTCATAATCTTACTTTATTTTGGTGAACATTTGTTAATGTTGAACATTAGTGTATATTCATAATTTGTGGGGTTTTATTGGAGAACATGCGTGGGGTGTTTAAAATTTTGACTCTTGGTCAATTCGTACACCAATGTTCAAATTAATGAATTCACAATCACTGCACACTTGTGTACAACTTCAATAATTAGAAGATTCATAATATACATACTAACATACATAATATACGTGTACAAATATTTTGCAAAATAATATTTAACATTAAAATGCACATCTTTGTACATTAACTGCACACTTGTGTATAGCTCCCATAACCAGAATATTCATAACATACATACTAACATACATAATATACGTGTACAAATATTTTGCAAAACAATATTGAACATTAAAATGCAAATCTATGTACATTAACTGCACACTTGTGTATAGCTTCCATAATCAGAATATTTATAACTTTTACACCAACATACAGAACATAAGTGTACATATGTTATGCAAATCAATATTTAACATTAACTGCATATCTATGTACATTAACAACACATAAATTTTATACGCAAATATTTCAAATCGTCAATTTCAAATCACATTCAAATTACAAAAAAAATAATAAAATGCAAATATTACTAGAAAATAATTTTGTCAGAGTCCTAATCGGGTTGATCATGGACAAACGCAGACGTCACCGAATTTGCAGGAGCAGGGCTGAAAATTGGAGAAAACCCAATAATAATCTCGCACAAGCGAGGAGGACGAGGCAGAGGGCTCGCGTCTGTCAAAATCGCATCGGCAAAAGCGGCGCGATAAGAGCGCACGTCGATTGTAGACCATAGCATCAGATGACGAGCGAAGGTCAGAGGCCCTTCGTGCGGTGACTATACCCGTAGGAGTCGAGAATCCCAGTGGGGAGCCCAATAGAGAAACTAGGGCAAAATCGCGATCTTTCTCAAAGGATAAAACGAGATATCACAAGGCATCGTGGTAGGAATAAGACGAGCAGTCTATCTTCAGCGCCGACGGTGGACAACTGATGGGGTAATTCAGCCCAAAGCGGCGGCTAGGGCTAAATTGAGGCAAAAGTCTAGAGGGAGGCGGGAGAAAAAAAATTTAGAGAGAGAAAGCACTCCCCCCTCCCTCTTTTAATATTCCGAAAGTCACTGATTAGTTAAACATAGAAATTAATAAGGGTAAACTTGGAAAAATAAAATATTAGAATGTATCCCTTAGTAATTCAATTTAATTTTGTATCTTGTAGTAAATAGGTTATTAAATCACGTATCTACTAGTAATAAACACTTTGTGTATTTACAATAAATGAGAAGATTAAAATAGGTCGAAGGAAAGTACTTTACAATTTATAATAATTTTTCTTAATTTGTGTATTTACAATAAATGAGAAGATTAAAATATGTCGAAGGGATTACAATGTAGCATGCTATATAAAATGTTCAAATACTCCCCCGTCCTATCTAAAAAATCTATTTTTTTTTGCTAATTTAATTAAATGTAGTAGTTTTAGATTTTATTTAACAAAATATGGCAGTTTGAGAAAGTGTTAATATTCTGAGTAGAGGCGCCACTAGCCGCCTTTTCCACTGTTCATAATTCAGTCCAATTGAGTCGCCAACTGTAGTGGCGATTTAATAAATAATAATAAAAGAGTAATATTTATAATAATTAAATTGATATGTTTAAATAATTTAGTTGTTTAAATTATAATTAATACTCCTTCCATCTCATTTAAAGAGAGTTTTTTTATTTTATTTTGGTCGTCTCATCCATAGGGTTTCCTTTCCTTTTTTATATACATGAGACCCACTCACCCCCTAATACAATTAAAATATGGGATCCACACTCCCACTTATATAACTATCCACTACACATTAAATAATAATACTCCTTAATCTACGTGTAAAAAAATAAAAGTCACTCTTTTGACGGGACGGGGGGAGTATTATACTTTATCAGCTTTAAAATAATATATACATTTTGCTATTTTGTTTATTTCAAAATAATTTTTTTATTTTAATTTTTACAAGGTTAAAGATTTGTATGAGATCGTGTTACGAATTGGCTTCCCTGAAACAAATAAGAAGTGATAACTATCACATTCTTAAAGAAAAATAATATTAAAATTAATGAAAAGTAACAATGGTGCAATGAACAACTTCATTAATAATTTTTAGAAGGAGCAGTTTTGCGGGAGACTTTCTACCACATTACGCTTTATTAATTAGCTATTAGTACTTTTTTATAAACAGTAATGTTATCACTATTTCTTTAAAAATGTTGTCACTTCTTATTTATACTACAAATTATTAATGAAATACTTTATTGCACTGTTATCACTTTTCATCAATTTCGATATTGTTTCTCTTTAAGGATGTGATAGTTATCACTTCTTATTAATTTCACAGAAGCTATTTTGTGACACGATCTCATGCAAATATTTACCCTTGTAAAAAATAAAATAAGAAATTTATTTTGAAATAAACAAAATAACAAAATGTATACATTATCTTAAAGTTGAGAAAGTATTATTAATTATAATTTAAACAATTAACTTATTTAAATATATCAATTTAATTATTATAAATATTATTTTATTATTATTTATTAAAAGCGCCACTACAGTTCACTCTACTCAATTCGATTGAATTGTGAACAGTGGAAAAGGCGCCTATGCTAGTGGCGCCTCTACTCAGAATATTAACACTTTCTCAAACTGCCATATTTTGTTAAATAAAATCTAAAACTACTATTTTAATTAAATTAGCTTTTTTTTATTTATTTTGGGTGTCCCACACCCAAAAGTCATCTTTACATTTTTATACACATATCCACTAATACAATTAAAATATGGGATCAACACTCTCACATATACAACTATCCACTATACATTAAATAATAATAATTCTTAATTTACGTGCAAAAAATAAAAACTACCCTTTAGGTGGGACGGAGGGAGTATTGTTTATTGCAATTATACTTATAATTATATATAATATATCAGATTGTCTCATGAGAAGTTTTCATGAGACATATAAGAAGTGATTATATATTAATAAAAAATAATTCTTAAATTAATAAAAAGTGATAGTAGTGTATTAAATTATTTCTTAGAAATTTATATTATAAATAAATAAAAAGTGACAATGTTTTTAATGAAAAGTGATAACATTTTTAATAAATAGTAAAAAATATTAAAAAAATATAAATACAGTGTCGCGTGAGATGATTCCGTATTTAATACACTACAAAGAAATTATTTTTTACCAACGGAATATTCCGTTGGTAAAAGCATTAGTTCCATTGTTAAATTGGCTTACCAACGGATTAACAACGGAATCCGTTGGTAAAGTGGTGATTGGTAAATTTTTAGCAACGAAAAATCAATTCCGTTGGTAAATAATTATGTTGGTAATCCATTGCTAATAATTCCGTTAGTAATTTATATAAGGATTTCCTTGGTAATCCGTTGGTAATTACCAACGGATTGAATTTCATTGCTAAAATAGAGAATAAATTCGTTGGCATTCCGTTGCTAAAACAAAAATGTCATTATTGTTGCTAATCCATTGGTAATTACCATCGGATTGTATTCTATTGATAAATTCAGTTGCTAAAAAATATTTTTTTTAGTGATACTGGATCACTCCTTCGAAAATGAAATGGACCATGAGACAGGTATGTATTTATTTAAGTTTAAATAAAAATACTTAAAAAATTATTGAGTTAAAATCTCTTTTGTCTCCAGGTACACGAGATGCATAAGGATATAATATTTTATTTTAAAAGGTATATATTTAAATTAAAAAGGATATAATTTTTTATTGAAAAGATTAGCTAAAATTTTAATATTATAAATATTTGATTAAAATAATTATATTTTTTATAAAAAAATCAAGACTATACGTTTTTTTTTATTAAAATGTATAGTATCATTTACTCCCTCCGTCCCGGGAAGTATTTCACGTATTGGTGTGCGCGGAGTTTAAGAAAATTTTGTATTTTTATGTATAAAGTAAGAAAGAGAATATATATTTTAGTTGATTTAATGAAAAAGGTGTGTAAAGTTATTGAGAGATGTGGAAAAAGTGTGTAAAGTTTTTGGGAGATGCGAAAAAGCAAGTATTATATTGGGATATGTGTAAAAAGTGAGTATTAGTATAATGTATTTTTACCAAATTTAGTAAAAGTAAAGTGTGAAATACTTTGAGGGACGGATGAAAAAGGAAAGTGTGAAATACTTTGGGGGACGGAGGGAGTATTTAATACTAAAAATACAACTTTTGAAAATTATGAAATTTGCGGGTACAATGTATCCAAGGTAACACACAAGATTTGGCCAAAATTATTTACATAAAATTTTATAGCTTGAACTTTTTAAATACAAATTTATGTTACGGCTACAATATTATAAAAAAATATTTGTGTGATGACGGATAAGTAATGACACTTGATCGAAGAAAGGTAATAATCGTTCAGTTTAATTATTTCATTATAAATTTGTAAAATATATAAAATGATACGCTATCCCCGTCTTAAGTCTCAACAAACTTTTTACTTTAATTTCCTTTACAAAGGTGGAAAGTTTGTTTGACTATGTTAGACGTCTCATTCAAATGTTCTTATTTTCCACATTTTTGGTAAAAAAGTCCCACATATGATTCATCATCCACTACTAATACAATTGTCCACTACACATAAAATAATAATATTCTTTAATCCACGTATAAAAAGTAAATGGGGACCTATGGCCGAACAGAGGGAATAATTAATAAGAAAAAATGGTCTTATTGTGAGATTATTTAGAATAAAGATTATTTAAAACCATTTCTAGTGTAGTTGAGCTCCATAGTCATCTTAATCTTAATTTTAATCTTAATATATATAAAAACAGAATAAATCCAATTCTAATAATCTATTTTTCAAATAAATTTCAGTCACCCATTAAAATAATTATAACTTCTTCAAATTAGGAAATAATTTAATCCAAATCATGTACATCTATTTCTCAAACAAATTTTAGCCACCAAATTGATTATAATTAAAAAATATTAACCATATATTTATAATAAATATATTAATTCCAACTAAAATATTAAAAATATATACTACCTCTGTTCCAAAAAGAAGTTCACAATTACTGTAGATACAGAGTTTTAAAAAAATTACTTTTTGCTTTACTTTTAAGGGTAGTTTGGTATTTTTAGGTAATAAATAAATTATAAAGTAAGTTATGTGAGTTATAAAGGGGTGACAATATTTGAATTAAAGTGTGTTGTGGGGTTATTGATTTGTGTGTATTTCCTTTGGGGTGTGAACTTGTTTATGAGACGAATAGAAATAGAAAGTGTGAATTTCTTATGGGACGAAAGGAGTATTATTTTAGTGAAATTCATGTCACATACAATTAATGCATTAATTATAATCTAAAGATATTTAATTCACAGGTTTTTTTATTTATTTTTTTAAAAATAAAATATACTCCCTTCATCCCGTGTCAACGTTTACGTTTGCTTTTTGCACGTAAATTAAGAGATATAATATTTAAATGTGTAGTGAGGTGAGAGAAATA
Organism: Pogostemon cablin; assembly: GCA_023678885.1. NCBI lineage: Eukaryota > Viridiplantae > Streptophyta > Magnoliopsida > Lamiales > Lamiaceae > Pogostemon > Pogostemon cablin. The sequence goes on from CM042963.1 coordinate 29,578,841, forward strand.
AAATATTTAATATATAAAGTGGTTAGTTGTATTAGTGTTGTGTGTGGGTCCTATATGGAATAATTAATTGTTTTATGTAGGCCCAACTTGACAAAAAAGGAAATGTAAACTTTAACTTGAGACAAAGCAAAATGAAAAATGTAAACCTTAAAATTACAATTTTACCCCTGTAGTTTTTGTTATAGTCTTACCAGTGGTTTATGATATATTATACCTCGAGGGTTTACTATTTATCTGGTAGGGTATAACATTTGCTCCAATGGTAAAATTATGATTTTACTGTGTGGTTTTTGGTATACTCTTGCCCAATGATTTATTACATAATATTTTACGAGGGTTTACCATTTATTGATAGAGTATATCGTTTGTTCTAAAGGTAAAATTACGTTTTTACCTCTGTGATTTTTGTTATACTCTTATCTAGTGGTTTATGGCATATTGTTTTATATATAGAAACAAAATTGGTATATTTTAGGAAATAATGATGTTTTCGACCCAAAAAGCACGTCTACCAAATTAAGAAGTATTTTAGTTCAAATCCTGACCATATATTTTTCAAATAAATATCTGATTCTAATTAAAATAATTATAAATTATGAAATTAAAAATTTTATATAAAGTAATTATAATTAAAAAAATACTAACTATATAATCACAATAAATATATTAATTTTAACTAAAAAATTAAAAAAATATATTATGAAAGGAAATTCATGTCACATATAAATTAATGCATTAATAATAATCTAAAGACATCTAATTCATTGTTTTTTTATTTTTAAAAATATTAAAATATAATTCTTTTTAAAATCAAAAATACAACAAAAAAATTAAATGATACTCTCTCTGTCCGATTCTAAGATGTCCGTTTATTTTTTGCACGTGGATTAAGGAGTATTATTATTATATGTAAAGTGGGTAGTTGTGTTAGAGGAAAATGGTGGACCATATTGTGCACGTAAATTAAGGAGTATTATTATTTAATGTGTAGTAAGTAGTTGTATTAGTGAGTGTGTGTTCTCATATTTTGATGGTGTACCCCACCATTAGGGGCCACCACCGCCCCTGCCCTGGGGATTGGAAGAGGAGGTAAATCGCAGGATGTGCCTCAAATGGCTTATAGAGAAGGCTCACTGTTAAACTTGTGCTTGCAAGGGACCAAATCCATGCCAAATGTAGGATTCGAACCCCCACCCTGCAGCAACTAAGCTCAGTTGGAAGGCCTTTCCACCATCCCCTCTACCACTTGAGCTATGCCCTGGGGGCTTGTGTGCCCATATTTTAATTGTATTAGTGGGTGTGTGTGGGTCTCATGTGTGTAAAAAAAGGAAAGCCGACACTTTGGGTGGGACGCCCAAAATGGAAAAAATAGACTCTTTGGGTGGGACTGATGGAGTATATTATTTGAGTATTCAAAAATTTAAAAATAATTTAATATTTCAAATATATATATATTGCTAATTTAATTAATACTGTAGCCCGAGGGTTCATCATTTATCGTTAGAGTATAGTGTTTGTTCCCAGCGTAAAATTATGATTTTACCAATGTGGTGATTGATATACTCTTACCTAGTAGTTTATGACATACTGTACCCGAGGGTTTACTATTTATCTGTAGGGTATAACATTTGATCCAATGGTAAAATTTCAATTTTACCTTGTGTTTTTTCGTATACTCTTACCCAATGGTTTACGGCATAATATTTCCCGAAGATTTACCATTTATCGATAGGGTACAACGTTTGTTCCAAGAGTAAAATTACGTTTTTACTTATGCGATTTTTGGTATACTATTACCCAATGGTTTATGACATAATATTTTCAAAGGGTTTACCATTTATCAGTAGGGTATATAGTGTTCATTCCATTTGTAAAATTATGACTCTATCTCTGTGGTTTAAGGTACCAAGGTCACTTCAAGAAAACTGTCAAATTCCAACATAAAAATTTCAACGAAAAGCAAATCCGTTGGAAATTTTAGAGTTCCAACAAATTTTTCAATGAAACTTTAAATCGTTGGAAATTTTCATCAAAAATTCCCACAAAAATTTAAACCGTTGAAAATTTCCAATGCTAATTCCAATAGTCTGATAAACTATTCGAATTTTCTAATGAAAATTCCTATAAAACTTAAAACTGTTGAAAAATTCCAATGAAAATTCTCACATAAATTTAAACCGTTGGAAAATTCCAATGCTAATTCCAATAGCTTGATAAACTATTGGAAATTTTCAATAGAAATTCCAATTAAACTTAAGTCGTTGGAAAATTCCAATGAAAATTCCATTGTAAAAAGTGACTTCAATAAATTTAAATATCAATTTATAACATAAATTATGTATTAGTTAAGTTGGTAAATGATAAGGTGATATACTCAAGAGGTCAAGGGTTCAAATCCAAATAGATATTTTTTTTATCGTTGGAAAATTCCAACGGAATTCGAAGATCGTTGGAATTTATTCCAACGGTAATTCCAAAAGAAAATTCCATTGAAAAAATATTTTAATCACTTTTAGATAAAAAAAATTTCAACAAAAAAATATCGTTGGATTCACAGTTAGATTTTTGAAATCGTTGGAAATGTTGTTGGAAAATGACATTCCAACGGCCACTTTTCTAACAGAAAAAATTTGTTGGAATATCTGTTGGAATCATGAATTTCAATGGTATTTTTGCATATTCCAACGATTATTCGCCGTTGGAATTCGACAATTTTTTTGTAGTGGGTTATATTTTATATTTGAATAAATCAAGGTTATTTGTATTCGAATAAGACGTGATTATAACAAAAAATATATAAATTCTAATAAAAATATATAGATATTTTTTGAAATGATTAACATAAAAATATCAACTTAAAAAGAAAAGGTAAATAATTGTATTATATTTTCTACCGTTCAATGCTCGATACAGGTAAAAAGTTAATTTTATCTCCCTACAAATTAGAACTGATGGTGCAAAAGGTAAAAAAAAAATGTATCTTAGAATTAGTTTTGTTAAGAGAATATGACAAAGTCTAAAAGTATTTTTTCTAACAAAGATTTATTATTGAATCAGTTTTGGAATCACTAAAAATAAATTGTGTTATTGAATCAGTTTTGGAATTATAAAAAAAATTATACTCTCTTTGTACACCCGTAAAGTTGTCATTTGTTTTTTTAAAATGGTGGATAGTTGTATTAATGGGGCGTTTGAGAATATATTTTAGTTGTATTAATGGTATTAGTGATGTGTGTGAGTTGTATATGTTTAAAAAGAAAATTGTGACATTTTAGGGTGGACGTCCAAAATGAAAAAATTAGATCCTTGTGACGGACGGATAGAGTACATGTCACACTCTCAAAGTTCCAAATAACAACTCAAGTATATTCCTTAAATTTTAAATAAAATACGAATAGTATTGTAATAACATAATCCCGTGCAATGCGCAGGTAAAAAAAAATAAATTCTCAATTTCTTTTTAATATATATAGTTATGCAAACCAACTAACATACAATAAAAATATTTTATTTACAAACAAATATAAATATTATTCTTTTATTTACAAACAAATATAAATATTATTGTCATAACCTCTTTCATTTCATTGCACGGATTAAACACTATATAATGAAACTTATTGGAAATTTATTAATAGATAAGTAGTCTGTAAATATATTTAGAAGTCTTCCGATTGAAATTTATTAATATAAGGATAATGATAACCAGAATAAAATTAATTTGAGGAGTGGAGTAATCAATGAAATAATTGATGAATTCGAAATTCCACTATTTTATATATTAAGTATGAAATATGTGAGAATCAATATTTTTATTAGGGAAATTTTTTAAAATAATTAAATTTTTGAGTTCAAATTTCTAATCTAAATAAAAAATTTTCTATTATTTTTACCGAATAGATACTTTTTGGATTTTAATACCTTTTTTTATCGGTGACCTTATTAGTTGACATATCATATACACACCCTTAAGAATATTTTGATTCTTTTATATATTATTTGGGTAATTTTGATAAAAAGTTAAGTGATGTGGTATTAAAGAATTATGACATGTCTACTTTAGACAATTTTTTTTTATATATTGACACTTTTTTAATTATCCTTCACCAAACATTCAATTCACATTGAGTATTTATTTAGATAAACAGTCTCAAAATAAAATATCAACGTGAAACATGATAAAAATGGCGAATAAAAGCAAAATGATGGCGAAAGTGCGGTGGGACAAGGAAACCATCGTTCTCTTATTTTTATCAACATAAACATAAGTATATTGTAGGCAAATGCAATTAATAATAGAGAGACGTGCAACTGTTTTAGATGCTTTTTCTCTAAAATGTAAATAAGAGGCTATTTCTCTAAAATGTAAATAAGAGGGTTAATTAATTTCAAAATATTTTAGTTATTTTTCTCTATGAAATTATAACTCACGTAGGAGTAATAGTATTATTTTTCCTTTAAAAAGATAATCCCTCTGTTCCAGAATTAAACGCACGTATTTGATGGTAGGTAGTTTAAAAAGAGTAATTTTTCGTTATAATAATATAAAAAAAAGAGATAATTTGGGTAGTTGAATAGAAAGTGTGATATAATTGACTTTGACTAGATTGTATATAAAAAGAATATGACATTTTTGTAATATGGTATTGTAAGATTATTGATATTGTGTATTGTTTCCATTTTAAGGGTATATAAATATTTTTAAAGCAAAGACGTGGGGAGACCGTCTTAGCAATCCTCTTATGTTAGACGGACTATCCATAAACCTAATTAATTCATTTTTAAGGGCCGTATTTGGCTGTTATCCAATTTAAAAATTGAAAAATTACTTGTAGAATAAAAATAATTGGGCCTAAATAATTTTAAAGGGTCTTGTTTGGTTAATATCAATTAAAAAATTTAAAAGTTAATTATGAAAGGAAAATTAATTAGGTCTTACATGTAATTATATTTTTTTCTGCGTTTTTCCTATTATCAGTAAAAATTTAGTAATTTAAAATTTATTATTCATTTAATTTATTTTTTAATTTAAATATTATAAATTAATAAAATGTGATAATATTTTTATAAAACTGATAACTTTCCATTTGAATTATATCATGAATAATTAAAAATGACAAAGACTAGTGTGGAACCATCTCATGTAATGACTTTTGTGAGAATGATAAGAAGTGATAACATTTAGAATGAAAAGGATACCCAATTGATAAAAAGTGATAACATCTTTAATTAAAAGTTATAACTAATTACCAAAGTGTATTTCATGAATAATTGATAAAATGAATAAAATATGATAATATTTTTAATATAAAGTTGTTCTTAATAAAAAAATAGTGATATCCGTATAATTAATTTAATTCATGAACTATTCATTGATATAAAGGAAAAGTGATAGCATTTTTAATAAGAAGTGATACATAGATAAAGAAAAAGTTATAATTGTTTAATTAAATTAATTTGTAAATAATACTTAGGATGAATATAAAGTAATATAATTTTTAATATAAAGTGATACCCAATTAAAATAAAGTGATAACAAAATCGTTAAATTATTTAATGAACAATTAATAATAATAATAATAATAATAATAAATGCGTACACATCATACTTTTTTTTATTAAAAATGAAAAAAAATTTAAGATGGAAGGAAAATTAAAATTGTTTAACCGGCAGGCGTGAAGTTAGTATGCGGAAATTTAAGATTAAGATTAGACATGCACGTTTTAACTGAAACCGTCGATTCCAACCGGAAAACCGTCGGTTTTAACTGGAACCTGCAGTTTGTGAACTGGCCATTTGGAATCGAAATCGTAATTTATATGGTTCGGTTCCGATTCCAGAATTTGCAAAACTGAAACTGCCGTTCCACTAAACCGTCGGTTCCCAAAAAATCGCCAGTTTATATATATATATAATTAATTTTTTTAATTACAAAATTGACAGCCGAGATTAAATGGCCGTTTGAAATGGACGGATGGATCAAAATTAGCCGTTGAGGCTGAACTGGCGGTTTGAACAGCAAAACTGGCGGTTCCGGTTCACGCCCGAACCGACAGTTTTGGCTCTAAAATTCAAATTTTCAAAATTTGAATGGACGCACGTGATTTTATGCCCGTTGGAGATGAACGGCCGAGATCATCACAGCTCCCATCCCGCTCCGGTTCAGAACCGTGGAACTGGTGGTTCGCCGAACCAATTTTTTTTTTTTAATTTCAATGGCTTGGATTAATTTTATTTTAAATGGATGATTGAGATCATTTTGCATCCTCTATAAGTACCCCTTGTTGAGGTTCATTTGAGCACACAACAATTACAACATCTCTACTTCTTCTTCTACAATTCTACATCATTCTTGATCCAATTTCTAACATTTCTACACTACTCTCTCTCTCTCTCTCAATTTGTGTTCTAAATTTTTTTTTTCAATTCCAAGTTTCATTACTTCATAACTTCAAATCATACTCTTAGTTCCAAGTTCCATATCATTCTTGATTAGTGTTAGTTTCATAATTTTCATTCTCACTTCTTATTTCATACTTACTTGTTAGTTTACTACTTTACTTCTTCACTTCTTCTATTACTGTACTACAAAAAAAAATCAAAAAAATGCCAAGGAGAGGTTCTTCTTCTTCCGGTGCCGGTTCTTCCTCACAATCTTCTAGAGAAAAAATGTTGCCAATGTAGACAATTGTCCAACACCGGCTCTGTCACCAAATCAACAATTTCCATCACCACCACTACATCCTAATTTTCCTCCAGATATTTCTACCCACCCTCATTTCTATGATTTAAATTATAGAAATATACTTGGAGATGATATTGAGTCTGACGGCGACAAAGATGATGTTCAAATTCAAAGACAATAAAATGAGGAAGATAGCCAACCAAGTTTAGGTAGAGAAGGTGGAAGTGGAGCCAGAGTCGGAGCAGGAGGCGGAGGTGAGCATCACCCGGACCCGGAGCATCACCTGGAGCAACAAGTCAAAGTTCTTAACAAACTCTACGTTCGGATATATTCACCATTCACTTCAAGAAACAAGCGCTTGAAAATTCATCAAATTATAAAGTAAGTTGCAACTATTGTGGCACCAATTATAAATTCAAGCATGGTGGAGGATATGGAACTTTCATTAAGCATTTGCAAAAGAAGTATCCGGATAAGATTGGAATCGCAACAAATCAAACACAAATAGGAAGAGAATTCACGGGGTCTTAGTCAGGAGGAGAAGGAGGTTCTTCGGGAGGTAATGCTCTTTTTAAATTTAATGAGCCAAATTATTTGAGATATTATCTTAAAATTATGTGCACCAAATATTTGCCTTTCAACTTTGCGGAAAATAGTTTTTTTCAAAATTGGGTCAATCTCACTTTAAATCCTCAAACTCCACCATTGCATTGTAATGAATATACAAATAGTCTTATAAGAGTTGTTTTGGAGTATAAATTGGTATTAAAGCAATTTTTAATAAATTTACCTCATAAAGTTTCTATATGTTCGGATATTTGGAGTAATGCTTGGCAACGTGCGGATTATATGGGTATTATTTGTCATTGGATTGATAGTTCATGGACTATACAAAAAGATTAATTGCTTATAGAGCTTTTGATGTTCCACATACCGCCGTAAATATTGCTCACAAAATTAATACTATTTTGCAAGAGTATAATTTGACCACAAAAATTTTTACAATTTCATTTGATAATGCTAGTGCTAATACGGCTAGTTTAGAAACTCTTATTAACATTTGTAAACCATCAATTGGTCGTAGGTTTTTCATGTTAGATGTATTTGCCATATATTAAATTTATGTATTCAAGATGCTTTACAATCGTTGAAAGAATATATTAGTCCTATTAAAGATGCTATATGGTATGTAATGTGAAATTCCTCTACGACAAAAAGATGGAAAAGATATTGTCAATCTATTAATATTCATCCTAAAAAATTTCCTTTGGATATTTCTACTCGTTGGGATTCAACTTATAAAATGTTACAAGCATCTTTTCAATATAATGAACATATATGCAATTTTTATGCTCTTAAACCCACCGGTCATGCTTTATTTGCTAATCAATGGGATACATGCACAACTTTATGTAAAATTTTGTAAATTTTTAATGAAGCTACCGAAGAATTATCCGGTGTTTATTATCCTACTAATAATATTGTTGTTGATAATTGTGTTAAAGTTGTCATTACTTTTAGTGCTAATAAAACAAATCCAATTTTACATGATGCTATTCTTTCAATGAAATCAAAATGGTTAAAGTATTTTTTTAATATTGTGGACTGGTGTTTACTTGCTAAATTGTTAGACCCACGTATTAGAATGGATGGTTTGAAAAATTGTTAACACTTTACTATGATCATTTGTATGCTAATTGTGATTTAGACAATAGACAACAAGCTCCTAATCCTAAAGATATAGTAGGTAATACTTATCAACTCTTAAGGGAACTTTTTAGTGAATACAAACAACACCATAGTTCTTCTAGTGATGATCAATCTAGTGGTGATGATAGTAGTGGAAGTGGTGGTATTTCTAGAAAATATCAAAATTTTGAAAAATTTTATAACTTTTATGATGCTAGATCTCAAAAACGTGCAAGGGCTCAATCTAATCATCTTCAAGAACTTGATTCTTATTTTACTAACACATTTGAGTTTGAAGAGAACTTTGATATTTTGTGGTGGTGGTCAAGGAGAGTTCAATCCTTTCCTATTTTATCATTAATTGTAAAAGAAGTCTTTGCGGCTCCTGCCTCTACCGTCGCCGTTGAACAAACATTTAGCCTTGGTGGACTTGTTTTGGATCCTCAACGATCCAGTATAGGTGTTAAAAATTTAGAAAATCTATGTTTATTTGATGATTGGTCAAAAGCGAAAGATCAAAGTCAACACAAAGATGATGATTACGTGACGGATGAAGACATCAATATAGAAGGAGAGTGAGATTGACATCACCACCCGAGTCCCGACCACCGTCCGATAAGGTAAGTTACGAGAACTACGTGGGCTTTGATTCATTTCGGGGATACGTAGGCAATTTAAATTTAAGTTTCAAGTTGATATTCAAGTTGAAACTTAAATTTAAACTCAAGTCCTTTTTTTTCTTTTTCTTTTTTCCTCTTTTATTTTGTGGATTGTAATTTGTAAATGAAATTTTTTTTAGTGTTGTTGTAAATTGAAATTGTAAAATTTTATTGTACATTTGTAAATTGTAATGACAATGGACAATTTAATGTTAATATGTTATCATCTTATTCTAGAATTTAGATTATCAATAATCAATGTTTTTTTAATAAATTATTATGTTTTATAGGATATTATAATTTATCTACTTCAAATGTCAAAATTCAAATGATATTTTTTAAAAAAAGATAAAAAATTACAAATGCAAATTAAATTTCAAATTTTGATTTAAGTGTTTCATGATTTCATCAACAAGTTCAATGTCTCAAACTCAAATAATTAAAATTGAATTATTAAAGAATTAAAACTTAAAAAACAAAAAAAATCAAATTTAGGGGAAAAAACTGGGAATTGGCGGTTCCGGAACCAGAACCGGCGGTTCAAAACCGAACCGAAATCGTAGGGTAGCCGTTCGGTTTCGATTCCACATTTTCGAAAACCGGAATCAGCAGTTCGGAATCGAAACCGGCGATTCCGAAACGTGGTGCATGTCATTTAAGATGGCTTAATTCCTAATTAGCCAAACAAGGTCCTTCTTTTATTTTAATTTTTTTTAGTTTAATATAAAATATATTTATTTGGGTTAATGGATGATCCGTCTCACATACGAGGATCCGTGAGATGATCTCACCCAAGATATATCCTAGTTTTAAAATGGATCAAATAAAAAATATGCAAATATTTTTTGGACGGAAGGAGTGTTATTTTGAGAAATGCTGAGTGTTACTCTTCAAAACATTTGGGTGTTATTCTTTAAAAAAAGTTATAAATAGGAGTATTTATCGTGCATAAAATTAATTTTATTGCTTGTCCTTAAAAATTATAATATTTTATATAGAAGAACTGAGTGTTACTTTTCAAAATATTTCAGTGTTATTCTTAAAAATAATATATATATACTTATCACAAAAAATTAATATACTGTTCATCCTAAAAATAATACTCTCTCCGTTTTATAGCAAGTGGGACTTTTACTTTTTACACGTGGATTTAGGAGTATTATTATTTAATGTGTAGTGGGTAATTGTATTAGTAAGAATGTGAGCCCCATATTTTAATTGTATTAATGGGTGTTTGTAGGTTCCATGTATATAAAAAAAGAAAGAAGATTCATTGATGGGACGCCCAAAATGCAAAAAGTACCCTCTTTGAAGGGGACGGAAGGAGTAATAAGAGTAATGCTCAAAGACATAAAATAAAATAGTATAAATGGAGCATGATAAAGTATCCCATACAAGTGCTTTCCTTAATACTCCCTCTGTCTTAATCATAGATCCTCATTTGCTTTTTATATGTGAATTAAGGAGAATTATTATTTTGTTTATAATGTGTAGTTGTATTAGTAGTGAATGGTGGACCATATATGAGATATTTTTACTAAAAAGAGAAAATAATAATCTTTAAGTGAGATGCCCAATATAATAAAATAGAGACTTTTTCGCTGGAACGGAGAGAGAGTAATGTTGATATCCTATTGGGAAAAATAAGAATTTTGAAAAGGCATGCTATATATTAATTGGTGGACTCTAACATTTGAATATTGTTGTTAATGTATTATTTTATTTTTGGGATTTAATTTTTATTTTTGAATTTAGTAATCATTTATAAAATATAAATATTGTAATTATGTTACTGTGATTTATTTAATATTTTACTTTTTTGGTTCATAGTTTGTTTAATTTCTAATTCATAAAATTCTGATGTTTATGTTTAATACTAATGTTTAAGATACAATTATTATAATTTAATGTGTCAGATACAATTATAATTTAATGCCTGTGATTCATTTAATATTCTGTTCATATTTTAAGGCTTTACAGTCAAAATGTATAGTGTAATACTCCGGTGTCAAGAGGTAAGATATAAATTTACTTTTTACACATAAATATAATATTTTTTAATGTGTAATAATAATTAACTATAATAGTGTTGTGGGCGAGTCTTAACATAAAAATATTAATTGTAATTTTAGGTTTCATTTATAAAAAAAAATGTATACTTTATGGGACAAATAAAATCAGCTCCATACACCTTTTACACTTTCCTTATTCATCCGTCTCACACCACCCTTCACACCCTAAAAAATGAAACATCACTTTATCCAACAACTTCAAAGTTATTTTAATTTCAAATTTATCATCATTTTTTCACATACATACCAATATTTTATATTTTTTTATTACCTAAAAAAGACTATATGAATAACCTCTTAGGTCAACAAAATTGATAAAAAAAACAAAATTTTCTTAAACAACATGATACTGTAAATGGGAAAGATACTTGGAGACTGAGGAGGGAGTATTTTTTTTTTACCTTGATTGAGGAGTATTAATTTCTAATTATTTTTCAATATCATAGTTAGATTCCATGTGAAATTAGTTCAACATGGTACACTACCTTTAAAAAAAAAATTTAAAAATTATGTCTCGGTGCATTAAAATTATTCTTTAGAGGATGATTATTACTCTTTTAAAAATATTACTCATCTCAATATAAATATAAGAAATCATAACATATCAGATTTTGTGGAACAATATTTTTACTAAAATGAGTAATAGTTCATCTCCCTGAATAACAGTTTTACATGAACAAGAGTAATTTAAATAATAATCTGGATGCAAGGTGAAATATAATTATATAAGTGTTGGTCTATATTTAATGCCAATTTAATTTTATCAATGAACTAATTCATGTGAACATGGGTGCACAATTATGCTACTATAATGTAATATAATGAGCTCTATATTTCAGATTACTTATATTTTATAAAAATGTTTCATCTCTTATTCATTTTTTAAAATAAAAGTAGCTAGCATGAGACCGGCTTTATAGCGGAATCGGCACTTGTGCAAGGTTTTTCTTTAAATATGAAATTACTATGATAATGTATACCATGTATGAACCATAAAAATGAAATTATTAATATTATATTATTAATATTATATCTTAAAAATTACTAAATTAATTTAAATTCTAATGTTAAAATATAATATGAAACACAAGTGTAAATATATCAAGAATCACGATGAAATTATTATTATACCTACTAACTTGGATCACTAAGTAGTAAGTATAAAATATTCTCTATTACTATATACTAATACATTAACTTCTCAAAATTATACTCCCTCTTGTCCGTTTATAAGGTGTCTATTTTACTATTTTTGGCGTCCGCTTTAACGGTATCCATTTTCCATATTTAGTAAAAAAGTACACTATATTGTCCACCAATTCCCTCTAATACAACTATCCATTTTACATATAATAATAACAATACTCCTTAATCCACGTGCAAAAAGCAAACGAACACTTTAGAATTGAATGGAGGGAGTATATAAATACAAAATGTTATGTTGTACTACTCAAATTATCCATTTTGACACTAATATGCAAATTTTTTAGAAAAGGTAGGTTATACGTATTCCTATAATCTATCCCCTCAATCTCTTACCAATATTTCTAGGCACGGGATGTCCTGTAACACTTTGGTGTGACATCTCCTATAACATCTTCTCATTGAATGACACGTGGCGCTGTGGATAAATCCAATCTCTTGCCCCAAGGGTTGACTGATTGACTTAGGGTATAGTTTCCCTTATCTCTCTTACGTGTCACTCATCCAATGGAGTGGCACAAGAGATGTCACACCAAAGTGGCACAGAAGATCTAGACCCATATTACTATACTAAAACCAAATTCTCAATATAGATCAAAATTTTAGGTAACTTACATTCTTTTTCAATTATGAATTTCTCACATTCTCGAAAAAATTACAACTATCAACGTAAGATATTATTTGAATTATGGTGTACAGTTTCAATTGCGTGTAAATTAGTGTCTAGACAGGTTTTGGGATTAGTGGTTATGAAATTGTACAGTAGCATTCATGTTGTTGTAATGTACAATGATGTGCATATTAATGTCTAGACATATGTTCTGGAATTAGGTGTTCTAAAATTATACAATAACGTTTATTTTGTTGCAATGTACAATGATGTGTAGATTAGTGCCTGAACATGTTTTAAGATTATGTGATAGTATACTTAAATTATCTCAATGAACACTATTGTACAAAATATGAAATTCAAGAAAGTTAGAGACTAATTTGTATGAGCTTAAGTCTATACAACATGTTCTGCCTTTATACCTTATTAATTACAACATTATATATAATATTCTATCATCACTCCAGAAGCCATCCATCGTCGTTGCAAGTCCAGAATTGCCATTGTAAAGTGTCGTCGCACCAGCCAAAAATCTGCTACCCTTTTTTAATTATTTTTCTGAGACAGATTTTGTTTGTGATTTGAATTTAGTTGAGGAAAAAAAGGAGGAGGGGGTTGGTTTGTACGAAAATGGGGATATTATCATGTAAATAAATGTATATAAGAATCATTTAGGGAGAAATGAAAAAATACTCATTTATTTGTAGTACAAAATTTTTGTAAATATAAAAATAACTTGTAAATTTTTTAAACCAATTTAATATAATGGGACAAATTATCCTTTGACCCTATTTAAAAAGTTCAAAATAAAAACACTACCACCCACCTCCTATATTATATGTCGGTTGTCAGTGGAAGACCAACCAGAACAACACTCGGACTGATGGATATCAGTAGGGACCAACTGGAATCCACACTTGAACCGACGAACCAATGGATGTCGATCGGGTTGTCGGTGGGAACCGACACATGGACTGACGACTACAAAGCATGAATTTTAAAATCTCAATCAAATCAGATAAATCAAAATAAGCATTCTACATGAAATCACATAGTCTAGTTCATCAAATCAACCAAATCTATCCATCAATCCTTAGAACTGTATACAAATTAGCCCATGGACAACTCCCATGACTATTATTGAAATCATACCAGAAGTGTTCAAGAACGAAAATATAAGAAATGAATCGAAAAACCCTAGTGTCAGCGTTGTTTGAGGATTCTTCTCCGTCTCTTCGATTGTCGAATTTTCCTCTTGAATAGCACTTAGATCTCCTGTGGTGTGGATGGAGGATGTGATCGATGGATACGTGTGAAGTGAAAGATGGATGTGGAAGGGTGTGAAGGATCGATTATCAATGATGGATGATCGAGGCTCTCTTGTGTGTTATGATCCTTTTTTTATAGTTGTTTCTCCCTCCGAACTACTTCTTTGGGCCCTTTTCTCGCCAAAAATATGCACTAATATGTACTGGAGGTGTAAAACATGGATCTATACAAAATACACTACTCGCCTAACTCGACACTCAGCTCGGCTCGAGTTGGCTCAGTTTTCACTCTGTATCGATACGGTTGGAATCGGGGTCCAAGTCGGTACTTTTTGAGCTAGCTCGGCTCGAGTTGACTCAGCTCAGCTTGAGTTGACCTAGAGTTGACAGTCGAGTTGGCTGAGTCAGCTTGCACGACCTCACCGTATCAAGCATAACTTCTATATTCGAACTCCGATTTGAGTTATTCTTGTGTAAAAACGATCATCTCTTATATGACTTTCTAACCATATATGACGTGATTAGATTTGAGTTCCACACAAACACAGACAACTATGCAAAGTAGACGTATATTTTTCAGCAGTCCTTCATAATTTTACTCTTCATTCCAACTTTGAATTTTTTTTATCATTTTTTCCACCTAAAACATAACAAAATATCTCAAATGCACATTTTTAAAAAATATATATATTGAATATAAGAGACTTGTGCTAATATATGACAACATGTACAATTCTCACATAAAGGTGTTAAATTAAACACTAAAATACACTGATATTTGCTCTTATCAATTATTATTATTATTTTTAGCTTTCCAACATTGTTGAGCCCTATACTCATGCATCAAATTCTATTCAACCTGCTAAAAAGCCAGAGGACAAGACAATTGAGGATGAGAACTTTCCTTCTCTTAGCACCATTAGACTAAAAGGAGGAAAAACTAGAAGAAAAGGTGTTACTTATATTCCGGCTTCTAAATCAGTTACCCGCTCTGATACAACAAAGCTATCACAGAATGAACCTCCGAAAGTTTGGGATGTTGTATGCAAACAAGATTGGAGTACGCTTCCAAAGAAAAATACTAAGTCTTAGTTTAGCTCCATATCTATTAAAGCTCCTTTTAGGGCTTTTAAATTTGAGCCGCCTGTTTGGCTCTTTATTGGTTGTGCCAATCTTCTTCACATCTTTAACCTTTGTCCCCTTTCTCATTTTCTTTTATCTTTAATAATATTGCGTAGTTTGATAATAAGGTGATGCCCATTTTAACTTAAAATATACTTCTTCTATCCTCTCAAAAGGTATCATTTGATTTTTCTTTATTAGTTATGTGTAGGTCTCTATTTAAAAAATAAAAATAAATAAATTAATACTTATAAAAGGAAACGAACATGACAAAATGAATATGTTCAGGGCAAATACTTTATTCATTTTTTTATTAATTAAATTTATATTTTCTTACAGAGATCTAAACACATAATAATTTTAAAAACAACAACTATTTATATTATTTTAATATTTTCAATTATTTAAATTTATACATATAAAAAAATGATTTTTTCGAAGTGATTTCATAAAACTCGTACTCACTATGTCTCATATTCCCTCCATCCACTCCAATGTCTTTATTTTATTATTATAGGGGTCAATTCCAAAAGTACTTATTTCCCTTTTTAATATATATGTCTAGTATATAATGTATCATTTATTACAACTACGTACACTACAACAAAAAAGAGCTATAGGGACACCAAAAAGTATATCAATTGCATACATTTTGAGACACATTATTTTTTAGACACATAATATAAGTGTTGCATGTAATGGTGTCCCATTAAGTTTTGGGACACATCATGTGAACAATTATGTCTCTAAATGTGTTGATATATGACATTTATATGTGCCTCTAAATAGTTTATACCATAAAATTAAGTGTCTCAATATGATTTTATATATGCTAAGATAATAATCTTTTTAGATATTTAAAAGTGTCTCCAAACATGTATTGAGACATTTAGAAGTGCTTGTTATATAATCTTTTTAGATACTTAAAAATATCTCCAAATGTCTTTTGAGACATTTATATATGGTTGCTACAAATTTCACAAAACATAAATAAGTGTCCCGAAATAAAAACTAGCTTGTTAAGTGGCTCTCTTCCACCTCCCAAAAAATCAAGTTGTTCCCATTTCTTACAACCAAAAGAAGGATTTGCACAAATATTGGCAATTCACACTAATTAAACAAAGAATATAAAATACACATTCATTGCCATCAAGTTGTTCCCATTTCTTACAACCAAAAGAAGGATTTACAAAAATCATGCGTGACTCTGCGCAAATTATTGAGTCGTGTCTTACATCAAAATCCAGTACATTATTTAATGTTTTATAGCTTTCAGATGCTTCTACGAGATCCCCTACCTGAAACAATGAAAACCGATTAAATATTTTATTGTATTAAATCCAAGCATGACGAGAAAAGAAGAACAGAGAACACTATAAATCATTATATAATAAGAAATATGTAATTTATCTAAAATCAGGACACGAAGAATAATAAGTGTGAGATCAGTTGAAGTGGGATTATTACATTTTACAGAGGAGAGACTACAGAACACTAGAGTTCTCACATTTTGAAAGGAGTTTGGAGTCTATAGGGATGAAAATACATGCATTTGATGCCTCAATTCAAGAAAAGCAAATAGTTTACGGAGGAATTATTGTTTACAATGTAATATGATTCGTGGCCAATAAACTCTCTTTCTTTCTAACCCTAAAAACCTGATAGGTTCTTATTTCTTCATAAAGAACATCATAATTTCACATACTTATGCAGAAATATTATTAGCATACAAATGTAAATTTAAAATCGACACCCAGCTGTGAAAAATAAACAAGTTAAGTTCTTTCCAATCTGTTAGGTTAGTGATTAGTAAGGAAGGATCCTTATCTCAGGTCAGGAAATAAAAAATGGAACTTTCAATTACATCTAAATATATACTCATGAGTCCAATCAAACTTCATACTTTATCCATGCACTTGACAGAATAAATTGTTTGAAGTGTGTAAATAAGTAAAAAGGGCTTCACACATTCATAAAACAATGGATGTGGATATTGCATCCAGTGAAAATGGATCAAGAATCACACTGCACACAACCTATATCTCCTAGGTAATTGAAACTAATTATTGCATTCTTTTCCCTCTCAAGAATCACTCTAATTGATCATAATATGATAGTGTTATGGAGAGCATACCTTTAGATGAAGCCATATCTACAGTAAGCAGTCCAAAACCGCAAACGCAATCAATCATCATTTTGATCCAAAGCAACCTATATAAGTATATAACTTACTATCAAAATAAATATAACAAAAACTTTATAAATATATGATAACTTGACATACCAAAGATAATGGCCAAGCAACAGGAGCTCCAAGAAAGTCTCCAATTGTCTGTATGTGATCGTAAGGTTTGATCAAACATACATCATTTCTCATTTGACGTTGAATAGTCACTTCACACCACCCAGGTCCTAAATTTTTTCCTATAGTTAGTAGTTACACTACAACTCTAAATATTTCAAAGCAAAATCCTATCTACTCCAATAGATTAATTAAGCAAGAGGCACATCGTTGTACGGCTCACCTACAAATGTAGCAACATCTTCGGGTCGATTGAATACAAACTGCAAAGCCAAGAGTACACAACAATGTTAATAGGCTTGATGAGTGTGTAAATTCACAAGTTTGGCATCATGTTTTGTGCTAGTTTTGGAGAGTTTTGAGGTGGAAATAGGTGAAAAACCTATATATATTGTGAATTAGCATGAATCAGGTGTTAGTGTAGCTATTTAAGTGATTTTCATAGCAAAATCGGAGTGGAAGTGCCAAGAATCGAAGAGACGAAGTTGAGACCACGCGAACCGCCAAGGAGAGAGGTGGGTTCGACCTGTTGGAGGAGGGTTCAACCTCTCCTACAGGTCGAACCATCATTGCAAAGTGTGCAGAAGGAGGGTTCGACCACGACTCAATGGTTCGACTTGCTCATCAGGTCGAACCATGATCGATCCAGTTCGCGAGAAGTGTGATTCGACCACGACGTTGGGGTTCGACCTGACAGTTGATCGAACCAGGAGCAGAAATTATCCAGTGGTGTGGTTCGACCTGTGGTTCGACCAAAGAGGGAGTGGTTCGACCTGTACAAGAGGTCGAACCAAGTGCAGAATACTTCCAGTAGGTGGGTTCGACATGTGGTTCGACCTGCGGCCAGTGGTTCGACCTGTTTGCTGAGGTCGAACCGTCGTGCGGGAACTTATCTTATCCGGATTTTCGAGGCCAAAACGCGTGAGATCACTTGAAAAGCCCATTCCAAGCCCTAGAGACGTGATTACAAGTATAAAAGAAGGCTCATGCAGTCAAGGAAGATCATATATACCAATCACCAACAACACAATACAAGAGAGTCTGTGACAGAGGTTCAGCTGGAGATTCAAGTAAGATTGGTCCATCTAACCATGATTGTTCCTAGATCAATCATGGGCTAGAGCCACTTCGGTAGTTCTAGGGTTATGAAGGTTTCATGAGTTGATTTGTATTTCGTGTGTATACTCCGTACAACACTACTTGTGGTTTAGTTTATATAAGATTGTGCGTTTTTAATCCATAGTCATAGTTGTTTTGTGCATCAATAATCGTTGTGTAGAGTCTGAATGCATAACATGGTTATTGATTGAGTGCGTTCACTAATGAGCAGAGTTTATTGTTATAATTCTAAGTGAAGGGATTTCGAGGTTTTATTAGAACCGTCTTATATGAATATTTGTTAATTGAATTGAATTCGGGTTAACAAGTAGGATTAAGAGTATAACTTTATAGTACCTAAAAAGGGAGATCAAATCGGGTTAGAGTACTAAGTGCACGGAAAATAATTGATTATGATAGTACCTAGAAAGGGAGATAAAATATGCGTCTTGCTCTGAGGATTCTCACACATGTTAAAAGCTTATCTATTTGTGTCTATAGAATAGATTTGCAAGGTCTAGCGATGCGTTAATAAACCACAAGGCAGAGTCGGACATCGACACACGAAAGTATGAATTAACGAATGAAACTGGATGGCCTGACGAACTACCTATCATCTTATTTGATCACAACTACTATTCTCTTGTTCTTGTTATTTATTTGCTATTTTAATCGTTACTTAGTTTACAAACCAACAATTGCAATTCTCAACATAGTCATAATTGCTAGAAAATAACTGAAGTAATATTTATCCGTCCTGTGGATTCGATATTTAACTTGGTCACCTTCGAAACTACAATTGATATCCTTCATACTTGGGGATTAAAATTGTGTGTTGAGAAAACGCCCATCAGGTTTTTGGCGCCGTTGCCGGGGACGACTTAAAATATCTTTTTGTTATTTCTAGTTTATTAGGGCTATTTTTCTTGTTTTTCTGTTTTAATTCTAGTTCTTTTTAGTTGCATGCTCATGAGATCAAAGAAAGGTGAACTTGAACCCTATAATCCTGAAATCGGAGCATCGTCAAGAAAGAAGAAGAAAAAGAAGAGCAAGGCAAAGACTATTGATCCAACTGAAGCTCTGAATTTTGGAGTTGAAGTTGAAGAGCAGAATTCGCAGACGATTGAAGCTACAACTGAAGTTAATTCGGCAGTAGAGACAGTCAACATAGCAGCGAATCCGGATAATCTAGCCATCCGAGAGGTCTTCAGAAATAATGGGGCTGGAAATTTTGGGCTTCTAGGAGCGAAGGGAACTAACTCAGCTTTCGATCTTCATCCCGCTCTTATTAGCATGATAGAAAGGAACTCCTTTTCAGGAGGGTCTTTCGAGGATCCACAGCAGCATTTGAACAAGTTCTTGGGCTATGCAAGTACTCAAAAAGACGCAGGAGAACATGAAGATGCTAGGAAGATCCTTTTGTTCAAATTCTCGCTTACTGAAAAGGCGAGAGATTGGTACGACACTATCAACGCAGCTGAGTGCACCACTTGGGAGCAACTACAGTTAAGGTTCTTGGAGAGGTACATGCCACCTTCAAAGGTGTTTAAGATGAAGCAAGACATTAACCAATTTGCTATCGGTGGAGGTGAGAAATTTCATGAAGCATGGGATAGATTCAAGGACATGCTTAGGAAGTGTCCTCAACATGGGCTATCTAAAGCTCAATATATCAGTATATTCTACAATGGATTGAACTGTGATTCACGAGTGTTATTGGATGCTTCTTCTAATGGAGCATTGCTTACAAAGTCATTCGTAGACGTCGAGAAGTTGTTTGAAGATATTTCGATGAATTCGAGGGATTGGCCAACTGATAGAGTTAGAGGTACTTATGTCCTTCGGAAGGTAGCTCAGGTTGAACAAGCAATGGTGAAAACAAGTAGAGAGGATGAGATCGTCTCTAGCTTGTCCAATATCAGCAAGCTACTTGAATCCCAACAGAAGCAAATCAGCAAATTATCTCAGCGCGTACCAATCATGCAGCAGGAGTTGAAGAATGATGGACCAATCCAAGAGGAGTTGGAAGAGGCACACTATGCCATGGGTCAAAGTATTCAAGGGACTAGGTATCCAGATCAAGGAAACCGGAACTACCAAGGGAACTATCGAGGAAACTTTAATAATCGTGGTCCCCCGGGTGGTTATCAACAGCCTAGGAGGCCGGAGTTCTCATGGAGCAATCCGAATAATGCGATTCAACCTTCGATGGGTGTTGATCCGGGTGCTAAGGTGGAAGAAGGGAAACCGGGTCTTGAGGATACTGTGAACAGGTATATGGCCAAGAATGATGAAAGAGTGAATCGCCTTGATGCCAAACTTGAAAAGAAAATCGATGCAAACCATGAGGTTATATCTAAGCAGGTGAAGGACCTTACATTGCTGATGGGGGAGATGGCAGGAAGTGTTAACAAGCTTACTCAAACTATTGAGAAGGGGAAGTTCCCGTCTCAAAGTATTGAGAATCCAAGGTCCTGCAACGCCATCACATTGAGGTCGGGAACGCAGTACGAGGGACCTATGAGGCCGGAATCAAATTTGGACATGTCTAGGGTAAGATTTGACCATGGTTTGACCAACATTGAAGGTCGAACAATACAGAGGAGGTCGAACCAACGCACTGGACATGATCAGGAGGCATCGCAGCATCGGTTCGACCAAACTGCTGATGGTTTGACCTGGCATACAGGTCGAACCATGGTCGAACCTGACAATTCGGAGCACTCTGGTTTTCCAGAACATCGGTTCGACCAAATCAATGATGGTTCGACCTATCCAACAGGTCGAACCCAGGTCGAACCGCACAACTTGGAGCACTCTGTTTTGTCACAGCAACGGTTCGACCACGACGGTCATGGTTCGACCTATCACACAGGTCGAACCTTGGTCGAACCAGAGGGCGGAAGGAGTACAGTAGGTCGGTTCGACCTAGGTGCCCGTGGTTCGACCTGTCCAATAGGTCGAACCCAGGTCAAACCTCAAATTCAAAAAGAGAGCCGTTGTCCAGAAGGTAGGTTCGACCATTACGTGCCTGGTTCGACCTGTTCCACAGGTCGAACCCTGGTCAAACCCCTCCAAAAATTGCCTGTTGCTACTCCGAACACTCTCGATGATGTTGATGCTACTCCAGTGGTTCGGAATGAGCAAAGTGTAGAGATAATAGCTGAGAAAAAGTGGAGAGAGCCAAGCGATTGAGAGCCGAAAAGGAGAAAGCGGAGAAGGTTGATTGTGATGAATGGGGGATGCCCAAAACAAAGATACCTCCGTCGTTTCCTTATAAGCTAGTGAAGAAGGGATTGGAAGAGAAGTTCAAGAAGTTTTCAGAGATAATGAACAAGATAAGCTTGAGCATTCCTTTCTCAGAAGCAATCATGGAGATGCCGTACTATGCCCGATTTCTTAAAGACATATTGTTGAAGAAGCGGAGCTTAACTGAAATTGAAACGGTGAATTTATCTGAGAATTGCAGCTCAATCATTCAAAGGAAGCTGCCGCATATATGAAGGATCCGGGGAGCTTCACTATTCTATGTGAAATCGAAAAGGGGCCGGCACGGCGAGCTTTGTGCGATCTAGGGGCAAGCATCAATTTGATGCCGTTGTCCATCTTTCAGAGGCTTGGTTTGGGGGAGTTGACCCCTACAACAGTGGTTCTCCAATTGGCGAACAGGCCGATGACGTTTCCAAAAGGTATAATTGAAGACGTTCTCGTCAAAGTGGAGAAACTAGTCTTTCCTGTGGACTTTCTTGTGCTAGAGATGGAAGATGACAAGGATAATATCCCTCTAATCTTGGGGAGACCTTTCCTTGCTACTGCTGGAGCTATGATTGATGTTCAAAAAGGAGAGCTTAGATTGCGGATGGACAAAGAAGAAGTTCTTTTCAACTTGGACAAAGCAATGAAGATGCCCATGGAGTCGCAGTGTTATAGTATTGATGTGGTGGAGGAGATTGTGAAGGAGGATATGTCTCTGATCCTGTCAAAGGATCCTCCTGAGACATGTTTGATGGAGTCTCTTACTTATCCCACTGCGGAGCTTGACGGACTCTCCAACGAGGTATGTATTGAATATCTTGAGAACTTACTTGCTTTGGGTGATGCTAAGTATGCATTGGAGAAAGCTAAGGCTGAAGAAGCGAAAGGGTCTAGGAAGTACTTGCCATTGGAGAGAGAGAGCACTCCGATGGAAGAAAAGAAAGAGGAGCTGAAACCGTTACCGGAACACTTGACGTATGCTTATCTTGGTGACAATGAAAAAGATCCATCAGGTGATTCGGAATTCAAGAGGAAGATTGACCCGGAGGAGTCTACACGGCCATGGGATGAAGGTAATTCTAATGATCATCTTTTTGTGAGCGAGAAAGGTGTCGTGCTGACTGTAGACAAAGGAAGAGAAGATGATGCCTACTTGAAGCCTCCTAACTTACCACCGGATACCAACAAATTTGAAAGTCCTTACTCTCGTTCTTATCCTAATTTTGATCTTGATGGAGATATGAGTTATTCCAAAATTGAGTGGAAGATTGACAGGAATGAGAAGAGAAAGTTTGAGAAAGGAGATTCTACTGATCGTATGGTGCATAAGAATGGTAAGGTGGTAAGTGTGGATGATAAGAGGGGGAGAAAGTATTAGAAGGTGAGGATGCGATATGTTCATCCTCCGATCAAGTAGTCTACAAAGCGGTAATCCGTCGTGACTCTCCGACGTTAAACATGAGCGCCTGTTGGGGGCTTTCCCTCCTGTTTTAATGTTTTATTTCTTTCGTGTGAGTAAGAAATTTTTATATTTGGGTGCTTACTTATCTGCAATTATATCTCTTTGCAAACTTAGTTTCGACTATAGTTTCTACTAAGTTTGGGGGGGTGTGATGTACTTACCTTGATAAGCACCGATAGTATAATCTTTTCTTTGTGACGTTTGTTAGGGGAGTTAATTTTTTGTGGCTTATTTAAAATTTTAACCGGTTTGTATGTGTCGATTTTTTGTAACTTGCCTAATGTTTCATGGTGTTTTGTTGTTTCGTATTTTGGGTGATTACGGAGTTACTCATGAATAATATTTTGTGGAACAATTTTTGATGAAGTTGAGCTCTAGTTGGTACCTAATGATTCGTATTGAAGTTTGAAGTGTGTAGGGATTGAAGAACACTCATTTTTGAAGCTTAGAAGGGTAGTTCGACCAAAGCCAGGGTAGGTTCGACCAGTGCCAGGAGGTCGAACCCAACCGAGGAGGTCGAACCGTGGTGATAAATCGTCCAGTGAGGTGGTTCGACCACGACGTTCTTGGTTCGACCTGTTTAACAGGTCGAATCTAGGTCGAACCGGTGATCTGAAACATACAGAAGGGTGGTTCGACCCGATGCGTTTTGGTTCGACCTGTTCCAGTAGGTCGAACCCAAGCCGAACCGAAGGAGAAGGTGTTCAGAATGTTGATTCGACCACGATGAAGTTGATTCGACCTCTTCCACAGGTCGATTCAAGGTCGAATCAAGCAAGGAAAGTGTGTTCTTAATTCTGTCCTTCTATGATGCATGAGTTGGGCTGTAGAGATACTTGTATGGTTGATTCGGTTTATGGGCTATTGATTTTGTGCATCCATATGTTCATGTGTTAATTTCTATTGATGAAAAGTATGTATAATTTGATAAGTATGTAGAGTTCTTATGGAATTTATCTTAATTATGTGCTATGAGGAGTACTTAGGATTCTATTTACCTATGTGAGGATTTGAGCCTTGATAATCATGCTTGATTATGATATTTTATTCTTGAGAGGATCATTCATATGAACGTATTCTAGAACTATGCTTGGAGTCTTGTGTGAGACTTATGATTGATAAATTGCTAGGACATGATCTTAGGTCATTATTGATTAAGTTACTTAGCCAAATTTTTTCCTTCCTAATGATCTTATTAACCTTTGGATGCCCCGTTGAGCCGTTAAAGCTTTTTCTTTGGTAGCCAAAATAAATAACCTTATAAACCTTTACGTGAGCCTTGATTAACCTATTCATTAGTAGAGAGAGTTGAGGTGAGTAAGTGTTGCAAGAAGAAAAAGGAAGACAGAATATGGTCGGATGAAAAGAATATGGTTAAATCTTGTTTAGAGGTAGTGCCTGAAACTGGTACCCCGATTGCTTTTATACATGGTGCATGAAGCTTAGCAGCTGATGGCCTATACATGAGAAGAAGGGTAGTGCCTAAAATCGGTACCCGAATTGTCTAAAGAATGATGTTGATGCACAGAAAAGAAGGAAAATCCATGAGAAGAAGAGGAGAAGTTGGAGGAGATATTGCAGCAAGAAGAAGAATTCGAGAACCTCCAAGGTAACTCTCTACTAGTATCTTAAGTCACTAAGTCCAAATTTTCCTACCTTTTCCAAAGAGCCAACATTACAACCCAAAAACAAGTCCTTTGTGATCCTAGTGAAGAGTTGATTATAAGTTGATTTTTGAGACCTTTGCCAAGCTTATGGTTACGCGTGAATATGGATTGATATGAGTGTTTATATTAACCTATATAGTGCCTCACGCACTTGATTGAAAGAGAATAAATACTTATCTTGTGAGTTAGATTACTTAGTACTCCGAATGGTGTGTGATTGGATTGGTTTTGCATGAGTGATATATGAGAAGCAATTAATACTTGTTTGATTTAATGAAGTTGCATGTGTGATATGTGTTGTACTTGATCTTGGTGAATTATACACGACTCTTATGGTTTGAATTGGTTGCCTCGGGACGAGCAACATGTAAGTTTGGGAGTTTGATGAGTGTGTAAATTCACAAGTTTGGCATCATGTTTTGTGCTAGTTTTGGAGAGTTTTGAGGTGGAAATAGGTGGAAAACCTATATATATTGTGAATTAGCATGAATCAGGTGTTAGTGGAGCTATTTAAGTGGTTTTCATAGCAAAATCGGAGTGGAAGTGCCAAGAATCGAAGAGACGAAGTTGAGACCACGCGAACGGCCAAGGAGAGAGGTGGGTTCGACCTGTTGGAGGAGGGTTCAACCTCTCCTACAGGTCGAACCAGCATTGCAAAGTGTGCAGAAGGAGGGTTCGACCATGACTCAATGGTTCGACTTGCTCATCAGGTCGAACCATGGTCGAACCAGTTCGCGAGAAGTGTGATTCGACCACTACGTTGGGGTTCGACCTGACAGTTGGTCGAACCAGGAGCAGAAATTGTCCAGTGGTGCGGTTCGACCTGTGGTTCGACCAAAGAGGGAGTGGTTCGACCTGTACAAGAGGTCGAACCAAGTGCAGAATACTTCCAGTAGGTGGGTTCGACCTGTGGTTCGACCTGCGGCCAGTGGTTCGACCTGTTTGCTGAGGTCGAACCGTCATGCGGGAACTTACCTTATTCGGATTTTCGAGGCCAAAACGCGTGGGATCACTTGAAAAGCTCATTCCAAACCCTAGAGACGTGATTACAAGTATAAAAGAAGACTCATGCAGTCAAGGAAGATCATATATACCAATCACCAACAACACAATACAAGAGAGCCTGTGACAGAGGTTCAGCTAGAGATTCAAGTAAGATTGGTCAATCTAACCATGATTGTTCTTAGATCAATCATGGGCTAGAGCCACTTCGGTAGTTCTAGGGTTATGAAGATTTCATGAGTTGATTTGTATTTCGTGTGTATACTCCGTACAACACTACTTGTGGTTTAGTTTATATAAGATTGTGCGTTTTTAATCCATACTCATAGTTGTTTTGTGCATCAATAATCGTTGTGTAGAGTCTGAATACATAACATGGTTATTGATTGAGTGCGTTCACTAATGAACAGGGTTTATTGTTATAATTCTAAGTGAAGGGATTCCGAGGTATTATTAGAACCGTCTTATATGAATGTTTGTTAATTGAATTGAATTCGGATTAACAAGTAGGATTAAGAGTATAACTTTAAAGTACCTAAAAAGGGAGATCAAATCGGGTTAGAGTACTAAGTGCACGGGAAATAATTGATTATGATAGTACCTAGAAAGGGAGGTAAAGTATGCGTCTTGCTCTGAGGATTCTCACACGTGTCAAAAGCTTATCTATTTGTGTCTATAAAATAGATTTGCAAGGTCTAGCGATGCGTCCATAAACCACAAGGCAGAGTCGGACATCGACACACGAAAGTATGAATTAACGAATGAAACTGAAAGGCCTGACGAACTACCTATCATCTTATTTGATAACAACTACTATTCTCTTGTTCTTGTTATTTATTTGCTATTTTAATCGTTACTTAGTTTACAAACCAACAATTACAATTATCAACATAGTCATAATTGCTAGAAAATAACTGAAGTAATATTTATCCGTCCCGTGGATTCGATATTTAACTTGGTCACCTTCGAAACTACAATTGATATCCTTCATACTTGGGAATTAAAATTGTGTGTTGAGAAAACGCCCATCAAGGCTAAAAAAGGATTATAAGCGATGAGAACGCTTAAGAACACAGTACGTGGTGCTACATCCATTGAAGTATAAAATGGAAGAACAACTGTTGTTCCTAGGCTAAAAGTACTACTAGCAATCTCAAAACACAGTAGCCCTGAAATCGAGCAAGACATTTCATTCTTTTTCAGTGGTTCGATAAAAAAAATAAAATAAGGGCTCAGTGGCAAATAAATGAATCACTGCTGCACTATTAGACTACATAATATGTTTTCGATACATAGACTTACGATTAAAGGAAATTTCAGAAGAGGTATAACAATTGACTAATACTTCCTCCTAATCCGCTCCTCAATTCAAGTGCAATACTGTAGCCTAAAATAATTTCTTAAGATGAGATTTTTCCAGGGGAACTGCCTAAGCTCCTACATATCCATTACAAATTCAATATATATTTCATTCTTAACATAGCCTGTAGATAATATTGGTAGACAAATGAAAAGGTGAAAGGATCATTACTCACAAAATTAAAGATGGTGAGCATAGCAAGCCTATATACAGACATATAAAACTCACAATACTAACCTAAACACATTTAATCTTGATGAGTAGATATATAAATAACCCGTTATCAAGCTGGAAGGCTTCTAAATACTTCTTGCAGATGGGATTTAGCACAAAGGGTGTAAGTATAAATTTATAACTTAGCATATGCGTATGAAGTGCAATGAAAAGAAATATAGTGTTATAATCTGAAGCTACCAACAAGGAATAAAGCACTTGAGATGAGACTCACCCATGTCATAGTCTTCACTTGCTGAAGATTGCCTTAAATGAGAATGATATTGATCTGATAATTTAGAGAGTACAGATTGCTCGAGGTGTTATTCTAAATCTGTACAACACCTCCACTTAAATGTTTAAGTTCAAAACAATGCATCTCCACAAACAAGATCAACTTCAAGGATTCATTAAAGGGTCACCTGTTGGCAAACTTTTGTTCCTCTCTAGAAAGTTGGTTCAATTGTTCTGCACTTTTCTATATGGGAAAAACATACTTTTCAATCTGCAAACAGACATATATTCCAAGTGAAGAATGGTGTTAACCGAGAAGCATCTCATTACTTATACAATATAAATCAAAGAACAAATACAACTGCAAGCATTGTCCACACAACAAAGCTCGGATAAGAAATAAATCACATCAAAGTCGCAAGAAAAGACACAGTATTAGCTTTAAAGATCCAAATTAAACCACTCTATGCTATCCAGTCTCCATTGTTCAATATAAAATTACCCTGAAAAGAACAGAATGAATGAAGAATAGAGCAAACGAGGGCGACCAATCAAGAAAAGTTGGTCTCCTAGCTTAACTAATGGGGTGCCCTAGATCACAGCATCACTCTCTAGAATACTTTTCCCATTTTTGTTATGATTACTTGGAACTTTGCCCCTAATAGAAGAATAATCTGCAGTTTCCCAAATGCTCATGCTAGATTTAATTTTAACAAGAGAGTGCTGAGCTATTAGAAATGCATGTCTTCACTTACTATTAGAGGGATAGATGGGGTGCTCTAAGTTTCTACTGCAACTTTAAGAGCAACCTGCAAAAAGAGAAGATGTTTGAATTAAAAATGTGAAGTGCATTCAACAAGACATTAGCTCGAGATCGAGTAAGCCAGTTGTTTAATAGATCAACTTGTTAGTGAAACTGAATGTAAGAAGAAAAATAAGCTATTTTCTAGAATAGCTCGTAAATTCTGAGGTTTCAGTGGATATCAGGGGTGTAATGCAAATATTTGAGCCTCAAAGTGAATGCTTACAATAGTATTATGTCCTACATACCTCTTGTTTCTGAATATAAGCTTCCTTCCTGCAAAGTTCGAGATATTGCAGAATTATGTACTACGTCAATGAGAATGACATTTCAAAGGAACAATGCAATTACTGACACGTAAAATAGCTCATCATCAAGAAGCCAGTAACCAAAGAAACAAGCAAGCAGTTACAACCTTGATGTTGTCGAGTCTAACTTTCTTATTAAGTATGTATTTCTTAGTATTATCATCAGCAGCATAGCACAAGACCTGCGGATAAAGTTCAAGAACGTGATAATTGATAGTATGTTCAGATGCAATAATGTTCAGAAGAAGACAAATTTTAAAACGGGATTACATACCATAATGTACAGTTTTTGCCTTATAATATCCCACCTGTTTCGATTTTCCTCCTTCAAGTTTTTGCCTCTATGGCATGGTTTTCTTGGGTCAAGTTGGGAGTTCCAACAATTTTCATAACATTTGTGTCTCTGAGAAAAACATAAGCGTTAGCACATATTATATTAACTAAGGAAAAGAGACAGTAACTGGTTTGGAAGTTTTGACTTGAGATTTTGTCAATTGCTTCTTAGAGTTAATTGCTGAAGGATTTTTAAGCATACTAGCTATCTTTTTAGTTGTTTGAACCTTCTTGCTTTCTCTCTCCTTTTGTGGTGCTGGGGTGCATCAAACTTTTGGCTCTACATCATCAAATTCTGATTGTTCGCTCATTTATATTTCAAATCTCCAATCATCCCACCATCCAGCTACTACATGTCTGTAATCCACAAAATTAAATTATTAGATTTACCATTTATTCTACTTACAACACTAACATATGCACTTTTTCTGATATAATGATAATATGATACAACCACCCAAATTTTCACATAATTTCCACATGCAGTAAAGTGGAAGCAAGTGGAACCTCAATGGAGACGTTATATTTTAGGACGCCATGAAATGTTAGAATCAGATAGCATATCATTCATGTGAGACCATAAGCATGTGTATACTTTAAGTAAATGAGATTAAAGCATAATGGTAACCAAGAAACTAACAATAAATTTGTGAACAGACAGTTCGTCATGGTGAAAATGTACAAAGAATAAGTACTTAATTGCGGTACTAAAATAAGTAGAAGCCTACATTCTTCTTCAAGCTTCAGTTAAAAGCCTTAACAGACCAATGATCAACTATTAGAACTAAGACCACTATGTGAGGTAATATTAATAACTGAGAAGCATTCAAGGTACAATAGATAATTAATGCAAAACTATGAAGCACATTAGGCATTAGAAACTCAAAAAAGGGAATTAACAAAAGAAAAAGTGCCAAGGAGTGGATTAATAAGAAATCTAATTAGCAATTGCCAAAAGTAAAAAAAAACAAACTAAATAAATAAGTACATAAATCAGAAGGTGGTTTTGACATTATAGATTACGATTTCGACACTTGGAGTGACCACGTTACCTGAGAGATCTCTTATCAAGAAAACAAATATCAAAGCAGTGCTGGAAAATTATCTAACGCTGAGATTACCAAATTCACCGGTACAAACAGAACTCCATCGTCATAATCGTCCTGGCCGCCGCGAAATCCTGCAAAATTAGAAACTAGCTCAATCGGTATCGCAAAGATTCGGGTAACAATGTTGAGAAAATTAGTCGTATAATTAGAAATTCATAGGATCCACGCAATTTTTATAACACAAACCTAAAAATAAACTGAAAACTATAATTCATTTACCTTTCATACCCGAGCATTGTTCCTCGGTCCTCCGGCATAGAACCTGGCGCATTTTCCTTGTTACCGCCGCCGATTCTAGAGGAGAGAAATTACGCACAACAGAGCAGAGAAACAAAGAACCAGAGCCCTAATTGATTCAGAGAGAGAAAGGAGAAACGGACGAATTGAGGAAAAAAGAAAAGGGGTTACTTAATTTACTTGTTCTGTGGAATAGAGTTGTAAGTTATTTTCCAATTAATTAATAAATGCCTTAATTGATTTAGAGTTTAAAACATATTAAGTGTCCCTAAAATATAATTTGAGGACATAAATTAATAAATGTCACTAATAAAGTGTCCCTAAGAATTTAAAATTTTATTAAGTGTCCCTAAAATATAATTTGGAGACAAAAATTAATAAGTGTCACTAATAAAGTATCCCTTAAAGTCTAAAAATATATTAAGTGTCCCCAAAATATAATTTGGGGACACAAATTAATAAATGTCACGAATAAAGTGTCTCAATATCACATTTTTGTTGTAGTGGTACTACATAATAATCTACGTGAAAAAAAAAACAAATGATCATCTTTGAGATGATAGAATACGTAGTTATTAGCATTTTTATTTATTCTAAAAATGTAGAGTATATTTTTAAGAGGTGAGTCTGACACACTAAAATCAATACACTCTAAAAGTTCGCTCAGGCAAATTAAAAAAAGATTAATCATTTTATACACCAACAAATGCTATTAATAATCAACTCACTCACCATTTATGTATTTCTCTCAATTTATATTATTTTGTCTTTCTCCTGTCTCCTCCCTCTCATATCTTTCTATTTAATACTTATATATGATCACCACCCAATTCTTAAACTTTGATTTTAATATAATGTTAAAATATACTCCTTACGTCCGTTCGAAAGAGGGTGATCTTTTTTTATTTTGGTCGTCCGTTTCAAAGAGTGTCATTTATGTTTTTACACATATGAGACCCACACACCCACTAATACTACTAAAATATGAGGTTCACACTCCCACTCATACAACTATCCACTACACATTAAATAATAATACTCCTTAATCAACGTGCACAAAAGTAAAAGACCCTCTTTCGGACGGACTGATGAGCGTTTTCTCAACACACAAAATTATCCCCAAGTATGAAGGATATCAATTGTAGTTTCGATAGGTGACCAAGTGATTATCGAACCCGAGGAATGGATTTTTATTAATTTAACTATATTCTAATTAACTAAGACTATGTTGGCAAATTGGTTTGGAATAGTTACGAAACTAAATAACATATAATTTAAATAACGACTTAAATAGGCAAACAATAAAGAAAATACGATTGTGATCAAGTAAGAAATTAGGTAGTTCTTCGGGTCATCCAGTTTTAATTATTAATTTCCTTTCCATGTGTTGATGTCCGACTCTGCCTTGTGGTCTATGGACGCATCACTAAATCATGCAAGTTCACTCTATAGACACAAGTAAACATGCGTATGACACGTGTGAATATCCTTAGAGGAAGAGATATAATTTACCCCCTTTCTAGGTACTATCAGTATCAATTATTTTCCGTGCACTTAGTACTCTAACCCGATATGATCTCCCTTTATAGGTACTATGACGTTATACTCTTTATCCTACTTATTAACACGAATAATATTCAATTGACAAGTATCTATATAAGATAGTTCTAATAAGACTTCGGAATCCCTTCACTTAGGATTATAACATGTAATCCTGCTCAGCAGTAAATGCACTCAATCAATAATCAAGATATATATTCAGACTCTACTTAACAGTTAATGATGCACAAAACGACAGTGAGTATAAATTAAAGAAGCACAATCTTATATAAAATAAATCAAAAGTAGTGTTGTACGGAGTTTTAGACTTGGTTTCAATTTTGGTTAAATTGATTTAGAGCAAGTGTACTCTATCGTGTGTAGCACGTAAGCGACCAAGTGCAAAATTTATATAATATCGAACCCAAGGGCGAAAGTGAATAGCCGTATTTGAAAGATGTTTGACTCTAGTATGACTAATCAAAGAAGGAGGGGATAGATTATACTACAAACTAACAACTAGGAAAATAATTAAAGATAGAACATATACAAATGTGATGGATGATGGGTGAAGGTGAACAATCTAAGAAATATGCAAGGCAAGCAACACTCATGGTAAGGTATATATAGACTCACACACACACATGCATTAATGGTTTTCATGTTATGATATTAAGGGCAATCACGTTTGTACCCTTAATCTCTATAGCCAAGGTGACTAAGTTCTCAACACTTTTACAGTTTAAATCTCCTAGGATTGTTCTTACTCTCAATTCCCATGAAGGTACTATGATCATAAGTTGGGTTTCCCTCACTAGTTCATCACTAATGTCCTATCATGAGGTTCTAAACACTTGAAGGGTATGGCTTACCTCTCCTTACACTAATAGAGTCATCTCATGCAATCAATGATTCAATTAAACCACTAAGCATACTATTGAAATGGTCATCTTAACACTATGAATAGAGAATTTAATAACACAAATCATACATAAAATGAGAATAAGCATTCATGATAGAAAATATTCATAACAATCATTTCATCAAACATGTGGTGTGCAAAATCTACATAATACCTAATCAATCATATTGCTAGCCTCACATGAGGACTAGCCACTACAAATCATAATAAAATCAATACAATCCATGGCATGCTCCATTTGAGCCAAATAATGAAGAAAATAACAAAATAAAGGTAAGTAGGCTCCCCTTTGATGGTGAACTTCCTCCTCCTTGATCATGCTAAAATCTTCAATCAATGATGAATTTCCCTTCTTAGATTAGTGGATGGATGGATTAATGGATGGATTTGAGGAGATCAAGTGGTTTGAATGGATGAAGTGAAGGATGGAAGAGATGGAGATGAATGTGTGTGATTTAGGTGTCTAGTGTGTGTGAAAACTGATCCAAAATGATTCCTCCCGGATTGTGTGGTCAAAACATGTATTTATACCCCCATGGAAGGTTCTAGAACAAGTGGATATCATAAAACTGCCTTTTGTACCTACACGGGCCGTGTAGGGTCATCGCGTGAAGCGCAGTCTCACCGTTTCACGCATAACTTTCACATCTGATCTCTGATTCGAATGATTCTTACGCTCACACGATCCTCTCTTCCATGGCTTTCCAACCATATATCACAAGTCTAGTTTTGAGCTCCATATGAATACAGAATAATTACACAAGTTGAACTTGCATTTTTCAGCATTTTGCTTTAGCTCGTTCTTCCTCATTTCAACTCCGAATTGAGCTCCGTTTTTTCCCACATCTTTCTTATTGTGTCTAGAATCTATTTTCATCTGAAAATTACACAAATTACACAAATTATACCAAAATACTAATTCTCTAAATATTCACAAATATAGTACAATTTAAGGCACTTAATCATGCAAATCACACATTTATCATTTCAAAGCACAAATCTCCATATCTTCATATAACACCACCAAATGATATACAAAATGAATAAAAATACAAAAAAATACATAATAAAACACACTAAAATCTAGGTAAAAAAGACATCGATCAACTCCCCAAACTTAAAGTGTTGCTCGTCCTCGAGCAACGAAAATGAGAAAACGAGAGGGGAAATTTTCACCTAGAGAAAGACCTAAAGAACATAAGCAACAACACATCATAAGTAACAAGGACTACAAACCATATCAAGTCACACTACAACATTAAAATCATGATATGAAAAATTAACAAGTTCAAGTCTAAGAAAATTAAGAGTAATAAAGTCTCATCCGGTCCAAACCTCACATCGGATATCAAAATGCACTCCACACTCTATGAAGTAGGGTAATTTTCACTCATCAATCGATTGAACCCGACGCACCATAGGCTTGCTCACGGACTACATTCACAAGCCACCAAGGCTTCAATTAATGATCAAAAAGGACTTTACTTTTGGATGTAATGTTAGATTTTTTGGTAAGGGTAGGGAGATTATGGATAAGAGTGACTCATCGAGTGTAAGTAATCAAAGAGATGATCAGCTTCTTCAACTTCTTCACATTTCTATCTTCCTTTCTTTCATTTTCTCATCACAAGCACTAATCATTATCATTCCTTTGATTTCTTGAGCTTCTTTTGATTTCATGCTACCTTCCTTTGACTTGGCATTTGCTTGAGCATATTTTTATTGTTTTTGCTCCTATTTTACTTTGAAGGTTGCATGTGTATTTGATTGAGCTCTTTTCATCCTTTTCTTGCTTGTTTACCATTTCCTTCTTTCTCTTGCACAATTCTCACATCAAACCTTTTAGGCCATCATCTCCTCAATCACCCACACAAAGGTTATATATAAGGCTCAAATGGGTATTCAAGGCTTGTAATGTGCTAATATCATAAAAATAGGCTTTAAGGCTCTAAGTGGTTAACTAGGGATGATGTATAAGGTAAAAAATATATGGCAATGACTTTAAAGTAACAAGGATGGCCTAAGATCATCTCACTAACCTCCACCAATCGAGCTCATTCCTGTAGTACATGAGCAAGTTCTAGTTTACCAAGACTCAATCGATCCACTCATGAAAAACTAAACGTGGAGGCACGGTTGAGGCTCAAACGCTCACAAGCTTTTGCTCGGACCCTTAGGAACTCATTACACCTAAATTCAGCTCAAAATTGAACAAGTTAAATAGAACATGTCACAATTTTAAAGAGTAGAGATTCTCAACATAGTTCACCATCACTTATCACAAGCAACATGCCATTACTCACATTAAAAAATAACTCACAACATCCCAAAATAAACCACCAAACAACCCTATACAAGAATAAAAATACAAATGAAACACATGAGAAAAGACTCACCAAACAAGAAACAACACAACAATACATAACAAGCAAAAATGACCTTCCATCCATCAAAAGAAATTCAAGCATATAACCTCAATCATCCAATAACATATAAGCTCAAGATTTTGCCACCTTATTCAAAAATAAGAAAAATAAAGCAAGTAAAACTAGAAAAATAAAGCAAGTAAACCTCCCAAATACATAACAAATGAAGTAACATGCTAATCCAGTCAATCCAAATCAAATCAAATTGTCTATGCTAAGCAAATGGAAAAGATGAGTAGTAAAGTGAACTCCTTGAAAAGGCATCTGGAGGTGGAAATGGCTGGCACGAACAAACGGGCAGCATATAAGATGAATTGCAACTTTGAGATGCGTACGGAGTGAATGGCATGTTTGAAACTGCTCGCGAACTCGGATTTTTAAAACTGCCTTCAGACACTACATGGCTCATGTTCCGCTACACGGCCTCAGTCGTGGCCGTGTAGCATTTTCTGAAGCTCGAGCATGGCTACGCGTTACAGGGCCGTGTTTCGCACGCGACCTATGTTTCTGTTCCCTGCACGGCTCGAGTTCGGAGCTCGCCCTCGACCCTGGACGAGTAGCATCTTCTGATGTCAATACATGGCCATTCCTCACAGAGCTGTGTACTGAACACGGCTCGTGTAGCCAATTTCACACTTTACACCTTATTTTGCCCTGTTTTTGCACTTCCAATATACCTCACATATGCTCAAAATTTCATCAAAAATCATCAGCTCAACAATTGTAACCAAAATATGAACTAACATGCACTTCAACATAACCAAACTAACCAAAATCAAACCAATATTCATGAGAAAAAGTTAAAAATTTACCCAATTTTACAAGAAGATCTTTCAATCAACATAATATGCACACTCAAGCGGTGAGTCACACCATGCACTCTCCCCCAAACTTAAATCGAAACAAGTTGAGAATTAAGTTTGCAAAAAGTGATGGGACTTACCCTTGTAGTTTTCACCAATGATCACAACACTCAAGGTACGTCCACCACGTACTACCCCCCCAAACATAAATTGAAACAAGAGTTTCAAATTAAGTTTGCAAAAAGTGGTGAGACGCCCTTCACACTTCAAATCAAGCACTTCTCGTATTTTCAATACGCATTCTTCTCCATGAGCACAATCAAGCTACATGCCAAAAATATAAGAAAACTAAATCAAAGCATTTAAATGAAAGCATTAAACAAACAATGGGTTGCCTCCCATCCAGCCCTAAGTTTAACGTCTTCAAACTGGACGAAATATGAAGAACTCATCAAAATGGCCAAGGATATCGTTCGTTCTTGCCATCAAATTTTAATCTTTGTGCTTCTTCCTCTATTAGGCATTTGTGACAAGTAACGACCTTGGTAGCATCCTTCGAGATTGACTTTAAAAATTCCACTCTATTGAGCTTGCATTCCATTAACCTTTCCTTTCTCGACCACCACTTATTCCTCTTTATCAAGTATGTTCCCAATATTTCTTCAAGCTCACTTTTGTACCTAAGGCATTGAGAAGAATCAATAGGTAAAACAAACTCAATATAAATAATATTTTGAAATTCAATACAACTTGAAGAGTTAAAAGATGTAGAAATGCTCATTTCACTCCCGAACTCAACATCAAGTGCTTCTAGACCTTGTTCCACTTCATCAAATTCATACTCCTCTCTTGATTCTTCATCTTCACTTAAATTTTCCTTATCAACAAGGGGCACGAAATCATAGATAATCTCGACCTCCTCTAAACTTTCTTCTACCTTAGGCTCTTTATCCTTTTCACTATCATTCAAGTTCTCTTCTCTCTTGTCTTCCTTATCCTCAATAAGCTCAACATCTCTTGAGTATTTTTCATTATCCCCCGTACACTCTTCTACCTCCAAATTTTCTTCAAACTTTACATCAAAATTCTCCATTTCGTGAAGAGTGTTCAGTCACTTATCATTTGACTCATTTGACGTTCTAGGCCTCAAGTCTTCTTTCATTTTCCTCATATTCTTTCTTTTTTTCTTCAATTATCTCCTATATCATCTCCATATGTTGACCAAATCTCTCTTCTACGAATGGCTTTATCTCTTCACTCAGTGATTGCCATGTTTATTCTTGGAGATAATTCCCTTGATTTTGGAAATTATTCCCTTGCATGTAAGAAATATCCTCCACTTGAGGACTTGGCATCATCCACTCTTGTTGCATCGTAGGATAAGATGTTGGCATACTTTGAACACATTGAGACCCATAACTAGAAGGACTTGATTGAAAACTTTGCCTTGCATTGTTCCCTTGAACATATCTTCTACACAACTCCATTAAGGCATTATTTTCGGATAAAGAAGTAACCTTAGGCATTTGGTTGTAGGAACTTGGTAAGGAAGGTCTTCCATCATTGTTTGGTGGACATTCTTCTTGGAAATTTATCTTGACCATACCCGCTTTGTATACATGTTCCATTCCCCATTTGGTAATTGGCCATATTCCACATTTGTCCTCCATTAAAGTTGAAAGTAGGCATTGAGTAGGCATTTTAAGGCTCATAACTTGAAAGATTTGGTTGAAAACTTTGCCTTGTATCATTTTCATAAGCATATCTTCTAAGCAACTCCATTGTTTCTTCAGATAAAGGAGTAAATATAGGCAAATGAATTCGGTTTGAAGAACTTGGTACGGAATAAGTGTGTGCTTGATAAGGTTGGAATGTATTTCCATTGTAAGCACTTTGCCATCCCTCTTAACTCCCATTGTTGTAGCTTTGAGAGCTTGCTTGACTCATTTGACTACTATACCCATAGTTGCTCTCATCCTTGTAGCCATTTGATTGTTGTGGTGGAACCAAACCAAGTAGATTTCCATAATTTCCTCCCAAGTATTGGTTCCACCTATCTATGTTCTTACTCTTCTTTTCAAGGCTTGCTACAACTATTTTTGGCTTGCTCCTTCTATTCTTCTTTCAAGGTTGATGTACCTATCAAGAAGAATAAGTTAGAACAAAAATTTCAAAACAATATAAGATGCAAAAATAAGAAAAATATCTTAAGTAGAGCTAACAAATTCAAACACGTTACACCGAAGGCTTTCGCCCCGGCAACGGCGTCATGTTCTTAGTCGCATTTCTTTAAGAGTAAGAGACTTTATCATCGAGTAAACGCATGACCAAGTACAAAATTTATAATAATATCGTCCCAAGGGAAAGGTAACTCTAGTTTGTATCCGGATTTTCCATTGATTTAAGCTTTGTAAGGATGATAGATTGAAGGTTTGGTATTTAAGCTACTAATTATTGTTCTACTCAATGAACTAAGAATTTAGTCTAACAAAGTAAATGATCAATTAACACGCAAATGATAAATGAAATGGATGTACAATTCACTTGAGAAGAGAGCAAGGCTAATCATACTCATGGTTAAGACTTGAGCTAGATATGTAAAACTCTTGATAGTAATTCTTATTGACTTGTGGATTAAAAGCAATCACAATTTTACCCCTAATCCCTATGGCCAAGACAATTAGGTTCTCGACTCTTTTACAAGCCTAAATCTCCTAGGATTAATCTTAATCTCAATTCCCTTAAGGTACTATGATCATAAGTTGGTTCTTTTCACTCAATCTCTTAAGTGTCCCTCTATGAATGTTCCAAGCCTAAGGAGGGTATGACTTACCTCCTCTTATACTAACATACATGCATAATTCAATATATGATTCAATTAAACATCCACTCACAATATTGGAATGACCATCCTAATACTATGAATAGAGAATTTAATCACACAAACATTGAAATGAAACATGATTGATATATCATGAAAAGAAATACTCAAATCAATTCAAATCATTACTCAAGTTCTACATATCTAACTCTTCACCTCAACCATTCATATGATTAGCCCTACTATAAGACTAGCCACTAAACATGGTGTTTAAATCATTACAAATCATACTTTGCTCCATTTGAGCCAAATTGAGAAGAAAATCAACAAATGAAAAATGGAATTGCTTCCCTTGCATGGAGAATCCTTCCTCTTCTTCAATATATCAACTTCTTCACTCCTTTAAGCTTTTCTCTTCTCAAAATGTTGTGGAGATGGATTGGATGAAGTTTTATGGATTGATTGTGGATATCAAATGGTATTTTGATGGATCTAGATGGTAGAAATGGATTATGGATCTAGTGTGTGAGGAAATGTGGTGTTTAGTATGTGTAACTGCTATGAATCTGATCTCTCCTTTAAAAATTCGCACAAATTATCCTTTTATATCACTAATGGATCTTCTAGAAGCTTCCGGAATATTCTAAAAATTGCACAGGTTTTTGCACCTACACGGCCCGTGCTGTAGCACACGACCCATGTAGAGCACACCTACTTCGGCATGTTGTGCGTGCTTCTGGACATGGCTCGAGCTGCGCTACACAGCCTTGATCATGACCGTGTAGACATTTTCTGATGACATTACACGGCTTCTTCTTACAGGGCCGTATTCCGCACATGGGGCGTGCAGCAATGCACGGCTCGTGCGCCAGCACACGGCCTTCCTCCTGGGCTAGCAGTGATTTCTGATGGCAATACACGGCCACTTGTTATAGGGCCGTGTTCCGCACACGGCCCGTGTTCAAGCAGGTCATGTCCTTTCATCTCTGTTTCGCTCCTGACTCTGTTTTAATCCATTTCTTGATATATTTTACACATATATAAGCTCATTTATACAATTCTATCAATTCATACCACATTTCACAAAATTACAATAACTCCACCAAAAGTCACACAAATACGGATAAAAATATTCAAAAATCCACAAATAAAGATACTAGAATCTATGTGAAAATGACTACGATAAAGTTTACACATGGAAATTCAATTACTCATAAAACTTTCATAACCCTAGAACTACCAGAGCGGCTCTAGCCCATGATTGATCTAGGAACAATCATGGTTGATTGGTATGATCTTACTTGACTCGCTAGTCGAACCTCTCTTCACTACTCCTTGGAACGATGGTAGGGCTTCGGTGGTGGATGGATGATGAATGATCTCCTTTTCCTGCGAAAGCTCTTCTTTTATACTTGTAAACTCTCCTTACGGGCCTTGGATGGGCTTCTTGAGCGAACACATGCATTAAAGGTGTAAAAATAAAAATATGGTAAGTTTCCATACATCAGTTTGACCAACACGCCAGGTTGAACTATCATCCCCTGGTCGAACTGCAGGTCGAATCGACCTCTAGGTTGGTTGCGGGTCTTGGATTCGACCAGAACACTGGTCGAATCACAAATATTCTGGTCGAACTGCAGGTGCGTCTCTTTAGGCTTCTAGTTCGATCACGGTTCGACCAAATGGCTTGGTCGAATGACACAATCGTGGTCAAATGGCACTTCTGGCATTTTTTCTCCATCGGTTCGACCACAAGTTCTGGTCGAACCATTTCCTTCGTGGTCGAACTGCACGCCTGCTTGGTCAAATCCACCTCTAAATTTCCCTTTCCCGGATCCTATCACTTCCAACTCGTTTTCCTTCAAAAATCAACTCAAATAGCCTTGAAGACACCTGATTTGTGACTTTTCACCATGTATATCGATTCATATCGAATTACAACCATCTAACACACCATTATTACACGAATCCAGGCTTGAAACACGTGAATTTACACACTCATCAAACTCCCAAACTTACATATTGCTTGTCCCGAGGCAACGCAATCAAAATCATAAAGTAGTGTAAGATTCACTTGGCTACCACATTCAATACAATTCATATTCACACATGCAATTCCATCAATCGAAAACAAGTATCACTAGCATCATATATATCATCCATGCAAAGCATAACTCAACTATAACGCAATTCGGAGTATAAATTCATCTAGCTCACAAGATAATTATTTACTCTCACTCTCTAGTATAAAAGATGTACATTTCATTAGGTTAACATACGCTCAAATCAATTCATACTTCCGCGTAAC
Source organism: Pogostemon cablin (assembly GCA_023678885.1). Classification (NCBI taxonomy): domain Eukaryota; kingdom Viridiplantae; phylum Streptophyta; class Magnoliopsida; order Lamiales; family Lamiaceae; genus Pogostemon; species Pogostemon cablin. The sequence continues at coordinate 29,620,351 of CM042963.1, forward strand.
CATAAGCTTGACAAGGGTTTCAAAAATCAACTTACAATTAACTTATTACTAATATCACAAAGGACTTGCTTTTGGGTTGTAATGTTGGCTCTTTGATAAAGGTAGAAAAATTTAGGTAAAGTGACTAATTCACTAGTAGAAAATTACCTTGGCGTTTTGCTTTTCGTCATACAACTTCATTTTTTCCATCTCCTTCTCATAATCTTCATGGTTCGAATTTTCCTTTTCTTTTCCTTAGCATCAACATCATCTTTCTTTAATGAGCAAGGGTACCAATTTCGGGCACTACCCTTCTAAGCAGTCGGGGTACCAGTTTCATGCACTACCCCTAAACAAGATTCAACCATACTTTTTTCTGCTTCTCAACCAATCTTCTACCTCCTTCATCCTTGCTAGTACTTATTCACCTCAACTCTCTGCTAATGAATAGGGTATTCAACAAGGCTCAAGTAAAGGTTAAATAAGGATTTTTATCAAGGCTTGCCAAAGAAAAACTTTTTAAGGCTCAACAGGACTTCCAATGATACATATATTATAAGGTAAGGTAAAATTTTTGGCTAAGTGACTCAAATAAACAATAATGGCCTAAGATCATGTCCTAGCAACTCATCAATCATAAGCTTCACACAAGACTCCAAGTCAAGTTCTAGAATACAGTCATATGAATTATTCTCTCAAGAATAAATTATCATAAACTAGCATGATTCATAAGGCTCAAACTCTCACATAGGTAAATAGAATCCTAAGTACTCCTCATAGTTTATAATCAATATCAATTTCACAATGAACTCCACATACTTCCAGTTACACATGCTTCTCATCAATAAAAGTCAACGCATGTAAAATATGAATGCAACATAACAATGCCAAGAACCCACATATCATGACAATCCATACAAGTATCTCCAACCAATTCCACCCTCAAGTATCAATCATCACATCTCAATCTCATCCAATCATACCAACATATGCACATGCCACTCACACCACAAATACTCATCATGTAAAGAGAAAAAGAGCAAAAACCTGATGCAACCTACTCCTCTGGAGCATCATCATCGCTCGCACCCTCTTCTTCATCGCCATCACTCATCTCTGAGCGTAATCGATCCAAATCTCTATGAAGACAAATCAGCTTCCTATCCAATTCGCGCTCGTGAGCATACATTCTCCCCAATCTCCTATCCATCTCCACATAATTATTCTGCAGTGTGTTGTACCTCCCATCCAGTGCTGTATAGTTCGCATTCACCAAGGCCAGCTGCCTATTTGTCTCTTGCTAGTTCATATCCAGCGTGGTAAACTGCTCATGAATCAATCGAAACTTCTCTTGAAAATAAGCATCAGGACCAGCCCATTACTGCTGTGGCCATGCTGGAATGGGACGTGGTGGCATCTCATGCGGCTGTGGATCTCTCATCTCCGGATCCACCTGATCTGCTCCATGCTCTTGCTGCTGCTGTAGCCGTGGCTGAAACTTTCCTTCTTCCACAATCCTCTGAAGCTCCTCATTCATCCCCTCAGCGTATATCTGAGCTACAGTCCTCCAATCACCTTTTGTCAAGCAAGTGACGGAGAGAGCATCATGCGCCAATGTGTTCATCAACTTGTTCCCCTCATTCCGTATAGAAGCCAACTCACTCATATCAAATGAAAACATGAAAGTAAAGGGCTTAGATCCCCTCGTGTAGAACCAATCTCCATTGCGAAGATGAGCAAATCTACCCTTCACACATGTGCTCATCATCAAGTCCGGATCCTTAAGAATGGGTGTAATACCGGTGAAGTCCATGTGATAATACTCAGCCACAGAAGTAAGCAAAATTCCTATATTCACTCTCTGAAATGGAGAACTCCAAAACCTGTATAGCTGATGAATAAGATACGATCCCACATTGAACCTCACTTCATTGAGAATACACCAGAGAGCGTACAACTCTTCCCTCGACACACAACTCCCCTCAGATCAGGCAAACAGCGTGTTGCTCAACACTCTATCTATATATCGGAGCACAAGATTCCAAATCAACGAAGCATGAACACTACTAGTCTTGAAATCCATATCCTCCCCGAAAATCTCTCTCCAGAAATTATTCGCATTGAAGAATCCATTCTCATTCCTAGAGATCCCTCTCGGAGTCTGAAACAGCGCATTCAACTCCTCAGCCGACCACGTCCTTATCTCACCCCAAACTGGAACGTATACTCATATGGGAGATGACTCGAACCCTTCTTAATCGTCATTGAATAAAGCATCTCAGCAGTCATATGAAAGCATGTCGGCTTCTTTAGCTCCATGAAACGATGAATCCCCACTTGATCAAACATCCACAAGATATCATCTCGGATGTGCATTGTAACCATTGCCCCATCATCCTGATACCTCGTTCTAGCGATCTTGTCTGATATATCACCCCACTTATCCTTGATATCTTCCCAATCATTCATCTGAACCTTGAAATTCATAGGCAATCTCTCCTTAAGCCTTAACATTTTTGTCATTGTATCTTCACGAGACAGCCTATCTTGTCTCTTTTTGGAATGAACATTGGCTTCCTTTCCTTTTTCTTTTGAACCGGCCATGGCTAAAGAATGAACAAGTGTCACAAAATCCTCAAAATCGCGACAAAACCCTAGTTTTGTAACTAGATTATTCCAAAATCACGACGAATTAAGTGGAAAGAGTGTGGAATGTGGTTTAATCGGAGCAAAATTGGGTAGAATCGAAGTTTAGAAGCAAGGGCTTTCGATTCGGAATGAATTCGAGTGAAGGTGGTTTGCAAAGTGATCGAATGAGGATGAAAAATGGGGTTAAAAACTAACTTACCTGGTATGATTCAACCTGTTGTAGTGGTCGAACGGGATTGACATGGTCGAACCACATTTTTGGAGACCGTCTGCGCCTCAGTTCGACCTTGATTCGACCAAATGCCTTGGTCGAACCGCAGTGTCGTGGTCGAACTCCTCTGTTCAACTTTCAGGTCCGCGATTCGACCTTGGTTTGACTTGAACCGTTGGTCGAACCAAACCCATCTTGGTCGAATTCGCCTGTACAAAATTCTCTGATCTCCAGTTCGACCTCCATCTTGGTCGAAGCCTTGGTCGAACTCACCCTTGCGTGGTCGAATCCACCTGTAATGAAGTCTCTGATCACTAGTTCGACCTGAGCTCTTTAGTTCGACCTGCATCCTTGGTCAAATCCTTGGTCGAATCGAACACCTGATGCTCCAAAGTTGAATTTTTTTCATCCCCTGCACACTTCAAGTTAAAAAATGAACATTAGGTACCAAAACAGAGCAAACTTGGCTAGAGAATCAATCTTAAACTCAATATTAATGTGTAACTCCGCATCAGACACTCAAAAAAACACAAAACACCACTAAACATTAGGCAAATTGCAAAAAAAATCAACGCACTAAAACCGGTTAAAGTTTCAATATGCCGCAAAAAATCAACTCCCATAACAAATATTACAAAGAAAAGATTATACTCTCGGTGCTTCAATGAGGTAAGTACATCACACCCCCCAAAACTTAGTAGAAACTATAGTGGAAACTAAGTTTGCAAGAGATGTAATTGCCGATAAGTAAGCACTTCAAATATAAAAAATTCTTACTCACACAAAAGAAATAAAGCAATAAAACGGGAGGAAAAGCCTCCAACAGGCGCTCTTGTTTAACGTCGTAGAGTCATGACCGTACTAATCTAGTGCAAGGTATCCTCAAAGACAACGCAAGCATCATCCGGTGACTTGTAATGCTTCAATCGATGTCCATTCGCCGCTATGATGTCTCTGTCTTTGTCCATAAGCTCAAAACTCTCCCATCCGGAGGATCTATGGATAATGAACGGCCCCATCCACTTTGAGTTCAATTTTCCTGTGAAGAGCTTCAAACGAGAGTTAAAAAGTAATACCTCATCACCCTATCATCCTCAACTCCTTTTGATCCTGTAAAGAAAAGTTCAAACTCCTCAATGCCCAAAAAGCTTTGTGCTGAATCTCTACGAGTAAGTGGCGCGGTTTTCCATAGACAATTTGATACGGTGACATATCCAACATCGTCTTATAAGCAGTCCGAAACCCCACACAACATTATCGAGCTTCATAGCCCAATTCTTCCTATTGGTTCCGACTACCTTCTCTAATATTTGTTTTACTTGTCGGTTGGAGACTTCAGCTTGCCCATTCACTTGAGGGTGATAGGATGTAGTACCCTATGCTTGACACCATAATCCTTAAGCACATTTTCAAGAAGTTTATTGACGAAGTGAGATCCTCCATCACTCACTAGTGCTCTAGGAACTCCATAGCGGGCAAAGATATGTTTTTTCAAGAAAGACAATACAATCCTTGAATCATTCACGCGAGTGGGAATGGCTTCCACCTGCTTAGAAATATAATCCACCGCTAATAGGATGTAGAGAAATCTATTAGATGGGGGAAAAGGGCCCTATAAAATCGATCCCCCATACATCAAAGATTTCAACCACAATGCTCGGCTGAAGTGGCATCTCATCTCTCCTACTTATGTTTCCTATCCTTTGACATCTATCGCATGTCGCCACATAGGTTTTACAATCCTTAAACAAAGTAGGCTAATAAAGAGCAGATTGAAGTACCTTTGCTGCAGTCTTTTGAGCTCCGAAGTTCCCCCTTTAGGTTGTGCATGGCAAAAATCAAGAATGCTCTCCATCTCCATCTCGGGCACACACCTACGGACTATGGAATTCGTATAAATTTTGTAAACAAATGGATCATACCATATAAAATTCTCAACATCCCTCTTGAATTTTGCAAGTTGATATCGGTCGAGATCTCTTGGAATTTCTCTTACGGCAATGTAATTCACATAATCCGCATACCATGGATCCATTCCTTGGGCAGCTAGCACACATGCTTTTTCCGTTCCTTCAGTAAACACTGCCATTATCTTCTCATTAGGGAACATCTCTTCTATGTAATCGAAAGAATCATCACAGTGCTCTCTTGTCTCCAACCTTGATAGGTGATCCGCTAAAATATTCTCCGTACCCTTCTTATCTTGGATCTCCATATCAAATTCCTGCAGAAGAAGAATCCATCTAATGATCCTTGGCTTCATTTCCTTCTTCTCTATCAAGTATCGGATCACAGAATGATCTGTATACACTATCATCCTCATGCCAACCAAATACTGACAAAACTTGTTGAATGCATACACAACAGCTAGAAACTCCTTTTCAATCACCGTGTAGTTCTTTTGTGCAGCATCAAAAGTCTTACTCGCATAGTAAATGTTGCAGAACTTCTTTTCCCTCAACTGCCTAAGCACCACTCCAAGTGCTAAGTCACTTGCATCACACATAAGTACAAACGACTGAGTCCAATCCGGTGTGATCAAGATAGGCGAAGTAATAAGCACCTCTTTCAAAACCTAAAAAGCTGTTAGACATTCGTCATCAAAAACAAAAGGAACATCTTTTTCAAGTAAATGAGATAAGGGCTTGGAGTATTTCGAGAAGTCTTTTTATGAATCTTCTATAAAAACCGGCATGTCTAAGGAAGGACCGCACTCCTTTTTCATTAGTAGGTGGGGGTAGCTTCTCAATTGCCACCACCTTTGCTCTATCCATCTGCAATCCCTTGGCTGAAATATGATGGACAAGAACAATCTCATCTCTCACCATGAAGTGACACTTCTCCCAATTCAAAACAAGATTAGTTTCTTGGCATCTCTTTAAAACAGTAGCAAGGTTAGATAAACAAATATCAAAGGAGGAACCAAACACAGAAAAATCATCCATAAACACCTCTTTGTTCTTTTCTATCAACCCATCAAATATGGCCATCATGCAACGCTGAAATATAGCAGGTGCATTACATAATCCAAAAGGCATCTTTCTAAAGGCAATGTTCCATAAGGGCAAGTAAAAGTAGTCTTTTCTTAATCCTTGGGTGCAATCATGATTTGATTATAACCCGAGTACCCGTCTAAGAAATAATAAAACTCATACCCTGCAAGACGATCAAGCATTTAATCCTTGAAAGGAAGGGGAAAATGGTCTTTGCATGTATTTTCATTCAGTTTCCTATAATCCGTACACACACACCATCCCGTAGGAATCCTAGTGGCTATTGTCTCACCATCATCGGCTTTCACAATAGTCATGCCCCCCATTTTTAGCTACAACATGCAATGGACTCACATGGGGACTATCACTAATGGGATAAATAATTCCTGCATCTAGCCACGTTAGAATTTGCTTCCTAATCACTTCTTGAATAGCGGGATTCACCCTCCGCTGATTCTGAATGCTATTCTTAGCCTCATCCAACAATCTTATTCTATGCATGCAATATGAAGGACTAATACATTTTAAATCATCAAGAGACCACCCAATCGCAGACATACTTTCTAAGCACATCTAACAATTCCTCAAGTTGATCATCATCAAGAGAAGAAGATACAATTACTGGATATTTTTCATTGTCACCTAGACAAGCATACTTCAAATGCTCCGGTAGCGGTTTCAACTCCTCTTTCTTCTCCTCTTGAGGTGCGCTCTCTCTATCCAAAGGTAAGTACTTCCTAGTCCACTTGACCTCTTCAACCTTTTTCCTCTCCGATTCATACCTGTCATCACCCAAAGCAAGCAAGTTTTCAAGAAATTCAATACATACCTCATTGGAGAGTTCATCTAGCTCCGTAGTGGGAAAATTAAGAGATTCCACCAAGCATGTATTAAGAGGATCCTTCGACAGGATCAAAGACATGTCTTCCTTCACGATCTCCTCCACCACATCAATACTGTGACATTGCATCTCCGTTGGCATCTTCATTGCTTTGTCAAGGTTGAATAAGACCTCTTCTTTATCTATCCTTAGCTGTAACTCACCCTTCTGCACATCTATCATAGCTCCCGTAGTAGCAAAGAAAGGTCTTCCTAAGATAAGAGGGACATTATCCTAGTCATCTTCCATCTCAAGCACAAGAAAATCCACAGGAAAGACTAGCTTCTCTAATTTTACAAGAACATCTTCAATAACACCCTTCGGAAAAGTCATAGACATATCCGCCAATTGTAGAGCAACTGTTGTGGAAGTTAACTCCCCCAAACCAAGCCTCTGAAAAATAGATAAAGGCATCAAATTGATGCTTGCCCCAAGATCACATAAGGCTCTACGTGCCGGCCCCTTTCCAATCTCACATAAGATTGTGAAGCTTCCCAGATCCTTCAACTTAGCTGGCAGATTCCTCTGAATGATCGAGTTGTAATTCTCAGACAAATGAACTGTTTCAATTCCGTTCAAACTTCTCTTCTTCAAAAGTATATCCTTTAGAAAACGGGCATAATACAACATCTCCAAGATCGCTTCAGAGAAAGGAATGCTTAAGCTTATTTTGTTTATGATCTTTGAAATCTTCTTGAACTTCTCCTCCAATCTCTTCTTGATTAGCTTGAAAGGAAACGACGGAGGTATCTTTATTTTGGGAATCCCCATTCATCACGTTCAGCCTTTTTCACTTTATCCTTTTCGGCTCTCAATCTCTTGGCTCTTTCCTACTTCTTTTCTGCTGTAATCTCTGTATTCTGCTCTTTGGAAGATACTGGAGTAGCATCCACATCATGCGGAGCATTCAACGCAGAAAATGGTGCAGAACGGTCATACTGAGCACCTGAAAGTTCATTCTCCCCTTTACAGGCTGATTCGACCACAGTTCAACCAACGGGGTTGGTGGAACCATAGTGATCGTGGTCGAATCGGGCTTCAGACAAAATAGAGCATTCTGGATGGTGGAATTCGACCTGAGTTCGACCAAAGATTTTGGTCGAATCGACTAGATTTTGGTCGAACTGGTCTTCTGTATCCTCCGGATGTCGCCCAGGTGACTGGTTCGACCTCCCCTGTGCAGTTCGACCACCTAAGTTGGCCGAATTGGGGTCTAATCGGGCTTCTATCACTTCAACTTTCAATTCTGACCTCATTGGTCCCTCGTACTGCGTTCCAGACCTCAATGTTATGGCATGGCAAGACTTTGGATTCTCAATACTTTGCGACGAAAACTTCCCTTTCTCAATAGTTTGAGTCAATTTATTTACATTTCCTGCCATTTTCCTTATCAACAATGTAAGGTCCTTCACTTGCTTAGACAAATCCTAATGATTGGCATCAATCTTCTTTTCCAATTTGGCCTCAAGACGATCTACTCTTGCATCATTCCTCGTCATGTACCTGTTCACCGTATCCTCGAAACCCTGCTTTCCTTCTTCCACCTTAGCTCCTAGATCAACACCGATAGGAGGTTGCACCGTATTATTCAGATTACTCCATGAAAACTCTGGCCTCCTTGGTTGTTGGTAATTACCCGGGGGACCACAATTATTGTAATTCCCCTGATAATTCCGGTTTCTTTGATTTGGGTACCTAGTTCCTTGAATACTTTGACCCATGGCATAGTTTGCCTCCTCGATCTCCTCTTGGTTAGCTCCTTCATAGCCACCATCTTGTTGCATCATTGGTACTCTCTGCGATATATCCGTAATTTGCTTTTGCTGAGACTCAAGTAACTTGTTGATACTAGCCAAGCTAGAGACGATCTCATCATCTCTTCTCGACTTCACCACAGTATGCTCAACATGTGCTACTTTACCAAGGACATAAGTGCCTCTCACTCTATCAATCGGCCAATCTCTTGAATTCATCGAAATATCCTCAAAAAGCTTCTCGGCCTCAATGGGTGACTTCGTAAGCAATGCTCCATTAGAAGAAGCATCAAGTAGAACACGAGAATCATAATCCAACCCATTGTAGAAAATACTGATATATTGAGCTTTAGATAGCCCATGCTGTGGACGCTTCCGAAGCATGTCCTTGAATCTGTCCCAAGCTTCATGAAACTTCTCATTACCATGGATAGCAAATTGATTGATCTCTTGCTTCATCTTGAACACCTTTGAAGGTGGCATGTAACGCTCCAAGAATTTTACTTTCAACTTCTCCCATGTATCACATTCAGCAGCATCAAGATTATCGTACCAATCTCTCGCTTTTTCATTCAGCGAGAACTTAAACAATATGATCTTCCTCGCATCCTCATGAGCTCCTGCATCTTTTTGTATACTTACATACCCAAGGAACTTATTTAGATATTGCTGAGGATCTTCAAATATTCCCCCAGAAGGGATTAATTTCAATCATGCTGATAAGAGTAGGGTGTAAATCAAAATCAGCTTCGGTCCATCTTACTCCTAACAGCCCCGAATTGCCTCCTCCGTTGTTCTTAAAGACTTCACGGATGGCAAGTGTATCCGGATTCGCTACCATGTTGACGGCCTTTACTTCCAAATTAACTTTGGTTGTAGCTTCAATCGTTTGCGAATTCAGCACGTCAACTTCAACTCCTTAATTAAGAGCCTCAGTTGTGTCTATGTTCTTGTTCTTATTCTTCTTCTTCTTTTTCTTCCTTGTCGATGCTCCAATCTCCGGATTATAAGGCTCTAATTTACCTGTTTTAGATCTCGTGAGCATACACCTAAGAAAAATAAGTGTTAGAAATCAAAGACAAGAATTATATAATCTCAATTAAACTAGAAATAATAAATTAATAATTAATGCCAACGGAGCCAAGAACTTGATGAGCATTTCCTCAACACACAAAATTATCCCCAAGTATGAAGGATATGAATTATAGTTTCGATAGGTGACCAAGTGATTATCGAACCCGAGGGACAGATTATTATCAATTTAACTATATTCTAATTAACTAAGACTATGTTGGCAAATTGGTTTGAAATAGTTACGAAACTAAATAACATATAATTTAAATAATGACTTAAATAGGCAAACAATAAAGAAAATACGGTTGTGATCAAGTAAGAAATTAGGTAGTTCTTCGGGTCATCCAGTTTTACTTATTAATTTTCTTTCCATGTGTTGATGTCCGACTCTGCCTCGTGGTCTATGGACGCATCACTAAATCATGCAAGTTCACTCTATAGACACAAGTAAACATTCATATAACACGTGTGAATATTCTCGGAGCAAGAGATATAATTTATCCTCCCATTCTAGGTACTATCAGTATCAATTATTTCTCATGCACTTAGTACTCTAACCCGATATGATCTCCCTTTATAGGTACTATGATGTTATATTCTTTATCCTACTTATTAACCCGAATAATATTCAATTAACAAGTATCTATATAAGATAGTTCTAATAAGACTTCGGAATCCCTTCACTTAGAATTATAATATATAATCCTGCTCAGCAGTGAACGCACTCAATCAATAACCAAGATATGTATTCAGACTCTACATAACAGTTAATGATGCACAAAATGACTGTGAGTATGAATTAAAGAAGCACAATCTTATATAAAATAAACCAAAAGTAGTGTTGTATGGAGTTTACACATGGAAATTCAATTACTTATAAAACTTTCATAATCCTAGAACTACCGGAGCGGCTCTAGCCCATGATTGATATAGGAACAATCATGGTTGATTGGTATGATCTTACTTGACTTGCCAGTCGAACCTCTCTTCACGACTCCTTGGAACGATGGTAGGGCTTCGGTGGTGGATGGATGATGAATGATCTCCTTTTCCTGCGAAAGCTCTTCTTTTATACTTGTAAACTCTCCTTACGGGCCTTGGATGGGCTTCTTGAGTGAACACACACATTAAAGGTATAAAAATATGAATATGCTAAGTTTCCACACGTCAGTTCGACCAACACGCCAGGTCGAACTATCATCCCCTAGTCGAACTGCAGGTCGAATCGACCTGTAAGTTGGTTGCGGGTCTTGGATTCGACCAGAATCCTGATCGAATCACAAACTTTCTGGTCAAACTGTAGGTGCGTCTCTTTAGGCTTCTGGTTAGACCACGGTTCGACCAAATGGCTTGGCCGAATGTCACTTCTGGCATTTTTTCTCCATCGGTTCGACCACATGTTCTGGTCAAACCATTTCCTTTGTGGTCGAACTGCACGCCTGCTTGGTCGAATCCACCTCTAAATTTTCCTTTTTTTGGATCCGATCACTTCCAACTCGTTTTCCTTCGAAAATAAACTCAAATAGCCTTGAAGACACCTGATTCGTGACTTTTCACCATGTATATCGATTCATATCGAATTACAATCATCTAACACACCATTATTACACGAATCTGGACTCGAAACACGTGAATTTACACACTCATCACGGACGGAGGGAGTATTTGAAAAAAAAAACTCAAAGCAAACTTAGGATATTATTACTTTGATTAGATTTAAATAAAAACTCATATAAACCATTAACTGTAATCGACCCAAAATATTCTATTATATTTTGATGTTAGATATTTTATTATACATGTTAGATGAGTGACACATGCACAGTAGGAAAATCTGAAAATTTTCCCTTAAGATTTATAATTTTCTTTTAGAGTTTAGAATTTGTCTCTCACTTGTGTGTCATTCATCCAACGATTTGCAACATGTAATATAACACCTAAATGTAATCGGAGATCCGAACTGTAAAATGACCACGTGATCATGATCTTAATTAAGCTTAAAGAAAAAGCAAAAGGGAAAAAAAATGTATCATTGAATTATAATTAATATAAACCACAAACAAAAATAACGTGGACTTCAATTTTCAAACAAACTCATGTCTATAGCTTTTGCTCGAATTGTTAAATCAATAGAGAAAAATGTTGCATGAGAAATAGGATTTGTTTAGACCCTTGTGAGTAATTTAGGCCCTACATACTGTTATTACATTATCTCTTGTAATGATCACCAAAATTTTTCCATACGGGCAAAACAACCATAAAGCTAAGATGCATGATTAAATACATTGTTAATGGTGTGGTTGGATTGTGTGTAAACTATGATGGTTTTTTTTTTTTTTTCCTTTTGGATCAAAGATTATTTGTGCATTATGGCATTTTGTAATCGTGATATCGGTTGACATCTGGCGATTCATAATCACATATATAGAATGAATGATGTGTAAAGTAAATAAATAATTATATAATACAGTACAATTCCTTTTATATTTATTTTAATATAAATAAGAAATCAGCTTTTCGAACTTTTGTGATTCATTTGCGCAACTTAATTGTCTTATGTATTATTGTGAAAACAATTGAGTAGATTTTGTTTTTGTGAAAACAATATGTAATTAGGGTAGAAAACCTAAGGGAAAGTTTGATAGGATAAAATGGAAGACGATAGATCCTACAGAAGAAGAGAAATGTAGCAGTATAGAGCTAGGAATGAAGTGATGAGCAGTATGAGGATGAAAGAAGGAAAGGAATCTAATTAAGTAGAATAAACATATATGAATACTAAAGAACAAACCTTGTAATATACTCGAATACTAAAGATGCATGCTACAAAGGAAGTTTACTGCAGAGGAAGATGACCTAAGAAGAAATCTAAGCCGGTTAGAAACAAGTAGAAGATACTCCCTCTGTCCCCTTGATAAGTGTTCGTTTGCTTTTTGCAAGTGAATTAAGTAATATAATATTTTAATTAAAGTATAATGAGGTGAGAGAAATAATATTTTAATGTATAATAGGTAGTTGTATTAGTGTAAAGTGTGCCTCATGTGATGTGTTTTGAGTATAATCATATTATTGTATGTGTCACATAAACTAAAAAAGAAAATGAATACTTTGTATTAAGACGTACTAAAATGACAAAATGAATACTTATCAGATGGACGGAGAGAGTATATAATAATACTGGAAGGTGAGAAAGTTATTATTTGATATATGGAGATAAGGGTTTTAATTAAGTTGATTTTGGATGATGAAGATATGAAGAAATGACTACAAGATTAGTGATAGACATGTTGAGTTTAACCAATTAGAACCTGGGGCTACTAGTTTTATTATTTAAAGATTGATATGATAACTTAAAATTTTAATCTAATTTGAAAATTCCTTAAAAAATTCTTATGCATAGATTCAAATCTGTGCACCCACATCCAAAACCTACTCCGTCCGTTCCTTTTAAAAGGTTTCTTTTTTCATTTTCAGAGTTTCACTCAAAGGGTTTCATTTTTTTTAACACATATAGGACCCACGTACACTTACTAATACATTAAAATATGGAAATCACATATTTACTAATACAACTACCCACTACACATTAAATAATAATATACATTAATTAATTCATGTGAAAAAAAAACAAAAGACCATCTTTTAAAAGAACGATGAGAATATATTATTAATGAAAATATATACATTAATAAATAAAAATTTATAAATTTTATTTGTGAATTTTTAACGAAAAAAACATTATATGTTCATTAAGAAATATATATATATATATATATATATATATATATATATATATATATAACTAATACAAATTAGGTGAACACGAAAAAACATTATATATTCATTAAAACATTATATATTCATTAAGAAATATATATATATAAATTACTAAATAAAACTAATACAAATTAGGTGAACACGAAAAAACATTATATATTCATTAAGAAATATATATATAAATTACTAAATAAAACTAATACTACTACAAATTAAGTGAACAGAAATTAACTCCGTGTGCCAGAAACTCAAAACTTAAATATACTAACGTTTCAATAAAATTTTTAAAATCCATTAATTTAAAATTTCTGTCAGAGATTTGAATTTTAAATTTATAATTCCATACTCAAATCCACGAGCCTTGAGAATTATCAAAATTGGAGGGGAAAATAATCCTTATCACAGAATTCATATATCAAAATTCAAAGCAGGTTTAGTCATCCCATTTCCAGAAAGTAATACAATAAAATTGGATCAAAATAAGCTGCGAATTTAACCTGAAATAAGAGGTAGATGCAGTAGTAACTAAATAAGTGGAGAGAGACTAAGTGAAAGGAAAATCATTCAACAAAATTCACCAAGAAACAGATCATCAGTATTAGAAGAATTTCTACAATATCATGAAATACATCATCATATTCATATCATACAACCACCAGTTATCCCCTCGTACTAGCAAAACCTGCAATCACATATAAGTTTTCATAAGTAAAAATGAAAATGAGTATTAAGCATGCAAAACACTTTAGTACAACATCTTTGATAGCATTATGACCCAAAATCAAAATTTATTAAATCTTACCTTCATATTGCACGCTGAAAAGAAGCTTAAAACATACATTGTTCAAGTTAAGTAAAAATCGATTCAATTGAAAAAAAAATATTCCCTCCGTCCCAGAGGATCGTTCACTCTTTCCTCATTTGTTCGTCCCACATAATGGTTCACCCCCCAAAAAATATCCTTCTAATCTAACACCTTAAAAGTACACATTAATTTCAATAATGCCATCCCTTCTTTCCACACATAACATACTTTACACTTTATTTATTACCTAAAAATACCACATTACTCCTAAAAATCAATAAAGTTAGTCAAAAAGTAATTTTTTCTTAATATCCGTGGTACAGTAAAGGTGAACCATCCTCTGGGATGGAGGGAGTAGAAATTATTCCTCCTCACAGATGACCAGTTTTTGGTTATAGTTATACTGAAGTCATTTTTCATTTAATTAATTTCCTAAACATCAGATCCAAATAAGAAAGCAATCAGACATAATGATCCACCTGACATTTGCTCTAAAGCTAAATGAAGCCGGGGAGGTGGTGAGGTATGCAATTTAGTGGCATGATTCATGAAGTTTCTTTTAACCATGAAACATGACACAATTTCTTCTGAAAGTAACAAAAAACTATGACCATATCCTCAAAAAAGTAGACATCTACAAACAAATATAACAAGCAAAATGATCACTGCATCAGATGATAGACCCTTCTGAGACTTAGCTCGACAAATGATCACATGGATATGAGGAGATAAAATGCAACACCCACTCAAAAACCAATTTCATATATATTCTATAAATAATGGATATTAACATTTAAAACATTTATAGCAGAAAAATAAATTCCTGTGTAGCATGCACATGCCATAGCACCCCTATGTCTCAACTCATTCTGACCATTATTTCAACTGCCAAAAAACACAAATTACGTTTGGAATAGCAATGAGGTGCTCAACGCAAAAAGAAAAATGTAAAAATATATTAACATAAAATATTAAAATTAAACAAAAAGAAAAAGTGGAGACAATTGTCAAGAAAAATTCAAACAACGCAAGACCATAGAAAGAAAGCATCACAAACCAGTGAATCTGACTATGTACTTTAAAAGAATTTTTTTTTCTTATCTCCATGCTAATATGCCAACATTAGTTCTTGGTGGACCAAGTTATATGACCAAACCACCTTCCTCAGTAACACACATCCAACCACTCACCAAAGCTACCACCAAAAATTTCATGTCAGTCCAAAAGCACATCTCCAAGGTTCCTACTGAAACTACCGTGCATCAGAACCACCAAATTATTCTCCCCATCCCACTATAATTGTGTTTGCAAACACAACGGTATATTGAAAAACACAATTTCTTTTTTAATGAAGCTATGGCATGCAGCTTCTGAAATAAGAGTTTCCCAAACTCAATTTTGTTTCAAAACAGAATCTAAGCCACCCTCTTTTATCCAGCACATACCTAATATATGTCACTGATATCAGTATCACACTTTTCCAATTTTTATTAAAAAAAATTATTTAAAAAAAAAAATAAAGAAGAAAAATATTCAATCCATTATCGCCTAAAAACTCTTATTACCCGCAGGGGATACCTTTGAGTTAGGTCTAAAATTTTAAAATGAATTAGGGGGTTGTTACACTGAGAAAAGTCGATAAATAGATGGCAATTGGTAACCCAGTGACTTTCCTAGGATCAGGGGTGGGAGGGGTTAATTTCTTATTCTGCCATTATTTAGTGGATTTAGGAATCAAGATGGTGAAGAGATTCAGATTAATGCTACTGCCAGGGGATCAGTTATAGAGTTGCTTAAGGCTCTAAAGATGTAATTTCTGCAAACCAAAATCGGATAAATGATAAGGAAAGTAGGAGGAGGTTCTACAACCACACAGAACCAGACAGGCTAAAATATAAGCAGAAAGCATGGACGGGTAGCAGCAAAATGATGTTTGGCAATAAAAGTAGTGCACTCCAACAACTGGTCTTTATCGAATAAATAAAAAGTTCAGATACCAACCAGATGCGTAACAACTTTAAGATCTTTAAATGGATTACATCCAGATCGATATAGTTTAAATAGGAAAAATCCACAATGCATCAGCGTATGTTAAAAAAATCAAAACATAAAAAAACATTATGTATAAACTATATCAAAGTAACATATTTAAAAGCTAAATCCTCAATAATGCATAGAACAAAGTAAAAGTATATCGTATTCAGCCCAATGAGAGAATTCATTAATGTCTCCTGTTCAGCAATGCAGCTATACTTTGTGTTAAACTAATTGCACAAAATACTACTACAGGAAAATCTGGCCATATAACAACTTAACTGTGTCAAGTTGTAACCACAATGATCATGCTTTCTAATTTTGGCTAAAAAAACTCTAGCAAAGTAGTTGTATCTCAAGTTGCCCAATAAGATATCACTCCGTTATGCCTCAAGCACCCTCTATTGCAAGTATAAGTCAAGTTGCAAGGCAGATGACTAAGGAAAATTCTACTGCAAGTAATGGCAATAATGGAAATAAATCCCATGGAACTGTGGCAATACAAACTACACATGAAACCTCATGATTCAAGTCATGAGTCCTAAGCTATGGAGAACAAAATCCACTTCTCAATAATGGCAATAAATCCCATGGAACTGTGGCATGGAAACATCACATGAAACATTTTGATTCGTGCACTGTTTTATTATGTTTAACCCATAGAAAATAATTTTTATCCTCAGGATTTAGAGCTAATTCTTATGATACAATTATAATTTCATTCTTGTGATTCATATAATATTTTACTCATTCACCATGGCCTATTTTAGGCCTAGGTTCAGGGTATATCCTTAGATATAGTATTAATTCCTCAGGTATAATTATCTTTTTAACTCATAATAATGAAGTTCTATATGATTCTGTTCCACACAATATCTCTCCTCAATAGGTGAACAAGTTACTACAAAACTTAGCACTACTTGAATCAGAAAGTTTAATCATCCAACATTGAGAATTTTTTTTTAATGTTCTGAAAATTGATTGAGTGCAAGCTGCTAAAATCTACAGAGTCTACATGACCAGCGTTTGAAAACGTTCCTCTTTTAACCCAAAGTGAACAAATTAAAACTACAAATTCAATTTTCCTGCGTTGCAACAAAAACTACACCTTTTCAAAGTCTATATTACCTTATTCTGAAGAGAAAACTTATACCTTTAGATCCCCTAAAAGATGGTAGTTGATTCACAGAACCCACATCCTTCTTATAAAATTTGAACACTATCACAAAAGGAACCACTTACATTTTCTCGAATTTCCCAATGCTCCCCCACATTCAATAACACATAGTAACACCAACCAGATTTCATATGACTATAATTTAACCCTTTTGAATCAGCATTCAAAGAAAAGACTATGAAGCCAATAACTCCCTAAATAAATTTATGTAGGAAAATTAGAAGAATTATACCTGAACTACGAATAATTTAAGATGCGCCCACAATGATATTGTTGATTGGGATGAAAATTAACTTGACGAAAAACCCAACGAAACCCATCACCACAAACCCGATCGCAGTCCGAGTCGCCACCTTCGTAAACTCTACATGCAAAAATCAAATCAAAAAATCAGAAGTAGTTCAAACTGAAAAAATAAAAAATAAAAAATGGAGTATCAGCTAAAAGAGTAGTTGCACCTTTGCGATCAGGTTTGTGGCAACGCTTGACCAGACGAATGCTGTCCTTGGAAAAATCTCTCAGAGGATCGAAAACTGAATCCAAGGCATCCATATTCAAATTCCGCTTCTGCCTTCTCTCTCTCCTAGATCTGAAGTCGGAGTAAAACTAAGAATGGAGGACGAAATTGACGGATTTATTTCAAGGAAAGTGGGAAATGTCGGCGATTTAAACGCTTGGAGGTTGGGGGTGGGATTCGAGTATATATACACACACACACCAGTGGGGACACCTAGTTTTTTTTTTTTTTTTAAAGGTGTTTACATTTTACAAGAGTGAGTCCACCGTAAATCGGTTTACTTTTGTAAACCTTAGTTTTTTAAAATTACTCATTCCCTTTTAAAGTTTTTTTTTTTTTAAATTTTAGCTCACACTCAAAGAATTTAATTTCCTTTATTATATACATAGATCAATACACATCAATTAATACAACTATTTACTATATATTAAATAATAATACTCCTTAATCCACGTATAATAAACAAAAACACATTTTTGCATGGGACGGAAGATACTATTTAGTACACAAGAAATTACACTTTGAAGAGTTTAATTTTTATTTAAAAGAATAGTTTATGTCTAAGTAATTATTATGTATTAAAGAGTAATCAACAAATTAGGGTATACAAGAATTTAAAGAGTAATTTTTTCATTTAAAAGATGTACGCCCTCCGTCCCAATTTCAACTTCACACTTTCCGTTTTGGTTAATCCCAATTTCAACTTCACACTTTCATAAAAGGAAAATGTACAAAACTAATTGTAACAACAAATTCGTATTTATTAAATAATAAATACAAAAGAAATTACAATGAAAATCCGATGTGGATTGAACTTGAGAATTTTAGTGAACAGCTTCTATTTATCCTCTGATTCCTCTCTTGAGTTGACTTTCTTGACTTTTACCAATCTTCTGAGTCGGATCTTCGGATGAAGCTTGTCCGAGCTCGGGTTCGGGACTTGAAGCTTTAAAACGTTTATCCGGAGGCGTCGAGCCTCTGTTCGAATCGAACGTTGACTTGAAGATTTGTTGTGAAGAAAAATTATTGACTGAAAGATCGCCGGATCGGAGGGGCTTGGCACCTTGATCTCTGACCAGAGGCGGATGACTGGAGGAACGCCGGATCGGAGGGCTTGGCAGCTTAATCTCTGATCGGAGGCGGATGGCTGGAAGAACGCCGGATCGGAGGGCTTGTCAGGTTGATCTCTGATCGGAGGCGGATGGCTGGAAGAACGCCGGATCGGAGGGCTTGGCAGCTTGATCTCTGATCGGAGGCGGTTGGCTGGAATAACGCCGGATCGGAGGGCTTGGCAGCTTGATCTCTGATCGGAGGCGGTTGGCCGGAATAACGCCGGATTGGAGGGCTTGGCAGTTTGATCTCTGATCGGAGGCGGTTGGCTGGAATAACGCCGGATCGGAGGGCTTGGCAGCTTGATCTCTGATTGCAGACCGTTCTTGACTTGAAGATGCTTGAAGATCTCAAGTCTTGACTTGAAGATGCTTGAAGAACTCAAGGGAGCACTGCTCGTATTCTTGATCTCTTCAGAAGCGCGTCTTCAGATGTTTTTGGTGTGCTTGAATGTGTTTGTAATGAGGACTGAAGGTCCTTATTTATAGGTAGAGAAAATAACCACTTAAGAGATATTTTCTCCTTCAAAAAAATATGTTGGGCTTCTTCCTTTAATTAAGCCTGCTAGACTGGATATGGGCCTATTTAATTAAGCCCGTAGGATTTGATTTGGGCCTATTTAATTAAATTAGGCATTTGACTTGGGCCTATTTAATTAAATTAGGCATTTGACTTGGTGGAGTTTGTTGACTTGAATCAGGCTCACTTGTCTTGGATTAAACCTAATTAATTTAAATTGAGTCCATTTGGCTTGGATTTGACCAATTTAATCTAAATTGAGCCCATTTGACTTGGATTTGACCAACTTAATTTAAATTGAGCCCATCTGGCTTAGATTTGGGCTCAAATAATTATATTAATTACTAATTAATTATTTATTTATTTTAAGGAACTATTTTATTTAAATTCCTTAATAAATAAATATTTAATCAACACTTAATATATTTTCCTCTACATTTTTATTTATTTAGGCAATAAATTTTAATTGCCTACAAATGCCCCCTTGCATTTTGTTCGCTGAAATTTATTCTTGAAGGGGACAAATTGCAACATCTTATTTCATGCTCTCTTGCATTTTCTCTGGATCCATGGACTCCTAATTTAGATTTTTAATCAAGTTTCTATCTTCCATTTCTTAATTTGAACTTTACTTCAAGCCCCAAACCAAGCCCAATAAATAATTATTTACTTCAAGCCCAAGCTTAATAAATAATTATTCCATTCCTTCATGGATTTCAATTATCTTGGGCATAATAATCGTTCACTCCTGCATATCCAATCTTGAATAAACAACTGTAGTGCTTCTGATAACCTTATATTCAAAAGAATATATGTAATCTTTTATGATAGACATGCAGTAATTTCATTTCATCTTTATTTGGAGAACATTATTCAAAATCTTCCTTCCCTATCTCAAATACCACATAATATATCGAATATAAGTTCATGGACTCAACAAGATATCCTCAAATATTCTGCACAGATATTTTCTCACAGATAAACTCCAACATTCATCCAATCTTTTATTAGAGTTATCCATAAAAAAAAATTTACTGCTTGATAGGGGTTTTCTCAACACACAAATTAATCCTCAAGTATAAGGATATCAATTGTAGTCGCGAAGATGACCAAGTTACAATATCGAACGGGACGGATAAATATCAATTTTATAATCTTCTAGTATATTTTAGACTATGTTGGTAATTGTAAAGGTTTAATGGATAGTAACTTCTAATCGAATTAACAAAAAAAATAGCAAAAGTAGAGAGAAGTGAGTTGTGATCAATAAGAATGATAGGTAGTTCATTGGGTCATCCAGTTTCACTAGCAATTCGTATTCTCGTGTGATGGTGTCCGACTCTGCCCTGTGATTTGTGGACGCATCACTAGACCATGCAAGTTTACTCTATAGACACAAGTAAATATGCGCTTGACACGTGTGAATAACATCGGAGCAAGAGATATGCTTCACCCCCCTTTCTAGGTACTATCATAATCAATTATCTTCTACGTCTAGAATCTAACCCGATTTGATCTCCCTTTTTATGTACTATAAAGTTATACTCCTCATCCTATTCATCAATCCGAATTCAATTCAATTCATGAATATTCATATAAGACAGTTCTAATAATACTTCGGAATCCCTTCACTTAGAATTATAACGATAAACCCTGCTCAGTAGTGAACGCACTCAATCAATAACCATGTCATGTATTCAGACTCTACACAACGATCATTAATGCACAAAACGACTATGAGTATGGATTAAATATGCAATCTTATATAAAACAAACCACAGGTAGTGTTGTACGGAGTTTTACACACGAAACACGAATTACATCATGAAACTTTCATAACCCTAGAACTACCAAGGTGGTTCTAGCCCATGATTGATCTAGGAACAATCATGGTTAGATTAATCATTCTTACTTGAACCTTCAGCGAACCTCTGTCACAGCCCTCCGAATGGATCACCACCTCTACTCTTGTCTCTCCTACGATTGACGATCAAAAGCTCCCTTCTTCTCTGTATGAGCCTCCTTTTATACTTGTAATCACGTCTCTAGGGCTTGGAATGGGCTTTCTAAGTGATCTCACGCATTTCGGCCTCGAAAATCCGGATAAGGTAAGTTCCCGCACACAGGTTCGACCACGTCAAGCAGGTCGAACCCCGAGCCACAGGTCGAACCCCAGGTCGAACCCCGCTACTGGACGAATTCTGCACAGGTTCGACCTTCTGGACAGGTCGAACCACTTAGGCCTTGGTCGAACCCCAGGTCGAACCTCAGCACTGGACAACTCTTGCTCCCGATTCGACCAACTGGCAAGTCGAACCCCAACGTCGTGGTCGAATCCTCCTTCTTGCAAACTGGTTCGACCATGGTTCGACCTGATGGCCAGGTCGAACCAACTGAGTCGTGGTCGAACCCATCTCTGTATGTCCAGCAACGTTGGTTCGACCTGCTGGAGAGGTCGAACCCTCCTCCAGCCAGGTCGAACCCACCTACTTCTTGGGCAGTTCGCGTGGCTTCGACTCCGTCTCTTCGATTCTTGGCCCTTTCACTCCGTTTTTGCTAAGAAAACACTCAAATAGCTCCACTAACACCTGATTCATGCTATTTCACAATATATATAGGTTTTCCACCTATTTCCACATCAAAACTCTCCAAAACTAGCACAAAACATAGCGCCAAACTTGTGAATTTACACACTCATCAAACCCCCAAACTTACATGTTGCTCGTCCCGAGGCAACCAATTTAAACCACAGGAGTCGTGTATAATTCAACAAGATCAAGTACAACACATATTACACATGCCACTTCATTGAATCAAACAAGAATTACTTGCATCAAATATGTCACTCATGTAAAATCAATCCAATCACACACCATTCGGAGCACTAAGTAATCTCACTGACAAGATAAGTCTTTACTCTCATTCACTCGTGCGTGAGGCACTATAGGCTAGTATAAACACTCATATCAATTCATATTCACGCGTAACCATAAGCTTGGCAAAGGTCTCAGAAATCAACTTACATTAGATTAACACTAGGATCACAAAGGACTTGTTTCTAGATTGTAATGTTGGCTCTTTGGAAAGGGTAGGAAAATTTGGTCATAGTAACTTAATACACTAGTAGAGAGTTACCTTGGAGGTTCTCGATTTCTCATTCGCCTTCATATTCTCCTCCAATTCTTCTCTTGCACTTGCAATTATCAATTTTCCTTCTCTTCCTTGCATCAACATCATTCTTCTTTTAATTGCTCGGGTACCAGTATAGGCACTACCCTTCTCGAACATTGTTCGGCTGTTTCTTAGAAACTTCAAGCCCCATGTATAAGCAATTCGGGGTACCAATTTCAGGCACTATCCCTAACAAGATTTAACCATGCACTTTTTACCGAACCTCATTCCATCTTCCCTTTGTTTCTTCCACACTTATTCACCTTATTCTCTCTACCAATGGATAGGGTATTTTCAAAGCTCAAATAAGGTAATTAAAGCTCTCATAATTGGCTTGCCAAAGAAAAAGCTTTTAAAAGGCTCAAACAGGGCTACCAAAGATTTATAAGATCATTAGGAAAGGTGAAATTTGGCTAAGTGACTCAATTAATCAAAAATGGCCTAAGATCATATCCTAATATTTCATCAATTGTAAGTTTCACACAAGACTCCAAGCCAAGTTCTAGAATACGTTCATACGAATAATTCTCTCAAGAATAAACTATCATGATTAATCATGATAAAGACTCAAATCCTCACATAGGTAATCAATTCCTAATACTCCTCATAGCACATAATCAAAATCAATTCCTCATGAATTCCATATACTTAACAAATTATTCATGCTCTTTTCAAATGAAAATAAACACGTAAACATATGAATGCACATAATCAACAACCCATATACAGAGTAACGATACAAGGTCAACTATATCAAGTACATGCCACTCACACATGAATCACACCCCAATCTGTAAAAATAAAAAGAAGAATGGGAGATAAGATGAATCGGAGAAGCAAAAAAAAAACCTGAAACTACTCCCTAGGAGCATCATCATCCTCATCATCATCGTCATCCTCATCCATTCTATTTTCCACAGCTCGGCATAGACTGGTAATGTGTTTGTCCATCATATCCACTCGACTACTCACTCTACCAACACGCTCATCCAAGGAAGAGTACCTTTCGTTCAGCGTGGCGTAGTTGGCGTTAGCGAGTGCGAGTTGCCTGTTCGTCTCTTGCTGTGCAGCTACCACCGCGATCAGCTGCTCATGAATCAAGCGAAGCTGCTCCCGAGTACCTGGAACAGCTCGCCGCTTTTGCGGTCCTGGAGCATGCTGAGGCGCATCATGCTGCTCTCCTTCCGGAATCTCCATCTCCGGCTGCTCCTCTACCTGATCCTCCTCTTCAGACTGCTGTGGCTGAGGTGGACGGAACTCTCCTCGATCAACAATCTGCTGTAACTCAGCCATCCTTCCCTCAGCACACATCTGTGCTACCGCTCTCCAATCACCACCCGACTTCGCTGCCATGGATAAAGCGGTGTGTCCTAGAGAATTCATTAGCCTATTCCTTGCTTCCCGAATAGTTGTCAAGTTGCTCACGTCGAAGGGGAACATAAATTCGAAAGGCTTGACACCTCTCGTGAAAAACCAATCTCCATTTCTAAAATGGGCAAACCCTCCCTTCGCGCACGTGCTCATAATCAAATCGGGTTCTCCTTCTACTGGTGTAATGCCGGTGAGGTCCAAGTTGTAATGCTCAGCCAAAATCGTCAATAACCCTCCAATATTCACCTTTTGAAAACCAATGGTCTTGAATCAATTCAGCTGCGCAATAAAATAAGCTCCAACGTTGAACTTCACTCCATTCAACATACACCACAAGGCATATAACTCTCCTCTAGACACAACACTGCCCTCCGAGCGGGCGAACAACGTGTTGCTCAAGATGCGGTCCATGTACCTCAAGACAGGGTTCTTTATTGCGGAAGCACGAGCCTGTCTAGTCTTGTAATCACGAATCTCCCCCGTGATCTCCCTCCAAAATCGCTTTACACTGAATGCAGCACTTTCTAAACGAGGGATCTCCAAAGGTGTATCAAACAGGTCGTTGAAATCCTCAGACGTCCATCTCCTACTCACTCCACCAAGCTGAAACGTACACCGATAGGGTATCCAAGCGGGTCCTTCTCCATCTCAAACGAACACACCACTTCCGCTGTAACATGGAAGTACGTCGGCCTCTTCAACTCCATGAATCTTCGGATCCCTACTTGATCAAACATCCAAAATATATCATCCCTTATTCTCATTATCCTCATTGCTTCATCATCTTGGTATCGAGTGCGAGCTATCTTGTCTAAAACTTCTTCCCACTTCTCTTTAATCTCATCCCAACCTTGCATCCTAATCTTGAAGTTATCAGGTAAACGGTCTTGTAGCCTCAGTTTTCTTGTCACTTTGTCCAAGTTTGAAGGCCTGTCATGCCTCTTCTTTGATCTCTCCTCCTCTGCTTTTCCTTTTCCTTTACTTGATACTTGTCCCTTTCCTGAAATCAAATACTTCAATCCAACCAACAAGACAAGAAAACAAGTATTGTACTAGCACATCACATACTCTACTCAAGACTTCAAGCATCAATGCATATTCATACAAACTATCATCTCAACACCACTTGCTTATTCAACATTCTCAAAACATCTTCAATTATACCTTCTTTAATCATCAAAACATAACCAACAAGCATGCATTAAGCAATTCAAGCAATTCAATCAAAAATTCAACATGCTTTCCTCCATGAACTACTTCAATTTCATCAATTTCAAATCAAATCAACATGCTCATTCTATGGTATATTCTATATCCTTGATTAATCCACATAAAAATCCAAGTTCTATCAATAATCAATCAACCACAAACCAAGAAACAAGAATTCATATGAAACCAATCAAAATATCAACATTCACCATGAAATTCAACCATACTCAACATCAATTCTCTATTTCACATCAAATTGCTTACCTAAACCTTCAATCCTAGAGTAATTGAGTTGGAAAAAACGTACCTTGTGACTTGCCCATGGTGAAAAACCGATCGAAAACATAAAACACCCAAAAACGCGATTTCAGCCCTAACTCGCGACGAAATCCGCCCAAATCCGCGACCAAATTGATAATTCAAGGTGTAATGTTGTGTAATCGGTGTGAAATCAAGTGTAATTGAAGAATTTGTGCAAGGGTGTAGAGGTTCGAAGAGGGTTCGAGGTTTGATGTTTCGAAAAAGTGATCGAACCCCTCTGAAAATTCGAACTTAAATCGCGTACCTGGCTTGGTTCGACCTCGGGTTCGACCACTTGGACTGGTCGAACCATGGATGGTGAGGTCAAACCTCTCTTCTAGACAAACGATCTTCTTGGTTCGACTAGGGGTTCGACTTGCTAAACAGGTCGAACCTTTCTTGAATTGGTCGAACCCCTCTTCTGGAAAACAGAGTGCTTCCGACTGACAGGTTCGACCATAGGTTCGACCTCATGATCAGGTCGAACCACTATGGCTTTGGTCGAACCTCCTCTCTGGACAACTTTCAACGCCGGTTCGACTTCCTCTGCCTTTGTTAGACCTCCTGATCAGGTCGAACCACTCCTAGACTTGGTCAAACCTATCTCCTGATTTCCAAAACTGAGTGTTCTTCATTCACTACATACTTCAAGCTTCAACACAACCTCATTAGGTACAATCTAGAGCACAACTTCAGAAATTGTTCCACATAATATCATTCATGAGTATCTCCATATAAGAAAACACAACAAAAAAAAACACTGAACATTAGGCAAATTGTAAAAAATCGTCACATCAAAATCGATTAAAATTTCAACATGGCCGCAAAAACCAATTCCCCTAACAAACAATACAAAGAAAAGATTATACTCTTAATGCTTCAATGAGGTAATAACATCACACCCCCCCAAACTTAGTAAAAACGTAAGTCGAAACTAAGTTTGAAAAGAGATGTAATTGCCGATTAGTAAGCATCTTAAATATAAAAATTTCTTACTCACACAAAAGAAATAAAGCAATAAAACGGAAGAGTAAGCTCTCAACAAGCGCTCATGTTTAACGTCGTAGAGTCACGACAGTACCAAATCAGAACAAGGTATCATCAAAAATGACACACGCATCATCCGGCGACCTATAATGCTTCAAACGATGCCCATTCGCCATGATAACATCACCATCTTTGTCAATAAGCTCATAACTCCCCCCTCCTAAGGCTCGATGAATCATGAACGGTCCTGTCCATTTAGACTTCCACTTGCATGCAAAAAGCTTCAAACGAGAGTTAAAAAGTAGTACCTCATCTCCTTGCTTGAACTCCTTGTACAAAATTTTAGAATCATGCCACCTCTGCATTCTTTCCTTATAAATATCTGAATTCTTGAAAGCACGACTCCTAAACTCATCCAATTGATTCATGTGAGTTAGCCTCAACTCCTTTACATCCCTAAGGGTCAAGTTCAAGCGACGCAAAGCCCAAAACGCTTTGTGTTGGATTTCCACGGGTAAGTGGCACGGCTTCCCATAGACAATTTGATACGGTGATATATCTAATACCGTCTTGTAAGCGGCCCGGAACCCCCATAACACATCATCAAGCTTCATAGCCCAATCTTTTCTATTAGTTCCTACCACTTTCTCCAGAATCTGCTTTACTTGACGGTTGGAGACCTCCGCCTGCCCATTTGCTTGCGGATGATAGGGTGTAGTAACCCTATGCCTAACACCATAATCCTTAAGCACCTTCTCCAGAAATTTATTAACGAAGTGGGAACCTCCATCACTAACTAATGCTCTCGGAACTCCATAACGGGCAAAAATATGTTTCTTTAGGAAAGATAAAACAACTTTCGAATCATTAACACGAGTAGGAATTGCTTCCACCCACTTCGAAACATAATCCACCGCAAGAAAAATGTAGAGAAACCCATTCGACGGGGGAAAAGGCCTCATAAAATCGATCCCCCATACATCAAATATCTCCACGACAATGCTAGGCTGCAATGGCATCTCATCTCTCCTACCTATATTACCCATGCGCTGGCATCTATCGCAAGACGCCACATAGCTCTCACTATCTTTAAACAAAGTAGGCCAATAAAGAGCAGATTGAAGTACCTTAGCTGCAGTCTTTTGCACTCCGAAATGCCCACCATTCGGTTGTGCATGGCAGAACTCCAACACACTTTCCATTTCCATCTCGGGTACACATCTCCGGACAATAGAATCTGTACAAATCTTATAAACAAACGGATCATACCATATAAATGTCTCAACATCCCTACGAAATTTCGCAAGTTGATATCGGTTGAGATCCCTTGGAATTTCACCAATGACAATGTAATTAACATAATCCGCATACCATGGATCCACACCTTGCGCTGCAACCACGCATGCTCGCTCGGCACCTTCAACAGCCACAGCCATGATCTTCTCATCAGGGAACATCTCTTCAATATACTCGAAAGAATTATCACAATGCTCCCTAGTCTCCAACCTTGACAAGTGATCGGCCAACACATTTTCTGTTCCTTTCTTATCCCGAATCTCCAAGTCAAACTCCTGCAGTAGTAGAATCCATCTTATGATCCTAGG
This sequence comes from Pogostemon cablin, assembly GCA_023678885.1. Taxonomy (NCBI): domain Eukaryota; kingdom Viridiplantae; phylum Streptophyta; class Magnoliopsida; order Lamiales; family Lamiaceae; genus Pogostemon; species Pogostemon cablin. Next base: position 29,648,472 of record CM042963.1, read on the forward strand.
CTTCGTCTCCTTCTTCTCCATCAAATAACGAATCGCTGAATGATCCGTATACACAATCGTCTTCATGCCAACCAAATACTGATGAAACTTATCGAATGCATACACAACAGCCAAAAACTCCTTTTTAGTTACCGTGTAATTCTTCTGTGCCGCATCGAAAGTCTTACTCGCATAGTAAATGGCACAGAACTTCTTCTCCCTTAGCTGCCCAAGCACCACACCCAATGCTACATCACTTGCATCATACATAAGTACAAACGGTTGCGTCCAGTCCGGTGTGATCAAGATAGGGGCAGTAATAAGCGCCTCCTTCAAAACTTGAAAAGCTGTTAAACACTCATCATTAAACACAAAAGGAATATCCTTTTCAAGTAAATGAGATAAGGGCTTAGAGTATTTTGAGAAGTCCTTAATGAATCTCCTGTAAAAACCGGCGTGTCCAAGGAAGGACCGCACTCCTCTTTCATTGGTCGGTGTGGAAGCTTCTCAATAGCCACCACTTTAGCACGGTCTACCTGTAATCCCTTGGCGGAAACATGATGCCCAAGAACAATCCCATCTTTCACCATGAAATGACACTTCTCCCAATTCAAGACAAGATTAGTTTCTTGACACTTTTTCAAAACAACAGCAAGGTTAGACAAACACATATCAAAAGAAGAACCAAAGACTGAAAAATCGTCCATGAATACTTCCATGATCTTCTCTATCAAACCATCAAAAATCGCCATCATGCATCTCTGAAAAGTAGCAGGCGCATTACACAATCCAAACGGCATTTTCCTAAAAGCAAAGGTCCCGTAGGGGCAAGTAAAAGTGGTCTTTTCTTGATCCTCGGGAGCAATCATGATTTGATTATACCCCGAGTATCCATCCAAGAAACAATAAAACTCATACCCTGCAAGACGATCCAACATTTGATCCATAAATGGAAGAGGGAAATGGTCCTTACACATGTTCTCATTCAATTTCCTGTAATCCACACATGTACGCCATCCCGTAGGAATTCTCGTGGCTATAGCTTCTCCATCCTCAGCTTTCACTACAGTCATACCCCTCTTCTTAGCAACTACATGCAATGGACTCACATGGGGACTATCACTAATAGGATATATAATTCCAGCATCCAACCACGTAAGAATTTGCTTCCTTATCACCTCTTGAATTGCGGATTCACCCTACGCTGATTCTGAACACTAGCTTTGGCTTCATCCAACAACCTAATCCGATGCATACAATACGAAGGACTAATACCTTTCAAATCATCAAGTGACCACCCTATTGCAGACTGGTACTTCCTCAAAACATCTAATAACGCCTCAAGTTGATCATCAGTAAGGGAAGAAGATACAATTACCGGATATTGTGCATTATCACCAAGAAAAGCATACTTCAAGTGATCCGGCAATGGTTTCAACTCCTCTTTTCTTTTCTCCACTGGAGTGTTTTCATTATCCAAAGGCAAGTACTTCCTGGTCCATTTGACTTCTTCCACTTTATTTCTCTCCAATGCAAACCTATCATCACCCAAAGCAAGTAAGTTTTCAAGAAATTCAATACATACCTCGTTAGAAAGTCCGTCAAGCTCCGTAGTGGGATAAGTAAGAGATTCCATCAAACATGTCTCAAGAGGATCCTTTGACAAGATCAAAGACATATCCTCCTTCACAATCTCCTCCACCACGTCAATACTATAACACTGGGACTCCATTGGAATTTTCATTGCTTTGTCCAAGTTGAAAAGTACTTCTTCTTTATCCATTCTCAACTTCAGTTCTCATTTCCGAACATCTATCATAGCTCCAGCTGTAGCAAGGAATGGCCTCCCCAAGATTAGAGGAACATTATCCTTGTCATCATCCATTTCTAACACAAGGAAATCCACATGAAAAACTAGCTTCTCCACCTTTACTAGAACATCTTCAACTATTCCTTTCGGAAACGTCATTGATCTATCTGCCAATTGGAGAGCAACAGTTGTCGGGGTCATCTCTCTCAAACCAAGCTTCTGAAAGATGGACAACGGCATCAAATTGATGCTTGCCCCAAGATCGCATAAAGCTCGCCGTGCTGGCCCCTTCCCGATCTCACAAAGAATAGTAAAGCTCCCCGGATCTTTCATCTTTGGTGACAACTTCTTTTGAATAATTGAGCTACAATTCTCCGATAAGTTTACCGTTTCAACTCCGGTTAAGCTTCGCTTCTTCATCAATATGTCTTTAAGGAATCGAGCATAATATGGCATCTCCATGATTGCCTCTGAAAAAGGGATGTTCAAGCTTATCTTGTTCATTATCTCTGAAAACTTCTTGAACTTCTCTTCCAACCCCTTCTTCACTAGCTTGTAGGGAAACGGTGGAGGTATCTTTGTTTTGGGAATCCCCCATTCATCACGATCAACCTTTTCCGCTTTCTCCTTTTCGGCTCTTAATCGCTTAGCTCTTTCCCATTTTTTCTCAGCTATTACGTCTGTACTTTGCTCATTCCGTACCACTGGAGTTGCATCAACATCAAAAGGAACAACAGGTGAATCAAACAAAATATCTCGGTGAGGTTCGACTGGGGTTCGACCAGGCTGAGAGGTCGAACCAGGACTGTATTGGTCGAACCTCTTCACTGGAAGACTGATCTCATTCTGCTCCTGGGGTTCGACTTGGGTTCGACCAACATTAGAGGTCGAACCACTGCCCCTTTGGTCGAACCGCTTCACTGTATAATCTCCATCATTCGGTTCGACCTGGGTTCGACCTGTAGAGTTGATCGAACCCTCGTGATCGTGGTCGAACCATTCCTGTGTCAAAACAGAGTTCTCTGGCCGATGAGGTTCGACCTGGGTTCGACCTGAAAAGTTGGTCGAACCCTCTGCGTGTTGGTCGAACCGCTCATGCGTCAAAACAGAGTGCTCTGGCCGATGAGGTTCGACCTGGGTTCGACCTGAAAAGTTGGTCGAACCCTCTGCGTATTGGTCGAACCGAGGCTTAGAAAATTCCAACTTCGATTCCGGCCTCATCGGTCCCTCGTACTGTGTTCCTGACCTCAGTGTGATGGCATTACACGACTTCGGATTCTCTATACTCTGAGACAGAAACTTACCTTTTCCTACAGTTTGAGTCAATGTGTTCACATTCTCTGCAATTGTACCCATCAACAATGTGAGATCTTTCACTTGAGTGGACAAATCTCTGTGGTGATCATCAATCTTTTTCTCAAGCTTTGCCTCATGGCGATTCACTCTTTCATCATTCTTTACCATGTACCGGTTCACAGTATCCTCGAACCCAGGCTTTCCTTCTTCCACCTTTTCTCCCGGATCAACACCCATCGGAAGTTGCACTGCATTGTTCGTATTGCTCCATGAAAATTTAGGCCTCCTTGGTTGCTGTTGATAACTACCAGATGGACCACGATTATTAAAGTTCCCTCGATAGTTCCCTTGGTAGTACCGGTTTCCTTGATTTGGGTACCTCGTTCCTTGGATACTTTGACCCATGGCATAATTTGCTTCCTCCAATTCGTCTTAGATGGTTCTATTATTCATCATCTCTTGATGCATGATTGGCACTCGTTGGGATATCTCGCTGATCTGCTTCTGTTGAGACTCAAGTAGCTTGTTGATATTGGACAAGCTCGAAACGATCTCATCCTCTCTCTTAGTCTTCACCATTGCTTGTTCAACCTGAGCTACCTTTCCAAGAACATACGTACCTCTAACTCTATCAGTGGGCCAATCCCTCGAATTCATTGATATGTCTTCAAACAATCTCTCGGCCTCAACGGATGACTTTGTAAGCAATGCTCCATTAGAAGAAGCATCAAGTAGCACTCTTGATTCACAGTCCAATCCGTTATAAAATATACTGATATATTGGGCTTTAGATAACCCATGTTGAGGACACTTCCTGAGCATGTCCTTGAATCTATCCCACGCTTCATGAAATTTCTCACCTCCACTGATAGCAAATTGGTTAATATCTTGCTTCATCTTAAACACTTTCGAAGGTGGCATATACCTCTCCAAGAATCTTAACTTCAATTGCTCCCACATGGTGCACTCAGCTGCATTAATAGTATCGTACCAATCCCTCGCCTTTTCAGTAAGCGAGAATTTGAACAAAAGGATCTTGCTAGCATCTTCATGTTCTCATACGTCTTTTTGAGTACTTGCATAGCCCAAGAACTTGTTCAGATGCTGCTGCGGATCCTCGAAAGACCCTCCTGAAAAGGAGTTCCTTTCTATCATGCTAATAAGAGCGGGATGAAGATCGAACGCGGTGTTGGTTCCCCTTGCTCCTAAAAGCTCATAATTTCCAGCCCCATTATTTCTGAAAACCTCACGGATGGCTAGATTATCCGGATTCGCTGCCATGTTGACTGTTACTACTTCCAAATTAACTTCAGTTGTAGCCTCAATCGCTTGCGAAATCTGCTCGTCAACCTCAACTCCAAAATTCAGAGCTTCAGTTGAGTCTATTGCCTTTGCCTTGCTCTTCTTCTTTCTTGATGATGCTCCAATCTCAGGATTATACGGTTCAAGATTACCTTTCTTTGATCTTGTGAGCATACACCTAAAATGAATAAGAAAGAAAACAACAAAACAAGGTAAATAGTCCTAATAAACTAGAAATAATACAAAAAAGATAGTTTACGCCGTCCCCGGCAACGGCGCCAAGAACTTGATAGGGGTTTTCTCAACACACAAATTAATCCTCAAGTATAAGGATATCAATTGTAGTCGCGAAGATGACCAAGTTACAATATCGAACCCACGGGACGGATAAATATCAATTTTATAATCTTCTAGTATATTTTAGACTATGTTGATAATTGTAAAGGTTTAATGGATAGTAACTTCTAATCGAATTAACAAAAGAAATAGCAAAAGTAGAGAGAAGTGAGTTGTGATCAATAAGAATGATAGGTAGTTCATTGGGTCATCCAGTTTCACTAGCAATTCGTATTCTCGTGTAATGGTGTCCGACTCTGCCCTGTGGTTTGTGGACGCATCACTAGACCATGCAAGTTTACTCTATAGACACAAGTAAATATGCGCTTGACACGTGTGAATAACATCGGAGCAAGAGATATGCTTCACCCCCCTTTCTAGGTACTATCATAATCAATTATCTTCTACGTCTAGAATCTAACCCGATTTGATCTCCCTTTTTAGGTACTATAAAGTTATACTCTTCATCCTATTCATCAACCCGAATTCAATTCAATTCATGAATATTCATATAAGACAGTTCTAATAATATTTCGGAATCCCTTCACTTAGAATTATAACGATAAACCCTGCTCAGTAGTGAACGCACTCAATCAATAACCATGTCATGTATTCAGACTCTACACAATGATCATTAATGCACAAAACGACTATGAGTATGGATTAAATATGCAATCTTATATAAAACAAACCACAGGTAGTGTTGTACGGAGTTTTACACACGAAACACGAATTACATCATGAAACTTTCATAACCCTAGAACTTCCAAGGTGGTTCTAGTCCATGATTGATCTAGGAATAATCATGGTTAGATTAATCATTCTTACTTGAACCTTCAGCGAACCTCTGTCACAGCCCTCCGAATGGATCACCACCTCTACTCTTGTCTCTCCTACGATTGACGATCAAAAGCTCCCTTCTTCTCTGTATGAGCCTTCTTTTATACTTGTAATCACGTCTCTAGGGCTTGGAATGGGCTTTCTAAGTGATCTCACGCGTTTCGGCCTCGAAAATCCGGATAAGGTAAGTTCTCACACACAGGTTCGACCACGTCAAGCAGGTCGAACCCCGAGCCACAGGTCGAACCCCAGGTCGAACCCCGCTACCGGACGAATTCTGCACAGGTTCGACCTTCTGGACAGGTCGAACCACTTAGGCCTTGGTCGAACCCCAGGTCGAACCTCAGCACTGGACAACTCTTGCTCCCGATTCGACCAACTGGCAAGTCGAACCCCAACGTCGTGGTCGAATTCTCCTTCTTGCAAACTGGTTCGACCATGGTTCAACCTGATGGCCTGGTCGAACCAACTGAGTCGTGGTCGAACCCATCTCTGTATGTCCAGCAACGTTGGTTCGACCTGCTGGAGAGGTCGAACCCTCCTCCAGCCAGGTCGAACCCACCTACTTCTTGGGCGGTTCGCGTGGCTTCGACTCCGTCTCTTCGATTCTTGGCCCTTTCACTCCGTTTTTGCTAAGAAAACACTCAAATAGCTCCACTAAGACCTGATTCATGCTATTTCACAATATATATAGGTTTTTCACCTATTTCCACATCAAAACTCTCCAAAACTAGCACAAAACATAGCGCCAAACTTGTGAATTTACACACTCATCACTGCTATATAAAGAGGGCTCAAGGCCTCTATTTTCTTCACATCACGATTACAGAGAATCAACTAATCAATACCTTTCTTCTCTTTGCAGATTTTTTCTTCTATACGTTTGAATCAAATTCGCAGTAGACAACATAATGTAACTTCTCTTATCTCTTACAACTCTCCTTGTTCCTTTCTCCTTTACTGCTTTGCTTCTTGCTCTTTTTTTTTTGCTTTTACATATACATGCTTCTTTTCTCTTCTGCTTATTTGCCTTCACATAATCATCAAGGTAAGTTTCGCCACTTTGTTTTCATATCTTCCTCTGTATCTTTCCCGTTCTTTCTCTCTTTTTTTTTGTACCCACGAAGAGGAGATTTGAGGATAACACGGGCAGTTGTGACCAGCGTCGCGCATTCCTGGTGACTAGGGATTCATCCCAGTCGGAGGTCGTGACGAGTCCAACGTTCGCACCGAGCTATCTCTCCGATCGCAGTGGTGGCTGTCGGGTGTTTGAAACGGTTCTCGACGTCAGCGCCCGCATTTTCTTCGGCAGCAGTTCATGATTTTTAGACGCGACTCGATTGCGGCGAACTCGCGATTCCAACAGCGGCACGACTGCAGATCTACCCAGTGCTGGACATGACTGCAACTCTGACCAAGCGGTCGAGGGACAGCGCTATTTCGGTGTTGGATTGACGGTGAGGCATGGCGAGTGGCGGCGACACTGCAGCAATGGGGAAGCGACGTCGATCAGCAGCTGTTGGTGATTGGTTTCATGCTTCTAGAAGCAAGATGACGAAGATTTATGGAAGCCGAGTGGTTGACAGGAAGGGAGGAGTCGACGTGAGGAGAAAACTCCAGCAAGATGAATGGTTGTAGTGGTGATTTCGCGTGGCATCTATTTTCGGCGGTGAGCAGCGATGGGCAGCTGGAACACGGCGGCATGGCTGGTGAGACAGAAGCTTTGGCGGCCTCCGCGGTAGCTTTGGCGGTGGAAGGTTAAGTGTAGATGGCTCTCCAGCGTGGCGATGCGATTGAAGGGCGATAGCGACGGGCAGCTGGAGTGTTTCCGGAGAGAGATGGCCTCGGCGGACAAGTCTGACCTGTGTGGTAGAACTGGCAGCTGAGCTCGCGACTTCCGGCAGTGACACGATCTTCGGCAGCGAGGTCGGCTAAGGGGCTTCTCCGGCTAGCGACTGATGCGGGCGGTGGAGGTGCTGATCATGCAATGGCTAATGGCTCTTCTCGGCTGCGACCAGTATCGGTGAACCAACATGATAGATAGAGATACAGTGGTGTTGTTGACATCAGCGACGATGAACGAGTGGTGGTAGCAACGAACCCGGGTGATGGGCTCGAAGAGAGTGTGGTCGGCGGCCAGGCGACGAAAGATCCATCTTCTTTGGTGATTTGACGGCGACGTAAAGAAAGGATGATAGTTTCTGGGAGGTAACGGCCCTGATTATGCTGAATTGAAGTTCGAATACATTCCAGGCAGCGGCGGCGGCTGAGGTAGCGGCTTTGATGGTGAAAAAGAGATCCCCTTTGAAACAGATTCACCCTAAAATAAAAATCTGCCAAACTCAATTTTGACCTCATGAACTAATTTTGACTTTCATTCAATTTGGGCCCCTTTATTTAAAAAAACTTTGGGCTATGCTAAAGCTAATTCCTGATTTGGGCCTCTACATAAATTGTGCCCCACATCAAATTCAAAATCCTTGACCTTGGGCTTCAACTAACTCCTTATTTCCTGGGCTGCTTTTTAATTTATATATTTACTGGGCTTTGAATTTTAATAATTAATTGACCCATAAATTTATCTTGGGCTTCTTAATTAATTTAAATTCAGGAACTTTAAATTATTTCATGCCTAGTTTTTGTCTTCTAACATTCCTTCACTTGTTTTGCAGCTTATCTACTCTTCGACATGGTTTTCTTCAGAAATATCACAGGACAGTCAGGCTCAAACTACTTGCTAATCCTTGATGACGAGCGTCAACCTTTGAATAAAGGGACTCGTCTTTTAGTCGAGAAATCTCTGTTAGGGAACCATGCTGTAGTTCCTACTAATCTTAAGAACGACATCTACCTTGAATGTTGGTCTCATGAGCTCACTCTGGGGAAGACTAACATAACCTGGGCTTTGAAAGGAGCTGATATCGAGCCACACCCTAGCTTAGAACCCCTACCCTCCTTGGGACGACACATCTTGGAAGAGAAAGGTAAAGTAACTTGGGGAGAGCCGATTAAATTTCTTGAAGACTTCCGCTACATCAAAGGGTACTGGGAATGGACTGAGGATGTACTAAGTCGATGCCGATTTCTTCTTAAAAGCCTCAAGCTCTATGATGCTGTCTTCGCGTCTCTCTTTACTTATGATTATAACTGTGAAATTATCAAAGCTTTTTGCGAGGCTTGGTGTCCTTCCACCAATACTTTACTCACGAAACATGGGGATATGTCTATTTCTTTGTGGGACTTGTACAACTTGATGGGGTTGCCTCTAGCTGGCCACCTATATGATGAAGCAGTGACGAGCCTAACAGAACTGTTCTCCACAAATAATGAGCCATGTATTCCGCGCAGCTGTAGACATCTACTTGGTGCTTATCACTTGCTCTGCAAGGATACTAATAAGAAAGGTGTGACGATTGATCAATGGGTAAGTTTTTGGTCTAAAAAGACTGTAACATACCCTGCGCCTCCTATGCGTGTTGACAAAAGATCAACTAATCGGCCCAAAAAAACTTACAATCCAACCGGCACCATCCCAAATCACCGTTCCTAGACGTCTGCTGAGTTGAATCAATTCAGAAAAATGGGAATTGTGCCAACAAACCAAGAAGAGACATATCTCGCTGCTTATTTAGCATGCTGGCTCTGCATTTTTGCACTTCCGAGTAATGAAGTAAACTTGATATGGCCAAGTACTTTTAAAGCGGCGAGCTTAATGGCTGCAGGAAAAAAGGTGGGCCTTGCAATTCCCGTACTGACAAGCATCTATCGTGGTTTGAACAAAATCTCAGATTCATCAAATCCATCCGAAGTCAAATCAACATTTCCCGCTCACTTTGTTCATGCTTGGTTAGCTCATTATTTCAAGACTCACTTTCCGATTGGTAGCAAATTGTCTTATCCTCGCATGGTAACTTATTCTGGTGAGCAAGGTGCAAAATACTTTAATCCTGAGGAGGCTCGTAAACGAATTCAAACAGCTAATAATGCTTCGTGGACTTGCAATATTTTTTCAAAAGATGTAGCCGTTTATTATGTGGATGACGGGAATAATGACTGGACTAGTTGGACCCATCTTGTAGCTCTTCGTACCAGCTATCTTACATTGAGGCAAGGTGGTCGTTATATAATGGAGCCATATTCTCCTCATAGATTTGCCCGTCAATTTGGTTTTTTGCAAGATGTTCCTAACATGCTTAGAACAAACCTCCGCAAGGCCTCTTTAGAAGAAGGATTTGATCACTGGTGTCATTCCACTACATCTAACTCCAAATCTGAAGCTTACTTTCCCGGTGCAGCCTCAGCTCCTAAAAACTACTCCACGTCTGAATATAAGGAGTGGTGGAAGCATGTTCATGGCACTTACTTATCTGATCATGTTAAAGACCTGATTACCCCAGCATCAGCCCCTATAGAGGAAGAAGTGGACATCATAGATGATCTTAATGAAAACCACCAAGACGTCCAAGATATTTCTCTGGTGCATGATATGGTAAAACCCATGGCGCATAAAAGAAAGAAAGGTCAATCTGTGGAGGATTGCAGCGCATCCAGGGATCAACATTGGAAGAGGAAGAAGCCCACTGCCTCCACTAAAAAGCAAGATGATGAGGTTCCCTTTACTCTCCCAATTCTCTTCTTTTTTATTCCCTTTTTTTACAAGGCTCTTTTTACTACTTTAGATTGCGCAGAGGATTTCCAACCCAACTTCCCCTCCTAAGGCCAGTGAAGGAAAAGATTTAATTTCCGCTATCGCTTCACAAGACTTGGCCAACGAGGTTGCCCCCTTTTCTGTCTTTAGCTTTTTTTTATCATCTTTCCTTTTCTATCTAAATATATTTTTTTTCCAATTAGGTCTCAGGCTTTTCTTCAGACTCTGAGGGCGATGGTTCTACCAAGAGTGATGCTTCTAACACAGGAATGGATTCCTCCTTGAAAGCATGCCCAGCAGTAACAGAATTTAAATTTAAGAAAGCTCGAAGTCTCAAAGAGCAATTTGCCCAGAAAGCCTGGAGCCGTATCAGAAATAAGCTCCAACGGACTCCTATCGAATATTTATCATCTCTAAGGGAAGGAGTCTTCAACCTGATAGGGGAAGTGAAAATACTTAACATCGATTGCTCTACATTAGAAGAAGCCTTGACTCCTTTATTTGATAAGGCTGATGCTTATACCGCTGCAAGATCGAAGTCTGATCAAGCGGCCTCCAAGGGAGATTACGTAAAAGTCTCAGCCGACATCAAAGGTCGTCTCCAAAGCTGTAAGGACACCCATATGACGGAGATAAAAAAACTAAAGACAACCTGGGAAGAATTGGAGCTGATAGGCAACGAGTTGGCCACCCTGAAGAAAGAGAAGACTTTATGTGAAGCAGCTGATCAACTCAAACAAACCATTTACCGTGCTAAGAAAGAAATTGACCTCATAGAGGAAAATATCTTTGCACTTAATACAGTGACCTCATTAAAGGAGTATTCATCTGAGAACGAGAAAGCAGCTCTGAAGGCTGAATTACGAAGCATACTTTCTGATAACTTTTTTGTTTAGTGTAGGGCTTCTTCTCTTTTTACTCATACTTGTCTGTTTTCCCTACTATGCTTTGAACATTTAATTACCAATAAAGTTCATTTCCTTCACTGTCGCTTACTTATATTGCCTTCATACTTCAATTTATTGCTTGTCTCATAAACTTGATGTGATAAACCAAAGATATGACTGAACTTAACAAAGTGCTAAGCTGCCTACGTACCTCTTTATAGAGGATCAAGTCATAACGTAGTTCAAAAGAACATAATTTTGTTTGAATGGGGGGTGCCGTACACAGTTTATACTCGTGCGGGCCAGGAGTGACTATTCTTTAACCACTTTAGATAAAGTAGGATATTTAATGCTTTAACCACTTAAAATACCTGAGTGGGGTGAATTAATAGTTTAGCCACGTATAATTACCTTTGGTGGGTGTCGTACACAGTTTATACTCGTGCGAACCAGGAGTTTGTCATACACAGTTTATACTCGTGCGGACCAGGAGTAACATGCAGTTTAGGCTCATGCGTCATGGAGCGTTCCTTGGGTTTGACTGGATTACGCGTAGTAGCATTTCAGAAATTTGCCATTTATGGGGCCAATTCTTACACCATATTCAGATGTCAACTTATATGCACCATTTGTATGCACTTCTTTCACAACATGTGGACCATCCCACTTGGGCAAGAATTTATTTCCAACTCGGTGAGTAATGACAATAGGTCTTCTCATAGCAAGGACTAAGTCTCCGACTTGAAAAGAACGTATCTTCACTTTCTTGTTAAACTTTCTGGAGAGGCGAGCTTGATAGCACTCAAGTCTCTGTTGTGCTTCTAACCTCTTTTCATCAAGTGCCTCTAATTCTTCGAGACGCAGTCGTGCGTTCTCTTCTTCAGTCAAACCTTCTTGTATGGCTATTCTCAAAGATGGTATTTGCTTTTCAAGGGGCACCACAGCTTCAACCCCATATACAAGGGAGTACGGAGTAGCTTGAGTAGGCATTCTATAAGTAGTTCGATATGCCCATAAAGCTTCATGAATCCTTTCATGCCAGTCTCGTTTTGACTTGGAGAACACCTTCTTTAATAGGTTACACAGTGTTTTGTTGAAGGCTTCAGCGAGCCCATTAGCTGCTGCATTGTACATAGAAGACTTCCTTTGCTTGAAGTCAAACTTCTCACAAAGCCTATCAATCAAAGAGTTACTGAATGGCCTCCCATTATCCGTGATGATGTATCGAGGCACTCCATATCTATATATGATGTTGATGCGGATGAAATCAGCAATATTTTCCTTCTTCACTTCTCTCAAGGGTACAACTTCCGCCCACTTGGAAAAGTAATCAGTGGCAGCCAGAATATAAAGATGGCCTCCAGAAGACTTTGTTAATGGACCTACCACATCCAAGCCCCATGCATCAAATGGCCAGGAAGAAACTGTTGGATGCAACGGTTCGAGAGGTTGATGAATGAGATTTGCATGAAACTGGCATGGCTGACATCTTTGCGCATAGTCTATGCAATCTTTCACCATAGAAGGCCAATAATATCCCATCCTCTTAATTCTAAAATGTAACTTGGGTCCGGACTGATGGGCACCACAGATCCCAGAATGAGCTTCCCCCATAGCTTGAAGAGCTTTTTCATCACTTAAGCATCTCAAGAGAATACCATCAAACGATCTTCTATAGAGTGTATCTTTGAAATAGAAGAACCGCGGTGCTCTACGTCGAACATCAATCCTTAGGTGTGGATCATTGGGAAGCTTATCATACTTCAAGTAATCCACGAACGGTTGTCGCCAATCTTCCTTCTTGATATCGAACACCTCTATGGCACAATACTCAACTTCTTCGTTGTCTTCCTTTTCGAAGAATGGAGGTACCACCCAACTCTTGCAGATCGGAACTTGGAAATGTGCTTCAGGCATTGCTATGGTTGATGGTAGTTTTGCCAAAGCATCGGCTTGTTTGTTCTTGCTCCTTGGAAGATGTTCAATCTCTACGTCTCCAAGCCAATTCATCAGCCTTCGAGCATAGTTATAATATGGAAATAGCTCGGGTTTCCTAACCTCATATAAGCTAAGCAGCTGGTTGATTATTAACAACGAATCTCCATATACCTTCAGGTGTCGTTGCTTTACATCTACTGCCATCTCCAGACCAAGTATAAGAGCTTGATATTCGGCTACATTGTTAGAGAAATTTTCAGTTAGATTGAAGGAGTATGGCAGAACTTCTCCATCTGAGGTCACAAATACCACTCCTGCGCCGGCTCCTTCTCTGTGAGCAGCTCCATCGAAATACATCTTCCAAGGAGGAGTGATTTCAATAGCCAATATATCTTCATCGGGGAGATCATCAGATAACTCCCATTCTGCAGGCATGGGATGATCAGCTAAGAAATCCGCCAATACTTGCCCTTTCACTGCCTTTTGAGGGACATATATAATCTCGAATTGCTGCAATTGAAGATACCACCTTGCAAGCCTATCAGAGAGCACTGGTTTCGACATGACAAATTTTAATGGGTTGGCCTTTGAGACCAAGTAAACAGTATGAGCTTGAAAGTAGTGTCTTAACTTCTGAATTGCAAAAATAAGAGCCAGACAAATCTTTTCAATTGGTGAGTATTTTAACTCATTTGGGGTCATTGTTCTACTCAAATAGTACAATGCACACTCCTTTCCTTCATCATTATTTTGTGCAAGTAGAGCTCCAACTGATCTTTCTTGAGCAGATATGTAGAGAATTAATGGACGTCCGACTATCGGGGCGACCAATACTGGCGGCTTCATCAAATATGCTTTAATGCTATTAAAGGCATTAGTGCAAGCTTCATCCCATTCAAATGGGCTTCCCTTCTTCATAAGATGACTGAATGGTTGGCACCTGCCGGCTAGGTTTGATATGAATCTTCTTAAGTATGCCAATTTTCCTTGCAAACTCTTAAGCTCATGTATATTTCGGGGTACCTGCATCTTCATGATTGCATCTATCTTTGCTTTGTCAATCTCAATACCACGATGTCGGACAACGAATCCAAGGAACTTACCAGAAGAGACTCCGAATGCGCACTTAAGCGGGTTCATCTTGAGTTGAAATTTCCTGAGACGCTCAAATATTTGCCTTAGATCCTTAAGATGATCCTTTTTCTTCTTTGATTTCACTACAATGTCATCCACATAACATTCGACATTCTTATGAAGCATGTCGTCGAATATCTTTTGCATAGCTCGTTGATACGTAGCGCCAGCATTCCTCAAGCCAAACGGCATAACATTATAGCAGTATATTCCTTTAGGAGTGCGGAAGGCTGTTTTCTCTTGATCTTCCGGAGCTAGGCTAATTTGATTGTAACCAGATGATCCATCCATAAATGAAAGCACTTCATGCCCGGTCGTTGCATCAATCATAAGTTCTGTGATTGGTAGTGGAAAATCATCTTTTGGGCATGCCAAGTTTAAGTCACGGAAGTCAACACACACTCTAAGCTGTCCATTTGTCTTCCTTACTGGCACAATGTTAGAGAGCCAAGTGGGATACTTGACTTCTCGTATCTTTCCCGTTTCAAGGAGCTTATTAACCTCAGCTTCAATCAATGGAACCAGCTCTGGTCGAAATCGACGCTGCATCTGCTTAACTGGCTTAGCTCATTCCTTTACCGCTAAATGATGAACTGTCACTTTTGGATCTAATCCGGGCATCTCCTTGAATGACCAAGCGAACACGTCTCTAAACTCTTGAAGAAGCTCAATGTAAGCTCTTTCTTCACTAGCTGTCAATGAAGCACTTATATAGGTTGGACGTGGATCGTTATCATCACCCAAATTAATCTCCTTCAATTGATCAACAGTGGATTTGACACCCTCTTCAAATTCCGGAGGAGCATCATCAGCGTCTTCCTCTTCGGTTGAGGTCTCCTCTCGTATAGTGATATGATTCACCGTGGCAACTTGTTCCAAGAATTCTTGCCTTCGAAAACGTGGGTTGGACCCAACTTGTTCATTCTCTCCCACTTTAACAATGCTCCCCACTTCATAGCCATCTCTCCTCATCTCGACGATCTTGCTTTGTAGATCTCTTTCTGCACTTTGTAGATCTGTTTGCATGATGATGGAATGAACAACATCTGATGAGCCTACACTTTCACGATCATCTTCTTCACTTCGGGTGAAGATTATTGTTCGTTTCTTAGCTTTCAACATTGTGCCACATGATATAGTCAGGAAATGTCGTCTTTTCATGCGAGATGGGATCCGACTATGTATCATTGGGAAACTTGGGAACTTGGTAGTCCTTTTAGCTCCAGCTGGTTTGAGTCTCTCGAATACTGAGATTCTTTCTGTCTTTCTATCTTCCTCATGAGACTCCTCTTCTTCAGAGAGAATTTCATCTTCAGTGATGTAGTTTGTGTTTGCCCTCTTTATCGTAATGCGAACAGGTTTTTGCGGAACATATCCTATACCTGTTCTAGTATACTTAGAAGTACGGCCATTACTCTTCAATTTCTCTTGGGTGGTTCTACTAGGAGTCTTATGAGACAGTTCATTTGCCGCACCTTTTTCTTGAGGGTCATAACCAGCTTTCACAAGAAGTTTATAAGCTTGTGGGCTATACGATTTGGAAACTGCCGCCTCAAACACATCTCCGTGCTCAGTTTTAGCCGCTTGAGTTGGGCGAGTGAATCCTTTGAGTGGAGGGGGAGAGGGCTTCTCAGCGTCAACCTTAGTCAGGGGTAGTGTCAACCCTTCTACAGTTTTGATCAACTGTTTACTTTCATTAGACTGTGTGGATGAAACATCATCTGCATTCTCTTTTTCTTGTTTATCATCATCTTTATCTTGTGATGAAGTTCCTTCTTGCTTATCGGCCTTGATACTTTTCAGAAAATATCTAGCGTCTGCAAAGTATGACTCTGCTTCTGTAAATGGCTTTTCATCACCGAGTACCTTCTTTATGTTACCTCCATCGCAGTATTTGAAGCACTGATGCAGCGTAGAAGGAATCACTCCATTTTCATGCAACCATGGGTGCCCCAAGAGCATGTTATATGACGTTTTAGCATCAATGACATGAAACAGAACTGTTGAGGCCATCTCATCTATTATTAAGTTCATGACTATCGTACTAAGTGTTCTCTGACCCTCTTGATTGAACCCATGAATCGTCAATCGGCTACTGCCAAGTTCATCTGTTAAAATCCCTAACTTTTTCAACGTCATTAGAGGTAGGATATTGACCGCTGAACCTCCATCAATCAGTATTCGATTCACCCTTTGCTCTTGAGTGCAACCAGCTACGAACAAGGGTCGGTTGTGAGATTGTGAACCGAGCAGTAAGTCTTCCTCAGTGAAGGTAATCTTCATAGCATGGGCCTTGCTTTCAACTTTAGGCACAACAGCTTCGCCTGCCATATGGCATGAATAATTATTTCCACCGTCTGCAGAAGTAGAGTTTGCAGTTGCATCTTCATCTAGAAAGATCTTCCCTTGCTCAACCAATCGCATAACTTTGTCTTTAAAGACAAAACAATCTTTGATAGAATGTCCCACCAGTCTATGATACTTGCAGTATTTCGGATTGTCCATTTGTCCCGCTTCTTCTGGTCGCTTCATTTCAGGAAGCTCGATAAGTTTATCTTTGAGCAGATCATCGAGTATGCCTGGGACATCCGAATCAAGGAATGTGTACTTCCTTTCTTGCATTTCTTTCAAGGTCAATCTTCTTTGCCCCCTTTCTTGGGACTCATTCTTCACTTTATCATCTTTTTCATTCTCATTCCTTCGGAACTTGACAGTTGATGCATTTGTTGCCATAGACCCTTTTTCGGAAGATTTGTTGTAGGGTTTGCCCCCTTTCCTTGCTTCTTGCTTTTCTTTATACTTGTAGGATCCAGGAATCGGTGGTTCTACAACTCCACTTATCCCCATACTTAGCTCCATGTCGTGAGCTCTTGTGGCCAAGTCTTCAAAGGTTTTAGGCTTAATCCCTTGAAGTATGTAACGAAGGTTCCATTGCATTCCTGCTGTGCACATCTCAATGCCAGAAACTTCAGACAATCGATCTTTACAGTTTAGGCTCAAATTTCTCCATCGATTAATGTACTCAATTACTGGCTCTTCTTTTAACTGACGGGTGTTAGTCAACTCTATCATGCTAACCGTCCTCCTAGTACTATAGAAACGGTTAAGGAATTGATATTCCATCTGATCCCAACTGTCTATAGAATCAGCCTCCAAGTCGGTGTACCATTCAAAAGCATTTCCCTTCAGAGAGCGAACGAATTATCTCACCATATGATCTCCGTGAGTGCCAGCATCATTGCACGTTTCTATGAAATGTGCTATATGTTGCCTTGGATTACCTTTGCCATCAAACTGTTGGAACTTGGGGGGTTGATAGTTAGGTGGCATCCTCAAGTTGCCAACCCTCCTAGTATAAGGCTTAGCATAAGCGAATGAAGGTTTAGAGCTCTCTTCGAATTGGTCCTTCATTGTGCCAAGTATAATGCTTTTTAGCTGGCTGATAGGAACCATTCCATCATGGGAGATGTTCAATTCTTCTTCAATCACCCTTTTCCCCATCGACTGACGCTTCGTAGACTCATCTACTTCATTTTTAGCATCTTCATCTTGCTTTTCGTTTGCATGGCTAGTTTCAGTACCAGCCATTTTCTCCATTAGTTTGAAAATCAAAGTACTTTATTCTTGGTTCTGTTTGGCAAGTGCAGCAACAGATTCAGTTAAACTTGCCAACTATTCTTCGACAGATGAAGTGTTTATAGCCATAGTTGAGGCTATGGATGAATCAGACGATGAACCTTCTTCTTCAAGTATAGGAGTTGAGCCAGCTGAATCGCTCTCCTCATTTTTATCATCATATGGTATTACTCTAGAGGTAACTCCAACTGAAGAATTTCTCTCTGAAGAGGCTTCAGATCGTGCCATCTTTGACATGCTTCGGGTTGTAACATAAACGTCTTCAACTCGTATTCCCGGAAACTTGGAGAAAGAAGCTGATCTGTTAACTTTGACTCTTAGTGGAGTCATTTTACTTTGCTTATGTGAAGAGGAGATGAGAGGTAGAAACTGTCCCACTGGGCGTGCCAAAATTTGTAACAACAAATTCGTATTTATTAAATAATAAACACAAAAGAAATTACAATGAAAATCTGATATGGATTGAACTTGAGAATTTTAGTGAACAACTTCTATTTATCCTCTGTTTCCTCTCTTGAGTTGACTTTCTTGACTTTTACCAACCTTCTGAGTCGGATCTTCGGATGAAGCTTGTCCGAGCTCGGGTTCGGGACTTGAAGCTTTAAAATGTTTATCCGGAGGCGTCGAGCCTCTGTTCGGATCGAACGTTGACTTGAAGATTTGTTGTGAAGAAAAATTATTGACTGAAAGATCGCCGGATCGGAGGGGCTTGGCACCTTGATCTCTGACCAGAGGCGGATGACTGGAAGAACGCCGGATCGGAGGGCTTGGCAGCTTAATCTCTGATCGGAGGCGGATGGCTGGAAGAATGCCGGATCGGAGGGCTTGTCAGCTTGATCTCTGATCGGAGGCGGATGGCTGGAAGAACGCCGGATCAGAAGGCTTAGCAGCTTGATCTCTGATCGGAGGCGGTTGGCTGGAATAACGCCGGATCGGAGGGCTTGGCAGCTTGATCTCTGATCGGAGGCGATTGGCCGGAATAACGCCGGATTGGAGGGCTTGGCAGCTTGATCTCTGATCGGAGGCGGTTGGCTGGAATAACGTCGGATCGGAGGGCTTGACAGCTTGATCTCTGATTGCAGACCGTTCTTGACTTGAAGATGCTTGAAGATCTCAAGTCTTGACTTGAAGATGCTTGAAGAACTCAAGGGAGCACTGCTCGTATTCTTGATCTCTTCAGAAGCACGTCTTCAGATGTTTTTGGTGTGCTTGAATGTGTTTGTAATGAGGACTGAAGGTCCTTATTTATAGGTAGAGAAAATAACCACTTAAGAGATATTTTCTCCTTCAAAAAGATATGTTGGGCTTCTTCCTTTAATTAAACCTGCTAGACTGGATATGGGCCTATTTAATTAAGCCTGTAGGATTTGATTTGGGCCTATTTAATTAAATTAGGCATTTGACTTGGGCCTATTTAATTAAATTAGGCATTTGACTTGGTGGAGTTTGTTGACTTGAATCAGGCCCACTTGCCTTGGATTAAACCTAATTAATTTAAATTGAGCCCATCTGGCTTGGATTTGACCAATTTAATCTAAATTGAGCCCATTTAACTTGGATTTGACCAACTTAATTTAAATTGAGCCCATCTGGCTTGTATTTGGGCTCAAATAATTATATTAATTACTAATTAATTATTTATTTATTTTAAGGAACTATTTTATTTAAATTCCTTAATAAATAAATATTTAATCAACACTTAATATATTTTCCTCTGCATTTTTATTTATTTAGGCAATAAATTTTAATTGCCTACACTAATATTTCTCTAACACACTTTAATTTCAAAATTGACACCACATTTTTAGCACACATAACATACTTTATCATTTATTTATTATCCAAAAATACCGAACTACCCCTAAAAGTAACTCAAAAAGTAATTTTTCTTAATTTGCGTGTCTACAGTAAATATGAAGATGAAAATGGGACGGATGGAGTAATAATTTATGCTCCCTCAGTCACAACGAAAGATCACTATTTGTTTTTTGTAAATTAAGAAGTATTATTATTTTATGTGTAGTGGGTAGTTATGTTAATAGTGAGTGGTGAACCATATATTAGGCTTTATACTAAAAGTGGAATATGAAACCTTTGAATGAGACACACAATATAGTAAAATTGTTATTTTTTAGTAACAGAGAGAGTATTTCTAAAAAGTAATCTTTCATATACTAAAAAATAATAGATATGAAAACAGGGTTCACATTTGAACCCGATTTACACAAGTATCTGTCTTACTCAAGAACTTTATTACTCCCTCCGTCCCACAACAAGGAGTGCATTTTACCATTGTTGTCTGTCCTAATACAAGAGGTGCATTTTCCTTTTTAATAAATGGGACCCACACAAAATAATTAATATATCTTCATAGGACCTACACCATACTGATACATCGATCCACTATACATCAAAAAAGAAACGCACCACTTGTGCCAGGAAAGGGGGAGTATTATATAAGTTAATTAAAATTATGGAGCAAAGACTTGTATGAGATCGTCTCACATAAGCTGTACGGATAAAAAGTGATAAAGGAGATATTATCTTCATAAAATCTAAAAAATTTAATGGTTACAGATAAGTCACAAAAAAAAACTATAGGGGCTAAATTGAAAACCCATCCTTCTTTTCAAACCCTCCACCCACCAGTATATAGTGAAAACTCTAGCTCATTCATCACTTCTCTAATCTCTCCTCCCAATTTAGGCTTCTCCTCTGTGAGTTTTCCTCCTCTAATCAATCCCACCCGAATCCTATACGGAAGAGAAATTGATCCTCTATTACTATCTCCTAATTATGCTTCATTGTAATTTCTGAAAGCTTCTGTACTGATTTGGTCAAATTTTGATTGCAGATATTTGATTTATCGGCTTTGTCCTTTTTTAAATCATAAAATGGTCGTAAGTTTCGATGTGAGCTCAGCTGTGTTATGACTATTGGGCCTGGACAAAATATAAAAGAAAATCCATCACTTACTTGGAGTCCAAATGGTGAGAGATTGGCCCAATTTGAGTGGAGAATATCTGTTATAGAAGACAAATAGGGATTTCTATCTGTTGTAAGGGGACAGCGTGTCAGATTGCCTCCAATTTCTGCACCAAAACTATACGAAGAAACAGAAACCGTTAGTGGAGAGCTCATGAAGAAAAGGATGGAGATTAATCAGAGAGGGGCAAGCAAAACAAGTAAATCATCTTCCCTCTAAATTTCTCTTATCTCATTCCCCATTTTCTATACTCAATCTGTTCCTTCCATTTCTTTCAGGTGATATCAGCTATGGAGTTAATCAGTTTTTTTTCTTTATCAGCTTTCCCTAAGAAACTCATTCCACTGAGTTGATTGTTGTTTTTTTATCAGTTTCCCTAAGAAACTCATTGTATTGAGTTCTTGTTGCTTTCATTGTTTTTGTGTTATCTTTTAAACATTCTATCAATATATACCTTGTTGGGTCATAACAACTTGGTAACAGAGCTGGGGATTGGGTTGCTGCGAGAAAAGGGCTACCTCGTGAAGAGTCCGGAAAGGGCCACCCCTTGGGAGTGAAACCGCTGGTGCTTGATAAGAGAGTGCAGCCATCCGTGGGCGTCCGGCATTCCAGGGAGGGTTATTGTTATGATGTGGGGCTTGTCCCACATCGGTTCCTCATATGGGTGGGGAACTGTATTTAATTTGGAGGTAAATCCTCCCCTCTTGACCATGGTTTTGAGGAGGAGCTAGTACCTTTGGCTTGGATACGTAACATTGGTGTCAGAGCAAATCAAATATGATGATGTCTTTAAAAAACCTACCGCCCTACCACCAAATAGAAACATCCAGCACCATATTAAGCTTATACCGGGAGCAGTCTCAAGGAAGCAAACACTTTACAGATATGCTTATGCACAGAAAGGGGATATTGAGAAATTCATCAAGGAATTACTAAATGCAGGACTTATCAGAGTGAGTCAAAGCCCATTTGCTTCACCTATTATCCTGGTGAAAAAAAATGGAGGTTGGAGGATGTACATAGACTACAGGTATTTAAATACTCTCACTGTCAAGCATATATTTCCTATACCTATGATAGATGAACTCTTAGATGAGCTAAATGGGTCAAAATACTTCTCTAAAATGGACTTAAGGTCTGGTTATTTTCAAATAAGAATGTGTGAAGAGGACATTTCAAAAATAAGTTTTGTCACACATAATGGGCAGTATGAATTTGTGGTGATGCCTTTTGGCTTATGCAATGCACTAGCAACATTTCAAGCTCTTATGAATCAAATTTTTGGACCTCATTTAAGAAAATTCATTTTGGTGTTTTTTGATGATATCTTGGTGTATAGTCCAGACTGGGGAACACATATGGAAAACCTGAAATGTACATTGGAGATTTTAAGAGAAAATGAGTTATATGCAAAAAAAAAGTATGTGTTCATTTGGGAAAAAGGAAATTGAATATTTGGGACACATCATTTCAAACAATGGAGAAGCCACAGATCCAAGCAAGGTAGAAAGCATGACTAATTGGCCTCTACCTAAGAATGTCAAGGCATTAAGGGGTTTTCTTGGGTTAACTGGTTATTACAGAAAATTTGTGAAAGGATATGGAATCATCAGTAAGCCTCTTACTAAATTGCTTAAGAAAAGATTCATTTTTATGGAATGAAGAAGTCACCAAGGCTTTTTAAGCTTCGAAACTAGCAATGACTACTACACTGGTGTTAGCACTTCCGGATTTTACAAAAACATTCACAGTGGAGACTGATGCTTCGGGAGTTGGCATGGGGGCTGTATTGATGCAAAATAGAAGGCCTATTGCATACTTGAGTAAAGCCTTTGGTCCTAAAAATATGGGACTATCTATATATGAAAAGGAATTTATGGCTGTTTTATTAGCCATAAATAAGTGGAAACACTATCTACAGGGGCATCACTTCATCATCAAAAGTGATCAGCTGAGTTTAAAACATTTGTTGGATCAAAGACTCTCTACTACATTACAGCAGAAATGGATCAGCAAACTTCTGGGATTTGATTATGAGGTTCAGTATAAAAAGGGTTCTGAAAATAGAGCAGCAGATGCATTATCAAGGAAAGAAGGAAATGAGGTTGAAGATATAACAAGTCAAGCAATAACACAGGTGCAGCCAGTTTGGATCAAAGAAATCAGTTAAAGTTATGGAGGTGATTAAGCTATACAAGGAATTGTAGTATCTAAATTATTAGATGAACAATCTTATCCTGAATATACCTTCAAGGGGAGCATACTGAGGTATAAGAGAAGAATATGTGTAGGAGATCAAAAGCAGATTAAGAACTGTATCATTCAGCATTACATGATTCAGCTTTGGGAGACCATTCTGGAATACAGGGTACTTATTAGAGGATCAAGTCGTTGTTTCATTGGGTCTGGTTAAAGAAAAGTGTAGAAGAGTTTGTTAAAGAATGTGATGTTTGCCAGAGGAATAAAGATGATCATGTGCCATACCCAAGGTTGTTGAACCCCTTACCAATTCCTGAACGTTCATGGAGTCATATTGTTATGGACATCATTGATGGACTTCCAAGATCAGAAGGAAAGGAAGTAATTCTAACAGTGGTGGATAGATATTCTAAATATGGTCATTTTTTAGCTATCTCACATCCGTATACAGCGGAGGAAGTAGCTAAATTGTTCTTGGATCATATTTACAGATTGCATGGGATGCCTAAAAGCATTATTTCTGATCGAGACAGAGTACTCACTAGTGTTTTTTTGGAAACACCTGTTTACTTTAGCTGGAGTAAGCTTGGATACTAGCACGGCCTATCATCCGCAGACAGATGGACAATCTGAGAGGCTTAATTAATGTGTGGAAGGTTACCTTAGATGCATGACACATGATAAACCTAAGCAATGGGTGAAGTGGCTACCATTAGAGGAGTTTTGATATAATTCTAATTTTCATTCTCGAATTAATATGACTCCGTTTAAAGCCTTGTATGGTTATCCACCACCTCAACTCACTTTTGGAGAAACCTTGTGGAGTCATGATCCGGGAGTTAAAGAATTAGTGCAAGAAAGGAAGAAAGTCACTCAATTACTTAGAAAAAATTTGGAGATTGCTCAGCAAAGGATGAAGATGTGCGCTGATAGAAAGAGGACAGAAAGAACCTTTAAAGTAGGTGATTATGTGTATCTGATAGGGGTTTTCTCAACACACAAATTAATCATCAAGTATAAGGATATCAATTGTAGTCGCGAAGATGACCAAGTTACAATATCGAACCCACGGGACGGATAAATATCAATTTTATAATCTTCTAGTATATTTTAGACTATGTTGGTAATTGTAAAGGTTTAATGGATAGTAACTTCTAATCGAATTAACAAAAGAAATAGCAAAAGTAGAGAGAAGTGAGTTGTGATCAATAAGAATAATAGGTAGTTCATTGGGTCATCCAGTTTCACTAGCAATTCGTATTCTCGTGTGATGGTGTCCGACTCTGCCCTGTGGTTTGTGGACGCATCACTAGACCATGCAAGTTTACTCTATAGACACAAGTAAATATGCGCTTGACACGTGTGAATAACATCGGAGCAAGAGATATGCTTCACCCCCCTTTCTAGGTACTATCATAATCAATTATCTTCTACGTCTAGAATCTAACCCGATTTGATCTCCCTTTTTAGGTACTATAAAGTTATACTCTTCATCCTATTCATCAACCCGAATTCAATTCAATTCATGAATATTCATATAAGACAGTTCTAATAATACTTCGGAATCCCTTCACTTAGAATTATAACGATAAACCCTGCTCAGTAGTGAACGCACTGAATCAATAACCATGTCATGTATTCAGACTCTACACAACGATCATTGATGCACAAAACGACTATGAGTATGGATTAAATATGCAATCTTATATAAAACAAACCACAGGTAGTGTTGTACGGAGTTTTACACACGAAACACGAATTACATCATGAAACTTTCATAACCCTAGAACTACCAAGGTGGTTCTAGCCCATGATTGATCTAGGAACAATCATGGTTAGATTAATCATTCTTACTTGAACCTTCAGCGAACCTCTGTCACAGCCCTCCGAATGGATCACCACCTCTACTCTTGTCTCTCCTACGATTGACGATCAAAACCTCTCCTAATTCTCTGTATATAAGCCTCCTTTTATACTTGTAATCACGTCTCTAGGGCTTGGAATGGGCTTCCTAAGTGATCTCACGCGTTTCGGCCTCGAAAATTCGGATAAGG
Organism: Pogostemon cablin; assembly: GCA_023678885.1. Classification (NCBI taxonomy): domain Eukaryota; kingdom Viridiplantae; phylum Streptophyta; class Magnoliopsida; order Lamiales; family Lamiaceae; genus Pogostemon; species Pogostemon cablin. Next base: position 29,673,517 of record CM042963.1, read on the forward strand.
TAAGTTCTCGCACACAGGTTCGACCACGTCAAGCAGGTCGAACCCCGAGCCACAGGTCGAACCCCAGGTCGAACCCCGCTACTGGACGAATTCTGCACAGGTTCGACCTTCTGGACAGGTCGAACCACCTAGGCCTTGGTCGAACCCCAGGTCGAACCTCAGCACTGGACAACTCTTGCTCCCGATTCGACCAACTGGCAAGTCGAACCCCAACGTCGTGGTCGAATCCTCCTTCTTGCAAACTGGTTCGACCATGGTTCGACCTGATGGCCAGGTCGAACCAACTGAGTCGTGGTTGAACCCATCTCTGTATGTCCAGCAACGTTGGTTCGACCTGCTGGAGAGGTCGAACCCTCCTCTAGCCAGGTCGAACCCACCTACTTCTTAGGTGGTTCGCGTGGCTTCGACTCCGTCTCTTCGATTCTTGGCCCTTTCACTCCGTTTTTGCTAAGAAAACACTCAAATAGCTCCACTAACACCTGATTCATGCTATTTCACAATATATATAGGTTTTCCACCTATTTCCACATCAAAACTCTCCAAAACTAGCACAAAACATAGCGCCAAACTTGTGAAACACTCATCAAACCCCCAAACTTACATGTTGCTCGTCCCGAGGCAACCAATTTAAACCACAGGAGTCGTGTATAATTCAACAAGATCAAGTACAACACATATTACACATGCCACTTCATTGAATCAAACAAGAATTACTTGCATCAAATATGTCACTCATGTAAAATCAATCCAATCACACACCATTCGGAGCACTAAGTAATCTCACTGACAAGATAAGTCTTTACTCTCATTCACTCGTGCGTGAGGCACTATAGGCTAGTATAAACACTCATATCAATTCATATTCACGCGTAACCATAAGCTTGGCAAAGGTCTCAGAAATCAACTTACATTAGATTAACACTAGGATTACAAAGGACTTGTTTCTAGGTTGTAATGTTGGCTCTTTGGAAAGGGTAGGAAAATTTGGTCATAGTAACTTAATACACTAGTAGAGAGTTACCTTGGAGGTTCTTGATTTCTCATTCGCCTTCATATTCTCCTCCAATTCTTCTCTTGCACTTGCAATTATCAATTTTCCTTCTCTTCCTTGCATTAACATCATTCTTCTTTTAATTGCTCGGGTACCAGTATAGGCACTACCCTTCTCGAACATTGTTCGGCTGTTTCTTAGAAACTTCAAGCCCCATGTATAAGCAATTCGGGGTACCAATTTCAGGCACTATCCCTAACAAGATTTAACCATGCACTTTTTACCGAACCTCATTCCATCTTCCCTTTGTTTCTTCCACACTTATTCACCTTATTCTCTCTACCAATGGATAGGGTAATTTCAAAGCTCAAATAAGGTAATTAAAGCTCTCATAATTGGCTTGCCAAAGAAAAATCTTTTAAAAGGCTCAAACAGGGCTACCAAAGATTTATAAGATCATTAGGAAAGGTGAAATTTGGCTAAGTGACTCAATTAATCAAAAATGGCCTAAGATCATATCCTAATATTTCATCAATTGTAAGTTTCACACAAGACTCCAAGCCAAGTTCTAGAATACGTTCATACGAATGATTCTCTCAAGAATAAACTATCATGATTAATCATGATAAAGGCTCAAATCCTCACATAGGTAATCAATTCCTAATACTCCTCATAGCACATAATCAAAATCAATTCCTCATGAATTCCATATACTTAACAAATTATTCATGCTCTTTCCAAATGAAAATAAACACGTAAACATATGAATGCACATAATCAACAACCCATATACAGAGTAACGATACAAGGTCAACTATATCAAGTACATGCCTGATTAGCCATAATATAGTGGGCATGACCAATTAAAGAAATTATCGAACCACAGGGAGGAAGGTACTAGAGTTTAAGCGATCTCAAGTTTATCGTGATTTTATAAGGACGACGGAAGAGAGGATATGATGCAAATAAACGCAATTACACTAATGAGAGAAATAAAGATAAAATGAATGCAAAGATAAAAGGGTTCCAAATGATGCAAGGATGAGATTAACAACAATCATGGACAAGGTATAGAAGCGATCACTAATTCCACCTAAACTCTCTCTCGAGATGGATAGGATGTAGGCCCTCAACAAGGCTCCCAAACGCACATAGGATCGAGACAATAGCAAACACCTCCCACTAGGTACTAATTACTCTATGAGTTCCCTAATTAGGTACTAAATCATAAGCAATATTCCCTTTTAAGGTACTATGAATTCACTAATTGTTTGGGTCTCCTCATTTAATCAACCAACCTCTCGATTAAGCTAATCAAATGTTCTATCAAAGGGTTCTAAATCTAGAAGGATATCTCTATCTCATTCTAAATTAATGCACATGAAGTGTATGATGAAATGATTCAATGAACTATCCTAAACACATAATTGATTTCTCAATCTAATCACATGCCCATGACAATTAATCACACAAATCATCATATACATCAAGCAATCAACAATCAATGATAGAAATAACACAAAGCCCATTCAAGATTAAAATCAATTTGCATAAAAAAACTAAATTATCCAACACCAATCATGGAGCTAATCTCACAAAGGAGATTAGCCTCTCATATCCATAAGAAAATTAACATAGACATTAAGATCCTTACAAAACATGATCAATCTATAAAGAAATGCACAAAAATTAGAATTAGATTCCCCCTTTGAAGTGCTTCAATGGAGATCTCCTTCTTCTTCTTGTGATCTCACTCTCCCTTGCTTCCTTGATCACTTGGATGGTGGATTTGATGGAGGGGATCAAGTGTAGATGGGTGGATGAAGAATGGATGAAGATGATGGTGGAAAATGGAAGAAATGGTGTGTGAGGTGTGTGTGGATTTAAGCTCATTCACACACATTTCCATGAAAACACAAAACACAACCAAATAATACATAAAATACGGATAAAAATATACGAAAACACATATAAAAAGACACTAAAATCTAGGTGAAAATATCACTCATCAATGCCACTCACACATGAATCTCACCCCAATCTGTAAAAATAAAAAGAAGAATGGAAGATAAGATGAATCGGAGAAGCCAAAAGAAAACCTGAAACTACTCCCTAGGAGCATCATCATCCTCATCATCATCGTCATCCTCATCCATTCTATTTTTCACAGCTCGGCACAGACTGGTAATGTGTTTGTCCATCATATCCACTCGACTACTCACTCTACCAACACGCTCATCCAAGGCAGAGTACCTTTCGTTCAGCGTAGCGTAGTTGGCGTTAGCGAGCGCGAGTTGCCTGTTCGTCTCTTGCTGTGCAGCTACCACCGCGATCAGCTGCTCATGAATCAAGCGAAGCTCCTCCCGAGTACCTGGAACTGCTCGCCGCTGCTGCGGTCCTGGAGCATGCTGAGGCGCATCATGCTGCTCTCCTTCCGGAATCTCCATCTCCGGCTGCTCCTCTACCTGATCCTCCTCTTCAGACTGCTGTGGCTGAGGTGGATGGAACTCTCCTCGATCAACAATCTGTTGTAACTCAGCCATCCTTCCCTCAGCACACATCTGTGCTACCGCTCTCCAATCACCACCCGACTTCGCTGCCACGGATAAAGCGGTGTGTCCTAGAGAATTCATTAGCCTATTCCTTGCTTCCCGAATAGTTGTCAAGTTGCTCACGTCGAAGGGGAACATAAATTGGAAAGGCTTGACACCTCTCGTGAAAAACCAATCTCCATTTCTAAAATGGGCAAACCCTCCCTTCGCGCACGTGCTCATAATCAAATCGGGTTCTCCTTCTACTGGTGTAATGCCGGTGAGGTCCAAGTTGTAATGCTCAGCCAAAATCGTCAATAACCCTCCAATATTCACCTTTTGAAAACCAATGGTCTTGAATCGATTCAGCTGCGCAATAAAATAAGCTCCAACGTTGAACTTCACTCCATTCAACATACACCACAAGGCATATAACTCTCCTCTAGACACAACACTGCCCTCCGAACGGGCGAACAACGTGTTGCTCAGGATGCGGTCCATGTACCTCAAGACAGGGTTCTTTATTGCGGAAGCACGAGCCTGTCTAGTCTTATAATCACGAATCTCCCCCGTGATCTCCCTCCAAAATTGCTTTACACTGAATGCAGCACTTTCTAAACGAGGGATCTCCAAAGGTGTATCAAACAGCTCGTTGAAATCCTCAGACGTCCATCTCCTACTCACTCCACCAAGCTGAAACGTACACCGATAGGGGTATCCAAGCGGGTCCTTCTCCATCTCAAACGAACACACCACTTCCGCTGTAACATGGAAGTACGTCGGCCTCTTCAACTCCATGAATCTTCGGATCCCTACTTGATCAAACATCCAAAATATATCATCTCCTATTCTCATTATCCTCATCGCTTCATCATCTTGGTATCGAGTGCGAGCTATCTTGTCTGAAACTTCTTCCCACTTCTCTTTAATCTCATCCCAACCTTGCATCCTAATCTTGAAGTTATCAGGTAAACGGTCTTGTAGCCTCAGTTTTCTTGTCACTTTGTCCAAGTTTGAAGGCCTGTCATGCCTCTTCTTTGATATCTCCTCCTCTGCTTTTCCTTTTCCTTTACTTGATACTTGTCCCTTTCCTGAAAACAAATACTTCAATCCAACTAACAAGACAAGAAAGCAAGTATTGTACTAGCACATCACATACTCTACTCAAGACTTCAAGCATCAATGCATATTCATACAAACTATCATCTCAACACCACTTGCTTATTCAACATTCTCAAAACATCTTCAATTATACCTTCTTTAATCATCAAAACATAACCAACAAGCATGCATTAAGCAATTCAAGCAATTCAATCAAAAATTCAACATGCTTTCCTCCATGAACTACTTCAATTTCATCAATTTCAAATCAAATCAACATGCTCATTCTATGGTATATTCTATATCCTTGATTAATCCACATAAAAACCCAAGTTCTATCAATAATCAATCAACCACAAACCAAGAAACAAGAATTCATATGAAACCAATCAAAATATCAACATTCACCATGAAATTCAACTTTACTCAACATCAATTCTCTATTTCACATCAAATTGCTTACCTAAACCTTCAATCCTAGAGTAATTGAGTTGGAAAAAACGTACCTTGTGACTTGCCCATGGTGAAAAACTGATCGAAAACACAAAACACCAAAAAACGCGATTTCAGCCCTAACTCGCGACGAAATCCGCCCAAATCCGCGACCAAATCGATAATTCAAGGTGTAATGTTGTGTAATCGGTGTGAAATCAAGTGTAATTGAAGAATTTGTGCAAGGGTGTAGAGGTTCGAAGAGGGTTCGAGGTTTGATGTTTCGAAAAAGTGATCGAACCCCTCTGAAAATTCGAACTTAAATCGCGTACCTGGCTTGGTTCGACCTCGGGTTCGACCACCTGGACTGGTCGAACCATGGATGGCGAGGTCGAACCTCTCTTCTGGACAAACGATCTTCTTGGTTCGACCAGGGGTTCGACTTGCTAAATAGGTCGAACCTTTCTTGAATTGGTCGAACCCCTCTTCTGGAAAACAGAGTGCTTCTGACTGACAGGTTCGACCATAGGTTCGACCTCATGATCAGGTCGAACCACTATGGCTTTGGTCTAACCTCCTCTCTGGACAACTTTCAACGCCGGGTTCGACTTTCTCTGCCTTTGTTCGACCTCCTGATCAGGTCGAACCACTCCTAGACTTGGTCGAACCTATCTCCTGATTTCCAAAACTGAGTGTTCTTCATTCACTACATACTTCAAGCTTCAACACAAACTCATTAGGTACAATCTAAAGCACAACTTCAGAAATTGTTCCACATAATATCATTCATGAGTATCTCTGTATAAGAAAACACAACCAAAAAAAACACTGAACATTAGGCAAATTGTAAAAAATCGTCACATCAAAATCGATTAAAATTTCAACATGGCCGCAAAAACCAATTCCCCTAACAAACAATACAAAGAAAAGATTATACTCTTAATGCTTCAATGAGGTAATAACATCACACCCCCCCAAACTTAGTAAAAACGTAAGTCGAAACTAAGTTTGAAAAGAGATGTAATTGCCGATTAGTAAGCATCTTAAATATAGAAATTTCTTACTCACACAAAAGAAATAAAGCAATAAAACGGAAGAGTAAGCTCTCAACAAGCGCTCATGTTTAACGTCGTAGAGTCACGACAGTACCAAATCAGAACAAGGTATCATCAAAAATGACACACGCATCATCCGGCGACCTATAATGCTTCAAACGATGCCAATTCGCCATGATAACATCACCATCTTTGTCAATAAGCTCATAACTCCCCCCTCCTAAGGCTCGATGAATCATGAACGGTCCCGTCCATTTATACTTCAACTTGCCTGCAAAAAGCTTCAAACGAGAGTTAAAAAGTAGTACCTCATCTCCTTGCTTGAACTCCTTGTACAAAATTTTAAAATCATGCCACCTCTTCATTCTTTTCTTATAAATCTCTGAATTCTTGAAAGCACGGCTCCTAAACTCATCCAATTGATTCATGTGAGTTAGCCTCAACTCCTTTACATCCCTAAGGGTCAAGTTCAAGCGACGCAAAGCCCAAAACGCTTTGTGTTGGATTTCTACGGGTAAGTGGCACGGCTTCCCATAGATAATTTGATACGGTGACATATCTAATACCGTCTTGTAAGCGGTCCGGAACCCCCATAACACATCATCAAGCTTCATAGCCCAATCTTTTCTATTAGTTCCTACCACTTTCTCCAGAATCTGCTTTACTTGACGGTTGGAGACCTCCGCCTGCCCATTTGCTTGCGGATGATAGGGTGTAGTAACCCTATGCCTAACACCATAATCCTTAAGCACCTTCTCCAGAAATTTATTGACGAAGTGGGAACCTCCATCACTAACTAATGCTCTCGAAACTCCATAACGGGCAAAAATATGTTTCTTTAGGAAAGATAAAACAACTTTCGAATCATTAACACGAGTAGGAATTGCTTCCACCCACTTCGAAACATAATCCACCGCAAGAAGAATGTAGAGAAACCCATTCGACGGGGGAAAAGGCCCCATAAAATCGATCCCCCATACATCAAATATCTCCACGACAATGCTAGGCTGCAATGGCATCTCATCTCTCCTACCTATATTACCCATGCGCTGGCATCTATCGCAAGATGCCACATAGCTCTCACTATCTTTAAACAAAGTAGGCCAATAAAGAGCAGATTGAAGTACCTTAGCTGCAGTCTTTTGCGCTCCGAAATGCCCACCATTCGGTTGTGCATGGCAGAACTCCAACACACTTTCCATTTCCATCTCGGGTACACATCTCCAGACAATAGAATCTGTACAAATCTTATAAACAAACGGATCATACCATATAAATGTCTCAACATCCCTACGAAATTTCGCAAGTTGATATCGGTTGAGATCCCTTGGAATTTCACCAATGACAATGTAATTAACATAATCCGCATACCATGGATCCACACCTTGCGCTGCAACCACGCATGCTCGCTCGACACCTTCAACAGCCACAGCCATGATCTTCTCATCAGGGAACATCTCTTCAATATACTCGAAATAATTATCACAATGCTCCCTAGTCTCCAACCTTGACAAGTGATCGGCCAACATATTTTCTGTTCCTTTCTTATCCCGAATCTCCAAGTCAAACTCCTGCAGTAGTAGAATCCATCTTATGGTCCTAGGCTTCGTCTTCTTCTTCTCCATCAAATAACGAATCGCTGAGTGATCCGTATACTCAATCGTCTTCATGCCAACCAAATACAAACGAAACTTATCGAATGCATACACAACAGCCAAAAACTCCTTTTCAGTTACCGTGTTATTCTTCTGTGCCGCATCGAGAGTCTTACTCGTGTAGTAAATGGCGCAGAACTTCTTCTCCCTTAGCTGCCCAAGCACCACACCCAATGCTACATCACTTGCATCACACATAAGTACAAACGGTTGCATCCAGTCCGGTGTGATCAAGATAGGGGCAGTAATAAGCGCCTCCTTTAAAACTTGAAAAGCTGTTAAACACTCATCATTAAACACAAAAGGAATATCCTTTTCAAGTAAATGAGATAAGTGCTTAGAGTATTTTGAGAAGTCCTTAATGAATCTCCTGTAAAAATCGGCGTGTCCAAGGAAGGACCGCACTCCTCTCTCATTGGTCGGTGGTGGAAGCTTCTCAATTGCCACCACTTTAGCACGGTCTACCTGTAATCCCTTGGCGGAAACATGATGCCCAAGAACAATCCCATCTTTCACCATGAAATGGCACTTCTCCCAATTCAAGACAAGATTAGTTTCTTGACACCTTTTCAAAACAACAGCAAGGTTAGACAAACACATATCAAAAGAAGAACCAAAGACTGAAAAATCATCCATGAATACTTCCATGATCTTCTCTATCAAACCATCAAAAATCGCCATCATGCATCTCTGAAAAGTAGCAGGCGCATTACACAATCCAAACGGCATTTTCCTAAAAGCAAAGGTCCCGTAGGGGCAAGTAAAAGTGGTATTTTCTTGATCCTCGGGAGCAATCATGATTTGATTATACCCCGAGTATCCATCCAAGAAACAATAAAACTCATACCCTGCAAGACGATCCAATATTTGATCCATAAATGGAAGAGGGAAATGGTCCTTACACGTGTTCTCATTCAATTTCCTGTAATCCACACATGTACGCCATCCCGTAGGAATTCTCGTGGCTATAGCTTCTCCATCCTCAACTTTCACTACAGTCATACCCCCCTTCTTAGCAACTACATGCAATGGACTCACATGGGGACTATCACTAATAGGATATATAATTCCAGCATCCAACCACGTAAGAATTTGCTTCCTTATCACCTCTTGAATTGCGGGATTCACCCTACGCTGATTCTGAACACTAGCTTTGGCTTCATCCAACAACCTAATCCGATGCATACAATACGAAGGACTAATACCTTTCAAATCATCAAGTGACCACCCTATTGCAGACTGGTACTTCCTCAAAACATCTAATAACACCTCAAGTTGATCATCAGTAAGGGAAGAAGATACAATTACCGGATATTGTGCATTATCACCAAGAAAAGCATACTTCAAGTGATCCGGCAATGGTTTCAACTCCTCTTTTCTTTTCTCCACTGGAGTGTTTTCATTATCCAAAGGCAAGTACTTCCTGGTCCATTTGACTTCTTCCACTTTATTTCTCTCCAATGCAAACCTATCATCACCCAAAGCAAGTAACTTTTCAAGAAATTCAATACATACCTCGTTAGAAAGTCCGTCAAGCTCCGTAGTGGGATAAGTAAGAGATTCCATCAAACATGTCTCAAGAGGATCCTTTGACAAGATCAAAGACATATCCTCCTTCACAATCTCCTCCACCACGTCAATACTATAACACTGGGACTCCATTGGCATTTTCATTGCTTTGTCCAAGTTGAAAAGTACTTCTTCTTTATCCATTCTCAACTTCAGTTCTCCTTTCCGAACATCTATCATAGCTCCAGCTGTAGCAAGGAATGGCCTCCCCAAGATTAGAGGAACATTATCCTTGTCATCATCCATTTCTAACACAAGGAAATCCACAGGAAAAACTAGCTTCTCCACCTTTACTAGAACATCTTCAACTATTCCTTTCAGAAACGTCATTGATATATCTGCCAATTGGAGAGCAACAGTTGTCGGGGTCATCTCCCCCAAACCAAGCTTCTGAAAGATGGACAACGGCATCAAATTGATGCTTGCCCCAAGATCGCATAAAGCTCGCCGTGCTGGCCCCTTCCCGATCTCACAAAGAATAGTAAAGCTCCCCGGATCTTTCATCTTTGGTGGCAACTTCTTTTGAATAATTGAGCTACAATTCTCTGATAAGTTTACCGTTTCAACTCCGGTTAAGCTTCGCTTCTTCATCAATATGTCTTTAAGGAATCGAGCATAATATGGCATCTCCATGATTGCCTCTGAAAAAGGGATGTTCATGCTTATCTTGTTCATTATCTCTGAAAACTTCTTGAACTTCTCTTCCAACCCCTTATTCACTAGCTTGTAGGGAAACGGTGAAGGTATCTTTGTTTTGGGAATCTCTCATTCATCACGATCAATTTTTTCCGCTTTCTCCTTTTCGGCTCTTAATCGCTTAGCTCTTTCCCATTTTTTCTCAGCTATTATGTCTGTACTTTGCTCATTCCGTACCACTGGAGTTGCATCAACATCAAAAGGAACAACAGGTGCATCAAACAAAATATCTCGGCGAGGTTCGACTGGGGTTCGACCAGGCTGAGAGGTCGAACCAGGACAGTATTGGTCGAACCTCTTCACTGGAAGACTGATCTCATTCTGCTCCGGAGGTTCGACTTGGGTTCGACCAACATTGGAGGTCGAACCACTGCCCCTTTGGTTGAACCGCTTCACTGTATAATCTCCATCCTTCGGTTCGACCTAGGTTCGACCTATAGAGTTGGTCGAACCCTCGTGATCGTGGTCGAACCGTTCCTGTGTCAAAACAGAGTGCTCTGGCCGATGAGGTTCGACCTGGGTTCGACCTGAAAAGTTGGTCGAACCCTCTGCGTGTTGGTCGAACCGCTCATGCGTCAAAACAGAGTGCTCTGGCCGATGAGGTTCGACCTGGGTTCGACCTGAAAAGTTGGTTGAACCCTCTGCATGTTGGTCGAACCGAGGCTTAGAAAATTCCAACTTCGATTCCGGCCTCATCGGTCCCTTGTACTGCGTTCCTGACCTCAGTGTGATGGCATTATACGACTTTGGATTCTCTATACTCTGAGACGGAAACTTACCTTTTCCTACAGTTTGAGTCAATGTGTTCACATTCTCTGCAATTGTACCCATCAACAATGTGAGATCTTTCACTTGAGTGGACAAATCTCTGTGGTGATCATCAATCTTTTTCTCAATCTTTGCCTCAAGGCGATTCACTCTTTCATCATTCTTTACCATGTACCGGTTCACAGTATCCTCGAACCCAGGCTTCACTGCATTGTTCGTATTGCTCCATGAAAATTCAGGCCTCCTTGGTTGCTGTTGATAACTACCAGATGGACCACGATTATTAAAGTTCCCTCGATAGTTCCCTTGGTAGTACCGGTTTCCTTGATTTGGGTACCTCGTTCCTTGGATACTTTGACCCATGGCATAATTTACTTCCTCCAATTCGTCTTAGATGGTTCTATTATTCATCATCTCTTGATGCATGATTGGCACTCGTTGGGATATCTCGCTGATCTGCTTCTGTTGAGACTCAAGTAGCTTGTTGATATTGGACAAGCTCGAAACGATCTCATCCTCTCTCTTAGTCTTCACCATTGCTTGTTCAACCTGAGCTACCTTTCCAAGAACATACGTACCTCTAACTCTATCAGTGGGCCAATCCCTCGAATTCATTGATATGTCTTCAAACAATCTCTCGGCCTCAACGGATGACTTTGTAAGCAATGCTCCATTAGAAGAAGCATCAAGTAGCACTCTTGATTCACAGTCCAATCCGTTATAAAATATACTGATATATTGGGCTTTAGATAACCCATGTTGAGGACACTTCCTGAGCATGTCCTTGAATCTATCCCACGCTTCATGAAATTTCTCACCTCCACTGATAGCAAATTGGTTAATATCTTGCTTCATCTTAAACACTTTCGAAGGTGGCATATACCTCTCCAAGAATCTTAACTTCAATTGCTCCCACGTGGTGCACTCAGCTGCATTAATAGTATCGTACCAATCCCTCGCCTTTTCAGTAAGCGAGAATTTGAACAAAAGGATCTTCCTAGCATCTTCATGTTCTCATACGTCTTTTTGAGTACTTGCATAGCCCAAGAACTTGTTCAGATGCTGCTGCGGATCCTCGAAAGACCCTCCTGAAAAGGAGTTCCTTTCTATCATGCTAATAAGAGCGGGATGAAGATCGAACGCGGTGTTGGTTCCCCTTGCTCCTAAAAGCTCATAATTTCCAGCCCCATTATTTCTGAAAACCTCACGGATGGCTAGATTATCCGGATTCGCTGCCATGTTGACTGTTACTACTTCCAAATTAACTTCAGTTGTAGCCTCAATCGCTTGCGAAATCTGCTCGTCAACCTCAACTCCAAAATTCAGAGCTTCAGTTGAGTCTATTGCCTTTGCCTTGCTCTTCTTCTTTCTTGATGATGCTCCAATCTCAGGATTATACGGTTCAAGATTACCTTTCTTTGATCTTGTGAGCATACACCTAAAATGAATAAGAAAGAAAACAACAAAACAAGGTAAATAGTCCTAATAAACTAGAAATAATACAAAAAAGATAGTTTACGCCGTCCCCGGCAACGGCGCCAAGAACTTGATAGGGGTTTTCTCAACACACAAATTAATCCTCAAGTATAAGGATATCAATTGTAGTCGCGAAGATGACCAAGTTACAATATCGAACCCACGGGACGGATAAATATCAATTTTATAATCTTCTAGTATATTTTAGACTATGTTGGTAATTGTAAAGGTTTAATGGATAGTAACTTCTAATCGAATTAACAAAAGAAATAGCAAAAGTAGAGAGAAGTGAGTTGTGATCAATAAGAATGATAGGTAGTTCATTGGGTCATCCAGTTTCACTAGCAATTCGTATTCTCGTGTGATGGTGTCCGACTCTGCCCTGTGGTTTGTGGACGCATCACTAGACCATGCAAGTTTACTCTATAGACACAAGTAAATATGCGCTTGACACGTGTGAATAACATCGGAGCAAGAGATATGCTTCACCCCCCTTTCTAGGTACTATCATAATCAATTATCTTCTACGTCTAGAATCTAACCCGATTTGATCTCCCTTTTTAGGTACTATAAAGTTATACTCTTCATCCTATTCATCAACCCGAATTCAATTCAATTCATGAATATTCATATAAGACAGTTCTAATAATATTTCGGAATCCCTTCACTTAGAATTATAACGATAAACCCTGCTCAGTAGTGAACACACTGAATCAATAACCATGTCATGTATTCAGACTCTACACAACGATCATTGATGCACAAAACGACTATGAGTATGGATTAAATATGCAATCTTATATAAAACAAACCACAGGTAGTGTTGTACGGAGTTTTACACACGAAACACGAATTACATCATGAAACTTTCATAACCCTAGAACTACCAAGGTGGTTCTAGCCCATGATTGATCTAGGAACAATCATGGTTAGATTAATCATTCTTACTTGAACCTTCAGCGAACCTCTGTCACAGCCCTCCGAATGGATCACCACCTCTACTCTTGTCTCTCCTACGATTGACGATCAAAAGCTCTCCTAATTCTCTGTATGAGCCTCCTTTTATACTTGTAATCACGTCTCTAGGGCTTGGAATGGGCTTCCTAAGTGATCTCACGCGTTTCGGCCTCAAAAATCCGGATAAGGTAAGTTCTCGCACACAGGTTCGACCACGTCAAGCAGGTCGAACCCCGAGCCACAGGTCGAACCCCAGGTCGAACCCCGCTACTGGATGAATTCTGCATAGGTTCGACCTTCTGGACAGGTCGAACCACTTAGGCCTTGGTCGAACCCCAGGTCGAACCTCAGCACTGGACAACTCTTGCTCCCGATTCGACCAACTGGCAAGTCGAACCCCAACGTCGTGGTCGAATCCTCCTTGTTGCAAACTGGTTCGACCATGGTTCGACCTGATGGCCAGGTCGAACCAACTGAGTCGTGGTCGAACCCATCTCTGTATGTCCAGCAACGTTGGTTCGACCTACTGGAGAGGTCGAACCCTCCTCCAGCCAGGTCGAACCCACCTACTTCTTGGGCGGTTCGCGTGGCTTCGACTCCGTCTCTTCGATTCTTGGCCCTTTCACTCCGTTTTTGCTAAGAAAACACTCAAATAGCTCCACTAACACCTGATTCATGCTATTTCACAATATATATAGGTTTTCCACCTATTTCCACATCAAAACTCTCCAAAACTAGCACAAAACATAGCGCCAAACTTGTGAATTTACACACTCATCAGTATCTCAAATTACAACCTTACAGGCAGGCTACTGTGGAGTTGAGAAGGAATATGAAACTTGCTCCAAGGTATTATGGGCCTTATTTGGTGGAGAAGAAGGTAGGATAAGTAGCTTACAAGCTTAAGTTACCACCCCAATCCATGATCCATCCAGTTTTTCATGTATCCTTGCTCAAGAAAAGAATAGGAAAAAGTTAGATTCCTAGCTTTGAGTTACCTCAAACTAAGGATTAGGGGTATGTGAGGGTCTATCCATTATCAATCTTGAATAGAAGGGTTTACAAGAAGGAAAATGCCATGGGAGTGGAATTGTTAGTGAATTGGGAGAATTTACCTGCAGATTATACAACTTGGGAGGATTATGATCATCTTATAGCTCAATTTCCAGACTTTGATCCTTGTGGACAAGGATAAATTCAAGCGGGGAGGAATGTTATGACTATTGGGCCTAGACAAAATATAAATGAAAACTCATCACTTACTTGGAGTCCAAATAGTGAGAGATTGGCCCAATTTGAGTTGGCAATATCTGTGATAGAAGACAAACAGGAATTTATATCTGTTGTAAGGGGACCGCGTGTCAGATTACCTCTAATTCCTACACCAAATCTTTACGAAGAAATAGAAACCGTTAGTGGAGAGCTCATAAAGAAAAGGATGGAGATCAATCAGAGAGGGGCAAGCAAAAATAAGTAAATCATCTTCCCTCTAAATTTCTCTTATCTCATTCCCCATTTTCTATACTAACTCTGTTCTTTCCATTTCTTTCAGGTGATATCAGCTATGGAGTTAATCAGTTTTCTTTATCAGCTTTCCCTAAGAAACTCATTCCATTGAGTTGATTGTTGTTTTCTTATCAGTTTCCCTAAGAAACTCATTCTATTAAGTTCTTGTTGCTTTCGTTGTTTTGGTGTTATCTTTTAAACATTCTATCAATGTAAACCTTGTTGGGTCATAACAACTTGGTATCAGAGCTGGGGGTTGGGTCGCTGCGAGAAAAAGGCTACCTCGTGAAGAGTCCGGAAAGGGCTACCCCTTGGGAGTGAAGCCGCTGGTGCTTAATAAGAGAGTACAGCTGTCCGTGGACGTCTGGCTTTCCAGGGAGGGGCTATTGTTATGATGTGGGGCTTGTCCCACATCGGTTCTTCATATGGGTGGGGAGCTGTATTTAAGTTGGAGGTCAATCCTCTCCTCTTAACCATGGTTTTGAGGAGGAGCTAGTGCCTTTGGCTTGGATACGTAACATTGGTATCAAAGCACATCAAATATGATGATGGCTTTAAAGAACCTACCGCCCTACCACCAAATAGAAACATCCAGCACCATATTAAGCTTATACCGGGAGTAGTCGCAAGGAAGCAAACACCTTACAGATATGCTTATGCACAGAAAGGGGAGATTGAGAAAATCATCAAGGAATTACTAAATGAGAGACTTATCAGAGTGAGCCAAAGCCCATTTGCTTCACCTATTATCCTGGTGAAAAAAAAAAGATGGAGGTTGGAGGATGTGCGTAGACCAAAGGTATTTAAATACTCTCACTGTCAAGCATATATTTCCTATACCTGTGATAGATGAACTCTTAGATGAGCTAAATGGGTCAAAATACTTCTCTAAAATAGACTTAAGGTCTGGTTATTTTCAAATAAGAATGTGTAAAGAGGACATTTCAAAAACCAATTTTGTCACACATAATGGGCAGTATGAATTTGTGGTGATGCCTTTTGGCTTATGCAATGCACCAGCAATGTTTCAAGCTCTTATGAATTAAATTTTTGGACCTCATTTAAGAAAATTCATTTTGGTATTTTTTGATGATATCTTGGTGTATAGTCCAGACTGGGGAACACATATGGAAAACCTGAAATGTACATTGGAGATTTTAAGAGCAAATGAGTTGTATGCAAAAAAAAGTATGTGTTCATTTAGAAAAAAGGAAATTGAATATTTGGGACACATCATTTCAAACAATGGAGTAGCCACAGATCCAAGCAAGGTAGAAAGCATGACTAATTGGCCTCTACCTAAGAATGTCAAGGCATTAAGGGGTTTTCTTGGGTTAACTGGTTATTACAGAAAATTTATGAAAGGATATGGAATCATCAGCAAGCCTCTTACTAAATTGATTAAGAAAAGATTCATTTTTATGGAATGAAGAAGTCACCAAGGCTTTTTAAGCTTCGAAACTAGCAATGACTACTACACCGGTGTTAACACTTCTAGATTTCACAAAAACATTCACAGTGGAGACTGATGCTTCGGGTGTTGGCATGGGGGCTGTATTGATGCAAAATGGAAGGCCTATTGCATACTTGAGTAAAGCCTTTGGTCATAAAAATATGGGACTATCTATATATGAAAAGGAATTTATGGTTGTTTTATTAGCCATAAATAAGTTGAAACACTATCTACAGGGGCATCACTTCATCATCAAAAGTGATCAGCTGAGTTTAAAATATTTGTTTGATCAAAGACTCTACTCTCTACTACATTACAGCAGAAATGGATCAGGAAACTTCTGGGATTTGATTATGAGGTTCAGTATAAAAAGCGTTCTGAAAATAGAGCAGCAGATGCATTATCAAGGAAAGAAGGAAATGAGGTTGAAGATATAAGATGTCAAGCAATAACACAGGTGCAGACAGTTTGGATCAAAGAAATCAGTCAAAGTTATGGAGGTGATGAAGTTATACAAGGAATTGTAGCGTCTAAATTATTAGATGAACAATCTTATCCTGAATATACCTTCAAGGGGAGCATACTGAGGTATAAGAGAAGAATATGTGTAGGAGATCAAAAGTAGATTAAGAACTGTATCATTGCAGCATTACATGATTCAGCTTTGGGAGACCATTCTGGAATACAGGATACTTATCAGAGGATTAAGCTGTTGTTTCATTGGGTCGGGTTAAAGAAAAGTGTAGAAGAGTTTATTAAAGAATGTGATGTTTGCCAGAGGAATAAAGATGATCATGTGCCATACCCTGGGTTGTTGAACCCCTTACCAATTCCTGAACGTTCATGGAGTCATATTGCTATGGACTTTATTGAAGGACTTCCAAGATCATAAGGAAAGGAAGTAATTCTAACAGTGGCAGATAGATATTCTAAATATGATCATTTTTTAGCTATCTCACATCCGTATACAGCGGAGGAAGTAGCTAAATTGTTCTTAGATCATATTTACAGATTGCATGGGATGCCTAAAATCATTGTTTCTGATCGAGACAGAGTACTCACTAGTGTTTTTTGGAAACACCTGTTCACTTTAGCTGGAGTAAGCTTGGATACTAGCACGGCCTATCATCCGCAGACAGATGGACAGTCTGAGAGGCTTAATCAATGTGTGGAAGGTTACCTTAGATGCATGACACATGATAAACCTAAGCAATGGGTGAAGTGGCTACCGTTAGCGGAGTTTTGGTATAATTCTAATTTTCATACTGGAATTAATATGACTCCGTTTGAAGCCTTGTATGGTTATCCACCACCTCAACTCACTTTTGGAGAAACCTTATGGAGTCATGATCTGGGAGTTAAAGAATTAGTGCAATAAAGGAAGAAAGTCACTCAATTACTTAGAGAAAATTTGAAGATTGCTCAGCAAAGGATGAAGATGTAAGCTGATAGAAAGAGGATAGAAAAAACCTTTGAAGTAGGTGATTATATGTATCTCAAATTACAACCTTACAGGCAGGCTACTGTGGAGTTGAGAAGGAATATGAAACTTGCTCCAAGGTATTATGGGCCTTATTTGGTGGAGAAGAAGGTAGGACAAGTAGCTACAAGCTTAAGTTACCACCCCAATCCATGATCCATCCAGTTTTTCATGTATCCTTGCTCAAGAAAAGAATAGAGAAAAGGTACATTCCTAGCTCTGAGTTACCTCAAACTAAGGATCAGGGGTATGTGAGGGTCTATCCATTATCAATCTTGGATATAAGGGTTTACAAGACGGAAAATGCCATGGGAGTGGAACTGTTGGTGAATTGGGAGAATTTACCTGCAAATTATACAACTTGGGAGAATTATGATAACCTTATAGCTCAATTTATAGACTTTGATCCTTGTGGACAAGGATCAATTCAAGCGGGGAGGAATGTTATGACTATTGGGCCTAGACAAAATATAAATGAAAACTCATCACTTACTTGGAGTCCAAATAGTGAGAGATTGGCCTAATTTGAGTTGGCAATATCTGTGATAAAAGACAAACAGGAATTTCTATCAGTTGTAAGGGGACCGCGTGTCAGATTACCTCTAATTCCTACACCAAATCTTTACGAAGAAATAGAAACCGTTAGTGGAGAGCTCATGAAGAAAATGATGGAGATCAATCAGAGAGGGGCAAGCAAAAACAATTAAATCATCTTCCCTCTAAATTTCTCTTATCTCCTTCTTCATTTTCTATACTCACTCTGTTCCTTCTCTTTCTTTCAGGTGATATCAGCTATGGAGTTAATCAGTTTTCTTTATCAGCTTTCCTTAAGAAACTCATTCCATTGAGTTGATTGTTGTTTTCTTATTAGTTTCCCTAAGAAACTCATTCTATTGAGTTCTTGTTGCTTTCATTGTTTTTGTGTTATCTTTTAAATATTCTATCAATATAAACCTTGTTGGGTCATAACAAGCTGCCAGTCTCAAGAAGCTTGATGACTACCTGTTGTCCAGACTCCAGAAGTTACATTATTGGGTTTAGTTACATTTTTTTAATCGTCATTGCTTGTGATTAGTGTTGGTGGATCAGAATCATTGGTTCGAGTATAGTTTCTTGGATTTGCATTATTGATGTGTGTGATAATTTCTTTTAGGTGTAGTTGATGTATTGCTATGTGGAAGCATTGATCTCTATGTTTGTGTAATTAATTGTTCTTTGAGTTATTCGGCGGGTGCTTGTTGTGGATTAGAAAGCATATTCTTTTGGCCAATATTGCTTTTTATATTCTGGTATCTATTTATAATCGTGCATTTGTGTGACCAACCCCCAACTAGTAAGTGTATATTGGTCTTTGTTCACGAGAGATGGGTGTACAAGTTCATCTGTTAAGTGTGTAGATGCAAATTTCATTCTTATTATAGGATTTAAGGCATTCTCAAATTCGATGTGATGAGTGGTTAAGCTGCCATGTAGTGGATACGATCCTTACCTTTATTAGTTAAGTTGAGATGCTTTTGTGTGAGTTAAATGTGGTTTGTTGGCTAAAAATACTTTTAAGTACCTGTATAATGGCTTTTTTGTCATGTTTCAGATATCTTGCATCTAAGGATGACCTTGCTGTGCATGCTGCCTTCTCAAAGCCTCCATCTTCTGATTATGTGAATGTTTCACGTTGGTTCAACCATATTGAAGCATTGTTAAGGATTTCGTACGTTCTTGAAATTAATTTTTTACATAGTATTTTAATTTTATGATTTCTAATATGTTAATTGTGATGTTTGATTGTATGTCTGATAAGACAATTGAGGGGTTAGCTCCAGCTGCCGCTACTCCACCTACTTCAGACAGTAAGGCAAGAAATGAGACTAAAGTTAGCAAGTGTAGTTTGTCTTACCACTTTGTCTGGTTTCTAATATTTGGATCAACTGGTATCTGTATTATTACAACATGATTATAATTGCATTATAATGTAATATTCAGGCTTTAGTGGCTGAGGATGAGGATGATGGTGATGATGTGGATTTGTTTGGTGAGGAGATCGAAGAAGAGAAGAAGGCTGCTAAAGAACGTGCAACTGCTGTGAAGGCATCTGGAAAGAAAAAAGAGTGTAAGTTTTTTTAGACATACATGAGTGGAGCCAATATTCTTTTATCCTATCCTATGAATTGTTCAAATTATAATCCAGAGTTTCAAAAACTCCTGTCGTAATATGGTTTGAATGGTGCAAAATATGTGCAGTCCCTTCAGTTTTAATTGGTATTTTTTTCTTCCAGCTGTAAAGTCTTCAGTGTTGTTGGGCATCAAACCATGGGATGACGAGACAGACATGAAGAAACTTGAGGAAGCAGTTATAAGTGTGCAGATAGAAGGTCTTCTTTGGGGAGCATGTATGTATTTCCCTACTTATTCATGTAATTAGTGATATGGCTACATTTTATTTTCATTAAAGTGATAGCTGTTATATCTTTTAGAGTGGGCAGCATGTGTTACTGACACCCATCTCCCCATCTATCTGTGGAAATTTAAGTGTAGTTTGGTCATGTTTCATGAATTATTATGTATAATATATGAAAACCTTCTCTTGTTGCAGCTAAGCTCGTTCCCATTGGATATGGCATTAAAAAACTGCAGATTATGATGACCATTGTGGATGACTTGGTCTCTGTAGATAATCTCATAGAAGAGCATCTCACGATTGAACCCATAAACGAATATGTCCAAAGTTGTGACATCGTGGCCTTCAATAAAATATGTAAGTCTATCTCTCTTGCTTGTGTTAGTTTAATGTGACTAGATTGCATAATCTCAAAAGCCTTCCACAATATCAAAATTAATGGTGCAGTGATTATGTCGATGGTGAAAGTATTCACTGGGTAATCAATTAACTGTTGTGAAGCAATGCCAAAGTTGAGCCTGATAGATATATATATCTCTTGGTTTAAATCAGTCATCGTTATTTTTTTTGTATTTTTTACATCTCATACTGGAAACATGTTTTCTTGCAGAATTACATCGGTTGAGCATTGTAGAATTTTGCCAGCGAAGACCCCTTTGATTTTCACCACATTATTTTTTTCTAGAGTGTATGTGTTTCTTAATTTTCTGCAATATGTACTAGTTCATCCATCTTTCATACATTGTGAAATTAATTTATTTTTTAATGTTTTCTCTAATTTATCCATCTTTGACGACTTTTTGATGTTCCTATTGCATTGCTTGTGTTTTTATTTGTGAGAGTTCAGTCTTCTATGGTTGGGGTTTGGTCTTTCCCTCCATATTTTAGTTTTCTATTTCTTGTAAGAAAAATGAAAATGGAGTCCTTCCTCTCCACATCATTTTTACTCCATTTGATTAGTGAATACTCAGTCAATCCACCCTTATTCATATGATCTAACATCGCTTGTTAATTCTACTAGTTTAAAGGTAATGCATCTGTTCTTCTTATTAATTCTGTTAGTTTAAAGTCAAACACTTTTTAATTGATAAAAAAGTGATCAGCATTAGACTGGAAATTGAAGTTGGATCTCGTTTGAAACACCCATAAAATATGTTTTTAGGTTTGAATCGAGTTAGACTGATAAAATAGGTTTAATCGGTCCAACAGATTATAGTTATATATATATTTTTTAAATTTTCAATTTTTTATAACTTAATTTTATGATGTTTCATTATTTATTTATTTTTTATGAACGTTATATTTAAATATTAGATTCAAATATGAATATATGTACTAAAAAAATACTGTACTCAATTGTTAAGCTCCAACCGGGTCAACCTGCCTAACCCTGACCCGACATATATTAAGAAACTAAGATCCTAATTTTATTCCTCTCATTCTCTCTCTCCAATCCACGCTGATTCTCTTCCCCATCGCACTGCTCATTCTCTCTTCTCTCTTTTATCTTCTCTCTCATCACCCCCAATTGTCCACTCCTTTATAAAAAATCAGATCTGCTGTATTGAGCCTCCAGTGTCCATCAGAACACTTGCAGCTCATCTCCTCCTCGTACGCATTCCTCTCGTATTCGTCCACCATAGCTCCGCTTCAAATCAGATCTGCTGTCATGATGAACGCCTCAACCTTCAGATCTATTGTCACGATGAATGCCTCCACCTTCAGATCTGATGTCACGATAAACTCCTCCACTTTATGGCACTTCTCGCTCATGCCCCACTTCAAATGGTGGAGCCGCCGCTCCTGTCTCTCCAGATACATAGAGTAGGTTTTACTCAACACTTTTCCTCTTCCAATGCTCTCATCTCTTCCAGCTTGGAGCCTTTTACTACTTTTCTGTTTGAGTTGTCGATTTCATTAATGTATATTTTTTAAACATAATAATAAAGTGTATACATTTTATTGAACAAGTGTATAACGTAGCTTTTTACTTTTTTTGTTTGAGTTGTCTATTTCATTAATGTATACTTTTTAAACATAAAGTGTATACGTTTTTCTTGAACAAGTGTATAACATATCCTTTTACTTTTTTGTTTGAGTTGTCAATTTCATTAATATATACTTTTTAAACATAAAGAGTATACATTTTATTGAACAATTGTATAATGTTTTATAAATAAATAGTTCGGGTGTTTGAAGACTGATTTGGCTGCAATTGATGAACAGTTTCACTTTATTCATAATAAGGATTGTGTTGGATGAATTCTTGATTTTAAAATGTAAGTGTATAAACTTTAATAAACACAAGTGTATAACATTTTATTAATAAATGTATACTTATTAAACTTTGTCTGTAAGTTTTAATAATCAATTATACAGAAGCTTATTGAGAGAAAGAGTGAAATAAGTTATGGTGGTGTGAGAGAAAGAGTGAAATAAGTTGTGATGGTGTTCTACTTGGTGGGATGATGAGAGAGACTAAGTGAGATTGAGAGAAAGAAAAAGGAAGTTGTCATTGTGTTCTCCTGGATTAAAGAGAGAGACAGACAATCAAGCGAGTCATTTTATTTTAAATAAATATATGATCCATTTTGTAAATATAGATCTGTTGGTTAGTGTACAATTGTGTATAGTAGATCAATTCTTATTTATGAAGTATAAATTATGAATTATAAATATTTTTTATTATATTTTTATTTAAATTGAATTTTAAATTTTATAAAATAATTTTTTTAATTATACATTTTTTATGAATAATGATTTTATAAAATATAATTGAAAACATGTAGAATTCAATTTTTTGGTTGAACCAGTTCAACCGATTGAACCTCAAATTGTAGTTTTTGCCAAATCAATCTTAATTCGGCTATAATAATATTTATTTAAAATACGTATTTTAATGATTTAATTAATAAAATTATTTTTTATTAAAATGATCAGTTGAAATATAAAAATATTAATAAAAATTTCCTATATATATATATATATATATATATATATATATATATATATATATATATATATATATATATATATATATATATATATATATATATATATAAAATTAAAGGATACAATATCCTTAAACACTCCTTCTCATATTATGAGAATTTTAATATAATGTAAGAAATTATAATTTTTTTGGTTAAATTATAATATTTGATCCTTTAAGTGTTTTGTCAAATTATCACAAAATTCATATTAAGTCCTTTAACTATTGCAATTTTTAAATTTAGTTCTTCTTTGTCCAATTTTAGTACCTCAGAATTAAAATTAAACAAAAATTATCTGAATTAGCTTAAGAATGACTGCAATAGGTAAATGACCAAATGCAAATTTAGATATATTTATAGGACCAAATGTGATAATTTCTCTTAAAACAATTATGAAATGAAAACAAGTAAAATGTCTTTTAAAATATGGTACATTATATATAATGCACATCAACTAAAATCAAAATTACCTAAAATTAAGTCGACATGACACAAATTTCGTAACTACACTATGACAATGCACATCGTTTAGGAGTCGTCAACAAATTTTGACTAATAGGCACAAATAAAATGCCATTGAAGCTGAAAATATAAATTGAATGCTAAGACTATTCTGACAAGAATTTAAACCGATCTTCCAACATACTTGACGAGCATTTTCTCAACACACAATATTAATCCCCAAGTATGAAGGATGCTATTGTAACTTTGATAAGCGACCAAGTGATTATCGAACCCAAAGGAAGTATTATTATTAATTTAATTATATTCTAACTTATTAAGACTATTATGGTAAAATAGTTGTATGATAAAGTAACTAATTACTAACTAATTAAAAGAACAACTAAAATAAATAACAGTAGAGATTGAACGAAAGCGAATAAGTGAGAAGATAGGTAGTTCTTCGGGCCATCCAGTTTTAATTATTAATTTTCCTTCCGAGTATCAATGTCTGACTCTGCCTTGCGGAATATGGAAGTATCACTAAACCATGCAATATACTTTATGGTCATAAATAAATAAGTGTGTGACACGTGTGAATATCCTTGGAGTAAGAGATATAATTCACCCCTTTCTAGGTACTATCAGCATCAATTATTTCCTGTGCACTAAGTACTCTAATCTGATATGATCTCCCTTTATAGGTACTATGAAGTTATACTCTTTATCCTACTTATTAACCCGAATACGATTCAATTAACAAGTATTTATATAAGATAGTTCTAATGAGACTTTGGAGTCCCTTCACTTAGAATCATAATATGGAATCCTACTCAGCAGTGAACGCACTCAATCAGTAATCAATATATATATTCAGACTCTACATAACAATTAATGATGCACAAAACAACTCTGAGTATGAATTAAAAATGCATAGTCATATATAAAATAAACCACAAGTAGTGTTGTACAGAGTATACACACGGAAGTTCAATTAACTTATAAAACCTTCATAAACCCTAGAACTACCAAAGTGGTTCTAGCATATGATTGATCGAAGAACAATCATGGTGGTTGGATAGATCTTACCCATAGTCTTGAAAATTACAAGATAAATTAAGATGCGAAGTAAACCCTTGATGAGGGCGCCGTCACGTCTCTCTCCTTCTTGAATCTTCACTTGGTTCTCACTTGATTCGACAGACGAATCTCTCTCCACAGCTTCGTGGATGGTGGTAGGGTTTCGAATGTTATGTAGAATGAAGATGGTGAATGGCTCTCTTTCCCCTTGCATAGGGTCTTCCTTTTATACTTGTAAGCTCTCCTTACGGACCTAGGATGTGTTTTTTGAGTGAAAACACGCCACTGAAGGTGTAAAAATATGGATCCATACGTGTTCAGCGCATCAGTTGACCAAAGGCCTTGGTCGAACTGATCACAGCAGGTCGAACCACAGGTTGAATCGACCTGTAACACACTAGTAGGTCTAGGGTTCGACCCGAATGGTACCTCAAATTAGAAGCTTTCCGGTCGAACTGCAACTACTTCTCTTTAGGCTTCTGGTTCGACCACGGTTTGACCACTGTGCTTGGTCGAACCACAGTATCGTGGTTGAACCACTCTCCTGACGCTTTCTCTTGCTCGGTTCGACCACAGATGCTGGTGGAACCAACTTCCTCTTGGTCGAACCAAGCCCCCTGCTTGGTCGAATCGGGCACCTGAACCGCCTTTTTCTGGTTCTGATCACTTCTATCATGTTTCCTTTGAAAATCTACTCAAACGGACTCAAACACACCTGATTCATGACTTTCTACAATACAACTTGATTTATCTTGACTTAATATCAAATCTTACATCATTATCACACGAATTAGGGCTTAAAATACGTGAATTTACACATTCATCAAACCCCCAAACTTACATGTTGCTCATCCCGAGGCAACGCAATCAAAACATAGGAGTAAGTGTAAATTGTTGGCATTTGATCATTTGGTTAACATGAACCGTTAGGATTCCATACGTTTCTAACAGTCAACGGAAGCATGAAAATAAGAAACGTATTACCTTTCACCAGGGTATGTTGGAGAAGATGGATTCTCGCCGGCAGCCTCTGCAGCCTCACCGTTTTGGGCATAACTCTCTTATCCGATATCGGAATTAAGTGATCTTTGTACCAAAATAATTTTCTCTTCCGTGGCTTTTCGATTGTATATCACACGTCCAGTTCTAAATACTATAAAATTTTATAAAAATCATATAAGTTGGCAGATAGCAGCAGCAAACGACCTCTTGATCTTCTGCTGTATTCCCAATTCCAATATCGACATCGTGTGGGCGACAATCCTCGAGATCTTCTCAATTTGCTATTCTGTCTACCCTCTTCACATGTTAGGCGTGTCTCCTTAGGGTTAGAACAGTTGAGATGACTTATATATGGACTACAGCAGAGACCAGGAAGAGAAATTAGAGTTGGGCCTCCATTGGGCTTAAGTATCCAAGCTAAGCCCAAAGCTTATACTTAAGTCCAATAACAATAATATATACCACTAAAATATTATTACTGCACTACCGTTCTAATCCCATAATTACGTTATGGACTCCTTCTTATTATGAGCCCGTAAGTCTCCCCATATTTAAGATATGCAATGTCCATTAATTAATTAAGTTACTAACAACTCCATTAATTAATATCTCATCCGAGAGTAGTACCATTCAACCTCATTATCATGCCGGAATAAATCCACCTGCAGGGTTTATATGATAATCCTTATGAGCTCCTCAAGGGGACATCATCAACCTATGATGGATACGAATTCCTTCTACAATTAACAACACACCATAGAGACAACAATATTTCCCAACTCACCGAGTTCGTTGATTTAATACATGTAAATCTCACTCATTGATGAATCAAAGAAATATATACTGCCTTATGTGTTGAGGTTATTGTACAGGGATTAAGAGCACGAACATCCATAATAATTGAGATCAAGTTCTCCTATAAGTTAGTGTAAGTCGAACGATCTCAAGCGATCCCACTCAATATACACAAAGCATACTAATGTGATTCTATAGTTAAGACAAACTAATACCAAATCAGACTACACTATCCTGATAGAGAGTCCCGAGGCAACACAATCAAAACATAAGAGTAAGTGTAAATTTCACAAGTCCATCTAGTGAAATACAAGTCATACCTACACATGCAACTCTATCAACTTAAAACATGTATCACTCGTATCATACATCTTATTCATGCAAAACATCACTCAACTATAGTGCAATTCGGAGTACTAATTCATCTAGCTCACAAGATAAGAGTTTACTCTTGCACTCAAGTGTAAAAGATGTACACTTTAACGGGTTAGCATATACGCTCATTTCGATTCATCTTTCCGCGTAACCATAAGCTTGGCAAAGGTCTCAAAAATCAACTTATAATCACTTCATTACTAGGATCACAAAGGACTTGCTTTTGGGTTGTAATGTTGGCTCTTTGGTAAAGGTAAGAAAGTATAGATAAAGTGACTAATTCACTAGTAGAGAATTATCTTGGAATTTTTCTTTTCATCAAACAGCTTCTTCTCTTCTTCCTATTCTCATGATCTTCGCGATTCAACTTTTTCTCCTTTTCCTTAACATCAACATCATATTCCTTCAAAGTACAAGGGTACCAATTTCGCGCACTACCCTTCTAAGTAGTCGGGGTACCGGTTTCAGGCACTATCCCTAACAAGATTTAACCATTTCTTTCTTTTCAAATTCATGCTACTCAACCAAAATTACCTTCATTCCTTCACATTCAAGCTAGCATTTATTCACCTCAACTCTACACTAACGAATAGGGTATTCAACAAAGCTAAAGTAACGGATAAATAAAGGCTTTTCAATCAAGGCTTGCCAAAGAAAAAGCTTGTAAATGCTCAAAAGGGCTCGCAATGATTTATATAATATATGGGAAGGTAAAATTTGGCTAAGTGACTCAAATAAACAATAATGGCCTAAGATCATGTCCTAATAACTCATTAATCATAAGTCTCACACAAGACTCCAAGCCAAGTTCTAAAGTACGGTCATATGAACGATTCTCACAAGAATAACTATCATGCATATAGTATAATTTCATAAGGCTCAAATTCTCACATGGGTAAATAGAATCCTAAGCACTCCTCATAGCTTATAATCAAGATCAATTCTCAATGAACTCCACATATTTAACAAGTAATACATGCCTCTCATCAACAAAATCGATACATGCAAACTAAGACTGTAACATACTTAGCAAAGAACCCATCATAACAATCCAAATCAAGTATATCCAATCTCTCAATCCAACATCAAATCAGAATATATCAATGTACATGCCACACACACCACAAATACCCATCCTGTACAAAGAAAAAGAGAAGGGGATGAGATGAAGCAGAGAAAGGAAAAAAAAACCTGGCGCAACCTACTCCTCCGGACCATCATCCTCATCATCATCATCACTCATCTCTGTGTGCCATCGATCAAAATCCCTATAGAGATTATTCATCTTCCTATCTAGCTCACGCTCATCAGCCTGCATCTTCCCCAATCTCCTATCCATCTCCACATAATTCGTATGCAGCGTAGTGTATCTCATATCAAGCGCGGCATAACTAGTGGTGAGCAGGCCAACCTGGCAGTTTGTCTCCTACTGATTATTGTTTAAGTTAGCAAGATGCTCATTCAATAATCTAAACTGCACCCTCAAGTACTCATCAGGACCAGCGCAATACCGCTGCTATGGCACTGCCAGAATGGGTGGTGGTGGCATTCCATGCTGCTATGGAACATCCATCTCAGGATGGATCTGATCCTCTCCATGCATCAAATGCTCATCATGCTGCTGCTACGGCTGCTGTGGCCCTTGCTGCCCTTCGTTAACAATCCTCTGCAACTCTTGGTACATCCCTGCAGCGTACATCTGAGTCACAGTCCTCCAGTCAGTGTTCCTCAAGCATGTAATTGATATGGCCTCATGCGCCAATGTGCTCATCAACTTTTGTATCCTCACTCCGGATAGTGGTCAACTCTGGTACATTATATGGAAACATAAAAGAGAAGGGCTTAGACCCCCTAGTGTAGAGCCAAATCTCCATTACAAGGGTATGCAAATCTAGCCTTCACACAAGTGTTCATGACTATATCTTGGTCCTCCAGGATAGGTGTAATACCAGTAAAGTCCATGTGGTAATGCTCAACCACAGAAGTCAGCAATCCTCCAATATTCACTCGCTGGAATGTAGAACTCCTAAACTTGTAGAGCTACTGAATCAAATATGATCCCACATTGAACTTTACTCCATTCAACATGCACCATAGAACATACAACTCGCCCCTTGATACATAACTCATTTCAGACCGGACGAACAATGTTTTGCCCAATACTCGATCTATATATCGAATCATGGGGTTCCTAATCAAGGAAGCACGAGTATCCTTGGTCTTAAAATCCATGTCCTCTCCAGAAATGGCTCTCCAAAAGTCATTCGCCTTAAAATACCCATTCTTATTCCTGGAGATCCCCCTCGGTGTCTCGAAAAGAACATTGAAGTCCTTAGCTGTCTATTTTCTCATTTCGCACCCAGCTAAAACGAACACTCATAAGGGAGCGGACTAGAGTCCTTCTTAATAGTGATCAAACACAGAACCTCAGCAGTAGCATGGAAGTACGTCGGCTTTTTCAACTCCATGAAGTGACAAACCCCTACTTGGTCAAACATCCACATAATATCATCTCGGATGCGTATTGTAATCATATCTCCATCATCCTGGTACCTTGTTCGAGCCATTTTATCAGACATGTCACCCCAACGATCATTTATCTCCTTCCAATTCTCCATCTGAATATTGAAATCTTTAGGCAGCCTCTCCTTAAGCCATAGCTTCTTGGTAACTTCGTCCACATAAGACGGCCTATCTTGTCTTTTCTTTGATTGAACTTCAGTCTCATTTCCTTTTCCTACAAACAATAATTCAATACCAAACGGATACAAGAAAAGCAAACTAAATCCAATGCAACTTACTATACATTAAACTCTACTCAAGACTTCAAGTTTTCATATATAATCATCTTCAAACAAGCATGCTTCTTCTTCATAAAGAATTCATCAATCAAAACATTCACATGCTAATTCAATTCCACTTCAATTCCAACTTCTCAATTATCAACAATTTCAACAGCCACTTCACTTTCTTAAGCATGCATTCAACAATTCAACACAATTCAACTCAAAATTCAACATACTTTACTTCACTTCTCCATAACACATCAATTTCACATAAACATCAAGGTCTAACAATAATTTAACAATTAAAATTGGACCCATCAATTGTTCATAGGAAAATTCAACCATAATTCAATTTGCACCATGGATTATCATGAAAATGAGTTCAATCAATTTACCCACTCCAAAATCAAGCAATAAGACTTCAATCCTAGGGTATTAGGGTCAAGAGAACATATCATTTGATCCAGCCATGGCTTAATATGAACAAGTGCAAAAAATCTCCAAATTCGTCGAGAAACCCAAGTTTTGCAACTAGAATGCTCCAAATTCATGACAAATGAAGTATACATAGTGTGGAATATGGTTTAATCAGGGCGAAATCGAGTGAAAATAAAGTTTTAAAGAAGAAATTCTTGGTTCGGAGAGGATTCGAGTGCGGGTGGTGTGTAAAGTGATCGAAACAGGGGTGAAAATCCACTTAAATTCGTGACTTACCTGTGCGATTCGACCCAAACAGGTGGTCAAATCGTGCTTCTGGACACATTCAGCACCTCAGTTCGACCCAAATGGCTGGTCGAATCAAACTGTCGTGGTCGAACCGGCCTATTACAAACTTTCAGGTGGCTGGTTCGACCTGAACATTTGGTTGAATCACACCTTTGTGGACGAATAGACCTGTAGTAAAATCTCTGATCGCTGATTCGACCTCTACTGCTGATCGAACCATATTGTATTTGGTCATATCGACCTGTAATGAACTTCCAGGTTCATGGTTCGACTTTAGTTGCTCAGTTCAACCACTCTCCTTGGTCGAATCGTGGTCGAATCGAGCTCCTATTCCTTCGAAATTTACTATTATTCGTCCCCTGCACACTTCAAGCTAAAAAACGAACATTAGGTACCAATACGGAGCAAAACTAAGCTAGAGAACCACATAAAAGACTTTAAAATTATGTGTATATACTCCGCATATGACTCAATAAATAAAACACCACTAAACATTAGGTAAATTACAAAAAATTAACACGTTAAAATCGGTTAAAGTTTCAATATGCCGCAAAAAATCAACTCCCCTAACAGACGTTACAAAGAAGAGGTTATAATCTCCGTGCTACTATGAGGTCAGTATATCACACCCCCCAAACTTAGTAGAAACTATAGTCGAAACTAAGTTTAAAAGAAGATGTAATTTCCGATAAGTAAGCACGTCAAATATAAAAATTTCTTACCCACACTAAAGAAATAAAATAATAAAACAGGAGGGAAAGCCCTCAACAAGCGCTCTTTTTTAACGTCAGAGAGTCACGACGGTACCAAATTAATGTAAGGTATCCTCAAAGATGATGCAAGCATCATCCGGCGACTTATAGTGCTTCAATCGATGCCCATTCGCCGCTATGATGTCTCTGTCCTTGTCCATGAGTTCGAAACTCCCCTCTCTACAGGCTCTATGGATAATGAACGATCTCGTCCACTTCGATTTTAATTTTTCTACAAAGAGCTTCAAACAAGAGTTAAAGAGTAGTACCTCATCACCTTGCTTGAATTCCTTATAAGTGATCTTCGAATCATGCCACTTCATCATTCTTTCCTTGTAGATCACCGAATTTTTGTAAGCTTGATTCCTGAACTCGTCTAGATGATTAATTTGAGTCATCCTCAACTCCTTTTAGTCCTTAAGACATAAGTTCAAGCTTCTCAATGCCCAAAAAGCTTTATGTTGGATCTCCACGAGTAAGTGGCACGGCTTTCCATAGACGATTTGATACGGTGACATCTCAAGCACTTTCTTGCATGTAGTTTGGAACCCCCATAGCACATTATCGAGCTTCATAGTCCAATCCTTCCTATTGGTTCCAACTACTTTCTCCAATATTTGCTTCACTTGTCGGTTGGAGACCTCCACTTGCCCATTTGCTTGAGGGTGATAGGGTGTAGTAATCCTATGCTTCACACCGTAATCCTTGAGCACTCTCTCTGGAAGCTTGTTGACGAAGTGGGAACCTCCATCGCTTACAAGTGCTCTAGGAACTCCTTAGTGGGCAAAGATATGTTTCTTCAAGAAAGACAACATGGTCTTTTAATCATTCAAGCGAGCACTTAGAAACATAATCCACAGCAAGAAGGATGTAGAGAAATCCATTTGATGGGGGAAAAGGCCACATAAAATTGATTCCCCATACATTGAAGATCTCTACAATAATGCTCGGCTGAAGTGGCATCTCATATCTCCTACTTATATTTTTCATCCATTGACATCTATCGCATGTCGCTACATAGGATTTACAGTCTTTAAATAAAGTAGGCCAATAAAGAGCAGATTGAAGTACCTTAGCTGCCGTCTTTTGAGCTCCAAAGTGTCCCCCGTTAGGTTGTGCATGGCAAAAGTCAAGAACACTCTCCATCTCCATCTCGGGGACACACCTATAGACTATAGAATCCGTACAGATTTTATAGATAAATGGATCATACCATATGAAAGTCTCAACATCCCTCTTAAACTTAGCAAGTTGATACCAGTTGAGATCTTTTGGAATTTCTCCTACAGCAATGTAGTTGACATAATCCGCACCCCATGGATCCATTCCATGAGCAGCAACTACACACGCTCTTTTCGCTCTTTCAGTAAACACCGCCATGATCTTCTCATCGGGAAACATCTTCTCAATGTATTCAAAAGAATCATCACAATGCTCCCTTATCTCCAACCTTGATAGGTGATCCGCCAAAAATATTCTCCGTTCCTGTCTTATCTCGGATCTCTATATCAAATTCCTGCAGAAGAAGGACCCATCTAATGATCCTTGGCTTCGCTTTCTTCTTCTCCATTAAGTATCGGATCACAGAATGATCCGTATACACAATGGTCTTCATGCCAACCAAATATTGTCGAAACTTATTGAATGCATACACCACAGCTAGAAACTCCTTTTTAGTGACAGTGTAGTTCTTTTGTGCTGCATCAAAAGTCTTACTCGCATAGTAAATGGCGCAGAACTTCTTTTCATTCCCCAAGCACCACTCCAAATGCTTGATCACTTGCATCACACATAAGTACAAACGGTTGAGTACAATCTGGTGTGATCAAGATAGGCACAGTAATAAGTGCCTCCTTCAAAATCTGAAAAGTTATTAAGCATTCATCATAAAAAACAAAAGGAACATCCTTTTCAAGTAAGTGAAACAATGGTTTGGAGTATTTTGAGAAGTCTTTGATAAATCTCCTATAAAATCTTGTGTGTCCAAGGAAGGACCGCACTCCTTTTTCATTCGTAGGTAGTGGAAGCTTCTCAATAGCCACCATCTTTACTCTATCAACCTGCAATTCCTTAGCCAAAATATGGTGTCCAAGAACAATCCCATCTCATACCATGAAGTGGCACTTCTCCCAATTTAAGACAAGATTAGTTTCTTAACATCTTTTCAAAACGGTAGATAGGTTAGACAAACAAATATCAAAGGAGGAACCAAACACAGAAAAATCATCCATAAATACCTCCATGATCTTTTCTATCAAACCATCAAATATGGCCATCATGCAACTCTAAAATGTAGTAGGTGCATTGCACAATCCAAAAGGCATCTTTCTAAAGACAACAGTTCTATAAGTGCAAGTAAAAGTAGTCTTTTCCTGGTCCTCAGGTGTAATCATGATTTGATTATACCCCGAGTACCCATCCAAGAAATAATAAAATTCATACCCCGCAAGACGATCAAGCATTTGATCCATGAAAGGAAGAGGGAAGTGGTCTTTGCATGTATTTTCATTTAATTTTCTATAGTCAGTACACACACGCCATCCCGTAGGAATCCTAGGGGCTAGAGTCTCGCCATCATCAGCTTTCACAATAGTCATGCTCCCTTCTTAGCTACAACATGCAATGGACTCACATGGGGACTATCACTAATGAGATAAATAATTCCTGCGTCTAGCCATGTTAGGATTTGCTTTCTAATCACTTCTTGAATAGCGGGATTAACTCTCCGCTGATTCTGAGTGCTACTCTTAGTCTCATCTAACAATCTTATCTTATGCATTCAATATGATGGACTAATACCTTTCAAATCACCAAGAGACCAACCAATTGCAGACTTATACTTCCTAAGCACATCCAATAACTCATCGAGTTGATCATCAGTTAGAGAAGAAGATACAATTATCGGATATATTTCATTGTCACCTAGATAGGCATACTTCAAGTGCTCCGGTAGCTGTTTCAACTCCTCTTCCTTTTCTTCTATGATTGTGCTTTCTCTATCCAAAGGCAAGTATTTTCTAGTCCACTTCACCTCTTCAAACTTGGTCCTTTTTGATTCATACCTGCCATCACCCAAAGCAAGTAGGTTTTCCAAAAAATCAATACATACCTCATTGGAGAGCTCATCTAGTTCGGTGGTGGGAAAAGTAAGAGACTCCGCTATGCATGTCTCCAAGGGATCATTAGAAAGGATCAAGGACATATCTTCCTTCATGATCTCCTCCACCACATCGATGCTGTGACATTGCGTCTCCATTGGCATCTTCATTACTTTATCAAGGTTGAACATCACCTCTTCTTTATCCATGCGTAGCCTTAGCTCACCCTTCTGCATATCAATCATAGCTCCAGCTTTAGCAAGGAATGGTCTTCCTAAGATAAGGAGAACATTATCCTTGTCATCCTCCATCTCGAGTACAAGAAAGTCCATAGGAAAGACTAGTTTCTCTACTTTCACTAGAACGTCTTCAATCATCCCTTTTGGAAAATTCATAGATCGATCCGCCAATTGTAGAGCAACCGCTGTGGGAGTTAACTCTCCCAAACCAAGCCTTAGAAATATTGACAAGGGCATCAAATTGATGCTTGTCCCAAGATCGCACAAGGCTCGTCGTGCCGGCCCTTCTCAATCTCACATAGAATAGTGAAGCTTCCCGGATCCTTTAACTTCACTGGCAGCTTCCTTTGTATGATTGAGTTGCAGTTCTCAGACAAATTCACTATCTCAATTCCATTCAAGCTTCTCTTCTTCAAAAGTATATCCTTTAGGAAGCGGGAATAATATGTCATCTCTAAGAGTGCTTCAGATAAAGGAATGCTCAAGCTTATCTTGTTCATGATATCTGAAGACTTCTTGAACTTTTCTTCCAATCCCTTCTTTACTAGCTTGAAAGGAAATGGAGGAGGTATCTTAGTTTGAAAATCCCCCATTCATCACGTTCAACCTTCTCCTCTTTATCCTTTTTGGCTCTCCATCTCTTTGCTCTTTCCCATTTCTTTTCTGCTGTAAGCTCAGTATTCTGCTCTTTGGATGGAACAGGAGTGGCATCAACATCATGTAAAGCATTCAGCGTGCAAAAAAGTGCAGAATGATGTGGTTCGACCAGTGGTGCTGGTCGAACCAGGTGAGTAATGGTCGAACTGTGCCTCAGAAAGAAATTTCTCCATCGGATAGGCTGGTTCGACCACAGTTCGACCAACTGGGTTGGTCAAACCATTTTGATCGTGGTCGAACTGTGCTTCAGAGAGAACAGAGTGCTCAGGACAGTGGGATTCAACCACGGTTCGACCAACAGGTTTGGTCGACCCAAGATAGTCGTGGTCGAATCGCTCGACGGAGATCTCCGGAGGTTGCCCAGGTGTCTGGTTCAACCAACTCTGTGTGGTTCAACCAGTTATTTTAGTCGAATCGCAGTCGAATCAGGCTCCTGGAGCTTCAGAACTCATTTTCGGCATCATCAGTCCCTCGTACTGTGTTCCAAATCTTAATGTGATGGCATGGCACTGCTTTGGATTCGCTATACTTTGCGATGGGAACTTACCTTTCTCTACAGTTTACGTCAATTGGTTAACATTCCCGGCCATCTCCCCCATCAACAATGTCAAGCCCTTCATATACTTAAAAATATCCTCATGATTTGTATCAATTTTCTTTTCAAGCTTGGCCTCGAGACGATCTACTCTTGCATCATTCCTTGCCATGTATGGGTTCACCTTATCCTTAAAACCAGATTTTTCTTCTTCGACCTTAGCACCCGGATCAATACGAACAGGAGGTTGTACTTCTACATTAGGATCTCTCCATGAAAACTCCGACCTCCTTGGTTGTTGATAATTACCCAGGGGACCACGATTATTAGAGTTCCCTTGGTAATTCTAATTTTTTTGATTTTGGAACCTCGTTCCTTGAATATTTTAACCCATGGCATAGTTCGCCTCTTCCATCTCTTCTTTGCTAACTCCTTCATTACACACATCCTGCTGTATAATTGGTACTTGCTGAGCTATGTCAGTAATCTGCTTTTGCTGAGACTCAAGTAACTTGTTGATACTAGCCAAACTAGAGACGATCTCATCTTTCCTACTTGAATTTACCATCGTGTGCTCAACCTGCACTACTTTTCCAAGAATATAAGTGCCTCTCACTCTATCACTTGGCCAATCTCTTGAATTCATCGAAATATCCTCAAAGAGCTTTTCGATCTCAACGGATGACTTTGTAAGCAATGCTCTATTAGAAGAAGCATCTAGCAACACTCGAGAATCACAGTCCAATCCATTGTAAAAAATACTGATGTATTGAGCATTAGAAAACCCATTCTGTGGACACTTTCGAAGCATGTCCTTGAATCTGTCCCAAGCCTCATGAAATTTCTCATTACCATGGATAGTAAATTGATTGATTTCTTGTTTCATCTTAAACACCTTTGAAGGTGGCATGTATCGCTCCAAGAATTTCAATTTTATTTTCTTCCAGGTATAACATTCAGCAGCATTGAGATTATCGTACCAATCTCTTGCCTTTTCATTCAGCAAAAACTTAAACAAGATGATCTTCCTCGCATCTTCATGAGCTCCTGTATTTTTTTGTGTACTTGCACAACCACGGAACTTATTCAGATATTGCTGAGGATCTTCAACGGTTTTCCCAGAGAAGGGACTCCTTTCAATCATACTGATAAGAGCAATACAGATCAAAATTAGGTCCGACCCCTCTTGCTCCTAACAGCCTCGCATTACGTCCTCCATTATTTTTAAAGACTTCACGGATGGCAAGATTATTCGGATTCGCCGCCATGTTGACTGCTTCTGTTTCCAAGTTAAATTCGATTGCAGCTTCAGTTGCTTGCGGATTCAGCTCGTCAACTTCAACTCTTAAATTACGAGCCTCCGTTGGTTCTACGTTCTTATTCTTCTTCTTCTTTCCCTTCTTCTTCCTTGACGATGCTCCAATCTCTAGATTATAAGCTTCTAAATCACCTACCTTTGACCTAGTGAGCATACACTTAAGAAAAATAAACGTTAGAAAATAAAGACAAGAATAATATAGTCTCAATTAATCTAGAAATAATAAATTAATAATTAATGCCGTCCCCGGCAACGGCGCTAAGAACTTGATGAGTGTTTTCTCAACACACAATATTAATCCCCAAGTATGAAGGATGCAATTGTAGCTTTGATAAGCGACCAAGTGATTATCGAACCCAAAGGATGTATTATTATTAATTTAATTATATTTAACTTACTAAGACTATTATGACAAAATAGTTGTATGATTAAGTAACTAATTAGTGAATAATTAAAAGAACAATTAAAATATATAACAGTAGAGATTAAATAAAAGCGAGTAAGTGAGAAGATAGGTAATTCTTCGGGACATCTAATTTTACTTATTAATTTCCTTTCCGAGTATCAATGTCCGACTCTGTCTTGTGGAATATGGAAGCATCACTAAACCATGTAAATCTACTCTATAGACACAAGTAAATAAGCATGTGACACTTGTGAATATCCTTGGAGCAAGAGATATAATTCACCCCCTTTCTAGGTACTATCAGTATCAATTATTTCTCGTGCATTAAGTACTCTAACCTGATATGATCTCCCTTTATAGGTACTATGAAGTTATACTTTTTATCCTACTTATTAACCCGAATACGATTCAATTAACAGGTATTTGTATAAGATAGTTCTAATGAGACTTTGGAATCCCTTCACTTAAAATCATAACATAGAATCCTACTCAGCAGTGAATGCACTCAATCAATAATCAAGATATGTATTCAGACTCTACATAACAATTAATGATGTATAAAATAACTATGAGTATGAATTAAAAACGCATAGTCTTATATAAAATAAACCACAAGTAGTATTGTATGAAGTATACACACGAAAGTTCAATTAACTTATAAAACCTTCATAAACCATAGAACTACCGAAGTTGTTCTCGTCCATGATTGATCGAAGAATAATCATGGTGGTTGGATAGATCTTACCCATAGTCTTAAAAATTACAAGATAAATTAAGATGTGAAGTAAACCCTAGATGCGGGTGCCGTCGCGTCTCTCTCAATCTTGAATCTTCACTTGGTTCTCACTTGATTCGACAGACGAATCTCTCTCCACAGCTCCGTGGATGGTGGTAGGGTTTCGGATGTTGTGTAGAATAAAGGTGGTGAATGGCCCTCTTTTCCCTTGCGTAGGGTCTTCCTTTTATACTTGTGAGCTCTCCTTAAGGACCTAGGATGAGCTTTTTGAGCGAAAACATGCACTGAAGGTGTAAAAATATGGATTCGGACGTGTCCAGCGCATCAGTTCGACCAAAGGCCTTGATCGAATCAATCATAGCAGATCGAACCACAGGTCGAATCGACCTGTAATACACTTGCAGGTCTGGGGTTCGACCCAAATGGCACCTCGAATTAGAAGCTTTTCAATCGAACAGCAACTGCTTCTCTTTAGGCATCTGGTTCGACCACGGTTCGACCACTGTGTTTAGTCCAACCACAGTGTCGTGGTCGAACTACTCTCCTGACGCTTCCTCTCGCTCGGTTTGACCACAGGTGCTTGTCGAACCAACTTTCTCTTGGTCGAACCAATCCCCTGCTTGGTCAAATCGGGCACCTGAACTCCATTTTTTCGATTCCGATCACTTCTATCATGTTTTCCTTTGAAAATCTACTCAAATGGACTCAAACACACCTGATTCATGACTTTTTATAATACAACTCAATTTATCTTGACTTAAAATCAAATCTTACATCATTATTACACGAACCAGGGCTAAAAATACGTGAATTTACATACTCATCAATACTCACATCCAACTAAAGTTTTTCTTTTATCATCTCAATCAATACTTACAAACTTGATTACATGTAACAAACAAAAACCACTCTTAAATCATGAAATAATTGAGAAGCGTGCAATCTCCGATGAAAAGAAAAATCACCTGCCAAGCATAAATTGTGTACTGAAAATCTTGAAGTCAACGATTTGCTTGTATTCTTACGACACCATTTGGGTAATGGTAGAGCACATGTAGGGCTTCTTTTAAAATCTATAGCTCACTCGTTCCCACTCAACTCTTCTAGAACTAATTGAGTGAATTTTTTCTCCACCAATCTCAAATTAACTTATATGTACTTTAAAGTTGTACGAAAGTGAAGAGATGGAATACGTAGAAGCTTAAAAGTTGTAGAAGGTGAAGAGATGTATTGCAGTTGAAATATTTTGTAAAAAGTAACTTTTGTTTCGTTAAAATGTTTGCATTTACTTTTTGCACGGGAATTAAGGTATATAGTATTTTAATATGTATTAATGTGATAGATATAATATTTTAATATATAGTGTGTAATTATTTTAGTATAGTGTTGTGGGCCCATGAAGATAATTAAATATTTTGTGTGGGTCCTATTTAACAAATAGATGATATATTATAAGAACAAAAAAAACAAGAGAGGGAGAGGGGGAAGAGAAAAGATGTGTCAAAGTATAACAAAATCAATCAAAAAGCCAAATATGTGGCAATGGGTAGGCCAAAACGAGTGGCCATATATCTATCAAAGTCATCTATCTTGGTCTTTGCACATTTTACTAGCTGATGTGACATGCATAGACTCATGTGGATCAAACTTAGCTACCTACAGTCTAGTAAGGGGCTTAGTGAGGTGATGGACGGTTGGAAAAAATTCTTTCTGGGCCTACCTCTTTTTGGTTTTACTACACTGCATTGAAGGATGTGTGAGTCCTATTTAATACAAAGGGAAATATAAATATTTTTATGGGATGCCCAAAATGAAAATGCATAGACGTTATTATGGGACAGATGGAGTAAGTAAAATAAAATATATGGAAACTGAAAACACAGTTAATGAGTATTGTTAAATACACACCTTTTTTATTGAATACAGATTCCTTATTAAATACACACCCCTAAAAACCCAAATTTACCCTTTTAAACTTGAAGATGAGACACACCCTTTAAAATATTTCTAATAGTATACACATCGTTAATAATATTTTTAATATTATGCATATCTCCCATTATACACGCTGAGAGGTTGAGATCCACCACCACCGACACACCTTCGATGGAGCACTGCACTCCTCTCCACGCACAAAAGTTGGGATTATGGGGGACTAGTAGTGAAGAACATTCAGCGGGTCGTCCACAAAGAATTTTCTCACTTCCAAGAGAATGTTGATGGTGGATTGGGGCTGGGATACATTCCCTCTTTGTTTATGTATCCCACGTTTGAAGTGGAGATAGAATTGTGGCTGAGAAGATAATTTTTTTT
The DNA here is from genome assembly GCA_023678885.1 of Pogostemon cablin. Classification (NCBI taxonomy): domain Eukaryota; kingdom Viridiplantae; phylum Streptophyta; class Magnoliopsida; order Lamiales; family Lamiaceae; genus Pogostemon; species Pogostemon cablin. The sequence goes on from CM042963.1 coordinate 29,713,834, forward strand.
AGATGAATTAAAGCTTTAATTTATTTTTGGAATTATATTAAGTAAGACGAAGTCGTTAACAAGCTTGGTGCTGATACCTTCCTTATGTCCTCAGATTCTGCTCACTTGAAGGTAGTTTGTTAACTTCTTCATTCTTGAACAATAATACGAGTTAATCAATTTAAGTTTGACGAAGATGAAGATTACGAAAGATATAAAATACATTAAAACAAAAATTGATAATTAGGGTTCATGACAAAATCATGAAATATATAGGGGTGTGTATTTAATAAATTAAGAATAATTTAGATATTTTTAAAATATATTTTAATTATATATTAATGGGGTGTGTATTTAATAAAAAATGGTGTGTATTTAGCGGAACCCTTGATATAATTACTCATGAAAATTATTAATGGATGGTAAATATGTAAATATTGAAATTAAGTAGGAACATAATAGTTTAAAAATGTTCTCAATCTCTTATATCTTTTAATTTAATATATTAGGATTAAGATTAGAATGTGATAAGATAATTAAAAATAAATAATATTTTTAATAAAAAATAATAAGTATAAATAAAAAGTAATAACATTCAAATAAAAATGATATTCCCTCTGTTCGTTCGGTGTATTTTTACCCATTTGTACGGGCACGAAAATAAAGAAGTCTTATTTATTTAATATATATAATGAAAGAAAGAGTAGGGATAAATTGATAATTTTGAGAGAAAAAGTAATAAAGATGTTGGGAATGGTGAAAAATGTATAAAAAAAGTAAATAAAGTTATTGGTATTGATGAATAAAGTGCATAAAGGTAAGATGTATAATATATTTTACTATTAATTGGAACGAATAAAAACATATAGGACGACTCAAAATAAAAATGGTAAAATACGGGAAGGAGGGAGTAATATTTTCATGATACAATCTTATATAAGTTTTACTCCAATTTAAATAATATTTTTATGATACAATCTCATACAAGTTGAACTCCAGTTTAAATTATCTTTTTTATGATATTCATTATTCATTATTAAGTAATCTTTTTACTCACGTTACTAGAAAAACACAAGTTTTGTATCAAAATTTAGTACTCCCTCCATCCCACGTATTTTTACCCACTTTTTTATTTTGAGGTGTTTCAGGTATTTTTATTTATTCCATAAATGGTAAAAATACATTCTAAATCTTTTTCTATTTTTTACATTTTATTCATTAATTCCAACAACTTTATTTAATTTTTTACACTTTATCCATCATTCCTAACAACTTTATTTATTTTTCTCTCAAAATTATCAATTCATCCCTACTTTTTCTTTTATTATATATTAAAAAAAACAGGCGAAGGAGCGCATACTTGATGTCATGGTCCGCCATCCTCGAATTCAAGGGCTATGTAAATGTTACTCGTTGGACATGTCATAGTTCGCAATTCACGAATTCAAGGGCTAGGTCAATTCAATTAAAGGTGGGCATATTTGCGTGGGCCTTTTTAATATGGGCCTTTTTTAATATGTAATGGTTGCATGGGGTAGAATTTCATAATATATAATTAGTATCAATTATTAATGATAGTAACTTTTACTTTTAACATTAGTAAAAATATTTGATAGAAATAATTAAAATGAGGCGAATAATCACCGTATCCTTCTGCTTTTACATGGCCTGGTGATTCTATCCATTAGTCTAAACATGAAATAAAAATTAATAATTCGATCCAATCCAATTTTAGTTATACTTGAAACATTATATTCACAATATCTCGTATTTGTACGTCATTTTAGTTGATGGTTTTCCCTTATCAACTATTATCTTCTACCTCCATCTTCCTCCACTACATATAATAATAATATTTCTTAAACTATTTATAAAAACCTCATCTTTCTTCACTATATATATAATAATAATATTTTTAAACCATATATAAAAAATGTGTGGTTTGCTTCGTTGTAGAGCACAAAGGGTAGGTATATTATAAACATGAAAAAATTTGCAAAAATTGAATGAAATTTACGAAAAATGCAAAATTATAAGATGGAAAATTCTCCAATTCTGCAAAAACTATAAAAGATTTGCTACCTTATCTATCCTCAACTCATCATTGAATATTGATCAATATTGTATGCAAATTTCTTTTAAATAATTTAGAATAATAATTTTATTATTGATATAGTTTTTTAATAAACTTTTAAATTAAAATAATGTATTATTTATTTATAATATATTTTAAGAAATTATATTAAATAAATATGTTTTAGAAGATTCTGATAAATTTTTTATATTTACCCAAAGTCAGTATTTGATATCAATAATCTAATGCAACGACTTATGCGAAACTATTTCACGGATCTCATTTCGTGAGACAGATCTCTTTTGACCACCGGACTGCCTTTTCAGATTGCTATATAGTGTGCTAAATATATTTATGTTAAAGGTTAGTGGCATAATTGGACCGCAAAATTTTTAAATGATTGTTAATGTTAATGTGTTCGAGACTTGTTTAATTTAATATTTCATAATTTTGTTATTAAATGGAGTAAATATTATTATGTTTTTCTTAATTTAAATTCTATTATCAGTATTATTTTTCTTCTTAATTTTTTTTTAAATTCAAATTTTGTTATGACTAAAATTTATTTTTTAATTTGAATATTATATATTTATAAAAAGTCGTAATATTTTATAAAAGTAATAACTTTTCCTTAATAAAAAGTGATATTTAATTAATGAAAAGTGATAATCGTCCAAAAAAAATATTTCATAAACAATTAATAAAATGTGTAAAAAATGATAACATTTTTAATAAAAAATAATATTTAATTGATGAAAGGTGATAATTGACCAATTGTACTATTTCACTAATGATTAATACTACTAGAATTAAAAAAAAAAGTCTAAAACAGTCTCAGCCCTGTTTCTAGTGAGTGAATTTTTTACCAGGATCCTAGAATTCTCTCTATTGGAGATTGCTCTAAGGGTTTATGTTCTTTTGTTTCCCATTCTTGCCGCCGCCTTATCCTTTATCATGTTTTCTTCTTTCTCTCTTCTTCATCTTATCATTTCTTTAATTTTCTTTATTTAATTGTTTGTCTTGTACTTTCAGGATCTCATAAACTAGTTGGGCTTCATAGGATTTTGCTTGCTCTGTCTTTCTATTTTACTCCATCTCTGAAATTCTCCCTATGGCTGAATCTCTGGAAAATTTATGTACCAACCTTTCTCTTGAGCTGGATGAACAAACTCCCATCATCATCGCTCCAAAAGTTGAAATCAACTTCGGTAAAGCTCCTTGTTTAATTGGGAATTTTTGGGCTCCCCAAGTCATCCCCGGGAGAGATATAGAAAGCATGTTTCGGGATCTCTAGCAACTAAAGAAACCTCTTCGTTGCAAGCATATTGATGACATTCTCATTTTGTTCTCCTTTGATTCTGAAACGGACATGCTCAAAGTACAAAAAGGGCCCCATGGTCCTTTGATCGCTACCTTTTATTCTCCAAAAGGCAAATAGCTGAGCTGTTGCAACTAAAGTTGAATTCAATCACTCTCCTTTTTGGATTCAAATCTTTGGACTACCTTTGGCTTTGATGTCTGCCGACTTTGCCAAGTTCGTTGGGAATCAAATTAGTGTATTTATATAAGCTGACAATGATATTGACGGAAGCTTGATTGGAAAATTCCTATGATTGTGTATCATGCTAGACACCCGTAATCCTCTCCGGAGAATCTTGAGTTTGTCTCATTAAGGTAACATGTTATGTTGTTTTTTGTAGTATGAAAGATTGCCTACCTGCTGCTATTTCTGTAGCAGAATTGGTCACACTGACCGTGATTGCAATTCCAAACTCCATAGCCTAAATCCGAACCCAAATCTGCCTCCATATGCCCCTAGTTACGTGTCTCCACTGCTGCCCCTCTATCCTCTCGTAACAATCACAAATATTCTCCAAACTCTAGCAACCCCCAAACTTCTGATAATGACACCCCTCACAATCCCCACACTTCTCATAATACTTCTGAAATCTTATAAATTTAGGATCCATTTATAGCATGTTTCCATACAATTATGCTTGGTTTGAGTGCTTAAGTGCTCTAGATTGCTCGATATTTGTAAATATTTGGAGAATTAATACTTTGGTGGAATTTGTGTGATTTTCAGGTATAAATGAATTCTAGAAGTAAAGAGAAAGATGTAGAGAAAAGTAGATCTCAATTCGGAGTTAAAACGAGGGAGAACAAGCCAAAACGTGAAGCAGGGCAAAGCTGTCACAAAAATTCGACCTACATCATGAAAATTCAAGCAATTTTTTGTGAATTTTTGTGTAAAATATGGCGAAACAGAGCATTAGAGGCTAGGCACTGATGAGAGTGTAAATTCACATGTTTTGGGCTCTGATTTGCGTGGAAATAGAGTAATATTTGGTCTTTTATTGAGACGAATCAGTACTTTTATGGGAAAGGCACGAATCAGAGGGTACAAGGGCTATTTGAGCATATTTATATAGGAAAATAGGTAAAAAAGGCTCGAAACTGGAAGACACGATTTTGGAGGCGAGATGAAAGTGTTGTTCGACCTCTGATGGCTTGTTCGACCAGCAACAGGTGGTCGAATGAGAGGTGACAAGTCAAGCAGATTGCTAGAGCCTGTCCAGTGAGCCAGTTCGACTTGGAGATGTTGCTCGACCAACACTAGCTTGGTCGAGCAGATGAGAAGAAGTCGAGCAAAGTGGAAAAAACTTACAGTGAGCTCGTTCGACTTGGAGGAGTTGCTCGAGCAAGAGCGGTTTGGTCGAGCAAAATGCCGAATTTGTCCAGAACGTTTGCTCAACCAGAAGCTTCTTGTTCGACTGGCATGCCATGGTCGAACGGCGTGTCACTGAGGCTATTTATGGTAATTTCAGATGTCTTTCACCAAATTTGATGTGTGCTTCAAGCAAAGGCCCATCCTAAGCCCATAAGGAGGTCCTATGTGTATAAAAGAAGGGCTTTCGCAGGAAAAAAACACACGAAGAGACACAACATAAGACAACACATCTTACTTCATCCACCAAGCACTACCATCACCCGAAGGGGTCGTGAGAGAGGTTCTAGGGTTATGAAAGTTTTATGAGTTAATCGAATTTTCATGTATAAACTCCGTACAACACTACTTGTGGTTTATTTTATATAAGATTGTACTTTTTCAATTCATACTCACGGTCATTTTGTGCATCATTAACTGTTATGTAGAGTCTGAATTCATCTCTTGATTATTGATTGAGTGCGTTCACCACTGAGCAGAATCATAAGTTATAATTCTAAGTAAAGGGATTCCGAAGTCTTATTAGAACTATCTTATATAAATACATGCTAATTGAATCGTATTCAGGTTAATGAGTAGGATAAAGAGTATTACTTTATAGTACCTAAAGAGGGGGATCAAATCGGGTTAGAGTACTAAGTGCATGGGAAATAATTGATTATGATAGTACCAAGGAGGGTAAAGTATATGTCTTGCTCCAAGGATATTCACATGTGTCATACGCTTACTTACTTGTGTCTATAGAGTACGCTTGCATGGTTTAGTAATACGTCCATAAACCACAGGATAGAGTCGGACATCAACACATGAAAAGGGAATTAATGAATGAAACTGGATTACCTGAAGAACTACCCCATTATTTACTTGATCACAACTGAATTTCTACTCTTATTTGTTACTTATCTTGCTATTTAAGTTATATGTTATTTAGTTTCTTAATCAAACCAACTCAAATTTACCAACATAATCTTAGTTAATTAGAATATAATTAAATTAATACTAATCCATTCCTTGGATTTGATATATACTTGGTCACCTTTTGAAACTACAATTGATATCCGTATACTTGAGGATTAATTTTGTGTGTTGAGAAAATGCTCATCAAGTTTCTGGCACTGTTGCCGGGGACGGCATTAAATATCTTTTGATTATATCTAGTTTAATTGAGATTATTATTGTTGTTTTCGATTTCTAACACTTATTCTTCTTAGGTTTATGCTCATAAGATCAAAGAAAGCTGAATTAAAACCATATAATCCAGAGATCGAAGCATCATCGAGGAAGAAAAAGAAGAAGAAGAGTAAGAACAAGAATGTAGATCCAACTGAAGCTCTTAATTTTGGAGTTGAAGTTGACGTGCTGAATTCGCAAATGATTGAAGCTGCAACAAAAGATAATTTGGAAGTAGAGGCAGTCAACATGGTAGCAAATCCTGATACATTTGCCATCCGTGAAGTCTTTAAGAACAATGGAGGGGGCAATGCTGGGTTGTTAGGAGCGAGAGGGGCCGGAGCCGATTTCGATTTACACCCTACTCTTATCACCATGATTGAAAGGAGTCCCTTCTCTGGGGGAATATTCAAAGATCCTCAGCAACATCTTAATAAGTTCCTTGGGTATGCAAGTACATAAAAAGATGCAGGAGCTCATGAGGATGCGAGAAAGATCATATTATTTAAATTCTCGTTGAATGAAAAGGCGAGAGATTGGTATGATAATCTTGAGGATGCTAAATGTGATACATGGGAGAAGTTGAAAGTGAAATTCTTGGAGCGATACATGCCACCTTCCAAGGTGTTCAAGATGAAGCAAGAAATCAATCAATTTTCTATCCATGGTAATGAGAAGTTTTATGAAATTTGGGATAGGTTCAAGGACATGCTTCGTAAGTGTCCTCAAAATGGGCTGTCAAAGGCACAATATATTAGTATATTCTACAATGGGTTGGATTGCGACTCTCAGGTTTTGCTTGATGCTTCTTCTAATGGAGCATTGCTTACGAAGTCACCCATTGAGGCCGAGAACCTTTTCGAGGATATTTTGATGAACTCAAGGGATTGGCCGACTGTTAGAGTTCGAGACACTTATGTCCTTGGGAAAGTAGCACAGGTGGAGCACACGATGGTAAAGTCAGGGAGAGATGATGAGATCATCTCTAGCTTGGCTAACATTAGTAAGCTACTAGAGTCTCAACAAAAGCAGGTCACTGATTTATCCCAGAGAGTACCAATAATGCAGCAGGACGGTGGATATGAAGGAGCAAGCCAAGAGGAGATCAAGGAGGCAAACTACGCCATGGTTCAAAGTATTCAAGGAACTAAGTACCTGAATCAAGAAAACCAGAATTATCAGGAGAATTACAACAACCGTGGTCCCCCGGGTAATTACCAACAACACAGAAGGCCAAAGTTATCATAGAGCAATCCGAACAATGCGATGCAGCCTCCTATTGGTGTTGATCCAGAAGCTAAAGTGGAAAAAGGGAAGCCGGGTTTTAAAGATATGGTGAACCGATACATGGCGAGGAATGATACGAGAGTAGACCGTCTTGAGGCAAAGTTAGAGAAGAAGATTGATGATAATCATAAAGACTCATCTACGCAAGTGAAAGACCTCACGTTGTTGATGGGAAAATGGCTGGGAATGTAAACAAATTGACTCAAACTATTAAGAAAGGGAAGTTTTCATCTCAAAGTATTGAGAATCCAAAGTCTTGGCATGCCATCACATTGAGGTCGGGAATGCAATATGAGGGTCCGATGTTGCCTGCAAGTCAAGCTGAAGGAGACAGGGAAGTTGTTCAACCAGAGTGGAGTTACTCGACCAGACTACCTAGTCGAGAAGAGATCGAACAACCTCAAGAAAAGTAGAATTACGATACTCTATTTTCTGATCAACCGTTTGACCAACACCATGCCGTTCGACCTGACCATCTTGGTCGAACGGAGGTTGAACAGAAGCACTGCAATGATAGTCCACGATCTGGGAACCTGTTTGACCAGAATCAATCCATTTGACCAAACGACTTAGGTCGAATGGAGGTCGAACAACGTGTTCTGGATCAGAGTATGCGATCAGACAGGCTGCTCGACCAAATCCAAGTTATTCGACCAAACCACCCTGGTCGAATTGAGGTAGAGTAGTACAATTCAAAGTCCGATTCAATATCGAATGCGACCCCTATTGATCGAAACACTCCAGATACATCTCAAGAGCAGAATACCGAGCTTACAGTGGTAGAAAAGAAATGGGAAAGAGCCAAAAGGTTGAGAGCCGAGAAAGATAAAGTGGAGAAGGTTGAACGTGATGAATGGGAAATTCCTAAAATAAAGATACCTCCGCCTTTTGCTCTCAAGCTCGTAAAGAAGGGGTTAGAGGAAAAGTTCAAGAAGTTTTTAGAGATTATAAACAAAATAAACTCGAACATTCCCTTCTCTGAAGTAATTCTGGAGATGCTGTATTATGCTCGCTTTCTAAAGGATATTATTTTAAAAAAGAGAAGCTTGAACAGAATCAAAATGGTGAGTTTTTCTGAGAATTGCAGCTCGATTATATAAAGGAAGCTGCCAGCTAAGCTAAAGGATCCAGGAAGCTTCAACATCTTGTGTGAAATTGGAAAGGGGCCGCCACGTCGAGCCTTGTGTGATCTTGGGGCAAGCATCAATTTGATGCCATTGTCTACTTTTAAAAGGCTTAGTTTGGGGAAATTAACTCCCACATCGGTGGCTCTACAACTAGCGGATATGTCTATGACGTTTCTGAAAGGAGTGATCGAAGACGTTCTTGTCAAAGTTGAAAAGTTGATCTTTCCAGTGGATTTTTTGGTGCTTGAGATGGAAGACGACAAGGATAATACTCCATTGATCTTAGGGAAACCATTCCTTGCGACCGCTGGAGCTATGATAGATATGCAAAAGGGTAAGCTACGGTTGAGGATGGATAAAGAAGAAGTCTTGTTTAACTTGGATAAAGCAATGAAAATGCCGATGGAGATGCAGTGCCACAGCATTGATGTGGTGGAGGAGATCGTTAATGAAGACATGTCTCTGATTCTTTCTAAGGATCCCCTTGAGACATGCTTGATAAAGTCTCTCACTTTTCCCACTACGGAGCTAGATGAACTCTCCAATGAGGTATGTATCGAATTTCTTGAAAACTTGCTTGCTTAAGGTGATGACAGGTATGAATCGCAAAGAACAAAGGTTGAGGAGGTAAAGTGGACAAGGAAATACTTACCTTTAGACAGAGAGAGTGCACCTCAAGAAGAGAAGAAAGAAGAGTTGAAACCGCTACCGGAACACTTGAAGTATGCTTATCTTGGTGATAATGGAAAATATCCGGTAATTGTATCTTCTTCTCTTGATGATGATCAACTTGAGGAATTGTTGGATATACTTAGGAAGTATAAGTCTGCGATTGGTTGGTCTCTTGATGATTTGAAAGGTATTATTCCTTCGTATTGCATGCATAGAATAAGATTGTTAGATGAGGCCAATAGTAGCATTCAGAATCAGCGGAGGGTGTATCCCGCTATTCAAGAAGTGATTAGGAAGCAAATCCTAACGTGGTTAGATGCATGAATAATTTATCCTATTAGGGATAGTCCCCATGTGAGTCCATTGCATGTTGTTACTAAAAAGGGGGGCATGACTATAGTGAAAGCCGAAGATGGTGAGACTTAGCCACTAGGTTCCTACGGGATGAAATGTGTGTACGGACTACAGGAAGTTGAATGAGAATACTGATCGTAGTCATTTTCACCTAGATTTTAAGGTCTTTAGTTGAATAGTTTCGGATGTTTTTATCCGTATTTGTGTTAATTTTGGTAGAATTATTGTTACTTTGAGGAATGTGGTATAAATTGATAGAATTGTGTAAATGGATTTAAATATATGTAAAACAGGTCAAGAAATGGATGAAAACAGAGTCGAGAGAAAGAGAGATGGAAGAACAGGCCATGTTGGTACACGGGCCTTGTGCGGAACATGGCCCTGTAACCACTGGCCGTGTAGTATCGTCAGAACTTGCTACTCGCCCAGGAAGATGGTCGTGCACTGGTGCACGGGCCGTGCGTCGCTGCACGCCCCGTGTACGGAGCACGGCCCTATAAGAAAAATCGAGCATTGTCATCAGAAAATGCTACACGACCATAATCATGGTTGTGCAGCACAGCTCGAGCTGTGTCCAGAAGCATGCACAAACACGCTGAAGTAGGTGTGCCCTACGCGGGCCGTGCGCTGCATCACGGGCCGTGTAGGTGCAAAATCCTGTGTAATTTTTAGAATATTCCGTAAGCTTCTAGAAGGTCCATAAGTGATATAAAACCATGATTTGTGCGAAATTAAAGGGGTAATTCTTAGAGGAATCATTTTTGATCAGTTTCCACACACACTAAACACCTAAATCATACATATTCATCTCCATCTCTTTCACCCTTCACTTCATCCATTCAAACCACTTGATCTCCTCAAATCCATCCATAAATCCATCCACCAACCAATCTAAGAATATGAATTCATCATTGGTTGAAGATTTAGCATGATCAAGGAGGATGAAGTTCACCATCAAAGGGGAGCCAACTTACCTTTATTTTGTTATTTTCTTTATTATTTGGCTCAAATGGAGCATGTCATGGATTGTATTGATTTTATTATGATATGTAGTGGCTAGTCCTCATGTGAGGCTAGCAATATGATTGGTTAGGAATTATGTAGATTTTGCACACCATATGTTTAATGAAATAATTGTTATGAATATTTTCTATCATGAATGCTTATTCTCATTTTATGTATGATTTGTGTGATTAAATTATCTATTCATAGTGTTAGGATGGCCATTCCAATATTATGTATAGTGGTTTAATTGAATCATTGATTGCATGAGATGACTTGGTTAGTGTGAGGAGAGGTAAGTGATACCCTTCAAGTGCTTAGAACCTCATGATAAAACATTAATGATGAACAAGTTAGGGGAACCCAACTTATTATCATAGTACCTTCATGGGAATTGAGAGTAAGAACAATCCTATGAGATTTAAACTTGTAAAAGAGTTGAGAACCTAATCACCTTGGCCATATGGGTTAGGGGTACAAACGTGATTGTCCTTAATATCATAACATGAAAACCATCAATGCATGTGTGTGTGTGTGTGAGTCTATATATACCGTACCATGAATGTTGCTTGCCTTACATATTTCTTAGATTGTTCACCTTCACCCATCATCCATCCCATTTTTACATGTTATATCTTTAATTGCTTTCCTAGTTATTAGTTTGTAGTATAATTCAATCCCCTTTTATTGATTAGTCCTTCTAGAGTCAAACATCTTTCAAATATGGCTACCCACTTTCACCCTTGGGTTTGATATATTATAAATTTTGCACTTGGTCGCTTACGTGCTATACACGATAGAATACACTTGCTCTAAATCAATTTAATCAAAATTGAAACCAAGTTCATAGCGCCATTGCCGGGGCAAAAGCCTTCGGTGTAACGTGTTTGAATTTGTTAGCTCTACTTAGGACATTTTTCTTATTTTTGCATCTTATCTTTGTTTTGAAAAATCTTGTTCTAACTTGTTCTTCTTGATAGGTGCATCAACCTTGAAAGAAAGGAAGAAGGAACAAACCAAAAATAGTAAGTGGAGAATAATTATAGTAAATCTTGAGAAGAAGAGCGAAAATGGATCAATGCTACAATAATGGAATATATGGGGGATGGCAAGGAGCTTACAATGTTAATACATTCCAACCGTATCAAGAAAATACTTATTCTGTTCCAAGTTCTTACAACAATCAAGTTCCTACGGTTACTCCTCTATCCGAAAATAGTGCCTTACTTGAAATGTGTAGAAGATATGCTCAAGGGAGCAATGCAAGGCAAAGTTTTCAACCAAGTCTTTCAAGTTATGAACCTCAAAATACCTACTCAATGCCTACTTCCAACTTTAATGGGGGACAAGTGTGGAAAATGCTCAATTACCAAATGGGGAATGGAACACGTATGCAAAACTGGTATGTCCGAGGGAATGTCCAAGAAGAGTGTCCTCCATATGATGATGGGAGACCTTCCTTGTAAGATCAATTAAGTCAAATGATGAAAATGCTTGAAGAAGAAAGAGAAGAAAGAAAGAGAAAAGATGAGGAAGAGGACAGGAGACTTGAGGCCTTAGAGCATCGAATGAGTCAAATAATACAAAAATGGAACACTCTTCATGAAATGGAGAATTTTGATGAAAAGATTGAAGATGAGTTAGATGTAGAAGAGTATTCGGGGTATAATGAAGAAGACTCAAGAGATGTTGAGCTTATTGAGGATAAGGAAGGCAAGGTAGAAGAAAGCTTAGAAGAGGAAAGTGAGAGGAGTAAAGGGCCTAAGGTAGAAGAGAGCTTTGAGAATGAAGAGATTATCTATGATTTCTTGTCTCTTGATGATAAGGAAAGTTTAAGTGAAGATGAAGAATCACAAGAGGTGGATGAATTTGATGAGGTGGAACAAGGTCTAGAAGCACTTGATGAAGAGTTTGGGAGTGAAATGAGCATTTCTACACTTTTTAACTCTTCAAGTTGCATTGAATTTCAAAATATTGTTTATATTGACTTTGTTTATCTATTGATTCTTCTCAATGCCTTACGTACAAAAGAGAGCTTGAAGAAGTGTTGGGAACTTACTTGATAAAAAGGAATAAATGGTGGTCGAGAAAAGAGTGGTTAATGGAATGCAAGCTCAAGCGAGTTGAATTTCTAAAGCTAATCTCGAAGGATGCTAATGAGGTCGTTACTTGCCACAAATGCCTAATAGAGAAAGAAGCATAAAGATTAAAATTTGATGGCAAGAACGAACAATATCCTTGGCCATTCCGATGAGTTCTCCATACTCCGTCCGGCTTGAAGACGTTAAACTTAGCGCTGGATGGGAGGCAACCCATTGTTTATTTTAATGCTTTCATTTAAATCCTTTGATTTAGTTTTCTTATATTTTTGGCATGTAGGTTGATTGTGCTCACGAAGAAGAATGCGTATTGAAAATACGAGAGGCGCTTGATTTGAAGTGTGAAAGGACGTCTCACCACTTTTTGCAAACTTAAATCGAAACTCTTGTTTCAAATTTAAGTTTGGGGGGATAGTGCGTGGTGGACGTACCTTGAGTGTTGTGATGCATATGCTTCTCTACAAGAAGATCAATGGTGGAAACTACAAGGGTAAGTCCTACCACTTTTTGCAAACTTAATTCTCAACTTGTTTCGATTTAAGTTTGGGGGAGGTTGCGTGGTGTGACTCACCACTTGATTGTGCTTATTATATTAATTGAGAGATCTCCTTGTAAAAGTGGGTAAATTTTTTTCTCATGAGTATCGGTTTGATTTTTGTTAGTTTGATTGTGTTGAAGTGCATGTTAGTTCGTATTTTGGTTACAATTATTGAGCCGATGATTTTTGATGAAATTTTGAGCATATGTGAGGTATATTGGAAGTGCAAAAATAAGGCAAAAATGAGGTGTAGTGTGAAGTTGAAAAACAGGGTAAAAATGCTACACGGGCTGAGCTCAGTACATAGTCCTATAAGGACAGGCCATGTACTGACATCAGAAGTAGCTACTCGGCTAGGAGGAAGGCCGAGCTCCGAGCTTGATCCGTGCAGGAGAGAAGAAACACGGGCCGTGTGCGAGACATGGCCCTGTAATATGTAGCCATGCTTGAGCATCAGAAAATGCTACACGGCCACGACTGAGGCTGTGTAGCGGAACACGAGCCGTGTAGTGTTCAAAGGCAGAATTTAAATGCTTGACCCATTTGTCCGTGCTAGCCATTTCCACCTCCAGATACCTTTTCAGGGAGTTCACTTTACTACTCATCATTTCCATTTGCTTAGCATAGTCAATTTGATTTGATTTGGATTGTTTGGATTAGTATGCAACTTCATGTGTCATGTACGTGGGAGGTTTACTTGCTTTATTTAGGTAGTTTTGCTTGCTTTATTTTTCTTATTTTTGAATAAGGTGGCAAAATCTTGAGCTTAAATATTATTGGATGATTGAGGATATGTGCTTTATTTTCTTTTAAAGGATGGAATTGTCGTTTTGCATGTTTTGTATTGTTGTCTTGTTCCTTGTTTGGTGAGTCTTTGCTCATGTGTTTTGTTTGTATTTTTATTCTTGTATAGGGTTGTTTGGTGGTTTGTTTCGGGATGTTGTGAGTCATTTTTGAATATGAGCAATGATGCATTGTATGTGATGAGTGATAGGAAGCATTATTAATGGTTTCTACTTATTGAAATTGTGACATGGATTAAATAACTTGTTCAATTTTGAGAATCATGAAAGGTAATTGGGTTTCTTTTGGTCCAAGAAAAAGCTTGTGAGACTTGTGCCTCAACGGTGCCTCCATGGTTAATTCTTGATGAGAGGATCGGTTAAACTTATACAAACTAGAACTTGCTCATGGACTATAGGAACGAAGCTCGAATGGTTGAAATTTGTGAAATGATATTAGGCAATCCTTGATAAGTGAGTCACAGCCAAAAAATTTTCTTACCAAAACCATCATCCCTAGTAAACCACTTTGAGCCTATAAGCCTATTTCTTTGTGATTTAAGCACAATACAAGCCTTTAAAACCCACGTGAGCCTTATATATATAACCCAAGTGTGGGTGATTGAGGAGATGATGGTTTACAAGGTTTGATGTGAGAATTGTGCTCGAAAAGAGAGGAAGTGGTGAACAAATAAGAAAAGGATGCAAATGAGCTAAACAAGATGTACATGCGACTTAAAAAAATAAGAAAAAGGGAGCAAATCAACAAAAATGTGCTCATGAAGTTCAAAAATTGAAAGAAAGGAAGCATGCAAATCAAAAGGAGCTCGAGAAATCCAAGGAATGATAATGATTAGTGCTTTTGATTAAAGAAGAAATTAAAGGAATCTTGAAAGTGAAGAAGTTGAAGAAAGGAATCATCTCTTCAATTGCTTACACTTGAATAATCACTATTATCCAAAGTTTCCTACCCTACCAAAGAGCCTAAACATTACATCCAAAAGTAAAGACCTTTTTGATCACTTGTTAAAACTAGGTTGGCTTGTGAACATAGTCTATGAGCAAGCCTATGGTGAGTCGGTTCTAACCGATTGATGAGTGATCATAAAAACCCTATCATAGAGAGTGTTGAATGAAAACTATGATCTATGAGAGGCTTGGATTGAAAGGGATTTGAGTACTCTAATGTCATTCTTAAGATTGAACTTGTTAATCTTTCATGTTATAAGTTTGATGATGTAGGGATACTTAATGTGAAATTGTAGTCCTTATTACTTGTGATGTATTGTGGTGTATGTTCGTTAGATGTTTTTCTAGGTAAAAATTACTCCTCCTGCTTATCATTTTTCATTGTTCGAGGACGAACAATACTTTAAGTTTGGGGGGTTGATCGTAGTCATTTTCACCTAGATTTTAGGGTATTTAGTTGTGTAGTTTTGGATGTTTTTATTCGTATTTGTATTAATTTTGGTGGAGTTATTGTTAATTTGAGGAATGTGGTATAAATTGATAGAATTGTGTAAATGGGTTTAAATATTTGCAAAACAGGTCAAGAAATGGACAAAAACGGAGTCGAGAGAAAGAGAGATGGAAGAACAGGCCATGTTGGTACATGGGCCGTGTGCGGAACATGGCCCTGTAACCACTGGACGTGTAGTGTCGTCGGAACTTGCTACTCGCCCAGGAAGATGACCGTGCGCTGGTGCATGGGCCGCGCGTCGCTGCACGCCCCATGTACTGAGCACGGCCCTGTAAGAAGAAGCTGTGCATTATCGTCAGAAAATGCTACACGGCCATGACCATGGCCATCCAGCACAGCTCGAGCCGTGTCCGGAAGCACGCACAAACATGCCAAAGTAGGTGTGCCCTACACGGGCCGTGCGCTATAGCACGGGCCGTGTAGGTGCAAAATCCTGTGTAATTTTCAGAATATTTTGGAAGCTTCTAGAAGGTCCATAAGTGATATAAAACCATGATTTGTGCAAAATTAAAGTGGGAATTCATAGAGGAATCATTTTTGATCAGTTTCCACACACATTAAACACCTAAATCACACACATTCATCTCCATCTCTTTCACCCTTCACTTCATCCATTCAAACCACTTGATCTCCTTAAATCCATCCATAAATCCATCCATCCACCAATCTAAGAAGAGGAATTCATCATTGGTTGAAGATTTTAGCATGATCAAGGAGGAGGAAGTTCACCATCAAAGGGGAGCCAACTTACCTTTATTTTGTTATTTTCTTCATTATTTGGCTCAAATGGAGCATGCCATGGATTGTATTGATTTTATTATGATATGTAGTGGCTAGTCCTCATGTGAGGCTAGCAATATGATTGGTTAGGAATTATGTAGATTTTGCACACCACTTGTTTGATGAAATGATTGTTATGAATATTTTCTATCATGAATGCTTATTCTCATTTTATGTATGATTTGTGTAATTAAATTCTCTATTCATAGTGTTACGATGGCCATTCCAATATTATGTGTAGTGGTTTAATTGAATCATTGATTGCATGAGATGACTTGGTTAGTGTGAGGAGAGGTAAGATATACCCTTCAAGTGCTTAGAACCTCATGATAGAACATTAGTGATGAACTAGTGAGGGGAACCCAACTTATGATTATAGTACCTTCATGGGAATTGAGAGTAAGAACAATCCTAGGAGATTTAAACTTGTAAAAGAGTTGAGAACCTAATCACCTTGGCCATAGGGGTTAGGGGTACAAATGTGATTGTCCTTAATATCATAACATGAAAATCATCAATGCATGTGTGGGTGTGAGTCTATATATACCTTACCATGATTTTTGCTTGCCTAACATATTTCTTAGATTGTTCACCTTCACCCATCATCTATCCCATTTGTACATGTTTTATCTTTAATTGCTTTCCTAGTTGTTAGTTTGTAGTATAATTCAATTCCTTTTATTGATTAGTCCTTCTAGAGTCAAACATCTTTCAAATATGGCTACCCACTTTCGCCCTTGGGTTCGATATATTATAAATTTTACACTTGGTCGCTTACGTGCTACACACGATAGAGTACACTTGCTCTAAATCAATTTAACCAAAATTGAAACCAAGTTCAAATACAAGCAAAGACCATTTTTCCCTTCCTTTCATGGATCAGATGCTTGATCGTATTGCGGGGTATGAGTATTATTGCTTCCTGGATGGATACTCGGGTTATGATCAAATCATGATTGCACCCAAGGATCAAGAGAAGACTCTTTCACTTGCCCGTATGGAACATTTACGTTTAGAAAGATGCCTTTTGGATTGTGTAATGCGCCTACGACATTTCAGCGTTGCATGATGGCGATATTTGATGGGTTGATAGAAAAGATCATGAAGGTGTTTATGGATGACTTTTCTGTATTTGGTTCCTCTTTTGATGTTTGTTTATCTAACCTTGCTACTATTTTGAAGAGATGCCAAGATACTAATCTTGTCTTGAATTGGGAGAAGTGCCACTTTATGGTAAGAGATGGGATTGTTCTTGGCCATCATATCTCAGCCAAGGGATTGCAGGTGGACAGAGCAAAGATGGTGGTGATCGAAAAGCTTCTACTACCTACAAATGAGAAAGGAGTGCGGTTTTTCTTAGACACGCCAGTTTTTATAGAAGATTCATAAAAGACTTCTCGAAATACTCTAAGCCCTTATCTCATTTACTTGAAAAGGATGTGCCCTTTGTGTTTGATGAGGAGTGTCTAGCAGCTTTTCAGGTTTTGAAGGAGGCGCTTATTACTGCACCTATCTTGATCACACCGGATTGGACTCAGTCGTTTGTACTAATGTGTGATGTGAGTGATTAGCACTTGGAGTGGTGCTTGGGCAGCTGAGGGAAAAAAGTTTTGCACCATTTACTATGCGAGTAAGACTTTCGATTCGGCACAAAAGAACTACAGGGTAACTGAAAAGGAGTTTCTTGCTGTGGTGTACGCATTCAATAAGTTTCGATAGTACTTGATTAGCATGAAGACGATAGTGTATACGGATCACTCTACGATTTGGTATTTGATGGAGAAGAAGGAAACGAAGTCGAGGATCATTAGATAGATTCTTCTTCTGCAGGAGTTTGATATGAAGATCCGAGATAAGAAAGGTACGGAGAACATCTTGGCGGATCACCTATCGAGGTTGGAGACAAGGGAACATTTTGATGATTCGTTTGATTATATAGAAGAGATGTCCCTAATGAAAAGATCATGGCGGTGCTTGTTGAAGGAGCTGAAAAAGCATGTGTAGTGGCTGCCCAAGGGATGGATCCATGGTACACGGATTATGTCAATTACATTGCCATAGGAGAAATCCCGAGAGATCTCAACCGATACCAACTTGCAAAGTTCAAGCGAGATGTTGAGACCTTCATATGGTATGATACATTTGTATATAAATTATGTACGGATTCCATAGTCCGTAGGTGTGTGCCGGAGATAGAGATAGAGAGTGTTCTTGAGTTTTGCCATGCACAACCTAACGGGGGACACTTTGGGGCTCAAAAGATGGCAGCGAAGGTACTTCAGTCAGCCCTTTATTGGCCAACCTTGTTTAAAGATTGTGAGACCTATGTGGCGTCGTGTGATAGATGTCAAAAGATGGAGAACATAAGTCGACGAGATGAGATGCCACTGCAAACGAGCATTGTTGTCGAGATCTTCGATGTATGGGGATTGATTTTATGGGACCTTTTCCCCCATCTAATGGATTTCTCTACATTCTTTTAGCTTTGGACTATGTTTCTAAGTGGGTGGAAGCCATCCCCACTCGAGTGAATGATTCACAAACTATTCTATCTTTCTTGAAGAAATATATCTTTGTCCATTATGGAGTCCCTAGAGCATTAGTGAGTGATGGAGGTTCTCACTTCATTAACAAGCTTCTTTCAAAGGTGCTTAAGGATTATGGAGTAAAGCATAGGGACTACACCCTATCACCCTCAAGCAAATAGGCAAGCGGAAGTCTCCAACCGCCAAGTGAAGCAAATCTTGGAGAAGGTAGTCGGAACCAATAGGAAGGATTAGGCTATGAAGCTCGATGATGTTTTGTGGGGGTTCCAAACTGCTTACAAGACGGTGTTGGGTGTATCAAATTGTCTATGGGAAGCCATGCCACTTGCCTGTAGAGATTCAGCACAAAGCTTTTTGGGCATTGAGAAGCTTTAATTTGTCCTTAAAGGATCAAAGGGAGTTGAGGATGACTCATATTAATCAACTGGATGAGTTTAGGAATCGTGCTTCTAAGAACTCAGAGATTTTTAAGGAAAGAATGAAGAAATGGCATGATTCGAAGATCTCTTACAAGGAGTTCAAGCATGGTGATGAGGTATTACTTTTCAATTCTCGCTTGAAACTCTTCGCAGTGAAATTGAAATCGAAGTGGACGGGGCCGTTCATTATCTAAAGAGCCTGCGGAGGGGGGAGTTTTGAGCTTATGGGCAAAGTGGGGGACATTATTGCTGCAAATTGGCATCGGTTGAAGCATTACAAGTCGCCGAATGATGTTTGCATCGTCTTTGAGGATACCTTGCACTAGATTAGTATCGTCGTGACTCTCCGACGTTAAACATGTGCGCCTGTTGGGGGCTTTCCCTTCCATTTTATTGCTTTAATTTCATTAGTGTGCATAAGAAATTTTCTTATTTGACGTGCTTATCATTCGGAAATTACATCTCTATACAAACTTAGTTTCAACTATAGTTTTTACTAAGTTTGGGGGGGTGATGTATACCTCATTATAGCACGGAGAATATGATCTTTTCTTTGTAATGTTTGTTAGGGGAGTTGATTTTTTGCGATTTATTAAAACTTTAGCCGGATTTCATGCATCGATTTTTTGCAATTTGCCTAGTGTTTAGTGAGAGTTGTTATTTTTGGTGTGATTGCGGAGTTACACTTGATGTTATATGGTTTCTCTAGCTTAATTTTTTTGGATATCTTGATACATGATGTTGTCTTGGACTTGAATATTGCAGGAAAAAACGAGAAAGGTATGAAATTGAGAAAGATCGTGAGTTGTTCGACCTAAAAAAGAGTTGTTTGGCTAGGCTTTTTGGTCGAGCAAAGTGTGAAAATCTTCCAGAGGAGCTGTTCGACTTAGCCTTTCTAGCTCGACCATGAAGCTGGAGTCGAGCAATGGTTAAGCAAATGTAAAAAAACTTACAGAGAGTTTGTTCGATTAACTATTAGTTGCTTGACCATGGGTATGAGATCGAATAAAGGTCGAGCAAGATAGAGAAGAATAGGGGGCGCGATGAGGCAAGTTACTCGACTTCCAGCACCTGTTCGACCAAGACATGAAGGTCAAATAGAGGTTAAGCAAAATGCTGAAACTATCCAGAGAAGTCGTTCCACTTATCAGAGTTGTTCGACCATTACATGGTGGTCGAACGGATACTGGAGCAGTTTTTAAAAGGTATTTCATTCCATTCGGCACACCCACTTCCGTCACCCTTTCTCGAGCACTACTTCATAATCGTAAGTTTGTCTCCTTAACTTTCTTTCTACACTTTAATCCTCTCTTCCACACACTTCACATCTAATTTTGAGGGAATGCAAGATCCAATCTCGAATTTTCACTCAACTTTTGGGGAATTTTCTCTCTTGTTCAACGCACGCACACCATGTCAAACAAAGGGAAAGAGATTGTTTCTTCTTCAAAGAGGAAGGGGAACAAGTCACCCCCATTGGTGGAGATCGTAAAAAAGATAAAGATGGATAAAAGAAAAACACCAAGGGATTTTGGAATCAAGATTGGCGGGTGGGAGGAGAAAGAGAATCTATGGAATGCAATCTTATTGAAGATAAGAAGGACGAGGTATCAGGATGATCAAGCCATGATGGATATACACATCATCAATGACATTCGTTTGATGTTCAACTGAGTGGGTATCGCAGCATTCATGGAGATGAAAAGGGAGACCTACTTTCATATCACTGCGGAAGTATTGTGCATGCTACAAGTGAAGCGTGGTGATGGATATCTTCCCTATGGCATTCATATGCAAATAGGAGGTCAAGAGAAAACTATGTGGGCTCGTGAGTTCAACGAGATCATTAGCTGCGAGAATGTGGTTGGAAACGAGAGTGATGACTTCAGGGCAAACAATTTTTGGAGAGCTTTAACGGGGAGACAAGAGGACTACAATTCCAACACTTCTAAGGTTGCTTTCATTCGCAACCAAGTTATTGCCTACATGGATCGGATCTTAGGGAATACTTTGTTTGCAATGTCTGCAGGGATCTGTATTCCAAGAGGAGAGCTCTATGTCCTATGGTGTATGCTCAATGGAGTTCACTTCAACGTCGCCACTTACTTCTTCCATCAGCTGTACAAGTTCACCACGCACGTTTTTCAGAGAGTAAACATTGGGGGCTGATCACAATCATAGTGGAGTACTACATAGTTGACTTGAGTAGGTATGAGCCTGTTCGAGGTGATCCGGATTTGATCTTGACCTCTTGTGTCAAGATGGGGCTGATTGAGAGAGTGAATGACGCTTGGATGTTCATCCGAGGGAAGGAGCCTCGAACACTTGAGTTTTCACTTGTGATAACCGACCTTATCATTGTGAGGGATAATCGTAATTGGTTGATGAATACGACGGAGCAAACAGTGATCTCTAGGACGTGCTTGGGAAGAGGGAATTGGAGATTATTGGCTGATTTGCGAAGGCAAGGAATTAGCTTGGATGAGGACATGGTTCTTATTGGAGATCCAGCTGATTTCGAGGAGGAGGAGCCACAACCACCACAAGCTTTTGATTATCAGGAGGACATGCCTCCAATGCAGCCGCAGCAACCGTTCGAGCGAGAATTTTTTGAACCACCACAGCCACAACCGCAGCCGCAGCAGGACTATTGGGTGGCCCAAGATCAGTTCTATTGGGAGCAATTTCGATTTATGCATGAGCACTTTGCCACGCTTAACGCTAACCAGCAAGAAATGAATCGATAGCTGGCACTTGCGAATGCCAACTATGCTGCACTCAACACATGTTATGTTGAGATGGATGGACGGTTGAGGTAGTTGCAGGATCATGGGCGAATGATGGATAGGACTCTCAATGCCTTACATAGAGATGTAGACCGGATGCGGCTAGAGATGGATGGTGAGGATGTGGGGTGTTCGGAGAAAGATGATGCTCTGGAGGAGTGATGAGCATCAGGTTTTTATTCTTTTCTGATTCTTCCCATCCCCCATTCTCTTTTCTACTTTGCAGGTGCCGGGTTGAGTGTTTGAGTATAGTGGTGATTCTTGCGTGAGTGGTTTGTATAATGATGATGATTGAATGATGGAAGTGATGTGCTTGGGATGAATTCATGTTATGAATGGGTTATTATTGATGCATGATAATTTGTTAATGACAAGCATGTTCTATTTGTACTTGTAATTCATAAGAAATTGAAGTTGATTGCATGCTTTGAAGAGTGCTTAGGATTCTATTAACCTTGTGAGGATTTGAGTCTTTTGATCGTGCTATACGCATGATTGTTTATTCTTGAGAGTCGTTTGTATACTCGTATTCTAGAACTTGACTTGGAGTCTTGTGTGAAATCTATAATTGATAGATACTAGGAAGTGACCTTAGGCCATTATTGTTGATCGAGTTACTTAGCCAAATTTATCTTACCTTATTATATAATTATCTTTGCAAGCCTTATTGAGCCTTTGAGCCTTTTTCTTGGCAAGCCTTGATAATGAGTTGTTTACCCTTTTTGAGCCTTTAACCCAATTACTAGTAAAGAGCGGAGGTAGGCGAATGCTTCAGGAAGTTTTGAAGTGGAGAAAGATTTGGTGAAAGCAAATTCGAGAGACAAGAAGTTAAATCTTGTGAGGGATAGTGTCTGAATCCGGTATCCCGAATGATAGAGAGGGTAGTGCCCAAAACGGGTACCTTTATACTTGAAGAACACTGTAATTGGCATGCTACGGAAGAGAAGTTGAGCCAAGTAAAGATGGAGGAATGGTCTATGAACGTGATCGTTGAGATAAAGCAGTGAAGAGGGAGCAACTGAAAATAATATACCAAGGTAACTCTTTACTAGTAAAGTTAGTCACTTGCCTATATTCTTTCACCTTAACCAAAGAGCTAACGTTACATCCTTGAAGCAAGTCTTTTGTGACCCTAGTATTGAGTCGATTATGGATGGAGTTTTGAGACCTTTGTCAAGCTTATGGTTACGCGAGTATATAAATTGAAAATGAGTGTTGATATCAACCATAAGGTGTATATCTTTTACACTTGAGTGAGAGAATAAATACTTACTTAGCACTCGTAGAAGTATTGTGATTAATTGAAATTTTTATATAAATGAAAGGTAGGATAGTTGCATGTTTTAAGTTAATATAATTATATGTTATATCTTGTGATTACACTCTCTAGCTTTGTCTGATATTCGTTGCCTCAGGACGAGCAATATGTAAGTTTGGGATTTGTTGAGAATGTAAATTCAAATATTTTGGTCTCTGATTTGCGTGGAAATAGAGTACTATTTAGTCTTTTATTGAGACGAATCGGTATGTTTATGGGGAAGGCACGAATCAGAGGGTTCAAGGGCTATTTGAGCATATTTATATAGGAAAACAGGTGAAAAAGGCTCAAAACTGGAAGATACGATTTTGGAGGCGAGATTAAGAAGTTGGTGGTCGAACGGGAGGTGACAAGTCGAGCAGATTATCAGAGCCCGCCCAGTGAGCCAATTCGACTCGACCAATACTAGCTTGGTCGAGCAGATGAGAGGAAGTCTAGCAAAGTGGAGAAAACTTACAATGAGCTCGTTCGACTTGGAGGAGTTGCTCGACCAAGATCAATCTGGTCAAGCAAGAGCAGTTTGGTTGAGCAAAATACTAAATTTGTCCAGAACGTTTGCTCGACCAGAAGCTCCTTGTTTGACTGCCATGCCATGGTAGAATGGCATGTCGCTGAGGCTATTTACGGAAATTCCGGATGTCTTTCACCAAATTTGACGTGTGCTTCAAGCAAAGGCCCATCCTAAGCCTATAAGGAGGTCCTATATGTATAAAAGAAGGGCTTTCGCAGGAGAAAAACATGCAAAGAAACACAATATAAGACAACACATCTTCCTTCATCCACCAAGCCCTACCATCATCCGAAGGGGTCTGAGAGAGGTTCGTTTGGCGAGTCAAGTAAGATCATACCAACTAGCCATGATTGTTCCTAGATCAATCATGGACTAGAACCACCTTGGTAGTTCTAGGGTTATGAAAGTTTTATGCGTTAATCGAATTTCCATGTGTAAACTCCGTACAACACTACTTGTGGTTTATTTTATATAAGATTGTGCTTTTCAATTCATACTCACGGTCGTTTTGTGCATCATTAACTGTTATGTAGAGTCTGAATACATCTCTTGGTTTTTGATTGAGTGCGTTCATCGCTGAGCAGAATGATAAGTTATAATTCTAAGTGAAGGGATTCCGAAGTTTATTAGAACTATCTTATATAGATACTTGTTAATTGAATCGTATTCGGGTTAATGAGTAGGATAAAGAGTATTACTTTATAGTACCTAAAAAGGGAGATCAAATCGGGTTAGAGTACTAAGTCCACGGGAAATAATTAATTATTATAGTACCTAGAAATGGGGGTAAAGTATACGTCTTGCTCCAAGTATATTCACACGTGTCATACGCTTGCTTACTTGTGTCTATAGAGTATGCTTGCATGGTTTAGTGATGCGTCCATAAACCATAGGGTAGAGTCGGACATCAACACATGAAAATGAAATTAATGAATGAAATTGGATTACCTGAAGAACTACCCCATTATTTACTTGATCACAACCGAATTTCTACTCTTATTTGTTACTTATCTTTCTATTTAAGTTATATGTTATTTAGTTTCTTAAATAAACCAACTCAAATTTACCAACATAATCTTAGTTAATTAGAATATAATTAAATTGATACTAATCCGTTCCTTGGATTCGATATATACTTGGTCACCTTTCGAAATTACAATTGATATCCGTAACTTGAGGATTAATTTTGTGTGTTGAGAAAACGCTCATCAAGTTTCTGGCTGTAAGGAAAATTCAACCAGCAGCATAAAAATTCGATTTAATTTTTTTGCACTTTGCAGAAAAATTCGATGTACCTCAATAAAATTCAATCGAATTTTCCTGAAATTTGCCACCTGTCCAGAAAATTGGGTTTGAGAAATTAGATTCACCTCCATTTTCGTGAAACATACCTACTACACACCATTTTCCACACACACTACCTTCTACATCCAAATTTCACTCCATTTTCACCATTTTCACACCTTCATCTATGGATCTTCACATCTCTCATCTACCCATCACAAATACATGAAGGATTGAAGCTCAAGGAGTGGGGATTACATCTTGAAGGAGAGAATAATCCCAATTCAAAATAGGGGAGAACTTACATTTAATTTTATTTTCTTTGTTTTAATTATAACAATGGATGTTTGTAAGCATTGTAATGATGTTTTCATGATGTTTGTTATTGGTTAGAACTCTTGTGAGGCTAGCCACTTGATGGATTAGGTATCTATGGATTTGTTGAGTTTTTCATGGTTTAATTAATATGATTTTTTGGAATTCCCTACATGATTTATGTTTTACTTGGTTTGTATTATGATGTGTGTGATTATATTATCTAATTATTATGTTAGAAAAGCCATTCCAATATTGTGATTAAGGTTTTGATTGAATCATGTTATAGTATGGATTTTGTATATTAGTATGTGAAGTATGTGGTAACATCTTTATATCTTTAGAACATTCAAGTTGGAACACTTAATTGGTTTATCATATTTGCTTGATTAATTAAGTGAGAAGATTAATTTTGTTATCATAGTACCTTTCAAGGAAATTGAGAGTGAGACTCAATCTATTGTGCTTGAAACTTGTAGTGAGTTGAAAACTTAATCACCTTGGCCAAAAGGATTAGGGCAATATTTGTGATTGCTTCTATCCAAATAATCATTGATGTTTGCCATTTGAATTTAACAAGTCCAAGTTGTGTCCTTAATCTTGAATTTAGTTAGCCTTACTCCTCTTTAGATTGTTCTACATCCACTTCATTTTCATTTTGGTTACTTGACACTCTATTTTATCATCTTTAGTTTTTAATTATTTCCACTTGCTACTTGCTTAGTTAATTGGTAGATTAATTGCTCTTTTGATTTTCAAAACTCAAAATCCAATCACTTCTATATAGCATGATTGAAAATGAATCCGGATACACTTTGGATTTAAATCTCAATTGGATCGATATTTGAACTTGGTCAATCACTACACATGATAGAGTACGCTTGCTCTAATTGCACTTAAAGAAAATAGTGATCAAGCTCATGGTGCCCAAACATATAACACTCCACCCACCACCAGCAGGAATATCCCATCTAGTTTACTCCCTACCTCCACTCCTACTCCTCTCTTCGCCTCATTCTTACTGCTCCTCCTCCAAAAAATTATACAATTCCCTCCAGCTTAAATCTTTCCTCTTCTTTGTCCTCACCATCCATTACTCACACTACAGATAACATTACTCAGTCAAAATCTATTATATCGTCTTTAACTCCGGCATCCATCATACCAATTCATCCATCATCTCACCTCCCCACTCTTACACCAAATTCTCACATTCAAACCTATTTCTGACATCATAACCCTATTTCCACCTGAAGATAACATCCACTCCTTTATTACATCTCCTTCTGCACTATCAGTAAATACCCTCTCCCCATACTGCCACCTACCCTCCACTTACTAAAAAATATTCTTGCTTCCACCTCAAAACATACCACCCCATCCCATTCATATATTGAAAGCACTAAACATTCATGTGTTTCAATGGACTTGATAGCCTTTTTCTCGTTTCAGTACCTTTTCTCCATAAACCCCGTCCAAAAAACTAGAAAAAAGGCATCCGTACCCGTGACTGTCTTCTTTCACTTCTTCACTCCTCCAATTCAACTCCCATGGATCATTCCACTAAATAATGCAAATCTCTCACTTTAACCATCTATGATGATGACCCTGTCCACTCTGAAAAATGTGTCAGAGTCACATCATCCCCTAATATCTTCCCTTCAGTGGCAGAGACTAGTTCAAACCAGTCCCACCGAGCCCAATAAGTTTCATCAGTTGGAACTATAGAAGGCTTGGGAACCATGGTACAATTCAAGAATTATGCGATTTCATTCGCATCAAGTCTCCCCACTTAGTTTGCCTTTGCAAGACTAAGTGTGTTTCCTCTCTCATTGATCGTATTAAATCCAAGTTGAATGTTTTGGCTTCTCTATTCCTGCTCGGGTACGTAGTGGTGGTTTGGCCATCATTTGGAATAAAAATATCAATGTTTCTCTTCGAGCTTTCTCAGATAGATTCACTGATGCAGATGCCACCTTATTTAATTAAAAAGTTCGTATTACTGGTATTTATGGGGAACCCGATGTCTCCCTTAGAAAAGCAACGTGGCTTCACTTTAGCTCTACCTTTTCTCATCAGTCTTCTCGTGGTTATGCTTTGGAGATTTCAATGATGTTCTTACTCAATCGGAATTCGAAGGCAGTAGTGCTTGCTCAAATTGGAAAATTCAATGTTTTTGTGATGCTTTGGATGGCTGTGCCCTCTTTGATATGGGCTTCTATGGGTATATCTTCAAATAGAATCGACTTTCAGTTCACCCCTTTACACAGTGTGCTAGTCTTGATCGCTTCACCTGCATTCAAGCTTTCACTTCTACCTTCTCTTGGCATACAACTCTATTATTCCTACTTTCCACTCTTACCACGCTCTCTTACACCTTCAATTCAGAGAACACTACCTATCCTTTAATATTAGAAACCACTGCAAACCCTTTCATTTTGAAGTGCTTTGGGTTAAATCCCAAGATTGTGAGATTGTGATTAAGTATTGCTGGAATAATGGATTTGACTTCCTTCAATCTAAACTTGAAAATTGCAAGGTGGGCCTGGGCAGCAGCAATAATAAAATCCTTTTAAAAAAAATCAATGATCTCAAAAAGAAAATTGTTGTGTTGAGTAAGAGTTGCATCTCACCTTCTGTAAAGCAAAAGCTTAATGATCTTAGAACTCAGTTGCACTTTCCTTCAAGATCAAGAAGGAATTCTATGGAAACAAAGAGCTAAGAAACACTGGCATAGGGAAGGTGATCACAATACTCGTTTCTTTCACTCACATGCCAACACTCGTCGAGAGATTAACCATATCTCAGCTTTGCATGACAACAATGGTGTTCTTCGGCATGAGAAACTAGAGATTCAGTCCATTATTCATGATTACTTCAGTGACCTTTTTACCTCTACCGCTTGCAATCCTATCGATCTTCACCAAGCTCTCAGTGGAATTCGAAGTAAAATAGATGATGACATATGCGAACTCCTTGAATAATCCTTTACTGGTGATGAGGTTCAGAAAGCTCTAAAAGACATGCATCCCTTCAAATCCCTTGGACTAGACGGTATGAGTCCTATTTTCTATCAAAATTTTTTTGCATATCGTTGGATATTACTAATTCGGTCCTTGATTTTCTGAATACTGATTCCTTTCAAAAAAGCATCAATTATACCTTCATTGTCCTTATTCCAAAGATTAGATGCCCTAATTTGGTCAGTCAGTTGCGCCCTATTAGCTTGTATAATATTGTGTATAAACTGGCTTCCAAATGTTGCAAATAGAATAAAATCCTCTCTTCCTCAGCTGATTTCGGCTTCTCAATCGTCTTTCATTCCAGGTCATTTGATTATTGATAATGTCTTGATTGCTCATGAATTGCATCACTTTATGAAGAATCATAGGTCCTATACTCATCCTCTTATGTCTATTAAACTAGACATGAGCAAAGCTTTTGATCGTATTGAATGGTCATTTGTGATTCATGTCCTCCGTGCTTTAAACTTCCCTGACAACATCATCCATATTGTTAGTAATTACATGTCATTCTCATATCTTTTGAATGGAGACAATTTTGGAAAACCGGTACCTCAATGGGGTCTTCGCCAAGGAGATCCATTGAGCTCTTATCTTTTCATAATTTGCTCTGAAGTCTTCTCTTGCAACCTTCAAGATTTACAGAATTGTGGAAGAATACATGGCATAAAAATTTCAAGACTTGCTCCTTGTATTTCTCACATTTTTTTGCAGATGACACTTTCATCTTCGGAGATGCTACTATTAAGGAAACTACGTATCTTAAACAAGCTATATGTTTTTTTTTAGAAAGTTTCAGGTCAACGAATTAATTTTGACAAATCTAGCATTGTCTTCAGTCCAAACACATCACAAGAGGACATTGACTCTATTACTGCGGTTCTTGGTATGACTTTATCTTTGTCCCATGGGAAACATCTGGGGTGGCCTGCTCTTATTGGGAGAAACAAAGAGAAATTTTCACTTCTATCAATGATAAAATTTGGCAGCGCATTTCAGCCTGGAACCAGAAATTTCTCTCTAAAGCTGGAAAAGAACTTCTGATAAATCAGTGCTGCTAGCTATAACATATTATGCCATGACTTGCTTCAGTCTACCTGATGTTCTCTTGAATGACATATCTTCATGATCTCTAGCTTTTGGTGGGGAAAGAAAGATAATAAAATGAAAATCTCTTGGCTTGCTTGGAAAAAACTGACTACTAGTAAATCTGTGGATGGGCTGGGCTTTTGTGATATGAAGGCCTTTAACTTGGCTCTCTTAAGTAAACAAGGTTAGAGAATACTTACTTAGTCTTACTCTTTGCTTGCTCGTCTACTTAAGGCAAAGTATTTTTCTTCTTTGTCTTTTCATGATTCGCCACTTGGCAACTACCCTTCACGGTCTTGGCGCAATATTTTAGAGGGTAGAAAGGTTCTAAATCTAGGATGCCGATGGCTCATTATTTTTGGTACTAATAAAAAAATTCTTAGAGACTGTTGGCTGCCCCGCTCTTTAAGTTTCACTGTCCACAGAGTCCACCTGCCATATACGGATTTAACAACAGTGGATTCCCTTATTAACCATGCTTCTTACTCATGGAATGCAGATCTTGTGCGTCAGATGTTTGACTAGGATGAAGTGGAGCTTATCTTGTCCATTCCATTGAGCAATTCCCTATCACCGGACAAATGGATATGGCATCATTCTCGGAACTGAAGATTTTCCTTAAGATCAGCTTACCATAAGATAATAGGCTATGGCATTGCCAATGTTTCTACCCATCCTCCAAAATCTTCAAGTTCGGGATACCATCCTGTTTGGAAATAATTATAGAAGCTGAAAATCCCTCCTCGCATTGCCAATTTTCTTTGGCGCTGTTGTTTGAACTCTCTAACTACCTCGGATAATCTGTAAAAGAGAGGTATTCGAGTTATTGGACTCTACAAATTCTGCTCCTCAAGTGATGGTTCTACTTGTCATTTATTCTTCTATTATGGTTTTGCCACACGTTTGTGGGAATATTGTGATTTACTTAATTTTATTCATTACTTCCAGCAGCATATTTCTGAGCTTTAGTTCCGTGATATTCTCCTCTCGCATGATTCTATAGCTATTGAATTGTTCGTTGTTACTATCACCTATGGTATGCTCGTAATAGACTTATATTTGAGAATTCTTCTATGGAACCAAGAGAAATATCCCTTGCAGGCTTGCAGCTATTCGTTCTCTATTGGACTTCAAATCTGCTAATGTGTGGCCTGAAAGACACTCTCCATTCTCATCTACCCTCCATCTTCAACCACCAAAAATACTTTGAGCATATACTTTGATGGTGCAATATCTCGTGCTTCAAATTGTGCTGGTATTAATGTCTATATCCGGAATTCAAATAGTTCCTTTGTGTTCGGCCTTAGCAAAAGATTTGATGGTATCTCGGATCCTGAGGTAGCGGAATTTTTAGCCCTTCGCGAAGCTCTCCTAATAGTGGTGTCACGCAAGCTTTCAAGTTTTGCTATCATTGGTGATGTCTGTGATGTTATACTTTGTGCTCTTGGCAAATCGGAGAGTTCTGTGGCCGCGTATCCCTTACTCAAATATATTCAGCCTTTGGCTACTTCTTTATGTAATGTTTCATTTTGCTGGGTCAATCGTGCTTATAATGTAATTACCCACGAGTTCTCTTTCTATGCAAAAACTAATACAGTTCTTGAGAGGGCTTACCCTCTTGATTTTATCATGTCAACCAGTGCTGAATGCTTCCAGTGACTTTCAATATAATTACTTTTTTGGTAAATTACTAAAATCCCCTTCGAGGTTTGTCCAAATTATCAAATAAACCTCGTGGTTTGAAAAATTACCAATTACACCCTTTAAAAATATTTTTTTTAAATATAGTTAAATTTAAATAAATGGGTCTTGATGTCATTTTCATCCTTCTTTATTTTAAGAAAAAGTATATTTTTATTAATGTTCAAATAAAAAATAAGTTAAAGGGGGTAATTGATAATTTTTCAAACCACGGGGTTTATTTGGAGTTTGGACAAACCTCAAGGGGGGGTTTGGTAATTTACCCTTACTTTTTTCTGTAAAAAAAATATTTATAAAAATGATACATTTTTAATAAAAAAATGACATTTAATAAATAAAAAGTGATAACAGACCAATTGAACTGTTTTATGAATAAATAACAGGACACATAAAAAGTGATAACATTATTAGTAAAAAGTAATTACCGATCAATGAAAAGTGAAATCATTCTATTGAATAATTTTATGAACAATTCGTGAGATGAATAAAAAGTGACAATAATTTTAATAAAAAATTATATTTGATTAATAAAAAGTGACAACCGTTTTAATAAAATATTTTATGAACGATTCGTAAAATAAATAATAAGTGATAACATTTATAATAATAAGTGATACTTGGTCATAAAAAAATAAGTTATTTTTTTATAAAAAATAAAATAAAAATATAATTATTATTAGGGATAATTACAGTAAGATACATTAAAACTCCTTTATTACTATGAGATACAAACATATAAAAATATTACTACTAACTACATAATTATATAGTGATATTTCAATATTACCCTTACAATGTTCTGCGCATAAAGGTTTGTGTGTAGCAAAAGTTCGAGTGCAGCAAAAAAGTATGTGCAGCAAAAAAAGTGTGATGGTCCGGCGGAGGTCCGGCAGCGGTCCAGCGATCGGCAGGCGGCGGTTCGACGACCAATCAACGGCGGTCCACGGTGGTCCGGTGGCTGTGGGTGGGTGGGGGTTTAGGGTTTGTAATTTAAAGTGTGAGATTATAATGAATTAAGGTTATATTTGGTATTTTACTTTAATATTTTGTATGTGAGAGTAATTTTTTGAATTAATTGTATCTCCTAATAATTTAGAGTTCAAAGTGTGTACCTAGGAGTCATTTTTCCTAATAATAAAATAATCTATTTATCTTTTATTATTATTTAGTAAAATGAATTTGGGAAAAGTTTTGGAATCTTTTATATACTAAACGAAGGTTTTCTGATGTTGATTTATCAACTTAAGCTTAATTCATGGCTTAGGTATCAATTTGTTAGTTCTCTAATACTGATTTGTCAGCTTAAGATTAATTCATGGCTTTAATAATAAGTTGGATTATTATTTTCGGTGTCTTTTCCTACATAAGAGGATAAGTTAAGGACTTAATTGCAATTTAAATTATTTTTCTGACAAAACTATCCTTGAAACCCTAGCCGTCGTTCACACTCCACGTGATCCAAATTTTCATCGTCTGATACAGTGACTCCCTTCCTCCTATTGTTGTCTTGATCATACAAAGCTTCGAGAGAGAAAATGGAAAAGTGTTCCAAGTATAGATTTCAGACTTCTCACACTTTCTTTCTCCTTTTTCCAACATTCTATATCTTTTGAAATTGGAGTTTGAGGATAAAGACTAGGGTTGGGGCGATTCAAGAAAATTGATTCTAACCCTGACGGTAATGATGGACCGCCTTCTTACCGACTCCAATTTCTATTTGTTTCGTCAAAAGCGTGCTTCCTCCTACTGTTTTCTTAATCTTATGAAGTTTCGGGAGAGAGGTATGTACTTTGAGCCATCACCCATATCTCTAATATCATTTCTTTAACTTCTTGATGGTCTGTTATGACATAATTTTTTTATTTATTTTGAATGATAAAGTGCTTCAAACAGCGATGAATACAACACATATTCTGGATTAGGCTGACTTTTTGGTGTTATATATTATTGAAACTTAAGTTTTATTCTGGATTAGGGTGACTGTTTGATGTTATATATTGTTGAAACTTCAGTTTTTAGTTAACATTTATAGCATTTTTTTTGTTACTATACTTTATTTTTACACCAAGAATTTTAGGTGCTTTCAAAACCTTGATTCCTTCCTTCACTTTCAAGCTCAACATCCTTACTTGAATCTCTTTTTTTTTTCAAATAAGGGCACAGTTTTAGGCACTACCTTTTTTAATGGGGTACCCGTTTCAGACACTATCCCTTTATGCAATAATTTAACCATTATCTTCAATAATTTTTATCACTTATTTCCACCAAATTATTTCTCCTTCTCTTATCTTCTTCATAAGACACCAACTTAACTCCTTCAACGCCCTACTAGGCAGGAATTTTTAAAGTTAGCAAATGGATCAATTGGATAATTATGTAGGCTTCCAACAAATAAAGTTTAAAGGCGCAAAATGGTTGACTACAAATAATTTTAATGGGTAAGATAATTTGGCTAGTGACTAATAAATAACAAAGATGGCCTAAAATCATTTCCTATTATCTAATCAAACACGTAGCTTCAAGTAAGATGTAAAGCCAAGTTCTAGAACATGTATAATAATGATACGCACAAGAATAAACTGAATCATGCAACTTTCATGATTTGAAAAGGCCCAAATCTCACATGGCTGTAGGAATGAACGAGCAAACCTAATAAAGTAACATTGCTAATTTTTCATGCATATAATTAAACTTTAAGTATCTCAATATCAAAGTACAACATCAAATTGCTTCTCAAACACAATCACACATATAATAATATCAAGCGTTAAGAAAAATTAGAAAATCATCCTAGAGAACTAAAAATCAACTATACTGACACTAGGATCAACGCCCAACAACTAAACACTAATAAAAACACTTGGAAAATCATCCTAGAGAACTAAAAATCAACTATACCGACACTATGATCAACACACAACAACTAAACACTAATAAAAATACTTGGAAAATCATAAAAAATCGAAAAATCAACATTCACGAATTAATCGAAAACATCAACTAATCGCAAAAAATCAACCCTCCAAACAAACAAAACAAAACAATGTAGAAATTTTACTTCAGTGCGACAAGACAAATGTATGTACGTAACCCCCCCAAACTTAGATCAAACAAAGTGAGAAACTAAGTTTGCATAGAAGTATATACCCTAGTCGAGCAGCACCTAATAAAATTCCTACACAACACAAACACATAAAAACATTAAATATGGGAGGGATAGCCCCCAACAATCGCTCATGCTTAACGTCGGAGAGTCACGATGGAATACCTCTTTTTGAACTATTTGATTAGAGGACAGTCTTCTCGCATTCTCACTTTCAAGTACTTCCATCCTCTCTTGTTCGCACCAATCACCTCACATTTCCTTGTCACCAAAACAGGAACCTTTGAATTTCTTTCCTCCCATGACTGTCTTGATTCCTCCTTGTCAATCCTCCACTCAATTGTAGAGTCAACCTGCGTAGCAAAACGAGGATTAAACAAGTTAGAACTTTCATTACCGATATAATCATGCATATCACATACTAAAAATAGAAATTGGCTTTTAGACAGAAAAAAGAAAAAGACAGAAATGCCCCAATTCATGCTATTATATATATAAAGATTTTGTACTAATCAGTAATATATCTTATTTTAAAATTCAACAAAATTTTATATTACCTAAATAATAAATTTGTGTACTTTTTAAACTTTTATTAATATATAATACACCTTTTTAATAATTAATATATTAATTTAAATTTAATAATTTAATTTATTTTGTGTGCAGTGTTAATATCATGTCAATTAATTTTATTTGTTGCGTAAAATTATGTTATGTGCTGCATAACTTTTGTGTGTCGCGTAATAGATGTGTCATTTGATGTTATTTGCAGCATGAAAGGATGTTATATGTAGAGCATAATTGTTATGTGCATCAAATTTTTTTTATGTAGTAAAAATAGCTCATGTGCAGCATTAATTTAGAGTAATTTGATGTTATGTGCAGCAAAAAATAAGTAAATTAAGAGGGTGACGATCTTAAAATGGGTCTGAATTCATTTGAGTGTAATCCATATGACAAATGATAATAACATAATTTTGAAAACTCTTACGGCTAGATTGGTATGACTGAATGGAATAATGATGTAATGTAATGAATTTGTGAATGGAATAGAGATGGGAAATGAATGATTAAAAATAATAATTATCATGATTGGTATGGTTTAGAAATAACTCAAGTAATAGAAAATGAATTACTAAACTGGTTCTAATCTCATAAATAATATTTTATAGTATTAAATTTAAATTTTAAATATGAATTATCTAATTAATTAAAATATCAATGAAAATTTTATATATTAAAAAAAATTCAATCAAGATTTTATATTTAAAAGTGTTAAATCTTTAATATACTAAAGGAGAGTTTAATTTTCATGAGGTGTCGTCACCAGAATTAATCTCAATTATTTTATTTTTAAATTAAAATTAAAAATTTTTATTATTTTAATTATTATTCAAAATTTAATGTACTTGAGTACATATATTATTTTAAGATTTGATATGATATTATCAAATTACTATTAATTAAAAAATAAGACTCTTTATTCATTCGCTCTACACACATAATTTATTCATCACGACGAACAAAAGCTGTAGAAAGGTGTCCATTTATTTTTTTTCTTTTATATTTTTTAAATTATTTATTTATTTATTTATTTTTGGTTTTATTTCTATTTTTTCTTTAAATTATTAACATGTAATTTTATAATCTTTTGTTTTTTTACGTAATTTACTTATTTTTTCATGGTTATTTTTTATAATTTTTTTAATTAATTTTTTTTATGATTTCACTTTTGATTATATTTTACTTATTGTTTCTTTTATATTTTTTATATTCTCCTTTGATTATTTTTTATTTTTATTTATTTATTTTTTTAATTGTTAGTATGTAATACTGATTAAATTTTTTTATTTAATTGTTTTTAGTATTAATTCTGTTTATTATTATTATTATGTAATTTTTTTCAATTTTTTACTTTATTAATTTCACTTTTCATGCTTTTGGAAAGTTATTTAATTAATTTTGGTATGATTTTTTTTATTACGTTGATAATTTTTTTTCTTTGTTAGTTTTATTTTTTTTAATTAATTTTTTTTTATTTTTTTTAAATCAGAATTCTCTTTATAGAAAAAAAGCTTATCATGTGTCAATTTTGGTTAATTTAATTTAATTTAATTATATATTATTTTAATTTATCATTTATCTTAAATTTGAAAACTTAAAATCTTTTATAAAAGATAATATATTTGATATTTATCTTTAAAAAAACAATATTACTTTTTTTTATCTTATTTGAATAGATTAATCTTTATATTTCATACTTATTTAAAAATAAGCAGAGAATCTTTCTTTTATGTATTGATTCATATTAATATTTAATTTTAATAAAATAATATTTTTATATTTGTTTTGTTTTGATTTCTTTAATTTATTTATAATTTTAAAGAAAATTTTAAATTAAAAAAATGTATTCTTTCAAAATATGAAAAATATTTTAAAAAAAGATATAAGAGTATGTGATCAATTCAAATCTTAATTTGAAAAATTAATTTAATTTTTTTTAGTAAATCAATTTAACAACGAAATTAAACTTTTACCAATGAAAGAAAATTCATATTTGAGAGTATATAAATTGAATTTTACTTTTTAATAATTTAAACTATATTAGATTATAATTGAATAGAATAAATATTAAATTAATTATACAATTTATTAAAAATTTAATGAATAAAATTAAAGTAATATATTTTTACTGGGTATATAAATTTTATGAATTTTTTTTTTAATTTATAAATAATTTAATATTTTTATTTTTTATTAAATAATATAATAACAATGATTTTAATTAATATATTATACGTTAAACATAAAATATTAATATATTTATAATTTTTAATTATATGTATATATTATGGTATAAATTAAAAGAATATTTTTATAATTTTTTATGGTTTATATTATGCTACATAAATAAAAAGAAAATACAATTGATTCCTCCAAGGATGGGAATGGGGAATACCATGGGGGTGGGATGAATCGTCATTCTTTGTTTAAGGGAATGGTGATTCCAAAAGGAATGATGATTCCTATTCCAAATACATACAAATCGTGAAATTAGGAATCAAATTAGGAATGGTGATTCCATTCCTAATCGATTACTATGTACCAATCATGCTGTTAGATATATTAAGTAGGATTACATTTCTTATTTTAAATTTTAATTATATAAGGTAGTTTGTCATTTTTTTTTTGTATTCAACAATAATATTTTATATTGTAGGTATCTATAACTATTTGGGTTTACTAAACAAAAAACTGTTTAAAGAGAAATTATAAAATAAACACAATGACACCAACAATATTATTCAAATGATGAACGCTGAAGAATGTAAATGCTTACAAATACATTATGATACTAGTAAAGAGAATTGTATATAAAGTATATCAATATGAACACCATTCTCGTTCTTTAGGCAAAAATATATACAATGATTTATTTCGGTAGGATAAAGTTCTTTGATTTCATAAAGAAGTGAGTTAAAAATATTACCTTATAACTTTGTATATATATTTAATCCCATATACATCTTGTGACCAAATCAATCACATTGTTCTTCCTTTGAGTTTAAGAATATAATATGCTATAATAATAGCACTCAATAATAAATATAATTGATTTTGATTTGCTTAACAGCTCCAAAATTTCATGATAAATCAAGCATTTTTCATTAGGAAATAATACACTCATAATTATAGAATATATTGAATACAAAAAGAAAAATTAAGCATATCTTTATGTTGCTTAGAAGGAGTTTTGCTTAAAATGATAAACTTTGTACACACAGATATTATTGAACAAATTAGAAAATAAAAACATAAAGATATAATAACCAACGAATACGAAAATGAAGTAGTATGTACAAAATTAAAAAATAAATTTAGTAAATATATATAATAATTTATTAAAAAAATTGCGAAATATTATAAGTATGGATAACATGCATCATGGCAATAGAAAGAAGTGAATCTGAGCGAAATAAGTCATCATCTTATGTTTAAAAAAAATCAGACGTTATCATCTAAGGTTCAGTAGTTGTTGCCTTGCAAATCCCCTCAATCTCCAATTACATAGATCAATAAGTTTATGCAAGAATAATGAGAAAATTAATATCAATATAAAAAATATATATATAATACCACTTCCCTAATTTCTAATTTTAAGTTTACTTATATATTGAAAACTCTTATTTGAATTATGAATAAAATGAAAAATCATACTCAGAAGAATGAAAAAAATACTTACAGACATTATGGTAGAGATTGTAGAATATGCCAAACACTATTGTTTAAATGTAAGCACTTCTAAGAATTAAAATTGAATCTATAAAAATAGATAATACATTTTTATATTAAAATCTAAAAATTAAGGTATTGTACAGATAATATATATGAATAGTTAGAATTATAAAAAATAAGAATTAAAATGGGATCTATAAGAATAGATCAATACGTCATCAAATTTAAAAATAAGGTGCTACCCTTACCATGATAAATGGATAATAAGAATTATAGAATACGTAAGAGTTAAAAATTTGTAAAAATATGTGAGATCCTAAAATTTATTTAGGTTTAGAAAAAATATTCTAAAACAACCATTAAAGCCTAATCAATAAAACCTAATCAATAAAATATTGAATGTAAATTATAAAGATAAAAATGATGAATATTTTAAAATAAAAAAATTTAACACATCATCCTTAAAAATCTCAGCAGACGACACGTGGAAAAGGAGAAACTCTCCTTTAATTTACTAAGTAGAATCCTTTAAAACCTGACGACGCGTGGGCAAGGAGAAACTCCCGTTTAGTTTACTAGGAGATTCTTAAGGATATTCATTTTAATTAGTAAGGATATTAGGAGTACTTTTGAAAATTGTTAATTGAAATTTTAAGATATTAATATTTAATTAAATTTTATTTTTAAATTTGAAAAACATAGAGTATCAGTTACTCTGTCTCCTTTCAAATTGCATACTTTTCATTTTGAATTTTCCCACAAAAGTTATCTCCCTAAAAAAAGTAAAAGGTCAAAACAATCATCATTCCACGTACACTTTATTTACAAAAAAAGCACTCAAATCTAACACACCTAACATATTTTATGATTTATTTATTACAAAAAAACATCATAATACCCCTAAAAATAATCACATTTATTAATATTCGTGTCGAGAGAAGTGTGCAATGGGTCAGAAGGAGTAGTTTTTTTTATGGTAAAGGGTATTACATTTAATTATTATGGACATTACTTTGTAACCAGATCAAATTTGAGCGCATGCCAAATCTTTTTGTCATTTTAGAGATGGCAATATAATTAATTTTTTAAGAGTTGATATCTTGTGCATTTGGGTACACGCGTGTATTAAATTTTATACAATAATATATGTGTTTTTTAATAAATATATATCTTTTTTATACTTAGTTTTTCATTTTATAAAAAATTCGCTAGCAAAATGTATAAGCTTGATGCGTTTTTTCTTTGCACATAAAATTAATTCCCAAGTATTAAGGTTATCAGTTGCAGCTTAAGCAAGCGACCAAGTTAAATATCGAACCCAAATGACGGCGTATTATCAATTTAATTATTTACCAAATTAATTAAGACGAAAAGCAATAAGAGTTGTAGAATTATTTATCAACTAAAATACTAAAATTAAATAACAAATAAAATAAAATAATACTAGAAGAATACGAAAGTGGATCAAGTAGGAGAATAGGTAGCTCTAGGGTAATCCAATTTTACTACTTAACTTCCCTCTTAAGTGCAAGCCGACTTTACCTTATGGACTATGGACGCATCACTAAACCATGCAAATCTACTCCATAGACACAAGTAAATATGTGTGTAACACGTGTAAATAACCTCGGAACAAGAGAAGTAATTTCACCCTATTTCTAGGTACTATCAGCATCAATTATTTTCCACGTCTGGAATCTAACCCGATATGATCTCCCTTTATAGGTAATATAGAATTACCCTCTTTATCCTGCTTATTAATCCAAATTCAATTCAATTAATAAACATTCATATATGACAGTTCTAATGAAGTTTCGGAGTTCCCTCACTTAGAATCACAACAATAAACCCTGTTCAGCAGTGAACGCGCTCAATCAACAACCAAGATATATATTCAGACTCTATATAACAGTTGAAGATGCACAAAACGACTCTGCATATGGGTTAAAAATATGCAATCATATATAAAATAAATCCACATGTGATGTTGTACGAAGGACACACAAGAAAAATTAATTAATTCATAAAACCTTAAAAAACCCTAGGTCTACCAAAGCGGTTCTAGCCTATGATGTTGCAAAGAACAATCATGGGGGTTAGATAGATTTTACCCGTATGTCTGGAAAATACAAGACAAATTAGGAAACGAATAAAACCCTAGATGTGGGCGTCGTCGCGTCTTTCTCTATCTTGAATCCTCCTCTTGGTTCTCTTCTTGATTCCACAAATGAATCTTTAAAGTGATGGATGGATGGAGGAAAGAATGTGGATGATGGTTGGGGGGCGATCCCCCCTTGTGGGGTGTAGGATGATTGTGTTGCTGTTCTCCTCCAATGATTAATGATGTGATGTGCATCCCTTTTATACTTGTAAGTGTTGGATTGTATACTAAAAGTCTAGGTTTTTGTATGAACAATGTTTAAACAATTAATTTGAAATGAGAATCATATGATCAAATGATTGCGTCTTATAATTTATTTATATGCATGATGCAATAGTCCACTTACTTTATACTGTAGATAATATGTTGTGCGACAACACGCGGAAGATCATATTATCGGTTTCCTTATAAAGTATAAACAGATGCTCACAACCGAGATAGACGGGGACTCTCTATCGAGATGGTTGTAGTGTGGTTTGGTATTAGCTTGTCTTGGCTATAGAATCACTCTAGTGCACTTATGTGTATTGAGCAGGACCACCTGAGATCGTTCAACTTATACTGACTTATAGAAGAACTTGATCTCTGTTATTATGGATGTTCGTGCTCTTAATCCCTATACAATAACCTCGACACGTAGGGCAGTATATATTTCTTTGATTCATCAATGGGTGAGATTTAGATGCAATTAAATCAATAAACTCGGTGAGTTGGGAAATAGTGTTGTATCTATGGTGTGCTGTTGATTGTAGAAGGAATCCGTGTCCGTCATAGGTTGATGATGTCCCCTTGAGGAGCTCATAAGGATTATCATGTAAACCCTGCAGGTGGAATTTATTCCGGCATGATAATGAGGTTGAGTGGTACTACTCTTGGATGAGATATTAATTAATTGAGTTGTCAGTAACTTAAATTAATTAATGGACATTGTATATCTTAAACATGGGGAGACTAACGGGCTCATAATAAGAAGGAGCCCAAAACGTAACTTTGGGATTGGTACGGTAGTGCAGTAATAATATTTTAGTGGAATATATTATTATTATTGGACTTAAGTATAAGCTTTGGGCTAAGCTTGGATACTTAAGCCCAATGGAGGCCCAACCCAATTTCTCCTCCTGGTCCCTGCTGTAGCCCATGTATATAAGTCACCTCAGCTTATCTGGAACCCTAATCTAATTCATTATTCACGTGTGATGAGGGTTGATAGCAGATTGAGTAGGTCTCGTAGATCGTCGCCCACACGACGTTGAGATCGACTTGGGACATACAGCAGAAGACCGGAAGGTCGTTTGCTGCTGCAGTTCGTCATGTTACAAAATTCATATAAAATCGTACAGTTATCCGATTTTGATGTATTATATATTGACGGAAAGCCGTCGAAGAGAGGATCGTCTGACCGCAAAGACCACTCAATTCCGACATCAGAATAAGAACTTATGGCTATTCTCGTGGGACTGCGCAGTCTACCAGCGAGAATTCAACCTCTACATCAACCCTTGGTGAAAGGTAATGCGTTTCATGTTTACTTGCTTCCGCTGCTTGTTAGAAATACATGGAACCCTAACGGGTCACGTTAACCAAATGATCGAAAGCCAACAATTGGTATCAGAGCTTCGGTTTCGTGGTGAAGCGTGACACGTTAGGCTAGGGTTTATGTGATTAATTTTTCAGAATTAGGATCACATGTTTAGGGTTTTGGTTTTATTGCGCAAACCATGAATATCCCTATATGATATATACCCTGTATCATATCTATTCGTCCATGGTTGTGTGTGAGAGGATTCGACGAAAACTGTTCGTCAATTTCACATGCAAGGAAGAAGAAAAAGAGGGCAAAAATAGAATCACGTTTTTGAGAGAAAATCCAGCGCAGTGATATTGCAGATGCAATTACCGGAGTTTCAACGGTCGGATTGAGCTGTAATTTGGTCAGCACGTTCAGACCTTGTGGATGTACATTCTGAACGGTGGAGATCGAATTTGGAGCTTTTTCTTGTTGG
Source organism: Pogostemon cablin (assembly GCA_023678885.1). NCBI lineage: Eukaryota > Viridiplantae > Streptophyta > Magnoliopsida > Lamiales > Lamiaceae > Pogostemon > Pogostemon cablin. The sequence continues at coordinate 29,756,401 of CM042963.1, forward strand.
GATTACGCTGAAAACAGAAGCAGATATTTGGCCGATTCTGTTTTGCGCAGTCGAGGGAAAAGAGCTGTTTCTCTCAAAATAACCGTTGGATCGACCTGTAATTTGGACAGCATGTTCAGGACTTACAGTTATAGATTCTGGACGGTGGAGATTGGATTCTGAGATTTTTGAAGTTTCGAACTACGAACGAGAGTTGGTGTAGTTTGGTGTTGCGCGTTGGGCTGAACTTGATTCCATGCAAGTAGGCCCTTGGACGAGCGACAGTCCGGGCGAGGGGCGCTCGTCAAGGCACTTGGAGCGCTCCCTGACATGATTGATGGTGGGATATGACGATGGACGTCTTGGGGCACAAGCAATCCTGCTTGTTGCGTAAGGCATCGATTCCACAGTAGGAGTGTCGGACAAGACATTAAAATTTAGAGGCGTTTTTATTCCTAATATATATAACTGTCATAATTGATTTAATTGTCTATTATTGTTATATATATATGGATGCCTGATCTCTATGATTTATTGTCTTATATAGAAGCATGCTAGATTGCGTATTATATTTGGTATATTATATGCATGTATTGCTAGAGTGTTGGATAAGACATCCAATTTTAGGAAAACTAATTCCTAATATATAACTGCCATAATAGATTGTATATTATTGTTATATATGGATGTCGAATTAATTCCTAATATATGACTGCTATAATTGATTTAATAATCTATTATTGTCATATATGGATGTCGAATTAATTCCTAATATATAACTGCTATAATTAATTGTCTATTATTGTTATATATGGATGTTGAATTAATTCCTAATATATAACTGACATAATTGATTTAATTATCTATTATTGTTGTATATGGTTGCTCGTCGATATCGATGATTTCGATAATCTAGACGATATCGACGATCGATATCGATAGTTTTGGAATGTTGATAATCTTGATGTTTTTCGAATATTTGATAATCTAGTCGATATCGATGATTTTGATAATCTGGACGACATCGACGGTCGATATCGATGGTTTCGAAAATTGGACAATCTGAAAATTTCAAAAGTTTGATAGTTTGGAAGTCTTTGCTGATATTCGTGCCTGATGGCGAACAATCGAATTCGCTGATATATAACTGTTAATGATTGATTTAAATATTGATTATTGTTATATATGTATGCATGACTCTTTGGGATTTACTGCCTTATGTGCCGTGATAGGAGCATGCTAGGATTGCGTATATTATTCCGAATATTATATGCATGTAAAAACCCTCGGTTTTAAATAACTAAGTGGGAGAGGGAATTGGTAAAAATTCCCGCAGCCTCCATTATTGGTTTGTAAGTGATGTGAGTAAACTTGCGTGTTGGCAATAGGCCTTCCTCCCTAACGGATGAGTTTATTCACAGATCACTGGTACAGACTTCATTACATAATTATTGTTTGTAATGTGGCACATGAACTTGCGTGTTGGCAATAGGCCTTCCTCCCTAACGGATGAGTTTATGTGGGGCTCACTGGTACAAACTTATAATTGATGATTGTAGGAAGCTATCCGAGCGCGTGTGTACTTCTCCAACTGTAAGGCACACAAGCTCGCGCAGTGGACTTGGGATCAAATAATGGTGTACACTTAGGTGTAAATAATTAGTATCCTCCCCAACGGAGTCACTGCTATTATTTGCATGGCTAAAGAGGAACCGACTATTAATTATTTTGTCATAAAGTTAGGTTGACAAATGAAATTAATGGGTATAACCTTCTCTTGTAAATGTTTGGGTTTGTAAACGTCCACACTAACGTGGCTTACAGACTCACGGTGCTTGAGATGTCGGTGAATTTTATTTTTATATTGTTTTGAGGGAATCAATATAAAAGGATAAAATTTGAAGATTTGATCGGTATATTTATTTATGATTCTCTGTAATTTCAAATGGTTTTATCTCTCTTATTGTTAACTAAAAGAAATTATATTTATTGGTCCAAAATTAGATGATTAGAAAAGAATCTTGGTTTTGATTTTACTGCTTAAGAAAATAAAAATGTGTTCTCCCTTAAGGATGTTCATGATGCCTATTAAAGTCTCTAGTGGGGAGGTGAGAGGTTCATAGAAATATGATGGTCTCATGTAACTCTTCAGATACTTGAGTAAGTTAAAAGGTGGTAGGTTATGATTGAATTTGATGAATGAATTGGATACATGGAATAAAAGTTGAAGGGGAAACCTAAGTCAATTTTATTCTCCATAATTGCCTAGATGTTTTGAGTAAGTTTCTCCTAAATTACAAGAGGTTATATATGGTGGGGAATTTCTGACAAAACATGTGGCAAAGGAAATTCAATTTCATCAAGATGTGAACAAGACTTGTATCTCATTCACTAGTCGTTGAATCGTGATTAGTGATGGCATCTACTAACACGTTGTGTGTAGATACAGGAATCACTAAAAGCCTACGACTAAGTGATGATGAGATTTTTATGTACATGGGTAATACTACGAGAGTAGTGGTTGTTGCAGTGGGAGTTGTTTATTTATCTTGCGATATGAATAAACGTTTGATTTTATGAAATTGTCTTTACGTACGTTTTCATAGAAAGAATTTGATTTCGGTTTCTATGCATTAATAGATGGATACTCCATTTCATTTAAATGACATGGTCATTATAATGAAGGATAGAGTTGTAATCTGTTATGGTACGTTGGTGAACAATTTGTATACTCTGAAATCATGTTTATCCCCTGGATGTGACAAATAGTAATTAATAATGAGTCTTCTAATCTAGTAAGAGAAAGGTACCTTCAGAAATGAATTTCCCACCTTAATGGTGTGACGAATAGAAGGAATAGCACTCTTATGGTAGTGATTAGATAGATGATGAATTATTTGGAATTACTAAATTCATTTTATGGATATGCCCTAGGAACAGTAATTCGTAAGAATGTTTTTCTGTTTGTGGGATATCCTAGAAAAATGAAGGATGATTTATTTAGTCCACAAGATCGAAGAGTGATTGTTAACACAAACACTAGATTTTTGGAAAAAGAACTATGTAATAAATCAAATACACATGTATAAGTTGTTCTAAAGGAAGTGAGAGGAAAACACAAAGTATTAGTACCAAGTGTACAAGAGGATATACCACAAGGTAAACTGCGACGCGTGTCACATCTGATACACAATTGCGTGTAGTGTCTTCTCGTAGTGGGAAGGTTGTTCTAAAACCTGATAGATATATGTTTTGGGAGAGTCGTGAGGCTTGGTCCCTAGTAAACATGGAGTTAACCCACGAATACGACGAAGAACTACAAGATAGAAATGCGAAATCTTAATAAGTTGCAATGAATGTTGAAATAGGATCTATGGATTCTAAATAAGATCTGGATGATTGTAGAACCACAAATGGTGTAAAAGCCATTGGAAGTGGTCATACAAAATAAAAGAGGATCATACGGTAAGGTGAAAACCTTGGAAGTAAAGCTTGTTGGGAAAAGGTATACTCAGAAAGAAAGGGTTCGATTATGAGAAAACCTGTTCGCCAGTAGCTGTGCCTATATTGATCCGGATTCTTTTATATGTTGCTACTCATATGGAATATGAGGGATAGCAAATAGATGTCAAGACAACTTTCCTAATTGGAAGTCTTGAGGAAAACATCTATGTGAAGCAACCAGAGTGATTCATTGCAAAGGGCTAAGAGCATTGTGATAGGAAGCTTAAAAGTGTCCATCGATGGACTAAAGCAAGCTTCAAGATCATGATGCATCCGTTTTGATGAGGAAATCCAAAGATATGGATTTATTCAATGCGCGGATGTGTCTTGTGTATTGAAAAGAGTGATGGAAACGTGGTGGTATTACTTGTACTATACATAGATATTATCTTGCTCATTGGAGACAATGAAAGAGTATTATCGGGCGTATGGGGTATGGTTAATAAAGCGGTATAAGATGAAGGACTTAAGAGGAGCAAAAATATCCTTTTGATCACGGTAATACGGATCACAAGAAAGGATGTTATGCTTATCTCAAGCTTCATGAAATGATACAATCCTTACTCGTTTTAGCATGTGACTTTATCTAAGGAAATGTGTCTTGAGACACAAAAGGAAGATAAAGGAGATGAAAGCAGTTCCTTATGCTTCGGCAAATGAGGAAGCCTAATCTAAGGAATGCTATACATGAGTATGGATATCTGTTTTGCTAAATGCAAGAACAGTGGGTATCAACGTAACCTGGAACAAGAATGATGAGCTGTGGTAAGACATATATGAAGTGCCTGAGAAGGACTGGAAATTATATGTAAGCTTACTGGACAGATTCACTGCTTCTTGTGGATTACGTAGATTCAGATTTTTTAGTCAGATTGGACGGCAGTAAATCCACCTCAAGGTTATGTGTTTAATTTTAGGAAGTTGAGTCATAATGTGGAGGAGTGTTATATAGAAATATATTTCAGACTTCGGACTCCATATGGAAAGATGATAAATTGGAGCCTATGAGGCAACCAATGTATCTGTATGACTCTAGAAACTTCATGATGGACTTTGTAGTGTTTCTAAGTTTGTCCAAGGATATCAAAATTTATATTGATGATATTGGTGCAGTTGCAAACTTGAAGGAATCACAAGTCCATAAGGCAATTAAACACATGGAGCGCGAGTACCACCTGTTATGAGAAATCGTATGATGAGGGGAAGGTTGTTGTCACCTAGATTGCATCGGATGATAACCTAGTAAATCCATTAACAAGGACTTTAAGGCGAGAGCTTTTGATGGCCGAGTAGTGGGAGTGGAAATCAGATGTATGGTAGAAGACATAACAGCATAGTCTTTTAGTATAAGTGGGAGATTGTTGGATTGTATACTAAAAGTCTAGGTTTTTGTATGAACAATGTTTAAACAATTAATTTGAAATGAGAATCATATGATCAAATGATTGCGTCTTATAATTTATTTATATGCATGATGCAATAGTCCACTTACTTTATACTGTAGATAATATGTTGTGCGACAACACGCGGAAGATCATATTATCGGTTTCCTTATAAAGTATAAACAGATGCTCACAACCGAGATAGACGGGGACTCTCTATCGAGATGGTTGTAGTGTGGTTTGGTATTAGCTTGTCTTGGCTATAGAATCACTCTAGTGCACTTATGTGTATTGAGCAGGACCACCTGAGATCGTTCAACTTATACTGACTTATAGAAGAACTTGATCTCTGTTATTATGGATGTTCGTGCTCTTAATCCCTATACAATAACCTCGACACGTAGGGCAGTATATATTTCTTTGATTCATCAATGGGTGAGATTTAGATGCAATTAAATCAATAAACTCGGTGAGTTGGGAAATAGTGCTGTATCTATGGTGTGCTGTTGATTGTAGAAGGAATCCGTGTCCGTCATAGGTTGATGATGTCCCCTTGAGGAGCTCATAAGGATTATCATGTAAACCCTGCAGGTGGAATTTATTCCGGCATGATAATGAGGTTGAGTGGTACTACTCTTGGATGAGATATTAATTAATTGAGTTGTCAGTAACTTAAATTAATTAATGGACATTGTATATCTTAAACATGGGGAGACTAACGGGCTCATAATAAGAAGGAGCCCAAAACGTAACTTTGGGATTGGTACGGTAGTGCAGTAATAATATTTTAGTGGAATATATTATTATTATTGGACTTAAGTATAAGCTTTGGGCTAAGCTTGGATACTTAAGCCCAATGGAGGCCCAACCCAATTTCTCCTCCTGGTCCCTGCTGTAGCCCATGTATATAAGTCACCTCAGCTTATCTGGAACCCTAATCTAATTCATTATTCACGTGTGATGAGGGTTGATAGCAGATTGAGTAGGTCTCGTAGATCGTCGTCCACACGACGTTGAGATCGACTTGGGACATACAGCAGAAGACCGGAAGGTCGTTTGCTGCTGCAGTTCGTCATGTTACAAAATTCATATAAAATCGTACAGTTATCCGATTTTGATGTATTATATATTGACGGAAAGCCGTCGAAGAGAGGATCGTCTGACCGCAAAGACCACTCAATTACGACATCAGAATAAGAACTTATGGCTATTCTCGTGGGACTGCGCAGTCTACCAGCGAGAATTCAACCTCTACATCAACCCTTGGTGAAAGGTAATGCGTTTCATGTTTACTTGCTTCCGCTGCTTGTTAGAAATACATGGAACCCTAACGGGTCACGTTAACCAAATGATCGAAAGCCAACAGTAAGCTCTCCTTATGAACCTTGGATGGGGCTTTTCTTGGAAAACACGGAAATACACGCAACTGGACATACGGAATTACTAAAATAGGATTTCGTGTCCCCACTCGACCAAAACAGTCTTGGTCGAGCGGAATTGGCTTTTGTCGAGCAGAGGTCGAGCGGCATACCTGTTCGCGGATTCAAAATTTTCACGATGCTCGACCATCGCTCGACCAAAGTGTCTTCGTCGAGCAGATTTTCTTCAGGTCGAGCGGGGTTGCGCAGTCTGACCATTTCACGTATAACTTCCACATTGAACCCCAATTTGAGTGATTCTTGCGCTCATGCGATCCTCTCTTCCTTGGATTTCTATATATATAAAGAACTCTTAGAAAATTCAATATTTGAATATGTAACAAGTCATGCAAAGTGACACAGTCGTGCTGAACAGGAACAGCTTGCGCGACGTCACTATTTTGATCATAACTTTCTCATTTGGATTCTGATTTGGGTGTTTTTTACGCCAAAACGAACCTCTCTTCTGTGGCTTTCCAACCATGTATCACATATCTAATTCAGAGTCCTTAAAACACAGAAAAATTACACAAGTTGGAGGTGCATTTTTTAGCATTCTTACACAAGTTGCACATTTTTTCCAACTTTGCACTTTTGATCATTTTTCCACCTAAAACACAATAAAATACCTCAAACGCACCTTTTTCTCATATATATCGAGTATAAGATACTTGTGCTAATATACGACAATAATTCCATCAAAAATGTGTTATATTGGACACTAAAACACGCTTATTTTCACTCTCAACAATCCCCCAAACTTACCCGTTGCTCGTCCCGAGGCAACAAAATAAAAATAAAGATAAAGAAAGTAAGAAAATTAGTGGAAAAATAAGGATTATGACACATACTCCATTCAAAATACAATTGTCCTCAACTCAAGTCATGCAACTCTCTTTACATGTAATAATAAATTCATAGCATACAAGATAAGACAATCACCACCAATTCAAATGCTCCATTCACATGTTCTCACGGGAAGTATATATCACTCGCACTCAAGTGTAAAAGATGTACACTTAGGGGTTAAGGTGTTTACGCTCAAATCAATTCAAGTGCAAGCATAACCATAAGCTTGCTTAATGTCTCAAACTCTCCACCACTAAAAGCATGATTTGACAATGGGATCAAAAAGGACTTTTCTTTTGGATGTAATGTTGGCTCTTTGGTTAAGGTAGGAAATATATGGATAAGTGACTCAATACTTAGATCAATCAAGCCTGCAGTCTTTCTCGATCTTTCATTTTTCCTCATCACTTCAATTAAGCACAACATCCTCCTCAACTCCTTCACTTTTTTTCTTCATTCTAGCACAATATTTTTTTCTTCTCTTTTTTTTCTTCTCGAGGTACCAGTTTCGGTCACTACCTTGCACATCCTCCATAGGGTACTATATTTAAACACTACCCCAGGGTGTTTGATTCAATGGAGTACTAGATTTAAGCACTACTCCATGATTCTCTTTAGATGCATTTTCAAGCTCAATCACTGTTTCAACACCAATTTTATTCCTTCCCAATCTGTTATAGAACTCCATCAACACACTTTGAAAAGCTATTAATTCTCTTCAAGAAGGACAATCAAGGCTCAAAAAATTCAGATGCTCAGAGTGGCTATTTCTCATAGGCTGCCAAGGAATAAGGTTTTTAGGCTTAACGGGGCTAACTACGAATAAACATCATTTGGTAAGGAATTATTTGGCTAAGTAACTCATAAATTCAAGGATGGCCTAAATCATCTCCCATTATCTAACACACATGTAGTTTCAAATAAGACAAGAGGCAAGTTCTAGAATACACACACAAGAATGACACTCACCAAAAAGAAATATCATATGATTATGTACATGATAAAGGCTCAAAATCTCACATGGGTTCGTAACAAGTAACAGAGAACTTTTCATGAAAAGTAATATCCCACAAGTACACATAGAATTTCATATCACAATATAACTCAAGTACACTTTCTTCATCAATTTCAAGAGCATATGAATTTCAACACAATTTAAACAATTTAAGCTCACATGGATCACCAAAACCAAAAACTCAATCCTTCCACTCTCATGAATTAAAAGCACACATAAAAATTAGAATAAAGAAATGAGGGCACCTGATTTTTCTTCAACGTATCCACGAGCTCCTCGAGTTGTTCAACTCGGTCAGGTCAAAGCCTCAATTTACCTGTTTCTATCATCAAAGCTCAACATACCTCATCATCACAAGATTCATAAATAATAATATAGGAGAACTATAAGAAAGAATCAATTGACTATCTAATCGACTCCACACACTAGACACCAATACGACACACTAAATATTAGGTAATTTGCAAAATATCAACATACCAACACCGGTTAAAATATTAATATGCCGCAAAAAATCAACTTCCTATCAAACAAACAACCAAAGAAAGGAAAAATTATACCCTTAGTGCTTATAAGACGAGGTAAGTACATCACACCCCCCAAACTTAGTAAAAACATAAGTCGAAACTAAGTTTGAAAAGAGATGTAATTGCTGAAACGTGAGCACCTGAAATATAATAAATCCTCACTTACATAAAAGAAATAATAAACTAATAAAATGGAAGGGACAAGCCCCTAACAGGCGCTCATATTTAACGTCGGAGAGTCATGACGAAATATCACTTTTTGAACTACTGGATCAGATGACGGTCTTCTCGCATCCTCACCTTCAAATACTTTCTTTCCCTTTTCTTGTCAACACTCAGCACCTCACCTTTCTTGGTCACAAGTATATGATCCTTGGAATTACCTTCCTCCCATGGCTGTCTAGACTCCTCCTTGTCAGTCTTCCACTCAAATTCAGAATCATCCATCATATTAAAATCAATATTAAACAAGTTAGAAATCACGTCATACTCTTGCATGATTGAGTAAACATGGGCATCTTCACTGCTTGATCAAGAGAATGGAAACGGAGGAGGTATCTTTGTCTTTTGGATTCCCCACACATCATGTTCAACCTCCTTCAGTTTATCCTTCTCGGCTCTCAATCTCTTTGCTCTTTCCCAATTCTTTCCACTTTAAGCTCAGTATTCTACCCTTGGAATGGCACTGGAGTATTCTGAACATGAGGTAACAGGTTCTGTGAAGAGAACGGTGTTGGACAGGGTTGTAGTATAGTGGTAAGTATTCCTGCCTGTCACGCGGGTGACCCGGGTTCGATCCCCAGCAACGACGCCAATAACTTGATGCGCGAAAAATAGTGCTGGATAGTATGGTTCGACCTTGGACGCTAGTCGAACTATGTGTGTAGTGGTCGAACCGACCATCCAAAAGTTCAAACTCACCACTACGGGCTGGTTCGATCGTGGTTCGACCAAGGGTTTTGGTTGAACCAGAGCTGTTGTAGTTAAACCGATCTTTAAAAAATTCATCATCTCTCGTACAAGGTGGTTCGACCGTGGTTTGACTGGGTTGGTCGAACCAGGACTGGGTTGGTCGAACCCGACTTCAGAGAAAATAGAGGGTCGCAGATAGGCTGGTTCGACCATAGTTCGACCTTCAAGTTTGGTCAAACCACTATGGTGTTGGTCAAACCGATCTTCTTGATGCTCCTGAGGTTGCTCAGATGCTTGGTTCGACCTCCAAAATGTGGTTTGACCTGCTGGCTTGGTCGAACTGTGGTCAAATCGAGCTTCTGGAGCTTCAAAATTCATTTTCGGCATCATCGGTCCCACATACTGCGTTCCAGACCTTAACGTGATGGCGTCGCACTCTTTCGGGTTCATTATGCCTTGAGACGGGAATATTCATTTATCCAAAGTTTGTGTCAATTGATTCGTGTTCTCGAACATTTACCCCATCATCAAAGTAAGGTCCTTCAACTGCTTAGATAAATATGCATGATTAGCATTCATAGTAGCCTCAAGACAATCAACCCTTGCATCATTCCTTGCCATGAATCGATTGAAGATATCTTCAACACTTTTTACTTCTTGCGGCTGGATACTAGGCCCCCTTTGTGTCAACTCTGTAATCTGCCTCTGCTTGGATTCTAGTAGCTTGTTTATGTTAGCTAAACTACAGACGATCGCATCATCCCTATTCGGCTTCACCACTTAATGTTCAACCTGCGCCACCTTGCCAAGTACATATGTGCCTCTTACTCTTTCGGTAAGCCACTCACGTGAATTCATAGAGATGTCTTCAAACAACTTTTCTGCTTCAAGTACCGTCTTTGATAACAGCACTCCACCTGATGATCCATCAATAAGAACACGCGACTCACAATCCAATCTATAGTAGAAGATGCTTATGTACTGAGACTTAGACAACCCATGTTGTGGGTACCTCCTGAGCATATCTTTGAACCTATCCCACACCTCATAAAACTTCTCACCTTGGTTTTGAACAAATTGATTGATGTCTTGCTTCCTTCTTAAGATCCTTGAGGGTGGCATGCATCTCTCTAAGAAATTCTGCTGCAGTTGGTCCCATGTAGTGCAATCTGTGGTATCAAGAGTCTCATACCAATCTTCTGCTCTATCAATTAAAGAGAACTTGAATAGGGCAATCCGTCTAGCATGATCATTAGCTCCAGAATCCTTTTGAGTGTTTGCATAACCAAGAGATCTTCGGAGATGCGGATATAGATCTTCAGAGCAACCTCCAGAAAAGAGATTCTTCTCTACCATGAATATAAGAGCGGGATGTATCTCAAAATCATCATCTTCCCCCTTGCTCCTATCAACCCCATGTTGCAAATCACATAGTTCGTGAAAATTTCACGTATGGCAATATTATCTGGATTCTGCCTTGCTCTGGCCATGTTTAGCTCAATGTGTTATTCTTTCTTTCCTTCCTCTCATTTTTCTAGTGCTCAAGTACCTCAGAAAAATTTAAGGTTATATAGAAATAAATAATCACAAATAGAAGTCTTAATCAAACTAGAAATAATAAACTAATAATAACAGCCGTCCCCGGCAAGGGCACTAAAAATTTGATGTGCATTTTCTTTGCACGCAAAATTAATCCCCAAGTATTAAGGATATCAGTTGCAGCTTAAGCAAGCGACCAAGTTAAATATCGAACCCAAAGGACGGCGTATTATCAATTTAATTATTTATCAAATTAATTAAGACAAAAAGCAATAAGAGTTGTAGAATTATTTATCAACTAAAATACTAAAATTAAATAACAAATAAAATAAAATAGCACTAGAAGAATACGAAAGTAGATCAAGAAGGAGAATAGGTAGCTCTAGGGTAATCCAGTTTTACTTCTTAACTTCCCTCTCAAGTGCAGGCCGACTTTGCCTTGTGCACTATGGACTGATGAGTGTTTTCTCAACACATAATTTAATCCCCAAGTATGAAGGATATGAATTGTAGTTTCAAAGGTGACCAAGTTATATATCGAACCCAAGGGACGGATAAATATCAATTGAATTATGTTCTAGTAAATTATTACTATGTTGGAAAATATAATGGTTTTGATTTGAATTAAGTAACAACTAATAACAAGTAATGATAACAAGAAGAAAAGATAGTAGGTTGTGATCAAGTAAGATGATAGATAGTTTGTCAGGTCATCCAGTTCCACTTATTAATTCATACTTTCGTATGACGGTGTCCGACTCTACCTTGTGGTTTATGGACGCATCACTAAATCATCAAATTCACTCTATAGACATAAGTAAATATGCGTATGACACGTGTGAATATCCTCGGAGCAAGAGATATAATTCACCCCCTTTCTAGGTACTATCATAATCAATTATTTCCCGTGCACTTAGTACTCTAACCTAATTTGATCTTCCTTTATAGGTACTACGAAATTATACTCTTTATCCTACTTATTAACCCGAATATCATTCAATTAACAAGTATTCATATAAGATAGTTCTAATAAGACTTCGGAATCCCTTCACTTAGAATTATAACATTAAAACCATACTCAGCAGTGAACGCACTCAACCAATAACCACGTTATGTATTCAGACTCTACACAACAAGTATTGATGCATAAAACGACCCAGAGTATGGATTAAAACGCGCAATCTTATATAAAATAAACCACAAGTAGTGGTGTACGGAGTTTACACACGAAAGATAAATTAACTTATGAAACTTTCATAACCCTATAACTACCGAAGCGGCTCTAGCCCATTATTGATCTAAGAGCAATAATACTTAGATGGATCGATCTTACTTGAATCTCAAGCGGAACCTCTGTCACAGCCCCTCCGAATAATGGAAGATCACTCCTCTCTCCAATCACGTCCTCTTGTCTCTTGTATGATTCTCGTGGTGATCAAAATTCTCCCTCATGTACTGCATGACCCTCTTTTTATACTTGTAATCATGTCTTTAGGGCTTAAAATGGGCTTTTCAAGTGATCACACGCGTTTAGGCCTCGAAAATTCAGATATGGTAAGTTTCCGCACATCGGTTCGACCTCAGCAACAAGTCAAAACACTCATCACAGATCTAACCACAAGTCGAACCAAGCTATTGAAAGTCTCCAGCATCCGGTTTGAGCAATTGGACAGGTCAAACCACAGCGATGTGGTCGAACCAGCTCCCATGCGAATTGATTCGACCACGGTTCGACCTGTTTCCCAGGTTGAACCCTCCCATCGTGGTCGAATCAGCCATCTGTACAAATTGTGTTGTCAGTTCGACCTGTTGGACAGGTCAAATTGGCCTTCTTCAGGTCGAACTGAGCCTCCTCTTCGCCTATACGGATGGCTTCGACTTCGTCTCTTTAATTCTTGACACTTACACTCCAATTTCACTAGTAAAACCACTCAAGTAGCTCCAATAATACCTGATTTCTGCTCTTTCACAATATATTGGTTTTCCACCTATTTCACCCTTCAAACTCTCCAAAATAGCATAAATTCCGATGCTAGACTCGTGAATTTACATACTCATCATGGACGCATCACCAAACCATGCAAATCTACACTATAGACACAAGTAAATATGCATGTAACACGTGTGAATAACCTCAAAGTAAGAGATGTAATTTCACCTCCCTTTCTAGGTACTATCAGCAACAATTATTTCCCACGTCTGGAATTTAACCAAATATGATCTCCCTTTATAGGTAATATAAAATTACCCTCTTTATCCTTCTTATTAACTCGAATTCAATTCAATTAATAAACATTTATATATGACAGTTCTAATGAAGCTTCGAAGTCCCCTCACTTAGAATCATAACAATAAACCATGTTCAGTAGTGAACGTACTCAATCAACAACCAAGATATATATTCAGACTCTATATAACAGTTGAAGATACACAAAACGACTGTGAATATAGATTAAAAATGTGCAATCATATATAAAATAAATCCACAAGTAGTGTTGTACGGAGGACACATAAGAGAAATCAATTACTTCATAAAACCTTCAAAAATCCTAGATCTACCAAAATGGTTCTAGCGCATGATGTTGAGAAGAACAATCATGGGGGTTGGATAGATTTTAGCCATACGTCTGGAAAATATAAGACAAACTAGAATACAAATAAAATCCTAGATGTGGGCGTCGTTGCATCTTTCTCTGTCTTGAATCCTCCTCTTGGTTCTCTTCTTGATTCTATAAATGACTCTCCAAAGTGATGGATGGATAGAGGAAAGAATGTGGATGATGATTGGGGGCGATCCCCGCTTGTGGGGTGTAGGATGATTGTGTTGTTGTTCTCCTCCAATGAATAATGATGTGATCGACATCCCTTTTTTTACTTGTAAGCTCTCCTTATGAACCTTGGATGGGTCTTTTCTTGAAAAATATGAAAATACACGCAACTGGATGTACGAAATTACCAAAAATAGAATTCTGTATCCCCGCTCGACCAAAACAGTCTTGGTCGAGTGGAATTAGCTTTGTCGAGCAGAGGTCGAGAGGCATACCTATTCACAGATTCGAAAATTTCACGCTGCTCGACCATCGCTCGACCAAAATGTCTTGGTCGAGCGGATTTTCTTCAGGTCAAGTGGGGTTGCGCAGTCTGACCGTTTCACGTATAACTTCCACATTCGAATCCCAATTTGAGTGATTCTTGTGCTCATGCGATCCTCTCTTCCTTGGCTTTCTATTTATATAAAGAAATCTTAGAAAATTTAATATTCGAATATGTAACAAGTCATGTAAAGTGACACAGTCGTGTTGAACAGGAACAGCTTGCGCGATGTCACCATTTTGATCATAACTTTCTCATTTGGATTCTGATTGGGGTGTTTTTTACGCCAAAATGACTCTCTCTTCTGTAGCTTTCCAATCATGTATCACATATATAATTCAGAGCTCTAAAAGAATACAGAAAAATTACACAAGTTGGACGTGCATTTTTTAGCATTCTTGCCAGTGTCGGTCCTGACATTTTTTAGGCCCGGGGCGAACAAATAAAATTAGGCCCTCATTGATTTAAATTTTATCATTATTTAAAATGACTTCGTTTATTAATTTGATCCAACATATTTTTTTCAACACATAAAATACTAATCGATTTAGTCTTTCTTGTTACATTACATAGTTGAACACAAGTAAGTTTTTAACCATTTAGAAAATTTTTCTTTTTAAGGTAACCATATTTATTTTGGGCCTTAAATTTTTATCTTTTTTAATATCTAAATGTAGGCCCCTTTTTAAGTCCAATAAATTGACTAGCTAGATTTTATGATAACTCTAATAACCTAATATAATTATATATTTTTTAAAATATAATTATATCAATTAGTAGTATTATTTTTACTATCATATATATAAATTTTGGGCCCTCATATTTTAGGGGCCCAGGGCAGTCGCCCTCTTCGCCCCTTCTCAGGGCCACCACTGATTCTTGCACAAGTTGCACATTTTCTCCAACTTTGCATTTTTGATCTTTTTTCACCTAAAATACAATAAAACACCTCAAACGCACCTTTTTCATATATATGGAGTATAAGATACTTGTGCTAATATACGACAACAATTCTATCAAAAAGGTGTTAGGTTGGACACTTAAACACGTTTATTTTCACTCTCAACAAAGCTCTTATTTATTAGTTCATAAATTTTAGGGTAAATATATTTTTTTCCATTAACTTTCTCCGATTTTGAAATTGGTCTATCGGTTTTAAACCTTTTGAAATTGGTCTATTAAGTTTATAAAATTAGACCAATTCATCCTCTGACCGGTGTAGCGGGTCTCTCACCCGGTAATGCTGACGTGTTTTTTTTAAATAAGCCACCTATGTGGCCTGGGACGTGTAATAGAACCTTTAGAAATAGGTTTTTCCCTTAAATTTCTCAATCACCCAAATAAAAAATAGAAACACGTTATGAACCATAACTCTCATTCAATCTCCCTCACTCAATGCTAGAGATAATGCGGGTTTATGTTGGCTAAGAGTTAGAATATCAATAGGAAAAGTATCCCTTACGCTGTCATCAAATTAGATTTTGCTCTGGATAGCAACTATTGCAGCTAGATTTGCCTCTAAGATTGCAACTGCTGGGGAGCTCTATTCGATTCAGAAGTTTGCGGAAAGTTAAGCTTTCATTGATGTTTGCATCTCTGAATACATTGAGTTTAGTCGCGGCGATCTGGCAAACTCATGAATTTCATTCATAGCAATCTTCACATGTTCCTCCAATCCGACATTAAGAACTCTTTCCATCTTTTAAAAAGTTGGGCTGAACCATCTTCTCTTGATGACGAACAAACACATCACCATTGTGAATACCACCGCAAACTTCTCCAATGACAGAGACAACGACATGTATGTCGATCCAAAGGTAGCCAACAATATAGTTGCTCTCTTCGTCTGATAGGCAAAGCATATGTGATCATTTAAATTGCAATCATCGTACTTCTTTTACTCAGTCTCCCGATCCTCCAACATCGACCCCGCAACATATATTCTCAAGTCCAACTTAGGAAACTATGATAAAGATAATTTTTAAAGACCACCTTCCGAAACCTTCTCGGTGACGAAATATTCAACACTGACGGCGATAACTAGAAGTTCCAATGCCAGGTTTCCAGCCATGAATGCAACACCATTTGTCTTACAATGCTCCATTTGAGCTAAACATTCAGAAAAAGAACAAATTAGAGGTTGAATTTCTCCCATTGACAAGTGGAGATATCCTTTCTCTAGCATGCCAATTCCTCTTCAATGTTTGTGGTCCTCCTTAGATTGATGATGGGTGGAAGGTGTATGGAAGAAATTATAAATTTAGATTGAGAATTGACGGAGAAATGAGGTGGATTGAAAATGGAGATGAAGAGAGGGAATATGTGTGAGAAAAGTGTGAGAATTATGTGTGTGTTTTTTTATCCAAAATACGTAAACTATTTTTGGCCAAACTCGAGCAGAGTCGGGACTTCTATCGACGAGCAATCTTCAACAGCCAAAGCTTGAATCAAGTTGCAAAACTCAACTTTGGGGAGCCGAGTTAGTGTTTCAGGTCCCTGGATTTGGCTTCCTACAGGGTTGACCTACACAACTCGACGCATGTTCATAATTAGACTCAAGTCGTGTTTAGGACTCGAGTCAAGTTCTGACACAGTTTCAGCATTCGATGTTCGTTCATCTCACAGGTCTGTTTTGCTCCTATTTTTACTTGGTTTGAACATATTTTAATAATTTTAAAGATATTTTTCTCACAACACAAAATATCCACAAATGTAAGAAATACACCACCAATAAATACAAAAGATGGACAAAATTCACAAAAGTAACAACTAAAATAACACGAAAATTTAGGTGAAATGATGACAATCAACATCCGGGTGCACGTGTGCATCAATGTGTGTATTAATTTTTATTTGACAGTGTATAGGTGTTTCTCAATACTTGTATAACTTTTTTCACTTAATTTTTCATTAAAAAACTAATAGAAAATTCTCTAACAAAATATATTTTTTTATTCAATAGTGTATATGTTTTTATTCATCAATGTTTAAGTTTCTGAATGTGGGTACATAGTGCACCCGGGTACATAAGAGAATTTGCCTTCTTAAAAGTACTCCCTCCATCTGCCGGTAAGGTATACATTTTGCCATTTTGGGCATCCGCACCTAAAGTATACATTTCCCTTTTTAAAAACTTGAGACCCACACACATCACTAGTAAAATTAATATATGGGACTCACACACCCAACTAATATAATTACCTACTATACATAAATAATAATACTCCTTAATCCAAATGTAAAAAAACAAATGTGCATCTATCCGGCGGACGGAGGGAGTACTTCTTTTCATCCTAAATTTTAATAATTTTTTTAACTTTCTTTTAGAGTTAATTTAGTATTTTTGGTTAATAAGAAATTTGTTAAGTATATTATGTTTGTTAAAAAGTATAACAATTTTGAATTTAAAATATATTGAAGGGTTACTTTTATATCTTTATATATATATAAGGGTTAATTACATAAAAAGTCTTGACCTTTTTGTTAGTTGTGGATTAGTCTAAACTTTTGAGAATTTACAAAAAAGTACCCTCACATTAATGTCAAGTTGCAATTTGAACAATCAGGTAGGAAGTGCCCAGCCCCATACGAATGTGTCGTTGTATTATCCACGTCATAGGCCACACCTAAAATAAAATTAAATAAACATTCACACCCTCTCCAGCCACATCAGATGACCCCTCTCTCTAAACACTCTTCCTCCCTCTATATGCAGTTATTGATATAAATTTGCAGATCTCCATTGTTGTAGCCACCGGCGCTGGCCACTCTCCGTCGTCTATGCCGACCAAGCTCTGCCACTGCCAAGGCTTCCACACCACCCGCTGTCACCCCCTCCACAATCACCCCTCCAATAATCTGCCACCGCCGTTTTCACACCATTTCCACAACCACTCTTCACTCTATTTCACCTGCTCATTCAACCACCAGCTTCAAACCTTTTCTTTCTAAATCCTAAACACCTGCACAAATACTAAATCTAAAATCTCTCCTTCTTGCAGTAATTATTCTAGGAGATCCCTTTCATACAAGCAACAAAATTATCGGCGACTGAACTAAGAGCGCCATATGATAATATTGGGGGAAAAGGGAAAACATTGTTTTTGTGAATTTAATTTTGATTTCAATTTGGAATTTTGATATTTTTGGGCTGCCAATATACAGTTTGTGGACGGAGGATTTTCATACTTAGAAGGAGCGATCCAACCTTGAAATTGGGCTTTGAGGGATCCAAGATTTTATTGACAATTTGAAAAATGTGTGGGGAGAATTGTGAGGATTCTAGTGGGATTTAATACTCCATTATTGCACGGACTAACAATTTCGTTGAATTTAAACCAATGGATCTCCACATCGATGGATTATACAGATTAGGATGTGGAAACGGCAGTGGCGGGTTGTTGGAGGGATGGTTGTGGAAGGGGAGGCAACGGGTGATCTGGAAATTTCGGCGGTGTCGAGATCTTGGTCAATGCAGATGATGGATAGTGGCCGGCGCCGATGACTA
Source organism: Pogostemon cablin (assembly GCA_023678885.1). Classification (NCBI taxonomy): domain Eukaryota; kingdom Viridiplantae; phylum Streptophyta; class Magnoliopsida; order Lamiales; family Lamiaceae; genus Pogostemon; species Pogostemon cablin. Next base: position 29,775,126 of record CM042963.1, read on the forward strand.
CAACAATGGAGATATGCAAATCTTCTGTCAATGACTGCACATAGAGAGAAGAAGAGTGTTTAGAGAGAGAGAGTTCATTTTTTATAGTTGGAACGTGATATGTCAAAGAAAATGACATGTTTTTTTACATGTGGATTGTGACTGGTAAAAAAAATAACACGTCAGTGACCGGGCAGCCTCCTGCTGCTCGGTGACTTGATTTGAAAAATGAGCTTAAGGTCGAGTACTTATTTGTAAATATTGAAAAATTTAGACTAATCCACAATCGACGAAAAGCTTGGGACTTTTAATTTAATTAAACCTATAACAAAACACCTAATCTGCATCATATTTTTCCCTTCCCAAAATTATTTTATCGTGAAATTTAAATTTCTAATATCTCATCAGTCATCACTCATTTCTATGTTTCTCAATTTTCACTATTATTATTATTTCATAAAAAGGAATACCAACACGACAATGCTAACATTGAAACCTATTTTTTGGACTAGCTGTAGAACCACATTAAAAAAAACTGAGCATATGAAACGTATTATCCTCCTCAATAAAAAACCATTGAGCGTCGCAATACATTCCGATCCTTCATCCAATCCATGACATCTTTCGATTTTGAGGGAGAATTCAAGAGCTATGTATGTTAAATTCACATTTCTATCTAAATCGATAAAGCGGACGCCCTGCGCTCACCTTCAACATGTATGCTATCGGTACCTATAACATACAAAGATTTATGTTGTCAGAATTCTGACGAGTACAACCTTTGTTATTAGAAGAATGATTTTATGTTTACACGAGTGTACGATATAGATATTCAAATTCCATAAAATTACTACAATTATTTCTTTAAGCATAAACTTTTATACTTTAATTGTCATTTATATATCACTTGGAAAATTCTAAATCTGTATGAAAGTACAGGCTTTTTGGTTCTTTAATTGAATTATATAATTATGATTTATGTGAACGGATCAATGTGCAATATATCTACGGGTAGATCAAGGTGTATGTTATGAGAATTCTAATCAGGCTTAACTGCCTCTGATCGTTATTTTCTTCATGTGATTTATAGAGTAAGTTGTTGATATGAGTGTTGAGGCTAGTATCATCACATCTGGAATCACACTGATCCTACAGCAATTTTATTAACCACTAAAACATTTATTTTGTTCGACTTGTTTTATGTTTAGTATTACTTTCAGGTTTGTAGCAGTCAAAGCTGGTATGTTTAAGAAATTGATTCAAGGTCAACACATACCTGGAAAGTCATGGAAGTTGAGTGAAGGTTACCCGAAGTAGTGGGTAGTTATCACATCTCTCATGGGTAATTCAACCTCTCCTAGTGGATCACTCACATGTTCGACTTCTACAATATTACCACATCTATTTATAAAACTGCTGGATGGTTAGAACATATATCTTGGAGAGAAGCTACATAATAGAGAGACACCATACTTAATTTATCTTTTGATTTTTCCTGTAGTGTTTTCACAAGTGTTGTGACACATCGTGTAATACTTCATGTATACTGTTATCCTGTTTGTTTTGTGTGTACTGTTCATAGGAAATTGAAGTTCATATTTGAAGTAGTCTTAGATCTAACAATTTAGGTTTGCCATTTTGGAACTTGTTTGGATTTTATCCGATTTTTTGTGTTCGAGAGTGGAAGGAATATTTTCATCTCTTGAATTTACTTTTGTAATCACCTTTTCCAAGATAGTGATATTTATGCCATGAGGCTACCGCAAATGAAAGTTTGTGGAAAGATTTAGTAATCTGTCAGTTTGGGTCTTCCGCTGTTTAAACTTACAAATCCTATTCAAGTTTTATATTCTGATACAAGTCAATGTTGTACATAGTATTGACAACAATTAGGACAACATTTATATTGAAAACACACCCACACCCACTATGCAACCGACATAGGTGTACTCTATTAATGTAACTTTACATGACCAAGTTAAATATCGAATCCATGTAAACCAAGTAATAAAATGTCTAAGTGCGCTCACGTCTATTATGATTTTATAAGGACTAATACAAGATGTAGAGATGTAAAAAAGCAAATAAAATGCAAGAATTAAACAATGAAAAGATAATGAGATGGATGGACGAATGTATTGGCGTTCGATCGTTTGGTTAACGTGAACCGTTAGGGTTCCATACAATTCTACTGCAGCGAAAGTAAAAGAGTAGAATCATATTACCTTTCACCAGGGTTGATGTAGAGGATGATCAGCAGCAACAGTAAACAACCTTCCGATCTTCTGCTATATTTCCAAGTCTGATCTTGACGTTGTATGGGCGACGATCTTCAAGATCTTCTCAATCTGCTTTCTCTCTCTTTTCTCACGTATTTTAGGCACAGGAATAATTCATTAGGGGTCCAGATAAGTTGAGGTGACTTATTTATAGGCTACAGCAGGGACCAGGAGGAGAAATTAGAGTTGGGCCTCCATTGGGCTTAAGTATCCAAGCTTAACCCAAAGCTTATACTTAAGTCCAATAATAATAATATATTCCACTAAAATATTATTACTGAACAACCGTTCTAATCCCATAATTATGTTATGGGCTCCTTCTTATTATGAGTCCGTTAGTCTCCCCATGTTTAAGATATACAATGTCCATTAATTAATTAAGTTACTGACAACTCCATTAATTAATATCTCATCCGAGAGTAGTACCACTCAACCTCATTATCATGTCGGAATAAATCCACCTGCAGGATTTACATGATAATCCTTGTGAGCTCCTCAAGGGGACATTATCAACCTATGACGGACACGGATTCCTTCTACAATCAACAGCATACCATAGAGACAGCACTACTTTTCAACTCACCGAGTTTGTTGATTTAATACATGTAAATCTCACCCATTGATGAATCAAAGAAGTACATAATACCCTACGTGTCGAGGTTATTGTATAGGGATTAAGAGCACGAACATTCATAATAACAGAGATCAAGTTTTTCTATAAGTCAGTATAAGTCGAACGATCTCAAGCGGTCATTCTCAATCCACACAAGTGCACTAATATGATTATATAGCCAAGACAAGCTAATACCAAATCACACTACAACCATCCCGATAGAAAGTCCCCGTCTATCTCGGTTGTGAGCATCTGTTTATACTTTATAAGGAAACCGATAATATGATCTTCCGCGTGTTGTCGCACAACATATTATCTATAGTATAAAGTAAGTGGACTATTGCATCTAACATATAAATAAATTATAAGACGCAATCATTTGATCATATGATTCTCATTTCAAATAAATTGTTATAACATTGTTCATACTAAAGCTAGACTTTTAGTATACAATCCAACAGAATGAATGGATGAATGGGAAATGGATTCCAAATGATGCAAAGATGAGATTAGCACAATCATAGTATGGAGAATATAGAGTTCATAATATGTCATAGACAATGAAATAAAAGCGAATACAATTTTCACCTAAACTTAAGGTTGTGCATGGATATTAGATTTAATCAAAACCGCGCCGAATTAATTCTGAACAGTAAAAAATCGTTAACTTTTTGACTTTTTCTGAACTTAACCGAATCAATTTTTTGTTTGGTACAGACTTGGATATTTCCTATTTTCCCGTACCGAATATTGGATATAACCGAACCGTACCAAAAAATTGAATTTAAATTATGCATTAAAATTATATATAATATATTTATCTTATTATTCATAGTTTATACTTGGGTCAATAAATATTAGGTACAAAACATATTTAGATATTACTAATTCATATATTCGCTATAGACAATTATGCACAGATACAAAATTTAATCTTGTTTTTCCCATATTATCCATACTTACTGAACATCAGTGTGCATCGTGTGAATCAAATTAAAAAAACACGATTAAGTATTTATATGTATATACATCACTGTGCACTCATTTGAGATAAATAATTTTTGGGGAGAAAAAATGAATAAATAATTTATTTATATGAAGACACATCAGTGTACATTTAGGTGAGATATATAATTATCGAAAAGAGACATTGAATATAACCTTAATTTGTACACACGTGTGCATAATGTACTTAATCAATCTGAATTTTGATTAATTAATCAGAAACTTGTCACAAAATGAAGACTAAAGTCACAATTAGAAGAACGATGACGAATTTGTACATTGGCGTGCATTTAGAGAGAGAAATAATAGAAAGTGAACACAGAGAGAATTAGTAAAATAATTTTTTTCTAAATTATTTCTTTCAAAATCTGTACATCAACGTGCATTTAGATAGAGGAATAAAGAAAGTGACCTCAGAGAGAATTAAGAAAACAAATTTTTCCTAAATTATTTCTTTCAAAATCTGTACACCAGTGTGCATTTAGAGAGAGGAATAAAAGATAGTGACCGCAGAGAGAATTAGGAAAATATTTTTTTCCTAAATTCTCTCTCCTATAATTTCGAGTGATAAGTATAATAATAGTGTACATCCGTGTATAATAATAGTGTACATCGGTGTTCAACGAAATTATTGTTCTGTATAAAAGTTGAATATTAAATGTTGTGAAAAAGGATAATGTTGGGAGAAAAAAATCGTTATGTATCCGCAGCAATTATATTAGATTAATGTATTTATTAATAATTAGGTTATAAATACACGTACCTATAATTAATAAACCCTTTATACTTTATATGTCATGAATTAATTAATCTTACTCAACTAATTATAATGTAATCATAATTAATAAATTAAAATTAGTTATAATATAATTACAAATAATAATTTAAAAATATATCCAATACTCTAAATATTTATTTATTATTGTATATAAGAAAATATATATTTCATAAAGTAAAATAAATTTCTAAAAAATAGGAAATAAATAAAATAATATGTTTAAAGTTTAAAGTATTATTTCAGAGAAATAATGAATAAAGTAAATTGTATCTTTAAAGTCTAAATTCAATTTAAACTTAATAAATAATTATTATATTTTATATTAATGAAGATAAAATATAAAAATTAAATGATAATCCATATTTGTGTCAAAAATATTATTAGATAGACTTTAATTGAAATACACCTTAAATTTAATGTTAAAGGTTTAAAAAAATCTAAAATTATTAATTTTCTTTATCTTTGTACATTATTATTTATAATTTAAATTACGGGCGTGGCTATTTGCACCCCAAATTTTACTGAACAAACCTAAAAAAAAATTTATTTAATATTTATAAAATTAATAAGACTAAAATACCCCTACTATTAAATATACCAAAAATTAATATTAATCCCTAAAATAAATTATCCCATACTCTCATCTTCATTAAAATCAACGGTGAGTTCACCACGGCAAATAGAACCTTACGTCAGCACAAACAAGCACACAGTGGAGCGTGAGATAGGTCACCCCATTGCCCCCAACTTCTTCACAGCATTCAACCACGTCGCCGCCACTGCTGCCCGTTGTCTGCTAACCGTAGCCTGGGTTCCAACAGGGCAGTTCGATATTGACTTTGATTGGTGGACAACTCTACGTTCTCTGCGAATTTGACCTTCCGTATGCACTGAAGGACGCTCTCTGTGAATCCGACCATCCGTATACACTGAAAGTGACACCGAAGGGTGATGTAATAACACGCGGCCGCCGTGATCTTGAAGCTTCTCAGCCATTCTTCATCCACTAAGCTTTTTTCTATAAGTTATTCCAATTTTCTCCAGGTTGATCAAGGACTTAAAATTGGTAGCTAGGTTCCATTTTTCAATCGCCACCAGTTGACATTTATACGATTTCTACAACTAAAGAATGAAGAAAAAGGTGTTGGCAAGCCTCCACCTCCTGTTTTAGTTCTCCATAGCTGTTATGGTGGTTGTGTTGGAGATCGATCTTTCTAGTTATGATGCATTTACTTTAGGGGACCTTATTCTATTTGTGGTTACAACATGGGAGAGTTAGGAGCAGCAAGAAATATTCTGGGGTGTTCCTATATACCCCATGAGAGGACTGAAAGTTCTTCAAGATCGACTCCCATGGCGGAAAGCAGAAGGATGTTCCTATATACTACATGAGAGGAATGACAGCAATGCACGACTTCACCATCATACAACAAGGTGACATGTTCGGAAGGGAGAGAATGGGATACAAGGAGCGTGTTCGAAAGAGGAGAGAATGGAATGATTTATTTAGGGAGATGAATAGTAATTTGGGGTGTATCTAGTAATAAGGGTATTTTAATCTTATTAATTTTTAAAAGATTAATTAAATTTTTTTAGGGGTTTATTCAGTAAGTTTAGGAGTGTAAATAGCCGCACCCATATTTTAATTCACATGATCTAAATATACTTATAAAAATGTATAGTTTTAAATGAGTTAAAATCATTTTTGGTCCCATAACTATAGATGATTTTTCATTCTGTCCCAAAAAAGATAAAATTTTTAATTTCGTCCCATAACTCCAGATATTGGCCAATTTTGGTCTCAAAGTCGCTGAAAATTAATTTTTTGGCTGAAAAATCGCATGTGCACCTTACATGACGCCTTAAATTGGGGCTTTCCGGTAGCTTCATCCAACGTGGCAATTGAGGAAGAATTTGAACCAATTATTTTGCTAACTCTTATTTTTATTTTCATTTCCACATCACCATTGGTCCAATGAAGAATGGGCTTTCTCTTTCTTCAGCAATAGAGAGTATCCAACTGAGCTTCAATCGTCGAAGATTGGACCAGCACAGATGTACACATCTGCAGGTTCAACTATCTCACCGCAAAATGGCGTCCCGACCGCTCCCTAGTACGTTCCAATGAAATGCTGGTGGTGCTCCGGTACTAGACCCTTCACCGAAGGCATTACTCCGATAGCATAACCGCTGGCATCGGCGAGTTCCACTAAGGCAGAGCAGATGGAGTTTTGGCCCGCCGATCATCATCGGTTTAACCGATTTATTCAGGAAGTTTGTCGCTGCTTCTACGGCGTCTTCCAACCCTAATTTATTGTTTAATCTATGATCGTTCAATTGATCTCCTTTATGAATTTTTTTCATTATTTTAATAATAATTAATAATGGAGAATTGATTGAATTACCTTGGAGACAGAGAAAACGGAATTGGCTTTATGCTGAAAGTAGTATTACCTTGCAGTTGATGCTTATGGAAACAGGGTTGTTCTCCATTAAAGCTCTGGAGATTGCAGTATCAATTTGTTCATGAGCATCTTCTAGGTTATTCACAATCGCTTGAAATATAATTAAACAAATCCAAATTAGCAATCAATTACACAAATCATAATTAATCAAAAAGGTAAGAAGCTATTGAGCTTTGGAAGGGAGAAACGGTCCAGTGATGGGATGGAAACATCACAAAAAGAGTCTGCATCTCCCAAAACAATCATTACAACAGCTACTCTCCGGCACGGCTTCATGGTGATGTGGAAATGAAAATTAAAATAATGGAATTTGAGTTGACAAAATCATTGGTCCAAATTCTTCCTCAATTGCCATGTTGGATGAAGCTATCAGAAAGCGTCAATTTGAGGCGTCATGTGCGGTGAAAAAATTAATTTTCGGCGACTTGGGACCAAAATTGGCCAATATCAGGAGTTACAGGACGAAATTGAAAATTTAATCTTTTTTGGGATGGAATAAAAAATTCTCTATGGTTATGGGACCAAAAATGATTTTAGGAATGTATCTCCCCCTAATAGTATAGTGAGTACAAATTTTTTATTTAAGAGGTGGGGTATGTTTAGTAATGTATTTAGGAATATACATTTTTATAAAGGTATTTAAGTCATATGAATTAAAATATTTAAATTTAAATTTTTTTGGGGTATGTCAAGCAATTTTGAGGGTGCGAATAGTTGCCCCCTTAAATTATATTATACTTAATTTTTTTAGAATTAAGTAAATATATAATGGAATTATTACTATCTAGTACAAAATATATACTAATATTACTAGGAGATACAAAGTATATACTTTATTATTACCACAACTACCCCTTTATGAATGTCACTGAATACAATTGTATTGAATACACTATAAACTATTTTACGTACATCGTGTAGATTTCTTATTGTAATATAAACTGATATAAAAAAATATATCTAAATATTCTGAACACTTATCTAAATATTTTTGAATACTCAGATTTCTCATCTTATATAATTTGGATAAGAAAAATATATTTAAATATTTTGAATACTTATCTAATTATTTTTAAATACTGCAAATTTCTTATCGTAATCTAATCTGAATACCAAATATACATCATCTAATCATTTAAATCAAATATATTTAAATATTTTGAATACTTATCTAATTATTTATGAAAAACTCAGATTTCTTATCGTAATCTGATACCAAATATATCTTAATATTCTGATTACTTATCTAAATATTTTGAATACATGAAAATTTCTTATCGTAATATAATCTGGATACCAAAATATATATAAATATTCTGAATACTTATATAAATATTTTTTAATACATGGTAGGATATTTTTATCGATAATATAATCTGGAGTCGTGAGTTTTTTTTATCGTAATATAATATGAATATAAAAATATATGTAAATATTTATGAAGACATCATCTTTAATTAATTAATTAATTTTGAATACAATACAATTAAACTTATTTTTTAATATTTGACCCACCATAGACTAATCCCCAGCATATCTCATATTTTCATGGAGAGATTAATAGTTAATTAATTCTGAATATAGTTAAACTTAAATAGGGTTAAAAGTGTGTTTGATTAATATAATTTGGATATTGTACCTAGTAGTAATAAAGATTAATAAATTGAAACTATAAGTAATGGACCCTAATATATGATATTCATTCATAACGCCAGATATTTTAATTGTGTTTTGTAGATGAAAGTTCACGTGATGGCAATTGTCTGATCAACAAACCTACGTGATCACGATTTACGAATCATTAATATTGCACTTTTATGATTATATTAAAATTTTAAATTTGTTTGATGATTATTTTGGTTGTCAATTGATTGTTATTTGGATATGGGAATTTTTTTAATTTAATTGATATTTTTTAAGTATTTATATGTGCAAAACTCCATTTCTCATGAGAAATCCTATCTGATCCGCTCTGCACTGTCAAAATCTGTTTTTCCAAAAAATCAATCCAAATCGAACTGAATTTTGGTACAGATTCAGTATCGGATTTTTTCTTTACAGATTCAAAAAGAAGGGTATGATTTCTTTGATACATACTCACCAGTGACACGAATTACGTCTATTCGTGTACTTATAGTGATTGCTGCATTGCACAATCTAGAGATCTATCAAATGGATATGAAGACAGCCTTCTTAAATGGTGAGTTGGAGGAAGAAATATACATGGACAAACCAGAAGGTTTTATAACACCTGAAAATGAGAAAAAGATGTGAAAACTTGTGCGATCATTGTATGGACTTAAACATGCTCCAAAATAATGGCATGTGAAGTTTGACAATACAATAATGTCAAATGGTTTTCGAATCAACGAGTGTGACAAGTGTGTGTATGTGAAAACTACGCCAAAGGGATTTGTCATTATCTGCCTCTACGTAGATTATATGCTTATCATGGGAAGTAGTCATAACATAATCGTTGACACTAAAAGGATGTTGAGTCAAAATTTTGACAAGAAAGACATGGGTATAGTGGATGTGATACTTGGAATTAAAATCCAAAAGACATCTAATGGAATTGCATTGTCACAATCTCACTACGTTGAGAAAGTGTTGAAGAAGTTCAATGCATTCGACGATCCACCGGCTAAAACACCCATGGATCGAAACGTACACCTTAGCAAAAATAAATGTGAACCAGTAGCTCAATCTGAGTATGCAAGAGTTATAGAAAGTATAATGTACATAACAAATTGTACGCGCCTTAACATAGCATGTTCAGTTGACAAACTGAGTAGATACACGAGTAACCCAAACAATGGAAAGCATTGAAAAGAGTGTTGAGATACTTGAAATACACTCTTGATGTGGGGCTATACTATTCTAAGTATCCAGTAGTACTTGAAGGGTACAGTGATGCAAATTGGATATCTGACACAAAAGACTCGTTCTTTATAAGTGGATACGTATTCACTATTGGGGGTGGAGCAGTGTCTTGGAGGTCTACAAAACAGACTTGTATAGCCCGTTCCACAATGAAATCTGAGTTTATAGCTTTAGACAAAGCTGGGGAAGAAGCAGAATGACTTAGAAACTTCTAAGAGGACATTCCATATTGGAACAAACCAGTCCTTATGGTGATGGTACATTGTGACAGTCAAGCCACAATTGGAAGAGCTCTTACTGATATGTATAATGGAAAGTCTAGACATATTCGTGGGCGACACAACACGGTGAGATAATTGATCTCGTATGGAGTAATGTCAATTGACTACATGAGGTCAAAAGATAATATAGCGGATCCGCTCACGAAAGCAAATAATCGAGATCAAATGAATAAATTGCTAGAAGGAATGAGATTAAAATCCAACCTTGATGACTGGAGATCCCAAGAACTTAGTTCAATGGGAAAATAAAACTATGGAGGTTCAAGTGAAACTTGGTACCTACCATTCCTTAGTAGAGCAATATTACCAAGTATGGGAACCCCTATTGTGGTAAGGTTAAGTCTCTGTCTTTTAATGATTCCTAAAAAGTAGAGGTTGGTTGAGTATAACGGGATACTCAAAATAGGAGATCACCTATGTAAGTGTGAAGTGAGTGGCCGCTTCAAGTAAAACACTTATGAATCAAAGGGGGTCCATTGCCGAAATGAACCAAAACGTGAGAACAAGAATGATGAGAGGCATTGATGTATTCACAATGTTGTCTCAATATACACTAAGGAGGAGTAATTCAAAGACCTTGTGTCTACTAAGCCACCAGTATATTCGATAGTGTTGGACTACGGAAGGTTCAAATTCCCAAGCTACGTGCCCGGATACATTTGTGTCTTAAGAGGACTGGATTGTGTGTCTGCAATAGTACTAACAAAATTACAAGTGAAATTAAAGGAGAAGAAGCAGATGATCTTCTTACACCTTTGTACAGAATCTTCAAGAGAGCAGCGTGTAGAAGCCAAGTCAAAGTTGAATTTCTTCCTGCAAGAAGAAATACGCCCCGGTAGTGCTCCGGTCTTAAGAGGACTGAATTGATAACTGCTCTGCTTTTTAGTTATAAACAGTGGTGCCCAAATTAAAATTCTTGGCATGACACAATATTGTAATTGCAATATATATTCATGTAAATATGAATCAACCTATTAGACGCACTCTTAATTTTTATTCATGACTAACCCTTCACGCTCACATTCTTTTCGATTTAACAAAGACTACGGGTTTTATGCAATTGCCGACTATGTAATGTGTAATGGATTATTGTTTCTTGTTACGATTTATTGAGCAAGAAAATGACTACAAACCTGAAACATTCGTAGAATGTGATAATGTATATAGATTTTACTACTTGAACTCTAGATTTTACCTGTCAATGAATTTTTCAAACTATATGCTGCTTTGAAAGATAATATTTATTATCATGGCATTCTCCAACTCTAATCATTTGCATGAAATAGTCTTTAAATAGTACCAATGCCTTGGCAAGATTATGGCACCACCTTTAGTTATCATTCAAATTTGAAATTTATATTAATGATGGAAGGAATTACCATAATGAACACAATCAACGTACCTTTTTGTTACCTTCTAAATATCAGATTAAAGAAGAACCATTATTCAGGCTAGAGCACCAGTTAATGCCTTATATTGATATTTTTGTAAGGAAATAGAGTATTTTGAAATAAATTCCTGGACATTTTGTCCAAAATTATTTCGAATTGATGTTATGTTGTTTGGCATTTACATTTGAACTTAAAATGCTAATCCGATTCTGTTGAAGCTCTAAATCTATGCTTTTGCACTTTTTGGTGCTTTCTGTGCAGTCAAGCTACTTCAGAAGTGAGGCTTATTTTTGTTATGAGTGATTGATACATGATGTGTTGTTTGCAAGTGTTTTTGAATCTACCATTTGCAGCGTCATTCCACCACATAAAAATAGTTTGACTATTAGACTAGAATAAGAAACTAGCTTTAGTTAATGTAGTCATAGAAAGTCTAAAGTTATGTGGTATGAAGATTACAAACAGGTGAATAGAAAAGAAAGATCTTTCTACCATTTCTTAAAGAATCGGTTTACAAGATATATAAATATAATAGTGTTAACGATGAGATATGATTTTGATTACATGATGCAAGAATTTTTACAACCACTTGATCCTAGGACACAGATTAATTATCTAATTGTGAAACCTATGAAGCAAGATCGACGTACTTGAATCACAAGTTGAGGTTATTGATCATTTTGCAAATGCCTTCACTCAATATTTTTGTGCAATATTCTTCAAATTCTTTTTCGCAACGCTTTAAACGTATGCTGCTATTATCTTACTAGAGGCTTCAGAAATGTTTCTAACCCCGTACCAGGATTTTCTATGTTTGTTGAATCAACTATACTATTGTAAATCTTCTGTTTCGTAGTAAGAATTTCAATCTAAATTCCTTAAGAATTATAATGTGCAAATGTTTAATGGAATATTTTAAAGTCATAAACATCAGTTCATATGACATTTTTACTAAAAATACAATCAAATACGGGTGAGCACCTCACGAAGTAAGGTGCCACCTACCTAGTTATAATTAATGCATAAACAACAATTTAAATATAAACAATTAATGATTATATACTGTAATATATTCTTTTCGTGCAACACAGGATGTGTAAAATCTATTTTAATTAACATAAGATTTATATTTTGGTAATTTTTTAAATATTTAATTAATTTATTAAACTATTTAATTTTTATTTAATTTTAGAGTTCAAAATTTTGTTGAATTTATTTCCATTTTGACATATATTTTTAATTTAATATTTACTCTAAAACTGCCTCTTAATTTAATTTAATTAATCTATTTAAACATGACGGGTAGAACTAGAAGAATATGAGAGGAATATATATATCATGCAAAAAGGTTATCTTAAGGTACATGTTTTGTCATTTGGAGATATAGGATGAGTTCTACAGGCTAAAGTAAGTAATAGTGCCGAAGAATATATTTTGTACAAATAGAATGACAACGAGACGGATATTTTTTTGTACTCGTTCTACACGAACCCTATTGATACAAGTACATGTAATTCTAAGTGGGTTTGAGACATGTACGAGTAATTTAAGAAAATCCTATTAGAATATGGAAAGAATGCGAGTATATGCCTCGGATGCTCGCGTTTATCCGTTCATATATAAATTATGCAAAAAAAATTAATATATATGGAGTATATATATTACTTAATTTATACATCATGAGATATTTTATATAGTTAATTAATATTTCTAAGTTTTATTTAATTTTTTTTATGTAATTATTTAAAAATAATTGAGTTTATCTTATAATTAAGAAAGTGATTTTTTTTTGGATGGGCAAATGGATACGGGTAGTTGATATTCAAATGCATACAGATACCTCTAAATAAGCTTTTATGTATCCAATACGTTGGCATCTCTAGCCCCCAGGGCATAGCTCAAGTGGTAGAGGGGAGGGTGAAAAGGCCTTCCAGCTGAGCTTGGTTGCTGCAGGGTGGGGGTTCGAATTCTGCCTTTGGCATGGATTTGGCCCCTTGCAAGCACAAGTTTAACAGTGAGCCCTCCCTATAAGCCACTTGAGGCACATCCTGCGATTTACCTCTTCCACCAATCCCTAGGGCAGGGGCAGTGGGGGCCCCTAATGGTGGGGTACACCATTTACGTTGGCATCTCTAGGTACAAGTAAAAAATGATAATATAAAAAAACCTTCGTCTAGCGTAAGACCGTCTCGCGTCAGACCATTTTACACTTTTTAAATTAGTTGTCACTTTCGCTATAAATAAAATGTTATCACTTTTCATTTCTATCTATATTTCTATCTATTCTTATATATAAACGGCTCGTTTGATATGAGAGATAAGATAAATATATATATATATATATATATATATATATATATATATATATATATATATATATATATATATATATATATATATATATATATAAAAGAGTGAAAATTGGATATTTCACGGTTGAATGCCAAGAAATACTGCGATGGAAGTTTGATATTTAGTAAATGGATGAGATTAATAAAGGTTTAGTAAATCATTTTAAATAAGGTATCATTTTAAATTAAATAAGATATCATTATTATGACTAAAAAATTAATGGCCAATATCTAATATCATAATTGTGATAAATGGATGAGATTGAATAATGTGATGAATGGATGAGATTAATAAAGGTTTAGTAATTAAAATCAATGGTATAAATTAAAAATTGGTTCAATTTTGACTTTTAAAGTGTATTTTATTTTATTAATATATATATATATATATACTCCCTCGTCCCAGGAAAGATGACACACTTTCCATTTTGGGTTGTCCCACAAAAGTTTGCACATTCCTAAAAAAGCAAAAAGTCAAACATAATCACCCTTCCTCATACACTTTATTTACAAAAAAAATACCCCTACCTAACATACGTAACATACTTTATCATTTATTTATTATCAAAAAAATACCATAATACCCCTAAAAGTCATTACTTTATTAATCTCCGTGCTAGGAAAGGGGTGCAATCTTTCCTGGACAGAGGGAGTATATAAATAAAGAAGATAGTTGTTGTACTGTTAAAGTAGCAACTCTTACCGTAATATTACCTTTATCCTAGAAAAAAGTTTTCACATTGAAAGAGAAAAAAAAAAGGAAAAAAGGTCGAAGAGTGCATATTATACTTTATTAGTTATTAATACTCACAGTGTTTGATTGTGGTGGAGCCGAGGCTAATGAAGCTCCAAAGGTACGAACTATTTTTTTTTTTTTAATGTCATTTTTCAATTCATTAAAATCATTATAATAGAGTCTTTGACATATTGTTGAATCCATTTTGATTGAATCCCAATGTGCTCTTTCTGGACATCTCATAAACCTGCTAACAAGGTTCATTGCATAAGTCAAATCTGACCAACAACACACCATAGCATACATGAGACTACCCACGGCACTTGCATAAGAAACTTTTTCCATTTCTGTTATTTCATCACTTGTCTTAGTAGCTTGAAGTGACGAAAGATTCAACGTCCTTGTTTAATCGGAGTAGACACTTATTTGCAAAGGTTCATATTACAGTTTTCAAAGATGATTACTAAGAAAAAGATAGAAAAATAGTGGAGAATTAAAGATCATGTTGTATGTGTTAATTTTCATCATAGCTAGATACAAAAACCTGTGGTTAATTTGTCAATTCGGAAAAGTAGTTACTTTCACATGTTAAAAAATTGTAAGAATTTAATCTGAGAAGAATAAATTTGGTTGCAGAACATGTTTATTGTAGAATTATGAATTATGATTTGGTTGCACTAGAACATGTTTATCTAATCAATACGTTTATGCTTAATTTTTAGTTTTTTACTATATAATTTTATTTTCTCTCTATCAGTATATAAATTGTACACATTCTGCATTAATAAGTAAATGGAAATAATAGTCGCTATTGTGCATGCAAGATCAAAAAGTGTGACAGCAACCATTTCTAGAAGGATGTAAACAAACATGAACGTCCACATGGGATTTCCATGTACAATTCTCTTTTTATTTTCATTACTTTTAATATACTTTCTTTGCACATTTTAAAGTATCAATTTGACTGTTTTGAGCGTTCACTTCAAAATTATCCAATTTCCCTATTAGTAGAAGGGACCCACACATGGTCCTCCACATTCTTTTAATACAACTATTCACTATATACATAATATATATATGTATATAATAATATTTCTTAATCCACGTGCAAAAAACAAATAAGTACCTTATAAGTGGTCAAAGAGAATATATTTTCGTCCGAATCTCATATTATATTTTAATATTACATCTGTTATTATAAATTATTGTATGAATAACACATAAAATATAAGAATACTGCGATGGAAGTTGGATATTTAGTGCAAAAGGAAAGAGTGAAAATTCAGGAGCCCAAATTAAATTTGGAAATCAGCCTTGATTCCACTCCTTTCTAACTCTTGGATACAAGTCTTCAATTGGGTTTCCCTCTCTTGATTTTATTCGCTCGCTGTTGTGTACTGATCTCCTTCACTGAACGGAGGTTTTTACGGGAATCAGGGAATGGATGTATTATATTGTTTGTGTTGTGTTGTGCTTTGTTGATGTCGTGGAAGACTGGAGGAAATTGAGTGGTTGTTTCTTTTAATTATTGTCCTTGAATGAACCTTGGAACTTCCACAAACCTGAAACATTTGCACAATGTGATAGTGCATATGGATTTAGGCACGATGAAAATAATCTAATGTCATATTTTAGTCATGGAAAAACTGGATTCGTAATCGATTTGATTTTAGTCCCCCGAATATTTGGAGCAAGAATGTAATTGCAGATTTAGTCTCTGTTTATTGGATTGCCATTTGCACTAAGTTAAGAAAATCTATGCAATCATTGTCTTTTTCTTTAGTTGAAATGTGGCTTCATGACTCTATAATTCTTATGTTTTGAGTTTTCGTTTTGGCATGTCATGATTTTCTGAATATTTGTATTGTTTCATGTGTATATGAGTTTCATTTCCGGTAGCATGCATACACATGAATCCTAAGAATCTGTCAAAATTTGCTTATATTATAACTATATCCTGTAACATAGTATTATTTTTTATACGCAAAGGAAAAACCCATCGACCTAAAGTTAATGAAGATACAAAGGCATCTTTCATGTAATGGTGTCGAATTTTGAACCAAAGCCAGACATAAAATTCTATAGATATACAATCACTGCATGCCTCGCGCCAAATGAAGTAGCTTCATCATCGTCGCTTATTGGTTAAATTGATACACTGACAAACAACACTTGTAGACAACAAAATTGAAATTTCAGAACTTAAACTCTTCCAACAACATATTCACCGGAACCGGACCACTTGATCTTATTAATTAAATTGATACACTGACTGACAACACTAGATAGATGAACAACAAAATTGTAATTTCAGAACTTAAACTCTCTTCCAAAAACATATTCGCCGAGAACTCGATCACTTGATCATGCGATGCAGAGTGCACATCCCACTACCAAACATACAAAACTAGATTGACAAAATCAGACCGCTACTGTTGATGCAATTTTGCAGATATTTTTTCTCAACATTCTGATAGCAAACCTTAAAATCAATTTGTAGAAACTACTATATAACACTGCAAATGCTGCCACTACTACTTGTTCTGTAATTTAGTTATTTTGTGATATGTTTTGTAATAGGGTTATTTTGTGTAAAAGTAAATGGCTACTTTTACTAGAAATCAGTGTTGTCATTACTAGACCGGGGATCAAACCGGTGGCCTCAACGGTTTGAGGTTCAACTGGTCGGATCGGTCGGACCGGCGGTTCTACCGAAAAAATAAAAATAATACATTTTTAATTATAATTTGTTATTTTAAAATAAAAAGTGGGCTCTAATTAATTTGAGGCTCAAATGATGGGCTATAATTGGGCCTAAAATAAAAGAAATGAAAGAAAACTTTAATTTTACTTTTCAAACATTCCATTTCAAAAGTAAAAATTAAGTTTAAGCATCTTCTTTCTCAAGAAAAGAGACGAGTTCTCATATTTGTCCCAATCCCAAACACGTGGCCTCTCTTTGCCGATAAGAGCCTTATCCTTCAAGATTGCTTATTCACACCCATCTCCACCACACATAAACCGCCCACCTTGTACTCCCACAACCATGGACGTCGCTGGCGTCAGTACTCCGAGGCGGAGCGACCCCCTACAAGGGCATACAAATGCGCACATGGGGCAAGTGGATGGCGGAAATTAGGGAGCCAAACAAGCTTCGAATCTGGCTCCACTCATACTCTACCCCGTAGCCGTGTTTCCGCACTGATTGGATTTGAAAAAAAACCAAAAACTGGCGGTTTTCGGTTGGCCAGTCCGACTGGTTATTCCGGTTTTGACCGATTCAATCAGGTTTTTTCCTGTCTGACTACTTAAACGGTTATTGGGGGTGTTTCAGACCGGTTCAGATACCAATTCTCGGTTGAACTGGGCGAACCGGTCGGTCCAGTTCGATTCCGACAGCACTGCTAAAAATATAACTACACAAAATAAATTGAACTTGCTCCATCCATCTGTCCCCTCCTTCAAATAGGTTTTCTTTTTCTATTTTGGGCGTTAAAAGAGTTTCATTTCTTTTTTTTACACATATACACTTCCACCAATATAATTAAAATATAGGGTTTTTTGCATTATCACAAATACAACTATCCACTACATATTAAATATAATTCTTAATCTACGTGCAAAAATCAATAACTACCCACTAGGGCTGGGGAAAAATACCGAAATTTCGGTATACCGCCCTTACCATAACGAAAAATACCGATTTTACCGAAATTTTAGGTATGCCGAAATTTTTGGTAAGGTATGATACCGTATTGAAAATTTTGGTACGATAAAGGTATATAAATGATCAATACCGCGGTATTTTGGTATATGCCGAAATACCGTAAAATATTCAATTTTTGAGTAATATGATACGATATTACCATATTAGATGATACATACAATTATAATTATTATTTATGTATTATAATGTTTAATTAAATTATATATATACACTATTTTATTAAAGATTAAATCTAAAATCCTACGGTATATTTCTTCATAATTATAAATTATTGATAAAGTTCATTGACTAATTTCATGATATTAGTACTTCTTTTTTAATTAAGTATTCTATCTTATATGAAAATTTAAAAGTGTTGATTTTAATATAAGTTTCATATATTTTTGTGTAGATATCTTAGGTACTATTTATTTAATGACAAACACTTGTGTAAAACGGGTTTAGATATATTAATTATGTAAACTCGATTACTGTTTAGTACATAAAAAATTACTCTTTAGCACATAAATTATTACTTTTTAAATTAAAAATTACTCTTCAAATTCTTTTAAATCACGATGTATCGATTACTTTAAGTACATAAAAAATTACTTTTTAGAGATACGAATTATTACTCTATAGTGTAAAAATTATTACTCTTCAAAGAGTAATTTTTTATATATTAAAGAGTAATAAGGCTTACCTATAAACCCAGTTTTCATGAGACTTACTCTTATTTAATTTGGTCGTTTGTAGATTGTCGTATAATTTTGAATTTGTTATTTATTAGAGTTTGTTTTATAGCTATCTTTCACTTTTCTAGTACATGTTTTTATTAGATTTATTGAATTTTAGATGTATAACGACATAACAAATTATCTAATAGGATGGTATATACCGATATTTTAGGTATGATATGGCATATCGAAATATTGGTAAGTAGAAGGTATACTATTTTCTTACACCGAAATATTGGTATACCGAACTAAGGTATACCGAAAGTTTAGGTAAGGTAACGGTATGATTTTTTATTACCGAAAATTTTGGTACGGTATATGGTATGACCAAAAATCTTCGGTATGTCATACCGTCCACCCCTACTACCCACTACACATTAAATAATAATACTTCTTAATTTACGTGCAAAAATAAAAGACCCTCTCTTTGGTGAGACGAGGGATTAGAGGGAGTATCAAAATATAGGTATGGGCACCTCTTATCTAATATACTATATATTGTTCATCAAATAATTATCACTTTTCAAGAATCATTTTTTATTATAAAAGTTGTCAGTTTTTATCCGCCCGATCTCATCTTTCCCAAAAAAATAAGGTCTCACGCAAGGTTACTACTAAAATTATTATGGGTTAATTACAAGAAAAGTCACGACTTTTGCTTCAATTTCGAATTAGTCTAAACTTTTACAATTTTACAAATAAGTATTCCTTCCATCCCAGTTAAAGATGGTCTTTTTTCTATTTTGGTCGTCCAACCCAAAGGGACTCATTCCTTTTTTACACACATGAAACCTACACCCCTCTAATACAATTAAAATATGGGGGCCTACACTCCCACTAATACAACTATCCATAATACATTAAATAATAATATTCCTTAATCCATGTGCAAAAAGCAAAAGACCCCTCTTTTACGGGACGGGGAGTATACTAATTTAATTAGATTTTGCATTTTGAACCATTTGTCAGGCTTTCCCTGAAAGCTGACATGGAATATTAAATTTAAAAAAAAACTTCACTTACACATTATATTATGAGACGTGGTATGTATATGATAATCATTCCCTTTCTTAAATGGCAGTAAAAAGAATAATGGCAAATTAGTAAATTGATGAGAGAGAATGGGGCTCAACCTTCCCATGTGGTAAATGCTGGTGACGGAAAAGTAACAGAATTTCATTCGTAACCGGCCAGATCCAACACCAGGTTGGGAAATGGCTGGAGAAGGAGTGGGGAAGTCGTTGCAGAGAGTGGCGGCTCAAGCTTTCTTTAAGGTGATTTCTGATTCAGCCTCAACCCATGGGCAATCCCGATGGGGTGTTGTCGTCAAATGACCAAATCATCAAATTTTTAGTGATTAGGTGACATCTACCCCAACGGTTGTCTTCAAATTTGATGACAAAAAGAATATTCTTAGAATATTTATAAATTTATTATTTTATTAATTCTAAATAATTATTATATTTGTTATAATTAATTATTATTATTTTGATTCAATAATTAAATTTTAAATTATGTTATGTTTAATTTATAATTAATAATAAAATTATACATGATTTATATTAATAATTTGAAATAATTACTGATAGGTACACACTTTGTAGCCCTAATTACTACTAGATACATTGATTTAAAATAATTATTATTTAATACAAAATATTAAAGTAAAATACCAAATATACCTTTAAAACACTAACCCCAACCTCCACCCACCACCGGACCACCGCTGCCGCTGCCGGACCGCCGCCGCCGGCGGAGCTCCGGCGGCCGGTCGCCGGAAAATCTGTTCGTCAAAAAAAAAAAAAAAAAAAAAAAAAAAAAAAAAAACTGGTTGCCGGAAAGCTGCCGCGCCGCCGCCGCCGGAGCTCCGGCAGCCGGTCGCCGGAAAAACTGTTCGTCCAAAAAAAAAAGAAAAAAAAAAAAAACTGGCCGCAGGAAAAACTGCCGCCGCCGGAAAAGCTGCCGGACCGCCGCCGCCGGACCTCCACATTTTTTTGCTGCACACACTTTTTTTGCTGCACACACTTTGCTGCACATGAACTTTTGTTGCACACAATATTTATGTGCAGCACATTAATATGGGTAATATTGGAATATCACTATATATTTTTGTACCTAATAGTAATACTTTTGTATGTTTGTATCTCATAGTAATTTAGGGTTTTTTTGTGTACCTAGTAGTAATCCTCCCTAATAATTTTTAATATAAATAAAAATATAATATTAATTTGAATTTAAATAGCTTCAAACATAACACGTCATTAATTAATAATCGAACATTACAATAAAATCACTTATTAAAAACATACATTCTAAAATTTATAAATACTTTTAATTCTCAGATAAGGAATGCAGTTCCCAAATATGCTCAATTAGTGCATCTCGTAGTTCAAAATGAACATCTTGATTTTTTATATTTTTGAAACGAGTCGAATTGATTATCGTTACTATCTGCCATTTCAACTTCTGCATTGGGGACTTCCATGTTCTCAATAATTGGTGCATCAAGATCACGTTCATCTTCAACTATCATATTATGCATAATTATGCATGCGGCATTATATCCCCCAAAACTCCCTTTCTCCAAAAACGTGTTGGATTTGTCACTATAGAAAATCGACTTTGGAGAACTCCAAATGCGCGTTCCACATTTTTTCTACAAGCTTCTTGCTTTTGTGCAAAAAATTTTTTTTGGACCACGTGGTTCATGGATAGTTTGAACAAGAGTGACCCATTTTGGGTATATATTATCAGTTAAATAGTATTTCATATCATATTCCACTACAACATAAGTCTCATTATGTAACACTAAAAAAATGTTACTTAACAATTAAAAAATATTATTATAGGTCATAAGTAATATTTTTTTCGGTGTCGCTGTTGCCCTTGTGACCTAAAGTCTAATATTACACATTTTTTACTTATGATAACACCTCATATCAATTTTAACATTTTACCGGTACACTTTAAAAAATATTACATATACTCTTAATGTAATATTTTCTTTTTCTAATGTAACATTATTTTATTAACACTTTTGAATATAAATGTAACATTATATACATTATTTTATTAACACTTTTAAATATTATGTAACATTAATTACATTGTTTTGCTAGCACTTTCAAATATAATGTAACATTAATTACATAATAATCTTATCACTTTTACAAATACATATCACTTTTGTAAAAAATTATGTAATACATGTGTTAACATTTAAGGTATTTATGAAGTATTTATTATTATTATTACTAAGAATTATAATAATATTAAATTATTAAATTATAAATATAAAAATTTTATCAAATTTTAATATTTATATTGAATATTTAATATAATAATATATTATTATTATTTCGAAAATACTAAATTATATTCAAAAAGTAATTTTACACGTTACATCAAAAATACAATAGTGCATTGTAAAAAACTAGCTTGACTAAGACTAACTTCTATCTAAAATAATCAACCAATTAAGATGGTTAGATTATCTATTAGCTGCTTGCAAATTAAAAGTATAAACGAAATACAAAACTAAGCTAATTGAAACTTCAATCTTGAATGAGAAAACTAAAGCATCAGCAAGCTGCATCTTTTTTGGAACTGTGTCTATCAGTAGATAACTCACGGGCATCTTCTTGTATCGAATCCCAAAGAGCAAAGATCTCTTTCTGACGAAAAGCAGCATTATCATCAAAGTTGAGTTTTGCATCAGCCGCAACTATTTGATTATCAAGAGTCTCAGCAATAGGACTGATCTCTTAAATAAGTATTTGATTATCAAGAGTCTCCGCAATTAGGTTGATCTCCTAAATAAGTTATAGTTCACGATCGATTTCATACAAAAGCCTATGCAAAAAAGGTGTGCAGTGTGTATCACCTCCAATATTTGTATAAAAGCTACCTTTGGAGACAATCTGTCAACTACCTAGCTGCATCCTCATCATAATAGGTACCTACATTCAGCAGAGAGAGCACTCACAACTAGAATCAGGTAACAACAAAAGTGTTCAACAGAAAAAAGTAGTACACATGGTATAGGGTAACCTTTATAATCAATTTTGGAGGTGTCTCAACAAGATCCTCAAGACCCTCAATTTTGGAGGTAGTAGTAGAGCACTTGCTTTCTTTACATTAATCCATTTGGTACAAAGTAATGGGTCATCAACAGTATTTAGAGGCCTAAAAGATAGGTACATAATATTTCAGTATAACTGCAGTAAAAACTAGTAAGATAATCTTTTATTATCAACAACACAGAACATACCATCTAAAATTAGCAATCCAATTTGCTCTTTCTAAGTTCTAACACATCCATTTTTACCATCCATTGATGTAATAAATAGACACTGAAATAGTTCTAAAATTAAAGGACTAGATAAGCCTAAATTCTCAAGAAATACCATAAGTACGGTAGAAACAAATTGACGAGATTAAGAGGAAAAACAATTACTTTGTAATCTGAGCAATGGCACCGTTGAAGAAGATAACGGGCGTGTTGTAGAGTCCTTCTACTGCGTACTTCCTTGCTAACTTCACATGGTTATGCTAAGTATGTAACTGCTAAAGAATAAGTATGTTCACTGCTTAGCCCCAAGGGTTTGCTAACAAAGAATTTTTTCAGCCCCAAACTGAAAAAATTATCCCATGTCGTAAAGGCTACGATTCTCACCGGTGTACAATTCAAGAAGGTGGAAGTAATAATTACTCATGTGAAGAGAGAATCAACAAAACAAGTAGTATACTATCGACAAAACAAGTAAAATTGCTAATAACCCTTCAGCAAATCAATTCAACAATGAATTACCACCAAGAAAGTAAAACAAACCAAGCCAGAAACCAATTCAATCATCTTCCCAAGGCAGAATTTGTGAAATTAGTAGGCCAGACTTATAGAAAAACCAAATACTAACACAGCAACACCGAAGCGCCAAATCCCATTAGAATAACACTAGATAAGCTATTTAAATAATTTAACAATTAATACCAGCCCAAACAATATAATCTAGTAAAAAGAAGATAAAGCCAATACCAGGATAGACATAAGGCTTCTGTCAAGCATCATACGGACGCTCTAGCACTAATGCTTACCTAGAAATCTAGACAAATGAAAGAGGGGGTAATACGGGTTTATACCAAAAATTGACATACAATTGATTAAATTGAGTGTACATCATTTTTCAAACCTAGGTGCGATCTGTCTCATCCCGTTAAATTTGGGCATACCGCAAACAGATTCTTCAACTGTGTAAAACATTGAAAGTGATTGTGCAGCAGTCATTGGTTAGTATTGATATAGATAGTAGAAGGAGACTTATAATACTGTAGTTGAAATCTTCATACCTAATTGGCGCCACAACGTCCACAATTCGTGAATAATCTTCCCTAAATCAACCTAGTTCATCCTTAAGAGCTCTAAATAGGAATTTCCACTAATCTAGGGCTTCTTCGAATGGTGGTGAAATCAAATTGAACCAATTAAATTCCTCATTATATGGCTTTGGAAATGATGTCTGAATTGTCTACGCCAATCTCACTCTCACAGTCTCACTGTTTTCTTCTTTGAATTTGTCTCACATTTTGGCGGAAACTTTTGGAGGAGAGCCCGCTCCTTTTTTTGGTATCGCGTAAAAGACTTTTGAATGTTTGATAACCCGCTTTTTATTCCGCGTAGAAGGAATGAGATCACAGGAATGTTAAATTTTCATTTAATTAAAAATGTGTAATTAAATATTATATAAAATAAAATTAATAATTACATAAAAAAATGTCAATAACGTAACAAACAAACAAACAGAAATTAAAGTAATTTTCTATTAAAAAAATTATAATAAATTTGAGGTACATACTCGAAATAATTAATCTTTTGAAAATATCTATGACTATTGTAAATTGAAATATACATTGACCTTGAATTTAGTGATCTTTCATTTATTTTAAGGCAAATGTTTGTAAAATTATTTCATGTAAAACTCTTCCGTGAAAAGTAATAATACAATTTCATGAAAGTGACGAATTTTTTTAGTAAAAGTGATAATTATCTTAAAAAAATAAATGTAAAATGATTTCACACAAAACCTATCCTTATTTTAAAATTACAGTGCGAAATATATATCTGTAAATATTTATTTAATATTTATAAAATATTAAAATATGCAAAGATTTTCGTAAGACCGTCTCACGTAATGGCTTATGTGAGACGAAAAAAATGATAATTTCTATAATTAAAAATAATACTCAATTAATGAAAAGTTTTATGAACAATTTATAATATAAATAAAAAGTGATAACATTTTATAATGAAAATGATAATATTTTATAGCGAAAGTAATAATTAATTTTAAAAGTATAAAATGATTCAACGTAAGATGGTCTCACACATGACTTACCCATTAAAATATCGGCAAAACTTGTAAATTGGTTCACATGTGAATCCTATTTAACCATTACATGAAAAGTTATTACTCCCTCAGTTCCCTTGAAAGGTATCCGTTGACTTTTTGCACGTGGATTAAGGAGTATAATAATTTAATGTATATTAAGGTGAGAGATATAATATTTTAATGTGTAGTGGGTAGTTGTATTAGTGTTGAGTGTGAGATCATGTGTAGTGGTTGTAGGTCACATCAATCCAAAAAGGGAAATGGATACTTTGTAATGGGACGGATCAAAATGAAAAAATTAATACGTATCAAGAGGATGAAGGGAGTATTTGAAAAGATAAACTATTATTATCGTAAGTGAAAAAATTAATTTTCAAATTCTTGCAAACCTGATTTATGGATTACATTATAGTATAAAAAATTTATAAATTATATTTTGATAAAAAATAAATTTTTATGTATTAAAAAGTAATTTTAAAAAACAAGATTGACGTATGAACCAAATTCACGATAAAATTAGTATGATAATTTTGAGGTGCTTTTGGTAAACTATTGCACTCAACAGTTTATAATTTTAAGTAAGGCAGTATTGAGTGAATGATCTCACGTGTGAAAATTATTTTACACTTTCATAAAAATATTGAATTTAATTTGTCAATGCCTATATTATAAATTTATAATCGGTCCCAAATTAAAATAGGAGAAACTATTAATTTTAGACCAAGTCTTTTGTTAGATTATAATATGTGAAACGAGTCTATTCATTATTAAAATATGATTAGTTATATAAATAAATTTTGTTTATTATTAATTATATTATGTTGTTCTAAATTATAATAAATAATAAATTAAAATATATAATTATTATATGATTTACTACAAATATACTTTAATTATCAATAAACATATTTTACTTATAAAATAACTATTTTGCTTATACAATAATTATACATTAAAAATTAGTCGATCCACCTTATACAATTTGTTTCACATATACCATATTAGAGAATAGCTTTTAGTTTTATTGATTTATTAATTTATGAAAAGTTTAGTGTAAGAGAATCACATAAATCTTCCTAAGAATTGTAATTTAGTAGCTATTTGTTGTAAACAGCTTGTGGATATTGTCCGCTTTGGTACTTCAGGACCTCACGGGTTTAAAACGCGTCCACAAGTAAAGGCTTCAAGCCCTGCTTATAAGCACACACACAATCCCGTGTGTGAGCGATGTGTCCCATCGCGAGCATCGTGCTGATAACGTGTTGTAAACAGCTTGTGGATATTGTCCGCTTTGGTACTTCAGGACCTCACGGGTTTAAAACGCGTCCACAAGTAAAGGCTTCAAGCCCTGCTTATAAGCACACACACAATCCCGTGTGTGAGCGATGTGGGAACTTCAGGTTCACAACACTATTGAGTTATTAAAAAATAAATTTAAAACAAATCAATAATATCACTCCACCTTAAAAAAAACTTAAAATTAAATCTCAAAGCAAAAAGTATATTAAAAAAAAAGAAATCACAAACAGTGGAATCTTAGTTTCAAACAGTGGAATCTTAGTTTTCATTTTTCAGTTCCCTCCATATTAATTGGTAGTGGGATCTAAGTTTTCATCTTTCAATTCCCTCCATATTAATTTGGCGAAAATATTAAATCAAAAACTCTAAATGGAACGATTCCCTCCATCCAATATTCCCTGTTTTTACTTTCTTCCTATCAATTCGACAATCGACAATTCCCAATCTCTGCTAAAATTTGATATCTGCACGGCACCGAACAGAATCCGAGCAACCTGCAATGCACGACACTGGCTGGATATGTATTGAGCCAAGCAATCAATTCTCTCTGCCGAAGTTACACAGAAATCAGCAAGTTCTGTTTCCTCGACAGATAATGAATTCTTCTCTACTGATAAAACTGCAAATAGTTAGGTATGCTTCTTGGAAACATTCGTATGTTCTTCTATTAAAATGTTGTCTATTCAAGATGGGTTTACTTTTAGAGCAGCGTAAAATCAGCGTAAAATCAAATGAAAATGCAATTATGTTAACTTCATATAGTTCATATAGGGATTATAGTGATTATAGTTTGATCGGAATCAAAGGTTAGTATTTTGAATTCACCAATTTTCGAACAATTGTGGTAGGGTTGTAATTGTGCCTTTCTTCTGCAACAGTCTTTTCTGAACATAATGATGTGGTATCTAGTTAATTCGGGGTCGACTTTGGTCCTCAGCATTCACGGAGGCAAGTAATCTGCATCATGTTCATTCCACAATGGTAATTTTTTTCAATCTGTACATAAGCTGGATATTATAATTTGTGGTAAAATTAAGATGTAGCATGCAGTAAAAATTGTGGATATTCATCTTTCTGTCGGCTTCTCCAGTTTAAAAAGTTTGTTGTTTATTCATCTTTTGATGCTCTTTTCTTTTTCCCTATTGCTGAGGGTTCTCTAAGTATGTCCTTATTTTTAATTGGACATGATGCATTTCTTGATGAAGTGTTTCTTATTCTGTATACATTGCTGCTGAATTCTATTTAAATTTTGCTGATGCTCAGCATTCATGGAGGCCAGTAATCTGCATCATGTTTATTGCAGGATAATATACCAGAACATGCATTATGACTTAATTGTGATAGTGAAAAAGCCTATTCTTTCGTTCAAAAATTCCTGAACTGAAACCATATTGTTTGCTTCAAGAAAATATTTAAAAATAAAAAAGAAATAGAAATAGAACTCCAAGTAAACCACAATCAAACAAGTAGGAGGATTACAGAACATGCATTTTAAGTTGTTTTATATGTCATGTTCTTGTCAAAGCTACTTCGCTAGCTACTGAAAGTTAATTTTATTAATTCTTAGGACCAACTCTTTCATAGTTTATACACACCAGAATGATGCAGAATACCAGATAATGACCCTTATGTGAAGTTTTAACCAATTTATAGATTCCAGATTATTTTCTAAATCTTGAATTGAAAAATTATCTTGATTAAGTAGCTATTTCTAATGTTTGGGATTACATTGGTTTACGTAGATTAAAGAAATACCATTGTTTAAATTTTACATTCATGTAGTAATCTTTGCTTTACATTCAAATGACTAAAGTATGACAAACTGCTATACATGTGTCAAAAGACTGTCTATTAACCAATAAAACTGTATTCTAAGATAATGAATTAGGCTTCTTGGCATTCATCAAACGGAGAGCCACGTAAGTCTAGTTTCTAAATAACTTAGAATTTTTCATTTTGGAAAATTTAGTGTGAAGTTATAGTAAGAATACTAAAGTATGACAGGTACAACTGCAAAATCTGTAATGAAGCTGTCTATTAACATTAAAATCTTTTTGTTAACATAGAATTTGGCTTCATGGCATACATCACTGGAAAGCTACGTAAGTCTGGTTCTTAAAAAGTTTAGAATTTTGCTTTTTGGAATTTTGAGTGAGAAGTTATGAAAAGATTATTAAAGTATGACAGGCTACTGCAAAATCTGTCAA
Source organism: Pogostemon cablin (assembly GCA_023678885.1). Classification (NCBI taxonomy): domain Eukaryota; kingdom Viridiplantae; phylum Streptophyta; class Magnoliopsida; order Lamiales; family Lamiaceae; genus Pogostemon; species Pogostemon cablin. The sequence continues at coordinate 29,804,222 of CM042963.1, forward strand.
AAGGCTGCCATATAATGTTTATAACTGTTTTTTCTGAAGCTGATTTAGGCTTCATGGTATACATCATTGAAAACCAAGTGAGTTTAGTTTCTAAGGAAATTCGATTGTTGCATTTTGGAATTTTGAGTGAGAAGATAAGGTTAAATGACTACAATACAACTGATTGTTGAGGAATATGTCAAAGGTTTGTTTCTTATCATATTAAACTATTTTTTGGTGATATGGAATTAGGCTTCATGCAATATTTAATGAGAAAGTCACACAACTGTAGTTTCTAAGAAATTTTTTATTTTTTCAATTTGGAATTGTGATTGAGAAGTAATATTCGAATTACTAAGGTATGACAAGCTTCGAGAGAATAAATCAGAGAACTGTATTTACTCTTTTATTGCTCTTTATCATTCGTTCCAAATAATCACATTGATATCATATTATTTTTAGTGATTATTTCAATAGGACTTGTAGCCGTAGATTCACCATTCTTGAAGAACTCAGGCTGGTAAGCCTTAGAAAAGAGGATACTTCTTCAGGTGGTTTAATCGATTCAATTTTTAAGCTGCTTTCTTGAAAGTGTCTGATTTCTTCAGCAACTGTACTAGTTTCCCAGTGTAATTTTTTTGAATGTCATTATTTTGTGCAGAAAGAGTACATTTACTCTTAGTCGACTACTCATTTTTCTGTTCGATTTTGTTTATCCTAGTCCTGTTCTAGATTATTTTTGCTGCTTCAACCCTATAGCTTGCAGAGTCCCTGCAGCAGCGTTGTCGTTCTGTGTTACTGGTTTTTTTGCTGCTGTTTGCTGCCTGGTGTAACTGCTTTCATGTTGCTGTTTTTCATGTTGTGCTTTCCTAGCTGCAAGTTTATTCTGTTTTTGCTGGTTTCTAGGTTGCTACCTTTTGGTGCTTTGCTGCTGTATTTTCATTCCGTCAGCACTGTTTGTTCGATTTTCTTTGTTGTTTGTAGCATTGGGTGTTTGCGGCAGGTAGCTAGCTTCTACTGATATTTCCATCAATCGATTATGTAGTATGGTAGCTATTGTATTTGTGTTGCTGTCTTTGTCATGCTGTTGAATTGTATTGTGTATACTAAGGTTGTTGGTTTTCTGTTGCTGTTATTTTGGCGACAAGAAGTTGTTTCTCAGGTTTTCTGCCACATGCTACATGCTACAACTAGCTGGATTTTTTTGCGTTCATGCTACAACTTGCTGATGTGAAGTATGGTTGCTGTTTGCTATTCTGAAAGTGCTAATGCAGCCTGTTAGAAAAGAAATTTCTGCTATTGCTACTCGCTATGCAGAAGACTTGTTACTTCTGCTATGTGTTTACTTGCAGTTTTTGATGCGTTTGTCATACTTTCATTTTGTTTTAGCTAGGTTCATAGCTGTTGTGGAGGCTTGTTAGAAAGGAATAAGTATTAGCTCCTTGCTTAGAGGTAATTTTTTTATAAAATTTATTTTTTAAGTATTATTTTATTTTTTGTGTTTTGCCAGGACTTTTTATATATATGAAATGTTTTCTAGTGATTCACAACTAAATATTTTGTGACGACAATTAGTGACAAGAAAATTGTTATTTAATGATAGGAATTTAACTACCTTATAACAGACTTTTCAATGAGAAAAATCGCATCATTACATGTAAAATGAAAATAATAACGGAGCCATTTTTTTTTTTTTTCATTAATTACTTTTAGCTAGGGAGCTCATGATTTTGTGTCATTATAAGTGCCAAATTTCTTGTAATATCTACTACTTCCCTCCATATTAATTTGGCGAAAATATTAAATCAAAAACTCTAAATGGAACGATTCCCTCCATCCAATATTCCCTGTTTTTACTTTCTTCCTATCAATTCGACAATCGACAATTCCCAATCTCTGCTAAAATTTGATATCTGCACGGCACCGAACAGAATCCGAGCAACCTGCAATGCACGACACTGGCTGGATATGTATTGAGCCAAGCAATCAATTCTCTCTGCCGAAGTTACACAGAAATCAGCAAGTTCTGTTTCCTCGACAGATAATGAATTCTTCTCTACTGATAAAACTGCAAATAGTTAGGTATGCTTCTTGGAAACATTCGTATGTTCTTCTATTAAAATGTTGTCTATTCAAGATGGGTTTACTTTTAGAGCAGCGTAAAATCAGCGTAAAATCAAATGAAAATGCAATTATGTTAACTTCATATAGTTCATATAGGGATTATAGTGATTATAGTTTGATCGGAATCAAAGGTTAGTATTTTGAATTCACCAATTTTCGAACAATTGTGGTAGGGTTGTAATTGTGCCTTTCTTCTGCAACAGTCTTTTCTGAACATAATGATGTGGTATCTAGTTAATTCGGGGTCGACTTTGGTCCTCAGCATTCACGGAGGCAAGTAATCTGCATCATGTTCATTCCACAATGGTAATTTTTTTCAATCTGTACATAAGCTGGATATTATAATTTGTGGTAAAATTAAGATGTAGCATGCAGTAAAAATTGTGGATATTCATCTTTCTGTCGGCTTCTCCAGTTTAAAAAGTTTGTTGTTTATTCATCTTTTGATGCTCTTTTCTTTTTCCCTATTGCTGAGGGTTCTCTAAGTATGTCCTTATTTTTAATTGGACATGATGCATTTCTTGATGAAGTGTTTCTTATTCTGTATACATTGCTGCTGAATTCTATTTAAATTTTGCTGATGCTCAGCATTCATGGAGGCCAGTAATCTGCATCATGTTTATTGCAGGATAATATACCAGAACATGCATTATGACTTAATTGTGATAGTGAAAAAGCCTATTCTTTCGTTCAAAAATTCCTGAACTGAAACCATATTGTTTGCTTCAAGAAAATATTTAAAAATAAAAAAGAAATAGAAATAGAACTCCAAGTAAACCACAATCAAACAAGTAGGAGGATTACAGAACATGCATTTTAAGTTGTTTTATATGTCATGTTCTTGTCAAAGCTACTTCGCTAGCTACTGAAAGTTAATTTTATTAATTCTTAGGACCAACTCTTTCATAGTTTATACACACCAGAATGATGCAGAATACCAGATAATGACCCTTATGTGAAGTTTTAACCAATTTATAGATTCCAGATTATTTTCTAAATCTTGAATTGAAAAATTATCTTGATTAAGTAGCTATTTCTAATGTTTGGGATTACATTGGTTTACGTAGATTAAAGAAATACCATTGTTTAAATTTTACATTCATGTAGTAATCTTTGCTTTACATTCAAATGACTAAAGTATGACAAACTGCTATACATGTGTCAAAAGACTGTCTATTAACCAATAAAACTGTATTCTAAGATAATGAATTAGGCTTCTTGGCATTCATCAAACGGAGAGCCACGTAAGTCTAGTTTCTAAATAACTTAGAATTTTTCATTTTGGAAAATTTAGTGTGAAGTTATAGTAAGAATACTAAAGTATGACAGGTACAACTGCAAAATCTGTAATGAAGCTGTCTATTAACATTAAAATCTTTTTGTTAACATAGAATTTGGCTTCATGGCATACATCACTGGAAAGCTACGTAAGTCTGGTTCTTAAAAAGTTTAGAATTTTGCTTTTTGGAATTTTGAGTGAGAAGTTATGAAAAGATTATTAAAGTATGACAGGCTACTGCAAAATCTGTCAAAAGGCTGCCATATAATGTTTATAACTGTTTTTTCTGAAGCTGATTTAGGCTTCATGGTATACATCATTGAAAACCAAGTGAGTTTAGTTTCTAAGGAAATTCGATTGTTGCATTTTGGAATTTTGAGTGAGAAGATAAGGTTAAATGACTACAATACAACTGATTGTTGAGGAATATGTCAAAGGTTTGTTTCTTATCATATTAAACTATTTTTTGGTGATATGGAATTAGGCTTCATGCAATATTTAATGAGAAAGTCACACAACTGTAGTTTCTAAGAAATTTTTTATTTTTTCAATTTGGAATTGTGATTGAGAAGTAATATTCGAATTACTAAGGTATGACAAGCTTCGAGAGAATAAATCAGAGAACTGTATTTACTCTTTTATTGCTCTTTATCATTCGTTCCAAATAATCACATTGATATCATATTATTTTTAGTGATTATTTCAATAGGACTTGTAGCCGTAGATTCACCATTCTTGAAGAACTCAGGCTGGTAAGCCTTAGAAAAGAGGATACTTCTTCAGGTGGTTTAATCGATTCAATTTTTAAGCTGCTTTCTTGAAAGTGTCTGATTTCTTCAGCAACTGTACTAGTTTCCCAGTGTAATTTTTTTGAATGTCATTATTTTGTGCAGAAAGAGTACATTTACTCTTAGTCGACTACTCATTTTTCTGTTCGATTTTGTTTATCCTAGTCCTGTTCTAGATTATTTTTGCTGCTTCAACCCTATAGCTTGCAGAGTCCCTGCAGCAGCGTTGTCGTTCTGTGTTACTGGTTTTTTTGCTGCTGTTTGCTGCCTGGTGTAACTGCTTTCATGTTGCTGTTTTTCATGTTGTGCTTTCCTAGCTGCAAGTTTATTCTGTTTTTGCTGGTTTCTAGGTTGCTACCTTTTGGTGCTTTGCTGCTGTATTTTCATTCCGTCAGCACTGTTTGTTCGATTTTCTTTGTTGTTTGTAGCATTGGGTGTTTGCGGCAGGTAGCTAGCTTCTACTGATATTTCCATCAATCGATTATGTAGTATGGTAGCTATTGTATTTGTGTTGCTGTCTTTGTCATGCTGTTGAATTGTATTGTGTATACTAAGGTTGTTGGTTTTCTGTTGCTGTTATTTTGGCGACAAGAAGTTGTTTCTCAGGTTTTCTGCCACATGCTACATGCTACAACTAGCTGGATTTTTTTGCGTTCATGCTACAACTTGCTGATGTGAAGTATGGTTGCTGTTTGCTATTCTGAAAGTGCTAATGCAGCCTGTTAGAAAAGAAATTTCTGCTATTGCTACTCGCTATGCAGAAGACTTGTTACTTCTGCTATGTGTTTACTTGCAGTTTTTGATGCGTTTGTCATACTTTCATTTTGTTTTAGCTAGGTTCATAGCTGTTGTGGAGGCTTGTTAGAAAGGAATAAGTATTAGCTCCTTGCTTAGAGGTAATTTTTTTATAAAATTTATTTTTTAAGTATTATTTTATTTTTTGTGTTTTGCCAGGACTTTTTATATATATGAAATGTTTTCTAGTGATTCACAACTAAATATTTTGTGACGACAATTAGTGACAAGAAAATTGTTATTTAATGATAGGAATTTAACTACCTTATAACAGACTTTTCAATGAGAAAAATCGCATCATTACATGTAAAATGAAAATAATAACGGAGCCATTTTTTTTTTTTTCATTAATTACTTTTAGCTAGGGAGCTCATGATTTTGTGTCATTATAAGTGCCAAATTTCTTGTAATATCTACTACTTCCGTCTCAATCTAAGAGTCTCATTTGCTTTTGGGCACGTAGATTAAGGAGTATTATTATTTAATGTGTAGTGAGTAATTGTATTAGTGGGGGTGGGGGCTCCATGTTTTAATTGTATAAGTGGGTGTGGGTGAGTCCCATGTGTCCAAAAAAGAAAATGAGACTCTTTGGGTGGAACGACCAAAATGTTAAAATGACCCTTTTAGCCTGGGACGGAGGGAGTATAATCCTTGATAATTTTGTAAATTTATTTTTTACATATTTAGATTAAATTATCATAGCTTAATTGCAAAATTTTATGTGGATCCAAATTTAGAATTCATACATTAATGAATAAAAATTTATACATATTGTTAGCAAATTTTCTTTCAATTTTTTTTAATAAAAAATTGAATACAAAAAATATTCTAAATTTATTAAAAAACACATATATTGATTAAAACTTAATTTATCATGAAGTTTTTAACATGTGCTTTTGTTTTCGTTTTGCAGATAGCTTTTTTTTTTTCTACCTTTTTTTATCCACAAAATTATGTGAAGATTTTAATGTTAATTTCAATAAATAAATAAATAAATAAATATATATATATATATATATATATATATATATATATATATATATATATATATATATATATATATATATATATATATATATATATATATATATATATAAAAAGAATGATAGAGATGAGTGATTCTTATTATAATAATAATAATTGTAATTTCTTTTTTCCACCTAAAACAAACTTATATTAACGTTTTTTCCCCTCATAGGAAACTTAATTATTAGATTTATAAATTTATACATCTTTTAGCAAAATTAATTTAAAAAAATATTTAAAATTATAATAAAATTCGGATTAGTATCTCATTTAAAGGGTTGCCCTACCTAATATGTTTATATTATAATTTATGTTAAATTTTAGATTATAAATATATATTTATTAAATAAAGCTTACATTAAATTATTAATGTGTAATATAATAATATATGAAAAGTGTTATTTAAAAAATGTTACTTAAAAATAAGTGTTATACAACAATGTCACTTATAAAAAATTATTTTATTAAAAGTGTAACTTATGTAAAAGTGTTAAATGAGAAGTATAACTTATATAAAAATGTTATATGCGTGTGTTACATATTAGAAAAGTGTTACTCATATATGTTACTTATATAAAAGGTGTTACAAATGTGTTACATATAATAATAATTTGAAAATGTTACCAATTTATGTTAAATAAATTATAAGTGTAACCATCAGGTGTTATATAATAACACGTATGTTGTAGTATTCCTTACCTCGAATGACGTAGTGTGCCTGCGGAGCAATACCTTTAACAAGATTAGAAAAAAATCCAATACATTAATATCATTGTTAGATCCCGGCATCCCAAAGTATGCATGCCATATCCAAAGGTCATAGTTAGCAACGACTTCAAGAAATCTTTGGGGAGCATTTTTTTTCACCATTCACCACGCATCTAATTGTTATTGTTTTCGAGTACTTGAAGTAGTAACTGTTGTTGATTGTTGATTTAAAAAAAAGGGCATCAAAATCATCATCACTAGAGGAATCTGATGAGGAAGGTGAAATATATGAAGGGCCAATTGAATTTCGTGGGTTCATCTTGAGAGTTTTTTAGTGACTATGGAAAGCAAGTTTTTTATAAAATGATGAGAATATGGTGTAGAATTGATCACCACATGTGTATAATATATACATAACATATGGTTAGTGGGTTTTGATCTCAACCCTTGAGCTTGGTAGGAATGGTAAGTTAGATTTGATCACAACCTTCAATTTTTGGTAATTGGCATTTGATCTCAACCCTTGATCTTAGTAAGAATGGTAGGTGAGATTTGATCTCAACCTTCAAATTTTGGTGTGTGGCTTTTGATCTCAACCTTTGATCTTAGTAGGAATGGTAGGTGAGATTTGATCACAACCTTCAATTTTTGGTAGGTGAGTTTTGATCTCTACCCTTGATCTTTGTAGTTGACTTTTTATCTCAATTGTCCATCCCTTATCCTGTAAAAAAATCTTATCTTTTGATCTTAACACTTCATTTTAGATTGTGTGTATCATGATCGTTTATTTCTTATCTTACTCATGTCACATGTTACTATATTACACTAATTTTTATTCTATAAATATGACTTATATTATTTAGATTCATATCTTGCTATCTCAACTCATTGTTTGCTCACCTTTAAAATGACATCCCACACTTGTGGCTCGAATTTTACTCATGATGAAGATATTCACCTTTGTGATTATTTTTTTGAGACATCCCAATATCCAATTATTAGTATAAATCAAGCTGGAAAAATATTTTGGGATCGCATTCTTCAAGAGTATTACAAATTAGTCCACGTGAAACGATCACAAAAATCAATTCAAAATCGCATCTCACTCATCAAAGCCAATGTCTCAACATTGGTTGGTTGTGTAAGCCAAATTGAAATGTTGAAACTAAGTGGTGTTTCTGAACATGATATTGTAAGTAACATGCATAACCTTGTCTTCTTTTATATTATATAATGCTATTTAATTTTTTTTTAACTTATAGATAATGTGAGTAAAAGTACTGTTCAAGGAAGATCCAAACTACAAAAATGGGTTTAAGTTCGATCATGTTTGGGAAAAGATGAAATATTTCGCAAAGATATAAGATTCTTTCAGATTGATCCATCCATTAATGTATCTTCTCCAGAAGGTCATTCTTCCCCGTCTCCAATATTTTCATATTTTAATTTAAACTTATCTAGTGATCATGAAGGTGGATGTGATTCTCCATCGTACCGACCAGAAGGGGTAAAAAATCTAAACTCAAAAGAAAAATGGAAGACAACGAATCACCAAGAGATAAAATATTTGAGAAAATAAACAAAAAAATGCATGATGCAATCACTATATCAAACACCAATTAACAAAAAATGTTGGACGAAATTGCGACCAAAAGAAAAGCATCCCAAAAAAAAGAGATGATCAAATTATGATGTTGAATTTGGAAAGTATTACAGATCCTGTTCGACGTGATTATTTTTGGCTTGAACAAAATAAAATTATGCAGAGATTAAATGAAGAATTCATGGTATCCACTAACCAATCCAACGTTTATGGGAATTATTTTCCTGGTAATCTTGGAGGCTCGGGAAGTGATTTACTTCCATTTTAATCACCAATAAAATGGGCTAAAATGTATTTGAATTTATATTTTCTTATGTAATATATGTCTTATTTTATTTGTAATGTGTTTGTAATTTTATTTTCTAGCTTCTAGTTTATTTCTAATGTAATTTTTTTTAAGTGTAATGTATTTCTAATTTTATTTTTCTAATGTGTAATAATATTTTATTTATTCTTTTATATATAATGTATAATAAAATATATCTTAAAATATTATATATATAATTTTATTAAAAAAATAATTATATTAAATGTTTATTTATTTCATGTATTTAAAATAATGTGCTTAAAATAATGAAATTAAAATTATTAATATATATTATTTATTAAATGGACTAATGAATAATATATAAATATCAAATATATTATATATTTTATGTTAATTAAATTTTGAAAATAAATGAAAAAGAAAAAAAATAATTTGGACATAGTTTGGCACTAGTATAAAAAGGGAGTGGTAGTATCAAATTTGGGGATGAATTAATACTAGTCATTGGAGTAAAAATGGTATCAAATCCTCGTGAGGATTTGATACTACCCCTTGGAGATGGCCTAAGGTTGGGAAAGTTCAAACGTGCACTCGTCTCGAAGCTTGTACACTGTCCTATCGTAGGCGTATGCGGTGGTTTCCGTCGTGTCGTAGGTGCGAGCCACACCTGCATTCGGTTATGAGGGAGTCACCGCCACCCATTTCTCCCAATTCGGTTCTGAGGGAGTCATCAGACCACGATGGCAGCGAAGGGTGAATAGCAGCGCCGGATTTGTAATTGACGAACATGGTTGAAGATGGAAAGATGTGGGGGTAAGGATGATGTGGAAATACACATGTCGGGTTATGGTTCGTGGAGTCCATTTTTTAAGTATTTTTTATGTTCAAAGTCAATTTTTTTCCATGTCAGCATTGGGTAGTCAAAATCTGCCCGAAGTTTTGAATTGCAGACGTACTTCTTTGTATTATTATAAAAGTTTAGACAAATATGCAATTGAAGCAAAGGTGGTGACTTTTCTTGTAATTAATCCAATAATTATTTTTGTAAATCCAAGTTTTCGCCTAAAATTTATTAGACAAGGGCTGATTGAGAAATAATATAACCTATCATCGCTACATGTTTTGCTCGCCAACAGAACAAAAGTAAAACTTCTTACAGTGAACGCTTGAAGAGAATAGAGGAGAAGAGAAGTTTAGATTAATGGAGAACCCAGTTGCAGCCGATCTTGTGGAGTTCTTGAATGCGTCTCCCACAGCTTTTCATGCAGGGGGTAATAACTTGTTGCTTTCTTATCTTTTTCTTGCTCGAGTTTTCGAAGAAATTAATTTGTAGCCTCCTAGATTTGTAAATCTTCTTGATTTGCATTCATCTTCTTATCATTATGATAATTTTTTTAATTTTTTATAAATTCAAATAACAAAAAATTTTAGAAATTTAATTAGCCATGCTTAGATTTCTGAATGGAATTATTTTTTTTCTTCTTTTTGGTTTCCCCGTGGAGCAAAAGAGGTCGAGTCTTTCTATTGTTGATTAATGTTTTGGTTATTTTCTAATTAGTGATTTAACTTAGAATTTAAGGATGGAACAGAAATATTTCCAAATTGTTATACTTATCAAGGTTAAATTTTATCCACTGTATATGTGTGGTTCATGTGTTAAGGTTTTGATATTCTGTTGTTGATTAATGTTGTTGAAAATATGGTTCATCGGAGTTGGTTTGTTATTCGACGGAGCAAAAAAGTGATTAAGAAGTGTTGATGAAAATATGATTAATCAGAGTTGCTTTGTTTTAGATGAATAAAAAAAGCGATTACGAAGTACGGGATATGAGCAACTCTCGGAGAGGGATGACTGGAATTTACAAACTGGCAATAAATACTTCTTCACCAGGAATCATTCTACTATTGTTTCTTTTGCAATTGGTAAAAAGTGTGTATTTTGTAGTCTCATCTTATTCCTTTTAATTTATTTTATTCCGTTTTGTTTGAGTTATAATGGAGAAATTATAACTCAAATCGAAAGGGGAAGGGGAGAACCTAAATTGATTTGGAAAGAAATGATATAAAAAGGCATGTTTATATGTTACATTAAAACATTTATGTGAGGATGAATGTTAAGTGAACACAAAATAGAAAAATGATCTGTCTAGGTGACCGAGCTTAGTGGGGTGAATGCATCGTTTCTTGTTGTATTATATCTGAGAAGAACGTGCTTCCCATGTTTGTTAGTACATGAACACAACATGAAAATGCAAAGTTCAATGAAGTTGGAGTGTTTGTGTGCTTGAAGCAAGGAACTCGGCCTCTAGTATATGCAAATGAAAGATTCAAGGATATGTTTATAATATTTTTGGTAAAGTTAAGAATAAAGAATGATAAGATCAAATGTTGTAAAAAGCAAACGAATGCTATTTAAGAATTTTTTTTATATGTTTTGACATAGGTATATTATTGGGAATGGGATTTACATAGTCGGTGCACATACAGACAGTCCTTGCCTTAAATTAAAATCAGTCACTACGGTAATTACTTATAGCTTAGTGTTTGCATTTGATGCATTTCATTGTTACAATGACATGAGTTTAGTTGGAAGGGCATAATGATGTTCATTTTCAGGTTTCGAAAGGTGGGTATCTAAAAGTTCGCGTGCAAACATATGGAGGTGGGTTGTGGCATACTTGGTTCGATCGTGACCTTGTTATTGCAGGAAGAGTCATAATTGCAGTGTGAAAAGATGGATCTGTAACCTACTCTCACCGACTTGTCCGAATTATGGAATGGTTTATGCGTATCCCAACTCTAGTAATCCATTTAGATAGGTACTTCAGGTGGAATTTTTATATCATTTATTTGATTACTCATCACTGTTGTTATTCCATTATATTTTTATGTTTCATTTATTAGGGACGTGAATAAGGGCTTCAAGATTAACAAACAAACTCATCTTACTCCTGTACTAGAACTAACAGACTTGGAGAACATTTTATTTCTTTCACACTTGAGCTCAAGTGGTGAGTATTTAATTTGTGTGATGAATATAAGATGCAACATTTGGAGTATGGTTTGATGAATATACCCAGTGCTTGTGTTAACAAAGCGCCTTCAATCGTCCACCTTCTAGCATTAAATTAAATAATTTAATCTAATGAACTACATTCCTTTAGCTCACATCTTGGATCTTATGTTTTATCTATCCTTCTATACGTATTTTCAAGTTATTTAACATTGGCATAAGTCATTATCATCTGAAGCAGGGTGATAGAGAGATAAAGCATACTTCTTAAGAGAATTAAAAGATTGAAACCTCTTCATCTCATAATATTATGCATTTATTTTTCATGTAGGCTGAGCTAAATAAACCTGCTGTGGAGAGTTCTTCTGCTGAAACTAGATTAAATGGGAAGAAGCTCGATGGAAAGACAAATACAAATGAAAAATATCATTCTCTCCTTTTGCAGGTGATTCTTTCTTCTTTTTTTCCCAGGTTATTTTCTTTTTGCAAATTGTTTGTCGGGTAATCTAGAAAATAAGTTTATTTAATGTCACTGTGATGTGCTAATGATGTTGACTTTTCATTGTTTCAGCTGGTTGCTACTCAACTTGGGTGTGAACCAGATGCATATGTGATTTTGAACTGCAAGCTTGTTATACTCAGAAAAGTCTGATTGCTGGTGCATTGAAAGAATTTATCTTTTTCGGAAGATTGGATAACCTCTGCATATCATTTTTTCGATAAAGGTTCGTTATGTGCAATTTTTAGTTTTACTCATATGTTACAGTGTTCCAGTAAAGAAACAAAAATCCTTCAGTTTCTGCCAAAAATCTCATCTCACAGATCAAGATATAGTTCATTAATTATGGGCTTTAATTAGTTTAATGAGGGATATTGCAATTCTCTAATTATTTGTTATCTTCTGTATAAGTGGTGCCAAAGTTGTAATCTGTTCTCAGTTTAAGACTTGCTTTTGAATGATGAATAGCCTCTGAAATAATAAAAAGACGTACTCCATCCAATCTAACATCAATTTCTAAGTACAAAAAAAGCTATCTTTTTTTGTCCTTTCTTCTTCTCTTTAGCTATAAAGTAGGCAAACATTCTCTTGTTGTTGCATAAAAATCTATAACAACATGAATATGTGCTGATGTTAATTATTTATTACTATGGCTTCACTGTATCAATTATTCAATCCTTAATCTCAGTCTAGTTTCCATCTATATGTGGACTGATGGTTACATTCACCGTAATGCTGCTCATTTACATTTGTATGATGGTGATCTTCATTCCAAGCACTGATAGATTCGACTTCCACTGAAAGCAGTCTTCAAGAAAAATTGGGATAAGAATGGTTGCATTGTTTGATCATTAGGAAGTTAGATCTGATTCTGCATAAGGAGCTGGATCCCCTGTTATGTTGGATGCTTTATCACGAATCACGCATCCCTTTGGCAACGACTCAAAGGTAGTATTATGCCCTCATCTATTTTGTCTTTAATTATCATATCAAACTAGATTTGTCGATGCTAGAATGTGATATATCTTGTTTTTATCAAGGAACTCAAATTCACAAATACTACAAATAGATTCTGTAACATGGCCGATTATGTTTGTTTTGGGTTTAATTAGATTTAAGTAACCAAAGAATAGTGATAATTCATGTTTGTTTCAATTTTGATAGGATATATTTTAACTTTATGTCCAATCAATGTATAAAAGGGTATTAATTGATATGAGAAAATAGATGAAAGAGGATAGAGAATGGAAGAAAAAGTATTAATTGAGGAGAGAATGTATGGAAGGTTGGTGGGGTAAGCATTAATAGGGTATATAGGTGTATATGGGGAAGATTTATTAAATCTAAACCTGAAATAATAAACCGAAAACTAACATATGATTAATAAAAAAGAAAATGGGTTGAGTAGAATTAAAAATAGTATCTAAGCTTGAAACTTGACTCAGTTAGAAAACCGAAAGCTTCTTGAATCCTTTGAACTCCTATTTTTTTTACTCAATGTCTAGTCATACACTCATACTCACAAATAGAAATTTAAATAAACTCATACTCGACACTACTTGACTTGACATGCTTTTTATGAATAAATAAGCAGCAATGAAGTGTTGAATAGTATAAATATTAATACTAATGTTCAACTAAGCTCGTGAGTCTATCTAGTCGGGCATTACTAAGCTTGAACTCAAGCTTGACTCAATTAAATTTTAGTCAAGCACAAGTTGCTCGTGATCTAATTCAATTCTCTTACACCCCTAAATGAGGATGTCCCAGATCGAGTTCTTGTGTTTTATAGGACGAGAGAGTGACTAATAAGGATCTAATTGGAATTCTGTAATTCCAATTGTGCAAATTGTGGAGGAGCAGCAACTACAATATTTGAGTTGTACTATAAATGTCAAATGACACAAGTTGTCATTATCATTGGCTTGATAATAAGTTTATATAATAGCACATTTCAGAAATGCCAGCCTACCCTTTTTTTCAAATACATATCGGGCACATTATTTCATTGAAAAAATATGATATACAAATTGTTAGTTCTAAATCATTTACTAGCACCATAATTGAAATAGAGAAACCTTAATTGTTTAGTGAGAATGCCAATGCTTCCCAACTTGCTCAGAGGAGATTCAGTTATCAAATCTTCAATAGTGGGAGGATTATGAAAGCTGATTTCATTGGCTGTAATAATTTCATTTACATTTAGTGCCCTGGAGATAGATTGGCCTTCATTCTATTTTGCATTCTTTGCTATTTTATTCATAAAAGTTGATTGTTGCAACAGATACATTCCACTAAATAGAGCTTGAATTTTTGTCTATTTCATCGTTGTCATTACAACTTACAAATAAGGGGACGAGTTTAAAGATGATTCCTTTCCTGTTTCTTTCCAACCATTAAAATAGGCTTAATAACTTAGAAATCTGGCTATGTAATCTTTTAATAATCCTCATAAGGAGTGTGAAATTACAAGGTGCTATGACCCTACATTGGTTCCACACAAAAGTGTAAAGGGCATATAAGTATGGGTCTATTCTTTACCTCTTACCATAATTATAGGTTAAGTTAGGGCTCCCTTTAGCATATATTTTAGCAATTTGGTTCGACTAGTTTGAATCAGGCAGGCTGCATAACGAGCTACCTGATTGTGGGAACAACAGTTGCCACCAAGATATGTGTCCAAGGGGTTGCCAGACGGAGGTGGGCCTTGGCATCAGGGTTGCTACCTGTAGCGTGCCATGCGTGGATTTCCAGTTTGAAGGGATGAATTGTTATGATATCCCAAATTGGTTCCATATCAAAGTATGGAAAGGTATATAACAAGGGTACACCATTTACCTTTGACCAGGGTTTAGGTTAAGTTAGGGCTCTCTATCTTATATGTTTTGCACAAGGTGATTCAATTAGTATTTCGTAGTTCAGCTTAATGTTCAACATATTTTCATTACCATTAATTGTAAAATATTTTCTTTCATATACCCGTATTGGTGCTTTCCTTCTGATCATTTATATATGATTATTACATAGTTGCTGCCAAAAGCATTTCAAAAGTGCTATCTTGTATCTGTTGATATGGCCCATGCATTGCATCCAAACTATTTGGTAAGTGTCATCCGCACTTTCATCTCTTTCAAGATTTACTGGACAAGGATTTGATATTGGGATTATGCAATAAAAAAATTCTTGATCATCAAAATCTTTCTATAATTTTCTTATTAGGATTAACACAAAGAGAACCATCAGCCCAAGTTGCATGGAGGACTAGTGATCAAACACAAAGCAAATCAAATATATACAACGAATGCTGTAATTTCCTTCTTATTCAAGGAAATCGCAGCTAAGCACAATCTTCTTATACAGGTTAGAGACTTTAAATACCCCTCCAATATTGTGATGTACGATTTGACACTTAGTTGCAATCCAGGAGTTTGTGGTTCGCAATGATATGTTGTGTGGTTTGAAAATCGTCCTATCTTGGCAAGTGGTGTGGGTGTTCGCACCGTTGATGTTGGGGCACCTCAACTGTCGATGCATAACATAAGAGAAATGTGTGATGTTGATGATGTGAAGCATTCTTATGAGCATTTCAAGGCGTTCTTCCAAGAGTTCTCACATCTCGATGCAAAACTTGTCGTCGATATTTAGGGTTTCCGACTGCATTTTCATTTTCCTTTTAATTCAGGCATAGCATCACTAATTTTCTTTCAAAACTCTTTATTTATTCCTTTTCTTGTTCTGGGAAAGCTTATCCTTCATTATCATCAACATTGATGGAAGGTTAATTACTCCTATGTCATCCTCTTAACTCTAAGATATCTTGTCAATTCTTAAATTTCATATTCCAGTACGACAAAGTCTTATGGCGTAAACTGGGCAAAGGGTCATATGTTTCTTTGAATTATTTCCCAAAGGATTGAGTAAGCCATAAAATATTTTTGGTACAAATAAATCTCTTATTTTTTTTATGAATTTGAACATTTATGTCCTATTGTAGTTATTTTGAAGTATTTTATGAGTTAGTTTCCAAACGACCAGATGGTTAAAATTTTCAAACTTCATATCAAAATAAACCTTTAAGAACTTCTTGTAGTATATTTTTAAATTTAAATTTATATTAACTGATATAAAGTACGATCATAATATGGAAAATGTTATACTTTAGGTAACACTTTAAAGTAACTTAAATCATCATAGGGTAAAATTTCATTATACCACCTTATATTTAACATTTTTTTTAACACTATAAATTTAGTAATAAAATATTAAATGCCCAAAATAAAGAAAATATTATTGACTTGTTTGATGACACGATTTAAAAGCTTTAATTGAGTAATAAATATGTATAATCAAATCATAAAAATATGTACAATCAAGTCATTTATTGTAAAAATTGAGTCAAGACTAATAATGTCAAATTGGGTATTTTAACACATCCATTTAAAAATGGAACAAAAAAGAAAATTCTTAAAAAATAGGTATTTTCACCCATTCCCTCATCATATTATAGCAAACAATACTATGAAATACACTTATTGACAATTTAAAGCTATACAATTATACATTCAATTCTAACACATCATTCAACTTAAAAGTATAATATTAGAAAATACTCATCCGTCTTATACTTATTTTCTCACTTTCCATTTTCGTTCATCTCACACTTATCTTCATCATTCAAAGAGAATCATCACATTAACCAATAATCTCAAAAGTCATCTTAGTTTAAAATTTAAAATATACAACTTTCACCTAATACAAATAAGTACTTTATTTGTTATCAAAATATTCTAAGTACAATATTCCAAAAAAAAAAATAATAATAATAATAATAAAGTTGATGAAAAAAATAATTATTCTTAGGACGTATTAGAAGAAAATAGTACTACTATAAAATATCAAAAGACGCCACTAGTGCCGACACTTCTGCTTAAAACATTAAACAATCATGAATGTGCCACATATTGTTAAAGAGAAATTAAAATTAGGGTCAGTTATTCATAGGTACAAATTAATTATATAATTACTACCTAATACATTGAGTTTAGATAATTACTATCAAATACAAAATTAAATTATGTATTTCTCAAACTACCCATGTTAACGCTAGTGTGCATAATATATTTAGAATGAATATTAAAATTATCCTTAAATACCTCCTAAAATTTCTCAAACATGATCTCACTTACTGTTTTTTTAATTCGCATGACAGTCACGACTAATCCCTAAACTCTTATACACCAATGTTAAATACCTTATTGACTACTCTCTACGATGGATAAAGGTGGGGATTGAACTCCGGCGTCAATTATTTTGGTCTCGTGACTCTAATCTTGAACTTTGTTGTGCATCAATTCCTCTTCTCCTGCTGTAGGAATTAGGGAAAACATTAGGGTTCTAAATGGTGAGCGTTTGGGTATTTTGATCCCTTGCGTATTCCACAGTGAACATGAGTGTACACTACATTCGAAAGGAATCAATTGAACATTGATGTACTCTAAAATGTGTCGTAGATTTTTTTTTCAAGATTATGATTTAGGTTTTTGATTATACAATATTAAACCAAGTAAAAAAATATTTGAGCTTCATTTGAACATTGGTGTACTCTAAATGTATTTCAAAGTTAATTCTGCTTCATGATTTCACACAACCTCTATATGGTTAGAAACCTTATTTCAATTTCAATAAAGTTTCAGTATTCATTGGGTTTATATACTTTAAATGCGGCGTCGACGATAATAGATTTTGCAACATTAATTTTGAATTTGCGACTTTGATTCGTTGCAATCGGCGATATACAGTTTGCAACATAGATTTCGGGTTTGCGACTTTGATTCATGTCAATCATTTTGAATTCACTTATTTTTTTATCATTTTGAAACCACTGTACACTTGTGTACACATAGAGAAATATAAGTGTACAAAGATTATGTCAAACAATTAACATGCACATCTATATACAATAACGACACGTAGAAATTTTACACGCAAATATCTCGAATCGTCGATTTCAAATAAAATCGAATTACAAAAAACAAATTAAAAGGTAAATATCCCTATCAAATTTTTGTCTATTGAATTGATTGACATTGATGTATTTTGAACATTTGTGTTCATTATTGTATTTTAAACATTAGTGTACAGTCGATTGTGTGTTCGTGTTGTTGACATTACTCGTCCGTGTCCGTGTTTGCATCTGTGTACACCTGTACACCGAATTGTACATCTGCGTTAAGTTTAACATCTGTGTTATGTTTACTAAGGATAAACTTGAAAAAATAAAATATTAGAATGTATCCCTTAGTACTTCAATTTAATTTTGTATCTCCTAGTAATTAATCTATAAAAACACATACCTATTAGTAATAAACCCTTAAAATTACTATATTTAATTAAATTAGCCAGATTTGTCATTAAAAAAGAAATGGACAAAATTTAAAATGACCATAATTAAATTTTATTTGGCCACCTATATATAAATTAAAGAACTTTTTTAGCCACTATTATGGGCTATTCCCAATTTACCCTCATAATTGTCAAGATGAAATGACAAAAATCATGGGGGTCATCATTATGTTTTTGTTGACCACATTAAATGGTGGTGAGTGGGTACCCATTTAAAATTATAGGACAATAGTTAATGTCCCTTTCTTCTATTTGGCAAAAATATCCTTTCGGCCTATTCGGCTTTTTTTCCAGAAAAAATTAGAACAAAATTTCATACTGATAAAATTTTTTATCTATTCGGCCTACATGTCTTCTATTCGGCCAAATGATTATTCTATTCGGCTATATTTTTTTCCAGAAAAAAATTAGAACAATTTTTCATACGGATAAAATTTTTCTTCTATTCGTTCTACATTTTTTATTCGACCCAAATAGTTGTTCTATTCGCACTATACATACTAGTATAACCCCGTGCATTACACGGTGAAAAAGAAAGTTTGTATAAATTAAACATTACATTTGAAAATAATAATATAAATTAAAAAATAAAAATTAATATAAGTATGAAATATTTATTACAATAATGTTAATTCAAAAAAATATAAATATAAAAAAAAATTAACAACATGAGTACCAATAAAAATTTTCAACCATATAAATTCAAAAAAAAAAAAAAAAAAAAAAAAAAAAAAAAAAAAAAAAAAAATATATATATATATATATATATATATATATATATATATATATATATATATATATATATATATATATATCAATAAAATTTAAAGAAATTATATACTTCATGCTAATTACAAATAAAAAAAATAGAACCTATATATCATCAACTGAAATGGAATAAGGATGTATATTATAGTAGTAATTATATAGTAAATAAATCTTATCACATAAAATTTAGGTAATCTAATAGAAACAAAAATTTTAAAATTAATATTATATATACTCCCCCGTCCCAGGTTAAGAGGATAATTTTTCCATTTTGTTCGTCTCACCCAAAGAGTCCCATTTTTCTTTTTTACACACATGGGACCCATACACCCCCTCTAATACAATTAAATATTGGGACTCACACTCCTACTAATACCACTATCCACTACATATTAAATAATAATACTCCTTAATCTATGTACCAAAAAACAAATGACCCTCTAAATGAGGGACGGAGGGAGTATAAATTATTAATGAAATATTAACTTTTAAATAGAATATATAATTATAAATTTATCAAACCAAGTAAATATTCATTATATAAAATAAGAATTATAATCATAAGTTTAAATTCATCTATAGGAGTATCTAAATTTATTGACCAAGTATTCGTACCATTTGCAAAGAATTCACCGTGTTTCAATTAATATGTTATTTTTAATATATATATTTCCCTTATATAGTGAATTCACATAATCACTGTGTTTTAATTAATTTATTTATAGGAGGAATATCAGATATTGAACATTGATCAAATCACTAACAATTGTTTCATTGATAAATGTTGTATATATTCTTTTGAAATTTCAATAATACTATATATATATATATATATATATATATATATATATATTACTTAATTATATTTTAAGTCTATAAAAATTATAGAAAATGAGAAAAAAAACCTATTTCATTAATTTTCATCCATTAATGATTGATATTTATAAAAATATTTTCACTATAAATATTTTCTGATCCTTCTCATCTTTATTTACTTTCTTATAAATATATCATTACCAATGTATAATTGATATTTTCTATTTGCTAAAATATTTAACAATTCTTCAGTCGTTGATCTTTTTCATTTTTATTTATCCATTATTTTGCAAAATCCTTTTTTTTCTCGGTTACACTTTCCTGCAACGCATAACATTGTTTAACATCACCACACCATCAATCTACCTTTTTTAAAGTCTAATAATACGCCGTAGATCCTCGCATGTCGGCCACAGCTAGAGCGTAGCCCTCACCTCTGCCAATCGGGCACAATAGTTCCAACGCCAACGACTACCTCCTTCACTCTTTAATATTTTCTGTCAATTTCTTTGCTTCCTACACTAAAATATATATAGACAAATGTATCTTCTTGAAGAAGGCTCACTTTTATGGAGATACACATGTACACAATCACACAATGAAACCGTTTAATGTATATAGCCAAACGTATCTTCTTGACAAGTCTTATTTTATCAAACACAACTTATTGTCTGCAGCCACCCTACCTATGTTTCTATCTTTCACTTTTTCAATATAACTTTAATTTTTTTATTAATTAGATACAATAATATGAAAATATCAATCTATATATATTTTAGTTATATATAAATATAGAGTTTTTTTAAAGATTTTTTTTTACACATATGTAACTTTTAATACTAAATGCCATTAATATTTTTTATTATGTATATTTATTTTTATATTTTGAAAAATAAGAATTATTTTTTCAAACATTAAGGAGGTTAAGAAATTGGAATAAGAATAATAACTATAGTAGTATAGCAGTAACAAATGATAATGAATATTATTTATGTAAAAAATATTTGGTAAATAATAGGAATGATTATCATATTAATTAATTTAACATATTTTTAAAATCACTTATATCTCTTCCATCTTCCGTACCATGTGTATATTACTGCATATATATTTTATTTTTTATTTCACTTTAAAAAACAATATATTTTGTTTATTTATTTATTTTAAAAATTCATCAACATATTTTGTTTATTTATTTATTTTTAAAAAAATTCAATTTTCATTTTTTTCTTCTTGAATATTACACTATTATTTTGGAATTTATTCAAATCAAATAAGTGATTTTTTTTCTCTTCCAATAATATCTATTATGTCTTTTCTTTTATATAAATTTAAAAAATAATTATATATATATATATATATATTCTTAAAATAACTTGAATTATTTATGCAATATTCACATTACCACGATTTATTCATGAGATAAAAGTTCAAAATTTTTTATTACTCCTAAATATATAATATTGTAAATAATATACTTGTGAAATGCAATAATTTTATATAACAATTTTACATTAGTTTAATAATATATATACTTGTGGGTACTTTATTAATAAGGTAGTATATGAATTTAGAAACGCCCTCCACATAATTTTTTTTCATGTATTAGTAAATTAATAATACAATGTATAGTATAAATTTATACATTATATAATTCAAAATTCTAAATAAATTTCGATAATGCAATATATAGATCTTTAAATATATCTCTAAATTATTTCTTGCCATATCTCTAATATTTTCTCATTTATTTCGGTGTCACATATCACAAATTAAATTATTTCTTACCATATCTCTAATCTTTTCTCATTTTATTTGTAAAAGCCACTCGAGCTTCTAATCTCTTGACATTTCTCAAATCTTTCTTTCTCATTATTTCTTATCATATATCACAAATTAAATTATTTCTTGCCCTATCTCTATTCATTAAAATATCACCGCTCTCCGACTCTCCCGTCACCTCCCATCTCGTTAATTTTTATGTCTGTTAATTTATTAGTTCACTAACCGGTCATATATATATATATATGTATATATATATATATATATAAAAATTTGTACGTATATATAGATTTCATTGACCCACCATTTTTATCTCTTTTTGTGAATACTGAATTGAACATACCAATCATTCTCTCTCTCCTAATTTTTTGCAAAATTTGTAAAAGTTCGAAACCAAGCTATGGGCGAGTGACGTTATCTTGGAGTATAATAATAATTTATATGAAGATAATTATTTATCTGCTAAATTCTCACATAATTTTCCATTTTTATGAGACATTATCTTGAAGATTATAATTCTATTGGCGAGTGACATTATCTTCTTTCACATAGTTCGCACAAAATTATGTTTCCTGCTAATTTTCTTCTTCTTTCAATTTATATATAATAATTAATAATTTATCTGTTGGTCGGGATATGTTGACCACCAAGCGGCCGCCACGAAGTCCGTGCGCCGCGTGGTATCAAACGTCACCTCGCCACCGTTCATCGCCAATCGCGCGCCAACCGTGCCACACCAGTTGTCGACCGGTTCGCATTTTTAATCATTGCAAATCAACTTCCTCAGATCTGATTTGTTGCCGCAGTGTTGCCATGATTTGCTGCCGCTGAAATCAGCGTCGCCACCGTCCACTCCTGTAAATCATTTCTTTCCATCTTCAAATCAAAGCCGCCGGAGAATAAACCATTTCCACCATGCTGCTACTTTCAACTACTGCAAGGGTCGCCATCGGCACGTTGACATCCACTACTTACTCACCAGTTCACCTCCAAGCTTCATTCTAGCCCGCGAGAAGTCGCCTCCCTTTCGAGTACAATTCCATCTGTACCAGCATCCCAAGCCACTGATTATTTCACATTTACAGACTGACATTTGATTTTTTTTTACTTTCTAAAGCTCACTTCATTGAGTTGATTCTCTAAAACTACTGCTAATATATAAAGTCAAATTGTGACAATCTTCTTTGCGAAGTGTTGCACATTTACCTATAATACATACAATAATATATATATATATATATATTATAGGTGTGGTTGGATTCCACTATTAGCTCATTCTTCAATCTTCCCCAATACGCCGCTGATAAATATAAACAAAAATATAAAAAGATAAAATGAAGTTTCAAAAGTTGATTAATTCGATTTTACCATGTCACTCACCCTTCGTTTATTTATTTTTATACTTCAAATTTAATAGAATAATAAATTAACTAAATCTTTTCTAATATATATATTTTTCAAAATATATACAATATGGATATCAAATTAAAAATTTTGAAAAGATGATTAATTTGATATATTATTTATTAGAAATTAATTTGAAATAAAAAACATATATATTTGGATAGTTCAATTTGAGTTTCTTCTTTCGTAATAAAAAGGAATGAAATTTTTCTTGATGTTTGACTCAGTTCAAGTTCTATTTATCGCTGATGTTATTTTCCACTTTCAATCAAATCTTCAGATTTGTTCATGGTCTGTCAAGATTCTTGTTCTTATATGGATATTCCTTGCGCTTGAGTGATAAATCTTCCATTTCTATCTTAATTTTTATTTGTATTTGGAATTGGAAGTGGAGATCTCGTGAGGAGTTCAGAGTTTGAATTCAATGGAGTTCTCTAATTTAGGCAACCTATAGAGTATTATGAGAAATATTTTTATATTTTTGGATTTTGTGGTGATTCACGAAATAATATTGTATTTACATTCTTTACTAAATTGTACTGCAAATAGATAAATAGGAATAATGATATTGAATGTGAATGCACAGACCTTTATGCCGGTTGCTCCATCCATTTTAAGAATACTTTACATTTTGATTGGTTATTTCGTACGATTAATGTGTATTTGTAAAAGTGTTGTTCTGTTGAACCAAGCAGCTCAAAGAGCATGTTCTCATGTTTATCACACTAAAGTAACTAAGCAGATAACTTTGGCTCTTCCCGTGTTTTACTGAAGTTACTTTTCATTATGAATATATGTTATGAGATTTCAATATAGTAATTATTACTAGAGCATTACATTAGGTCATGCATACTGCAATTTTTATATTATGTGGGACCTGGGACCAGAAAGGGATCAATTGGCCTCTTGAACTTATGTACCTTTTATTTTTAGTGAAGACGTTGTTTGTTTAATCATTTTAATATGATAACTTCTACTGCTGCCACTACAACATAAGTGACAATACATAACACCCAAAAAGTATTACTTAATAATTAAAAAATATTATTATAGATCATAGATAACACTTTTTCGGTGTCGCTGTTGCCTTTGTTATCTAAAGTCTAATATTACACTTTTTTTGCTTATGATAACACCTCATATCAATTTTAACATTTTAGTGTAATACTTTCAAAAATGTTACATATATTGTTAATATAATATTTTTTTATCCTTATGTAACATTATTTTGTTACCACTTTTAAATGTAAATGTAATATTATGTATGTTATTTTGTTAACACTTTTAACTATAATGTAACATTAATTACATTGTTTTGCTAACACTTTTAAATATAATGTAACACCAGCTACATTATTTTGTTAACACTTATGAATATAATGTAACATTAATTATATAATAATTTTATCACTTTTATACATACATGTAACACTTTTGCTAAATAATTAAGTAACACATGTGTTAACACTTGAGGTATTTAATATATTTATTTAATAATTATTATTATTATTTTAAAATTTAATAATTATGTCCATAATTTAATAATAATATTTTAATTAAATTATTATTATTATTTATAATAAACTTAATTCACTAAATATATTAAAAGATATTATTACAAAAATCTAAATAATTACTAAAGTTTAAACAATTACAAAACAAGGTAAATATGTAAATATTATTTAAATTCATATACCATGATGAAGTATGTACTTATATGTCTACACATCTAAAAATTAGGTTTGACAAAAATGATGTTCTTAGTCGCATTTCTAGTAAAAATGTATAAGAGTAAGAGACTCTATCGTCGAGTAAACGTGTGATCAAGTACAAAATTTATAATAATGTCGTCCCAAGGGAAAGTTAACTCTAGGTTGTATTCGAATTTTCCATTGATTTATGCTTTGTAAGAATGATAGATTGAAGGTTTGATTGCTTAAGCTCCTAATTATTTCTACTCAATTAACTATAAATTTGAACTAATAAAGTAATGGATCAAACAATAAACAAATGATGAATGGAATGGAGGTAGAATTCACCTGAGAAGAGAATAAGACTAATCATAATCATGGTTAAGACTCTAGCAAGATATGCATAACTCTTGATGGTGAACTTCATTAATTTGTGGACTAAAAGCAATCACAATTTTACTCCTAATCCCTATGGCCAAGGCAACTAGGTTCTTGACTCTTTTACAAGTCTAATCTCCTAAGATTGATCTTAATCTCAATTTCCTTAAGGTACTATGATCATAAGTTGGTTCTTTTCACTCAATTTCTTAAGTGTCCCCCTATGAACGTTCTAAGCATAAGAAGGGTATGTCTTACCTCCCCTCACACTAACATGCATGCACATTTTAATATATGATTCAATTAGACATTCACTCATAACATTGGAATGGACATCCTAATACCATGAATAGAAAATCTAATCACACAAGTATTGAAATGAAACATGATTCATATATCATAAAAGGAAATCCACAATTCAACTACATTCATTTCTCAAGTTCTACACATCTAGCTTTCATCTCAACCATTTATATGATTAGCCCTACTATAGGACTAGCCACTAAACATTGTGTTTAAATCAATACAAATCAAGCTTTACTCCATTTGAGCCAAAATAAGAAGAAAATCAACAAATGAAAAGTAGATTGACTTCCTTTTCATGGAGAAACCTTCCTTCTCTTCAATATGCTAACTCCTTCAATCCTTAATGCTTTCCTCTTCTCAAATGGTGAATGGATGGATTGGATGGATTGATTAATGGAGATCAAGTGGAAATTAATGGATCTAATGAAAGGAGATAGATGAAATGGATCTAGTGTATGAAAATGTGGTGTGAAGTGTGTGTAACTGCTCTCAAATCTGATCTCCTTGTATTCTCGCACTAATTGGGTATTTAAACCTCTTGAGAACCTTCTAGAAGCTTCTGGAATTTTCTGACTTATCACTGAATTCGTACACGACTCGAATCGAGCTGCAGAGCTCGACTCGAGTTCCTGCATGTTTCTCGACATATTTCTACGTGCTTCCAGACACGAATCGAGCTACGCTACACAACCTTGGTCATGGCCATGTAGCATTTTCTGATGATATTACACGGCTTCTTCTTACAGGGCCGTGTGCAACGCACGACCTGAACTCGACCACGCAGCTCGACTCGAGCTTTAGAGCTTGACTCGAGCGTGGTCCAGTCCTGTCCAGCTTATTTGTTTCAGCTCCCGATTCCATTTTGCTCCATTTTTGACCTGTTTTGCACATATTTAAGCTCATTTACACATTTCTATCAATTCATTCCACATTTCACATAATAACAATAACTCCACCAAAAGTCACACAAATACGGATCAAAACATCCAAAAATCCATAAACAAATACACTAAAATCTAGGTGAAAATGACTACGATCAACCCCCCAAACTTAAAGTGTTGTTCGTCCTCGAACAACGAAAAATAATAAACAAGAGGAGTAATTTTTACCTAGAAAAATACCTAACGAACATAAACCACAATCCATCACAAGTAATAAGGACTACAAAATCATATTAAGCATCCCTGCATCATCAAACTTATAACATGAAAGATTAACAAGTTCAATCTTAAGAATGTCAAAAGAGTAATCAAATCCCTTTCAATTCAAGCCTCTCATAGGTTATCAATTTCACTCAACACACTATATAGAAAGGTTTGGATCATCACTCATCAACCGTTTAGAACCGACTCACCATAGGCTTGCTCATGGACTATGTTCACAAGCCACCCTAGTTTCAATAAGTGATCAAAAAGGTCTTTATCTTAGGATGTAATGTTTAGGCTCGTTGTTAAGGTATGAAACTTTGGATAATAGTAACTAATCAAGTGTGGATAATCAAAGATATGATTCTTTTCTTCAACTCCCTCACTTTCAAACATCCTTCCTTTGTAATTGTTCAAGAATACTAAACATCAACATACCATGGATTTCTTGAGCTTCTTTTGAATGGCATACTTCTTTTCTTTGATTTTTTTGTGTTCCTTGCCATGGATTTCTTGAGCTTCTTTTGAATGACATACTTATTTTCTTTGATTTTTTTTGCGTTCCTTGAGCATATTTTAGGATTTTGCTCCTTTTTCACTTTTGTTGAAGTTGCACTGATTCAAACCTTCTTCCATTTACTTGCACATCTTTCCACGTTTTTTTCTTGTAAACTATCATCATCCTCAATTACCGACACATAGGTTATATATATAAGGCTCAAGTGGGTTTTCAAGGCTTGTATTGTGCTTAAATTACAAAGAAAAGGCTTATAGGCTCAAAATGACTAACTAGGGATAATATTTTTTGTAAGGAATTTTATGGCTATGACTTCATTTAACAAGAATGGCCTAAGATCATATCACAAATTTCAACCATTCGGGCTTCATTCCTATAGTCCATGAGCAAGTTCTAGTTTGTCTAAGTACAAACAGTCCTCTCATCAAGAATTAATCATGGAAGCACGATTGAGGCTCAATTCTCACAAGTTTTTGCTTGGACCAAAAGAAACCTAATTACCCTTCATACTTCTCAAAATTGAACAAATTATGTAATTCATGTCATAATTTCAACAAGTAGAAACCATTAACATACTTGCCATCACTCATCACAAACAATGCATCATAGCTCACATTCAAAAATACTCAACACCTTCTCAAAACATACCACCAAACCAACCTTTACAAGAATAAAAATTCAAACACAACACATACGAAAAGACTCACCAAACTAAAAATATAACAAAAGCACATAACATACATGACCAAAATCATCCATCACTAGAAATCAAAGCATGTCACCTCATCATCCATAACAAATAAGCTCAACAAACATTCCATCCTTAATTGAAAATAAAATCCAAGATTACGAAAGTAAACCTCCCACAAACATAACACATGAAGTAGCATGCTAATCAAATACGATCTAAATCAATATCAATTCATGTCAAGCAATGTCGAAGTGATAAGATGTAGAGTGAACTCCCTTAAACATTTGAGAATGGAAATGATTGGCATGAGCTTTCGAATCGCATCCACAACGACTTCTCGATATGATCTTCGGGCTCAATTCA
Source organism: Pogostemon cablin (assembly GCA_023678885.1). NCBI lineage: Eukaryota > Viridiplantae > Streptophyta > Magnoliopsida > Lamiales > Lamiaceae > Pogostemon > Pogostemon cablin. The sequence goes on from CM042963.1 coordinate 29,832,567, forward strand.
TGCTTCCACTATACTTCATTTATGCTCAACAACTCATCAACAACCATTAGCTCAACACTTGTCATAAAAATAAGGACTATCATGCACTTCAACTCAACCAAACAAACCAAAATTATAACCAAACTCATGAGAAAAAAAATTAAAATTGACCCAATTTTACACAAGACAATCAAGATAATCACTCTATCAATATGATACATCAAGCATACACAAGTGGTAAGGCACACTACGCACTTTCCCCCCAAACTTAAATCGAAACAAGTTGAGAATTAAGTTTGCAAAAAGTGGTGAGTCTTACCCTTGTAGTGTCTGTTGAGAGTGGAAATTAGCGTGTTTGAGTGTCCAATTTAACACATTTTTTATGAGAATTATTGTTATATATTAGCACAAGGATCTTATATTCAATATATGTATGAAAAAGGTGCACTTGAGGTGTTTTATTGTGTTTTAGGTGGAAAAATGATCAAAAGTGCAAAGTTGGAGAAAAGGTGCAATTTGTGCGAGAAATGCTGAAAAACGCACATCCAAGTGTTTGTGTGGAGATCAAAACTAGTATTGTGATATACGGTTGGAAAGCCTTGAAGAGAGGGTCTTTTTGGTGTAAAGAACACTCCAATCGAATTCCAAATGAGAGAGATATGATCAAAGTGGTAACGTCGCACGAGCTGTGCCTAATAGAACGCTGTGTTATTTTGCATAGCTTGTTACACCTTTAAATCTTGGAGTTTTTGTGAGATATTTATATGGATAGAAAGCCAAGGAAGAGAGAATCGCGTGAGCATTAGAATTACCTAAATTGGAGCTTGGATGTGGAAGTTATACGCGAAACAGTGAGACGACGCAAGTGGGATTCGACCACGACAGCCCAGTTCGACCAGACCCCTTGGTCGAACTAAAGCCATTTTGGTCGAACCGAAAGCCTGAAGTGCAAATTATCATTGATTTTGATTCGACCAGGGTTCGACCAAGCCCTAGGTCGAACTCCATGCCTGGGAAGCATCCGGATCTGATTTTTACACCCCAAGTGCATGTTTCTATTTGTTTTTACACCCCAAGTGTGTGTTTTCATCTAAAAAGCCCATCCAAGGCCCATAAGGAGAGGTTACAAGTATAAAAGGGGATGTAGATCACACCAAGACAATATAATAGACATTAGTGATGTGTCCATATTCCATAAGGCAGAGTCAGACATCAACACACGAAAGGGAGATTAATGAGTGAAACTGGATTATCATAAAGCTACATATTCTCTTACTTGATCCACTTTCGTATTCTTCTAGTGTTAAATTTATTTTATTTGTTATTTAATTTTTAGCATATTAGTTTTTAGATAATCAACCTCAAAATTTTATTGTCTTGTCTTAATTAATTTAGTAAATAATTAAATTGATAATATGCCATCCCTTGGGTTCGATATTCACTTGGTCGCTCGCTAAGCTACAAATGATATCTTTAATACTTGGGAATTAATTTTGCGTGCAAAGAAAATGCGCATCAAGTTCTTGGCATTATTAGTTTATTATTTCTAGTTGATTAAGACTTCTATTTGTGATTATTTATTTCGATCTAACCTTAAATTTTTCTGAGGTACTTGTGCACTAGGAAAAGGAGAGGAAGGAAAGGAACGAATAATACACTGAGCTAAACATGATCGAAACAAGGCAGAACCCGGATAATGTTGCCATACGTGAAATTTTCACGAACTATAGAATTGGTAACATGGAGTTGATAGGAGCAAGGGGGAAGATGATGATTTTGAGATACATCCCGCTCTTATTAACATGGTAGAGAAGAATTCCTTTTCTGGAGGTTGCTTTGAAGATCCATATCAGCATCTCCAAAAATTTCTTGGTTATGCAAACACTCAGAAAGGTGATGGAGCTAATGATGATGCTAGGTGGATTGTCTTATTCAAGTTCTCTTTGATTGATAAGGCAGAAGCTTGGTATGAGACTCTTGATGTAGCTGACTGCACTACATGGGACCAACTGTAGTAGAAGTTTTTGGAGAGATACATGCCACCCTCAAGGATCTTAAGAATGAAGCAAGAAATCACCAAATTTGTTATGAATCAGGGTGAGAAATTTTATGAGGCGTGGGACAGGTTTAAAGACATGCTCAGGAGGTGCCCACAACATGGAATGTCTAAGGTTGAATACATAAGTATTTATACTATGGATTGGATTGTGAGTCGCGTATTTTTATTGATGTATCATCAGGAGGAGCGCTGTTATCTAAGACAGCACTTAAAGCAGAAACATTGTTTGAAGACATCTCTATGAATTCACGTGACTGGCCTGTAGAGAGAGATAGAGGATCATATGTACTTGAAAAGGTAGCGCAGGTTGAACATCAAGTGGTGAAGCCGAATAGGGATGATGAAATCGTCTCTAGTCTAGCCAACATCAACAAGCTACTAAAGTCCCAGCAGAGACAGATTACAAAGTTGACACAAGGGTGGCCTAGTATGAAGCAGCAGCAAGAAGTGAAGAGTGTTGAAGATACCTTCAATCGATACATGGATGAGAATGATGCAAGGGTTGATCGTCTAAGGGCCAAGCTAGAGGCGAAAACTAATACAAACCATAAAGATTTATCTAAGCAGTTGAAGGACCTTACCTTGATGATGGGGCAGATGATCACGAATGTGAATCACTTGACACACATCACATTGAGGTTTGGAACACAGTACGAGGGACCGATGAGGCCGGAATTAAAATTAAAGATGCCAAGAGCTTAATTCGACCCCAATTCGACCAACACATCAGGTCAAATTTAATAGGGTAGGTCGAATGAGGCGCCTGGATGTGATTTGGAAGCAACAGAGCCTCGATTTGACCAGAAATACTTTAATTCGACCAGACCCTCTGGTCGAATTGAGGTCGAATCCTACCCTCTGGTGCACCCTGTTTCATCAGAAGCTCGATTCGACCAAGACCTCTTCAATTCGACCTGTCCCTCAGGTCGAATAGAGGTTGAATTGGAGGATAAAATTCATACAGAAGGTCAATTTGACCAGGAGGACTTCAATTCGACCAGACATACTGGTAGAATCCTAATCGAATCAGCTCCAAAGATAGTCGAATGGAAAGCCACGGAAGAGAGGATCATTTTTGGGTGTGAATCACCTGAATTAGAGGTCGGATGCAAAAGTTATGCTCAAAACCGTGAGACTGCGCAATCATGCCCAAGAAAGCCATTCGACCAACCGTTTGAGTCGAACCTTCAAGCAATGAAGATGCCCATGGAGATTCAATCATGCAAGAGCATAGATGTGGTTTCTAACTTGTTTAATCTTGATTTTTCTAAGACAGATGATTCTGAATTTAAGTGGAAGAAGGAAATTCCAATGATCATATTTTTGTGACCAAGAAAGGTGAGGTGTTGAGTGTAGACAAGAAGAGGGAAAGAAAGTATTTGAAGGTGAGGATGCGACAAGACCATCCTCCAATCAAGTAGTTTAAAAGGTTACATCCGTTGTGACTCCCCGACGATAAATATGAGCGCCTGTTGGGGGCTTGTCTTTTTTTATTGCTTTATTTCTTTCGTGTGAGTGAGAAATTTTTATATTTATGGTACTTACTAATCGACAATTACATCTTTTTGTAAACTTAGTTTCAACTTATGTTTTTACTAAGTTTGGGGGGTGTGATATTCTTACCTCATTAAAGAACCAAGAGTATTTTCTTTGTAATGTTTGCTAGGGGAGTTGATTTTTTGCGGTATGTTAAAACTTTAATCGGTTTTGATGTGTCGATTTTTTGTAATTTGCTTAGTGTTCAGTGGTGTTTCTAATGTGTGGAGTTGATTAGATAGTCAATTGAGTCGTTCTTAGAGTTCTCCTATTTTATTATTGATGAATCCTGTGCTGATGAGTTTATTTGAGCTTTGATGATAGAAAAAGATAAAAGAGTGGCAAGACGAGTTCTACATTGAGGCTTTGACTGAGGAGCTCGTGCATATGTTGAAGAAAAATCAGGTGCCCTCGCTTCCTTATTCTAATTTTTATATGTGCTTTTAATTCATGGAGTGGAAGGATTAAGTTTAAGGTGGTGATCCATGTGAGCTTATTTTTTAAATTGTGCCTGAAATTCATATGCTTTTGAAATTGATGAAGGAAGTGTACTTAAGTATATTGTGGTATGAAGTTCTATGTGTACTTGTGGGATATTGCTAGCCATGAAAAGTGCTCTGTTACTTGTTAAAAATAAGTTGCTTAGGGGTAGTGCCCGAAATTGGTACCCCGAGATGTTAGAGGTAGTGCCCAAAACTGGTACCTCGAGAAAAAAAGGGAAGGAAAAAATATTGAGCTTGAAGGAAAGGAGTGAAAAGAAAATTAGAAGAGCATGAAGGTGGATAGCCTTGAAGTGTAAAAATCTGTAGTACAAAAGATCTCCGATTTTAATTCTCTATTAATTGAGTTACTTTATCCATACGTTTCCTACCCTTACCAAAGAGCCGACATTACATCCTATTAAAAGTCCTTTTTGATCCCATTGTCGAGTCATACTTTTAAGTGGTGGAGAGTTTGAGACGTTTGACAAGCTTATGGTTATGCATGCACTTGAATTGAATCTGAGCGTAAACACCTTAACCTATAAGTGTACATCTTTTACACTTGAGTGCGAGTAATATATACTTCCCGTGAGAACATGTTAATGGAGCATTTGAATTGGTGGTGATTGTCTTATCTTGTATGTTATGAATTGATTATTACATGTATGAGAGTTGCATGACCTAAGTTGAGGACAATTGTATTGTGAATGGTGTATTTGTCATAGTTCTTGTTTCCCCGCTAATTTTCTTACTTTCTCTCTCTTTATTTTTATTTTTTTGCCTCGAGACGAGCAACGGGTAAGTTTGGGGGATTGTTGAGAGTGGAAATTAGCGTGTTTGAGTGTCCAATTTAACACTTTTTTGATGAGAAGTATTGTTATATATTAGCACAAGGATCTTATATTAAATATATATGTGAAAAAGGTTCATTTGAGGTGTTTTATTGTGTTTTAGGTGAAAAATGATCAAAAGAGCAAAGTTGGAGAAAAGGTGCAATTTGTGCGAGGAATGCTAAAAAACGCACATCTGATTTGTGCAATTTTTCTGTATTTGTGTTGAGATCAAAACTGGTATTGTGATATATGGTTGGAAAGCCATTGAAGAGAGAGTCTTTTTGGCATAAAGAACACCCCAATCGGATTCCAAACGAGAGAGATATGATCAAAGTGGTAACGTCGCACGAGTTGTGCCGGATAGAACAGCTGTGTTATTTTGCATAGCTTTTTACACCTTCAAATCTTGGAGTTTTTGTGAGATCTTTATATATATAGAAAGCCAAGGAAGAGATAATCACATGAGCGTAAGAATCACTCAAAGTGGAGCTTGAATGTGGAAGTTATACGCAAAACAGTGAGATAGCGCAAGTGGGATTCGACCACGACAGTCTAGTTCGACCAGACCCCTTGGTCGAACTGAAGCCATTTTGGTCGAACTGGAAGCCTAAAGTGCGAATTATTGCCAATTTCGATTCGACCAGGGTTCGACCAAGCCCTAGGTCGAACCCTAGGTCGAACTCCATGCCTAGAAAGCATCCAAATCTGATTTTTACACCCCAAGTGCGTGTTTCTGCATGTTTTTACACCCCAAGTGTGTGTTTTCATCTAAAACGCTCATCCAAGGCCCATAAGGAGAGGTTAAAAGTATAAAAGGGGATGTAGATCATACCAAGACAATATAATAGACAACACAAGATACAATTGAATAGAGAAGAGGCCACAACAACACAACACCCCACAAGGGGGGTTCACCCCCCAACCATCATCCACATCCTTTCCTCCATCCATCCATCACTTTAAAGATTCGTTTGTGGAATCAACAGGAGAACCAAGAGGAGGATTCAAGATGGAGAAGGACGCGATGACAACTACATCTAGGGTTTTATCTTTTTCTAATTTATCTTGTATTTTTCGAACATCCGGGTAAGATCTATCCAACCCCCATGATTGTTCTTCGAAACACCATGGGCTAGAGCCTTTTTGATAGAACTAGGATTGTGAAGGATTTTACCAATTAATTAAACTTTCGTGTGTAAACTCCATACAAAACTACTTGTGGATTTATTTTATATATGATTGTGCCTTTTTAATTCATACTCACGGTCGTTTTGTGCATCATTAACTGTTATGTAGAGTCTGAATACATATCTTGGTTATTGATTGAGTGCATTCACTATTGAGCAGGATTACATGTTATGATTCTAAGTGAGGGGACTCCGAAGCTTCATTAGAACTATCATTTATGAATACTTATTAATTGAATTGAATTCGGGTTATTAAGTAGGATAAAGAGGATAACTTCATAGTACCTATAAAGGGAGATCATATCGGGTTAGAGTACCAATCCTAGGGGGAAATAATTGATGCTGATAGCACCTAGAAAGGGGGATGGAATTATATCTCTTGCTCCGAGGTTATTCACACGTGTTACACGCATGTTTACTTGTGTCTATAGAGTAAATATGCATGACTTAGTGATGCGTCCATATTCCACAAGGCAGAGTCGGACATCAACACACGAAAGGGAGATTAATGAGTGAAACTGGATTATCCTAGAGCTACCTATTCTCCTACTTGATCCACTTTCGTATTCTTCTAGTGTTGAATTTATTTTATTTGTTATTTAATTTTCAGCATATTAGTTTTTAGATAATCAACCTCAAAATCTTATTGTCTTGTCTTATTTAGTTTAGTAAATAATTAAATTGATAATACGCCGTCCCTTGGGTTCGATATTCACTTGGTCGATTGCTAAGCTGCAATTGATATCCTTAATACTTGATGATTAATTTTGCATGCAAAGAAAATGCGCATCAATGTCCACCATTGATCATCATAAAATTACCTTGTGATGACGTATGTGCATTCCAACATTCAAGTATGGCCACCACACACTCTCCCCCCAAACTTAAATTAACACAAGTGTTAAATTTAAGTTTGTAAGGAGCGGTGCAACATACATCTTCATTCCAAATCTAGCACATCTAATCTCCTCTATAAGTATTTTCTCCATGAGCACATTCCACCTACACACCAAAAATACAAGAAGAATACAACTAAACAAGCAAACTTATTAAAATTGGTTGCCTCCCATTAAGTGCTCAATTTAACATCGTCGAGCTAGACGCATTCAAGCTCTTAACACTCGGAGAAATTCAAGACCCCATTGGGCCTCATCTTCACTTTAAACATCTCCTTAACAACCTTCTTATCAACACTTCGTGCTCCTCTAACACTTGAACTCACTTCGTTTCCTCTTTTTATCACATTTTTAAATCTCGGAGGCCCTTTATCAATCTTCCAATCAACTTGTGGATCTTCCCCAAGCTTGTCCTCCTTGAAGAAAAATCTTCTGCAAATTCAAGTAAAAAATTAGTTAAATCTTCATCTTTTAAAATTTCACTTACCACTCGATCTCGATCATCCGGAGGCTTAATGGGTGGCTTCAAATGAAGATCTCCCCCTTTTAAATTCTTGCTTGAGAGCATCAATTCTCTTTCATTTGAACGGAGTGTGAGTTCCTTCTTATCCATGTCAAATTTTGCTCTTCCGGTTGCCAAAAACGGCCTTAAAAAAATCAATGGGATCAAAGGATCCGCTTGCTTCTCAACTATCATAAAATCCACCGGAAAGACAAAATCCTCTATTTTCACAAGCATATCCTCCACAATTCCATGGGGCTTTATCATTGAACCATCCATTATTCCAATTTCCACATCCGTTTTCTTTAACCTCCCAATGCCAAGTTTTTCAAAAATTTTCAAAGACATCACATTAATGCTTGAACCAAGATCACATATAGCATTAAAGTGTTCCCCATTTCTAATTTTACAAGTAAGAACGAATTTACCGGGGTCTTCCACCTTTAATGAAGCATCAACTTCAACAATGTCATGATCTTGTTTCAACATCATCTCTTCATCACACTTACTTTCATCATCCAACAAAGACAAAATTCACCAATTATCTTCTCATCATTGATGAGAGTGAAAATAAGCGTGTTTTAATATCCAATTTAATACCTTTTTGATTGATATTGTAGTCTTATATGAGCACAAATGTCTTATATTCATTATTATGTGAGAAAAAGGTGCACTTGAGGTGTTTTGTTGTGTTTTAGGTGGAAAAAGGATGAAAAGAGCCAAGTTTGAGAAAAGGTGCAATTTGTGCAAGAATGCTGATAAACGCACGTCGAACTTGTGTAATTATTCTGTATTGATGTGGAGATCTGAATGGGAAGTGTGATACATGGTTGGAAAGCCACTGAAGAGAGGGTCGTTTTGCCGTAAAGAACATCCCATTCGGAGTCCGAACAAGGAAGTTATGAGCAAAGTGGTGACGCCGCGCGAGCTGTGCCGAACAGAACTGATGTGCTACGTTCCATGGCTTGGTAGAGATTCAATTCTTGGATTTTTGGTGACATCTTTATATTCAGAGAAAGCCAAGGAAGAGAGGATCGCGTGAGCGCAAAAATCACTCAATTCGGAGGTCGGATGTGAAAGTTATACGCGAAACGGAGAGACTGCGCAAATCCAGTAGCAGGGTTCGACCTGTGGTTCGACCAAAGAGGGAGAGGTTCGACCTGTTTGACGAGGTCGAACCTACGTGCGGGAACTTACGTATTTTTGAGGCCAAAACGCGTGGGATCACTTGAAAAGCCCATTCCAAGCCCTAGAGACGTGATTACAAGTATAAAAGGAGGCTCATGCAGTCAAGAAAACGTCACCAATCACCGAGGAGAGGCCACAACATACAACACCCCACAAGGGGGGATCACCCCCCATCCATCATCCACTTCCTTTCCTCCATCCATCCATCACTTTGAAGATTCGTTTGTGGAATCAAGAGGAGAACCAAGAGGAGGATTCAAGACGGAGAAGGATGCGATGATGCCATATCAAGGGTTTATTCGTTTTCTAATTTATCTTGTATTTTCCGGACATCCGGGTAAGATCTATCCAACACCCATGATTGTTCTTCGAAACATCATGGGCTAGAGCCTTTTTGGTAGATTTAGGAGTTTGAAGGTTTTATCTAGTTAATTGAACTTCCATGTATACACTCCGTACAACACTACTTGTGGTTTATTTTATATATGATTGTACTTTCTTAATCCATATTCACGGTCGTTTTGTGCATCTTCAATTGGTATATAGAGTCTGAATATATATCTTGGTTGTAGATTGAGAGCGTTCACCGCTGAACAGGATTCCATGTTATGATTCTAAGTGAGGGGACTCCGAAGCTTCATTAGAACTATCATATATGAATATTTATTAATTGAATTGAATTCGAGTTATTAAGTAGGATAAAGAGGGTAACTTCATAGTACCTATAAAGGGAGATCATATCGGGTTAGAGTACCAATCCTAGGGGGAAATAATTGATACTGATAGTACCTAGAAAGGTGGTGAAATTATATCTCTTGCTCCGAGGTTATTCACACGTGTTACACGCATGTTTACTTGTGTCTATAGAGTAGATATGCATGGTTTAGTGATGCGTCCATATTCCACAAGGCAGAGTCGGACATTGACACATGGAAGGGAAGTTAATTAGTGAAATTGGATTATTCTAGAGCTACCTATTCTCCTACTTGATCCACCTACGTATTCTTCGAGCGATAGTTTATTTTATTTGTTATTTAATTTAGTATTTTAGTTATAATCAAACATCAAACTCTTATTGCTTTATCTTAATTAATTTAGATAATAATTTAATTGATAATACGCCGTCCCTTGGGTTCGATATTCACTTGGTCACCTTTCGAAACTACAATTGATATCCTTCATACTTGGGGATTAATTGTGTGTTGAGAAAACGCTCATCAAGTTCTTGGCGCCGTTGCCGGGGACGGCTGTTATTATTGATTTTATTATTTCTAGTTGATTAAGATTTTTTTTTTCTTTTATTTGTGATTATTTATTTCTATCTAACCTTGAATTTTTTCGAGTTACTTGTGTGCTTGAAAAAGGAGGGGAAGGAAAGGAGCGAATAACACATTGAGCTAAACATGGCCGGAGCAAGGCAGAATCCGGATAATATTGTCATACGTGAAATTTTCACGAACTATGGAATTGGTAACATGGGGTTGATAGGAGCAAGGGGGGAAGATGATGATTTTGAAATAAGTCCCGCTCTTATTAACATGGTGGAAAAGAATCCCTTTTCTGGAGATTGGTTTGAAGATCCATATCAACATCTCCGAAGATTTCTTGGTTATGCAAACACTCAAAAAGGAGCTGGAGCTCATGATAATGCTAGGCGGATCGCCTTATTCAAGTTCTCTTTGATTGATAAGGCGGAAGCTTGGTATGACACTCTTGATGCAGCCGATTGCACTACATGGGACCAACTGCAGCAGAAGTTCTTGGAGAGATACATGCCACCCTCAAGGATCTTAAGAATGAAGCAAGAGATCACTCGATTTGTTATGAATCAGGGTGAGAAATTTTATGAGGCGTGGGATAGGTTTAAAGATATGCTCAGGAGGTGTCCACAGCATGGAATGTCTAAGGCTGAGTACATAAGTATCTTCTACTATGGATTGGATTGTGAGTCGCGTGTTTTTATTGATGCATCATCAGGAGGAGCGCTGTTATCAAAGATAGCACTTGAAGCTGAAAAGTTATTTGAAGACATCTCTATGAATTCCCGTGACTGGCCTACGGAGGGAGATAGAGGATCATATGTACTTGGTAAGGAGGCGCAAGTTGAACATCAAGTGGAGAAGCCGAATAGGGATGATGAGATCGTTTCTAGTCTTTTTTTTTTCGGTTCGACTAGCACAACAGCTCGAACCGAGGTCGAACCGCACCCTCCGAAGTACTCTATTTCGTCTGCAGCTCGATTCGACCACGACATAATCGATTCGACCAGTACCCTTGGTCGAACCAAGGTCGAACCGGTAGGCAAAAATCATCCAGTGAGTCGATTCGACCTGGGGGAAGTTGGTTCGACCAGTACCCCTGGTCGAACCCAGGTCGAACCCCAAGTTCAAAGTGAGAGCAGCATGCCAGACGACTGGTTCGACCAAAGGATTGATGGTTCGACCAATCACTCAGGTCGAACCCACGTCGAACCCCAATTACAGAAAGAGAGCATCCTTCCAGACGATTGGTTCGACCATTATGTACCTGGTTCGACCTCTCAAACAGGTCGAACCCAGGTCGAATCTCAAATTCAAAAAAAGAGCCATTGTCCAGAAGGTAGGTTCGACCAGTACGTGCCTGGTTCGACCTGTTCCACAGGTCGAACCCTGGTCGAACCCATCCAAAAGTTGCCCGTTTCTGTGCCGAATGCTCCGCATGATGTTGATGCTACTCCAGTACCATTACATGAGCAGAATACTGAGCTTACAATGGAGAAGAAGTGGGAAGAAGCAAAGAGATTGAGAGCCAAGAAGGATAAAGCGAAGGAGGTTGAACGTGATGAATGGGGAAGACCAAAGACCAAGATACCTCCTCCGTTTCCTTCGAGATTGGCCGAGAAAGGATTAGAAGAAAACTTCAAGAAGTTTCACGATGTCATGAGCAAAGTAAGCTTGAACATTCCTTTCTCTGAAGCAATCATGGAGATGCCATACTATGCCTGATTCCTCAAGAATATTATATCAAAGAAGAGAAGCTTGAATGGAGTGAAGACGGTGAACCTATCAGAGAATTGCAGCTCGATCCTTCAAAGGAAGTTGCCTGCAAAGTTAAAGGATCCGGGCAGCTTCATCATTCTTTGTGACATTGGAAAAGGGTCGGCACATAAAGCCTTGTGTGATTTGGGGGCAAGCGTTAATTTGATGCCTTTGTCCATATTTAAAAGGCTTGGTTTGGGGGATCTTAGACCCACGAATATTGCTCTTCAATTGGCGGATAGATCCATGACTTGTCCGAAGGGTTTAATTGAAGATGTTTTAGTGAGAGTGGATAAGTTAGTTTTTCCCGTGGATTTTCTTGTACTTGAGATGGAAGATGATAAGGGTGACATTCCCCTTATTTTGGGACGACCGTTCCTTGCCACAGCTGGAGCTATGATCGATGTTAAGGAAGGAAAGCTTAGACTGCGAATGGATAATGAAGATGTGATTTTCTCTCTTGATCATGCAATGAAGACGCCTATGGAGACTCAATCGTGCAAGAGTATTGATATGGTTTCTAACTTGTTTAATCTTGATTTTTCTAAGACAGGTGATTCTGAATTTAAGTGGAAGATTGACAAGAGGGAGTCTAGACAGCCATGGGAGGAAGGAAATTTCAATGATCATATTTTTGTGACAAAGAAAGGTGAGGTGTTGAGTGTAGACAAGAAGAGTGAAAGAAAGTATTTGAAGGTGAGGATGCGAGAAGACCGTCCTCTACCGTCGTGACTCTACGACGTTAAACATGAGCGCCTGTTGGGGGCTTGCCCTTCCGTTTTAGTGCTTTATTATTTCTTTCGTGTGAGTAAGAAATTTTTATATTTAAGGTGCTTACTAATCGGCAATTACATCTCTTTTCAAACTTAGTTTCGACTTACGTTTTTACTAAGTTTAGGGGGGTGTGATGTACTTACCTCATTGAAGCACCAAGAATATAATCTTTTCTTTGTAATGTTTGCTAGGGGAGTTGATTTTTTGCGGTATGTTGAAACTTTAATCGGTTTTGATGTGTCGATTTTTTGCAATTTGCCTAGTGTTCAGTGGTGTTTCTAGTGTGTGGAGTCGATTACATAGTCAATTAATTCTTTCTTATAGTTCTCCTATTTTATTATTGATGAATCTTGTGATGATGAGTTTGTTTGAGCTTTGATGATAGAAAAGGGTAACTAGGTGGCAAGACGAGTTCTACATTGAGGTTTCGACTCGAGGAGCTCGTGCGTACATTGAAGAAAAATCAGGTGCCCTCGTTCCCTTATTCTAATTTTTATATGTGCTTTTAATTCATGGAGTGAAAGGATTGAGTTTATATTTTTGGTGATCCATGTGAGCTTAAATTGTTTAAATTGTGCTGAAATTCATATGCTCTTAAAATTGATGAAGGAAGTGTACTTGAGTTATATTGTGATATGAAGTTCTATGTGTACTTGTGGGATATTGCTTACCATGAAAAGTGCTCTGTTACTTGTTAAAACCCATGTGAGATTTTGAGCCTTGTTGATCATGTACATAATCACATGATATTTCTTTTCTGGTGAGTATCGTTCTTGTGTGTGTATTCTAGAACTTGCCTCTTGTCTTACTTGAAACTACATGTGTGATAGATAATGGGAGATGATTTTAGGCCATCTTTGAATTTATAAGTCACTTAGCCAAATAATTCCCTATACCATATGATTGTTTATCCGTAGTTAGCCACGTTGAGCCTAAAAACCTCATTCTTTGGCAGCCTACGTGAAATAACCACTTTGAGCATCTTAATTTTTTGAGCCTTGATTGTCTTATTAGTGGAGAATTAATGGCTTTTCAAAGTGTGTTGATAGAGCTTGATAACGAACAACTTGGGAAGGAATGAAATTGGTATTGAATTAGTGATGGATTTTGATAATGCATTTAAGGAGAAGCATGGAGTAGTGCTTAAATCTAGTACTCCATTGAATCAAATACCCTAGGGTAGTGCTTAAATCTAGTACCCTATAGAGGATGCGTGAGGTAGTGCCCGAAACTGGTACCTCAAGAGAAAAAGCAGAAAAAGAGAAGGAAAAAATGGATGAGCTTGAGAAAAGAAAAATAATTGTGCTTGAAGGTGAAGAAGGAATGAAAATCGTCTGCATTGAAAAGGAAGAGAGGATGAAAGTTGAAGTGATCAATCAGCTTTAGTTCTCCACTATTTGAGTCACATTGTCCATATATTTCCTACCTTAACCAAAGAGCCAACATTACATCCAAAAGAAAAGTCCTTTTTGATCCCATTGTCGAATCATACTTTTAGTGGTGGAGAGTTTGAGACTTTTGGCAAGCTTATGGTTACGCATGCACTTGAATTGAATCTGAGCGTAAACACCTTAACCCATAAGTGTACATCTTTTACACTTGAGTGTGAGTGATATATACTTTCCGTGAGAACATGTCAATGGAGCATTTGAATTGGTGGTGATTGTCTTAACTTGTATGCTATGAATTGATTATTACACGTGATAAGAGTTGCATGACCTAAGTTGATGACAATTGTATTTTGAATGGGGTATTGGTCATAGTCCTTGTTTCCCCGCTAATTTTCTTACTCTCTCTCTCTTTATTTTTATTTTGTTGCCTCGGGACGAGCAACGGGTAAGTTTGGGGGTTTGATGAGAGTGAAAATAAGCGTGTTTTAATATCCAATTTAATACCTTTTTGATTGATATTGTAGTCTTATATGAGCACAAATGTCTTATATTCATTATTATGTGAGAAAAAGGTGCACTTGAGGTGTTTTGTTGTGTTTTAGGTGGAAAAAGGATGAAAAGAGCCAAGTTTGAGAAAAGGTGCAATTTGTGCAAGAATGCTGATAAACGCACGTCGAACTTGTGTAATTATTCTGTATTGATGTGGAGATCTGAATGGGAAGTGTGATACATGGTTGGAAAGCCACTGAAGAGAGGGTCGTTTTGCCGTAAAGAACATCCCATTCGGAGTCCGAACAAGGAAGTTATGAGCAAAGTGGTGACGCCGCGCGAGCTGTGCCGAACAGAACTGATGTGCTACGTTCCATGGCTTGGTAGAGATTCAATTCTTGGATTTTTGGTGACATCTTTATATTCAGAGAAAGCCAAGGAAGAGAGGATCGCGTGAGCGCAAAAATCACTCAATTCGGAGGTCGGATGTGAAAGTTATACGCGAAACGGAGAGACTGCGCAAATCCAGTAGCAGGGTTCGACCTGTGGTTCGACCAAAGAGGGAGAGGTTCGACCTGTTTGACGAGGTCGAACCTACGTGCGGGAACTTACGTATTTTTGAGGCCAAAACGCGTGGGATCACTTGAAAAGCCCATTCCAAGCCCTAGAGACGTGATTACAAGTATAAAAGGAGGCTCATGCAGTCAAGAAAACGTCACCAATCACCGAGGAGAGGCCACAACATACAACACCCCACAAGGGGGGATCACCCCCCATCCATCATCCACTTCCTTTCCTCCATCCATCCATCACTTTGAAGATTCGTTTGTGGAATCAAGAGGAGAACCAAGAGGAGGATTCAAGACGGAGAAGGATGCGATGATGCCATATCAAGGGTTTATTCGTTTTCTAATTTATCTTGTATTTTCCGGACATCCGGGTAAGATCTATCCAACACCCATGATTGTTCTTTGAAACATCATGGGCTAGAGCCTTTTTGGTAGATTTAGGAGTTTGAAGGTTTTATCTAGTTAATTGAACTTCCATGTATACACTCCGTACAACACTACTTGTGGTTTATTTTATATATGATTGTACTTTCTTAATCCATATTCACGGTCGTTTTGTGCATCTTCAATTGGTATATAGAGTCTGAATATATATCTTGGTTGTAGATTGAGAGCGTTCACCGCTGAACAGGATTCCATGTTATGATTCTAAGTGAGGGGACTCCGAAGCTTCATTAGAACTATCATATATGAATATTTATTAATTGAATTGAATTCGAGTTATTAAGTAGGATAAAGAGGGTAACTTCATAGTACCTATAAAGGGAGATCATATCGGGTTAGAGTACCAATCCTAGGGGGAAATAATTGATACTGATAGTACCTAGAAAGGTGGTGAAATTATATCTCTTGCTCCGAGGTTATTCACACGTGTTACACGCATGTTTACTTGTGTCTATAGAGTAGATATGCATGGTTTAGTGATGCGTCCATATTCCACAAGGCAGAGTCGGACATTGACACATGGAAGGGAAGTTAATTAGTGAAATTGGATTATTCTAGAGCTACCTATTCTCCTACTTGATCCACCTACGTATTCTTCGAGCGATAGTTTATTTTATTTGTTATTTAATTTAGTATTTTAGTTATAATCAAACATCAAACTCTTATTGCTTTATCTTAATTAATTTAGATAATAATTTAATTGATAATACGCCGTCCCTTGGGTTCGATATTCACTTGGTCACCTTTCGAAACTACAATTGATATCCTTCATACTTGGGGATTAATTGTGTGTTGAGAAAACGCTCATCAATCATCCAAAGAAAAATCTTCATCAATGATAATTTTCTCCTCCACGTTTGACACAACTTCATCACAAACTACTTCTTCAACCTTGGAAACAATGTTTGTTGTTTCTACCAACCCTTTCTCCACCTTACTTTCCATGTTGCACACGGTAACATACCAACATTGCTCCTTAGGATTAGTAATAGTAGTGGAGGGAAACTTACCCTTTTGATGATTTCACCTTGCTCGGTTGCCATTTGACTCATTTGTGTCTCCAAGGCTTTGATTCTCTTATCATTCACCTCATCTATTTGCTTCAAATAGTCAAACATCTTAGTCATTTGATCCTCCAATGTAGACTTTTCTTCACCATTTGGGGCTTTCTCCCCCGGATTAATGCCCGATGGAAGAGTAAGTGCATTCCCTTGATTCTCATATAATAAATTCTCATACCTACGAGGTTGGTTAAAATTTTCTTGAAAGTTACCTTGCCCCCATCCTCCTTGCCTTTGTGGATATCCTCCTCCATGATTACCAAAGTTACCACCATAATTTCCTTGGAAGTTCCTTCCTTGCATGAAGGCAACTTCCTCAAGTGTCATCTCCGGTGGACACCATGTATCTTGAATTCCAAAATTAGAGGACATACCTTGTTGAGGCATGGATGTAGGCATTTGACAACTTTGAGAAGATTGACCCATATTAGGTATCGTCGTGCCTTGTTGAGGATTTGGAAACACTTGTTGATTCACCATAGGTGTCGAATTTGGAGACACTTGCATGTTAGCATTCATCCTCTTTAATATCTCCGTGCTCGCCTTGTCAGTCATATCTTCCTTAGGCATTTCCACCTTTTTACTTGTTGTAAGTACACTTCTTCCATCTTAGCAACTCTCTTCCTATCATACATCCCCGGTGTATGATCCATAGGCCATTGACCTGTATTCAAAGCTACTTCCTCACATATGGCAATTGCTCTTTTCGAAGTTTGTCCCAAAATCGAACCTCCCCCCGAAGTATCAATGAGCATCCTCTCACTTCCGTGTAAACCGACATAGAAAAATCCTATTTGTTGTTCCTCGGGAAATTCGTGTTGTGAACACTTCCCTAGCATCTCTTTAAATCGGTCCCATACTTCACTAAATGTCTCAAGTGGCAATTGCTTGAATTGAAAGATTTGCCCTTTAAGATGCAACATCTTCGAAGGTGGAAAATACTTGCTCAAGTACCTTTGTGCCGACTCTCTCCATGTGGTGTAGGATCCCGGTGGTATAGTTGTTGGCAATTGGATCGTGCGGTTCAACGTGATCCGTTTAGGTTATCAGGCAAACAATATCAGCGGAAGCAATAATGTGTTTACCGTACTTCAGGGTTGATGTAGAGTCTGAATCACTGCAGAAGAACACCTCTTGATCTTCTGCTGTATGTCCCAAGTCAACTCTGGTGTTGGGTGGTCAACAATCCCCAGAGTTCTCTCAATCTGCTTCTCTCTAACTCACGTCAAAAGAGGCGCAGGAAGTTAGGTTTCCAGAAGCTGAGATGACTATATATATTGGGCTACAGCAGGGACCAGGAGGAGAAATTGGGCTGGGCCTCAATTGAATTTAATTAACCAAGCTTAGCCCAAAGCTTTTAATTAAATACAATAATAATAATATAGTCCACTAAAATATTATTACTGCACTACCCGTCCAATCCCAAAATTATGTTCTGGGCTCCTTCTTATTATAAGCCCGATAGTCTCCCCATGTTTAAGATATACAATGTCCATTAATTAATTAAGTTACTGACAACTCAAATTAATTAATATCTCATCCAAGAGTAGTACCACTCAACCTTTTTATCATGCCGGAAATTAATCCACTTGCAAGATTTACATGATAAACCTTATGAGCTCCTCAAGGGGACATCATCAACCTATGACGGACATGGATTCCTTCTACAATCAACAGCACACCATAGATACAGCACTACTTCCCAACTCACCGAGTTTGTTGATTTAATACTTATAAATCTCACCCATTGATGAATCAAAGAAATACATACTGCCCTACGTGTCGAGGTTATTGTATAGGGATTAAGAGCACGAACTTCCATAATAACAGAGATCAAGTTCTACTATATAGTCAGTATAAGAAGAACGACCTCAGGCGGTCCTGCTCAATACACACAAGTGCACTAATGTGATTCTATAGCCAAGACAAGCTAATACCAAACCACACTACAACCATACCGATAGAGAGTCCTCGTCTATCTCAGTTGTGAGCATCTGTTTATACTTTATAAGGAAACCGATAATATGATCTTCCGCGTGTTGTCGCACAACATATTATCTACAGTATAAAGTAAATGGACTATTGCATCATGCATATAAAATAAATTATAAGATGCAATCATTTGATCAATGATTCTCATTTCGAATATTGTTATGACATTGTTCATACTAAAGCTAGACTTTTAGTATACAATCCAACAATCTCCCACTTATACTAAAAGACTATGCTGTCATGTCTTCTGCCATACATCTGATTCCTACTCTCACTACACGACCATTAAAAGCTCTCGCCTTAAGGTCCTTGTAAATGGTTTACTAGGTCATCATCCGATGCAATCTAGGCGACAACAACCTTCGCCTCATCATACGATTTCTCGTAACAGGTGGTACTCGCGCTCCATGTGTTTAATTGCCTTATGGACTTGTGATTTCTTCAAGTTTGCAACTGCACCAATATCATCAATATAAATTGTGATATCCTTGGGCAAACTTAGAAACAGTTCGAAGTCCATCTTGAAGTTTCTAGAGTCATATAGATACTTTGGCTGCCTCATAGGCTCCAATTTATCATCTTTCCATGATGGAGTCCGGAGTCTGAAATATATTTCTATATAACACTCCTCCACATTATGACTCTACTTCCTAAAATTAAACACATAACTTTTGAGGAGAATTTACTACAGTCCAATCTGACTAAAAAATCCGAATCTACGTAATCCACAAGAAACAGTGAATCTGCTCAGTAAGTCTACATATGATTTCCAGTCCTTCTTAGGCACTTTATATATGTCTTACTACAGTTCATCATTCTTGATCCGGGTTACGTTGATACCCACTGTTCATGCGTTAACCAAAACAGATATCCAACTTCGTTCATAGCATTCCATGAATAAACTCATCCGATGGGGAGGAAGGCTCTAATGCCGACGCGCAAGTCTATTCACATGCTAAATGAGTATGGACTGTATCATTTTATGAAACTTGAGATAAGCATAACATCCTTTCTTGTGATCCGTATTACCGTGATCAAAAGGATATATTTTGCCTTTCTTAAGTCCTTCATCTCTACCGCTTTATTAACCGTACCCATACGCCCGATAATACTCTTTCATTATCTCCAATGAGCAAGATACTATCTACGTATAGTACAAGAAACACCACCACGTTTCCGTCACTCTTTACAACACACAAGACTCATCCGCTCATTGATTTAAATCCATGCCTCTGGATTATCTAATCAAAACAGATGCTTCACGATCTTAAAACTTGCTTTAGTCCTTTGCTGGACACTTTTAAGCTTACTATCAAAATGCTATTAGTACTTTGCAATGAATTACTCTGGTTGCTTCACATAGATGTTTTCCTCAAGACTTCCAATCAGGAAAGCTGTCTTGACATCTATTTGTTGTCCCTCATAATTTAATATGAGCAGCAATAAATAAAAGAATCCGGATCAATTTAAGCATAGCTACCAGCGAATATGTTCCCTCATAATTGAACCATTTCTTTCTGAGTACATCTTTTCGCAACAAGCTTTGCTTTCAAGATTTTCACCTTTCCGTATGATCCTCTTTTATTTCCTATGATCAATTGCAATGGTTTTTACACCATTTAGTGGTCATACAAGTTCCCAGACTTAATATAGAATCCGTAGATTCTATTTCAACGTACATTGCAACTTACTAAGATTCCGCATTTTAATCTTGTAGTGCTATGTCGTATCCGTGGGATAATACTATGTTCACTAGGGATCAAGTCTCACGACTCTCCCCAACATATATTTATGAGTTGTCACACAACCCTCCCACTACGACAAGGCACTACATGTAATTGTGTATCAGACGTGACACGCGATGCAGTTTACCTTGTGGTATATCCTCTTGTACACTTGGTACTTTTACTTAGTGTTTTCCTCTCACTCCCTTTAGAACAACTTATACATGGGCTTGTGATTTATTACATAGTCCTTTTTCCAAAAATCTGGTCATTGTGTTAACAATTACCCTTCGATCTTTTGGACTAAATAAATCACTATCCATTTTTCTAGAATATCCCATATATAGACAAACGTTTCACGAATTACTGTATCTAGGGCATATCCATAAAATGAATTTAATTATTCCAAATAATTCATCATCTATCTAATCATAACCATAAGAGCCTAATACCTTCTACCCACCACACCATTCAGCTGGGGCATGCCCGGTGTAGTCAACTAGAGATTTAATCTCAACTTCTGATTAATAGCTCCTAATTATCCTAAGAGGTATTTACCACCACGGTTAAACCGTATTGACTACCTCTTGCCTGGATAATATTAGGTTCGCTTGAATCAGAATGAACTAATTCCAACATATATATCTTTGGCTCTACACCCCACAGCCTTGAAAAGGCAGTTAATCATTTTTACTTCCAAGCAAGACTCGCAAGTCCGATAGTTTCCACTTCAGATAAACCTTACGGTCTATCGGCTATCAACTTTTGAATCCTACTTAAGTAAAATGAATTAGTCATAGACGCCAAATGTATGTTTAGTTCATCTCCGAAGGTTCCTTTCTCTTACTAATATTAGAAGATGCATTATTAATTACTATTTCTTGCATCTGTGGGATGAACATGATTCAAGAGTATAATTATTATCCACCAACGTACTATAACGGATTATACCCCCATTCCTCATCATTATGACCATGTCATATAAATGAAATGAAGTATCCATCCGTTAATGCATAGAAACCGAAATTAAATTCTTTCCATGAAAACGTACGTAAAGATAATTTCTCATAATCAATCATTTATTCCTATCATAAGATAGATAAATAACTCCCACTGCAATAGCCACTACCTTCGTAGTTTTACCCATGTCATAACTATCTTATCCTCACTTAGTAATAAACATTTAGTGATTCCAGTATCTACACACTTCGTGTTAATAGATGCCATCACTAATCATGTTTAAACAACTAGTGAATAAGATATTAAACTTGTTCACTTTATGATGAAAATGGCTTTCCTTTGCCACATGTTTTGTCAGAAGTCTCCCACCATATACATCCTCTAGTATTTCAGGTAGAACTTTCTCAAAACATCAAGGCTAAACATGGAGAATAAAATTGATCTAGGTTTCCCTTTCAATTTATACTCCAAGCTTTTCCAATTCATTCATCAAATTCTATCATGATCTTGCGCCTTTTAAATTACTGAAGTATCTGAAGAGTTACATGAGTTCATCATATTTCTATGATCCTCTCATCTCTTCACTAAAGACTTTAATAGGCATCATGAGTCGTCCTTTGAGAGAACACATGTATTTTCTTAAGCAGTAAATTTCAAAATTAAGATTCTTTTCTAATCAGTTAATTTGGACAAGTAAATGTAATGTCTTTTAGTTAACAATTAGTGAAATAAAACCATTCAAAATTCAGAGAATCACAAATAAATTTACCGATCAAATCTTCGAATTTTATTCTTTTATATTGATTCCCTCAAAACAATATAAAATAAAATTCACCGACATCTCAAGCACCGTGAGTCTGCAAGCCACGATAGTGTGGACGTTTACAAACCCAAACATTTACAAGAGAAGGTTTTACCCATTAATTTCATTTGTCAACCTAACTTTATGACAAAATAATTAATAGTCGGTTCCTCTTTAGCCATGCAAATAAAAGCAGTGACTCCGATGGGGAGGATACTTATTATTTACATCTAAGTGTATACCATTATTTAATCCCAAGTCCGCGGCCCAAGTTTGTGTGCCTTACAGATGGAGAAGTACACACGCACTCGGATAACTTCCTACGATTATCAATTACAAGTCTGTACCAGTGAACCGCATATAAACTCATCCGATAGGGAGGAAGGTCTAAGCCAACGCGCAAGTTCATATGCATCACATTACAAACGTAATTATTTAATGAAGTCTGTTCCAGCAATCCATGAATAAACTCATCCGATGGGGAGGAAGGCTCTAATGCCGACGCGCAAGTCTATTCACATTGCTTAACAAACCAATAATGGAGGCCGCGGGAATTTATAACCAATCCCCTCTCCCACTTAGTTATTTAATACCGAGGGTTTTAACATGCATATAATATTCCAGAATAAAATATACAACTAAGACATGCTTCTATTAACAGCAATTTAAATAAATAAATCACATAGAACATGTCTTTCATATATAACAATTAATTGTCAAGTTAAAACAATTAAATCAATTATATATCATAATTAATTGCATAAATGGTGGATCAATTAATTTGAGCCCAAGAACAACAAATAAACACAAAATGAGCAACAGATTAAATAATTAATCAAGTCCATTATCCATGGCCCATAATCTTAGCCCAAAATCAAATTAAGTCCACCAAGCCCACTAGCACAAAATGTCCATTAATAAAATTAATTTCATGCTTGGCCCATTACCCACAATTAATTAAATACAGCAATTAAGGTTGGCCCAGCAGCCCATTACCATTTAATTAAAATTTGGGCCCAAAGCCCAAAAAATAAATTAAATAAATGAGCAGCCCCTAATATATCTGAATTGGGCCCCTTATCCATACTAAAATTAGGCCCAGCAGCCATAAAGGTCCATACGTGACAGCCCATCAAACCAAGCCCATTTAGCCAAGCTGCTGCCCTAAATACAACTGCCGTCAAAACACACGCAGCGTTGTCAACCCCCAGTGCACACCGGCACAACCTGGTGCCAGTGCAGCCGGCGAACCTGCCCACCGGAATCAAGCCGCCACCGAGCGCGGTGGCCGGCAACAATATCAGACACAGCCGCAAACTTCTCTGCCCAGCGTCAACGTCGACCTACTGCCAAAATTAGACACCACGCAGCCGTCGTTCATCGTCGTTCATCAGTGTTTCCGCCGACGATTGCCTTTACCGCTGCCGCCGACGGCAAGCCACGAGCACCAGAACGCTGCCCTAGAAATAACTCCAGCCGCCTCTCCAGCCGAGGCAAACACCGGTGCCGCTGCTCTCGGTTTTCGTACCGTCAGCATCCAGAATTGCACCTTCAGCCTGCTGCCGTGAAGTTCCGACGCCGCTGCAGGTCCGACTCCCAGCGCAATCCCACGAAGCAGCGACGACAGCCATGTATGCGCGCGCCGTCGCCTGCAACGACGTCTGACCCAGCCGTGACTATCATTGCCCGCCGGAATCAACTTGCCCCGACAGCCCAACTTTCGCAGCACCACCGATCCGCCACGATTTCACCAAAAGCCGCCTTTGACTCCGACCAGAAGCCCTTCAGGCCATTCCCAGAATCTGCAGGACTTGATCGGCAGAAGAACTCAACCAAATCCCGCTCCGGTAAGTATAACAGGCCCGATCAAAACCTCCCTAGGTCTATCGGGCGTCGCCGATATTCTCCAACTCGACCGAATCGGGTCGGATTCACCCGGGTCCTGACTCGGAACGCCACCTGCCAGTCGTGACAGATCATCCAGCAGACCTTGCCTGCCGCCATCGCTTTCGATTTCCAGACACCACGCGCCACCATCACTTGTACCAGTCTTCACGCAGCGTCGGCTGACTCTTCTGCCAGTCATCACGCGCCGACGGATTCACACCCGTGTGATACAAAGGATACAGTTGATTCTGGATTTTTGTACTTTTCTTTGTGTATGTATGAACAATAAGAGTGTACCGTGTATTCAATTAAAGAAGAAAAACACTGACTTCTAATCACAACCATAGAACACAAAGCAATATGCGATTATAAAGTTAAACTTCAATCACATATTCACATACAGACTGACTGCTCAACATGTGATTAATCCAGATTGAATTCATTTAATCAAATAATCACAATAAACCAATGAATCACGTTTTCACCATGAAACCAACGCTCTGATACCACTTGTTGGCAATTGGATCGTGCGGTTCAACGTGATCCGTTTAGGTTATCAGGCAAACAATATCAGCGGAAGCAATAATGTGTTTACCGTACTTCAGAGTTGATGTAGAGTCTGAATCACTGCAGAAGAACACCTCTTGATCTTCTGCTGTATGTCCCAAGTCAACTCTGGTGTTGGGTGGTCAACAATCCCCAGAGTTCTCTCAATCTGCTTCTCTCTAACTCACGTCAAAAGAGGCGCAGGAAGTTAGGTTTCCAGAAGCTGAGATGACTATATATATTGGGCTACAGCAGGGACCAGGAGGAGAAATTGGGCTGGGCCTCAATTGAATTTAATTAACCAAGCTTAGCCCAAAGCTTTTAATTAAATACAATAATAATATAGTCCACTAAAATATTATTACTGCACTACCCGTCCAATCCCAAAATTATGTTCTGGGCTCCTTCTTATTATAAGCCCGATAGTCTCCCCATGTTTAAGATATACAATGTCCATTAATTAATTAAGTTACTGACAACTCAAATTAATTAATATCTCATCCAAGAGTAGTACCACTCAACCTTTTTATCATGCCGGAAATTAATCCACTTGCAAGATTTACATGATAAACCTTATGAGCTCCTCAAGGGGACATCATCAACCTATGACGGACATGGATTCCTTCTACAATCAACAGCACACCATAGATACAGCACTACTTCCCAACTCACCGAGTTTGTTGATTTAATACTTATAAATCTCACCCATTGATGAATCAAAGAAATACATACTGCCCTACGTGTCGAGGTTATTGTATAGGGATTAAGAGCACGAACTTCCATAATAACAGAGATCAAGTTCTACTATATAGTCAGTATAAGAAGAACGACCTCAGGCGGTCCTGCTCAATACACACAAGTGCACTAATGTGATTCTATAGCCAAGACAAGCTAATACCAAACCACACTACAACCATACCGATAGAGAGTCCTCGTCTATCTCAGTTGTGAGCATCTGTTTATACTTTATAAGGAAACCGATAATATGATCTTCCGCGTGTTGTCGCACAACATATTATCTACAGTATAAAGTAAATGGACTATTGCATCATGCATATAAAATAAATTATAAGATGCAATCATTTGATCAATGATTCTCATTTCGAATATTGTTATGACATTGTTCATACTAAAGCTAGACTTTTAGTATACAATCCAACAATAGTATGATACCAAGCCTTAGCTCTATCTCTTAATGAAAATGAGAAAAGTTTCATTTTAGCAACATCCTCACTCACCCCATTTATCTTTATTGTGTTGGCTAACTCCGTAAATTAGGCTAAGTGAGCATTTGGATCCTCCATAGCACCACCACCAAATTGATTTGGTTGAACCATGTTGATCAATCCCGTCTTGATCTCAAAATTATTCACATTCAATGACGGACCCATTCCATAATTCCCATACCCACTCTATTGTTTTCATTTCCACGGGGTTGATTTTGCACCACTAGAGGATTATTCCTTGCTTCTTGTTGTGCCATCAAGTTTTGAATAATAGCTTGTATTTGTTGGTTTTGCAAGTACATTTGTTGAGCATAAGCTTGTGGCACAAATTTCGGATTATTATAACATTCTCTAACATTATCAACTCCATGAAAATTTCTCATATTGCCTTCTTCATCAACCATGTTTGCATTATTCCTTACTTCTTCCATACTTTCTTCCGTATGCTCTAACACTCCTCGTCTTTGTCTTCTTAATGTAGCTTCTAATTCCAAGTTCAAAGGTTCAATAGATTGAGACATTGAACGCGTTTGCATGTGCCTACAAAATTTCAAAATTAGTTCTCCAAGTAACCAAGACAAGTAAACAAGTAAACAAATAAAAGAAATATCCTTATCAAAACTAATCAACTTCAAACTCGTTACAACCAAAAGTTTAACATTTCCCCGGCAAGCCGCGCCATGTTCTTAGTCGCATTTCTAGTAAAAATGTATAAGAGTAAGAGACTTTATCGTCGAGTAAACGTGTGACCAAGTACAAAATTTATAATAATGTCGTCCCAAGGGAAAGTTAACTCTAGATTTTATCCGGATTTTTCATTGATTTATGCTTTGTAAGAATGATAGATTGAAGGTTTTGATTGCTTAAGCTCCTAATTATTTCTACTCAATTAACTATGAATTTGAAATAACAAAGTAATGGATCAAACAATAAACAAATGATGAATGGAATGGAGGTAGAATTCATCTGAGAAGAGAGCAAGGCTAATCATAATCATGGTTAAAACTTTAGCTAGATATGTATAACTCTTGATGGTGAACTTCATTAATTTGTGGACTAAAAGCAATTACAATTTTATCCCTAATCCCTATGGCCAAGGCAACTAGGTTCTTGACTCTTTTACAAGTCTAATCTCCTAAGATTGATCTTAATCTCAATTCTCTTAAGGTACTATGATCATAAATTGGTTCTTTTCACTCAATTTCTTAAGTGTCCCCATATGAATGTTCTAAGCATAAGAAGGGTATGACTTACCTCCCCTCACACTAACATGCATGCATATTTTAATATATGATTCAATTAGACATCCACTCATAACATTGGAATGGACATCCTAATAGCATGAATAGAAAATCTAATCACACAAATATTGAAATGAAACATGATTCATATATCATAAAAGGAAATCCACAATTCCACTACATTCATTTCTCAAGTTCTACACATCTAGCTTTCATCTCAATCATTCATATAATTAGCCCTACTATAGGACTAGCCACTAAACATTATGTTTAAATCAATACAAATCAAGCTTTGCTCCATTTGAGCCAAAATAAGAAGAAAATCAACAAATGAAAAGTAGATTGGCTTCCCTTTCATGGAGAAACATTCCTTCTCTTCAATATGCTAACTCCTTCAATCCTTGATGCTTTCCTCTTCTCAAATAGTGGATGGATGGATTGGATGATGGTTTGATGGATTGATTAATGGAGATCAAGTGGAAATTGATGGATCTAATGGAAGGAGATAGATGAAATGGATCTAGTGTGTGAACATGTGGTGTAGAGTGTGTGTAACTGCTCTCAAATCTGATCTCCTTGTATTCTCGCACCAATTGTGTATTTAAACCTCTTGAGAACCTTCTAGAAGCTTCTGGAATTTTCTGACTTATCACTGAATTCGTACACGACTCGACTCGAGCTGCAGAGCTCGACTCGAGTTCCTGCACGTTTCTCGGCATGTTTCTGCGTGCTTCCGGACACGGGTCGAGCTGCACTACACGGCCTTAGTCATGGCCGTGTAGCATTTTCTGATGACATTACACGGCTTCTTCTTACAGGGCCGTGTGTAACACACGACCCGAGCTTGACCACGCAGCTAGACTCGAGCATGGTAGAGTCCTGTCTAGCTTCTTCGTTTCAGCTCCCGACTCCGTTTTGCTCCATTTTTGACCTGTTTTGCACATATTTAAGCTCATTTACACATTTCTATCAATTCATTCCACATTTCACATAATAACAATAACTCCACCAAAAGTCACACAAATACGGATCAAAACATCCGAAAATTCACAAACAAATACACTAAAATCTAGGTGAAAATGACTACGATTAAACGCAAAGAAAAAAATAAAATAAAGCCTAATAAGTAATCTTCATCTTGAACTTTCTTTCCAAAATCACACATCACCATTGTCAATGTCATCATCCTGATTGTCTTTATCATCTGTCTTCATTTCTCTGAAAACAAATACAACACTTATATAAGATATAAGAAAATTATTCCAAATATTTTCAGTTAAATTATCTCTCATCAAAATAAAAAGTATTCAAATTTAAAAGTATCACATGCCATGTTACCAAATATAATTAAAAAAAAAACAATTAAGCTAAAAATTTCTTATGATGTGCACAACAGAAAGGTAGAACTAGCAGTAAAAAGCAAAATACCCATCATAAATGTTGAATAACCGAGAAAAACAAGCCTGAATAGTAGAATAAAAAGCAAGCACCAACAAAAATAAGGAAAATAAGAAGCAACCAATAAATTACCAAGTTGGTAAGATCAAACAACCACTATCAAAATAAGTAGCCTGCAAATTAATAAGCAAAATAAGCAGCAACTAGAAAATTACCAACTACCAAACAGCAGAATAAAAAGAAAACAACCAACAAAATAAGCACCACAACTAGTGAAGATTAAAAGATATACTAGCTAATAATCCTACAAGTAACCAACCAAGTTGGCAACTAAGTCAGCAAATAACCACCAAGAAAGTAAAACAACTCAAGCCAAAAACTTAATTCAATCATCTTCCCCAAGGCGGGAATCTGCGAAATTAGTTGGCAAGACACATAGAAAACCATTAACACAGAGCAGTATCGAAGCACCAAATCCCATCAGCATAACATCAGATAATCTAGTCAAATAATCAAACAATGAATACCAACCCAAACAATATAATCTAGTAAATTATTCGTTCAAAACATCTCAATTTTACCTAAATATATTTTATATATAGTTGAACCAAATTCTACCATGTAAAAGTTTTACAATATAAATTAATCAACATGAAACAAGCAAACATAAGAGAAATATATGTTTGTTAATAAGGGACGATATGTACACATCAATATGTATCTTAGTTAATTACTTGGACACTGTTTCATATTATTTAATTATGCAATTTTCTTAGTTGTTCATGCATTCTATAGTAATGTATTTTAAAAACTTGAAAAACAGAGGTCTAATTAATGAGAAGTAAAAAACTTAAATAGATGCAGATCAATATGTTGCAAAAATTTAGCAGAACTCATCAAGGATCCTTTCCTCTTCTTTTAATTTTCAAGGCAGATCAATCTTATAATTTTGTATATTCCTATCAATTTTATAAGTATCATAACTATGATGGTGAAAATTAGTAAGTGCAGAAAATACGAAGAATTGAAACTTGATTGCAGACACGAAGTTGTTATACTATTTGCAGTAGTCAGAAGATAACATGCTAATAATAAGAAAAACAGTACAAATATTCTCCATAATGAGAAAATCTAAACTTCACAACATTTTCATTATAAACTATCAACAAACTAAAAACTAGAATTCACATAGAGTGTCAACAACGGGATACAATGTATATGAACTACCTTTAATTCTGATAACAACAACGTAGTTTAATACAAAAGGAATTCACAAGTAAACTTCACCCATTAAGCAAGTCTAGGGTATTTTTCACAAAGCTAGGATCACCAAAATTGAAATAATAACATACCCCATTATCATGGCTGCTTGTTCAACAATACATTTTATTCAGCCCTATCTAAATTTATAATCAACCATAACAATTCTTTAAATGATCATAAAAAATTAAATGCACATAGTCTAGCTTTCCCACAATCATTTTAACAAGGCTAAATATCATATTTTCATGATTAGACACAATCTATTTAACAACGCTATTTAATTGCAATTACCTGATATAAACATGAACAACAATTGACGGTGTAAAAATTACAAAAAAGAGAGAATCAGATGAGCTGTAGACTTACAGGTTTCACTTCACCATTGTATAAGTATTGTGCAGCCAAAAATTCCAATGACACCAGGAACGATATACTATAATGCGGCTGTAAGAAATTACAATCCACATTCCACATCATTCAGGTATTAGAAAATAAAAAAGAGAAAAAATAATAATAATAAAAGCATGATCAAACATTGACAAGAAGATTACTCACTTGAGCAGGTGAAACCAGTTTATAACAATGATTGTTAGGAACACACTAAATGTACACCCAAGATACGCACTCTAGTTATTTTTTGAAATGTTATCAATTTTTTAAGGATATTTTTGCCTCACCAAAAAGAATACTGACCACATATATTTGATGACCTCTCAAGCATGAGTTTGCAATTGGTTAAAATACCATAGCGGAATACAACACCTTCGTCATAGAAAGCAGCAGCCAAAGCCTTCAACACTCACAAAAGAATTTGTTAGCACTACTTGTTACTACAAAGTGCTTATTAACTGAACTAACAAAATTTCTTAATCAAAATAAAGAAAGTATAGTTGAATAAGAAGAGTTCATATCATTAATTCAGCAGATTTGAAGAATAAGAAAATAAAGCATAGTGGAATAAGAAGAGTTGATAATAAAATATTTAGTGCTCTGAGTTGATATCATTAATCCAATATAAGATAGTTTTTTTTTCCTTCCATGAGTCTTGCACAACAAATAACACTTTGTAAAAGAAAGTAGATATAGAAATTAGATTTTCATTTTTTTTTAAAAAATTGCAATGGCTGGCTTACCATATAGAAATTAGATATCGTGAAGTTAGACATTTCACTCTATACTGAGAGAATGAAAAACAGTTGGGAGAGACCTATTTTTCATGAGAGAACGGCTGAGAAAGCAGTTCACCATAATCTTGGTTGCAATGAAATCATTATTAGATTTATAGCAAGATTAACTGAAGTACTTTAACAAGTTGGGTTGTTTTATATGGTTTTAATTGCATGATAAGTAATCTAGAGAAGGCATAAAATATTCAGATTAATACTTTGACAAAAGTCATATAGAAAACCTTTTTTTATATGTATAGCTTTAACTAACCTCAATTTTCATTTTTATGCTCAAATATGATGAAGAGAAAATGAAGATAACTTGCTCCCATCCTTGCTAAATTCATTGAATAAGCCATTCAAGGTAAAAAATCTATATTTATTTAAAAATCATTCACTGTGAAGGGCATAGAGTAACTTACCAAGAACTCCTACATAATAGGAGAGAGGACAATCTTCAATTTTGAAGAACTTGCGTGTATCCATAATAATGATGTACTACAGGTAATGCACACAAGATAAGCTTTCTATAAGGATTAACCAATTATCCTTTAGCAGGATCCAATCAGCTTCATAATAAAAACAAAATGAGATTTAAGTTTAACTTCTTGTTATTATGTTTATTGCAGGATCCAATCAGCTTCATAATAAAAACAAAATGAGATTTGAGTTTAACTTCTTGTTATTATGTTCATAAACGCATGAGCACAATTTCTATCTAATATGCATAAAAGGGGTCGCATTTCCAAATTTAATGCTTAAAGATGATCAATGAAATTTGCCAATAGAATGTGTAACTAAAACACAACTAATGCAATAAGCCAATTAATATCGAGCTAATCAGTTATTCCACGCAGAACACCAAACTGGAGAACAGTGGTAAGTCATCAATCCAATCATGATACATACAAGTGAAATGGCAGCAATACCTTAAATGCGAAACTAACATCAATAGAAAAACAAAGATCCAGAAGTAACCTTGGAGGATTCCTCCTCCAACCGGTCCATATTAGCCTATACCCACTCATTATTGTGCTTCAAGAATACCTTATACCCCTCCAAGCACATATCCTCCATCTTCGTTCCCTTTTCCAGCCATTCCTCCACACTCACCGTCCATTCTCATGACAGAATGCAGCTTATGTCCACCACAAATGAATTCCAACTCCTTGTCCACCTCCCACCCTCGGGGAGGCCAATCCCTTGAAGGCACTAGGCCCACTCCACAAAGTTTGAAGCGGCTTCGGAATTTCTCCCTTAATCTGGAACCGCTTGGCGAAATACTCATCTTCCCTGATCCCCATTTCAGCGATTTTCTTCATTCAGTGCTTGAGGCTCAACGTTCGCAAAGCATCAACTGCAATTCTGGAGATTGAAAGGGTATTTCGCCTTCAATGAGCAATTTGCGTGAAAAATCGACCTCATGGGTGAGGATTTCTTCCCTAGGAGCCCATCCCCTTTCAACCTATCTGGCTTCTTCTACAGAATTTTTTTCCTTGGGACCAAAGTATACGAGAAATACATCATCATCTCTGAACAGGACTCCACGGACGAGTCGAAGAAGGGGAGAAAGGGAAAAGGCTCCGCGGATTCCACAATTTGGAGGGGAAGTGTGATTTTTGGATTATTAGGGATTTCGAGGGCGAGGGAAGGAGTGTTGTTAACTAAGGTAGAGATCTTGCGTTTCTGGGTTTTAAAAATCCTTTTCTCATGGCATAAATATTTACAAAGCAATAAATAAGACTTATTTTCTTATTTTTAATTTGTTCTTGAATGAATTATAATAACAAAACATAATAATCTTGGTAATTATTGGATCATGCGAGACGGATCGTCCATTAACCCAAATAAATATATTTTATAATTAAATAAAAAGAGAAATAAAGAAAAGTAAGGGCTTGTTTGGTTTTACTAATTAAAAATCATATTCTCTTTTACGAATTTGCCAAGCATTCAGGTTAGGTGTGTTAAGTAAGAGTGATTTTTTTTAAATAAAGTGTATGGGGAAGGGTGATTATGTGTGCAAACTTTTGTGGGACAACCCAAAATGGAAAGTATGTTATTTGAAATGAGACGGAGGGAGTACATTTTAATTAACCATTATTTTTTCATTAGAACAATCGATTTAAATATAAAAAATATAGATATTTGACTTAAAAAATTAGTGTATTTTTTGAAAAATTAAAGATATAGTTTTTTTTAAGACCGTCTCACATAAGAACTTACGTGAGACGAATAGAAAGTGATAACATTAATAAAGAAAAGTGATAATAAATTAATGAAAAGTGATAATGTTATTTTATGAATAATTTATAGTGTAAATAAAAAGTGATAACATTATATAGTAAAAGTGATAACGTTTTTATAGTAAAAGTGATAAATATTTTAAAAAGTGAAAAATAGTCTCACGTGAGATGCTCTCGCGCAATACCTACCCTATACGAAAATTAAAGAATATTATATTTTAATGTATTGTCAGATCAAAAAAATAATTTTCTATTATATAGTTGGTACTTGTATTAACTAGTTTTTTTAAGAGACGTGCGTTGCACGTCGCAATTATGTCATAATTTGTAATGATACTTAAACGACTTATATACTCCCTCCGTCTCATGTAAAGTGTTCTTTTTGTATTTTGCACGTGGATTAAGAATGATTATTATGTAATGCGTAGTGGGTAGATGTATTAGTAGGAGTGTTGGCCCCATATTTTAATTGTATTAGTGGGAGTGTGAGTTCCATGTATGTAAAAAATGAAATGGGTGGGACGTCCAAAATGAAAAAAATGAACTCTTTAGGTGGGACGAAGGGGGTAAATATGTTTAAATAAGTATTGTATAATAACGCTTAATGAAATAGATCAAAATATAAGACCCAACAAAAAAATATATAAAAATGAGTTAACTAAATTAAAAAATTATTCAATAATATGATAAGAACAAAACATAATTAAAATAATAAATTAGTGCCCATTTATTTGGATCAGTAGATCCTTTATTAGTCAATATCACATGAACAGTGAAACAAGTGGGCTAGCCCACTTGGCAACTGGGCACCTCACTAAGGTGAGTGACCCAAGTTCGATTCCCTTCAGGAACGAATTGGAGATCGAGTTGGGATTTATAAGGAGGCTAGGTGAATAATCTTGGAGTATGAGTGCACTAACTTCTAACCACTAACAATTGGAGTATGAGTGCACTAACTTCTAACCACTAACAAACTAACTTTATTCGATAAAAAAATATCACATGAACAGTGTAAGATGAAATGAACCGAGATACTAAACCAGGAGCAAGCATGTCCCAATCCTATTAAAAAAATGTTAACATCAAGCCTACGATACTGGACTACAAATAAACATTCATACAACTATTGTATTATCCATGTCACCTTCAAATACAGTCTTAATGTTGTTAACTCCACTTGCAACTTGTCATGTTCAATTGCCCAATAGAACCCCTAAAATTGTAATAACATTAGTTAATTGAGAGAATTGAATATATATTCAAATATTCTTGGATGAAACAATAACCTGAATATCAATTATTTGGACAATCATTGAATAGCGAGTATCAATAACAGCTCCGAGTCCTACATGCATTCGTTGAATAGTGAGTATCAATAACAGCTCCGAGCCCTACATGCATTCCTGAACGATGGAGTCAAGTATTCATATCCGAAAGTTGGAAAAAGATAGAGGTATAGAAATCAAGAATACAAGAATCATATTAAAATCATAAGAAAAAAGTACATTTTTATCATATACATAAGCCATTGTTTATTTATAAGAAAAGACGTGACCTGAAGATCAAAAGCCTAGAGATCATCAAGCATCTAAATTAATAATTCATGAGATGAAAAGTCTACATTTAAATTAACAATTAAGAAGATGAATAGCCATGGTAAACAAAAAAATTAATGGATTCATGCATGTAAAAACTCAAATGAATATCTTAACAATTAATAGGATATAAATTAATGATAAGGGTAAAAATTTAGTAAAGAAAAATAGATGAGGGCAAAGCTGGAAAAAATGTTAACACTTGCTAAGGCACCTTTTAATATATTATGATTATGATTATGATATAGTGTTTTGAGCCCCATGGAGATAATGTTATATTACAAAAAATACAACATTATTTATGGAACCTCATTTTTAGTAAAATGTAGCAATATTCCTGTAACAAAGAGAGTATTATCTTTTGAGATATCAAATTTTGATAATAAAGGGTGATTAATTTTATAAGATTATAAATGAGAAAAAATGTTATAGTGAACTATTCCATAATTTTATTTATTAAGAAAAATTAACTATTTAATTAATTTTATTGACTTTTAAGGGTTAATGCAGCATTTTTAAGTAATAAATAAAGTACAATTAAAATGATATTTCCTTAATTAAGAGCTTAATTAAAAGGTGAACAATTATTTGAGACGAACCAATAAGAAAAGAGTGAATAATTTTTAGGACGGAGGTATATGAGATGAAAGAGTATTTTATATGAATTTTTTTAATGTTTATATAACATTGTTTTATTAAAAATTACAAACTTTTTAACTTTTTAAATAATTTTTGTGTACGAATTGTTTAGAAAGCACCATCAGTCTTATCCCTCTAAAACCAAAAATAGAGCCAACAATTCCCTCCTAAATGAAAGTAGAACCGCTAAACTAGGAACAATATCCGCCTAAACTTAAATTTGGTGAAATTAAGTGCGGCTTCTCTCATTGAATCCCTAAGAAAAATCTTTAATCCCTCCAATACAAAACCAAAATGGCTACAATTTCAGAAAATCTTAACCCCTTCAATACAATACCAAGCTGCAATTTCAGAAAATCTTTACCCCTCCAACAACAAAAGGAAAATTGACTGCAATTTCATTACGTTAGGGTGGCGTTCTACGGTATGCTGCGACGGAGCAACGTCTTAGCGGAGGAAAAAGTCGCCAAAATGCTGGCTATCAAGAAGAAAACTCAGTCGAAATCCGACCTCTGAGAACCTGCCCTCAAATTCTCCTTAATTTTGTTACTCTTTGTCAGGTTTGTTTCTATTGCACTGCTTCTTCTATTTCTATGTAGTTCGCTCTCAGATTGTATTAGAGTCTCCAATTTCCTGGGTTTGGGGGTTTATTACGATTTAGAGGCAGTAAGGTATGCCGTGTATCAATCTAGATGAAAGGGTCAGCAGTTTA
This sequence comes from Pogostemon cablin, assembly GCA_023678885.1. Lineage (NCBI taxonomy): Eukaryota > Viridiplantae > Streptophyta > Magnoliopsida > Lamiales > Lamiaceae > Pogostemon > Pogostemon cablin. The sequence continues at coordinate 29,868,371 of CM042963.1, forward strand.
AGATTACTAGTCATATTTCATTGTCAAATAAACAACTTGGGAAATCAGAAATGGCAAGATTCTGTGCTGGGTGTCTCTTTTCTTGTTCAATTTCTTCGTTTTATCTGCTCTCTGTATTAGTGGTTTTGATAAAAGATTTAATGATTATTCAATTTTTAAGCCATTCTGGAGGAAGAAAAAATTCTCAGAGTTTTTAAATAATGGGTTAAGAATGATATTCAAGTGAGGGTGGTTGCTTCAAGAAAGATTGGACAAATGGATTCATTTGGTTTACTTAGATCTTCTTGTACGGTAATGAAAGAAAAAAAATGATTAGATTGAGTGGTGACACACCTTATACTTGTTTGAATGTACTATGTTTCTAACACTGCATCAATGTGCTTTGGCTACCTAGGTCCCTGAGATAATTAGAAGCCATTGGTAGAGTTATGTCTGCAAGAAAAATTACTTCATCTTGGTTCTATAAAACAATTTTTATTGAAGGCAAGTCCTTTTACTGCATACTTGGCTATTCGTCTTATTCATCTCTTTTACTCTATGTTCAAGGTCAGCCCAAGGGTTCATCTAAATTTATTCATTTTGGTTCTTTGGGCTTTAGATCCTCCAAAGGAAGAGGTTATTTTGTCAGCAGTTTCATTACTGTATGAGGTACGATATTTTACCTTATTGGTGAACTGAGCTCTATGAGAGTGAACTAGAATGCAAAGGCATTGCCGCATTGATTGAATGTTTTACTCCCTTAAGATAGGAGCATAGACTTCGTGCATTATTTTCTGTCATAGCTAATTATAGCTTAAGCTAGTCATGCATTAATTTTCAAGATAATTAAAATCCTTCCACTATTGTTGATTGTTGTATTAGGCCTCTACATGTTAAATAAAAATCTGTTGTATTTAATCACTTCTTTTCTGAAGAAGTTGGTGGGCTAAAATATTATGTAGTACGATATTGTAGAAGTGAAGGGTTCGATTTCTGAAAAGTGTTTGACAATACAAGTTCGTTTGTAATAAAATGTACGCTGAACGTCCCTTTAGTTTTATAAATTCTTCGCAACTATTTTTTGGTGGTAGGTGCATTTTCATTGTTTATATCATGGTATTACAACTGTATGAAGTCGGGAATTCAAACTCTCGGCTAGCAATAGAACCATTGTCTAAGATATTATATTATAGCATGTTTTCATTAATGTTACATCTGGCACTAACCATATGGTACTCTGGTACTTGCATTTTTTGTTTTATCAAGTAGCCTTAAGAATTCTGATGAGTGTGTAAATTCACAAGTTTGGCATTATGTTTTGTGCTAGTTTTGGAGAGTTTTGAGGTGGAAATAGGTGGAAAACTTACATATATTGTGAATTAGCATGAATCAGGTGTTAGTGGAGCTATTTAAGTGGTTTTCATAGCAAAAACGGAGTGGAAGTGCCAAGAATCGAAGAGACGAAGTCGAGACCACGCGAACCGCCAAGGAAAGAGTAGGGTTCGACCTGGTTGGAGGAGGGTTCGACCTCTCCTACAGGTCGAACCAGCATTGCGAAACAGCAGAAGGAGGGTTCGACTACGACTCAAGGGGTTCGACCTATTTGATCAGGTCGAACTATGGTCGAACCAGTTCGCGAGAAGATAGGTTCGACCACGACGATGGGGTTCGACCTGACAGTTGGTCGAACCAGGAGCAAAAATTGTCCAGTAGCGTGGTTCGACCTAAGGTTCGACCTGTGAGGGAGTGGTTTGATCTGTACAAGAGGTCGAACCAAGTGCAGAATGTGTCCAGTAGCAGGGTTTGACCTGTGGTTCGACTTGTGGCCGATGGTTCGACCTGTTTGACGAGGTCGAACCAAAACGCGAAAACTTACCTTATCTGGATTTTCGAGGCCAAAACACGTGGGATCACTTGAAAAGCCCATTCCAAGCCCTAGAGACGTGATTACAAGTATAAAAGGAGGCTCATGCAGTCAAGAAAAGGACGATCACGAAGGACGACGCGAGAATCATAGAAGGAGACAAGAGAAGAGATTGGTGATCCATCCGGAAGGCTGTAACAGAGCTTCCCTGGAGGTTCAAGTAAGATTGGTCCAACTAACCATGATTGTTCTTAGATCAATCATGGGCTAGAGTCACTTCGGTAGTTCTAGGGTTATGAAGGTTTCATGAGTTAAATTTGTATTTCGTGTGTATACTCCGTACAACACTACTTATGGTTTATTTTATATAAGATTGCACGTTTCTAATCCATACTCATAGTTGTTTTGTGCATCAATAATCGTTGTGTAGAGTTTGAATACATAACATGGTTATTGGTTGAGTGCGTTCACTAATGAGCAGGGTTTATTGTTATAATTCTAAGTGAAGAGATTCCGAAGTCTTATTAGAACTGTCTTATATGAATGTTTGTTAATTGAATTGAATTCGGGTTAATAAGTAGGATTAAGAGTATAACTTTATAGTACCTAAAAAGGGAGATCAAATCGGGTTAGAGTACTAAGTGCACGGGAAATAATTGATTATGATAGTACCTAGAAAGGGAGGTAAAGTATACGTCTTGCTCTGAGGATATTTACACGTGTCAAAAGCTTATCTATATGTGTCTATAGAATAGATTTGTATGGTCTAGCGATGCGTCCATAAACCACAAGGCAGAGTCGGACATCGACACATGCAAGTATAAATTAACGAATGAAACTGGATGGCCTGACGAACTACCTATCATCTTATTTGATCACAACTACTATTTTCTTGTTCTTGTTACTTATTTGCTATTTTATTTGTTACTTAGTTTACAAACCAACAAATTACAATTCTCAACATAGTCATAATTGCTAGAACGTAACTAAAGTGATATTTATCCGTCCCGTGGATTCGATATTTAACTTGGTCACCTTCGAAACTACAATTGATATCCTTCATACTTGGAGATTAATTGTGAGTTGAGAAAACGCTCATCAAGTTTTGGCGCCGTTGCCGGGGACGGCGTAAAATATCTTTTTGTTTTTTCTAGTTTATTATGGTTATTCTATCTTGTTTTGCTGTTTTAATTCTAGTTCTTTTTAGGTGCATGCTCACGAGATCGAAAAAAGGTGAACTTGAACCCTACAATCCTGAAATTGGAGCATCGTCAAGAAAGAAGAAGAAGAAGAAGAGCAAGGCAAAGACTATTGATCCAACTGAAGCTCTGAATTTTAGAGTTGAAGTTGACAAGCAGAATTCGCAGACGATTGAAGTTACAACGGAAGTTAATTCGGGAGTAAGGACAGTCAACATGGCAGCGAATCTGGATAATCTAGCCATCCGAGAGGTTTTCAGAAACAATGGGGCTGGAAATTTTGGGCTTTTAGAAGCAAGGGGAACTAATTCAGCGTTCGATCTTCATCCCGCTCTTATTAGCATGATAGAAAGGAACTCCTTTTCAGGAGGGTCTTTCGAGGATCCGCAGCAGCATCTGAACAAGTTCTTGGGCTATGCAAGTACTCAAAAAGACGCAGGAGAACATGAAGATGCAAGGAAGATCCTTTTGTTCAAATTCTCGCTTACTGAAAAGGCGAGAGATTGGTACGACACTATCAACACAGCTAAGTGCACCACTTGGGAACAACTGAAGTTAAGGTTCTTGGAGAGGTACATGCCACCTTCAAAGGTGTTTAAGATGAAGCAAGACATTAACCAATTTGCTATCGGCGGAGGTGAGAAATTTCATGAAGCATGGGATAGATTCAAGGACATGCTTAGGAAGTGTCCTCAACATGGGCTATCTAAAGCTCAATATATCAGTATATTCTACAATGGATTGGACTGTGATTCACGAGTGTTATTGGATGCTTCTTCTAATGGAGCATTGCTTACAAAGTCATCCGTAGAGGCCGAAAAGTTGTTTGAAGATATTTCGATGAATTCGAGGGATTGGCCAACTGATAGAGTTAGAGGTACTTGTGTCCTTGGGAAGGTAGCTCAGGTTGAACAAACAATGGTGAAAATAAGTAGAGAGGATGAGATCGTCTCTAGCTTGTCCAATATCAACAAGTTACTTGAATCCCAACAGAAGCAAATCAGCGAATTATCTCAGCGCGTGCCAATCATGCAACAAGAGTTAAAGTTTGAGGGACCAATCCATGAGGAGTTGGAAGAGGCACACTATGCCATGGGTTAGAGTATTCAAGGGACTAGGTATCCAGATCAAGGAAATCGGAACTACCAAGGGAACTATCGAGGAAACTTTAATAATCGTGGTCCCCCGGGTGGTTATCAACAGCCTAGGAGGCCGGAGTTCTCATGGAGCAATCCGAATAATGCGATTCAACCTCCAATGGGTGTTGATCCCGGTGATAAGGTGGAAGAAGGGAAACCGAGTCTTGAAGATACTGTGAACAGGTATATGACCAAGAATGATGAAAGAGTGAACCGCCTTGAGGCCAAACTTGAAAAGAAAATCGATGCAAACCATGAGATTATATCTAAGCAGGTGAAAGACCTTACATTGCTGATGGGGGAGATGGCAGGAAGTGTTAACAAGCTTACTCAAACTATTGAGAAAGGGAAGTTCCCGTCTCAAAGTATTGAGAATCCAAGGTCCTGCAATGCCATCACATTGAGGTCAAAAACGTAATACGAGGGACCTATGAGGCCGGAATCAAATTTGGATATGTCTAGGGCTAGGTTCGACCCTGGTTCGACCAACATTGAAGGTCGAACCATACAGGGGAGGTTGAACCAACACACTGGACACGATCAGGAGAGATTGCAGCATAGGTTCGACCAAACTGTAGATGGTTCGACCTGGCCTACAGGTCAAACCTTGGTCGAACCCGACAACTCGGAGCACTCTATTTTTCCAGAACACCAGTTCGACCAAATCAATCATGGTTCGACCTATCCAACAGGTCGAACCCAGGTCGAACCGCATCACTTGGAGCACTCTGTTTTGTCACAGCAACGGTTCGACCACGACAGATGGGGTTCGACCTATCCAACAGGTCGAACCTTGGTCGAACCGGAAGGTAGAAGGAGTACAGTAGGCCGATTCGACCTAGGTTCCCGTGGTTCGACCTACTCAACAGGTCAAACCCAGGTCGAACCTCAAAAACAAAAAGAGAGCCGTTATCCAGAAGCAAGGTTCGACCAGTACGTACATGGTTCGACCTGTTCCACAGGTCGAACCCTGGTCGAACCCCACCAAAAATTGCATGTTTCCACTCCGAACACTCTCGATGATGTTGATGCTACTCCAGTGGTTCGGAATGAACAAAGTACTGAGATAATAGCTGAGAAAAAGTGGGAGAGAGCCAAGCGTTTGAGAACCGAAAAGGAGAAAGCGGAGAAGGTTGATCGTGATGAATGAGGGATTCCCAAAACAAAGATACCTCTGCCGTTTCCTTACAAGCTTGTGAAGAAGGGATTGGAAGAGAAGTTCAAGAAGTTTTCAGAGATAATGAACAAAATAAGCTTGAGCATTCCTTTCTCAGAGGCAATCATGGAGATGCTGTACTATGCCCGATTTCTAAAGGACATATTGTTAAAGAAGCGGAACTTAACCAAAATTGAAATGGTGAATTTATCTGAGAATTACAGCTCAATCATCCAAAGGAAGCTGCCACAAAAGATGAAGGATCCGGGGAGCTTCACTATTCTTTGTGAAATCAAAAAGGGGCCGGCACAGCGAGCTTTGTGCGATCTAGGGGCGAGCATAAATTTGATGCCTTTGTCCATCTTTCAGAGGCTTGGTTTGGGGGAGTTGACCCCTACAACAGTGGTTCTCCAGTTGGCGGACAGGTCGATGAAGTTTCCAAAAGGTATAATTGAAGACGTTCTCGTCAAAGTGGAGAAGCTAGTCTTTCCTGTGGACTTCCTTGTGCTAGAGATGGAAGAAGACAAGGATAATATCCCTTTAATCTTAGGGAGACCTTTCCTTGCTACTGCTAGAGCTATGATTGATGTTCAGAAAGGAGAGCTTAGATTGCGGATGGACAAAGAAGAAGTTCTTTTCAACTTGGACAAAGCAATGAAGATGCCCATGGAGTCGCAATGTTATAGTATTGACGTGGTGGAGGAGATTGTGAAAGAGGATATGTCTCTGATCCTGTCAAAGGATCCTCTTGAGACATGTTTGATGGAATCTCTTACTTATCCCACTACGGAGCTTGACGGACTCTCCAACGAGGTATGTATTGAATTTCTTGAAAACTTACTTGCTTTGGGTGATGACAGGTTTGAATCGGGAAGAACTAAGGTGGAAGAAGTCAAGTGGACTAGGAAGTACTTGCCTTTGGATAACGAGAGCCCTTCGATGGAGGTAAGGAAAGAGGAGTTGAAACTTTTGCCGAAACACTTGAAGTACGCCTTTCTTGGCGACAATGAAAAATACCCGGTAATTGTATCTTCTTCTCTTGATGATGATCAACTTGAGGAGTTATTGAATGTTCTTAGGAAGTATAAATCTGCGATTGGTTGGCCTCTTGAGGATTTGAAAGGAATTATTCCTTCGTATTGTATGCATAGGATAAGATTGTTAGACGAGGCAAAGGCAAGTGTTCACAATCAGCGGAGGGTTAATCCCGCGATTCAAGAGGTGATTAGGAAGCAAATCCTTACGTGGTTGGATGCTGGAATCATATATCCTATTAGTGATAGTCCCCATGTGAGTCCATTGTATGTAGTTGCTAAAAAAGGGGGTATGACTGTAGTAAAAGCTGATGATGGAGAAGCGATAGCCACAAGGATTCCTATAGGATGGCGTACATGTGTTGATTATAGGAAGTTGAATGAGAACACGTGCAAGGATCATTTTTCTCTTCCTTTCATGGATCAAATGTTAGATCGTCTTGCAGGGTATGAGTTTTATTGTTTCTTGGATGGATACTCGGGGTACAACCAAATTATGATTGCCCCCGAGGATCAAGAAAAGACCACTTTTTCTTGCCTCTACGGGACCTTTGCTTTTCGGAAAATGCCATTTGGATTATGTAATGCGCCTGCTACTTTTCAGAGATGCATGATGGCAATATTCGATGGGTTGATAGAGAAGATCATGGAGGTGTTCATGGATGATTTTTCTATTTTTGGTTCCTCCTTTTATATTTGTTTGTCTAACCTAGCTACTGTTTTGAAGAGATGCCAAGTGACTAATCTTGTCTTGAATTGGGAGAAGTGCCACTTCATGGTGAAGGATGGGATTGTTCTTGGGCGTCATGTCTCGGCTAAAGGGTTGCAGGTAGATCGTGCTAAAGTGGTGGCGATTGAGAAGCTTCCACCACCGACCAATGAAAGAGGAGTGTGGTCCTTCCTTGGACACGCCGGTTTTTACAGGAGATTTATAAAAGACTTCTCAAAATACTCTAAGCCCTTATCTCACTTACTTGAAAAGGATGTTCCTTTTGTGTTTGATGATGAATGTCTAACAGCTTTTCAAGTTTTGAAGGAGGCGATTATCACTGCACCTATCTTGATCACGCCGGATTGGACTCAACCGTTTGTACTAATGTGTGATGCAAGTGATGTAGCACTTGGAGTGGTGCTTGGGCAGCTGAAGGAGAAGAAGTTCTGCGCCATTTACTACGCGAATAAGACTTTTGATGCTGCACAAAAGAATTACACGGTGACTGAAAAGGAGTTTTTGGCTGTTGTGTACGCATTCGATAAGTTTCTTCAGTATTTGGTTGGCATGAAGACTATTGTGTACACGGATCATTCAGCGATTCGACACTTGATGGAGAAGAAGGAGACGAAGCCTAGGATCATAAGGTGGATCCTTCTACTTCAAGAGTTTGACATGGAGATCCGAGATAAGAAAGGTTCTGATAATGTGTTGGCGGATCACCTTTCGAGGTTGGAGACTAGGGAACATTGTGATAATTCTTTCGAGTATATTGAGGAAATGTTCCCGGATGAAAAGATCATGGCCGTGTTTGTTAAAGGGGCTGAGAGAGCGTATGTGGTGGCTGCGCAGGGAGTTGATACATGGTATGCGGATTATGTTAATTATATTGCTGTGGGAGAAATTCCAAGGGATCTCAACCGATATCAACTTGCTAAATTCAAGAGAGATGTTGAGACTTTCATATGGTATGATCCATTTGTGTACAAGATTTGCACGGATTCTATCATCCGTAGGTGTGTGCCCGAGATGGAGATGGAGAGTGTTCTCGAGTTTTGTCATGCACAACCTAACGGGGGGCACTTCGGCGCTCAAAAGACAGCAGCCAAGGTACTTCAGTCCGCTCTTTATTGGCCTACGTTGTTCAAGGATTGTGAGACCTATGTGGCAACTTGTGATAGATGTCAACGCATGGGGAACATCGGTAGGAGAGACGAGATGCCGCTTCAGCCAAGCATAGTAGTCGAGATTTTTGATGTGTGGGGTATCGATTTTATGGGGCCTTTTCCCCCATCTAATGAATTTCTCTACATTCTACTTGCGGTGGATTATGTTTCTAAGTGGGTGGAAGCGATTCCTACTCGCTTAAATGATTCGAAAACTGTTATATCTTTCTTGAAGAAGCATATCTTTGCCCGTTTTGGAGTCCCTAGAGCACTTGTTAGTGATGGAGGTAAGCATTTCGTGAATAAATTTCTTGAGAAGGTGCTTAAAGGGTATGGTGTTAAGCATAGGGTTCCTACACCCTATCATCCTCAAGCGAATGGGCAAGCGGAGGTCTCTAACCGTCAAGTCAAATAGATTTTGGAGAAGGTGGTCGGAACCAATAGAAAGGATTGGGCTTTGAAGCTCGATGATGTCGTGTGGGGGTTCCGGACCGCGTACAAGACGGTGTTAGATATGTCACCGTATCAGATTGTCTATGGGAAGCCGTGCCACTTACCTGTTGAGATTCAATACAAAGCATTTTGGGCTTTGCGAAGCTGAACTTGACTCTCAAGGATGTGAAGGAGTTGAGGATTACTCACATCAATCTTTTGGATGAGTTTCGGAGGTGTGCGTACAAGAATTCAGAGATCTACAAGGAAAGGATTAAAAGGTGGCATGATTCGAATATCTCGTATAAGGAGTTCAAGCGAGGAGACGAGGTATTACTCTTTTAACTCTCGTTTAAAGCTTTTTGCAGGCAAGTTGAAATCAAAGTGGACGGGACCGTTCATGATTCATCGAGCCTTAGGTGGGGGGAGTTTTGAGCTCATTGACAAGGATGGAGATATTTTGCGGCAAATGGACATCACTTGAAGCATTATAGGTCGTCGGATGATGTTTGTGTCATCTTTGTGGATACCTTGATCTGATTTGGTACCATCGTGACTCTCCAATGTTAAACATGAGCGCCTGTTGGGGGCTTTCCCTCCCGTTTTAATGCTTTATTTCATTCGTGTGAGTAAAAATTTTTTATATTTGAAGTGCTTACTTTTCGGCAATTACATCTCTTTGCAAACTTAGTTTCAACTTTAGTTTCTACTAAGTTTGGGGGGTGTGATGTACTTACCTTGATAAGCACCGATAGTATAATTTTTTTTCTTTGTGATGTTTGTTAGGGGAGTTGGTTTTTACGCCATATTTAAAATTTTAATCGATTTTCATGTGACGATTTTTTACAACTTGCCTAATGTTTAGTGAGTTTTGGTTGTGTTTTCTTTTACGGAGTTACTCATGAATAATATTTTGTGGAATAATTTTTGATGAAGTTGTGCTCTAGCTGGTACCTAATGATTCGTATTGAAGTTTGAAGTGAATAGGGATTAAAGAACACTCAGTTTGGAAGCTTAAAAGGGTGGTTCGACCAAAGCCAGGAGAGGTTCGACCAGTGCCAGGAGGTCGAACCGAGCAGAGGAAGTCGAACCGACGCAGAAAATCATCCAGTGAGGTGGTTCGACCTGATCATTCTTGGTTCGATCTGTCTAACAGGTCGAACCAAGGTCGAACCTGGTGACTTAAAATTTACAGTATGGTGGTTCGACCTGAGCCGTTATGGTTCGACCTATTTAGAAGATCGAACCTGAGGTCGAACCAGTTCGTTCAGAGCACTCTGTTTTTCAGGTGATAGGTTCAACCACGACATTCATAGTTCGACCTGTTCAGAAGATCAAACCCAGGTCGAACCACGAGGAGTAGTTGTCCAGAAGGTAGGTTCGACCTGTCACAAGAGTGGTTCGACCTGTTCAGAAGGTCGAACCTAGGTCGAACCCAAAAGGTAAGTTTGTCCAGAAGGTAGGTTCAACCTCGTTGCTCGAGGTTCGACCTGTTCCGCAGGTCGAACCCGAGGTCGAACCCAGTCAGGTACGCATTTTAAGTTGTGTTTTTAGAAGGGTTCGATCATTCTTTTTGTTCACCAAACCTCGAACCTTCCCCGAACCTTAACACCCTTGCACAAATTCGTCAATTACACTTGATTTTGCACCGATTACACAACATTACACTCTTAATTCTTGAATTGGGCGCGGATTTGGGCGATTTGCGTCGCAAATTAGGGCTTCAGTCGCGTTTTTGAGTGTTGTGTGCAAATTATCGATTGTTAACCATGGGCAAGACTAAAGGTACATTCTTTCAACTCATTGAAGTTTATTGCAAGAAATGTGTTGTGGGTAAGTTGATTGATGTTGATTTTGGTTGAAATTCATGGTGATAATTGATATTTTTGAGTTGATTCATATGAATTCATGTTTATTGGATTGAGATTGCTTGATTATGGATAGAACTTGAGTTTTATGTGGATTGATCAAGGATATGATGCATCTAGATGAATGAGCATGTTAATTAGGTTTGAATTGTTGATAGTTTGAGTTGTTCATGAAGTTCAATTGTTGAAATTCTTGTTGAATGGCTTGAATTTGTTGATGCATGCTTGTTGTTTATGATTTGAAGATTAAAGGTAGTGTGATTGATGATGTTTTGAGCATGATGAATGAGCAAGTGATGTTGAGATTAGTTGGAGTTGATTGAGCATGGATGCTTGAAGTCTTGAGTAGAGTATAGGATATGCTAGTCAAGTACTTGTGTTGTTGTCTTGTTGGTTGTGTTGAAATAGTTGTTTTCAGGAAAGGGACAAGGATCAAGTAAAGGTAAAGGTAAGACAGAGGAAGCAAGATCGAAGAAGAGGCAAGACAGACCTTCGAATGTGGACACAGTGACAAGGAAGCTGAGGTTACAAGATCGTTTACCCAAAAATTTCAAAATTCAAATGCAAAACTGGGATGAGATTAAAGAAAAGTGGGAAGAAGTCTCAGACAAGATAGCTCGTACTCGATACCAAGATGATGAGGCGATGAGGATTATGAGAATCGGGAATGATATTTTTTGGATGTTCGATCAAGTGGGTATCCGGAGGTTTATGGAGTTAAAGAAGCCGACGTATTTCCATGTTACAACGGAAGTAGTTTGCTCATTCGAGATGGTGAAGGACCCGCTTGGGTACCCGTATCAGTGTACGTTTCAGCTTGGTGGAGTGAGTAGGAGGTGGACGTCTGAGGATTTTAATGAGCTGTTTGAGACACCTTTGGGAATCTCTCATTTGGAGAATGGTGCGTTCAATGCTAATAGGTTTTGGAGAGAGATCACAGGGGAGATTGGAGATTATAAGATTAGGCAGGCTCGTGCTTCTTCGTTAAAGAATCCTGTTTTGAGGTACATGGATCGTGTCTTGAGCAACACGTTGTTCGCCCGCTCAGAGGGAAGTGTTGTGTCTAGAGGAGAGCTTTATGCTTTGTGGTGTATTCTTAATGGGGTGCAGTTCAATGTTGGAGCGTATTTCATTGCACAACTGCATCGATTCAGGACCATTGGGTTTCAAAAGGTGAATATTGGAGGGTTACTGACGATCGTGGTTGAGCATTATCACTTGGATTTCACCGGCATTACACCAGTTAGAGGACAGCCCGATTTGGCGATGTTTACATGCGTGAAGGGAAGATTTGCCCATTTCCGAGATGGAGATTGGTTCTTCACGAGGGGACTCAAGCCCTTCGATTTCATGTTCTCTTTCGATGTGAGCAACTTGACAACTATCCGGGTGGCGAGGAACAAGTTGATGGATTCTCTCGGACATAATGCTTTATCCGTGGAAGCAAGGTCGGGTGGTGATTGGAGGACTATATCGCAGATGTGTGCGGATGGTAGGATGGCGGAGTTACAGCATATTGTTGATCAAGGAGAGTTCTGTCCACCACAGCAGCCTGAGGAGGAAGAGCAGCCTGAGGAGGAGCAGGAGGATGAAGAGATGCCGATGCAGTACGACGCACATCAGCATGAGCCAGCACCGTGTCAGCAGCGGGCTGTCCCGAATGATACACGGGAGCAGCTCCGCCTTATTCATGAGCAGCTGGTCGCGATCGTTGCTAGCTAGCAGGAGACAAACCGACAGCTCGCACTCGCCAACGCCAACTATGCTACGTTGAATGAGAGGTATACGGCCTTGAATGAGAAAGTTGGTAGGTTGGGTGATCGAGTTGATTACTTGGATAGACACATCGGTGATCTACACCGGATTGTGGAGTGGAGGCTTGATGATAAGGATGATGATGATGAGGATGATGATGCTCCGGGGAAGTAGTTTTTCAGGTTTTCTTTGGTTTCCTCCGATTCATCTTGATTCCCTTATTCTTCTTTTTATCTTTATAGGTTGGGGTGTGAGTCATGCGTGAGTGGAATGTATAAGTGATATCGATGGATAGATACTTGTATGATTGGGTATAAGCTTATTGATTTTGTGCATTCATATGTTCATGTGTTAATTTCTATTGATGAAAAGCATGTTTAGTTGATAAGTATATTGAGTTCTTGTGGAATTGATCTTAATTATGTGCTATGAGGAGTACTAGGATTACCTATGTGAGGATTTGAGCTTTTTAATCATGCTTGATCATGATTATTTTATTCTTGAGAGGATCATTCATATGAACGTATTCTAGAACTTGGCTTGGAGTCATTTGTGAGACTTATGGTTGATAAATTACTAGGACATGATCTTAGGCCATTATTTCGTGATTAAGCTACTTAGCCAAATTTATCTTTCCTAGTGATCTTATTAACCTTTGGATGCCCCGTTGAGCCGTTAAAGTTTTTTCTTTGGTAGCCGAAGTGAATAACCTTATAAGCCTTTACTTGAGCTTGATTAACCTATTCATTGGTAGAGAGAGTTGAGGTGAGTAAGTGTTGCAAAAAGAAAAGGAAGATAGAATATGGTTAAATCTTGTTTAGGGGTAGTGCACGAAACTGGTACCCCGATTGTTTATACTTGGTGCTTAGCAGCTTAGCAGCTGATGGCCTATATATATGAGAAGGGTAGTGCCTGAAACCGGTACCCGAATTGTTTAAAAAGATGATGTTGATGCCATGAAAAGAAGGAAAATTCAGGAATTTTACAAGTTCAGGAGACAACATTGGAGGAGAACTTGCTGTAAGAAGAAGAATTCGAGAACCTCCAAGGTAACTCTCTACTAGTGTCTTAAGTCACTAAGTCCAAATTTTTCTACCTTTTTCCAAAGAGCCAACATTACAAGCCAAAAACAAGTCCTTTGTGATCCTAGTGAAGAGTTGATTATAAGTTGATTTCTGAGACCTTTGCCGAGCTTATGGCTACGCGTGAATATGGATTGATATGAGTGTTTATATTAACCTATATAGTGCCTCACGCACTTGAGTGAAAGAGAATAAATACTTATTTTGTGAGCGAAATTACTTAGTACTCCGAATGGTATGTGATTGGATTGGTTTTGCATGAGTGATATATATGAAGCAATTAATACTTGTTTGATTGAATGAAGTTGCATGTGTGATATGTGTTGTACTTGATCTTGGTGAATTATACCCGACTCCTGTGGTTTGATTTGGTTGCCTCGGGACTAGCAACATGTAAGTTTGGGGGTTTGATGAGTGTGTAAATTCACAAGTTTGACATCATGTTTTATGCTAGTTTTGGAGAGTTTTGAGGTGGAAATAGGTGGAAAACCTACATATATTGTGAATTAGCATGAATCAGGTGTTAGTGGAGCTATTTAAGTGGTTTTCATAGCAAAAACGGAGTGGAAGTGCCAAGAATCGAAGAGACGAAGTCGAGACCACGCGAACCGCCAAGGAAAGAGTAGGGTTCGACCTGGTTGGAGGAGGGTTCGACCTCTCCTACAGGTCGAACCAGCATTGCGAAATAGCAGAAGGAGGGTTAGACCACAACTCAAGGGGTTCGACCTGTTTGATCAGGTCGAACCATGGTCGAACCAGTTCGCGAGAAGATAGGTTCGACCACGACGATGGGGTTCGACCTGACAGTTGGTCGAACCAGGAGCGGAAATTGTCTAGTAGCATGGTTCGACCTAAGGTTCGACCTGTGAGGGAGTGGTTCGACCTGTACAAGAGGTCAAACCAAGTGCAGAATGTGTCCAGTAGCAGGGTTCGACCTGTGGTTCGACTTGTGGCCGATGGTTTGACCTGTTTGACGAGGTCGAACCAAAATGCGGAAACTTACCTTATCCGGATTTTCGAGGCCAAAATGCGTGGGATCACTTGAAAAGCCCATTCCAAGCCCTAGAGACGTGATTACAACTATAAAAGAAGGCTCATGCAGTCAAGAAAAGGACGATCACAAAGGACGACGCGAGAATCATTGAAGGAGACAAGAAAAGAGATTGGTGATCCATCCGGAAGGCTGTAACAGAGCTTCCCTGGAGGTTCAAGTAAGATTGGTCCAACTAACCATGATTGTTCTTAGATCAATCATGGGCTAGAGCCACTTCGGTAGTTCTAGGGTTATGAAGGTTTCATGAGTTAAATTTGTATTTCGTGTGTATACTCCGTACAACACTACTTATGGTTTATTTTATATAAGATTGCACGTTTCTAATCCATACTCATAGTTGTTTTGTGCATCAATAATCGTTGTGTAGAGTCTGAATGCATAACATGGTTATTGGTTGAGTGCGTTCACTAATGAGCAGGGTTTATTGTTATAATTCTAAGTGAAGAGATTCCGAAGTCTTATTAGAACTGTCTTATATGAATGTTTGTTAATTGAATTGAATTCGGGTTAACAAGTAGGATTAAGAGTATAACTTTATAGTACCTAAAAAGGGAGATCAAATCGGGTTAGAGTACTAAGTGCACGGGAAATAATTGATTATGATAGTACCTAGAAAGGGAGGTAAAGTATACGTCTTGCTCTGAGGATATTTACACTTGTCAAAAGCTTATCTATTTGTGTCTATAGAATAGATTTGTATGGTCTAGCGATGCGTCCAAAAGCCACAAGTCAGAGTCGGACATCGACACGCAAAAGTATAAATTAACGAATGAAACTGGATGGCCTGACAAACTACCTATCATCTTATTTGATCACAACTACTATTTTCTTGTTCTTGTTACTTATTTGCTATTTTATTTGTTACTTAGTTAACAAACTAACAAATTACAATTCTCAACATAGTCATAATTGCTAGAACGTAACTAAAGTGATATTTATCCGTCCCGTGGATTTGATATTTAACTTGGTCACCTTCGAAACTACAATTGATATCCTTCATACTTGGGGATTAATTTTGTGTTGAGAAAACGCTCATCAAATTCCAAGTTGGCTCTGTGCTGAGAAAAGAGCGAAAGCATGACTTTGTAGACAACCCAATTCACTCGTTTCTCGACAGGCTGCACTGAAACATTTAAAAGCAATATGTGCAATAACAAAGACAATTATTTGTCTAAAGAGTTTTACTTTTTACTTATATATTTAACATAAATACTTATTTTCAATTGGCATGTAAAGAAGTGTAACATTGAAGTGATATATATATATATATATATATATATATATATATATATATATATATATATATATATATATATATATATATATATATATATATATATATATATATATATATATATATATATATATATGTATGTTTGACATTGTTAACATTTTTCATGCATGATATGGAGGTATAAATTTATTAAGTTATTACGATGAATAAAGTAGTTAATGTCGTCACTCTTAAGTGATAATTAGCAGCAAATTATAAACATTGTGTAAGTCTTGGCTGATTATGGTGTCCCTGGTGATGATATTCATGAATCAGGTGTTGTTAGAAGGAAGGACACGGATTTAAAATTGGATGGACGGGCTAAGAAGAGGGCTAATTTACAAAATTTTATGAAAGGCAGAGGCTTCAAAATTAAGGGAGTTCATACAACCAGGCTGCAGCTAAGTGGAACATCAAAAGGACTTGCTAACTCGGGTGAGAATGTTCGTGTGCTAGGTGGCACCACTAACCAATGAGAATGATGAAAATATCATGGTAATATTTCTTCCATGTTGGCAATTTATCCATAATTTTGACATTTTGAATGGGGAAGGATTTTTATAGATTGGGGTCTAGTTTCTTGGAGCATGCATGGATGGGTGGCACCACTATCTAATCATCAATGCATAGGCTGGTGTGTCTATATTTTCATTTGCTAGATGGTGGTTAGATGCACTCCTAGAACAATATTTGTTTAGAAGGATTCATTGAAACAAAACTTCTCAAGGGGATGTTGGAAATATCATGATAACTATTCTGCCTTATTGGCAGTTTATCCGTAATTCTCAAGGATTGTTATAGCTTGGGACCCAGTTTCTCTAGTGTTAATTTCAATTAGAGGTCATGGAGATCAAATATTTGCTCATTTTAAAGAGTCATAAATTGGATTCTTTTAAGGTGCTATTATTTTGAGCAATGCTAGTTTCTTTAACAGGGCGAGAAATACATATTTGACTCATTTTTCTACTAGCAGCAAGACACTAATCACCCTTTACTGAATTGCTGCTTAGTTTTTTTGTTTATCTTCTCTGGTTGTCTTAATCAGATTTCTGGTCCTTTGGAGGTTGTTTATGATGTTTAGCTGCCTCCTATGTTTTAATGGGTGTCCTATGTGTGAATGTGGTTGTAGTAGTAGTGTTTTATAAGTTGTTGGATTGCTCTTTTCCGTTGCTGATGTTATATATGTTGGATTTTCTACGGCTTAGTTGTGGGATTTTCTTCTATTTAACTACTGCATTGCTGTTTAGTAATTTCATTGAGCTACTGCTATCTATACTTGCTGTTACTGCCTAGCTGCTGTAATTTTTTGCCTTATTATGTAGTGATCCTCATTTAGTTGCTGGATTAGTTGGTTATTCTTGCTGCTAGGTTCTTCATGTTTATGGGTTTTTTTCTGCTCTCTTAATGTGATTGCCTGTGGACTATGTTTTCTGTCATTCCTGGTTATGTTACAGTTTTTCATTGATGGATTCCATGTGTGTGCTATTGCCCCTAGTTGTGGCTACCTGGGACTTTCTTGCTATCTGGGCATATGGGTGATAATATTTTGTAAGGATAATTTCTTATTTCACTGATCCCGAATGTTATTACTTCTTGTGATACATGGTTAAGCTAGTTTATAAATAGAGTAAAAGGAATTGTCCCTGCTTTTGTTTAGTTGCTTCTAGTTTCTTGATTAACAACTGCAGGTTTTTACTATTAGCTTGTCACGATCACTTCCAAACGGTTTTGATGTATTGTTGCTGAATTTCTGCTACTTGCTATTGCTACGCTGAGTAGTTGTCCTAGGAATTTTCGCTCTTATTGGGCTGTTGTGCTGATTTTTCTGCTTGTTCTAGCCCGTGCTGGGTTGTTTCTGGTAGTTTTCTTATGATGAAGCAATTTTGTCTTGCTTGCATAGCTCAGGGTGCTGTTATTTTATTTTTAGCTGTTGTGCTTTGCTGTTTTTTTTTATTTCTCTCTAACCTTGTTTTCTGAGTTGTAGATGTTGCTATGTTTTTGCCACATTGTTGGCTAGTAGATTGGTGTTAAGGCAGGTGCATGGTGTGATAGAAGGCTTGATCCTTTTGCATCAGAGGAGGTTCAGATTGAACCCCCTTCTCCTAGGAAATCACACAATACAGATAGTTTCTGCTGCTTCTAGCAGTTATGGATTTCGTGCACCCCTTTTGTGGTGCTGTAGCAGTTTTTACAAACTCTTGGATATCACTTGGTTTCTGTCCAACTGAGCCTTTGAGTGTCTTTGATTTTGCTGTTGGTATTCCTGCACTGAATCACTTTGCTCCAGCTCCCCTGCTCACGTTGACTGGGAAACTAATCCTTTATTCTTTTTTGTTGATGTTGATATTCACTATTACACAGTTATGTTGTGCATTGCTCATGTAACAACTCATTTTGCTGATGCTACTAACAGGAAAACACATATTCAAGTTTAGATTTCCAATGCCTTGGTTTTTAATGTATATCACGTTTTGCTATTATGATGTATAGATAGGACTTAGCCTTAGTTCACATTAAGGAGTTAGTTTTTCAGAAACTTGCACTTTATTGCTAATGACGTATTGTATTTTATCTTGTACTTTGTATAGTTACTTTTTGGATAGGAGTTAGCCTTAGGTCATATTAACGAGTTAGTTTTTCAGAAACTTGCACTTTATTGCTATTGACGTATTGTATTTTATCTTGTACTTTGTATAGTTACTTTTTGGAATCTATTTTTCCATTTTTAAAAAATCATATCTATAGTGTGATTTTTGAAATAAATTACTATGTAAATTCATAGTATGTAAATTATTTGTTTATTTTATTTTTGTTTAGTAGGGAATATATATTTCGTATGCATTCTTTTTTTTTTTGATTAATTTCTCTTTAACACATGTGATTGAAATGACTTTGTTTACTCAATTGATAGTTAAAATATTATAATTTGATTTATTTATTTAATATGAGTTATCTTAAGCGTGATAAAATTGTTAATGTTGTCATAGAATTCAATAATTAATAAGTAAGGAAGAAAACTATGAAAAAATAAATTTTGCTATCAAAAGAAAAATAAAACTTAAATTTTGTCACATAATTACGAAATCATGTATTGTATTAAAATATAATTCATCTTCCAATGATAATGTGACGATTTCTATTAACATCATTATAGTTTGAGATGTGACGAAATATATATATGATGTCATAATTTTTTAAAAAATATCTTCATAAAAATATACTCCCTCCGTCCGATTTTAAGGTATCCATTTGTTTTTTACACGTGAATTAAGGAGTATTATTATTATATGTAAAGTGAGTAGTTGTATTAGAGAGAAGTGGTGGGCCTTATTGTATACTTTTTTACTAAATAGAAGAAATGTATACCTTTGAAGCGGACGCCAAAAATAGTAAAATGGATACCTTAGAAGCAGACGGAAGGAGTATTATATTTATGACGATAAATGTCACCACTAATTCCTATAAATTTGTTATTGAATAATTAACTTCAAATATTTTTTCAATAATTTTTTTTTAAAATTATGATGTGTTAATCAGTTTTGTCATGAAATAGACTATTTAGAGAAAAATAAAATTTCAAATTATAACAATAATAAAATGCATCGCCAATAATATATTTTAGTGATGAAAATAAAATTCGTCACCTTTTGGTAACTATAAGACGAAAACTTGCGTCGCAAAATTTTCATAACAAAATGTATGATTTTCGATAGTGTTAAGATCTTATTTAAAAATATTACTTATATAAAAGTGTTATATAATGATGTTACTTATAAAAAAAATATTACATGAGAAGTGTAACTTATGTAAAAGTGTTATATGATTGTGTTACATATTAGAAAAGTGTTACTAATATATGTTACTTATATAAAAGGTGTTACGAATGTGTTACATATTATAATAATTTAGAAAATGTTATCAATTTGTGTTAAATAAATTAAAAGTGTTACTAAGATGGTATTATGTAATGTAACTTATGTTGTAGTGTGCATTTTCCTCAATATGTTACTGCATAATCACATATTGGTATATGGTTACTGAAGCCATTCTTTCTTCTCTTTGTTGGAAATGACATCAGGGGATCCAATGTGCCTGCAAGTTATTTTCAAGTTATTATTTACGTTGAGTTCCTTGTACATTGTTTAGGTTTGCATTGTCCCCTTGCCAATGATTAGTGTTGCCCGAACTGCAAAGATAAAGTTGGTAAGTTGGTCCTGGTAGGAAAGTTGTGATGTCCACACCTATTATGCTCAGGCTAAATAGATTTTTTTTAAGCCACCCAAATAAGAGTTCTAGTTGTTGTGTTATCTGCAGGGTCTGTTAAAGTAATGAATGATTTACTTTCAGTTTATAATCTTTTATGTCAAAGGAGTTGATCAAATTTAAGGATTTATTACTTGGCTGGCCCGGGCTCATAGGTGACCCAAATCATCCTCATCCATTAGATCAAAATCTCTCCAATTTCAATGATTAGATTACATAATAGTTATGAATAATTTATTGGTTACATATGTAGCAGGTTCTACATTGGAAATGATGAAAATATTGTCCTTCTCTTCCCTCTCTAACCAATCATTTATTATCTTTTCTATTTTATTTTTTTAAATGTATTTTTCAACAAAAAAATACAAATATTTATAATTCTTTTATTATAAAAATATTATTAATAAAAAATATATTAAATTATGGGTCACTTACTATTGGATACATAAAATAATGCATAATTGCTATAAATTACATCAATCAAAGCACTAATACTCATAACTACACAATTATGATTGTGATACCATAAATACTCATATGTGTTTGCACAATTTGTTTTGCACAATTTATTTTTGCACATTTTAAGTTCTGGCGGAGGCCCGACGAATTTTTTTTGCATAATTTTTTTTGCACATTTTTTCCGCACAATTTTGTTTTGTAATTTTTTTTGCATATTTTGTTTTGCAATTATATTTTTTTTTTTGCACAATTTTGTTTTGCACATTTTGTTTTGTAAATTTTTTTTTTTGCACATTTTTTTTGCAACTCATCAACTTGTTCATTTTGCACAATTTCTTTTGCACATTTTTTAAGCACATTTTTTTTACTATTTTATACACATTTTTTATACCCAATCCATTCATTATCAATTGACTGTCACTTTTTGTCAATGTTATACGATGAATAATTCTTCTTCAAGTTTTGGATTCCCTTGCAATAAACCTGTTCTAGAAGTTATCCCATTCATCTGATATATTCAATCATAACTCATAAGTTGTATTAATATAAAAATCTGGAAAAAACTTTTGTAAATAAAATATTATTAAACACTAATATCTTTATTTGGATTTTTCCAGCAATAAAAAACCTAATATAAAACGAAATAAGCTGCAATTGACCATCCAACTAAATTTTGGATAATAAATATAATTAGTCAATTGAATTAATCTATTGTGTAAGATCAACGATAGAAGGCAAAATCAAGATAAATTACCACAATATTTTTCTGGACTTAAGAGCTAAATCAAAAATGGTAATCTAACAAATTAATACCCAATTCATTCAGCAACCGATTGAGATTTATGCGGGAGCATATTAACTTTCATATAATCAACCATAGCTCACAGTATTAGCAGTTCAAAGAACCACAATGTGATCAAAGCAATGCTCAAGAAAGTCACAACAGTGGATGATCCACAATATTTCCACCTTCGTCAATCAAATCCTCAAGCTCAACAATGGATGAGCTTTTATCTATTTAAGTTATAATGGATTTATTCTAAGACAACAGTATCACCCACTTTCAGAACTGGTTGGAGGGTTGGACACAAGGACAGCAGCATCACTTGGTTCACAAACCAGTAGGCATCAACTATGATAATTACAATTTTTACTTTGAATTGCACCTAGAGAACAAATTAGTTCTTCAGGAATGATATAGTCATGAGGGAAATGATATGAGCCAACATGTCCTAGCTGGTAGTACCTGTCCAACAGTCCAAGGCTACTAATAAAGCAATATAACACACATGAAGAAATATTAGATATAATGGGAATTCCTGTTCTACCCTGAATCATTGGTTTCCATCACTTTCTCTTCGCCTAGGACCTGCACCTGCTCAAATGGTGTATTTTTCTTCTCTCTAGTAGTTTTTAGGAATTCACTCATTTGAAGTATTCTTATTATGAACAAATCAATTTACTTCAGCAAAACTCTCTATAATTAAAAAGTATATTACTCCATAAAGGATGATTGATTACCTCAATGTACCAAACTTGTAGTGAACCAAAAGTAGAATCTAGCATTCATCTTTAGCGAAAATCATTTTATAACAAAAATTAACAAAAGTGTACAACCAGCAGAATAGTGTGAATTTGTAGAATTCAGGATGTCAAGAGTGTTTGGTGCATCAGCGGATGACCAATAAGAGAATCATGTCATTTTAGAGGAATTCACAATCTAAAACTAACATAATATTATGGGTGCAACTATCCACAAACTTCAATAATTTGAAATTGAACATTCAACTGCAAATCAATTTTGCCTAGCAATTGAAACAATTAACAATCTCTGTCGCATTCTCAACCTTAAAATTCCACATACGACTCTTTTCACAGTTTGAATAATTGAGTGAAAATGTTAGAGAATCGAGATGAAGTTACCATCATCTGTGATAAGAAATCTTCTCGTTGCATCGAAAATATCTGATATAATTTTGGTCACCCTGTTTCAGCCCTCAAATCGCCTCTCGGCAGGGGTAAAATCTCCATTCACAGGCCCGTGAAAACAGTACAGTCGGAGAGAGATACCCAGCAGCGAGTGTAAAGCTGGATCTACACCAAAGGGTCAACAGAGCAGCCCGGGACTGTTGCTAGGATGCTGAAATTGGAAGCGCGACAACACCGCGACTATTTGAGAGAGGACCCAGCTGCTGCTAGTAAACAGTGACGAAGAACCCACGGCGGCGAGCGGCGAAAAAAATCATGGCCGCATCAGAATGTCGGCTAAAAATCAGAGCAGCTGCGGAGAGCTCAAGATGGCACTAGATCTGCCGGCTACATAGGTGGGCGACATCGTTGGTCGGAGCGGCAAGCTGGACAAATCACGTCGAAGTTATGGGCGGCACAAATGACCAGCGCGAGGGCTCCAGATCTGCAAGCGCATCTACTAGCGGAGAAGGGCTCGTTGCATAGTGAAATCGTGTTTGGAGGGTAATTTTGTCTCTTTCATATAAATTTGTGTATCTGACAGTGATTTCCCTTTATCTTTGTATCTCAGCGTAAATATGCTTAAAATTGTGTATCTTCTAGTAATAAACCCTTAAATTATTCATCTTTTTAAATCTTTAATTTGATTTCCATGTTGATAACATAATGTATTTAAAATTCAAATTAAAAATTTAATTTCAATAATGCATTAGAAATCATAATATGAATAATTTATTAGAATTCATTTTTATGTCCCTCATTTTTCATCTAAATTTTTTTCTCAACAATTTCATCACTTATTTTTCTTCAATAATTTTATAAATTTTATTTTTTTGTATAGCGTGGCATGTCCCAATCATTGAACCATTTAATTAATATTTTAATAATAAAAATTATATATTGAAATTAATTTGAATGGTATCTAGTAAATAGGACTGTAATTATTATTTTTTCATATAAAATATATTTATTTTCATTTATTTTATTAAAGTATTAACACACTATTCATTAATATAATGGTACAAGTCTTGTATATTATGAGAAATATAAATTTGTCTTTTAAAAAGTATATTTAGGGTCCATTACTTATACCAAAAAATCTATGAGTTGATATCTCTTGCACCTGGATGCACATGTTTATCCTATAAATTTTTATTCAATAGTATATATATGTTTCTTAATAATTGTGTAGTTTTTTTTATATTCATTTTTTCATTAACAAAATTAACAGAAATTTCACTAAGTGTATACATTTTTATTCATTTGTGTATATATTTTTTATTCATTAGTTTATATGTTTGTGAAAGTGGGCACACGGTACGTCCAGGTGCACCAGATAATTAGCAAAAATTTCTGCATGTATGATGCACGTGGGGTGCACATGATATCAACTATAAATATTAATATTACTTATAATTATGCATATATATCTATATTTTATGATTATATTTCATATTTTAGAAAATTTTAAGAGTGAGTCTCATGTAAACCGGGTTTACATATAAACCAGTTTTTTTTTTAAATTACTCTTTAGTATATAAAAAATTACTTTTGAAGAGTAATAATTTT
Source organism: Pogostemon cablin (assembly GCA_023678885.1). Taxonomy (NCBI): domain Eukaryota; kingdom Viridiplantae; phylum Streptophyta; class Magnoliopsida; order Lamiales; family Lamiaceae; genus Pogostemon; species Pogostemon cablin. The sequence goes on from CM042963.1 coordinate 29,892,343, forward strand.
TATACAAAAAAGTAATAATTCTTGCCTCTAAAGAGTAATTTTTCATGTACTAAAAATTAATCGATAAATCATGGTTTACGAGAATTTGAAAAATAATTTTTAATTTAAAAGACTAACAATTTATTTGTCTAAATAATAATGAAATAATTATTGATAGATACACTGTTAGCACCCCTTATTACTATAAGACACATCAAATTGAAAAAATTATTACTAGATAAAAAAATTTAAAATAAAATACCTATAATAACCTTTGACCCAATATAATTCCAAATAACTAACTACATCTTCATCTTCTCTTCCACTGTATATCCCTTCCCTACCCTACCCTAGATCTTCCTCTCTCCACTCTCAACATCTACTGGATCACATCTCTACAGCCAGATGGTCATCCATTGGTGAACGTCTGCCGTCAAACCAAAGAGCCACAGCACTGCGAAAGTCTTATGACTTCTTCCAATCCACGAAGCCCGACGGTGTCATTCCCAGTGCTAAAAAATATCGACATCAACAAGGTGAAATACACCGCCGGTCAGAATAAAATCAAAGTTCACATTCTATTTCTATCAGCGACAAATCAAAATTCAAAGGCTATTTATGAAAATTGCAAAAATCTGTACAGTATTGCTCTAGATGCGAAATTGATTATATCTTGTGTATGGTGGAGGAAGCATATGGTTGATGTATTTGGTGGTTTAGGTTATTCTTGTGTCTATTAATATCTTTTCTTTTATTTACGAAAATTAATGTTTCTCTTTTGAATAATCTTTCAATTGATGTTTTTCGTGTTAACCCAACTTATTTGGGAATTTTGACCCCTTTGATCGATAAAGAGGTTAATTGGGGTGTTTTCTTATTTTGTGTCTGATTGTTCTCTCTCTCCTTATTAGGGTATGTGGAAGGTTTGTGTATTTGCAATTTGTTGCAGAAACAGGAGAAATGGTTGGGATATTGCAGTGTAAATTGTTGGACTAGATTAGGTGGTAATGGAATGTGATTAAGTGGGATTACTGATAGTTGATGGCTAACACAACTACCTACTAAACTTCATTGACAAAGCAGTGGTGTCAAAGAAACATCTTTGTATTTGCTCATAATGCCAAAGACCTTGTTCAAGAGATGCCTACATCTCTTTTATTAATGTATAAATTTTAATTCACTTATTGCAGATATCAATCTATGCAATTAAAAAATCATGCACCAGGTGCAGATCTCAACCTATGTAATTAAAAAATCCCAGTGGAAATAAGCAAACTACCTGCTTTGTGGGAGAAAATTCAACAACAATTAACCCTGTTCATCCCAGAAAAACATGCAGAAATAATGCTCAAAATCTGTGCAAACAAACCACAACATAAAATTTAAAACCGTTCATTAACTACTGCATCAGATGTAGAGTGGTAAAATTGCTTTTCAAATAAGTATGTGTAAATAAGCTAACCCCCTGCTATATGGACACAAATACAACAAAGATTAACCCCGTTCATCCCAAAGGCATGCACATGTCAAAACCAAAGTGCTCAAAAAGGTAGTAAATAATGCTCAATAAATCAATTGACACTACACCAATTAATCCCAACAGCTGATAAAAAACATAACATTGTTGATCAACACTTCAAAAAGTCCACAAAAATGCACATACTAATGTCGTAGTCACGCAATTTTTGACTAGTCCAAATGAAGTCTCATTAACAAACTCAATGTCATAATCATCCATAAGCATGTTCATTTCAATCCAAAACATCACGACGATGATAAATAAACTTGTTCTTAAAATCCATTACATTATAAATAATGACAATACAATAAACTTCAACTAAGAACGCCATTTGTTATTGGATCCACAATCCATTCCACCATCTTCTTTCTATAATTTTCAACTTCATCTTCTGTAAGTTCTCTCATCTTCACTTGTTCATGCTTCACCATGCTCTCTATATGCATGTACACGACAACCACACAATCAACGCAATTCGATGGTTGCTAAATATAGTCTACGTGAACTACTTTCTTAGATGCAGAATTAATGAATAGGTGTTTTTTCCTTCTCAATCTCAAGTTCTTAATAATTTTTGGCTCCACGTAATCCACCTTCACGAAATGAAGCAATAAGAAAGAAAAAAGCGTTATTATAATTTTATTGACCCAAAAAAAAATTGAACGCAATAATTTTCACAACTAACCAAAACTCTATTTGATACGTCGGCCAAATTTTTTTAGCAAATGCCCTATTTCAAACTTCTTGCAAAAAATACCATTCAACACTTTTGCAGCAAATGCAGAGTTTCAAATCGACAAAACTTTCACTCAACGCAGAAATTAACAATTGTGTTTAAGGATGCTCTACATTCACAGTTTCACACCACAATAGAAGGGAAACAACCTACAAGCTTCGCAATTTCAAACCTTATTCCAAACCCAAAAATTAACATTATTTCCAGAAAACTTCATGCATTACTTTGTGCATTAGTTCATTCAAAACTTCGTGCAACAAATTCCATTACAAAAATTCACATAATGTAAAAATATATCATTACGAAATTTCACATGATGCAAAAAGATACCATTCAACACTTTGCATCACCTGCAGAATTTATAAAACCCTATTTGACATGTGGGGCAAACTTTTGCAGCAAATGCCCTATTTTAAACTTCTTGCCAAAAATAACATTCAACACTTTTGCAGCAAATGCAGATATTCAAATCGATAAATCTTTCACACAATGCATAAATTAACAATAGAGTTTGAGAATGCTCTACATTCATAGTTTCACACCACAATGGAAGGGAAACAACCTACAAGTTTCACAATTTCAAACCCTATTCCAAACCCAAAAGTTAACATTATTTATTGAAAACTTTATGCATTACTTCATTCAAAACTTCGTGCAACAAATCCCATTACAAAAATTCACATAATGCAAAAATATATCATTACAAAACTTTATATGATGCAAAAAGATACCATTCAACACTTTTCATCGCATGCAGAATTTATAAAATCCTATTTGACAAGTCGGGCAAAATTTTGCAGCAAATGGTCTATTTCAAACTTCTTGCAAAAAATATCATTCAACACTTTTGTAGCAAATACAGATATTCAAATTTAAAAAACTTTCAAAAAAAATGCAAAAATTAACAATTGCGTTTGAGGATGCCCTACATTCATAGTTTCACATCACAATGGAAGGAAAACAACCTACAAGCTTCACAATTTCAAACCTATTCCAAACCCAAAAATTAACATTATTTTTAGAAAACTTCATGCATTACTTCATTCAAAACTTCATGCAACAAATTTCATTACAAAAATTCACATAATGCAAAAATTTACATTACTCCACTAATAAAAAAGCTCTTCACTAAATGCAAAATGATAATCCAAACTTCACGCACTACCACCAACTAATGAAAACCAAACTTCGTGCAACAAATTTACATTATGCATAAATAAACAAGGATTCAAGCAATCTATCCAAAAGATCCTAAAATTTGCATACAATGCACAAACCCAAAACTAAAAAAATTCATGTATTGCATAAAACAGTGAATTAACATAACATTATACATTCACATTATTCAGAAACAACCAATGATTCATATAATTTGTCTGAAGCCTTCCAAAACTATGAAATAATTTCACCCACGTTGTTCGAAATCTCATTCACAGATACTAGCACATCAGATTTCGAATAAAAACACATGCTCACAGTATTTGACCGCATTTTGCAGAAAATGCACAAATTAAATATCCCCAATTGAATAAAATAGTTTCCAATAGACGCTTAGGTTTCATACAAAATTAAGCAAAAATATAATACGAGATGCAAACATGGTGATGAAATTCGACTTCGTTACCTGTTCTTCTTCGGTTTCTGCTTGCGCTTTTCAATTGAAAAGCTATATCGGTGATTCAATTTCTGCAATCTCACTTGAAATTAAAACCCTTCGCTAACCGATATCAAAATCCCCTAAATTGAGGAATACGGGTGAAATCAATGGTGGGGGTTCAACTTTTGCACAAAATGCATACGCCACCCCAAAACGTGGGTTCAAAAATTTGTTACGATGAATCCACGGGATTTCGTTTAAGAATTGGGAGATTACAAGGTTATTTTTGTGAATGCAGACATTTGGGCAAAATGGAAAACACAGCCATATATTGTGTAGTTAGTAGCAAGAATTAATATAGAATGTATCTCATAGTTAATTTTACATACGGTGTGTACTGGATAGTAACTATCTCAAGAATAATTTTGTTATATATTAAAGAGTAATAGAATTTATATATTAAAGTATGTAAATCCATTTTATATAAGTTTTTGTATAATGTTAAATAATATATTGGAGTAAAAATTAGATAATATACCTTATTATATACTTTGTAAATGCATTGCCTTAAATATTAGTTATTATTTGTTTCATTACTTTATTTTAATATTATTACTAATATTACGATAAAATTTTAGGTAAAATTGTATCACGATCTAATTAAGTGAAACGAATATATCTGAATCCAATAATTAGAAAATTCAATTAGAATAAACTTATATAAGCTAACAAATCATTTATGCTAATGCGGCTTAATTCATGCTAATGTCAAATAATTAAGGCATAATTCAATTATTATTACTTTCCTTTTAATTTTATTTTAACTTTTTTTAAGTAATCCACTAATTTGTTATATTTATTATTATAAATAAATCATTTTTTTTCTTTTTATATTTAATTTATTAATTTTATAATGATTTGGTTTCTTGTGTCTCAGTGCAGAAAATGTAAAAATGTAAAAGGTATAACATTTAAAACTAACTGATATAACTTTAAAAAACATAGTATTTAGAAGCATGACAAGTTTAGCCTTTTATAATTTCAAATGTTATTAGTTAAATTATTTTAAATTTTTATGAAGAATTCATATGATAGTTAAAGAATGAATAAAATATTTAATATTTATTTTTTGTATTTTAATACCTCAATATAGGTATATGATAAATAATAACTTTTTATTATATGTAAAATAAAAATTATTCCCAGGATTTACGCAAATAATAATTTTAATAATAAATAGAAATATTATTTATGTTAAAAAAATTATTTTCAAATTTAATATGTTTTCAAGATATAAGTAAATTTTTTATTAGTAGAATGGTGGGTTTATTATATAAGAAGAATTAATACTGAATAATTAATGTGGAGAAAGTAATTGTCACGACACACCTTACATAACTTATAATTCAAATATTAATGAACATAAATATCATTATTATAAAAATTTGCATTTTTTTACATAATATATTTATAACTGAAACCATCACACCAGTCCAACATACGCAACTGGTTTCTGACACCACCTCAAACCACACAAACTTATCACAATACTTATTATATTATATAACAAAACATCAGCGAAAATAAAATAAGCCCACGGTCTAGCCCAACAGGTCGTTGATGCGCGTTTTCTTTGCATGCAAAATTAATCCCCAAGTATTAAAGATATCAATTACAGCTTAAGCAAGCGACAAGTGAATATCGAACCCAAAGGACGGCGTATTATCAATTTAATTATTAACTAAATTAATTAAGACGTAGACAATAAAGTTTTAGGATTTAATTATTAAACTAATAAACAATTAATTAAAATAACAAATAAAATAAAATATCACTCGAAGAATACGAAAGTGGATCAAGTAGGAGAATAGGTAGCTCTAGGGAAATCCAGTTTCACTCATTAATTTTCCTTCCGTGTGTTAATGTCCGACTCTGCCTTGTGGAATATGGATGCATCACTAAACCATGCATATCTACTCTATATATACAAGTAAACATGCGTGTAACATGTGTGAATAACCTCAGAGCAAGAGATATAATTCCACTCCCCTTTCTAGGTACTATCAGTATCAATTATTTCCCTGGCCAATTGATACTCTAACCCGATATGATCTCCCTTTATAGGTACTATAAAATTATCCTCTTTATCCTACTTAATAACCCGAATTCAATTCAATTAATAAGTATCATATATGAGGGTTCTAATGAAGCTTCGGAGTCCCCTCACTTATAATCATAACATGGAATCCTGTTCAACAGTGAACGCACTCAATCAATAACCAAGATATGTATTCAGACTCTATATAACAGTTAATGATGCACGAAACGACAGTGAGTGTGAATTAAAAAGGCACAATCATATATAAAATAAATCCTCAAGTAGTGTTGTACGGAGTTTACACACGAAAGTTCAATTAATTGGTAAAAACTTCACAACCCTATTTTTACCAAAAAGGCTCTAGCCCATGATGTTACGAAGAACAATCATGGGTGTTGGATAGATCTTACGTCTGGAAAATACAAGATAAATTAGGAAATGAATAAAACCCTAGATGTGGGAGTCGTCGTGTCCTTCTTCGTCTTGAATCCTCCTCTTGGTTCTCCTCTTGATTCCACAAACGAATCTTCAAAGTGATGAATGTATAGAGGAAAGGATGTGGATGATGGTTGGGGGGTGAACCCCCCTTGTGGGGTGTAGGATGATTGTGTTGTGTTCTCTCTCTAATCCAATCTCTATTCTCTATTATGTTCTCTTAGTGTAATCTACATCCCCTTTTATACTTGTAAGCTCTCCTTATGGACCTAGGATGTGATTTTTCTTGGAAAGCACGAAAATTAATGAACAGGGGATAAAAATCCCGATTTTACGCTTGTTCAGGCTTCTGGTTCGACCACGACACGTAGTCGAACTGCTTGTGTCGTGGTCGAACTCATGGTCGAACTGTAGTGCGCAGTCTCACCATTTCGCATATAACTTCCACATCCGGACTTCGATTTGAGTGATTCTTACGCTCACGCGATCTTCTCTTTCTTGACTTTCTATCCATAAAACATAATCACAAAAACTCCAAGATTTAAAGGTGAAACAAGCCATAGAAAATGACACAGCCGTTATGTTTGGCACAGCTCGCGCGACTTCACTATTTTGATCATAACTTTCTCGTTTGGATTCCTATTGAGGTGTTCTTTACGTCAAAACGGCCCTCTCTTCCTTGGATTTCCAACAATTTATCTCAACACCAGATTTGATCTCCACACAAATACAAAAAAATTGCACAAGTTGGACATTCATTTTCAGCATTCATTGCACAATTTGCACCTTTTCTCCAACTTTGCACTTTTGATCATTTTTCCACCTAAAACACAATAAAACACCTCAAGTGCACCTTTTTCTCACATATATTGAATATAAGATACTTGTGCTAATATATAACAACAGTTCTCATAAAAAATGTATTAAATTGGACACTCAAAAATGCTAATTTTCACTCTAATCGATCTCCCAAACTTATCCGTTTTTCGTCCCGAGGCAACAAAATTAAAATAAAAAGAGAGAGAGTTAGAAAATTAGCGGGGAAACAAGGACTATGACCAATACCCCATTCACAATACAATTGTCCTCAACTTAGGTCATGCAACTCTCATTACATATAATAATCAATTCATAGCATACAAGATAAGACAATTACCATCAATTCAAATGCTCCATTGACATGTTCTCACGGAAAGTATATATCACTCGCACTCAAGTGTAAAAGATGTACACTTATAGGTTAAGGTGTTTACGCTCAAATTCAATTCAAGTGCATGCGTAACCATAAGCTTGCCAAATATCTCAAACTTTCCACCACTATTATTATGATTCGATAATGAGATCAAAAAGGACTTTTGTTTTGGATGTAATGTTGGTTCTTTGATAAGGGTAGGAAACATATGGATAAAGTGACTCAATTAGTAGAGAATTAAAACCGGAGATCTTTTGTACTGCAGATTTTTTACACTTCAAGGCTATCCAGCTTCATGCTCTTTTAATTTTCTTTTCTCTCATTTTTCTTCAAGCTCAATATTTTTTCTTCCCTTTCTTGAGGTACCAGTTTCGGGCACTACCTCTAATATCTTGGGGTACCAGCTTCGGGCACTACCCCTAAGCAACTTATTTTTTAGCTCATATTTTTTAGCTCATAATCACTTATACAACTCCAAATATTTTATTCCTTCCAAACTCCATTAAAATCAACTTCACACACTTTGACAACATTTAATTCTCCACAAATATAGGAATTTAAGGCTCAAATAGGATATCAAAGTGGCTATCTTCGTAGGTTTCCAAAAATGAGGTTTTCAGGCTCAAAAGGGCTAACTATGGATATATAATTATTTGGTAGGAAATTATTTGGCAAAGTGACTCATAAATTCAAGGATGACCTAAAATCATCTCTCATCATCTAACATCATGCGGTCTCAAGTAAGACAAGAGGCAAGTTCTAGAATACACACACAAGAATGATACTCACCAGAAAGAAATATTATGTGATTATGTACATGATCAACAAAACTCAAATTCTCACATGGATTTTAACAAGTAACAGAGCACTTTTCATGTTAAGCAATATCCCACAAGTACACATAGAACTTCATACCACAATATAACTCAAGTACACTTCCTTTATCAATTTCAAGAGCATATGAATTTCAGGCACAATTTAAACATATAAGCTCACATGGATCACAGCTATAAACTCAATCCTTCCACTCCATGAATTAAAAGCACATATAAAATTAGAATAAGGAAACGAGGGCACCTGATTTTTCTTCTTAAAAAATGCACGAGCTCCTCGAGTTGTTCAACTCGGTCAGGTCACAACCTCAGTGTAGAACTCGTCTTCCCCCCTCTTTTACCTTTTTCTATCATCAAAGCTCAAGCACACCTCATCATCACAGATTGATCAATAATAAAATAGGAGAACTAGATGAAAGAATCAATTGACTATCTAATCGACTCCGCATACTAGAAACACCACTGAACACTAGGCAAATTATAAAAAATTGACACATCAAAATCAATTAAAGTTTCAACATACTGCAAAAAATCAACTCCCCTAGCAAACATTACAAAGAAAAGATTATACTCTTGGTGCTTCAATGAGGTAAGAACATCACACCCCCCAAACTTAGTAAAAACATAAATTGAAACTAAGTTTACAAAGAGATATAATTGCCGATTAGTAAGCACCTTAAATATAAAAATTTCTTACTCACACGAAAGAAATAAAGCAATAAAATGGAAGGGACAAGCCCCCAATAGGCGCTCATGTTTAACGTCGAAGAGTCATGACGGAATATCGCTTTGTAGACTAATGGATCAGAGGACGGTCTTATCGCATTCTCACCTTCAAATACTTTCTTTCCCTCTTCTTGTCTACACTCAACACCTCACCTTTCTTGGTCACAAGTATATGATCCTTGGAACTTCCTTTCTCCCATGGCTGTCTAGATACCTCTTTGTCAATCTTCCACTTACATTCAGAATCATCTGTCGTAGAAAAATCAAGATTAAACAAGTTAGAAATTACATCTATGCTCTTGCACGATTGAGTCTCCATGGGCATCTTCATTACTTGATCAAGAGAGAAAACCATATCTTCATTATCCATCTGCAGTCTTAGCTTCTCAGCTTTCAACCTCTTTGCTCTTTCCCACTTCTTCTCTACTATAAGCTTATTATTCTGCTCTTGGGATGGTACGAGGGTAGCATCAACATCATGTAAAGCATTCAGTGTAGAAAATGATGCAGGATAGTAGGGTTCGACCTGAGTTCGACCTGGGTAGCTGATTGAATGGTTGAACTGAACACCTGAAAATTCATTCTCCACCTTACATGCCGGTTCGACCACAGTTCGACTAACAGGGTTGGTCGAATACAAGTGATCATGGTCGAATCGGGCTTCAGACAAAATAGAGTGCTCTGGACAGTGGTGCTCGACCTCAGTTCGACCAGAGGTTTTGGTCGAACCCACCTGTTTTTGGTCGAACTGACCTTCTGACTCCTCAGGACGTCGCCCAGGTGCCCTGTTCGACCTCTCCTGTTCAGTTCGACCAAGGTAGCTAGTCGAATCGGGGTTGAATTGGGCTACTGCCGCTTCAGAATTCGATTCCAACGTCATCAGTCCCTGATATTGCATTCCAGACCTCAGTGTAATGGCGTGACAAAACTTTGGATTCTCAATACTTTGAGACGAAAACTTTCCCTTCTCAATAGTTTGAGTCAATTTGTTCACATTACCTGCCATTTCTCCCATCAACAACGTAAGATCTTTCACCTATTTAGACAAATCCTCATGATTAGAGTTCATAGTAGCTTCAAGATGATCAACCCTTGCATCATTCCTAGCCATGTATCGATTGAAGGTATCTTCAAATCTTCTCACTTCATGCTGCTTCATACTAGGCCCCCTTTGTGTCAACTCTATAATCTGCCTCTGCTGAGATTCTAGTAGCTTGTTGATGTTAGCTAAACTAGAGATGATCTCATCATCCCTATTCGGCTTCACCGTTTGATGTTCAACCTGCGCTACCTTACCAAGTACATAAGATCCTCTAACTCTCTCCGTAGACCAGTCACGTGAATTCATAGAGATGTCTTCAAACAACTTTTCTGCTTCAAGTGCTGTTTTAGATAACAACGCTCCTCCTGATGATGCATCAATAAAAATACGCGACTCACAATCCAATCAATAGTAGAAGATACTTATGTACTCAGCCTTAGACATTTCATGCTGTGGGCATCGTCTGAGCATGTCTTTAATCCTATCCCACGCCTCATAAAATTTCTCACCCTGATTCATAACAAATTGAGGGATCTCTGGCCTCATTCTTAAGATCCTTGAGGGTGGCATGTATCTTTCCAATAATTTATACTGTAGTTGGTCCCATGTAGTGCAATCTGTGGCATCAAGAGTCTCATACCAAGCTTCCGCCTTATCAATTAATGAGAACTTGAATAAGGCGATCCGCCTAGCATTATCATTAGCTCCAGTACCCTTTTGAGTGTTTGCATAACCAATAAATCTTTTGAGATGCTGATATGGATCTTCAAAACAACCTCCAGAAAAGGGATTCTTCTCTACCATGCTAATAAGAGCGGGATGTATCTCAAAATCATCATCTTCCACCATTGTTCCTATCAATCCCATGTTATCAATCCCATAGTTCGTGAAAATTTCACGTATGACAATATTATCCGGATCCTGTCTTGCTCCGGCCATGTTTAGCACAGTGTGTTATTCGTTCCTTTCCTTCCTCTCCTTTTCCTAGTGCACAAGTACCTTAGAAAAATTCAAGGTTAGATATAAATAAATAATCATAAATAAATATCTTAATCAACTAGAAATAATAAAATCAATAATTACCGCCATCCCCGGCAACGGCGCCAAGAACTTGATGCTCGTTTTCTTTGCACGCAAAATTAATCCCCAAGTATTAAGGATATCAATTGCAGCTTAAGCAAGCGACCAAGTGAATATCGAACCCAAAGGACGGCGTATTATCAATTTAATTATTAACTAAATTAATTAAGACGAAGACAATAAAGTTTTAGGGTTTAATTATTAAACTAATAAAAAATTAATTAAAATAACAAATAAAATAAAATATCACTCGAAGAATACGAAAGTGGATCAAGTAGGAGAATATGTAGCTCTAGGGAAATCCAGTTTCACTCATTAATTTTCCTTCCGTGTGTTGATGTCAGACTCTGCCTTGTGGAATATAGACGCATCACTAAACCATACATATCTACTCTATAGATACAAGTAAACATGCGTGTAACACGTATGAATAACCTCGGAGCAAGAGATATAATTCCACCCCACTCTCTAGGTACTATCAGTATCAATTATTTCCCTGGCCAATTGGTACTCTAACCCGATATGATTTCTCTTTATAGGTATTATAAAATTATCCTCTTTATTCTACTTAATAACCCGAATTTAATTCAATTAATAAGTATCATATATGATGGTTCTAATGAAGCTTTGGAGTTCCCTCACATAGAATCATAACATGGAATCCTATTCAGCAGTTAACGCACTCAATCAATAACCAATATATGTATTCAGACTCTACATAACAGTTAATGATGCACAAAATGACCGTGAGTATGAATTAAAAAGGCACAATCATATATAAAATAAATCCACAAGTCGAACCGCTTGTGTCGTGGTCAAACTCATGGTCGAACTGCAGTGCACAGTCTCACCGTTTCGCATATAACTTCCACATCCGGACTTCGATTTGAGTGATTCTTATGCTCACGCGATCCTCTCTTCCTTGGCTTTCTATCCATATAACGTAATCACAAAAACTCTAAGATTTAAAGGTGTAACAAGCCATAGGAAATGACACAGCCATTCTGTTCGGCACAGCTTGCACGACTTCACCATTTTGATCATAACTTTCTCGTTTGGATTCCTATTGAGGTGTTCTTTACGTCAAAACGACCCTCTCTTCCGTGAATTTCCAACCATTTATCTCAACACTACTTTTGATCTCCATACAAACACAGAAAAATGCACAAGTTGGACGTGCGTTTTTCAGCATTCATTGCACAAGTTGCACATTTTTTCCAACTTTGCACTTTTGATCCTTTTTCCACCTAAAACATAACAAAATACCTCAAGTGAACCTTTTTCTCATATATATTAAATATAAGATACTTGTTCTAATATATAACAATAATTCTCATAAAAAAAGGTGTTAAATAGGACACTCAAAAATGCTAATTATCACTCTCATCATTCGTCATCTATGTACATCTGCTCAAGACCTTGTAGGAGCTCCACAGCTTGCATAGTCATATCACAAAATTCAATCATCAACAGACTCACCCACAATGCATAAACTAGTGAGACAAAAATCTCAGTAAGTAGAAATCATTCGTGTCAGTGCATGAAAATGCATTTAGTTTTCTATCACCTATTTCCCAGTCTTTCTAGTTGGTCTCTTTTATTTTGAACACTGTTCACATTGCGGGATCCCCACGACACACTTATGATATGAACCCCAAATGAGTTCAATGGGGATGATTTTTCCGAACTCCGAAAATAGTGTCGAGAATGATTTTTTTAAACCCGGACAGAGTGTTGGGGATGATTTTTCCGAACCCCGAATAAAGTACTGGGAATAATTTTTTCGAACCCAGAATAAAGTGTCGGGAATGATTTTTTCAAACCCTGACAGAGATGCATATATATTGGTCGCACACACCATTAGTATCTTATTAATTTTGAGGAAAATACTTTCCATGATTATGCATGGTATGCAATCATGGCAATTAAATATGCATCATAAACCATTTACGATATCAATATCAACATTTAATCACAATAAAGCAACAATTTAACTTCAATTCACACAAATCTATTTTTGGAATAACAACTTCACCCCAATCAAATAGATTCATTTATAAAATAACCACTTCACCTTGGATCACACGGATCCCTTTTTGGAACAACAACTTCATCTCGGATCACACAGATCCTCATAACCAATATCTTCTCATATCATACTGATATATTTTCAACAGTTTCCAATCACACAGATCTATATAGAATAATGATATTATTTCAAATCACATAAATCCACAACTTGTGTCACAAATTAATTCCAAATAATTCATAACGTAATTAAACTAATCACAAATAATTTATAACAGAATTATCACATATTAATAACAAACAATTAATACACAACATGTTTATACATTGTAGTTTAACTTCTACTTACCTGGACTCCGACAATAGTAACATTATAGACCTCGTGAAGAACTGTAGCTAATCTTCTATCTCCCGTTCCGGCATGCCCCTTTCTTCCTTTCCCTCTCTTTTTTTTAATTTATTATCGATGACTTTAGGTGCGACGTCATCACCCCAAGCACCCATGTATATATAGGCAAAATAAAGGGGGTGGGGTGAGGCGGTGGTTAGTGGTTACCAATCCAAATCACAATTAATTATTTTTTTTTAAAAAATCATGGCTGCAAAGCCATGCATGCAATTCCAATTTGGCTGTCAATCCAACATGTAACATCAGCAGCAACTTTTGACTTCTTTTTTTTTATAATATCATTATTATATTATTATTATTATTATTAATAAGTATACCAATGTCAACAAACCTACAATGTAGCTACGTGTGCCTCTTTCAACCATGTAATTAATATGTTGCCACTCATCTCCATATATTTATTCACATATTGTCATTATTTTATCACGGATATCTCAAATAAGATGTAAAAATAATTAAAATATAGACATAATTATCACATAATTATCACATTATTATCACATAATTATAAAATGCACATAACACAAATTAATTATATTGGCACACAAGTAGTGAGAAGCTCGGGTATCACATCCTCCCCACCTTATAAAAATTTCGTCCTCGAAATTTACTTACCTGAAGAGTTCTGGATACTTAGCCATCATCTCATCCTCTCTTTCCCAGGTAGCCTCTTCAACTAATTGGTTTCTCCATAACACCTTAACTAGCTGTATCTCTTTGTTTCTAAGCTTCTTCACTTCTCGCCTCAAAATCTCAACTGGTATTTTCTCGTAACTCAAATCTTCTTTCAACTCAGCTGGTTTCTATCTGAGAACATGAGATGGATTCGAAACATACTTCCTCAACACAGACACATGAAACACATCATGTACTCTAGACATAAATGCTGGTAACTTCAACTTATATGCAACATTTCCAACTCTCTCAATGATAGTGAATGGACCAACATATCTTGGACTGAGTTTCCCTTTCCTTCCAAACTGCATTATCCCCTTCATTGTAGATACTTTCAAGAATACCTGATCACCCCTTTCAAATTTTAATTCTCTTCTCCGTTTATCTGCATAACTCTTTTACCGATCCTGAGCAACTTTCATCTTCTCTCGAATACGGGTAACAGCATCTGACATTTCACGTATTAAGTCTGGACCTAAAAGCTTCCTCTCTCCAACTTTATCCCAATGTACTAGAGATCTATACTTCCTCCCGTATAATGCTTCATATGGAGCCATCCTGATAGTAGACTGATAACTGTTGCTGTACGAGAACTCTATCAAAGGTAAAAATTTACTCCACTGACACTGAAAATCCAACACACATGCTCTGAGCATATCCTCTAAAATATGTATTGTACGCTCCGATTGACCATTTGTCTGTGGATGGAATGCTGTGCTGAAAGACAACTGTGTCCCCAATGCCTTATGCAAACTCTTCCAAAAAGCTGACAAGAATCTCGTATCTCTGTCTGACACAATGGTAAGTGGTACTCCATGGAGTCTGACGATCTCTTGTATATATAGCTGTGCATAGCGATCCATAGAATACGTAGAACAAATAGGAAGAAATGAGCTGACTTAGTCAAACGATCCACAATAACCCAAATGGCATTGTGACCTTTCACTATCTTCGGTAGTCCAGTAACAAAATCCATAGTGATATTCTCCCACTTCCATTCTGGAACAAATAAAGGCTATAAAGTTCCTGTTGCTCTTTGATGCTCGGCCTTGACTTGCTGACAAGTCAAACATTGTTCCATATATTGAGCAACATCTCTCTTCATCCCTGGCCACCAATAATGTAACTTCAAGTCTCTATACATCTTAGTAACTCCTGGGTGTATAGAGTATGGTGTTGAATGAGCTTCTGCCATCACTTCCTTCCGAATGTCGTCCACTTCAGGTAGACATAATCGACCTCTATAATGAATCACACCATCATCTCTTAATTGGAAGTTAGAAGACTTTCCAGAGCTAATATTATTCTTTATCTTGTCAAACAACTTATCAACCTCTTGTTCCTGTCGAATCTTATCTATCAAAGTTGGTCGAAGTGTCAAAGCTGCCATCTTTGCTTCTAACGATCCTTCCTAAATGATCTCTACACCCATCCTTTGCAAGTCAAACAACTCTAGTTTCTGATTTATGGTCATAGCAACTACACTCTGTATTACCTTTCGGCTCAATGCATCAACAACCATATTAGCTTTACCTGAATGATAATTGATAACACAGTCGTAATTCTTTACCAATTCCAACCATCTTCTTTGCCTTATATTCAACTCTTTCTGAGTGAAGAAGTACTTATGATCAGTATAGATTTCACAACGTTCTCCGTATAGATAATGCCTCCAAATTTTGAGTGCAAACACCACCGCAGCTAACTCCAAATCATGAGTTGGGTAATTCTTCTCGTACTCCCTTAACTGTCTAGATGCATATGCTATTACTTTCCCATTCTACATCAGTATACACCCAAGACCATTCTTTGGAGCATCACTATAAACCTTGAAATTTTCTTTCACCGTAGGAATAGTTAAGATAGGTGCTGATGTCAACCATCTCTTCAATTCCTGAAAACTTTGTTCACATGCCTCCGTCCATGTGAACCTCACATTCTTCCTAGTCAACTGTGTTAATGGTGAAGCGATCTTGGAAAATCCTTCAACAAACCTTCGATAATATCCCGCCAATCCAAGAAAGCTACGCACCTCAGTGGGATTTGAGGGTTGCTTTAACTTTACTTGGATCCACCGAAATTCCTTCTCCCGATACCACGTGGCCCTAGAAAACAACTCGGTCCAACCAAAATTCACACTTCTTAAATTTCGCATACAACTGCTTCTCCTTCAGAATTTCTAACACCTTTCTTAAGTGTAGAGCATGATCCTCCTTATTCTTAGAGTAAATCAGAATGTCATCGATTAACACGATCATAAACTTATCGAGGAATTTCTGAAATACTCTATTCATCAAATCCATAAATGCAGCCGGAGCATTTATCAAATCGAACGGCATCACCAAAAACTTATAATGTCCATACCTTGTACTGAATGCAGTCTTCGGAATATCCTCTTCCTTTATTTTAAACTGATGATACCCCGATCGTAAATCAATCTTTGAAAAGATAGTTGCACGCTGTAGTTGATCGAACAGATCATCAATGCGAGGCAATGGATACTTATTCTTGACTGTAACTTTGTTGAGCTCCCGATAATCGATGCACATCCTCAATGTGCCATCCTTCTTACGAACGAAAAGAACTGGTGCTCTCCAAGGTGAGAAACTAGGGTGGATAAATCCTTTGTCTAGTAACTCTTGTAAATGTATCTTTAATTCCTTTAGTTCAGCTGGTGCCAGTCTTTATGGCGCTTTAGATATAGGAGCAGTTCCCGGTTGCAACTCAATAACAAACTCTATTTTCCAGTCTAGTGGCAAACCTGGAAGATCATCTATAAACACCTCTGGGTATTCCCGAACTACTGGTGCATCACCGAGGACTGGACATTGCTGTCCCTCAACATTCATCACGCTCACCAGATATCCCTCACAACCACTTTCCAACAATCGCTGTGCTTTTGCTGCTGATATCACAGGAAATCTGAAGTTCTTCTTGATCCCAACAAAAGAGAATGGTTCTTCCCCCAATGGCTGAAAAGTAATACTCTTCTTCTAACAATGTATTTTGTAGCACTGTACTTTGACAGCTAATCCATGCTGATGAGAGTGAAAATAAGCGTATTATAGTGTTCAATTTAACACCTTCTTGATTGGAATTGTTGTCATATATTAGCACAAGTTTCTTATATTTGAGAAAAAGGTGCACTTAAGGCGTTTTATTATGTTTTAGGTGGAAAAATGGATCAAAAGTGCAAAGTTGGAGAAAAGGTGCAATTTGTGCAAGAATGCTAAAAAATGCACGTCCAACTTGTGTAATCTTTCTGTATTCATGTGGAGCTCTGAACTGAAAGTGTAATACATGGTTGGAAAGTTACAGAAGAGAGGATCATTTTGGCATAAGGAACACCTCAATCGAAGTCCAGACGAGAAAGTTATGTTCAAGATGATGATGTCACGCGAGCTGTGCCGAACAGAATGGCTGTGCTACATTGCATGGCTTGTTAAACCTTCATTTCTTAGAGTTTTTGTTAGATCTTTATATTCAGAGAAATTCAAGTAAAAGAGGATCACGTGAGCTCAAGAATCACTAAAATCAAAGATCGGAGGAATAAGTTATGCTCAAAATCGTGAAGTCGCGCAGCTGCCACCGAGAATTTTCTAGAATTTCCGAAAATTACTTAATTTATCTCCTTATCGCATAATCCTCCATGATTCACCCATATATATTTCTTTCCTTATTTAATTTCCTTCTCATACCTATATATATGTCACATTATTATTCATGTGAGGAACAATAGGAGAATACAATAGATTGGAACAAGAAGAGAGCCATAAGAGAGGCCACAACCATACCACACCCCACAAGGGGGGATCACACCCCAACCATCATCCACTTCCTTTCCTCCATCCATCCATCATTTTGAAGATTCATTGTGGAATCAAGAAGAGAACCAAGAGGAGAATTCAAGACGGAGAAGGACGCAACGACCCCC
Organism: Pogostemon cablin; assembly: GCA_023678885.1. Classification (NCBI taxonomy): domain Eukaryota; kingdom Viridiplantae; phylum Streptophyta; class Magnoliopsida; order Lamiales; family Lamiaceae; genus Pogostemon; species Pogostemon cablin. The sequence goes on from CM042963.1 coordinate 29,910,626, forward strand.
ACATCTAGGATTTTATTCGTTTTCTAATTTATCTTGTATTTTCCGGACTACGGGTAATATCTATCCAACAACCATGATTGTTCTTAGCAACATCATGGGCTAGAACTATTTTGGTAGATCTAGGGTTTTGAAGGTTTCTATGAATTAATTGAACTTTCGTGTGTAAACTCCGTATAACACTACTTGTGAATTTATTTTATATATGATTGTGCCTTTTTAATTCATACTCATGGTCGTTTTGTGCATCATTAACTGTTATGTAGAGTCTGAATGCATATCTTGGTTATTGATTGAGTGCGTTCACTGGTGAGCAGGATTCCATGTTATGATTCTAAGTGAGGGGATTCCGAAGCTTCATTAGAACTATCATATATGAATACTTATTAATTGAATTGAATTCGGGTTAATAAGTAGGGTAAAGCGGATAATTTTATAGTACCTATAATGGGAGATCATATCGGGTTAGAGTACCAATTGGTCAGGAAAATAATTGATACTGATAGTACCTAGAAAGGGGAGTGGAATTATATCTCTTGCTCCGAGGTTATTCACACGTGTTACACGCATGTTTACTTGTGTCTATAGAGTAGATATGCATGGTTTAGTGATGCGTTCGTATTCCACAAGGCAGACTCGGACATCAACACGCGGATGGAAAATTAATGAGTAAAATTGGATTATCCTAGAGCTACCTATTCTCTCTCTTGATCCACTTTCGTATTCTTATAGTGTTTTTTATTTTATTGTTATTTTAATTAATCTTTTGTAGTTTAACAATTCAAACCTCAAATCTTTATTGCCACAATTCGTCTTAATTAATTTAGTTAATAATTAAATTGATAATACGCCATCCTTTGGGTTCGATATTCACTTGGTCGCTTGCTTAAGCTGCAATTGATATCCTTAATACTTGGGAATTAATTTTGCGTGCAAAGAAAATGCGCATCACATGCCCAATATGATATCATAATCATCATACTTAACACAATTAAGTCAGCGAGAAGTTGTCTCTTCCTTCAATAGGAATAATACAACCTCGAAAAAGTTGATTGGTTTGCTTTGACTCACCAGAAGGTATCATCACTTCATAATTAGCTTCTATTAAGTTAGATGTTCTACCCAACTTCCTCACATACTCAGTGGATACAAATGAATGTGTTGTTCCAGAATCAAATAGCACATATGTAGAAGTGCCAAAAATAACAAACTTACCTGTGACAACTGAGGGATTCACATCTGCCTCCTCCCGCGCAAAGTGTATACTCTTGCTGGAACTCTCACCTGCTGTCCTTGCTTCCCTTTCTTAGGATAAGTAGTAATCACATGTCCTTTCTCCCCGCATGTGTAACATGTTCTCGGAGGAATGTGGCACTCCCCACCATGTGATCTCAGACAATTAGGACATCTGGGTAGTGGTAGCGACAGTGGCCCTTACCCTGATCGAATTTGAGACGCTTGTAATGTTCTCCTTGTGTTTGCCCTTGATCCACTAGAATATTAAGTTTCGGCCTCTGAAATAGCATTGACCTCTTATTATCTCTCCTAAACTGCTGCACTGGTTTCTGCTGAAACTAGCGTCTGATAGCCTGCGCTTACTTGATCCTCATCTCTGCTTGTTCAGCAATTTGGGCCCTTTCTGCATCTTTTGAGTATGTTGCTCCTTGCAATCCTACCATACTCACATCTCTGAAAAGCTCAGGTCTTAAGCCTTCCACGAACCTTTCCATTTTCAATTCCTCAGTACTCACCATGTGTTCCGCAAATCTCGACAACTGTTCAAACTTACAAAGGTAATCTGTGACTGACATACCACCTTATTTCAACTGTATAAACTCATTCATCTTCAATGCTCTCACTGGTGCCGTAAAGTACTTATTTCTAAAAAGCTCCTTAAACCTTTCCCAGGTCATAGTTGTGACGTCCTCGATACTTTTAATGGTAGCCCACCAGTGGTATGCACTTCCTCGTAGCATGAAAGAAGCACATAGCACTCTATCCCCATCTGGAATTCTATTGTATTGAAATATGTTTTCCACCGTACGTAACCAATCCTCTGCATCTGTGGGGTCTGTTGTATCTTTTAATATCGGAGGGCTCAGCTTTCAAAACCTCTCACAAACCATTTCCACACGTTCTACTTGACATCTATTTTGATTAGCATTAACCTCTGGTTGTCCATCTATGTCTCTTTGCTGAATCAGTTATTGTATCTGCTGGGATTGGCATTCTACCAATTCCATCAGTCGAGTAATCACCGCATCATGATTATTTTCTTCAGTAGGTGCTGCTTACTCAGCAGTTCTATCACTTTCAGAACTTTCACCTGTAGTCCTTACCATTTTGTCCATTAACTAAAAGTCCTACCACATAGCCAATATAATTTATAAAACACATAACAACACAGAAGGAAAATAACACTTACATGCAAGGCTGCACTCCCAAGGAATGAGCTTATGCACATAGACAGTCTGCAGGACCCAAACCGTGCTCTGATACCACTCTGTCACGACCCACCTTACATAACTTATAATTCAAATACTAATGAATATAAATATCATTATTATAAAAATCTGCATTTTTTTACATAATATATTTATAACTGAAACCATCACAACAGTCCAACATACGTAATTGGTTTCTGACACCACCTCAAACCACACAAACTTATCACAATACTTATTATATTATATAACAAACATCAGTGGAAACAAAATAAGCCCACGGTCTAGCCCAACAGCGTCATCTATGTACATCTGCTCAAGACCCTGTAAGAGCTCCACAGCTTGCACAGTCACATCACAAAACTCAATCATCAACAGGCTCACCTACAATGCATAAACTAGTGAGACAAAAATCTCAGTAAGTAGAAATCATGCATGTTAGTGCATGAAAATGCATTTAGTTTTCTATGGCCTATTTTCCAGTCTTTCTAGTTGGTCTCTTTTATTTTGAAAACTATTCACGTTGCGGGATCCCCACGACACACCTATGATATGCACCCCAAATGAGCTCAATGGGGATGATTTTTCCTAACCCCAAAAATAGTGCCGAGAATAATTTTTTCAAACCCTGGCAGAGTGTTGGGGATAATTTTTCCGAACCCCAAATAAAGTACTGGGAACGATTTTTCCGAACCCAGAATAAAGTGTCGGGAATGATTTTTTCGAACCCTGACATAGATGCATATATAGTGGTCGCATCACCATTAGTATCTTATTAATTTTGAGAAAAATACTTTCCATGATTATACATGGTATATAATCAGGGCAATTAAATATGCATCATAAACCATTTACGATATCAATATTAACATTTTATCACAATAAAGCAACAACTTAACTTCAATTCATACAAATCTACTTCTAGAATAACAACTTCACCCCAATCAAATATCCATTTATAAAATAACCACTTCACCTTGGATTACACGGATCCCTTTTTGGAACAACAACTTCATCTCGGATCACACAGATCCTCATAACCAATATCTTCTCATATCATACTGATATATTTTCAACAGTTTCCAATCACACAGATCTATATAGAATAATGATATTATTTCAAATCACATAAATCCACAACTTGTGTTACAAATTAATTCCAAATAATTCATAACGTAATTAAACTAATCACAAATAATTTATAACAGAATTATCACATATTAATAACAAATAATTAATACACAACATGTTTATACATTGTAGTTGGACTTCTACTTACCTGGACTCCGACAATAGTAACACTATAGACCTCGTGAAAAACTGTAGCTAATCTTCTATCTTCCATTCCGGCACTCCCCTTTCTTCCTTTCCCTCTCTTTTTTTATTTATTATCGATGACTTTGGGTGCGACTTCATCACCCCAAGCACCTATGTATATATAGGCAAAATAAAGGGGGTGGGGTGAGGGGGTAGTTAGTGGTTACCAATCCAAATCACAATTAATTAATTTTCTTTTTTTTAAAATCACGGCTGCAAAGCCATGCATGCAATTCCAATTTGGCTGCCAATCCAACATGTAACATCAGCAGCAACTTTTGACTTCTTTTTTTTATAATATCATTATTATTATATTATTATTATTATTAAGTATACCATTGTCAACAAACCTACAATGTAGCTATGTGTTCCTCTTTCAACCATGTAATTAATGTGTTGCCACTCACCTCCACATATTTATTCACATATCATTTTATCACGGATGTCTCAAATAAGATGTAAAAATAATTAAAATGTAGAAATAATTGTCATATAATTATCATATTATTATCACATAATTATAAAATGCACATAACACAAATTAATTATATTGGCACACAAGTAGTTAGAAGCTCGGGTATCACAGTAATAGTGTATACAAAGAAAAAAAATCTCTATAGTGTTGAGAAGTAGAGGTGCATATGAGAAAGTGCATATGATTGAAGTGAATGGTGCATATGAAAAGGTACATACAATAGAAGTGAATATCATACCATATGTGGGCCCTATAAAACTTGCTACCTGCCGTGACCAGCTAAGAATCTCCCCAAATATATTGTCTTTGTTTAGGTTAATGTTTAATTGGATATGTCAAGTTATAAACATAACACATGATAATATTTGTTACAAATACAAATATAAGCCTAACTAGTTTAATAAAATAAGGTCTACTAAAATAATTATGTTTTTGTAAACCAAGATTTTCGCCTAAAATTTGTTAGACAAGGGCCGATTCTGAATAATATAAGCTGCCCTCCCTACATGATTTGTTCGCCTACAGAACAAAAGTAAAACTTCTTACTGTGAACGCTTGAAGAGAATAGAAGAGAAGTTCGGATTAATGAAGAACCCAGTTGCAGCCGATCTTGTGGAGTTATTGAATGCTTCTCCCACAGCTTTTCATGCAGTGGGTGATAACTTGCCGCTTTCTTATTTTTTCTTGCTTAAGTTTTTTTGCCGAAATTAATTTGCAGCCTCCTAGATTCATAAATCTTCTTGATTTGCATTCATCTTCTTATTATTATGATTTTTTTTAAAATTCAAATAATAAAAAAACTTTAAGAAATTTAATTAGCCATGCTTAGATTTCTGAATGGAATTACTTTTTTTTTATGTGTCCCCATGGAGAAAAAGAGGTTGAGTCTTTCTATTGTTGATTAATATTTATTTGGTTATTTGCTAATTAGTGATTTGACATGGAATTTAAGGATGGAACAGAAAGATTTCCAAACTATTATACTTATCAAGGTTAAATTTCTATCCATTGTATATGTGTGGTTCATGTGTTAGGGTTTTGATATTCTGCTGTTGATTAATATTGACGAAATATGGTTCATCGAATTTGGTTTTTTATTCAATGAAGCAAAAAAGCGATTAAGAAGTGTTGATGAAAATTTGTTAATTGGAGTTGCTTTGTTTTTAAATGAAGCAAAAAATAGATTATGAAGTGCGGGATATGAGCAACTCTTGGAGAGGGATGACTGGAATTTACAAGCTGGGAATAAATACTTCTTCACCAAGAATCATTCTACTATTGTTGCTTTTGCAATTGGTAAAAAGTGTGTAATTGTAGTCTCATCTTATTCCTTTTTGTCTCTTTTATTTCGTCTCGTTTGAGTTGTAATGGAGAAACTATAACTCAAATCAAAATGGGAAGGGGAAGGGGAGGACCTAAATTAACTTGGAAGGAAATAATATAAAGAGGCATGTTTAATGTTACCTGAATAGTATGTTAATTATTCAAAAACGGAAGGCCGAAGCCAAAGTCATAAATTGTAATTACAACTCCAAAGGGAGCAACCAAAGTACGAAGAAAACACCTATCTAGTTAGCAAATGCTCAAATCTAACTACATGCATAACAATAGAATTAATCAAACTTTCCGTGGAAGGTCGGACGCCTTCGAAAAGCGCTTCATTCCGAGCATTCCAAATGAGAAAGACACTGCCGTATAGAGCCAGCATCCACCTCCTCCTATCTCTGACATGCGCACGCCGGTCCTTGTTGAGCCACTTGAAGCCGGCCTTTAAAGTGGTTACCTGTCTCCTCCACTCCACTTCATCTCTAACCCGGTTCCATACATGCTTCGTGAATGAGCAGCCGAAGAAGTGGTGATCTCTAATCTCGGGGGCACCAAAACAAAGCACGCATTCCACTGGGCCTTCATATTGCCGCCATCTGTCCATGGTAAGCAGACGATTCCTCAGAGAGATCCACATCCTGAACGAATGCTTCTAAGGAACCCACAGACTCCACAGCTTCTTGTAGATAAACTGTACTGGTGCAGTGGTGGCAGCGAGCCAGTATAATTTACCCACATGAATCTTTCCCATCTACGAGCACGACGCAAAATAGGGAAATTATTTGTCTAGGTGACCGAGCATAGTGGGTAAAGACATCGTGTCTTGCTGTATTATATCTGAGAAGCACGTGCTTCCAATGTTCGTTGGTATACAAACACAACATGAAAATGCAAATTTAAATGAAGTTAGAGTGTTTGTGTGCTTGAAGCAATGAACTAAGCCTCTAGTACATGCAAATGAAAGATTAAAGGATATGTTTACAATATTTGGTGTAGTTAAGAATAAAGAATGATAAGATCAAAAGTTGTAAAAAGAAAATGAATGCTATTTAAGAACTTTTGTATATGTTTTGACATAGGTATGTTGCTAGGAATAGGATTTACATAGTCGGTGCACATACATACAGTCTCTGCCTTAAATTAAAACTAGTCACTAAGGTAATTACTTATAGCTTAGTGTTTGCATTTGATGCATTTTATTGTTATAATGACATGAGTTTAGTTGGGAGAGGCATAATGATGTTCATTTTCAGATTTCAAAAGGTGGGTATCTGGAAGTTGGCATGCAAACATATGTAGGTGGGATGTGGCATGCATAGTTCGATCGTGACCATACTATTGAAAGAAGAGTCATAATTACAGGGAGGAAAGATGGATCTGTAACCTACTCTCACCGACTTGTCCAAATTGAGGATCCCATTATGCGTATCCCAACTCTGGCAATCCATTTAGATAGGTACTTTAGTTGGAATTTTTGCATCATTTATTTGATCACCCATCACTGTTGTTATTCCATTATTATATTTTTATGTTTCATTTATTTGCAATGATTTTTTTCCCTGTAGGAATCTGAATGAGGGCTTCAAAGTTAACAAACAAACTCACATTGCTCCTGTACTAGCTACATCAGTGGAGGTGATTTCAAACTCACCTTATAAATTATATAATATTCATACATAACCTATGGTAGGTAGGTTTTCACTCTTATATTTCTACGCAGGTGTTTTTCATTCAAAATTTAAAAAAATTAGTGGTGCTTCAATGTTCATAGGTATTGGAAGGTTACTCTGAAATATACAGTTTTCAGAATGTGTCTTTGATGTATGAGGACTAAACACTAATCATAATATTGTCCCCATTCCACTCTACAGTCTACACTAGTAATAAATAGATATTAGTATTTTCTTGCTTCTGATAAAATGAATATCTGTCAGTTCAAGTCATCTCAGATAAATTGATAAATAAGGTGTCATAAAGCAGGAATGCGACTTATATTTTCTTCTTAAACAAGTATCACTAACCCTAACCACATATAATAGTGATGGTATAGAGTCTATTATATTTTCATAAAGAGCTTCATTTTACATTTTTTTGTTAAATCTACAGTTAAGTCCTAGAACTAACAGACTTGGAGAACATTATATTTCTTTCTCACTTGAGCTCAAGTGCTGAGTATTTAATTTGTGTGATGAATATAAGATGCAACATTTAGAGTATGGTTTGATGAACATACCCAGTGCTTGTGTTAACTAAGCGCCTTCAATCTCGCACCCCCAAGCATTAAATTAAATAATTTAATTTAATGAACTATATTCCTTTGGCTCACATCTTGGATCTTATTTTTTATCTGTCCTTCTATATGTATTGTCAAGTTATTTAGCATTGGCATAAGTCATTATCATTTGAAGCAGGATGATCAAGAGATAAAGCATACTTCTTAACCGAATTAAAAGATTTAAACCTTTACATTTGTAATATTGTGCATTTTTATATTTTTAATCCAGGCTGTGCTAAATAAACCTTTGTGGAGAGTTCTTCTACCGAAACTGGATTACATGGGAAGAAGCTTGATGGAAAGATAAATACAAATGAAAAACATCATTCCCTCCTTTTGCAGGTGATTCTTTCTTATTTTTTCCTACGCTCTTTTCTATTTGCAATTGTTTGTCGGGTAATCTAGAAAACATGTGTATTTAATGTCACTGTTATGTGCTAATGATGTTAACTTTTTATTATTCCAGCTGGTTGCTACTCAACTTGGGTATGAACCAGATGACATATGTGATTTTGAACTACAAGCTTGTGATACTCAGAAAAGTCTGATTGCTGGTGCATTGAAAGAATTTATCTTTTCTGAAAGATTGGATAACCTCTTCATGTCATTTTGTTCGCTAAAGGTTCGTTATGTGCAATTCTTAGTTTTACTCATATGTTACAATGTTCCTGTAAAGAAACAAAAATCCTTCATTTCTCTGCCAAAAACCACATCTCACAGATCATGATATAGTTTATTAATTATGGGTTTTGATTAATTTTATGAGGGATATTGCAAATCTCTAATTATTTGTTGTCTTATGTATAAGTGGTCCAAAGCTGTAATTTGTTCTCAGTTTAAGACTCTTGCTTTTGAATGATGAATACCCTCTGAAATAATAACAAAGACTTGCTCCATCCAGTCTACCATCAATTTCTAAGTACAAAAATGCTATTTTTTTCGTCATTTCTTTTTCTCTTAGCTATACCTAGAGCCATCGAAACGGGTCGGCGGGGCAGGACGGGACGGCCCAAAACCCACATCAACCCGCCATTTGGCGGGCCTAGGTGGGTACGGGCTAGAATTGCTAGGCTCAACCCATTTAAAGGCGGGTTGCGAGTTATGGCGGGTCAACCCGTCTTTTTTTTAATGATATTATTATAATTAACATTATTTGAAAATAAAATATCAAAATGATGGACGCTCTTGCAAAATTATAATTATCATTATTTGAAAATAAAATATTTAAATGATGGACGCTCTTGCAAAATACTATCATGTCAATTAGATAATTAAAATATAAATATAGATTTTACAAAATAGTTCCATGAATAATTAAACATAAACAAAGATCATTAATCAAACAACATAAAGTTTACTAATTATATATTTCTTAAGAATATCAAATAAAACAATGTAAGTTTAATTATCCTCAAATAACACAAATTAAATCAAAAAAAATTTACTAGTTTAAAGGTCAATCACAAAGCTCAAAACATAATTATAAAGTCTATTCAAAACTCATCCATCATAACATCATAATATAAATATCTCAATCTTCATGTTAATCAATTATATGATTATATCCTTGTCAATCTTCAAAGAATTAGATGTTTTAAAGGTTTATAATTTGCATTTGCATTTGTTTCCAATCCATATACATACATTTAAATATTAAAATTTTAAAAATTAAAAATAATTTAAAATCAAACAAAATAAGATTTAAAATTATTTACAAATTTTGTATACTAATCTATGGTACAAAATGTTTAGATTTTAGAATATTCATGTTATGATTTAATTCATTATTTTAAAAAAGGAACAATAAATATTTGGAATATTAAAATCTTGACCATTAGCAAAAAAAAATTATGGCGAGCCCAAACGGGCCAATTCGCTCCCGTTTGGGTTTAGCCCGCCTAGGCCCGCCCCCGCTTGGGCCAGCCCGTTTAGGCCCGCCTCCAAATAGACTGCAAATTTTACGGCCCAATCCATCTTTTTAGAGGAAGGGGCGGCCGGCCAGCGAGCCCAACCCGTTTTGACAACTCTAGCTATACAGTAGGCAAACATTATCTTTTTGTTGCATAAAAATCTATAACAACATGAATATGTGCTGATGTTAATTATTTATTACCATGGCTTTACTGTATCGGTTGTATATCTTCTTCTCTTAGCTATACAATAGGCAAACATTCTCTTTTTGTTGTATAAAAATCCTTAACAATATGAATATGTGCTGATGTTAATTATTTATTGCCATGGTTTCACTGTATCAGTTATTCAATCTTTAATCTAAGTCTAGTTTCCATCTACATGTGGACTGATGGTTACATTCACCATAATGCTACTCATTTACATTCGTATGATGGTGATCTTCATTCCAGGCACTGATAGATTCGACTTCACCTGAAAGCAATCTCTAGAAAGAAACTGGGATAAGAATGGTTGCATTATTTGATCATGAGGAAGTTGGATCTGATTCCGTTCAAGGAGATGGATCCTCTGTTATGTGGGATGCTTTATCATGAGTCACACATTCCTTTGGCAATAACTCAAAGGTAGCATTATACCCTCATCTATTTTGTCTTTAGTTGTCGTATCAAACTAGATTTGCCAATGCTAGAATGTGATTATCTTTTTTTTTGTCAAGGAGCTCATATTCAAAAATACTACAAACAGAATCTGCAACATGGCCATCTATGTTTGTTTTGAGTTTAATTAGATTTAATTAACCAATGAATAGTGATAATTCATGTTTGTTTCAATTTTGGTAGGATAGATTTTTACTTTATGTACAATCAATATGTACAAGAGTATAAATTGATGTGAGAAAAGAGAAGAAAGATGATAGAGAATGGAAGAAAAAGTATTAATTGATGAGAGATAATATATGGAAGGTTGGTGGGGTAAGCATTAATATGGTTTATAGGTGTATATGGAGAAGATTTATTAAATCTAAACATGGAATAATAAACCTAATACAAACATAGCTTCTTTTTTTTGAAACAAACATAGCTAAATGAATATGATTAGCGAAAAGAAAATGGGCTTGGGCGTTAATGAGCTGAGTAGAGTTAAATAGTGTCTAAGCTTGAAACTTGGCTCAGTTAGAAAATCGGAAGCTTCTAGAATCCTTTGAACTCCAATTTTTATTACTCAAGCTTGTCTAGTCACACTCATACTCACTAATAGAAATTTAAATAAACGCATGCTCGACTCTACTCGACTTGACATTAGTTTTATGAATAAATAAGTAGCAATGAAGTGTTGAATAGTATAAATATTAATACTAATATTCAACTAAGCTTGTGAGCCTATCTAGTCGGGCATTATTAAAGCTTGAACCAAGCTTGACTCAGTTAAATTCTTGTCAAGTACAAGTTGCTCGTAAGCCAGTTTAACTCTCTTACACCACTAAATGAGGATGCCCCAGATCGAGTTTTTATGCTTAGTAGGTTGAGAGAGTGATTAATAAGATCTAATTAGAAATTTGTGATTCCAATTGTACTTATGGTGGAGGAGCAGCAACTACAATATTTGAGTTATACTATAAATGTCAAATGAAAGAAGTTGTCATTATCATAGGCTTGATAATAAGTTTATATAATAGCACATTTCAGAAATGTCAGCCTACCCTTTTTCCAAATACATATCAGGCATATTATTTCATTAAAAAAAAAGGTGATATACAATTTTTTAGTTCTAAATCATTTACTGGCTCCACAATTGAAACACAGAAACCTTAATTATTCAGTGAGAGTGCCAATGCTTCCCAACTTGCTTAGAATTGTCGTAGTTATCTAATCTTTATTCGTGGGAGGGTTATGGAAGCTGATTTTATATGCTGTAATAATTTCTTTTAGATTTAGTGCACTGGAGATAGCTTGGTCTTCATTTTATTTTGCATTCTCTACTTTTGTATTCATAAAAGTTGATTGTTGCAACAGATATATTCCATTAAATAGAGCTTGGATTTTTGTCTATTTCACCATTGTCATTACAACTTACAAATAAGGGGACGAGTTTAAAGATGTTCCTTTCCATCCATAAAAATAGGCTTAATAACTTAGAAATCTGGCTGTGTAATCTTTCAATAATCCTCACTGGGAGTGAAAAATTACAAGTTGCTAAGATGCCCTACATTGGTTCCACACAAAAGTGTGGAGGGCATATAATTGTGGGTCTACTCTTTACCTCTTACCATAATTATAGGTTAAATTAGGGCTCCCTAGCTTATTTGTTTAGCAATTTGGTTCGTCTAGTCTGAATCAGGGAGGCTGCATAACGGGCTACCTGATGGTGGGCACCACAGTTGTCACCTGGATATGGGTCCAAGGTGGTTGCCCACTGGGGGTGGGCCATGGCATCTGGGTTGCAACTGTAGCGTGCTATGCGTGGATTTCCAATTAAAGGAATGGATTGTTATGATGTCCCACGTTGGTTCCACATCAAAGTGTGGAAGGGCTATAATAAGGGTTAACCATTTACCTTTGACGGGTTTTAGGGTTCCTTAGCATATATGTTTTGCACAAGGTGATTCAATTAGCATTCTGTAGTTCAGCTTAATGTTCAACATATTTTCATTACCATTTTAATTGTAAAATGTTTTCTTTTATATACCCGTATTGGTGCTTTACTTCTAATTAATGATCTTTTGTATATGATTATTCATAGTTGCTTCCAAAAGCAATTCAAAAGAGTTATCTTATATATGTTGATATGGCCCATGCGTTGCATCCAAATTATTTGGTAAGCGTCATCAGCAGTCTCATCCCTTTGAAGATTTACTGGAATGTCGAGCAAGGCTTTGATATTGGGATTATGCAATAAAAAATTCTTTGATTATAAAAATATTTCTATAATTTCCTTATTAGGATAAACATGAAGAGAACCATCAGCCCAAGTTGCACGGAGGACTAGTGATCAAATACAATGTAAACCAAAGATACGCAACGAATGCTGTAACTTTCTTCTTATTCAAGGAAATCGCAGCTAAGCACAGTCTTCCTGTACAGGTTAGAGACTTTAAATACCCCCCCCAAATTTTGATTTGCGATTTCACACTTAGTTGCAATCCAGAAGTTTGTGGTTCGCAATTATATGCTGGTTCGACAATCAGTCATATCTTGGAAAGTGGTGTAGGTGTTCGCACCGTTGATGTTAGGGCGCCTCAACTGCCGATGCATAGAATAAGAGAAATGTGTGCCATTGATGATGTGAAACATTCTTATGAGCATTTCAAGGCGTTCTTCCAAGAGTTCTCACAGCTTGATGCAAAACTTATCATCGATATCTAGGGTTTCCGACTGTGTTTTAGTTTTCTTTTTAATCCATGCATTCAGAACTCTTTATATATTTCTTTTCTTGCTTTAGGAAACCTCATCTACATTGTCATGAACATGATATAAGGTTAATTACATGTCATCCTTTTAACTTTCAAGTTATCTTACCAAGTCATAAATTTCATATACTAGTACGACAAAGTCTTATGGAGTAAACAATTGGGTAAATGGTCATATGTTTCTTTGAATTCTTGCCCAAAGGATTGAGTAAGCCACAAAATATTTTTTTGCTACAAATAAATCTTGTTATTATTATTATTATTTTAATAATTATACATTTATGTCATAGTTATTTTTTCTATTGTCCTTATCTAGTCACAGTGGCTGACCTGAAGACGCTTGGGTTAAGTGCTAGAGACGAGCCATCTGATCTATACAGTTTAGCTAAATGGAGCATTCATAATAACATGATAGGAATAAGGCAATCTATTATAAGATTGGTCAGCAACTCCATTCCTTGTCCAATAATAAATAGCTGGTTCAACCCTACCGCGCCTGTGGTGAAATTAATTTAAAGTTGCAATATCATTATGGCTCTTTAAAGTCTACAATCATTGCCATTGAACATCCGCAAGAGCAATATTATATTGTTGATCATCGTTTATTCATCAGTCATTCGCTTTTGGAGGTCACGTGTAAAAGTTTTACTTAAAAGCTCATGCATGCTTATCTCTTCTTGCTCTTGTTATGTGAAAATACTCATCTCTAACCAAGAAAAAATGCTTAACTTTTCAATCAACTAGACTAGGAATCATTCCTTAATGAAACTAATTATTAAGAAATACTTGTATTTGTTTCTAGAAATTAGAATGTTTACTCAAATTATATAAGGATACTCTATTTTTTACTGTCAGTGCCTATTAATCTGATTGTCATTCCTTAACTTTTACTTTGTTTGACTTTGGTGACCGACTGAGTTTAGTTCAACGCCACTGAGGAAATTTTGATGAATTAATTGCCTTTTTTTCATATGAACATCCTCTTTTACACATTGATCATATTAACAGGATCTTATTGACAATATCGAGGAATATGCACTTATTGTCTACACTCCTATAGTTGGTCTTGTATGTCAGAATAAAGTGGCTTGTTTAGGAAACTTGGGGGGATGTACTTTACAATTGGCCAGCAGATCGGGTTTGTCCCACTCGTGTCTTCACTTCTTGCGATGCTTCTAACTTTAGAGTTTCTTTAGTTTTTGTTGCGTTTCTAATACTCAAGTTGATATAGTTCTCTTATGCCAGAATTTCAAAGAATGTTTATTGACTATGAATGTCATCTTAGCTTTAAATGATAGCTTCTGGATGCTAAGATCAAAGCTTAATCTTTTTGGCACTGTTATTTCTAGCTGTTTGCAACATTCGCTTTGCAAGTATTCACTTTGTCTTAGATTTTTCTATCTGCATCATGTACACATGTATGTAACCGAAAGCAATTTATTTTCTTTTTTTTGTGTGTAAAAGACTACTGAATTCCAAAGATTTCCACCATGGTTATGCGAGATACCGTATGCATATTCATTCAAAGCCAAAAGCTAACCAATAAGGCAATAGTTAGATTTTATCAAGGCTCTTTGTAAGGTATCCATGGATGAATTGCGATCTGCATTTCATCCTCGGGTTTTTAGCCTCACAAAGATTGTTGAGATTCCATATGTGTCACCAGGCAAATACAATGTTGTGTAAAATGTGCACTTCCCCACTATTATGGATGCGTGCCCTTACAATTTCTTTTACAGTAAGGAAGTGGGAAGATATTTTTCTCCTTTTTAAAGAGTGGGCCAACATCCTACAAACTCTTGTAAATGGAATCCAATTTGTCCTTCTTAGAACATGCTACTGTTATACAAGCTGAAATAAATGTCACATGCACAATAAGCTCATGCAAAC
Organism: Pogostemon cablin; assembly: GCA_023678885.1. Lineage (NCBI taxonomy): Eukaryota > Viridiplantae > Streptophyta > Magnoliopsida > Lamiales > Lamiaceae > Pogostemon > Pogostemon cablin. The sequence goes on from CM042963.1 coordinate 29,925,670, forward strand.
AAAAATTGTAAGATGAACTTATTATAATACCTACACAAAATTTAAGTCTGTTACTTCTCTCATATGCATTTAAATATACATATAATATAAGATATAAAAAATGTAAGCTGTGCTTATTAGTATCTAAGTAAAATTCAAGCTTGCTACCACTCTATGCACATGTAAGATGTATAAACGAGTTATCCATTCATGCCTAACATACAATTTAAAAATATTAACATATTAATTAAAAATAAACTCAACTCAATTCCATTATTACGTTGTTCACCACATTAGGGCTAACACCTCAAGAATTGAGGTGCTGCTCACTATATTTCCTATTAAGGCTGACTTACCCTTCAGTGGGCCGGTAGCCCATCCTACAGCCCTCCATCCCACGTGCTCGCCCACCACCACCACCTGGCCTTTTAACGGCTGTTCCTTATTTCCAATCTCCCCCTTCTTCCCTTCGCTCTTCCAACCGTATACGCTGCCGCTTTTCACTGTCGCCCGTCGACTCCCACGGCGAGCGTTGGCGCTTCCCCACATTTCTGTAAGTAAGTCTATCTTTACGTGTACTTACATTTTTCACTGCAGCTTCTCTTATTCCTCTCCCCATTGTTCTACCCGTGCTTCTAATTGATACGCCACACCCCCTCTTTGTTGCTGTCCGGTTTCACCCTTTGCCGGACTCCATTTGTTAATTAAAGCACATCTCCTTGATTCCATGAATTTTGAAAAACCTATGTTCAAACCCACAATTTTAACGCGAATTTTTATGGAAAATCCCTAGAAAACACAAACTGGAACTTCCTTGATTCCAAGAATTTTGAAAAACCTACGTTCAAACCCTCAATTTTATTGCGAATTTAGTGGAAAATCCGTAAGAAACACCAACTGGAACTTTATTCTTCAAGTTCTGGCGAATTCTCTGCCAAATACGGCCAAAGATGCGCCGGCGGATGGATGATGTTGGTGGACGACTGCGTGGAGACTATCGGAGCATTCTTATTGCATCACTTACTGAGGCGAGCCCTTCCTCCTAACTCCTTTCACGTTGTTGTTTTCCTTCCCTTCGCCTACCATTTACCCCACTACCATCGCGGTCTTAAAAAAATGGTAGCTTTATGCTTGTAGTAGCTCTATTCTAGTTTGCATTTAGTAAAGTTTAGAAATTTTCTTGCAATTAACACCTACAACAAATACAAATAAGTAAAAAACAGCTAGAGGAGGGCTCTTGGGTCATTAGATATACGGTTAGGTAGGTTAAAAGAAGAAATCTCTACCATCTGTGTCCATGTTTTCTTCTTTTGATTCCAATCAAATTACTCTAATCTAAGAAAAGAAAGCCTTCTCTCTCCGTCTGGTGTTTCCGGCTCCGAGCTCTTCTCCGTCTCTGTTTTTGGTGTAAGCGTTTCGATTATTCATTTTCAAAATCATTTTCTCCCAATTCTCTTCTTTAGCATTAATTTTGGTGACGTATGTGCATCATTACCAATTTTGATTTCAATTGCAGCACGATGATATCTTTTATATTTGAATTCGTGGAAACTTCGGGACCTGGTTAATATGCGTATTCCTGTGTCTTATCGAGTTTTTTATGCATTTTTTACGAGTTAAATACGAATTTAGTTGAAGTAGGCTGCATTTTGCTATTTAAGTATTTCTGGCTAATTTTTCTTACATTTTTACCATTTAGTTTCATCAGGAGTTACTATTTCACTCCATGTGGATTGTTTTGAAAAATGGATGTCTTTTGGATCATGTGTTTTGAATTACACGTAATTGATGTCTGTTGGAATTTCTTGCTGTTCTAGAACTCTATGTAATAAAAGGCTTATGGCCTGTTTCCTCCAAGTATTCGGTTTTCTTAATGCACGCTGCACTCTATTTTATCTTTCCCGTTGTACTAGAGTGTTGTACTAGGTTAGGTAAGAGTGACTGTGAATTCATTTTCTCTCCACTGTTTGTTTTTTCATCTGTGCTTATGTTTTGCTGTTTGTTCTTCACAATCTTCGCTTTTGTGGCACGATTTCAATCCATATCAGTGAGCTCTTCGATTGACGATAACACTCCGCTGCTCCTTGTGCAGATTCCGAACTCAGTTTCAAAGGCAAGTCTTGATTTTTATTTTTTTTCCCTATGTTTTTAGTTCACCTTAGAAATATTTTGTTTCCAGATGAAGACCAGCAATTGATTAATGTCTTTCTCTTTCTTCCACATTTATAATATAGTATATCTTTTAAGGTTTACAATTTGAAGGAAAATCCTAATTTCATTATCTTTTTTCTGTATTTCTTTAATTTGTTGTCTGAGAATGCCTGTTATATATTTGAGGGGATGGTGTGAGTTTGCCATGTAGGTACTGAAGTTATGGATTTTGTTTATGGACCATATAAATTCTTTCATACTGATTGCGTTTTGGATAGTTCAATTTGAGTTTCTTCTTTTGTAATAAAAAGGAATGAAATCTTTCTGGATGTTTGACTCAGTTCAAGTTTTATTTACTGCTGATGTTATTTTCCACTCAATCAAATCTTCAGATTTGTTCCTGGTCTGGTCAAGATTCTTGTTCTTATTGAATGGATATTCCTTGCGCTTGAGTGATGAATCTTCCTTTCCTATCTTAATTTTTATTTGTATTTGGAATTGGAAGTGGAGATCTCGTGAGGAGTTCTGAGTTTGAATTCAATGGAGTTCTCTAATTTAGGCAACCTATAGAGTATTATGAGGAATGTTTTTATATTTTTGGATTTTGTGGTGGTTCACGAAATAATGTTGTGTTTACATTCTTAACTAAATTGTACTGCAAAATAGATAAATAGGAATGATATTGAATGTGAATGCTCAAACCTTTATGCCAGTTGCTCCATCCATTTTAAGAATACTTTACGTTTTGATTGGTTATTTCATACGATTAATGCGTATTTGTAAAATTGTTGTTCTGCTGAACCAATCAGCTCAAAGAGCATGTTTTCATGCTTATCATGTTTATCACACTGAAGTAACTAAGCAGATAGCTTTGGCTCTTCCCGTGTTTTCCTGAAGTTACTTTTCATTATGAATCTATGTTATGAGATTTCAATATAGTAACTATTACTAGAGCATTACATTAGGTCATCCCGTGTTTTACTGAAGTTATTTTTCATTATGAATCTATGTTAAGAGATTTCAATATAGTAACTATTACTAGAGCATTACATTAGGTCATGCATACTGCTATTTTTATATTATGTGGGACCCCATTTAGGGATCAATTGGCCTCTTAACCTTCTCTACCTTTTATTTTTAGTGAAGGTGTTGTTTGTTTAATCATTTTAATATGATATGATAGCTTCTATTGCTGCATTTCCCTCAATATGTTACTGCATAATCACATGTTGGTATATGGTTACTGAAGCCATTCTTTCTTTTCTTTGTTGGAAATGACATCATGGGATCCAATGTACCTGCAAGTTATTTTCAAGTTATGATTTACGTTGAGTTCCTTGCACTTTGTTTAGGTTTGCATTGTCACCCCCCCCCCCCCCCCACCATGATTGGTATTGCCCGAACTGCAAAGATAAAGTTGGTAAGTTGGGCCTGGTAGGAAAGTTGTGGTGTCCACACCTATTATGCTCAGGCTAAATAGATTTTTTAAGACACCTAAATAAGAGTCTAGTGGTTGTGTTATCTGCAGGGTCTGTTAAAGTAATGAATGATTTACTTTTAGTTTCAAAGGAGTTGGTCAAATTTAGGTATTTACTTGGCTGACCTGGGCTCATAGGTGACCCAAATCATCCTCATCCATTAGATCAAAATCCTTCCAATTTCAACGATTAGATTACATAATAATTATAAATAAATTATTGGCTACCTATTTAGCAAGTTTTACATTGGAATTGGAGAAATATTGTCCTTCTCTTCCCTCTCCAACCAATCATTTTATTATCTTTCTATTTTATTTTTGTTTAAATGTATTTTTCAACAAAAAAAATTCAAATTTCTTTTATTATAAAAATATTATTAATAAAAAATATATTAAATTATTCATCTTTTTAAAATCTTTAATTTGATATCCATGTTGATAACATAATGTAATTTATAATTAAAATGAAAATTTTAATTTCAATAATACATTAGAAAGAATAATTTGAATAATTTATTAGCATTCATTTTTATGCCCCTTATTTTATCTAATTTTTTTCTCAACAATTTCATCATTTATTTTTCTTCAACAATTTTATAAAATTTTTTTTTTTTTGTATAGCGTGGCATGTTCCAACCATTGAGCATTTTAATTAATATTTTAATAATAAAAATTAAATATTGAAATTAATTTGAATGGTATCTAATAAATAAGATTAATTATTATTTTTTATATAAAATATATTTATTTTCATTTATTTTGTTAAAGTATTAACACACTATTCATTAATTAAATTAAATGGTTCAAGTCTTGTATATTACGGGAAATATAAAGCTGTAATTTAATAAGTATATTTAGGGTCCATTATTACTTATACAAAAAAATCTATGAGTTGATATCCCATGCACTTGGATGCACACGTTTATCCTATAAGTTTTTATTTAATAGTGCATTTACATTTCTTAATAATTGTATAGTTTTTTTTACATTCATTTTTTCATTAAAAAAATTAACAGAAATTTTGCGAAGAAAGTGTATACATTTTTATTCATTGGTGTATATATTTTTTATTCATAAGTTTATATGTTTGTGATAGTGGGTGCACGGTGCATCCAGGTGCACCAGATAATTAGCCAAAATTTATACATATATGATGCACGTGGGGTGCACATGATATCAACTATAAATATTAATATTACTTATAATTATGAATATATATCTATATTTTATGATTATATTTCAATATTTTAGAAAATTTTAAGAGTGAATCTCATGTAAATCGGGTTTACTTATAAACTAGTATTTTTTTTAAAAAAATTATATATAAAATTACTTTTGAAGAGTAATAATTTTCATACAAAAATGTAATAATTCATGCCTCTATAGAGTTGTTTTTCATGTACTAAAAATTAATCGATAAATCAGGGTTTACGAGAATTTGAAAAGTAATTTTTAATTTAAAAGACTAGTAATTTATGTGTCTAAAAAATAATTTTTTATATACTAAAAGAGTAACAGGGTTTACATATTAACGTATGTAAATCCATTTTATATAAATTTTTGTGTAATTTTAAAAGAGTAACAGGGTTTACATATTAACGTATGTAAATCCATTTTAAATAAATTTTTGTGTAATTTTAAAAAATATATTAGAGTAAAAATTAGATAATATACCTTATTATCTACTTTGTAAATGCACTGCCTTAAATATTAAATATTATTTGTTTCATTACTTTATTTTAATATGATTACTAATATTACAATAAAATTTTTGGTAAATTTGTATCACAATCTAATTAAGTGAAACGAATATATCTGAATCCATTTAGAAAGTTCAATTAGAATAAACTCGAATAAGCTATCAAATTATCTATGTTAATGCAGCTTAATTCAAGCTAATGCCAAATAATTAAGGCATAATTCAATTATTATTACTTTCCTTTTAATTTTCTTTTAACTTTTTTTAAGTAATCCACTAATTTGTTCTATTTATATTATTATAAATAAATAATTTTTTCTTCTTTTATATTTAATTTATTAATTTTATAATGATTTGGTCTCTTGTGTCAGGTGCAGAAAATGTAAAAATGTAAAAGGTATAACATTTAAAACTAAATGATATAACATTAAAAAAAATATAGTATTTAGAAGCATGACAAGTTTAACCTTTTATAATTTCAAATGTTATTAGTTAAATTATTTTAAATTTTTATGAAGAATTCATATGACAGTTAAAGAATGAACAAAATATTTAATATTTTAATACTTAAATATAGGTATTTAATAAATAATTTTATTATATGTAAAGTAAAAATTGTCCGCAGGATTTACGTAAACAATAATTTTAATAATAAACGAAAATATTCTGAACGTTAAAAAAATATTTTCAAATTTAATATGTTTTCAAGATATAAGTAAATTTTTTATTAGTAGCATGGTGGATTTATTATAAAAAAAGAATTGATACTGAATAATTAATGTGGAGGAAGTAATAGTGTATACAAAGAAAAAAATCTCTATAGCGTTGAGAAGTAGAGGTGCATATGAGAAAGTGCATATGATAGAAGTGAATGGTGCATATGAAAAGGTACATACAATAGGAGTGAATATCATACTATATGTGGGCCCTATAAAACTTGCTACCTGCTGTGACCAGCTAAAAATGTCCCTCAAATTTATTGTCTTTGTTTATGTTAATGTATAATTGGATATATGCCAAGTTATAAATGTAACACATGATAATATTTGTTACAAATACAAATAATAGCATAACTAGTTTAAATAAAAATAAGGTCTGCTAAAATAATTTTGTTTTTGTAAACCCAGGTTTTCGCCTAAAATTTGTTAGACGAGGGCCGATTCTGAATAATATAACCTGCCCTCCCTACATGATTTGCTCGCCTATAGAACAGAAGTAAAACTTCTTGCTGTGAACACTTGAAGAGAACAGAAGAGAAGTTCGGATTAATGGAGAACCCAGTTGCAGTCGATCTTGTGGAGTTCTTGAATGCTTCTCCCACAGCTTTTCATGCAGTGGGTAATAACTTGCCGCTTTCTTATTTTTTCTTGCTCGAGTTTTTTTACCGAAATTAATTTGCAGCCTCCTAGATTCATAATTCTTCTTGATTTGCATTCATCTCTTTTATAAATTCAAACAACAAAAAAACTTTAAGAAATTTAACTATCCATGCTTAGATTTCTGAATGGAATTATCTTTTTTTTATTTTTTTTCTGTCCCCGTGGGCAAAAGAGGTCGAGTCTTTCTGTTGTTGATTAATATTTATTTGGTTATTTGCTAATTTGTGATTTGACATGAAATTTAAGGATGGAACAGAAAGATTTCCAAACTGTTATACTTATCAAGGTTAAATTTCTATCCACTGTATATGTGTGGTTCATGTGTTAGGTTTTGATATTCTGCTCTTGATTAATGTTGATGAAATATGGTTCATCGGATTTGGTTTGTTATTCGATGAAGCAAAAAAGAGATTAAGAAGTGTTGATGAAAATATGGTTAATTAGAATTGCTTTGTTTTTAGATGAAGCAAAAAAGCGATTACGAAGTGCAGGATATGAGCAACTCTCGGAGAGGGATGGCTGGAATTTAGAAGCTGGGAATAAATACTTCTTCACCAGAAATCATTCTACCATTGTTGCTTTTGCAATTGGTAAAAAGTGTGTATTTTGCAGTCTCATCTTATTCCTTTTTGTCTCTTTTATTCCGTCTCATTTGAGTTGTAATGGAGAAACTATAACTTGAATCAAAATGGGAAGGGAAGGACCTAAATTGACTTGGAAAGAAATAATATAAAGAGGCATGTTTAATGTTACATTAAAACATTTATGTGAGGATGAGTGTTAAGTGAACACAAAATATGGAAATTATCTGTCTATGTGACCGAGCATGGTGGGGTGAAGGCATCGTGTCTTGCTGTATTATATCTGAGAAGCACGTGCTTCCCATGTTTGTTGGTACACAAACACAACATGAAAATGCAAAGTTCAATGAAGTTAAGAGTGTTGTGTGCTTGAAGTAAGGAACTAAGCCTCTAGTACATGCAAATGAAAGATTAAAGGATATGTTTACAATAGTTGGTATAGTTAAGAATAAAGAATGATAAGATCAAAGGTTGTAAAAAGCAAACGAATGCTATTTAAGAACTTTTTTATATGTTTTGACATAGGTATGTTGCTGGGAATGGGATTTACATAGTCGGTGCACATACAGACAGTCCCTGCCTTAAATTAAAACCAGTCACTAAGGTAAATACTTATAGCTTAGAGTTTGCATTTGATGTATTTCATTGTTACAGCGACATGAGTTTAGTTGGGAGAGGCATAATGATGTTCATTTTCAGGTTTCGAAAGGTGGGTATCTGGAAGTTGGCGTGCAAACATATGGAGGTGGGCTGTGGCATACATGGTTCGATCGTGACCTTGCTATTGCTGGAAGAGTCATAATTGCAGAGAGGAAAGATGGATCTAAAACCTACTCTCACCGACTTGTCCGAATTGAGGATCCCATTATGCGTATCCCAACTCTGGCAATCCATTTAGATAGGTACTTCAGTTGGAATTTTTGCATCATTTATTTGATCACTCATCACTGTTGCTATTCCATTATATTTTTATGTTTCATTTATTTGTAATGATTTTTTTTCCCCGTAGGGATGTGAATGAGGGCTTCAAGGTTAACAAACAAACTCACCTTGCTCCTGTACTAGCTACATCAGTGAAGGTGATTTCAAATGGCTTGCATTATACTTATAAATATAACCTATTTCACTCTTATATTTCTGCGCAGATGTTTTTCATTCGGAATTTAAAAAAATTAGTGGTGATATAATATTCATATATAACCTATGGTAGGTAGGTTTTCACTCTTATATTTCTGCGCAGATGTTTTTCATTCGGAATTTGAAAAAATTAGTGGTGCTTCAGTGTTCATAGGTGTTGGAAGGTTACCCTGAAATAGTTTTCAGAATGTGTCTTCTGATGTATGAGGACTAAACACTGACCATAATACTCTCTCCATTCCACTCTACAATCTACACCAGTAATAAATAGATTTTTTTATTTTCTTGCTTCTGATAAAATGAAGATGCTGTCATTTCAAGTCATCTAAGATAAATTGGTAAATAAATAAGGTGTCATAAATCAGGAATGCGACCTGTATTTTCTTCTTAAACAAGTATCACTAACCCTAACCACATATAATAGTGATAGTATAGGGTCTATTCCATTTTCATAAAGAGCTTCATTTTACATTTTATGGTTAAATCTACAGTTAAGTCCTAGAACTAACAGACTTGGAGAACATTATATTTCTTTCTCACTTGAGCTCAAGTGGTGAGTATTTAATTTTTGTGATGAATATAAGATGCAACATTTAGAGTATGGTTTGATGAACATACCCAGTGCTTGTGTTAACTTAGCGCCTTCAATCTCGCACCACCAAGCATTAAATAAATAATTTAATCTAATGAACTATATTCCTTTGGCTCACATCCTGGATCTTATTTTTTATCTGTCCTTCTATATGTATTGTCAAGTTATTTAGCATTGGCATAAGTCATTATCATTTGAAGCAGGATGATCGAGAGATAAAGCATACTTCTTAACTGAATTAAAAGATTTAAACCTCTACATCTCAAAATATTGTGCATTTTTATATGTTTCATTCAGGCTGAGCTAAATAAACCTGTTGTGGAGAGTTCTTCTGCTGAAACTGGATTACATGGGAAGAAGCTTGATGGAAAGACAAATACGAATGAAAAACATCATTTTCTCCTTTTGCAGGTGATTCTTTCTTCTTTTTTCCTACGCTCTTTTCTATTTGCAATTGTTTGTCGGGTAATCTAGAAAACATGTTTATTTAATGTCACTGTTATGTGCTAATGATGTTAACTTTTTATTGTTCCAGTTGGTTGCTACTCAACTTGGGTGTGAACCAGATGACATATGTGATTTTGAACTGCAAGCTTGTGATACTCAGAAAAGTCTGATTGCTGGTGCATTGAAAGAATTTATCTTTTCTGGAAGATTGGATAACCTCTGCATGTCATTTTGTTCGCTAAAGGTTCGTTATGTGCAATTCTTAGTTTTACTCATATATTACATTGTTCCAGTAGAAACAAAAATCCTTCATTTTCTGCCAAAAACCACATCTCACAGATCAAGATATAGTTCATTAATTATGGGTTTTGATTTCTTTTATTAGGGATATTGCAATTCTCTAATTATTTGTTGTCTTATGTATAAGTGGTGCCAGAGCTGTAATCTGTTCTCAGTTTAAGACTCTAGCTTTTGAATGATAAATAGCCTTTGAAATAATAACAAAGACTTAATCCATCCAGTCTACTATCAATTTCTAAGTACAAAAATACTATTTTTTTTCGTAATTTCTTCCTCTCTTAGCTATACAGTAGGCAAACATTCTCTTTTTGTTTGTCTTATAAAAATCTATAACAACATGAATATGTGCTGATGTCAATTGCCATGGCTTCACTGTATCAGTTGTATATCTTCTTTTCTTAGCTATAAAATAGGCAAACATTCTCTTTTTGTTGCATAAAAATCCATAACAACATGAATATGTGCTGATGTTAATTATTTATTGCCATGGCTTCACTGTATCAGTTATTCAATCCTTAATCTAAGTCTAGTTTCCATCTACATGTGGACTGACGGTTACATTCACCATAATGCTACTCATTTACATTTGTATGATGGTGATCTTCATTCCAGGCACTAATAGATTCGACTTCCACTGAAAGCAGTCTCCAGGAAGAAACTGGGATAAGAATGGTTGCATTGTTTGATCATGAGGAAGTTGGATCTGATTCCGCTCAAGGAGCTGGATCCCCTGTTATGTTGGATGCTTTATCACGAATCACACATTCCTTTGGCAATGACTCAAAGGTAGCATTATGCCCTCATCTATTTTGTCTTTAGTTGTCGTATCAAACTAGATTTGCCGATGCTAGAATGTGATTCTCTTGTTTTTTTGTCACGGAGCTCTAATTCAGAAATACTACAAACAGATTCTGCAACATGGCCAGCTATGTTTGTTTTGAGTTTAATTAGGTTTAATTAACCAATGAATAGTGATAATTCATGTTTGTTTCAATTTTGGTAGGATAGATTTTTACTTTATGTCCAATCAATGTGTAAAAGGATATTAATTGATGTGAGAAAAGAGATGAAAGAGGATAGAGAATGGAAGAAAAAGTATTAATTGATGAGAGATAATATATGGAAAGTTGGTGGGGTAAGCATTAATAGGGTTTGTAGGCGTATATGGAGAAGATTTATTAAATCTAAACCTGGAATAATAAACCTAAAACAAACATAACTAAATAAATATGATTAGTGAAAAAGAAAATGGGCTTGGGCGTTAATGAGCTGAGTAGAGTTAAATAGTGTCTAAGCTTGAAACTTGACTCAGTTAGAAATCGGAAGCTTCTTGAATCCTTTAAACTCCGATTTTTATGGCTCAAGTTTGTCTATTCATACACTTGTACTCGCAAATAGAAATTTAAATAAACTCATGCTCGACTCTACTCAAGTTGACATTAGTTTTATGAATAAATAAGCATCAATGAAGTGTTGAATAGTATAAATATTAATACTAATGTTCAACTAAGCTCGTGAGCCTATCTAGTCGGGCATTATTAAAGCTTGAACCAAGCTTGACTCAGTTAAATTCTAGTATCGCACAAGTTGCTCGTGAGCCAGCTCAACTCTCTTACACCCCTAAATGAGGATGCCCCAGATCGAGTTTTTATGTTTAATAGGACGAGAGAGTGACTAATAAGATCTAATTGAAAATTTGTAATTCCAATTGTGCTTATTGTGGGGGGAGCAGCAACTACAATATTTGAGTTGTGCTATAAATCTCAAATGACAGAAGTTGTCATTATCATAGGCTTGATAAAAAGTTTATATAGTAGCACATTTCAGAAATGCCAGCCAACCCTTTTTCCAAATACATATCAGGTATATTATTTCATTGAAAAAAAAGGTGATATACAAATTTTTAGTTCTAAATCATTTACTGGCACCACAATTGAAACAGAGAAACCTTAATTGTTCAGTGAGAGTGCCAACGCTTCCCAACTTGCTCAGAGTTGACTCAGTTATCTAATCTTCATTGGTGGTAGGATTATGGAAGTTGATTTCATTGGCTTAATAATTCCCTTTACATTTAGTGCCCTGGAGATAGCTTGGCCTTCATTTTATTTTGCATTCTCTACTATTGTATTCATAAAAGTTGATTGTTGCAACAGATACATTCCACTAAATCGAGCTTGGATTTTTGTCTATTTCACCATTGTCATTACAACTTACAAATAAGGGGACGAGTTTAAAGATGTTCCTTTCCATCCATTAAAATAGGCTTAGTAACTTAGAAATCTGGCTGTGTAATCTTTCAATAATCCCCACTGGGAGTGTGAAATTACAAGTTGCTAAGATGCCCTACGTTGGTTCCAGACAAAAGTGTGGAAGGCATATAATTGTGGGTCTACTCTTTACCTCTTACCATAATTATAGGTTATATTAGGGCTCCCTAGCTTATTCGTTTAGCAATTTGGTTCGACTAGTCTGAATCAGGCAGGCTGCATAACCGGTCACCTGATGGTGGGCACCACAGTTGTCACTCGGATATGGGTCCAAGGGGGTTGCCACGTGGGGATGGGCCTTGGCATCTGGGTTGCCACCTGTAGCGTGCTATGTGTGGATTTCCAGTTTGAAGGAATGGATTGTTATGATGTCCCACATTGGTTCCACGTCAAAGTGTGGAAGGGCTATAACAAGGGTTAACCATTTACCTTTGACGGGTTTTAGGGTTCCCTAGCGTATATCTTTTGCACAAAGTGATTCAATTAGCATTCTAGAGTTCATCTTAACGTTCAACATATTTTCGTTACTATTTTAATTGTAAAATGTTTTTTTTATATACCCGTATTGGTGCTTTCTTTCGGATTAATGATCTTTTGTATATGATTCTTCATAGTTGTTGCCAAAAGCAATTCAAAAGAGTTATCTTGTATCTGCTGATATGGCCCATGCGTTGCATCCAAATTATTTGGTAAGCGTCATCAACACTCTCATCCCTTTCAAGATTTACTGGAATAGTCGAGCAAGGCTTTGATATTGGGATTATGCAATAAAAAAATTCTTTGATTATCAAAATCTTTCTATAATTTCCTTTTCAGGATAAACACGAAGAGAACCATCAGCCCAAGTTGCACGGAGGACTAGTGATCAAACACAATGCAAACCAAAGATACGCAACGAATGCTGTAACTTCCTTCTTATTCAAGGAAATCGCAGCTAAGCACAATCTTCCTGTACAGGTTAGATAATTTAAATACCCCTCCAAAATTTTTATTTGTGATTTGACACTTAGTTGCAATCCAGGAGTTTGTGGTTCGCAATGATATGCTGTGTGGTTCGACAATCGGTCCTATCTTGGCAAGTGGTGTAGGTGTTCGCACCGTTGATGTTGGGGCACCTCAATTGTCGATGCATAGCATAAGAGAAATGTGTGCCGTTGATGATGTGAAGCATTCTTATGAGCATTTCAAGGCTTTCTTCCAAGAGTTCTCGCAGCTCGATGCAAAACTTGTCGTCGATATCTAGGGTTTCGAACTGCGTTTTAGTTTCCTTTTTAATCCATGCATTCAGAACTCTTTATATATTTCTTTTCTTGCTCTGGGAAAACATGATGGAAGGTTAATTACATGTCACCCTTTTAACTTCCAAGTTTTCTTACCAAGTCATAAATTTCATATACTAGTACGACAAAGTCTTATGGAGTAAACAATTTGGGTAAAAGGTCATATGTTTCTTTGAATTCTTGCCCAGAGGATTGAGTATGCCATAAAATATTTTTTTGCTACAAATAAATCTTATTATTATTATTATTATTTTAATAATTGTACATTTATGTCCTTGTGTAGTTATTTTGAAGTATTTTTATGAGTTAATGCCCAAACGTTCAAATGTTAAAACTTGCACTTTCAAACATCATATCAAAATAAACCTTTTGAGGTTGTAGTATATTTTTAGATTTTAAAATATCAATTGATATAAGACACGATCATGTATGGAAAATGTGATACCTCAGGTAACATTATAAAGTAACTTAAATTATCATTGGGTAAAAATTTCATTATACCATTATATATATATATATATATATATATATATTAAATATTCAAAATGACAGAAAATATTTTTGACTTGATTTAAAAACTTTAAACGATTTATAAATGTGTACAATTGAGTCATTTATTTTAATCGAGTCAATAATCAAATCAATACTATAAATATCAAATTGGTACAATTGAGTCATTTATTTTAATCGAGTCAACAATCGAATCAAGACTATAAATGTCAAATGGGGCATTTTAACGTATCCATTAAAAATGAGACAAAATTCTTTAAAGAGTTGATATATATAAATACTAATAATTATCCAGTATGATGCAGTAGCTCTATTCTAGTTTGCATTAAGTAAAGTTGAGAATTTTTCTTGCAATTAACACCTACAACAAATACAAATAAGAAAAAAACAGCTAGAGGAGGGCTCTTGCTTCATAAGTTATACGGTTAGGTGAGTTGAAAGAAGAAATCTCTACCTTCCCCGTCCGTGTTCTCTCTGGCTTCTGATCCAATCAAATTACTCTAATACAAATGAATATTTTTCTTTTATTCGGCCTACATGTCTTCTATTCGGCCCAAATGATTGTTCTATTCGGCTTATTTTTTTTTTTCAGAAAATATTAGAACAAATTTTCATACGAATAAAAATTTTCTTCTATTTGGCCTACATATATTTTATTCTGCCCAAATGGTTGTTCTATTCGCACTATACATATTTACCTATTCGGCCTATTTTTTTCCCAAAAAATATTAAAATAAATTTTCATATGGATAAATTTTTTCTTCTATTCGGCTTATATGTATTTTATTCAGTCTAAATGGTTGTTCTATTCGGCCTATACGTATTTCCAGAAAAAATTAAAATAAATTTTCATACGGATAAAATTTTTCTTCTATTTGGCCAAAATGGTTGTTCGATTTGATCTATATGTATTTGCCTATTCGGCCTACATGTTTTTTCCTCAGAAAAATCGTAAAATGCATCTTTTATTTTAATAAATAAATACATTCATGAGACATGTAAATACAACAAATGAATGCATTCAGTAGACTGTATAACAAGTTTACACCTAGTATTGTACTTTGGTACTTTTTGGTCAAAAAGAGAGGCATCCGATTCCTCAACATGTGATTAGTGAGCCCCTTTCGAATAGCATTTTGACAACTTCCAATGAAATGACTAGAATAAATTATTTTTATATGTGGCTAAAAAAATTATTTTTAAATAAAAGTGGCTAATATGTGCTATTTCAAAAAAAAAGAAAAAAAAAAAAAAGAAAAACCAGCTAGAGGAGGGCTCTTGGGTCATTAGATATACGATTAGGTGAGTTAAAAGAAGAAATATCTACATTATCTGTACATGTTTTCTGCTTCTGATTCCAATCAAATTACTCTAATCCAAGAAAAGAAAGCCTTCTCTCTCCGTCTGGTGTTTCCGGCTCCGAGCCCTTCTCCTTTTCTGTCTTTGCTGTAAGCGTTTCGATTATTCCTTTTCAAAATCATTTTCTCCCAATTCTCTTCTTTAGCATTAATTTTGGTGACGTATGTACGATCATTACCAATTTTGAGTTCAATTGTAGCACGACGATATCTTTTATATTTGAATTCGTGGAAACTTCGGGACCTTATTAATATGCGCATTCCTATGTTCTTATCGAGTTTTGAATGCATTTTTTACGAGTTAATTACGAATTTAGTTGAAGTAGGTTGCATTTTGCTCTTTAAGTATTTATGGCTAATTTTTCTTACATTTTTACCGTTTAGTTTCATTTGGAGTTACTATTTCATCTATGTGGATTGTTTTGAAAAATAGATGTGTCTTTTGGATCATGTGTTTTGAATTACATGTAATTGATGTATGTTGGAATTTCTTGCTGTTCTAGAACTCTATGTAATAAAACGGTTATGGCCAGTTTCCTCCAAGTATTCAGTTTTCTTAATGCACGGTGCACTCTATTTTATCTTTCCCGTTGTACTAGGTTTGATAAGAGTGTTGTAGGTTAGGTAAGAGTGACTATGTGAATACATTTTCTCTCCACTGTTTGTTTTTTCATCTGTGTTTATGTTTTGTTATTTATTCTTCACAATCTTCGCTTTTGTGGCACGATTTCAATCCATATTAGTGAGCTCTTCGATTGACGATAACACTCCGGTGCTCCTTGTGAAGATTCCGAACTCAGTTTCAAAGGCAAGTCCAGATTTTTATTTTTTTCCCTATGTTTTTTGTTCACCTTAGAAAAATTTTGTTTCTAGATGAAAACCAGCAATTGATTAATGTCTTTCTCTTTCTTCCAAATTTATAGTATAATACATCTTTTAAGGTTTACAATTTGAAGGAAAACTCCTAATTTTATTATTATTTTTCTGTATTTTTTTAATTTGTTGTCTGTGAATGCCTGTTATATATTTGAGGGGATGGTGTGAGTTTGCCATGTAGGTACTGAAGTTATGGATTTTGTTTATGGACCATATAAATTCTTTCATACTGATTGCGTTTTGGATAGTTCAAATTGAGTTTCTTCTTTCGTAATAAAAAAGAATGAAATCTTTCTTGATGTTTGACTCAGTTCAAGTTTTATTTACCGCTGATGTTATTTTCCACTCTCAATCAAATTTTCAGATTTATTCCTGGTCTGGTCAAAATTCTTGTTATTATTGAATGGATATTTCTTGCGCTTGAGTGATGAATCTTCTTTTTCTATCTTAATTTTGATTTGTATTTGGAATTGGAAGTGGAGATCTCGTGAGGAGTTAAGAGTTTAAATTCAATGAAGTTCTCTAATTTAGGCAACCATATAGAGTATTATGAGGAATGTTTTTATATTTTTGGATTTGGTGGTGGTTCACGAAATAATGTTGTGTTTACATTCTTAACTAAATTGTACTTCAAAATAGATAAACAGGAATGATGATATTGAATGTGAATGCATAAACCTTTATGCCAGTTGCTCCATCCATTTTAAGAATACTTTACATTTTGATTGATTATTGCATACGATTAATGCGTACTTATAAAATTGTTGTTCTGCTGAACCAATCAGCTCAAAGAGCATGTTCTCATGCTTAACATGTTTATCACACTGAAGTAACTAAGCAGAGAGCTTTGGCTCTTCCCGTGTTTTACTAAAGTTACTTTTCATTATAAATCTATGTTATGAGATTTCAATGTAGTAACTATTACTAGAGCATTACATTAGGTCATGCATACTGCAATTTTTATACTATGTGGGACATTGAACCATATAGGGATCAATTGGCCTCTTAACCTTCTCTACCTTTTATTTTTAGTGAAGTTGTTGTTTGTTTAATCATCTTAATATGATATGATAGCTTCTACTGCTGCATTTCCCTCAATATGTTACTGCATAATCACATGTTGGTATATAGTTACTGAAGTCATTCTTTCTTTTCTTTGTTGAAAATGACGTCATGGGATCCAATGTGCCTGCAAGTTAATTTCAAGTTATGATTTACGTTGAGTTTCTTGCACTTTGTTTAGGTTTGCATTGTCCCGCAGCCAATGATTGATATTGCCCGAACTGCAAAGATAAAGTTGATAAGTTGGTCCTGGTAGGAAAGTTGTGGAGTCCACACCTATTATGCTCAGGCTAAATAGATTTTTTAAGGCACCTAAATAAGAGTCTAGTGGCTGTGTTATCTGTAGGGTCTGTTAAAGTAATGAATGGTTTACTTTCAGTTTGTAATCATTTATGTCAAAGGAGCTGATCAAATTTAGGGATTTACTTGGCTGACCCTGGCTCATAGGTGACTCAAATCATCCTCATCCATTAGATCAAAATCTCTCCAATTTCAATGATTAGATTACATAATAATTATAAATAATTTATTGGGTACCTATTTAGCAGTTCTACATTAGAATTGGAGAAAATATTGTCATTCTCTTCCCTCTCCAACCAATCATTTATTATCTTTTCTATTTTATTTTTATTTAAATGTATTTTTCAACAAAAAAAATTCAAATGTTTATAATTCTTTTATTATAAAAATATCTTTAATAAATAATATATTAAATTATTCATCTTTTTAAAATCTTTAATTTGATATCCATGTTGATAACATAATGTATTTAAAATAAAAATTAAAAATTTAATTTCAATAATTCATTAGAATGAATAATATGAATAATTTATTAGAATTTATTTTTATGTCCCACATATTTCTTCTAATTTTTTTATCAACAATTTCACCACTTATTTTTCTTCAACAATTTTATAAATTTTATTTTTTTGTATAGCGTGGCATGTTCCAATCATTGAGCATTTTAATTAATATTTTAATAATAAAAATTAAATATTGAAATTAATTTGAATGGTATCTAATAAATAAGATTATAATAATTATTTTTTATATAAAATATATTTATTTTTTTATTTTATTAAAGTATTAACGCACTATTCATTAATTAAATGGTACAAGTCTTGTATATTACGAGAAATATAAAACTGTAATTTAAAAAGTATATTAAGGTTCCATTACTTATCCCAAAAAATCTATGAGTTGATATCCCGTGCACCTGGATATACACATTTATTCTATAAATTTTTATTCTAAGTGTATACTCCCTCCGTCTCGGCGTAAGAGGGTCATTTGCTTTTTTGCACGTAAATTAAGGAGTATTATTATTTAATGTGTAGTGGTTAGTTGTATTGGTGGGAGTGTGTCCCATATTTTAATTATATTAGAGGGGGTGTGTGGTGCGTAAAAAAGGAAATGAGACTCTTTGGGTGGGACGACCAAAATAGAAAAATGGCCCTCTTAGCCTGAGACGGAGGGAGTATATTTTTCTTAATAATTTTATAGTTTTTTTACATTTATTTTTTCATTAAAAAATTAACAGAAATTTCGCTAAAAAAGTGTATACATTTTTATTCATTGGTGTATATATTTTTAATTCATAATTTATATATTTGTGAAAGTGGTTGAATGGTGCATCCAGGTGCACTGGATAAATAGCCAAAATTTATACATATATGATGCACGTGGGGTGCACATAATATCAACTATAAATATTAATTCTACTTAAAATTATGAATATATATCTATATTTTATGATTATATTTCAATATTTTACAAAATTTTAAGAGTGAGTCTCATGTAAACCTGGTTTACATATAAACCAGTATTTTTTTTAAATTACTCTTTAGTATATAAAATATTATTTTTGAAGAGTAATAATTTTTATACAAAAAGGTAATAATTCATGCCTCTAAAGAGTAGTTCTTCATGTACTAAAAATTAATCGATAAATCAGAATTTACGAGAATTTTAAAAGTAATTTTTAATTTAAAAGACAAACAATTTTTGTGTCTAAAGAATAATTTTTTATATACTAAAGAGTAACAGGGTTTACATATTAACGTATATAAATCCATTTTATATAAGTGTTTGTGTAATGTTAAATAATATATTGGAGTAAAAATTAGATAATATACCTTATTATCTACTTTGTAAATGCACTGCCTTAAATATTAAATATTATTTGTTTCATTACTTTATTTTAATATTATTACTAATATTACAATAAAATTTTGGGTAAAATTGTATCACGATCTAATTAAGTGAAACGAATATATCTCAATCTATTTAGAAAATTCAATTAGAATAAACTGTAGGAATGTAAGTGAACCAAACCGTTTGCAAACTATTCGAGTCTCGGTTTGATAAAATATTCGTTCGAGATCGTTTTTAACTTTATCGAGCCAAACCATGCTCAAAATTTGAGCTCAAATAGTTTATCAAACCAAACTCAAGTTTAAGGATATTTGGCTCAAAAGCTCGCGAACATATTCGTTAACGGGCACGTTAATGGCTCGCGAACGCATTCCTAAATTTTACTATTATGTTAAAGTAGTATATATACATTATTATATATTAATTAGTACTTAATAAATAATATTTACATTATAAACACAAATATGATAATAGTTTGAGTGATTATTTAAATATTTAAATATCTTTTTAACTTTTATTATTATTTTTTGTTGGTTTGGTTATTAACATTGATGAATAACATTAAATGTTCATTATTAAATGTACGGTAAATGTATATGAATGAAAATATTTATATGTTCATGAAAAACATTCTAGAAAAAGTTACTTTATGTGCTCGCGAACACGTTTGCGAGGCTTATCAAACAGTTTGAGTTCGAGCTGAAGTTTGATATTTTTTTTCGACGAGTTCGAACTCGTGTCGAGTTTGATTATTCCTTAACAAACAATACTCAAACTTAGTAGTGTTCGACTCGACTCGATTCGATTACCTAATAAGCTAACAAATTATCTGTGCTAATGCAGCTTAATTCACGCTAATGCCAAATAATTAAGGCATAATTCAATTATTATTACTTTCCTTTTAATTTTCTTTTAACTTTTTTGAGTAATCCACTAATTTGTTATATTTATTATTATACATAAATAATTTTTTTCTTTTATATTTAATTTATTAATTTTATAATGATTTGGTCTCTTGTGTCTCAGGTGCAGAAAATATAAAAATGTAAAAGGTATAATATTTGAAACTAAATAATATAACTTTAAAAGAACATAGTATTTAGAAGCATGAAAAGTTTAGCCTTTTATAATTTCAAATGTTATTAGTTAAATTATTTTAAATTTTTATGAAGAATTCATATGATAGTTAAAGAATGAACAAAATATTTAATATTTATTTTTTTTATTTTAATACCTCAATATAGGTATTTAATAAATAATAATTTTTTATTATATGTAAAGTAAAAATTGCTCGCAGGATTTACGTAAACAATAATTTTAATAATAAACAGAAATATTCTTTACGTTAAAAAAATTATTTTCAAATTTAATATGTTTTCAAGATATAAGTAAATTTTTTATTAGTAGCATGGTGGGTTTATTATATAAAAAGAATTAATACTGAATAATTAATGTGGAAAAAGTAATAGTGTATACAAAGAAAAAAATCTCTATAGTGTTGAGAAGTAGAGGTGCATATGAGAAAATACATATGATAGAAGTGAATGGTGCATATGAAAAGGTACATACAATAGAAATGAATATCATACTATATGTGGGCCCCATAAAACTTGCTAGCTGCTGTGACCAGCTAAGAATCTCCCTCAAATTTATTGTCTTTGTTTATGTTAAGGCACGGGATGTCCTGTGACACTTTGGTGTGACATCTCCTGTAACATCTTCTCATTGCATGACACGTGGCGCTGTGGATAAATCAAATCACTTACCCCAAGGGTTGACTGGTTGACTTAGGGTATAGTTTTCCTTATCTCTCTTACGTGTCACTCATCCAATGGAGTGGCACAAGAGATGTCACACTAAAGTGGCACAGAAGATCCTGATCCTTATGTTAATGTTCAATTGGATATGTCAAGTTATAAACGTAACACATGATAATGTTACAAATACAAATATAAGCATAACTAGTTTAAATAAAAATAGAGTCTACTAAAATAATTGTATTTTGTAAATCCAGGTTTTCGCCTAAAATTTGTTAGACGAGGACCGATTGTGAATAATATAAACTGCCCTCCCTACATGATTTGCTCGCCTACAGAAAAGAATTAAAACTTCTTACTGTGAATGATTGAAGAGAACAGAAGAGAAGTTTGGATTAATGGATAACCTAGTTGCAGCCGATCTTGTGGAGTCCTTGAATGCTTCTCCCACAACTTTTCATGCAGTGGGTAATAACTTGTCGCTTTCTTATTTTTTCTTGCTCGAATTTTTTTTGCTGAAATTAATTTGAAGCCTCATAGATTCATAAATCTTCTTGATTTGCATTCATCTTCTTATCATTATTATTTTTTATTTTTTTAAATTCAAATAACAAAAAACTTTAAGAAATTTAATTAGACATGCTTAGATTTTTGAATGGAATTACTTTTTTTTCCCGTGGAGCAAAAGAGGTCGAGTCTTTCTATTTTTGATTGATATTTGTTTATTATTTGCTAATTAGTGATTTGACATGGAATTTAAGGATGGAACATAAAGATTTCCAAATTGTTATACTTATCAAGGTTAAATTTTTATCCACTGTATATGTGTGGTTCTTGTGTTAAGGTTTTGATATTTTGTTGTTGATTAATGTTGATGAAATATGGTTCATAAAATTTGATTTGTTATTCGATGTAGCAAAAAAGCAATTAAGAAGTGTTGATGAAAATATGGTTAATCGGAGTTTCTTTGTTTTTAGATGAAGCAAAAAAGCGATTACGAAGTGCGGGATATGAGCAACTCTTGGAGATGGATGACTTGAATTTACAAGCTGGGAATAAATAATTCTTCACCAGGAATCATTCTATTATTTTTGCTTTTGCAATTGGTAAAAAGTGTGTATTTTGTAGTCTCATCTTATTCCTTTTTGTCTCTTTTATTCTGTCTCGTCTGAGCTGTAATGGAGAAACTATAACTCAAATCAAAGGGGAAAGGGGAAGGGGAAGGGGAAGGGGAAGGGGAGGACCTAAATTGACTTGGAAAGAAATAATATAAAGAGGCATGCTTGATGTTACATTAAAATATTTATGTAAGGATGAGTGTTAAGTGAACACGAAACAGGAAAATTATCTGTCTAAGTGACCGAGCATAGTAGGGTGAAGGCATCGTGTCTTGTTGTATTATATGTAAGAAGCACGTGTTTCTCATGTTTGTTGGTACACAAACACAATATGAAAATGCAAAGTTCAACAAAGTTAGAGTGTTTGTGTGCTTGTAGCAAGGAACTAAGCCTCTAGTACATGCAAATAAAAAGATTAAAGGATATGTTTACAATATTTGGTATAGTTAAGAATAAAGAATGATAAGATTGAAGGTTGTAAAAGGCAAATGAATGCTATTTAAGAACTTTTTTATATGTTTTGACGAAGGTATGTTGCTGGGAATGGGATTTGCATAGTCGGTGCACATACAGACAGTCTCTGCCTTAAATTAAAAACCAGTCACTAAGGTAATTACTTATAATTTAGTGTTTGCATTTGATGCATTTCATTGTTACAACGACATGAGTTTAGTTGGGAGAGGCATAATAATATTCATTTTCAGGTTTCGAAAGGTGGGTATCTAGAAGTTGGCGTGCAAACATATGGAGGTGGGCTGTGGCATACATGGTTTGATCATGACCTTACTATTGCAGGAAGAGTAATAATTTCATAGAGAAAAGATGAATCTGTAACCTACTCTCACCGATTTGTCCGAATTGAGGATCCCATTATGCGTATCCCAACTCTAGCAATCCATTTAGATAGGTACTTCAGCTGGAATTTTTGCATCATTTATTTGATCACTCATCACTGTTGCTATTCCATTATATTTTTATGTTTCATTTATTTGTAATGATTTTTTCCCTGTAGGGATGTGAATGAGGGCTTCAAGGTTAACAAACAAACTCACATTGTTTCTGTACTAGCTACATTAGTGAAGGTGATTTCAAATGGCTTACATTATACTTATAAATTATATAATATTCATATATAACCTATGGTAGGTAGGTTTTTACTCTTATATTACTGCGCAGATGTTTTTCATTCGGAATTTAAAAAAATTAGTGGTGCTTCAGTGTTCATAGGTGTTGGAAGGTTACCCTGAAATATAAAGTTTTCAGAATGTGTCTTCTGATGTCTGAGGACAAAACACTAACCTTAATACTGTCTCCAGTTACATTGTACACCAATAATTAATAGATTTTTTTTCCTGCTTCTGATAAAATGAAGATTTTGTCAGTTCAAGTCATCTCAGGTAATTAGGCAAATAAGGTGTCATAAAGTTGGATTGCGGCTCGTATTTTCTTCTTAAGCAAGTATCACTAACACTAACAACATATAATAGTGATGGTGTAGGGTCTATTACATTTTCTAGAGCACTTTATTTTACATATTTTGGTTAAATCTACAGTTAAGTCCTAGAACTAATAGACTTGGAGAACATTATATTTCTTTCACACTTGAGCTCAAGGGTGTTGAGTATTTAATTTGTGTGATGAATGTAAGATGCAACATTTAGAGTATGGTTTGATGAACATACACAGTGCTTGTGTTAAAGAGCACTTTATCACAAGCTTGTGATACTCAGAAAAGTCTGATTGCTGGTTCATTGAAAGAATTTATCTTTCCGGAAGATTGGATAACCTTTGCATGTCATTTTGTTCGCTAACGGTTCGTTATGTGCAATTCTTAGTTTTACTCATATGTTACAGTATTGATCGTAGTCATTTTTACCTAGATTTTAGTGTCTTTATTTGTGTATTTACGGATGTTTTTATCTGTATTTTGTATTAACTTTGGTGAATTTATTGTTACTTTGAGGAATGTGGTATAAATTGATTGAATTGTGTAAATGGGTTAAAATATGCTTAAAACAGATCAAGAAATGGACAAAACGGAGTCGGGAGCGAAAGGGAGACGGAAGAACAGGCCATGTTGGTACACGGGCCGTGTTCGGAACACGGTCCTG
Source organism: Pogostemon cablin (assembly GCA_023678885.1). NCBI lineage: Eukaryota > Viridiplantae > Streptophyta > Magnoliopsida > Lamiales > Lamiaceae > Pogostemon > Pogostemon cablin. The sequence continues at coordinate 29,949,905 of CM042963.1, forward strand.
TAATCACTAGTCGTGTAGCATTGTCAGAACTAGCTACTCGCCCAGGAAGATGGCCGTGCACTGGTGCACGGGCCGTGCATCGTTGCACGCCCCGTTTGCACGGCCCTGTAAGAAGAAGCCGTGTATAGTCATTAGAAAACGCTACACGGCCATGGCCATGGCCTGCAGCTCAACTCGAGCCGTGTTCGGAAGCACGTACAATACGCTGAAGTAGGTGTGCCCTACACATGCGGTGTGCTGCTGCACGGGCCGTGTAGGTGCAAAATTTTGTGTAATTTTCAGAATATTCCGAAAGCTTCTAAAAGGTCTATAAGTGATATAAAACCATAATTTGTGCAAAATTTGAAGGGGGAATTCATTGAAGATCATATTGGAGCAGTCACACACATAAAAACACCACATTTCCTCACACACTAGATCCAAAATCCATCTCTACCATCTAGATCCATCAAACCATCATTTGATTTACATTTTCAATCCATAAAATCTTCATCCCATCCATCCTACCAACATTTGAGAAGATTGGAGCATCAATTGTTGAAGGAGTCGATCAATTGAAGAGGAAAAAGGCTTTTCTTATGCAAGGAAAGCAAATCTATTTTCCAATTGTTAATTTTCTTCTTATTATGGATCAAATGGAGCAAAGCTTGATTTGTAATGAATTAATCACCATGTTTAGTGGCTAGTTTTATAGTAGATCTAGTCATATGAGTGGTTGAGGGGAAGAGTTAGGTATGTAAAATTTGAGTAGTGGTTTGAATTGATTTGTGAATTTTCTTCTATGATATATCAATCATGTTTCATTTCAATATATGTGTGATTAAATTCTCTATTCATTATATTAGGATGGCCATTCCAATGTTGTGAGTGAAGCTTTAATTGAATCATATATTGAGTTGTGCATGCAAGTTAGTATAAGGGGAGGTAAGCCATACCCTCCTTAGCCTTAGAACATTCATAGAGGGACACTTAAGTAATTGAGTGAAAAGAACCAACTTATGATCATAGTACCTTAAGGGAATTGAGATTAAGACCAATCTTAGGAGACTTAGGCTTGTAAAAGAGTCGAGAACCTAGTTGCCTTGGCCATAGAGACTAGGGGTAAATTTGCGATTGCTTTTAATCCACAAGTTAATGAAAATGACTATGAAGGGTTTTGCATATCTAGCTCAAGTCTCAACTATAAGTATGATTAGCCTTGCTCTCTTCTCAAGTGTACTCTACATTCATTCCATCAATCATTTTTGCTCGTTATTTGATCATTTACTTATCTAGTTCACATTCTAGTTATTTGAGTAGAATTTTAAGCATTAGTTTTAATACCAAACCTTCAAAAATATTATCTTTACAAAGCATAAATCGATGAACAATTCGGATACTAGCCAATGTTTGCATTCCCTTAAGACGATAATTTTATAAATTTTGTACTTGATCACGTGTATACAACAACGATAGAGTACACTTGCTCTTGATATTTTACTAAAAATGAGATTAAGTTCAAGGCGCCGCTTGCCGGGAAAATGTTAAACATTTGGCTGTAACGAGTTTGAAGTTGATTAGTTTTGATAAGTATTTCTTTTATTTGTTATTTGTTTACTTGTCTTGGTTGTTTTGGGAACTAATTTGAAAATTCTTGTAGGTACATGCAAACGCGTTCAAGGTCTCAATCTATTGAACCTTTGAACTTGGAATTAGAAGCTACCTTAAGAAGACAAAGACGAGGAGTGTTCGAGCCTACGGAGGAAAGTATGGAACAAGTAAGGGATAATGCAAACATGGTTGATGAAGGAGGACACAATAATCCAGAGTTTGTGCCACAAGTTTATGCTCAACAAATTTACTTGCAAAATCAACAAATGCAAGCTATTATTCAAAACTTGTTGGCACAACAAGAAGCAAGGAATAACCCTCCGGTGGTGCAAAACCAACCCCGCGGAAATTGACATAATGGAGGTGGAATGAACATTCGAGATCATTTCCAACCTCAGTTTGGGAATTATGCGATGGGGCCGCCGTTAAATGTTAATAATTTTGAAATCAAGATGGGATTGATCAATATGGTGCAAGCAAATCAATTTGGTGGTGGTGCTATGGAGGATTCAAATGCTCACTTAGCCTAATTTACGGAGTTAGCCAACACTATAAAGATAAATGGGGTAAGTGAGGATGTGATCAAAATGAAACTTTTCTCGTTTTCATTGAGAGATAAGGCTAAGGCTTGGTATCATACTATACCACTGGGATCCTACACCACATGGAGAGAGTTGGCATAAAGATTCTTGAACAAGTATTTTCCACCATCGAAGATGTTTCATCTTAAAGGGCAAAATTTTCAATTCAAGCAATTGCCACTTGAGACATTTAGTGAGGCATGAGACCGTTTCAAAGAGATGCTAAGGAAGTTTCCACAACATGGATTCCTAGAGGAGAAACAAATAGGATTTTTCTATGCCGGTTTACGCGAAAGTGAAAGGATGCTTATTGATGCTTCGGCGGGAGGTTCGATTTTGGGACAAACTCCGGAAAGAGCAATTGCCATATGTGAGGAAGTAGCTTTGAATACGGGTCAATGGCCCATGGATCATGCACCGGGAATGTATGAAAGGGAAAGGATTGCTAAGATGGAAGAAGTGTGCTTGCAACAAGTGAAAAAGGTAGAAATGCCTAAGGAAGATATGACTGATAGGGCAATCACAGAGATCTTAAAAAGGATGAATGCTAGCATGCAAATGTCTCCAAATTCTACGCCGGTGGTGAATCAACAAATACTTGCAAATTCTCAACAAGGCATGACTATGCCTAATTTGGGTCCATCTTCTCAAAGTTGTCAAATGCCTACCTCTATGTCTCAACAAGGTATGTCCTCTAATTTTGGAATACAAGATGCATGGTGTTCACCAGATATGACGCTTGAGGAAGTTGCCTTCATGCAAGGAAGGAACTTCCAAGGAAATTATGGTGGAAATTTTGGAAGTCATGGAGGAGGATATCCACAAAGGCAAGGAGGATGGGGCCAATGAAACTTTCAAGGGAATTTTAATCAACCTCGTGGGTATGAGAACTTGTCTTATGGAAATCAAGGGAATGCACTTACTCTACCACCGGACATTAATCCGGGGGAGAAAGCTCCAAATGGTAAAGGAAAGGCTACAAATGAAGATCAATTCACAAAAAATTTTGAATTTATGAAGCAAGAAAAAGAGATAAATGATAAGAGGTTTGATTTCATAAAACAAGAAAAGGAGTTGGATGAGAATCGATTCAAAGCCTTGGAGACACAAATGAGTCAAATGGCCACCGAGCAAGGTGAAATGCACCGAAAGGGTAAGTTTCCCTCCACTACCATTACTAATCCTAAGGAGCAATGTTTGTATGTTACCGTGTGCAACATGGAAAGTAAGATGGAGAAAGGGTTGGTGGAAACAACAAACATTGTTTCCAAGGTTGAAGAAGTAGTTTGTGATGAAATCGTGTCAAAAGTGGAAGAGGAAGTTGCCATTTATACAGATTTGTGCTTTGATGATGAGAAGATAATTGGTGAATTCTTGTCTTTGTTGGATGATGAAAGCAATTGTGATGAAGATGTGATGTTGAAACAAGATCATGACATTGTCAAAGTTGAAGCTTCATCAAAGGTTGAAGACTCCGGTAAATTCGTTCATACTTGTAAATTTAGAAATGGGAAATATTTTAATGCTATATGTGATCTTGGTTCAATCAATAATGTGATGTCTTTGGAAATTTTTGAAAAACTTGGCATTGGGAGGTTAAAGGAAATGGATGTGGAAATTAGAATAATGGATGGTTCAATGATAAAGCCCCATGGAGTTGTGGAGGATATGCTTGTGAAAATAGAGGATTTTGTCTTTCCGGTGGATTTTATGATAGTTGAGAAGGAAGCGGATCCTTTGATCCCATTGATTTTTGGAAGGCCATTTTTAGCAACCAGAAGAGCAAAATTTGACATGGATAAGAAGGAACTCACACTCTGTTCAAATGAAAGAGAATTGACGCTCTCAAGCAAGAATTTAAATGGGGGAAATCTTCATTTGAAGCCACCCATTAAGCTTCCGAATGATCGAGATCGAGTGGTAAGTGAAATTTTAAAAGATGAAGATTTAACTAACCTTTTACTTAAATTTGCAGAAGATTTTTCTTCAAGAAGGAACAAGCTTGGGGAGGATCCACAAGTTGATTGGAAGATTGATAAAGGGCCTGCGGAATTTAAAAACGTGAGGAAAAGAGGAGATGAATTAAGTTCAAGTGTTACAGGAGCAAGAAGTGTGGATAAGAAGGTTGTTAAGGAAATGTTTAAAGTGAAGATGAGGCCAGATGGGGTTTTGGATTTCTCCGAGTGTTAAGAGCTTAAATGCGTCTAGCTCGACGACGTTAAATCGAGCGCTTAATGGGAGGCAACCCATTTTAATAAGTTTTCTTGTTTAGTTGTATTCGTCTTGTATTTTTGGTGTGTAGGTGGAATGTGCTCATGGAGAAAATACTTATGGAGGAGACGAGATGTGCTAGGTTTGGAATGAAGATATATGTTGCACCATTCTTTACAAACTTAAATTTAACACTTGTGTTAATTTAAGTTTGGGGAGAGAGTGTGTGGTGACCATACTTGAATGTTGGAATGCATATACGTCATCACAAGGTAATTGAATGATGATCATTGGTGGAAACTACAAGGGTAAGACTCACCACTTTTTGCAAACTTAATTCTCAACTTGTTTCGATTTAAGTTTGGGGGAATAGTGTGTGGTGTGCCTTACCATTTGTGTAAGCTTGATGTATCATATTGATAGAGTGATTATCTTGATTGTCTTGTGTAAAATTGGGTCAATTTAAAAAAATTTCTCATGAGTTTGGTTATAATTTTAGTTCGTTTGGTTGAGTTGAAGTGCATGATAGTCCTTATTTTTATGACAAATGTTGAGTTAATGGTTGTTGATGAGTTGTTGAGCATAAATAAAGTATAGTGGAAAGCATAAATTGAGCACCGAAGATCAAATCGAGAAGTCATTGTGGATGCGATTCGGAAGCTCATGCCAACAATTTCCATTCTCAAATGTTTAAGGGAGTTCACTCTACATCTTATCTCTTCTACATTGCTTGACATGAATTGATATTGATTTGGATTGTATTGGATTAGCATGTTACTTCATTTGTTTTGTTTTGGGAGGTTTTACTTTTGTATTTTATTTTCAGTTTTTTTTTGCGTTTCTCTTTTTGTTATTTTGGTGTTTTTGTTTGATTTTTCATTGTTTGGATGCGATGGGAAGTTGATCTTTATTGTTCTGGATGTGATTTGATGTGTTGAAACTTTTGATGGATGATTTGATTTATACATGTTATATGTTTGTGTATTGTTTGTTGATTCCTTGATTAGTATGTGATGTTTGTTGCTATTTTATTTCTTGTTGAGGTTTGGTTTGGTGGAATGTTTCGAGAAAGAGTGAGTCATTTTTTAATATGAGCTATGATGCATTGCATGTGATGAGTGATGACAAGCATTATTAATGGTTTCTACTTGTTGAAATTGTGACATGGATTAAATAACTTTTTCAATTTTGAGAAGCATGAAAGGTATTTAGGTTTCTTTTGGTCCAAGCAAAAGCTTGTGAAACTTGAGCCTCAACCGTGATTCCATGGTTAATGCTTGATGAGAGGATCGGTTGAACTTAGACAAACTAGAACTTGCTCATGGACTTTTGGAACAAAGTCCGAATGGTTAAAATTTGCAAAATGATCCTAGGCCATCCTTGATGAATGAGTCATAGCCATAAATTTCCTTAGCTAAAAACATCATCCCTAATAAGCCACTTTGAGCCTATGAGCCTGTTTCTTTGTGATTTAGTACAATACAAGCCTTTAAAACCCATGTGAGCCTTATATATATAACCTAAGTGTGGGTGATTGAGGAGATGATGGTTTACAAGGTTTGATGTGGGAATTGTGCTAGAAAAGAAAGGAAGTGGTGAACAAGTAAGAAAAGGATGAGAAGAGCTCAAGCAATAATGTACATGCGACCTAAAAACAAGAAAAAGGAGCAAACCAACGAAAATGTGCTCATAAAGTTCAAAAGTTAAAAGAAAGAAAGCATGCAAATCAAAAAAAGCTCAAGAAATCCAAGGGATGATAATGGAAGGTTTTGTGAATAAAGATGAAAGTAAAGGAAGCTTGAAAGTGAAGAAGTTGAAGAAAGGAATCATCTCTTTAATTACTTACACTTAATTAGTCACTATTATCCAAAAGTTTCCTACCTTACCAAAGATCTTAAACATCACATCCAAAATTAAAGACCTTTTTGATCACTTATTGAAACTAGGGTACTTGTGAGCATAGTCCATGAGCAAGCCTATGGAGAGTCGGTTTTAACCGGTTGACGAGTGATGATAAAAACCCTACCATAAAGAGTGTTGAGTGAAAATTATAATCTATGAGAGGCTTGGATTGAAAGGGATTTGAGTACTCTAATGTCATTCTTAAGATTGAACTTGTTAATTTTTCATCTTATAAGTTTGATGATGTGGGGGTACTTAATGTGATTTTGTAGTCCTTATTACTTGTGATATGTTGTGGTTTATGTTCGTTAGGTATTTTCCTAGGTGAAAATTACTCCTCTTGTTTATCATTTTTCGTTGTTCGAGGACGAACAATACTTTAAGTTTGGGGGGTTGATCGTAGTCATTTTCACCTAAATTTTAGTGTCTTTATTTGTGTATTTTTAGATGTTTTTATCCATATTTTGTGTTAATTTTGGTGGAGTTATTGTTACTTTGAGGAATGTGGTATAAATTGATAGAATTGTGTAAATGGGTTTAAATATGTGTAAAACAGATCATGAAATGGACAAAAATAGAGTCGAAAGTGAAAGGAAGATGAAAGAACAGACCATGTTGGTACATGGGCCGTGTGCGGAACATGGCCCTGTAACCACTAGTCGTGTAGCATCGTCAGAACTAGCTGCTCGTCCAGGAAGATGGTCGTGTGCTGGTCCGTGGGCCGTGCGTCGCTGCACGCCCCGTGTGCGGAGCACGGTCCTGTAAGATGAAGTCGTGTATTCTCGTCTGAAAATGCTACACGACCATGACCATGGCCGTGCAGCCCAGCTCGAGTCGTGTCCGAAAGCATGAACAACACGCCGAAGTAGGTGTGCCCTACCTTGTGCTGCTGCACGGGCTGTGTAGGTAAAAAATCCTGTGTAATTTTCAGAATGTTTCGGAAGCTTCTAGAAGGTCCATAAGTGATATAAAACCATGATTTGTGCAAAATTTGAAGGGGGAATTCATTGAAGATCGGATTGGAGCAGTTACACACACAAAAACACCACATTTCCTCACACACTAGATTCAAAATCCATCTCTATCATCTAGATCCATCAAACCATCATTTGATTTACATTTTCAATCCATAAAACCTTCATCCCATCTATCCTACCACCATTTGAGAAGATTGGAGCATCAATTGTTAAAGGAGTCGATCAATTGAAGAGGATGAAGGTTTTTCTTACGCAAGGAAAGCAAATCTACTTTTCAATTGTTAATTTTCTTCTTATTACGGCTCAAATGGAGTAAAGCTTGATTTGTAATGAATTAATCACCATGTTTAGTGGCTAGTTTTATAGTAGGGCTAGTCATATGAGTAGTTGAGGGGAAGAGTTAGATATATAAAACTTGAGTAGTGATTTGAATTGATTTGTGGATTTTCTTCTATGATATATCAATCATGTTTCATTTCAATATATGTGTGATTAAATTCTCTATTCATTATATTTGGATGGCCATTCCAATGTTGTGAGTGAAGCTTTAATTGAATCATATATTGAGTTGTGCATGCAAGTTAGTATAAGGGGAGGTAAGACATACACTCCTTAAGCTTAGAACATTCATATAAGGACACTTAAGTAATTGAGTGAAAAGAACCAACTTATGATCATAGTACCTTAAGGGAATTCAGATTAAGACCAATCTTAAAAGACTTAGGCTTGTAAAAGAGTCGAGAAACTAGTTGCCTTGGCCATAGGGACTAGGGGCAAATTTGTGATTGCTTTTAATCCACAAGTTAATGAAAATTACTATGAAGGATTTTGCATATCTAGCTCAAGTCTCAACTATAAGTATGATTAGCCTTGCTCTCTTCTCAAGTGTATTCTACATCCATTCCATCAATCATTTGCTCATTATTTGATCATTTACTTATCTAGTTCACATTCTAGTTATTTGAGTAGGATTTTAAGTATTAGTTTTAATACCAAACCTTCAAACATATTATCTTTACAAAGTATAAATCGATGAATAATTCGGATACTTGCCAATGTTTGCTTTCCCTTGGGATGAAAAATTTATAAATTTTGCACTTGGTCATGCGTATACAACAACGGTAGAGTACACTTGCTCTTGACATTTTACTAAAAATGCGATTAAGTTCCAGTATTCCAATAAAGAAACAAAAATCCTTCATTTTCTGCAAAAAAGTACATCTCACAAATCAAGATATAGTTCATTAACTATGGGTTTCGATTACTCTTATGAGGGATATTGCAATTCTCTAATTATTTGTTGTCTTCTGTATAAGTGGTGCCAAAGCTGCAATGTTTTCTCAGTTTAAGACTCTTGCTTTTGAATAATGAATAGCCTCTGAAATAATAACAAAGACTTACTCCATCCAGTCTACCATCAATTTCTAAGTACAAAAATACTAATTTTTTTGTCATTTCTTCTTCTCTTAACTATACAGTAGGCAAACATTCTTTTTTGTTGTATAAAAATCCATAACAACATGAATATGTATTGATGCTAATTATTTATAGCCATGGCTTCACTGTATCAGTTGTATTTCTTCTTCTCTTAGCTATACATTAGGCAAACATTCTCTTTTTGTTGCATAAAAATCCATAACAATATGAATATATGCTGATGTTAATTATTTATTGCCATGATTCACTGTATCAATTATTCAATCCTTAATCTAAGTCTAGTTTCCATCTACATGTGGACTGATGGTTACATGCACTATAATGCTACTTATTTACATTTGCATGATGGTGATCTCCATTCCAGGCACTATTGGATTCGACTTTCATTGAAAGCAGTCTCCAAGAAGAAACTGGGATAAGAATGGTTGCATTGTTTGATCATGAATAAGTTGGATCTGATTCCGCTCAAGGAGTTGGATCCCCTGTTATGTTGGATGCTTTATCACGAATCACACATTCCTTTGGCAATGACTCAAAGGTAGCATTATGCCCTCACAAATAGAAATTTAAATAAACTCATGCTCGACTCTACTCGAAGTGACATTAGTTTTACGAATAAATAAGCAGCAATGAAGTGTTGAATAATATAAATATAATACTAATGTTCAACTTAGCTTGTGAGCCTATCAAGTCGGGCATTATTAAAGCTTGGACCAAGCTTTACTCAATTAAATTCTAGTCAAGCACAAGTTGCTCGTGAGCCAGTTCAACTCTCTTACACCTCTAAATGAGGATGCCCCAAATTGATTTTTTTTATGTTTAGTAGGACGAGAGAGTGACTAATAAGATCTAATTGAAAATTTATAATTCCAATTGTGCTTATTGTGGAGGAGCAGCAACTACAATATTTGACTTGTACTATAAATGTCAAATGACAGAAGTTGTCATTATCATAGGCTTGATAATAAGTTTATATAATAGCACATTCAGAAATGCCAGCCTACCCTTTTCCAATTACATATCAGGCATATTATTTCATTGAAAAAAGATGATATATAGATTCATAGTTCTAAATCATTTACTGGCACCATAATTGAAACAGAGAAACCTTAATTGTTCAGTGAGAGTGCCAATGCTTCCCAACTTGCTCAGAGTTGACTCAATTATCTAATCTACATTGGTGGGAGAATTATGGAAGCTGATTTCATTGGCTGTAATAATTTCCTTTACATTTAGTGCTCTGGAGATAGCTTGGCCTTCATTTTATTTTGCATTCTCTGCTATTGTATTCATAAAAGTTGATTGTTGCAATAGATACATTCCACTAAATAGAGCTTGGATTTTTGTCTATTTCACCATTGTCATTACAACTTACAAATAAGAGGACGAGTTTAAAGATGTTCCTTTCCATCCATTACAATTGGCTTAGTAACTTAGAAATCTGGCAGTGTAATCTTTCAATAATCCTCATAGGGAGTGAAATTACATGTTGCTAAGATGCCCTACATTGGTTCCACACAAAAGTGTAGAGGGCATATAATTGTGGGTCTACTCTTTACCTCTCACCATAATTATAGGTTAAATTAGGGCTCCCTAGCTTATTCGTTTAGTAATTTGGTTCAACTAGTCTGAATCAGGCAGGCTGCATAACGGGCTACCTGATGGTGGGCACCACAGTTGTCACCCGGATATGGGTCTAGGGGGTTGCCACGTGGGGGTAGGCCTTGGCATCTGGGTTGCCACCTGTAGCGTGCCATGCATGGATTTCCAATTTAAAGGAATGGATTATTATGATGTCCCATATTGGTTCCACGTCAAAGTGTGGAAGGGCTATAACAAGGGTTAAACATTTACCTTTGACGGGTTTTAGGGTTCCCTAGCGTATATATTTTGCACACGGTGATTCAATTAGCATTCCGTAGTTCATCTTAATGTTCAACATATTTTCATTACCATTTTAATTGTAAAATGTTTTCTTTTATATACCCGTATTGGTGGTTTACTTCTTATTAATGATATTTTGTATATGATTCTTCATAGTTGCTGCCAAAAGCAATTCAAAAAAGTTATCTTGTATCTGATGATATGGCCCTTGCGTTGCATCGAAACTATTTGATAAGCGTCATCTGCACTCTGATCCCTTTCAAGATTTCTTGGAATAGTCGAGCAAGTCTTTGATATTGGGAATATGCAATAAAAAAATTCTTTGATTATCAAAATCTTTCTATAATTTCCTTATCAGGAAAAAAACACGAAGAGAACCATCAGCCCAAATTGCACGGAGGACTAGTGATCAAACACAATGCAAACCAAAAATAGGCAACGAATGTTGTAACTTCCTTCTTATTCAAGGAAATCGCAGCTAAGTGCAGTCTTCCTGTACATGTTAGAGACTTTAAATACCTCTCCAAAATTTTGATTTGCGATCTGACACTTAGTTGCAATCCAGGAGTTTGTGGTTCGCAATTATATGCTGTGTGGTTCGACAATCGGTCCAATCTTGGCAAGTGGTGTAGGTGTTCGCACCATTGATGTTGGGGAGCCTCAACTGTCGATGCATAGCATAAGAGAAATGTGTACCGTTGATGATGTGAAGCATTTTTATGAGTATTTTAAAGTGTTCTTCCAAGAGTTCTCACAGCTCGATGTAAAACTTATCGTCGATATCTAGGGTTTCCAACTACGTTTTAGTTTCCTTTTTAATCTATGCATTCAGAAATCTTTATATATTTCTTTTCTTGCTCTGGGAAAGCTCATCTACATTGTCATCAACATGATGAAAGGTTAATTACATGTCATCCTCTTAACTTCCAAATTTATCTTACCAAGTCATAAATTTCATATACTAGTATGACAAAGTCTTATGGAGTAAACAATTGGGTAAAGGGTCATATGTTTCTTTGAATTCTTGCCCAAAGGATTGAGTAAGCCATAAAATATTTTTTTGCTATAAATAAATCTTATTATTATTATTATTTTAATAATTGTACATTTATGTCCTTATGTAGTTATTTTGAAGTATTTTTATGAGTTAATGTCCAAACGTCCAGATGTTAAAATTTTCACTTTTGAACTTCATATCAAAATAAACCCTTTGAAGTTGTAGTATATTTTTAGATTTTAAAATATCAATTGATATAAGGCAAGATCATGGTATGGAAATGTGATACTTCAGGTAACATTATAAAGTAACTTAAATTATTATTGGGTAAAATTTCATTATACTATTATATATATATATATATATTCCATAAATTTAATAATAAATATTTAAATATTCAAAATGACGAAAATATTTTTAACTCGATTTAAAAGCTTAAAACGATTTATAAATGTGTATAATTTAGTCATTTATTTTAATCGAGTTAATAATCGAATCAATACTATAAATGTCAAATTGGTACAATTGAGTCATTTATTTTAATCGAGTCAACAACCGAATCAAGACTATAAATGTCAAATGGGGCATTTTAACGTTTTCATTAAAAATGGGACAAAAAAGAGATTCTTTAAAGAGTGATGTCCGGTGAACCCGGGTGCAAGGGTGTACCAATATGTATACAACTTTTTATTCTATATTGTACACATGTTTCTTAATAATTGTATACTTATTTCACACTTAGTTTTTCTTAAAAAAAATAATGTGTATACTTTTTATTTAATAGTGTATACATATTTTTAATAATTTTATATTTTTTTACATTCAAATTTTCATTAAAAAACTAACACAAAATTCATTAACAAAGTATATACATTTTTGTTTATAATTATATATATTTTTGTTCATAATTGTATATGTTTATTCAAGTGGGTGTACCATATCATTGGGTGCACCCAAGTGCACAGTAGTATTAGGCTTCTTTAAAACATTGTGAATTTTCACTCATTCCCTCATCATATTATAGCAAATAATATTTTGAAATATATTTATCGACAACTTAAAGATATACAATTTCACTTTTAAACCTAACTCATCATTCTTTAGCATGACATACTTTATAATACATTAATTAATACTTTAATTAATTATTACTCTATAATACATTAATTAATACTTTATAATACTTTAATTCTTTAGCATGTCATGTGTCATCCAGATATATTGGATCCATTTGATGAACTGACCAACAGCCTCAGGATAGTCAATTTCCACCTGATTTTAATTATTTACCACCTGATTTGCTTGGACTCTTTGTTGTCCATCTTTACCAGCTTCTACTTTCCTGTTCTTTTCAGCATTGAACTTGTAACAATTCTTCTTGTAATGCCCTGGTTCATGGCAGTGAAAACACTTCCTTCCCTCCTTATCTGAGCTTGACTGTTCAGTTTTATTTCCTTATTTCTTTGAATCAGAATTGCCTTTCTTGTTTCTCTTTTTACCATGATCATTCCTTTTGATCATTAATCCCTCTCCAGATGCTCCCTGCTCTTCAGAAACCTTCTAAAACTCCTTTGTCTTCAAAGCAATTTCAACCTCATCAAGACTTATAGTTTCTCTATTTCCAAATAAGAGTGTGTCCTTGAAGATTTAAAGTACTTTGGAAGGGCAGACAACAATATTGAGGTCTTATCTTCTGTTTCAATTTTAACATCTACATTCTCTAAATCATCCAACACTTTATTAAATTCATCAAGTTGCACCGATATTGATCTATCCTCTACCATCTTGAATGAATATAGTTTCTGCTTTAAAAATAAACAGTTGGCAAGTGACTTTACCATGTATAGATCTTCAAGTTTCTTCCATAAAGACCTTGCAGTTGTCTCCTTCTGCACTTCTCTCAGAGCTTTATCACCAAGACATAAACTATGGCACTCAATGCTCTTTCTTGAGTATCAGCTTCTGCAGTTGCTCTATGGATGTCTGTGCAGTTTCTACAGTCATTGGAGGCTTCTCCTTGATGGCATCTGCAAGTCCTTGCTGTACCAAGATGGCTCTCATCTTGATCTTCCACAGCCCGAAGTTAGATTTCTCTGTAAACCTCTCAATATCAAACTTAGTTGCAACCATGGTGTCAACTTCCTTCAACTACTTCTTGATTCCTTCTTCTGTTGATTGCTTATCTATGGCCTAGCTTCCCACAGACGGCGCAACTTTCTCACGAATGAAGATTCACACTGAGTATTCTATCAACTTACTCTATGAATTCACAATCAAATCTAATTGGAAAAATGAACTAATTACATGAAATAATAACTTTGAACTAGTGTGTGTGTGTGATTGATTGAAGAAGAAGAGAGGGTTTATAGTGGTTCAACTTGTTTTCACAAGCCTACATCCACTGTAAGAGAGAGATCTATTATTGATTGAGAGAATGAATGCGTTACAATGAGATCATGCATAGATTACATCATTATATACATTATATGCATACACAACAAAGTTACAGGACCAATCTGAGTAACCAACTCCACCTGGATTTCCAAGTGGTTAAATGGAATCTTTTCCATTGTAACTGACTCTATCGTACAACCTGTGTGACAAGCTTCACATCCATGTGTAGAACCTTCCATTTCATACACATATGCCACTTATACATCAACTAAAAACTACACTGGTCCCCACTTGCACACTTGATGCTTATTCGTGTTGATTTTGAGCTGATCTTAGCTTGCTGCTGCTGTTGTACTTGTTTTACTTGTACATCATCATCATCCTCAAGCTTTAAATATAAACTCACAACTTCCTAATGTCGATCAAGCACTAGTATGTAGTTTTCATTACACTTTTAATATTTTTAATAAATTTTTTTGTTGGATAACTATCAGTATATATGACTAAAAACAACAGTATACTCACATTTCGATATAGAGGAAGAAAATAATTTATGAAAAAAGCTATGTTACATATGTTCATCTTGTTGAAGAAGTGGACAAATGGAGTTTGTGATCTGGGTTAATAGGCTTCCATTTGTTATGGTCTTAAATGGTATGTAATATGGATTGTTACTGAGAATGCCATGGAGAAATTATGGCTCATCTACTCAAAGCTTCTTCTTTTTTAAATGCGGAATTGAGGTGCTACAATACACTGAAATGAAGAATATCGAAGAGGGCACAGAAGAGTAGTCATTCAAACCATAGCTAGGAATATTGCTTATAAAACAAAGTTGTAAGGAATTAAAGTGTACTAAAATGTAGAAGTCTATCACTCCATGTATCCCGGATTAAATTGCACCTAAGTTTAAGAAAATTTAATTTTTGACAAATTTATTGATTATTTTTTAGGGTAATGTAGATTTTAGATAATAAATACTCCCTCCATCCCACAACAACATATACATTTTTCCATTTTAGTCCGTCCCAAAATAAAGTATACATTTCTATTTTTGGTTGATGTGACCCACACAAAATTATTATTATATCCACATGAACACACACACTACACTAATAGAACTACCCACTATACACTAAATTATTATTTCTCTCACTTCACTACACATTAAAATATTATACTTCTTAATCTCCATGCAAAAAGTAAACGTATACCTTGTTTCGGGACGGAGGGAGTACTTTCTTTGTCCCCGAATTAAATTGAACTAATACAGTAGATACGAAATTTTTGATTATATTGACTTCTAAAAGGTATTGTACTTAATAAGGAGTAAATTATAAAGTACTCCTATGTTATAACGTGTCAGTTGATTGATGTGATGTTTTTTTTAGATTATGAAAGTTTAGGGGATTACTTAAATGACCCAAGTTCACATATGACTCGGGTCAGTTTCATCCGTTAGATTAACTCTCTTTAATTGTAGACCGTTAGATGATCAAATCATTTCTCTCTTTTCTACATGTTCCCTGTGTAACAATAAAATAATATTTTAATATGTCTAATTGGGAAGTATTTTCCTTATTTTACTTTTTGAAAAACACAGGTGACACAATTTTGAGAATTACTATTACAAAATTTGTAGGTGTTAGTATTTTATTGGCTAAGCATTAATATTAATGATTACATATATTAATTAATTTCCTTATTTATAATAATTATTAATCAAAGTTAAATATTAAATTTAAGATATTTAAAATATATAGTAATAGTTTAGTGGATTCTTATTAGTTATATTAAATCAAAAAAAAATCTATATTGTAGAAAAATAAAGTGTGTATTTTAATAACAATTAAACTAATGAAGTATATTATATAAATAATTGTCCATTACTGATTATCTAAAATATTAATATTTATACTCCAAAATAAGATTAATCATAAACTAATTTTACTAACTCCATTATAATTACTAAAATATAAGGCTAATTATACTATGCACCCTGGTGCACCCTAAGATAGGATGCACCTACTTTTAAAAACGTATACAAATATAAATAAAAATATATACAATTATGAATAAAAATGTATACTTCCTTCGTCCCACATAAAAGATTGCACCCCCAACTCCGGCACTAAGATTAAAAAAGGGATAACTTTTAAGGGTATAATGATATTTTTATGTAATATATAAATGATAAAGTATGTTAGGTAGAGATAGTTTTTTTGTAAATAAAGTATATAGGGAAGGGTGGTTGTTTTTTACTTTTTACTTTTTTTGGAATGTGCAAACTTTTGTGGGACAGCCCAAAATGGAAAGTATGTCATCTGAAAGGAGACGGAGGGAGTACAATTTAATTGTTAGTTTTTTAATGAAAATTTGAGTGTAAAAAGATATACAATTATAAAAAAACATGTATACACTATTAAATAAAAAGTTATACACATATGGATACTAGTTTTTTTTAATGAAAAACTTAATGTGAAAAAATATATAATTATTAAAAAACACGTATACAAAATAGAATAACATATATATAAAATAGAATAAAAACTATACACATATGGGTGCACCTAATATCAACTCAAAATATAATAGTATATTTTTAAAAAATATATTTAAGATTAAAAGTAATTAATTCAAATAACATAATTATTATAAATAAAATAATAATATTTATTATTCTTTTAAAAACCGTACTCCAAAATATTTATTATAATTTTATCTATTTTATTTTCTTTTAATATGCCATTCAAAAGAAGCTCAATAAATCCATGGTATGTTGATGTTTAGTAATCTTGAACAATTACAAGGAAAGAAGTTTGAAAGTGAGGAAGTTGAAGAAAAGAATCATATCTTTGATTATCCACACTTGATTAGTCACTATTATCCAAAGTTTCCTACCTTATCAAAGAGCTTAAACATTTCATCCTAAGATAAAGACTTTTTTGATCACTTATTAAAACTAGGGTGGCTTGTGAACATAGTCCATGAGCAAGTCTATGGTGAGTCGGTTCTAATCGGTTGATGAGTGATGTTAAAAACCCTACTCTATAGAGTGTTGAGTGAATTTGATAACCTATGAGAGGCTTGGATTGAAAGAGGTTTGATTACACTTTTGTCATTCTTAAGATTGAACTCGTTAATCTTTCATGTTATAGGTTTGATGATGTAGGGATACTTAATATGATCTTGTAGTCCTTATTACTTATGATGTGTTGTGGTTTATGTTCGCTAGGTGTTTTTCTAGGTGAAAATTACTCCTCTTATTTATCATTTTCATTGTTTGAGGACGAATAACACTTTAAGTTTGGGGGTTGATCGTAGTCATTTTCACCTAAATTATAGTGTCTTTATTTGTTTGGGGGGTGATTATTTTTTAGGGTAATGTAGATTTTAGATAATAAATACTCTCTCCGTCCCACAACAACGTATACATTTTTTCATTTTGGTCCGTCCCAAAACAAAGTATACATTTCCCTTTTTGGTTGATGTGACCCACACAAAATTATTATTATATCCACATGAACACACACACTACACTAATAGAACTATCCACTACACATTAAATTATTATTTCTCTCACTTCACTACACATTAAAATATTATACTTCTTAATCTCCGTGCAAAAAGTAAACTTATACCTTGTTCTGGGACGGAGGGAGTACTTTCTTTGTCCCCGAATTAAATTAAACCAATACGGTAGATACGAAATTTTTGATTATAATGACTTCTAAAAGGTATTGTACTTAATAAGGAGTAAATTATAAAGTACTCCTATGTTATAATGTGTCAGTTGATTGATGTGATGTTTTTTTTAGATTATGAAAGTTTAGGGGAATATTTAACTGACCCAAGTTCACATATGACTCGGGTCAGTTTCATCCGTTAGATTAACTCTCTTTAATTGTAGACCATTAGATGATCAAATCATTTCTCTCTTTTCTACATGTTCCCAGTGTAACAATAAAATAATATTTTAATATATCTAATTGGGAAGTATTTTCCTTATTTTACTTTTTGAAAAATACAGGTGACACAATTTTGAGAATTACTATTACAAAATTTGTAGGTGTTAGTATTTTATTGGCTGGGCATTAATATTATTGATTGCCTATATTAATTAATTTCCTTATTTATAATAATTATTAATCAAAGTTAAATATTAAATTTAAGATAATTAAAATATATAGTAATAGTTTAGTGGATTCTTATTAGTTATATTAAATAAAAAAAATCTATATTGTAGAAAAATGAAGTGTGTATTTTAATAACAATTAAAAAAATTAACTCTATTATATAAATAATTGTCCATTACTGATTATCTAAAATATTAATATTTACACTCCAAAATAAGATTAATCATAAACTAATTTTACTAACTCCATTATAATTACTAAGGTTAATTATACTATGCACCCTGGTGCACCCTAAGATAGGGTGCACTTACTTTTAAAAAAGGTATACAAATATAAATAAAAAAATATATAATTATGAACAAAAATGTATACTCCCTCAGTCCCACACAATAGATTGCACCCCCAATTCCGACACGAAAATTAAGAAAGTGATAACTTTAAGGGTATAATGGTATTTTTATGTAATATATAAATGATAAAGTATGTTAGGTAGAGATGGTTTTTTTGTAAATAAATTGTATAGGGAAGGGTAGTTGTTTTTTACTTTTTGCTTTTTTTGGAATGTGCAAACTTTTGTGGAACAGCCCAAAATGGAATGTGTGTCATCTGAAAGGAAACGGAGGGAGTACAATTTAATTGTTAGTTTTTTTAATAAAAATTTGAGTGTAAAAAGATATACAATTATTAAAAACATGTATACACTATTAAATAAAAAGTTATACACATATGGATGCTAATTATTTTTAATGAAAAACTTAATGTGAAAAAAATATACAATTATTAAGAAACACGTATACAAAATAGAATAACACATGTACAAAATAGAATAAAAAACTATACACATATGGGTGCACCTAATATCAACTCAAAATATAATAGTATATTTTTAAAAAATATATTTAAGCTTAAAAGTAATTAATTCAAATAACATAATTATTATAAATAAAATAATAATATTGATTATTCTTTTAAAAACCGTACTCCAAAATATTTATTATAATTTTATCTATTTTATTTTCTTTTAATATGCCATTCAAAAGAAGCTCAATAAATCCATGGTATGCTGATGTTTAGTATTCTTGAACAATTACAAGGAAAGAAGTTTGAAAGTGAGGAAGTTGAAGAAAAGAATCATATCTTTGATTATCCACACTTGATTAGTCACTATTATCCAAAGTTTCCTACCTTACCAAAGAGCTTAAACATTTCATCCTAAGATAAAGACCTTTTTGATCACTTATTGAAACTAGGGTGGCTTGTGAACATACTCCATGAGCAAGCCTATGGTGAGTCGATTCTAACCGGTTGATGAGTGATGTTAAAAACCCTACTCTATAGAGTGTTGAGTGAATTTGATAACCTATGAGAGGTTTGGATTGAAAGGAGTTTGATTACTCTTTTGTCATTCTTAAGATGGAACTCGTTAATCTTTCATGTTATAGGTTTGATGATGTAGGAATACTTAATATGATCTTGTAGTCCTTATTACTTGTGATGTGTTGTGGTTTATGTTCGTTAGGTGTTTTTCTAGGTGAAAATTACTACTCTTGTTTATCATTTTCATTGTTTGAGGACGAATAACACTTTAAGTTTGGGGGTTGATCGTAGTAATTTTCTCCTAAATTTTAGTGTCTTTATTTGTTTGGGGGATTGATTATTTTTTAGGGTAATGTAGATTTTAGATAATAAATACTCCCTTCGTCCCACAACAACGTATACATTTTTTCATTTTGGTCCGTCCCAAAACAAAGTATACATTTCCCTTTTTGGTTGATGTGACCCACACAAAATTATTATTATATCCACATGAACACACACACTACACTAATAGAACTACCCACTACACATTAAATTATTATTTCTCTCATTTCACTACACATTAAAATATTATACTTCTTAATCTCCGTGCAAAAAGTAAACGTATACCTTGTTCCGGGATGGAGGGAGTACTTTCTTTGTCCCCGAATTAAATTAAACCAATACGGTAGATACGAAATTTTTGATTATATTGACTTCTAAAAGGTATTGTACTTAATAAGGAGTAAATTATAAAGTACTCCTATGTTATAATTTGTCAGTTGATTGACGTGATGTTTTTTTTAGATTATGAAAGTTTAGGGGATTATTTAACTGACCCAAGTTCACATATGACTCGGGTTTGTTTCATCCGTTAGATTAACTCTCTTTAATTGTAGACCGTTAGATGATCAAATCATTTCTCTCTTTTTTACATGTTCCCTGTGTAAAAATAAAATAATATTTTAATATGTCTAATTGGGAAGTATTTTCCTTATTTTACTTTTTGAAAAACACAGGTGACACAATTTTGAGAATTACTATTACAAAATTTGTAGGTGTTAGTATTTTATTGGCTGAGCATTAATATTAATGATTACCTGTATTAATTAATTTCCTTATTTATAATAATTATTAATCAAAGTTAAATATTAAATTTAAGATAATTAAAATATATAGTAATAGTTTAGTGGATTCTAATTAGTTATATTAAATAAAAAAAAATCTATATTGTAGAAAAATGAAGTGTGTATTTTAATAACAATTAAAAAAATTAACTCTATTATATAAATAATTGTCCATTACTGGTTATCTAAAATATTAATATTTACACTCCAAAATAAGATTAATCATAAACTAATTTTACTAACTCCATTATAATTACTAAGGCTAATTATACTATGCACCCTGGTGCACCCTAAGATATGGTGCACCTACTTTTAAAAAACATATACAAATATAAATAAAAATATATACAATTATGACAAAAATGTATACTCCCTCAGTCCCACACAAAAGATTGCACCACCAATTCCGGCATGAAGATTAAGAAAGTGATAACTTTAAGGGTATAATGGTATTTTTATGTAATATATAAATGATAAAGTATGTTAGGTAGAGATGATTTTTTTGTAAATAAAGTGTATAGGGAAGGGTGGTTGTTTTTTACTTTTTGTTTTTTTTGGAATGTGCAAACTTTTGTGGGACAACCCAAAATGAAAAGTGTGTCATCTGAAAGGAGACGGAGGGAGTACAATTTAATTGTTAATTTTTTAATGAAAATTTGAGTGTAAAAAGATATTCAATTATTAAAAACATGTATACACTATTAAATAAAAAGTTATATACATATGGATGCTAGTTTTTTTAATGAAAAAATTAATGTGAAAAAATATATAATTATTAAGAAACACGTATATAAAATAGAATAACATATATACAAAATAGAATAAAAAACTATACACATATGGGTGCACCTAATATCAACTCAAAATATAATAGAATATTTTTAAAAAATAAATTTAAGATTAAAAGTAATTAATTCAAATAACATAATTATTATAAATAAAATGATAATATTGATTATTCTTTTAAAAACCGTACTCCAAAATATTTATTATAATTTTATCTATTTTATTTTCTTTTAATATGCCATTCAAAAGAAGCTCAATAAATCCATGGTATGCTGATGTTTAGTATTCTTGAACAATTACAAGGAAAGAAGTTTGAAAGTGAGGAAGTTGAAGAAAAGAATCATATCTTTGATTATCCACACTTGATTAGTCACTATTATCCAAAGTTTCCTACCTTACCAAAGAGCTTAAACATTTCATCCTAAGATAAAGACCTTTTTGATCACTTATTGAAACTAGGGTGGCTTGTGAACATACTCCATGAGCAAGCCTATGGTGAGTCGATTCTAACCGGTTGATGAGTGATGTTAAAAACCCTACTCTATAGAGTGTTGAGTGAATTTGATAACCTATGAGAGGTTTGGATTGAAAGGAGTTTGATTACTCTTTTGTCATTCTTAAGATGGAACTCGTTAATCTTTCATGTTATAGGTTTGATGATGTAGGAATACTTAATATGATCTTGTAGTCCTTATTACTTGTGATGTGTTGTGGTTTATGTTCGTTAGGTGTTTTTCTAGGTGAAAATTACTACTCTTGTTTATCATTTTCATTGTTTGAGGACGAATAACACTTTAAGTTTGGGGGTTGATCGTAGTAATTTTCTCCTAAATTTTAGTGTCTTTATTTGTTTGGGGGGTTGATTATTTTTTAGGGTAATGTAGATTTTAGATAATAAATACTCCCTTCGTCCCACAACAACGTATACATTTTTTCATTTTGGTCCGTCCCAAAACAAAGTATACATTTCCCTTTTTGGTTGATGTGACCCACACAAAATTATTATTATATCCACATGAACACACACACTACACTAATAGAACTACCCACTACACATTAAATTATTATTTCTCTCATTTCACTACACATTAAAATATTATACTTCTTAATCTCCGTGCAAAAAGTAAACGTATACCTTGTTCCGGGATGGAGGGAGTACTTTCTTTGTCCCCGAATTAAATTAAACCAATACGGTAGATACGAAATTTTTGATTATATTGACTTCTAAAAGGTATTGTACTTAATAAGGAGTAAATTATAAAGTACTCCTATGTTATAATTTGTCAGTTGATTGACGTGATGTTTTTTTTAGATTATGAAAGTTTAGGGGATTATTTAACTGACCCAAGTTCACATATGACTCGGGTTTGTTTCATCCGTTAGATTAACTCTCTTTAATTGTAGACCGTTAGATGATCAAATCATTTCTCTCTTTTTTACATGTTCCCTGTGTAAAAATAAAATAATATTTTAATATGTCTAATTGGGAAGTATTTTCCTTATTTTACTTTTTGAAAAACACAGGTGACACAATTTTTTAGAATTACTATTACAAAATTTGTAGGTGTTAGTATTTTATTGGCTGAGTATTAATATTAATGATTACCTGTATTAATTAATTTCCTTATTTATAATAATTATTAATCAAAGTTAAATATTAAATTTAAGATATTTAAAATATATAGTAATAGTTTAGTGGATTCTTATTAGTTATATTAAATCAAAAAAAAAATCTATATTGTAGAAAAATAAAGTGTGTATTTTAATAACAATTAAACTAATGAAGTATATTATATAAATAATTGTCCATTACTGATCATCTAAAATATTAATATTTATACTCCAAAATAAGATTAATCATAAACTAATTTTACTAACTCCATTACAATTACTAAAATATAAGGCTAATTATACTATGCACCCTAACCTACTTTTAAAAAACGTATACAAATATAAATAAAAATATATACAATTATTAACAAAAATGTATACTCCCTCTGTCCCACACAAAAGATTGCACCCCCAATTCCAGCACGAAGATTAAGAAAGTGATAACTTTTAACGGTATAATGGTATTTTTATATAATATATAAATGATAAAGTATGTTAGGTAGAGATGGTTTTTTTGTAAATAAAGTATATAGGGAAGGGTTGTTGTTTTTTACTATTTGTTTTTTTTGGAATGTGCAAAATTTTGTGGGACAGCCCAAAATGGAAAGTGTGTCATCTCAAAGGAGACGGAGGGAGTACAATTTAATTGTTAGTTTTTTAATGAAAATTTGAGTGTAAAAAGATATACAATTATTAAAAATATGTATATAGTATTAAATAAAATGTTATACACATATGGATGCTAGTTTTTTTAGTGAAAAACTTAATGTGAAAAAAATATATAATTATTAAGAAACACGTATATAAAATAGAATAACATATATACAAAATAGAATAAAAAACTATACACATATGGGTGCACCTAATATCAACTCAAAATATAATAGAATATTTTTAAAAAATAAATTTAAGATTAAAAGTAATTAATTCAAATAACATAATTATTATAAATAAAATGATAATATTGATTATTCTTTTAAAAACCGTACTCCAAAATATTTATTATAATTTTATCTATTTTATTTTCTTTTAATATGCCATTCAAAAGAAGCTCAATAAATCCATGGTATGTTGATGTTTAGTATTCTTGAACAATTACAAGGAAAGAAGTTTGAAAGTGAGGAAGTTGAAGAAAAGAATCATATCTTTGATTATCCACACTTGATTAGTCACTATTATCCAAAGTTTCCTACCTTACCAAAGAGCTTAAACATTTCATCCTAAGATAAAGACCTTTTTGATCACTTATTGAAACTAGGGTGGCTTGTGAACATAGTCCATGAGCAAGCCTATGGTGAGTCGGTTCTAACCGGTTGATGAGTGATGTTAAAAACCCTACTCTATAGAGTGTTGAGTGAATTTGATAACCTATGAGAGGTTTGAATTGAAAGGAGTTTGATTACTCTTTTGTCATTCTTAAGATGGAACTCGTTAATCTTTCATGTTATAGGTTTGATGATGTAGGAATACTTAATATGATCTTGTAGTCCTTATTACTTGTGATGTGTTGTGGTTTATGTTCGTTAGGTGTTTTTCTAGGTGAAAATTACTACTCTTGTTTATCATTTTCATTGTTTGAGGACGAATAACACTTTAAGTTTGGGGGTTGATCGTAGTAATTTTCTCCTAAATTTTAGTGTCTTTATTTGTTTGGGGGGTTGATTATTTTTTAGGGTAATGTAGATTTTAGATAATAAATACTCCCTTCGTCCCACAACAACGTATACATTTTTTCATTTTGGTCCGTCCCAAAACAAAGTATACATTTCCCTTTTTGGTTGATGTGACCCACACAAAATTATTATTATATCCACATGAACACACACACTACACTAATAGAACTACCCACTACACATTAAATTATTATTTCTCTCATTTCACTACACATTAAAATATTATACTTCTTAATCTCCGTGCAAAAAGTAAACGTATACCTTGTTCCGGGATAGAGGGAGTACTTTCTTTGTCCCCGAATTAAATTAAACCAATACGGTAGATACGAAATTTTTGATTATATTGACTTCTAAAAGGTATTGTACTTAATAAGGAGTAAATTATAAAGTACTCCTATGTTATAATTTGTCAGTTGATTGACGTGATGTTTTTTTTAGATTATGAAAGTTTAGGGGATTATTTAACTGACCCAAGTTCACATATGACTCGGGTCTGTTTCATTCGTTAGATTAACTCTCTTTAATTGTAGACCGTTAGATGATCAAATCATTTCTCTCTTTTTTACATGTTCCCTGTGTAAAAATAAAATAATATTTTAATATGTCTAATTGGGAAGTATTTTCCTTATTTTACTTTTTGAAAAACACAGGTGACACAATTTTGAGAATTACTATTACAAAATTTGTAGGTGTTAGTATTTTATTGGCTGAGCATTAATATTAATGATTACCTGTATTAATTAATTTCCTTATTTATAATAATTATTAATCAAAGTTAAATATTAAATTTAAGATATTTAAAATATATAGTAATAGTTTAGTGGATTCTTATTAGTTATATTAAATCAAAAAAAAAATCTATATTGTAGAAAAATAAAGTGTGTATTTTAATAACAATTAAACTAATGAAGTATATTATATAAATAATTGTCCATTACTGATCATCTAAAATATTAATATTTATACTCCAAAATAAGATTAATCATAAATTAATTTTACTAACTCCATTACAATTACTAAAATATAAGGCTAATTATACTATGCACCCTGGTGCACCCTAAGATAGGGTGCACCTACTTTTAAAAAACGTATACAAATATAAATAAAAATATATACAATTATTAACAAAAATGTATACTCCCTCTGTCCCACACAAAAGATTGCACCCTCAATTCCAGCACGAAGATTAAGAAAGTGATAACTTTTAACGGTATAATGGTATTTTTATATAATATATAAATGATAAAGTATGTTAGGTAGAGATGGTTTTTTTGTAAATAAAGTATATAGGGAAGGGTTGTTGTTTTTTACTTTTTGTTTTTTTTGGAATGTGCAAAATTTTGTGGGACAGCCCAAAATGGAAAGTGTGTCATCTCAAAGGAGACGGAGGGAGTACAATTTAATTGTTAGTTTTTTAATGAAAATTTGAGTGTAAAAAGATATACAATTATTAAAAATATGTATATAGTATTAAATAAAATGTTATACACATATGGATGCTAGTTTTTTTAGTGAAAAACTTAATGTGAAAAAAATATATAATTATTAAGAAACACGTATATAAAATAGAATAACATATATACAAAATAGAATAAAAAACTATACACATATGGGTGCACCTAATATCAACTCAAAATATAATAGAATATTTTTAAAAAATAAATTTAAGATTAAAAGTAATTAATTCAAATAACATAATTATTATAAATAAAATGATAATATTGATTATTCTTTTAAAAACCGTACTCCAAAATATTTATTATAATTTTATCTATTTTATTTTCTTTTAATATGCCATTCAAAAGAAGCTCAATAAATCCATGGTATGTTGATGTTTAGTATTCTTCAACAATTACAAGGAAGGAAGTTTGAAAGTGAGGAAGTTGAAGAAAAGAATCATATTTTTGATTATCCACACTTGATTAGTCACTATTATCCAAAGTTTCCTACTTTACCATAGAGCTTAAACATTACATCCTAAGATAAAGACCTTTTTGATCACTTATTGAAACTAGGGTGGCTTGTGAACATAGTCCATGAGCAAGCCTATGGTGAGTCGATTCTAACCGATTGATGAGTGATGTTAAAAACCCTACTCTATAGAGTGTTGAGTGAATTTGATAACCTATGAGAGGCTTGGATTGAGAGGGATTTGATTACTCTTTTGTCATTCTTAAGATTGAACTCGTTAATCTTTCATTTTATAGGTTTGATGATGTAGGATACTTAATATGATCTTGTAGTCCTTATTACTTGTGATGTGTTGTGGTTTATGTTCGTTAGGTGTTTTCT
Organism: Pogostemon cablin; assembly: GCA_023678885.1. Classification (NCBI taxonomy): domain Eukaryota; kingdom Viridiplantae; phylum Streptophyta; class Magnoliopsida; order Lamiales; family Lamiaceae; genus Pogostemon; species Pogostemon cablin. The sequence goes on from CM042963.1 coordinate 29,976,799, forward strand.
AGGTGAAAATTACTCCTCTTGTTTATCATTTTCATTGTTTGAGGACGAATAACACTTTAAGTTTGGGGGTTGATCGTTGTCATTTTCACCTAAATTTTAGGTCTTTATTTGTGGATTTTTGGATGTTTTTATCCGTATTGGTGTAACTTTTGGTGGAGTTTTGTATTGATTAGAAGAGATGTGTATAAGTTGATAAATGTGTGGAAATGAGCTTAAATGTATGTGAAACAAGTAAAAAAAGGAGCAAAATGGAGTTGGGAACTGAAACGAGCTGAAAAGGACTGAAAAACACCCAATTGAGTTGCATGGTCTTACTCTACTTGCAACTCGAGTCGAGTTGAGGGTCGAGTAGGGTCAGAATGTGTCCAGTAGCTCAACTCGAGTTACGATTCCTAACTCGACTTGTAACTTGAGTCGAGTTAGGTGCCGAGAAAAATTCAGTTTCTAACACGAATTAATAGTCGAGAGCTCGAGTTATCTTACTCGAGTCGAGCTGCACCAGGACAAGCCAAGCCGTAGGTCGTGTGAAGCGGAGAAGTTGTCCAGTAGCTCAACTCGAGTTGCAAGACACAACTCGACTTGCAACTCGAGTCGAGCTAGGGTCGAAAAACCGTCCAGTTTGCAGAGCCACGCAACTCGACTTGACAGGCAGTAGCTCGAGTTGGCTACTCGAGTCGAGCTGGGTAAAAAGCAAGAAAAAGACAGAAAATTTCAGAAGCTTCTAGATGGTCCCCGAGGGGTATAAATGCATAATTGGTGCAAAAATTAAGAGGAGAGCCTCATTTGACAGTTATTTTGGAGATCAACACACACACTTTCTCACCACCATTTTCACACACTCCAACCGATCCATCTCTTCCACCCTTCAATTCATCCATCCACTCAACTTGATCTTCATCAATCCATCATCCAATTCATCAATCCACCATTTGAGAAGAGGAAAGCTTCAAGGATTGAAGGAGTTTGCATATTGAAGAGAAGGAGGGTTTCTCCATGAAAGGAAGCCAATCTACTTTTCATTTGTTGATTTTCTTCTTATTTTGGCTCAAATGGAGCAAAGCTTGATTTGTAATGATATAATCACAATGTGTAGTGGCTATTCCTATAGTAGGGCTAATCATATCATTGGTTGAGAAGAATGCTAGATATGCAGGATTTGAGATGTTGAATTGAGTTAATTTTGGACTTCCTTTTATGAATAATAATTCATGTTTCATTTCAATATTTGTGTGATTAAATTCTCTTTTCATGGTATTAGGATGGCCATTCCAATAGTATGATGAGTGATTTAGTTAAATCATATATTAAGATGTGCATGCATGTTAGTGTGAGGGGAGGTAAGACATACCCTTCTTGTGATTAGAACACTCATAGGGGGACACTTAAGAAATTGAGTGAAAAGAATCAACTTATGATCATAGTACCTTAAGGGAATTGAGAGTAAGACAATCTTAGGAGATTTAGACTTGTTAAAGAGTCGAGAACCTAATCACCTTGGCCATAGGGGTTAGGGGTAAAAAGGTGATTGCTTTTAGTCCACAATTAATGAAGTTCAATATCAAGAGTAATGCATATCTAGCAAGATTCTTAACATGAGTATGATTAGCCTTGCTCTCTTCTCAAGTGAATTCTAGCTCCATTCCATTCATCATTTGAGTGTTGTTTGAATCATTAATTTGTTAATTCAAATTCTTAGTTCATTGAGTAGAACAATAATTAGTAGCTTAAATACCAAACCTTCAATCTATCATCCTTACAAAGCATAAATCAATGGAAAATTTGGATACAACCTGGAGTTAACTTTCCCTTGGGACGATATTATTATAAATTTTGTACTTGGTCACGTGTTTACTCGACGATAGAGTCTCTTACTCTTACATATTTTACAAGAAATGCGACTAAGAACATGGCGCTGTTGCCGGAAAAATGTTAAACTTTTGGTTGTAACGAGTTTGAAGTTGCTTAGTTTTGATAAGGATATTTCTTTTATTTGTTTACTTGTCTTAGTTACTTGGAGAACTAATTTGAAAATTCTTGTAGGTACATGCAAACGCGTTCAAGGTCTCAATCTATTGAACCTTTGAACTTGAAATTAGAAGCTACCTTAAGAAGACAAAGACGAGGAGTATTAGAGCCTACGGAAGAAAGTATGGAAGAAGTAAGGGATAATGCAAATATGGTTGATGAAGAAGACAATATGAGAAATTTTCATGGAGTTGATAATGTTAGAGGAGGTTATAATAATTCGAAATTTGTGCCACAAGCTTATGCTCAACAAATGCACTTGCAAAACCAACAAATACAAGTTATTATTCAAAACTTGATGGCACAATAAGAAGTAAGGAATAATCCTCCGGTGGTGCAAAATCAACCCCGTGGAAATGGAAACAATGTAGCGGGAATGAATGTTCGTGATCACTTCCAACCGCAATATGGGAATTATGGAATAGGTCCGCCATTGAATGTGAATAATTTTGAGATCAAGACGGGATTGATCAACATGGTGCAAGCAAATTAATTTGGTGGTGGTGCTATGGAGGATCCGAATGCTCACTTAGCTCAATTTACGGAGTTAACCAATATGATAAAGATAAATAGGGTGAGTGAGGATGTTGTTAAAATGAAACTTTTCTCGTTTTCATTAAGAGATAGAGCTAAGGCTTGGTATCATACTATACCACTAGGATCCTACACCACATGGAGAGAGTTGGCACAAAGGTTCTTGAGCAAGTATTTTTCACCTTCAAAGATGTTGCATCTTAAAGGGTAAATTTTTCAATTCAAGCAATTGTCACTTGAGACATTTAGTGAAGCATGGGACCAATTCAAAGAGATGCTAAAGAAGTGTCCACAACATGGATTCCCCGAGGAATAACAAATAAGATTTTTCTATGTTGGTTTACAGGGAAGTGAGAGGATGCTCATTGATGCTTTGGCGGGAGGTTCGATTTTAGGACAAACTCCGGAAAGAGCAATTACCATATGTGAGGAAGTGACTTTGAATACGAGTCAATGACCTATGGGTCGTGCACTGGGGATGTATGATAGGGAGAGAATTGCTAAGATGGAAGAAGTGTGCTTGCAACAAGTGAAAAATATAGAAATGCCCAAGGAAGATATGACCGACAAGGCGATCACGGAGATATTAAAGAGGATGAACGCTAACATGCAAGTGTCTCCAAATTCGATACCTATGGTGAATCAACAAGTGCTTGCAAGTCCTCAACAAGGTATGTCATTGTCTTTGATGAATCAACAAGTGTTTTCTAATCCTCAACAAGGCATGACAATACCTAATGTGGGTCAATCTTCTCAAAGTTGCCAAATGCCTACATCCATGCCTCAACAAGGTATGTCCTCTAATTTTGGAATTCAAGATACATGGTGACCACCGGAGATGACACTTGAGGAAGTTGCCTTCATGTAAGGAAGGAACTTCCAAAGAAATTATGGTGGTAACTTTCGAAGTCATGGAGGAGGATATCCACAAATGCAAGGAGGATGGGGGCAAGGTAACTTTCAAGAAAATTTTAACCAACCTCGGAGGTATGAGAATTTGTCATATGGGAATCAAGAGAATGCACTTACTCTTCCACCGGGCATCAATCCAGGGAAGAAAGCTCTAAATGGTGAAGGAAGGCCTACAATGGAGGATCAAATAGCTAAGATATTTGATTTCATGAAGTAAGAGAAAGAGGTGAATGAAAAAATGTTTAACTATATGAAGCAAAGAGAAGAGTTGAATGATAATAGATTCAAAGTTTTGGAGACACAAATGAGTCAAATGACAACCGAGTAAGGTGAAATGCATCGTAACGTAAGTTTCCTCCACTACTGTTACTAATCCTAAGGAGCAATGTTTGTATGTTACAGTGTGCAACATGGAAAGTAAAGTGGAGAAAGGGTTGGTGGAAACAACAAACATCGTTTCAAGAGTTGAAGAAGTCCCTTGTGATGAAATCGTGTCAAAAGTGGAGGAGGAAGTTACCATTGATAAAAATTTGTCTTTTGATGATGAAAAGATAATTGGTGAATTCTTGTCTTTGTTGGATGATGAGAATAATTATGATGAAGAGGTGATGTTGAAACAAGATCGTGACATTGTCGAAGTTGAAGCTTTATCAAAGGTTGAAGACCCCGGTAAATTCGTTCTTACTTGTAAAATTAGAAATGGGGAATATTTTAATGCTATGTGTGATCTTGGTGTTATCAAATGAAAAAGAATTGGTGTTATCAAGCAAGAATTTGAAAGGGGGAGATCTTCATTTGAAGCCACCCATTAAGCCTCCGGATGATCGAGATCGAGTGGTAAGTGAAATTTTAAAAGATGAAGAATTAACTAACTTCTTACTTGAATTTGCAGGAAATTTTTCTTCAAAGAGGAACAAGTTTGGGGAAAATCCACATGTTGATTGGAAGGTTGATAAATGGCCTCCAGGATTTAAAAACGTAAGGAAAAGAGGAAATAAAGTGAGTTCAAGTGTTAAAGGAGCAAGAAGTGTGGATAAGAAGGTTGCTAAGAAAATATTTAAAGTGAAGATGAGGCCCGATGGGGTCTATAATTTCTCCGATTGTTAAGAGCTTAAATGCGTCTAGCTCGACGACGTTAAATCGAGCGCTTGATGGAAGGCAACCCACTTTGGTAAGTTTTCTTGTTTAGTTTTGTTTTTCTTTTAAGTTTGGTATGTAGGAGAATTGTGCTCAATGAGAAAAATACATATGGAGAAGACGAGGTGTGCTTGATTAGGAATGAAAATGTATGTCACACCACTCTTTACAAACTTAAATTTAACACTTGTGTTAATTTAAATTTGGGGGGAGAGTGCGTGGTGGTCATACTTGAATTTTGGGAAGTGCACATATGTCATGACAAGGTAACTTCATGAAGATCATTTGAACCTACAAGGGTAAATCCCACCACTTTTTGCAAACTTAATTCTCAAATCTTATTTTGATTTAAGATTGGGGGGAGAGTGCGTGGTGTGACTCACCACTTGAGCGTGTTATAGATTATGATTAATGATTGATTGAGGGATTATCTTGTGTAAAATTGGGTCAATTTTAAAATTTTTCTCATGAGTTTGGTTATAATGTTGGGAATAATTGGTTATGTTGAAGTGCATGATAGTCCTTATTTTTATTACAAGTGTTGAGCTAATGGTTTTTGATGAGTTGTTGAGCATAAATGAAGTAGAGTGGAAGCATGAATTGAGCCCGAAGATCAAATCAAGAAAACATTGTGGATGCAAGTCGGAGGCTCATGCCAATCATTTCTATTCCCAAATGTTTAAGGGAGTTTACTCTACATCTCATCACTTCTAATTGCTTGACAAGAATTGATATTTATTTGGATTGTATTGGATTAGCATGCTACTTCATGTGTTATGTTTGTGGGAGGTTTACTTTCGTAATCTAGGATTTTATTTTCAATTAAGGATGGGATGATTGTTGAGCTTATTTGTTATGGATGATGAGTTGATATGCTTTAATTTCTAGTGATGGATGATTGTGGTCATGCATGTTATGTGCTTTTGTTATAATTTTAGTTTGGTGAGTCTTTTCTTATGTGTATGTGTGAATTCTTATTCTTGTATAGAGATGCTTGGTGGTATATTTTGGGAAGGTGTTAAATATTTTTGAATGTGAGTTATGATGCATTATTTGTGATAGGTGATGGCAAGCATGTTAAGGATTTTTACTAGTCAAAATTGTGACATGGATTATATAATTTGTTCAATTTTGAGAAGCATGAAGGATAATTATGTTTCTTTTTGATCCAAGCAAAAGCTTGTGAGAGTTGAGCCTCAACCGTGCCTCCATGGTTAATCTTTGATGAGAAGACCGGTTGTACTTAGACAAACTAGAACTTGCTCATGGACTATAGGAACGAAGCCCGAATGAGTGAAATTTGTGATATGATCTTAGGCCATCTTTGTTAAATGAAGTCATAGCCATAAAATTCCTTACCAAAAATATTATCCCTAGTTAGCCACTTTGAGCCTATAAGCCTTTTCTTTATGATTTGAGCACAATACAAGCCTTGAAAACCCACTTGAGCCTTATATATGTAACCAATGTGTGGATAATTGAGGATGATGATGGTTTACAAGGGAAGATGTGGAAAAATGTGTAAATAAATGGAAAAAGGATAACTCAAGAAAAATGATGAAAGAGCTCAAGATAAAAAACAAGTGCAACTTCAACAAAAGTGAAAAAAACAAAAGTGAAAAAGGAGCAAAATCCTAAAATATGCTCAAGGAACACAAAAATCAAAGAAAAGAAGTATGCCATTCAAAAGAAGCTCAATAAATCCATGGTATGTTGATGTTAGTATTCTTGAACAATTACAAGGAAGGAAGTTTGAAAGTGAGGAAGTTGAAGAAAAGAATCATATCTTTGATTATCCACACTTGATTAGTCACTATTATCCAAAGTGTCCTACCTTACCAAAGAGCTTAAACATTACATCCTAAGATAAAGACCTTTTTGATCACTTATTGAAATTAGGGTGGCTTGTGAACATAGTCCATGAGCAAGCCTATGGTGAGTCGGTTCTAACCGATTGATGAGTGATGTTAAAAACCATACTCTATAGAGTGTTGAGTGAATTTGATAACCTATGAGAGGCTTGGATTGAAAGGGGTTTGATTACTCTTTTGTCATTCTTAAGATTGAACTCGTTAATCTTTCATGTTATAGGTTTGATGATGTAGGGATACTTAATATGATCTTATAGTCCTTATTACTTGTGATGTATTGTGGTTTATGTTCGTTAGGTGTTTTTTTAGGTTAAAATTCACTACAACATAAGTGACATTACATAACACCATCTTAGTAACACTTTAATTTATTTAACACAAATTGATAACACTTTCTAAGTTATTATATTATTTAACACATTTGTAACATATTTTATATAAGTAACATACATGAGTAACACTTTTCTAAAATGTAACACATGCATATAACACTTTTACATAAATTACACTTTTCAAGTAACACTTTTATATAAGTAACATCATTTTATAACACTTTTGTATGAGTAACATTTGTAGATAACATATTTACAATTAATATATTTATTTATTTACACTTTAATGTAATTTTATTTAATAAGTATACAATTATAGTCTAAATATTAATTAAATATATATATATATAATTTAATTATTAATTTTTAATATAATATATAAATAATATGGGAAAAAAGAACATCCTTCGTTCTGAGAATTTTTTTTTACGTTTGTTAAAATTGTAATTTACAAGGATATTATGATTTTTTTTTAATTTTTTTGTATAAATAAATTATAAAATTTGTTAGATGTGTCAGGTAGAGTTGATTTTTTGTATTAAAATGTATAAAAAAGGGTTGTTATTCTGAATTTTTTTTTCTTAGAAGGTGAGCGAATATTTATATAATAATTTTTTTTTTAAAAATACACATTGGTTTTAGAATTTAAACTTAAGTAATGCACAACAGTGCCTTTTTTCTTTAGATTTTTTTATTATTATAATTCTATTTTTAATGGTATGCATTAAAATGCCAAATTTTACAAAAATATCTTTGACTCGGTTGTTGACTCGAATAAAATACATGACTCGATTGTATATATTTTCATGACTCAATTGTACATATTCATGACTCGACTAAAACTTTTAAATCGAGTCAAGGTTTCGTCATTTTGGACATTTTAACATTTATTACTAAAGTTTGGGCATTTAAAAAATTGTTAAATTCATATGAGCATATAAAAATTTAACTCTTTAAATATTTTGTTGTAATTAATTTTACTTTGTATAAATTAGTTTAATTTTTTTATTTTAATTACTGAATTTATTTATGTAAAATAGAAAATAATGTTGAATTATTTCTAAGTTATTCAAAGCCTTAAAAATGATTCTATCTTAATGTATAATTTAATCAAGGATAATTCATTTAAATAATGTAATCATAATATATTTATTTTTTAAAAAAATATTTTTATATGAAAAAAAAATTAAACATTTTCATGACCAAAAGACAATAATACTCCTTATCTTTGCAAGAAATTATTTGCCGTTCATTAATCAAGAAATGTGTTTCAAGACAATGTATGTACCCTAAGCACATCCACTTTCAACCCTTCAAGCGCGTCACATAGTATCGATCCACAGGGACATTCGCCCGCTCCAACTGCTGAGGTCTAGGATACTATTCGTCAACTGCTGAGATGTGAAGAGAATTCTCTTTGTGTTGTGTAGTAGAGCTTCAATGGAAAAGATGGCATGCTAATGGAAATAGAATGCATCCTCTGTGCATAAAAAGAAAACTATAATCTTCATTGCAGCTTCTTCGATTCCATGAGAGGGTACAGAGAGAACAAATTAGCATTAATATGAATGTGAAAAATTAAGTTTGAGATTGAAAGACAACTTACAAAGGTGAAGGAGTGTGTGGTGATTTCTCAGCATTGTCAAAACCAGCAGCCTGATGTGTAGAGATAATTTGGATCAATGATGGAACCACTTCTACTTCACTATTATCAATAACAACATGCTATTACCTAAGGATAATAGTTTCACTTTAACTTTTTAGATTAAGCTATATATATAAATGGGGAGGGATCTGGGGAATTATGTTTAACAGACAACAAAAATTATGTACTATGCTAGATTATCAACCATCTACAGATATGGAGATCTTGAGAAATAAAAAAAGATTAAACATCAGAAACAGTGATTATTAACATTCCTGTCATAAATCTTTAAACTTACCTCTCATGAACTCTTACTTGTGGACGTCAACAAATCAAAACAAGGGATTGAAATTCAAGAAAGGCATTTGTTAATGTAAAGCAAAAACAGGTTGAAGAAGCTGAAATTATACAGGAAGAAAGCAGCATGTATGTTACGTGAAAAAACAGCAGAAAATGCTAATATTAAAGTGGATAAGTAAGCTCTAGGACTCGGCAATTATTGATCTTGTGAAGTTCATTATTCTTTCCAACACAATTTAAACTGCACGAGTCTCTATGTTATCATCGCATCCAATGGTAAGATTCTTTTTGCTTCTTGTTCTCTTTTACTAATGTGATGTTAGATGAGCTATGGAGTTGGAAAGTTTTTGGTTTTTCTCATTTTGTAGGTCTGAAAATTTTTACAAGACAACTAATAACCGGGAGGATAAAATCCATTATCTAACTGAAGAACAAATCCATCACACTATGGTAATTACTCCCACCTAGAATAAAATCACAAGTCAGTTAAACATGAAGAACGGGGTGATAAGTCTATAAGTATGAACATGTCTTTGAATTTATATGGCTTTAGCCATATAAATTCAACCATGGTACTAAGGTTGAAAAATAATACTTTCTCCATTCTATAATACTTTGCACCGTTTGTTTGTAATTAGAACAATAAAACGGTGCAGAATATTATGGAATGGAAGGAGTACTAATAAATGCATTTAAAAAAGAAATTTCATGATGAATCTTCTTACATATTCTTGCTTACTTCCAACAACATACCAACACATGATATCAAATTCAAACTACATTCCTTATTCTATTTAACAACTTCAAACTTTTCGACCATGAAAGCCGTATTCACATAAATTCTAGTGGCTGTTTTCCTCTGTCCCCATTCAAATACTGCCTATAAACTTGGTAATAATCTGATAGGATCAGTAAGATCACAGTGCCTATAAACACAATCACAAGCTAGTGGTTCCATTTAGATAATAAACACAATCATTTACATGCTGCTATTACATTCTAGCCAAGCAGGTGTGTGGAAAGAAGCAGTTGTGTAGCAGCATGTTGGAAGACAATAACTAACATAGGAAATCAAATTTATACCAATTGGGACCCTCATTCAAACAACCATAAAAATACCAGCATAGCAAACAACCCAACACAAAGTAGAAGCTACAATTCGAACCACAACAAGAAAACCAATAACAGTGTAATTCAGTTAACTATATCAGACACAGATTAAGACTCTCATTACTCCAAATAAGCCCATCACAGGCTGTAGTAACCGAGACACATAATAACCAGCAAAATAACCAGAAAAAAAAGAAAAATTAAACCCAAAAGCAACATAATAAACTACAAAGGGCTTTCCAACCACATTGGCGAATCTCAACAAATTCAAATATGCTGAAAATCCACCAATATAATGAAAAATATAGCAGCAGCTAGAACGTAAAGCATCAACAACCACAATATAAAAACAACAAGGAAGAGTGCCAAAAAGGATTGCCTCAATAAAACCAGTGACTTACGAAAGGGGATTTCAGCTCCAAAGAGGAATTCTTTTTTTTTTTTTTAAAAAAAAAACAGAATTTAAGAAGATATAAAATATGCATACCTGCTTCAGTAAACTGTCATTAATAATATTAAATATCTCATGAGGCATATCTTTTTGGTCGCACATCATCAACGTTGGTGTTGAAAATGGAGTTTACCGGGTTAAAACTGAATCTGAATCACTTGTAAAAAACCTTCATTCAAAATAAAAAAAAAGGGAATCAGTTTCTATTGCATAAAAAGAACATAGTAAAAAAGATTTAACAACTCTTAAGATCTATGATAAGTTGCCTAAATAGCTGATTTCCAACTCTTACTTTGTTACTTTGTGGAGGAAGGGCCAGGACCTACACAGTTAGACAATGACAGAATATAGCTTGGTAAGTTTCAAGCTGTCTCGTCATATAAATTGTTGTATTGAATCGCATATGAAACTTTACAGAGTACTAATAGCAGAGATGATTTACCCCATACTGTGCTTGAGAATGATGACCAGTGGCGGACGAAGGATTTCGATATAGCTTGGTAAGTTTCAAGCTGTTTCGTCATATAAATTGTTGTATTGAATCGCATATGAAACTTTACAGAGTACTAATAGCAGAGATGATTTACCCCATACTGTGCTTGAGAATGATGATGACAATGAAATAAATGATGAAACTAGCACGCATGAAGACGATTCAGATTTGGATGACACTGATATGGACTGGATGGACAATTATTAAGATAATCCAGTTTGCAAGAGTAACATATATTTTGAGACTGCAGCTTTATTATGTCCACAACTTAAATCAAGAAATTCTAAAGGATTTTTTAAAGCTTTTCGTATGAGCAACTTAGTTTTGGTATTGTCTTATTTTGGGTTTGTGTCATGGCAGCTACTAATTAGTTAAATTTGCAGGTAAAAGTATTTGCTGATATGGCACTTATTTTTTGACACAAATCAGGCTGTGACTGACTTTCTGTTTTATGTCATTTTTATGAGATAAATTGGAGGGTTTGGTGAATTTATTTCTGCATTTCGATTTTATAACTAGGAGTTATCTATCTCTTATTTTATTTAATGTCGTTCAGAGAGATTTCTATTTTATAAGATTATATTATGTAAATTATTGACGTTCTGCAGTGATTAATTAGTAATGACTGAGCACCAAAATGCAGAATCCAGAAAGTAAACACTCAATTCTCTAATGCAGACCAATCGGGAGCAGTGCAGAAGGGGATTAAGCATCTGCATTTTTATAGTCACAAATAAATAAGCACTACACTAACAATGACGTTGGGTACAAGCAATTCTCAGCATTATCTTCAAGAACAAGAAGAAATTAAACAAAAAATAAGATCTCAATATTTATCTAACTTCATTATCAAATTCAATTTCAAAAGTGGTATGAGTTACAATTGAAAAATGTGATGTCAATAATATTCTAGGGATATATTTGATTGAGTTTCCCTATTGGATAAATTTTTCTGGTGCCAGTCAAGATGCATTAGGAACTCAACTTACCCTATGATGGACAAAGTCAAAGAAATGTTGACCTGGTGTTCCAGATTTTTCCCACGTTCATCATTATCAACTAAGATATCAAAATTAATAAACAGAAAGTGAAAACCATTACATGTGCAAAAGATTAAGCAAGATAACAAAAGGGTCTTACATTTACAGGCCATGGATAAGAGCACCTCGCAAAGACCCACCTCGCAAGGAGCCATGTGATCGGAGACATTAAGAACTTCAGTCTTTATAGAACTCAATGAAGACCAATTAATGGTTGAATAATGAGACATGAGGTTAACATCGAGCTTTGACGTCAACCAAACTAGATTTCTTAACTGTAACAACCAGACAAACACAACTTTATAGAAGAGGCAAATTAATATAACCTACAAACATGCCCACAAAGAAAGTACAGCACGTAATTATGTGAGCTATAATGAGAGACTATTTTAACAATATCCAAAAGAAATGAGAAAACAAAACTATGAAATAATTTATGTTGATCTTTAAATATAGCAAAACACAAAAACTCCAACGACGAAATAATGCTCCACTGTTGATTCAAAAAGAAATCAAATCCAGCCACAAACTTATGCAGATTGTCCGGAGAACTAAAGTACCAAAAAGCATGTAAAAGTTCATCTAACCTGAAACGATGGTTTTAAAATGATGAATGTGTGGATGTGGTAACAGGGCCAACACATTATACAAGTAACTTCTTAGCATTCACTAAATGTAGCAATATATCATCACATTTAACAAAATATTAAAGTTCAAGATGGAACTACAACTCAACTATTTCAATCAAGACGATTTTGCATACATAAAATTAATATAATTTCCTGCATAGGTGATTAATTTATATAGCGATATGAAACACAAGAGCATAGCTATTCATACTGCTCTTACCACTACACAAAAGACCCAATCATTTAATCGAATTTCCAGTGAAGATAATCATGAGTTTTCGTATACCTGTACTTCAATTGGGACTATATTGTTCTACTGCGCATTGTCACACTCGACATTTGCTAAGAAATTCTAAATCTGCAGATGAAGGACTGTCAGCTCCAGTGAGAATCAACGATTCGCATTCTCGATCTGTTAATTGGTTATTCAAATCAATTAAAATATACGCACTCTGTGCCCAATAGCATTTTAAAAACCCAGCCCACTACTACTGCTTCATAGAAATCGACAATACACCCATCCTTGCATATGTACCAGTCGAGCTGAAGTGCGTACCAATTCATTTGCAGCTTCATGGGCAGACTTCTGTTCTGTGAACTGCGGTCGGTATTCTACCAAAGGGAAATGGGAATTGAAAACTGAGAGCCATCCTTCGATCCTCACCACGCGTGATATTTGATGTCGTTGTCTTGTTGAAGAGAAATAAGAGTGAAAGTACATTTGGAATTTAATTTCCGTTTACTTTTATGTGGAAATGGCAAAAAGTGGTCACTATTGATTAAATGTAATTTTAAGTGGCCACATATGTTATACACAATTTTTTCTAGCCACTTTTAAAGGAATGGGCCAAAATGCCCTTGAGGGGACTCACTTTTCACAATGTGTACAGAATGAGATTCCACACTTTTTGACTAAAGTACCAAATGTACTGTAAAGGAATCGGATTCCTCTTTATTTCTGAATAAAGTGTGGAAGTACAACTACCACTACCTAGTACTCCTATGTAGACATGTGATCCCTCATATCCATACAAATAGTGGAAATGGGGGTGGTCGTCCAACATTTATAAAACAATTTTGTACTAATTATTTTAGAGGTTGAGCATTTGGGAGACCATTCGGGAGCAAATTTCTAGTATTTTTAGAGAAGTGTGAGATTTTGGGGAGCAGCTGTACAAGGTATGTTTAAACTTGTTTTAACAGTTATGAATGCCTTAATTTTATAGTTATTAATGTCCTAATTTTATAATTTTGACATGACTCATGAGTGTATTCTAATTATTCAACGTTTTTATAATAGAATAGAAAAAATTGTATGCCGAGTATAATAATTTTTAACATCCAAAAGTTTTTCTATCTTAAATCTTCACCAGTCATGTTAGATCGTATTTTTTAAGTAATCTTCTCAAAAATTTGTTAAACACTGGTGAGTAGGCCGAACAGGGTGAAGAGCAGTAGGCCGAATAGAACAACTAGGTGGGCCGAATAGAACAACCGCTGGCCGAATAGCCCAAAAATTCTCTTAATTTCATAAACTTAGTAGGCCGAATAGAACAACATTTGTAGGCCGAATAGACAAACTCAATGGGCCGAATAGAACAACTAGGTGGGCCGAATAGAACAACCGCTGGCCGAATAGCCCAAAAATTCTCTTAATTTCAGAAACTTAGTAGGCCGAATAGAACAACATTTGTAGGCCGAATAGACAAACTCTGTGAGCCGAATAGAAAGACGTAGGCCGAATAGAAGAAATAAATTTTCTACGAATTTTTCAAATTTAAAAAATATGTAGGCCGAATAGAACAATTTTAGTAGGCCGAATAGAAGAACCTTTTGGGCCGAATAGAGGAAACATTGGCCGAATAGAAGAAAAAAATACAGAGACTTTTTAAGGTGTGTCAAGGTAGGCCCAATTTTAAAAATAGTGTAGGGCTGGATACATTAATTTGTTGACCGAATAGAATACAATATGAGTACAAATTTTTTAATGTAATAATGTTGCAACTAATTTTCTAATGTTTTAATGTTGATGTCATCAAACTATTCTTGAAAAAATATGCAGATGAGTTATAAAAAAGCTGGGATGTGTTGGGGGTGGAGCTTGGGAAGGGTTGCAATACACAGGTGGAGTGGTGAACTGGTTATTCTTGCCAGATGATAGTCTGTGTTATAGTAGTTTGCTAAAAGAAATTCATGACATAGTACAAGCTGATTTGGGGCACTGGGGTTATGTAGTTCATTCTCTAGTTGATTACGATGGCCGTTTGTCTAAATATAAGATAAAGAATGATGCACGTGTTGCAGAAGTGTTCAACTGTGTTGATGTAGGAATGGTGTATGTGACACTCCGTCCTATCGCGGGTGCAGGGAGTAGTATGGTTTCAGGAATAGGTTATGATGACCGAAGTGGTGGTACGAGTAATGACCCACGTACGAGGGCACATTCTAGTGGGAGGCCTGATTTTGATTTGAATGTGGAGTATAGTTCGGCCTCATAGATGCAGTGTTCTGGTTTTAGAGAATGTCTAGATGTTGAAGCCGATACTGTCGTTCGTGAGGGTGAGGATGATGTAGATGGTTGTAATGATGATGATGACCCAGGGAATAGGACTGTCGAAGAAGGGGATCACATACAGCAGGATACTATTCAGTCTTCTAGCGAAAGCGATGATGGTGCTGAGGAGAGAATACGCCAATTGTATGAAGAAATCTGTGATTACATACGTCAGAGAGGCGGCCCTAGCTTTCTTGAACCGATTAATCATGACTTGCCCCGTCCTGAAATGCAGCTAGAAGAGCTGCGTAGTACACGGCCCAACACCCGTCCTTGGCTGATTTCAGCACGTTTGATTAGTTCTAAACTAAGTATAAGTTCATGCTCTGGCAATAATGGTACCAGTCTGTTTGATTAGGAAAGCAACTTGCTTACGGAAACGCAAGATGTGATCGGGGGTGTTCCAGTTAAAGTCCCTCGCTAATATTCCCTCTACGGTCCTGAGACAGGCCGGTCCGCAACTGGTATCGTCATCTTGTCTGAAACAAACGTCTCTGCGAGCTGGTGTCAACTGGAAAGTGTACGGAACCCCTTCGGACTCAATCTTACGCATCAAAGCTGGCATGACACGTCTGAAAGGTAGAGTCTCCATCATCCGGTGCTCCCTCATGTCGGGCTCGTCATCCCATCTATGCCGGAACTAGTCAAAATAGTAGAAGGACATAGTCTTTGTAATCAGTGCACACGGGTAGTAGTGCGCTGTCGTGTGGACTATGAACAATAGCTGCCAAAAGTAAGTTAAAAGGAATGCATATATTAGATGTATACTACTAGGTCAAAGTAGGAGTTCGTATTTTGTAAATACATCAAGGGTTAGTATAAAATACCACGTCACAATCTAACTATGGCCTCGACCCCCTCCATACTGGCAATCGCCCTTGGGCGTACGCACGAAGATCTGTCAACAAGTCATCACTTATGCTGGCAAATGTCGTTTTGTCATCTTTGAACCGGCTCGTGTGCTAATTCCAAACGGATTGAACTCGGACCTTACACGGTAATTCTATAATATTAGTCTCAAAAAATTAAGTACTAAATTCTATTCAATCCATTGTAATATGCTCATTTACTTATAGAGAATTGCATGTCCATAATGCAGTAGGTGCCAACATCCTGATGAACGTGTACGCCGATGTCAGATGGTCGCTCTGATAATAATCGGAGGTATGCATCCAGGTGCTGAAACATATAGAAATATATTAATAAAAATATGAAATAATGAATCATCCGTAGTTATTAGGTATACACATGCGTGCTATATGATATTACCTGGTCGGAAAACCAAGCACTGGGTCCTCCATCTCAGTGAAAAAGTCATTGCCTACTCCATAACCGAGACCAACGTTGATCCTGAATTCAACAATTCATTAACAACATTCTAAAGTGTTTAAAGTAATATATGAAAACGTCTAAAATATGTTAAATAGCACTTACAGATCACTGCTTTTCATAAGTCGCCGGAACATTTGCCACTGGCGCTCTCGTTCAGTCGTTGTGAATAGAGACTGTAATGCTGCAGTTGGATTTCTTGGCCGCTTAGCACACATCATACCATCTTCAGCAATGCCGGGTGTGTGGGCCATCGGACTGACATGCTCCACCGGTCTAGACGGGGAATGTCTAACCCCTGACCTCGCGCTCGATGGCTCAACTTCAGACAACCGGGTCCGGGAAAGATTAGCTCGAAGACTCCTGATCTCTCCTGTAAGCGCCTGTCGAAACAAATGTGCTGTTTGACGCTCAGACACAATCTGACAAGCAAGCAGGTGTAACAACTCATCCTGCTGATCCAACCGATGAAAGACCCTTTCTTTGAACTCCTGATCATATCCGTGGTCTTCATGATCATCTCCGTAGGCGTCACCCATCCCACTATCATGCCACACTGGGGGCTCATCCACTCCAGCGTCATGATGCTGTTGTCCGTCATGCTCATTTACAAAGTGAGCATGCCAGCTATAATGCATCGGGTCATAAGAACTAGGCTCAGCGTACTTCATCTCCTCTGAAGTGTGTCCACTGTGCTCAGGGCTATGAGTATAGGGAGGTCGGTAAGAATGCTGATCCCAATTTGACGTCCAAGCTGCAGGATCATCCGTACGCTGGCCCTGCCACCGATCATCAACGTCCACACCCAAATAATACTGACGATCCCATGGATTACTAGTGGGATCGTGAGCGGTCTGCTGCTCCAGATGTGAGTACTCAGGCTCCCGAACGACCTTTCGTCTTGGGTTAGAATATGACTTGGTGTATCCCTCCAAAGGATAATCCTCTATGCCAATTCAATACCCCTTTGTACGCTCAATAGCGAGAACACGCGAAAAATCCACCACATCAAGATTCTGATGAAAAAAAAAACCAATACATTTAGATACAGTATCACTGATTTGTCTTCACCTAAATGGATTAAATAATATAATTATACCCGATTAAATAGACTCCTATCGACCCTCTTCACTTTACGAAATACCCATCGAAGGCAAAGTGGCCTTAGATCCACCCTATCGTCAGGGACATGGCCATACCACGCACCAAGGGCAGGTAGACGCTCGTACGTCTAAACCTGTCACACGTAAAGCACTTATGTTAGATAATTAATGTTGCTGAAATTGATAATACACTATAATTTTATGCAATCTACTAAAACACGTACCTGGAGCTCAAATGTGCACCATAAAAGTGGTATCTGTACTTATCGGGGTTTGCTTTAGCTGGAAGTTTGGTCAAAATATTGTCCATAAAGTGCAGCAACGTCATATAACTAACCTGCCCCCAAGGGAACAAATCCCATCTCTGTTCGTCCTCTACTAACTCCCAGACCCAGTTGTCCACACCCACCTTGGTGACATCCAACCCAAGGATAAAATAGTACACCAACAGCACCTTGGCAATTTTAACCGCGTCCTCGGGGCTAACATGTCTAAATCTTCTGCCTTCAAAGTCACTAGCAATCTGACTGACTAATGGTCTCTCGCCCTGACCATAATACCTATCGTAAACCCCATCAATCGAGATCTGATACGATAAATTCGGATCGAACCCGAGTCTATCCCGAAAGCAGAGTCCCATTATCCTCATGAACTCTACCCTGCTAAATATAAGACAATCGTTACCAACCTGAAAATATCTAGCAGTGAGATCGTCCCCACTAAATGTAATCTCCCGCGTCATGAGACTGTGGAGATGAGTATTCGCGTTCCAATCATCATTGAGATCCCAGTAATGACCAAAGCATGATCTCCTAAACATCTCCTCCGCATTACCCCCAACCCTAGTTAACTGTGTACGAATAATTTCCATCACAACTCCTGGTTTGCAGTTATTATGTGTACTGCAGTTCTGGCCCTGCATAGATTGACGCTTCCACTCACCCTGCACAAATAAATTTTTTGCTATATAAGACAGAAAGTCATAATTACGGACAAAATAAGTATAAGTTCATTGCAGCCACTGACCAAATATTTGCACACTCAAACATTTGTTCTATTCGACCTACAGTTCCTTCTATTCGGCCTACAAATTGTTCTATTCGGCCTACCGAAATTGCTCTATTAGCCCTACCAAATATACTCTTATTCTAACCAGCCAACCATTTCCAAAAAAATTCAAAACTCATAAACATTGCTCTATTCGGCCTACACTTCTTCTATTCGGCCTACAGATTTGTTCTATTCGGCCTACAAAAACCTATATTCGGCCAACCAAAATTTTAGACAAATTTTAAAAAATATCCTACCCTTTGCTCTATTCGGTCCACACTTGTTCTATTCGGCCTAAAGATTTGTTCTATTCGGCCTACTAAAAACCTCTATTCGGCCTATCAAAATTTAAAAGAATGTCAAAAAGTAATTACTCCTACACTTTGCTCTATTCGACCTATACTTGTTTTATTCGGCCTAAATATTTGTTCTATTCGGCCTACAAATTTGTTCTATTCGGCCTACTAAAAACCTCTATTCGGCCAATCAAAATTTAAAAAAATTACGAAGTAATTACTCCTACGCTTTGCTCTATTCGGCCTACACTTGTTCTATTCGGCCTAAAGTTTTGTTCTATTCGGTCTACGACAATACCCCTATAAGGCCAACAAAAAGTTCAAAAAAAACACCCCACTGCGGTCTTACATCCTACATGTGATGTATACACAATCAAGTCACATTCAACGCATTACATTTCCAAACCACATGTACGAAACATTATACAAAATTAATTTACATTTTACACATATGAACAAAACCACAAAAAATGTAGTGGAAATATCCTCGAAAAAAGTCCTAAAAATCATTATACACTAATTTAGAGATGTCAATAACACTGCTTATATAGATACCTGAACATTTGTCATTTCCAATGTGTAATGCACCGTGGGAGACCGTAAATGGGGAAGAGAAACCCAGAAATGCACTGTGCTTGATACTGGGACGAAAGGAGAGAAGAAGAGAGAGGATGTTGGACGAAAGATGAGAGAGAAAGAAAGAAAGAAAGAAAGAAAGAAAGAAAGAAAAAAAGGTGAAAATTGATTTAATGATGTACGCCATCAATCCCCATCCAAAATCTTAAATTCAAAATTTAAAAACTTTAAATGTGGTCCACCCTCCCCCCATTTACTGCAGTCAAAACTGACATGATGATGACCCTATTATTTTCGTCCTTTACCTGACAGTTATGAGGGTAATTTGGGGAGTACACTTAAAAGTGGCTAGTAAAAATTAATTTTAAGAGATGTGACTATTTTAAATTGTACTTTGTCAATAGTGGCCATTAAAAAATCGAACCCTAATTTTTCCCTTCAAAATCTTATTCCCGCTTTTTACAATTCCTTTCCCACAAATAAATTAAAGGAAATGTTCAGATGGAGGGAATTATATCTAACAAACTATAAACATTTACGTTTGATTAAATATAAGGGTAATAAGAATACATATATTTATTTTTATACAATTTCTGTTTAATTATAATAATACGGAGTACAAGATATTTTTTATTCATGTCTATAAAAATATTTAATTAACATAATTGATTACTTTGTTATTTTTATTTAGGGACAGTCTTTTTAGATCATCTCACGATAAAAATCATTTTACACTTTCGTAATTATTTATCCTTTTTTATTAAAAATGTTATTAATTTTCTTTTAAAATTTTGTCATTTTTTATTTACATTATAAATTATTAATGAAAATTTTCACTATAATATTATCATTTTTCATCAATTAAATATCACTTTTTAATTAAAATTATATCGCTTTATCGCGCAAATTATTTTTCTAATCTCAAGAGACAACTTAATTAAAAAATGTTAAACTACAACGTATATATAATATTTTAATTAAAATATTAAATTTTCATTTTATACACACTAATTCAATTGTTAACAAGATTTTTAGTTTCAATGCTTTAAAAAAAAACATATAAAGTTACCTAAAACTAAATTAAGGTTTAAATTATGATGGATTATAAGTATTATTCTAAACTACTTATAAAATAAAATTATTATACTCACATTTTGATTACATAAATTATTAAATAAATAACTTCTCATTTCATAATAAACTCTTAATTCATTGATTCCTCCTATTATTACAAACTTGTGTAGACACATATGATTGAACATTTATACATATATATAATCTACTGTAAGGCCGTAATTACTTGAGATGAGTTAACGTGAGACGGGTCGACTCGTTGTTAAATTATATTTGTTATATGGGTAAAGTATTTTAATTTGTAGTTAATGTATATTTTTGAAAGTATTATGAATAATAAATTAAAGTATGTTTTAAAGTGTTATAATATGATTTATTACAATTATACTTTAACTATTAAAAAATATGCTTTACTTATATAACAATTATATATACTTTAAGAACAGATCGACATGTCTCATTATCCGAAGTTCCTCTATAATATTTTAAATAATTTAATAGAAAAAATGTAAATAACCTTGTCGGATTTGAATTAAGGCAAATTGTGGTATGATCTGGGTTCACCTCAAGCCTATGGCTCAAGTTTCGCTCTATTCACAGTTTAGTTGCCTTGTTCGATTAGCTAAAAACCGAAGCGTTCTCAACGACATAAAACTCAACAATAATTATAATAATATTAATTATTACTATTTAATTATATGAATAATTGTTAATGTAAATATAAATATTAAATATATTAATTAAATTAAGGTTCGAGTAGGGTCAGTAAAATTCAATAGGCTCGATAAGACTATTAAAAAGTTGACTCGTTTTGTGTAACAAAGTGAATCGAACTAGTGCTTGAACGATTAATTTTTTAATATACAGAACTCATCTATAGGTTCGTTTCATAATCAAGTCGAGCTTCAACTCGACTTGATAACTAGAGCTAAGGCCGTGTTTGTAATACTTGGATGTGATTAACTGTTGTAAAAAAGATTACTTGGAACACACTGATTTTTTGGTTCGCTTGAATTAAAAAAAAATAATTATTGAGAATTTAATTTTTATATAGAGTTAAAACTGTCATGCTAAATTTTAAATTTATTATTATTATTGTATTAAAAATTATTAGTATATATTAATTATTTCTTTTTAATGTTTCTTAGAAATTTAAGAAATTAAAAAATGAGTAGAAAATAAAATCAGGCAGATTTTTAATGTTGTCTTAAGGAAGTAGGACTTCACAAAAAAGAATGAAAGCTTTCTTGAGTCAAGGAGAGGAACGCGGGAATCCAACTCCTGAAAAAAATTGAGTTTTACCGCGGTTACAGAAATGGCGGGCGAATGGAATTAGGGATTCGTCATTTGCGAGTGGGAGGGAACTGACGGAAGCGATGCATTTTAATTACATTGGCATTTCACAACTGGGTGTTGCAGAATTGGGCGGGTGAGAAATCGACAAAAAAAAGGTAATCTCAGCGATTTTAGTTTTGATTTCCATGTAAAGAAGTCCTAGATTAATTGAAATCCAATCTCATGTGGTTATTTCATATGGTGATTTTACGTAGGATTCTTCAAGAATTGTATTTTCTCTTGGCAATCAGGTATACAGATGTCAAACATCAACTTTTCTTTTCAATGCACGACGCTAATTACCTGTACGATTATACATATTACCTGCATACCCAATGGATGCTGATTGTTAATCCTATGATATGTTTTATAAGTGTTCTTTCTTATGTGTGATTACGGTCGACCCTGCCTAAGCTTGGAATAGGATGTAGACTTAATTTTATTAGTATTGCGCGTTCCCTTTTTCTATCTTTGATATTCCGTTAGAAGTTCATCATAGTTGATTAATGTCTTCTTTTCCCATTTGACAAATTCCTGTCACACATCAGTAGTTGTTGCTTGTCTGTGATATAGAGCTCTTAGTTATTTTCATGTTCATGATTGTTGTATTAATCATCGTACTGTTGATTAAAATGCATTTGAGGTTACCATGACTTAGAAACACATGGCATGTTATGAGTCTTGAGTGTGTGAAGCAATTGTATAACTGCCATCGTACTATTTTACAAGCAATGTTGAACTTCACCATCCTTCTCTTTGATTATCTAATCTCTTTCTTTTCTTTTACTGGGGTTAGGGGAAAGGGCCGACTCCTCCCATCTTTCTCTCCCTCCTTTGATCTCTGATTTGAATAAGAAAGGACGTACTAGGTTTCTAAAAAGCACAGCAAAAGTGAAGATCAGATTGAAAAACTCCATCATTAAACCAATATTCATTAATTCATTTCAAAGATTTCATTTGCGTTTGCTTCTTCACCATGTAATCATACTCAAATGTTGTGCTCCAAAATTAGTTTGTGACTAACATTTATGAGATGAACAGAATCATGTTAGGTTTATCTTCTCAATAATGTTGCTGCTATAATTTGAATGAATCAGATTTAACTCTGTTTCAGTGTCTTATCTGTTTACATATGTTTAGGGAAAAGGTTTTAGTAATTTATTTTAATTCGTACACTTAAGATATGCATGCTATCCGGTGGTTTTTATTTAAATTTAGAATGAATTTCCTAATTCAATCTAGTTCACATGCTCAACAAAAATAATCTACTCGCTGCTGCCTCTTAATAATCCTCATACACCTAGGATGGTATGTCACATATAATTTCATTGTTCATTACATAAATGAGACATTAAGAGCGAACATATCAGCACAAATATGGTATGTTTATGAAAGTTACAGAAATGCGGTCACATATATGTTATTTAATTATCACAAGCATGGCTAGTTACATCTCTATATTATTGTTAGTTGCATTCGGTTGTAGATAGACATATTTTCAACATGATATGTTGGAAATTTTTCGAACTTTACCATTATATAACTAAATTGTTCATGACATCTGGAAATGAAACTTGTATATATGTTGAGTAATATACCGGAATTAATTCTACCGGACACTTTATTGATTTCAGAGTAGCATAGATATTATGGAAGAATATGAGAAACAGAGGTTCACAAAGATTGAAGAAAATAAAAGAAGGATGAAGGAATTAGGGATTGAAGCCCTTGTCTATGGTGTAACAAAGCCCAAGAAGCAAAAGATCAATAAGAAGAAATAAATTGTTACAAATGATACTGAGTTCATACTCCAAGAAGAAGACGGTGATGTGCGCCAGGTAAATCAAGAGCATGACGACAATGAGAAACGAAAATCACTAGAACTTTAAGGTCATCTCATTCAAAGAAGGTTATGCCCATCTACATTAAATATGTAATCATTAATGTTATGTTTCAGATTATGGCTGACAAAGTACCTGATTTTGTTCCCAAACAAAAAACATCCTCTATGTCAATGTCGAGCATCATAAAAATGCACACTCCGAATGGTGAAAAGCAAGAACAGCAGGTGAAAGGAAAAGGTGTTACAAAAAAGGTGGCTCCAACAGGACACGGTCAAACAGAATATTCAAAACAAGTTGGGGATCAGTTACAGCATGCTGAATCTCTAAATAGGGCAACTACAGCGATATCTCTACATGAGAAGGAGAGTAAAAGGAACAGCCCAGCAAAGAAGAGGCAGAATATAGTTGCACCTGGATCACTCAAAGCGTACTCTATGATGAGATCAGAGAAACCTAGTCAAAAAGTGCAAGCAACAAAACTTGCTGTCCTAGAAAACCCCATGCATCTTAGGGATAATTTTACAGTTGAACACTTGATGAAGAATTCAGCAAGGGAAAAAATGAGCTGTTTAGGACAGCAACAATTTAAGGAAAAAGGTGGCGGTATGCGAGGTTTGATTGACGAAGATAAGGATTGTGAAAGCTTGGATGATGTTTTGGAAGAAGAAAATGATTCAACTCCAAAAGGGATTGGAAACAATATAGCTACAAACGATGATGAATCGATTCCCATAGTAGACCATCTGAATGACGAATGTGGTAAGGATAGTATATAATTTATTTAAAAGTGAAGTTTTCTGTCATTTTTTGCTGATTGCGACTTGTGGTAATATATTTTAAATTGCTGGAATTAAGTTTACTACATATTTTTCTAATTTTCTAATGTTGATAATTGTAGTATTGCAAAAGAAGAAAAAAAGAGGACCTAGTCTATGCAGAAATGTCCATGGAAGGTCAATAGATAATCACAAGCTTATCATTTTGAATGAAATGTATCAGCTAATTGGGCCGGACAAGGAAACTTTGGATGAATTATGTCGTTTCTTAGGGTCATTGGCTCGTGAATCTGGTCTTGTCCCTCTAAATATCGTAAACTGACACCAAGTTTCCACCAAGGATGACATTTGGAATTATGTAAAGGTATAGGCATTTTATAATTATATATGTTTTAGTTATTAATTTGCTCTTACAGTACCACTAATTTTCTTTGTATTTTAGTGTTACTTGAATACGATAGCTACGAAATAAAACTTTAAGATATGATTTAACATTTTCTTTACAAAAAATGTAGTCAAAATTTATACTTGAATCCTTGCATTCAGCTATTTTAATCAACTTATTCATATGTTGCAGACAAAGTACATCATTGCAGAGGAAGGGAAGGGCCATGTGCTAAAATCAGTTGCAGATCTATGGCGTAACTATAAGTGCAGAGTAAAAAGCAAACACTACACGACATACACAAACCAAACTGATAGATGGAACAATCGCCCAGATTCGATTCCTGATGACCATTTTGCAGACTTACTAAAGTATTAGGACTTAGAAGTGGTGCACGTAATTGTTGAGACTAGTTAATAAACATAAATTTCTCTCATATTTTCTTATTTTATTATGAATATATATTATAAAACTGTTCAAGATAAATTCATATTCAGCTGCCTACAAAATAAATCTATATTTATTTATAATTGAGTTGTTTTAGCAAATAATTCACTAGAATTACATGCAGGAGATGAGTAAAAAGAGGAAGTAAAGCAGAGATGCTCAAAAGAACAGACCCACCTTAGGTCCTGTTTCCTTTGCAAGAAAGCGTAGTGAGCTGGTAATAACTTATTTGTTATTCGTACATATTATGAGAAAGATTACCTAATGATTTAAGGAATGAAAGTAAATTTATTTTATGCACTACTTGATATATAAGTTATTTACTGAGGACATATTACTATCTGTCCATAGCTCAACACTTTGTGTAATAGGCACTCATGATGAGCATGCCAAATTATAGGGAAAGGATAAGTGAACTACAAGTCTACTAATACGTGTAAATATAGTAGCTATTATTATTGAGTTTATTTAGTTGTTAATGTTTTAGCTTTTTAAAATGTTTTGTGGCTAATTTGCGGCAGGAATAAGTTGAAAAAATGTCAGTGACTGAAGCAACAATGTACAAAGAAATGCACAGAAGGAAAGAAGGAAAAGAATACATAACATCTAATCAACTCGAGGAGGATGACACTGTAAACAAATTTGTTTAATAATTTTAAATATACATAGATATAGAATTTTATACTGACGTTTTATCAAAATTTGTTGAAGGAGGTGCTGATCCAAAGACATGGCAGACTTATGGGCAGGTGTACTAAAAGGGTAAAGGGAGCATCCAATAAGATTGGTATGGTTATTCCAGATGAGTTTCTACAACCAATTAAAACTGAAGTAATGAAAGATACTGTCAATGGAGTTTTGAACCTCTTACGACAAGTTCTTCCTTCTGATATGCTTGCCAGCATCACTCCATCCATTGAGGATCCATCAAACTATCAACACAACGGAGAATCTTCTAAAAATATTGATGACATGGAGCTATGCTAGGTAATTGATTGTGGATATGTCAAAGTGAAACTTTTGAAATTTCTATTTTCACAGTTTATGACCACTAGAATTTTTAATATATGTTGCTGCAATATAAATATAATTGTGAATTGTTTTGTTTGGGGAGTTTACTTATTATGGGGCTCCAATTTATGTTCATGATTAATTTATATATGTTAAGTTGAAATTGTAGGTGTTAAGCTTTCATTTTGTTCCTTTTTGAAGTATGTACTTGCAGACATGACATCATAATAATATTGAATGACGTGTCGCTGCGTTTACTGTATTTTAATAGTTGTTACTGCGTTAATTCCTGAGAATCAGAGTTAAGGAATTTACGTATTGTTGCGTTTAACCTCAAATGTTGCTGCATAGGCCATATGGTATTTATGTGTTCAAGTTACATAGTTTTTTCTTTGATTAGAACTAGAGCATCTGATTTTTCATTGTATTATGTCATTGTTCATATCTAATTATGCACTGTGAAAAAATCATAACTATTACTTGTGCTTGTTTGGGAAATTAAACACATAATTGGATGTGATAACTACTTAATTGTGCTATTCTTATATGAAATTTTGAGCTTCAATCTCTTTTGTGAATTAATTTTAGTAACGTGGCATGTGATACGTTACATACGTATGAATTTGAATAGTTTTTATTTTGACCGGAGATAATTTAAGCGGAAATATTTGAAAGGATTCTCTATAGCTTATATAAATGTTGTTCTTGTTTTCAGAGAAGTGAAGACAAAGGTGATGATGACAGTCAGGATGATGACTTTGACAATGTTGATGTGTGATTTTGGAATCAAAGATCAAGATGAAGACCACTTATTAGGGTTTCTTTCATTTCGTTTCTTTGAGTTTTTGTCAAACTTAATTTTAGGTGTGTGGATATATAACTATGTACTTCATCATAGTACACGAATTTAAATAATATTGCATATTTACCTTACTTTGCAATTATTTAGACTTTAGTAATTATTTAGATTTTAGTAATGGTATCTTTTAATATATGTAGTGAATTAATTTTATTACAAATAATAATAATAATATAATTATTATTAATAAATTATTGGCATAATTTATAATTAAATAATAAATATAATTATTAATATTTAGTAAAAGTATTATTTAATATAATAATAATAATAATAATGCATAAATACCTCAAGTGTTAATATATGTGTTACATAAATAATTTGTACAAGTGTTACATGTTTTCGTAAAAGTGATGAAATTATTGAGTAACTAATGTTACATTATATTCATAAGTGTTAGCAAAATAATATTGTTAATGTTACATTATATTTAAAAGTGTTATCAAAATAATATAATTAGTGTTATATTAAATTTAAAAGTGTTAGCAAAACAATATAATTAATGTTATTATATTTAAAAGTGTTAAAAAAATAATGTATATAATGTTATCTTTGTATTTAAAAGTATTAACGAAATAATGTTACATTAGGGTAAAAAAATATTACATTAAATATATTGGTAACATTTTTTAAAGTGTTATAGAAAAATGTTAAAATTGATATTAGATGTTATCATAAACAAAGAAAGTGTAACATTAGACTTTAGATAACAGGGGCAATAGCGACACCACAAAAAGTGTTATTTATGCCCTATAATAACATTTTTTAATTGTTAAGTAATATTTTTTGGGTGTTATGTAATAGCACTTATGTTGTAGTACTCCTCTTGTTTATCATTTTCATTGTTTGAGGACAAACAACACTTTAAGTTTGGGGGGTTGATCGTTGTCATTTTCACCTAGATTTTAGTGTCTTTATTTGTAAATTTTTGGATGTTTTTATCCGTATTGGTGTAACTTTTGGTGGAATTTTGTGTTAATTAGGAGAGATGTGTATAGGTTGATAAATGTGTGGAAATGAGCTTAAATGTATGTGAAACAGGTAAAAAAAAGGAGCAAAACAGAGTCAGGAGCTGAAACGAGCTGAAACGGGCTGAAAAACACCCAACTCGAGTTGTATGGTCTTACTCTACTTGCAACTCGAGTCGAGTTGAGGGTCGAGTAGGGTCAGAATGTGTCCAGTAGCTCAACTCGAGTTGTGATGTCCAACTCGACTTGAAACTCGAGTCGAGTTAGGTGCCGAGAAAAATTTAGTTCCTGACACGAGTTAACAGGCGAGAGCTCGAGTTATCTTACTCGAGTCGAGCTACACCAGGACAAGTCGAGCCGTAGGTCGTGCAGAGCAGAGAAGTTGTCCAGTAGCTCAACTCGAGTTGCAAGACTCAACTCGACTTGTAACTCGAGTCGAGCTAGGACCGAAAAATCGTCCAGTTTGCAGAACCACACAACTCGACTTGACAGACAGTAGCTCGAGTTGGCTACTTGAGTCGAGTTGGGTAAAAAGCAGAAAAAAGACAGAAAATTCCAGAAGCTTCTAGAAGGTCCCCAAGGGGTATAAATGCATAATTGATGCGAAAATTAAGAGAAGAGCCTCATTTGACAGTTATTTTGGAGATCAACACACACACACTTTCTCACCACCATTTCACACACTCCAACCGATCCATCTCTTCCACCATTCAATTCATCCATCCACTCAACTTGATCTTCATCAATCCATCATCCAATCCATCTATCCACCATTTGAGAAGAGGAAAGCTTTAAGGATTGAAGGAGTTAGCATATTGAAGAGAAGGAGGGTTTCTCCATGAAAGGGAAGCCAATCTACTTTTCATTTGTTGATTTTCTTCTTATTTTGGCTCAAATGGAGCAAAGCTTGATTTGTAATGATATAATCACAATGTGTAGTGGCTAGTCCTATAGTAGGGCTAATCATATGATTGGTTGAGAAGAATGCTAGATATGTAGGATTTGAGATGTTGAATTGAGTTAATTTTGGACTTCCTTTTATTATTAATAATTCATGTTTCATTTCAATATTTGTATGATTAAATTCTCTTTTTATGGTATTAGGATGGTCATTCCAATAGTATGATGAGTGGTTTAATTGAATCATATATTAAGATGTGCATGCAAGTTAGTGTGAGGGGAGGTAAGCCATACCCTTCTTGTGCTTAGAACACTCATAAGGAGACACTTAAGAAATTGAGTGAAAAGAACCAACTTATGATCATAGTACCTTAAGGGAATTGAGAGTAAGACAATCTTAGGAGATTTAGACTTGTTAAAGAGTCGAGAACCTAATCACCTTAGCCATAGGGGTTAGGGGTAAAAACGTGATTGCTTTTAGTCTACAATTAATGAAGTCCAATATCAAGAGTTATGCATATCTAGCTAGATTCTTAACCATGAGTATGATTAGCATTGCTCTCTTCTCAAGTGAATTCTACCTCTATTCCATTCATCATTTGTGTGTTGTTTGAATCATTACTTTGTTAATTCAAATTCTTAGTTCATTGAGTAGAACAATAATTAGTAGCTTAAATACCAAACCTTCAATCTATCATCCTTACAAAGCATAAATCAATGGAAAATCTGGATATAACCTAGAGTTAACTTTCCCTTGGGATGACATTATTATAAATTTTGTACTTGGTCACGCGTTTACTCGATGATAGAGTCTCTTACTCTTACATATTTTTACAAGAAATGCGTCTAAAAACAGTATCCAACCTTAAATCTAGATCATCAATTCAAAACAACTTAACCTTCAAAACCTAGCGCTATCCAAGAAGTACTAGCCCATGGTGTTACAAGCTACATACATGGTTAGGTATGAAAGCATATTATCCAAAATTAAGAAAGAAAGAGTAAGAAAAACCCTAAATATGGCGTGATTCTCCGTTCTCTCCCACGTGATTCTGAACCTCCTCGTTCTCCTTTTCAAGTAAGCAATACTGATGAATTCTCCGGGATGGGTGGATGGGACAGTGAATTGTGAAAAGGTGTGTAGAGTTAGGGTTTGAAACACTCCAAAGACTCCTTTTATATTTGAGTACTGATCCTTCACGAATTCTGACTTAAAAGTGGGTTTTTTCATGTTAAAAACATGAACGGGCCAAAAAAATGACAAAACTGGGCCTGACAGACAATTGGCACGAGTCGTGCCACTTCCTGCACGAGTCGTGCGGGCGCCATGCTGTGCAGATTCCTTGGCGCTTCTCGGCGGCATGACGCATGCATCTCGACAGCACCCGGCGCTCGTGCTCGGCAGCTCTCGACGGCATGGCTCGGTAGCATGAGTCGTGCATCTCGGCAGCATGGGTGATCGTGCTTGACAGACCTCGGCAGTGCTTGTGGCATGACCAGGCGTGCCGTGCGGCACGACCTACTCCTCCAGCCGGCACGAGTCGTGCCGACTTCTCTTCTTCCGACTTCACTTCTGACTTCGTTTCTGACTTCTGCTTTTGCTCTTTTTACCTAGTTTTCCACCTAAAAACACGAAATAACACCTCACATGTATCTGAAATACAAATTCATACAATTCAACCACAAGATGCTCAAATATGGATATAAATACCCCAAAACGGTGCTAAATCGGACCCTAAAACACGCAGATTTCACACTAATCAAATTTCCAAATTTAAGATATTGTTCATCCCCGAACAACAAAAAAGAACAAAGAAGAAGAAAAATAGTGTGTAAATCTAAGGGAAAACAAGGAATATGACAACTAGGCCATTCAAAATACAATCGTCATCTACTCCAGTCATGCACCCTCATCACACATGTAATAATCCATTCATAGCATACAAGTTAAGACAATTACTATCACTTACGATGCTCCATCGACTTATTCTCACGGGAAGTATATCATTCTCGGTCAAGTTTAAAAGATGTACACTTATACGCTCAAAGTCAATTCAACTGCATGCGTAACCATAAGCTTGCCAAACGTCTCAAAC
This sequence comes from Pogostemon cablin, assembly GCA_023678885.1. Lineage (NCBI taxonomy): Eukaryota > Viridiplantae > Streptophyta > Magnoliopsida > Lamiales > Lamiaceae > Pogostemon > Pogostemon cablin. The sequence goes on from CM042963.1 coordinate 30,007,881, forward strand.
TCTCCACCACTTAAGTATGACTCGACAATGGGATCAAAAAGGACTTTACTTAGGATATAATGTTGGCTCTTTGGTAAGGGTAGGAAACATATGGATAAAGTGACTCAATTAGTAGATAATTAAAACTGGAGATTTTTTTTACTGCAGATTTTTACACTTCAAGGCTATCCAGCTTCATGCTCTTCTAATTTTCTCTTCTCTCTTTTTCCTTCAAGCTTCAACATAGTTTTTTTCCTTCCTTCTTTTTCTTGAGGTACCAGTTTCGGGAACTACCTCTTCCTATATCTCTCGGGGTACCAGTTTCAGGCACTATCCCTAAACAACTTATTTTTAAGCTCATAATAACTTGTATAGCTCCAAATATTTTATTCCGTCCAAACTCCATCAAAATCAACTTCACACACTTCGACAACATTTAATTCTTCACTAAATATAAGAATGTAAGACTCAAATAGGATATCAAAGTGGCTATCTTCGTAGGTTGCCAAAGAAATAAGACTTTTAGGCTCAAAAGGGCTAACTACGGATATATAATTATTTGGTAGGAAATTATTTGGCAAAGTGACTCATAAAAATCAAAGATGGCCTAAAATCAACTCCCATTATGTAACATAACATGCGGTCTCAAGTAAGATAAGAGACAAGTTCTAGAATACACACACAAGAATGATACTCACTAGAAAGAAACATCATGTGTTTATGTACATGATCTAAAAGCTCAAAATCTCACATGTATTTTTAACAAGTAACAGAGCACTCTTCATGATAAGTAATATCTCACAAGTACACATAGAACTTCATACCACAATATAACTTAAGTACACTTCCTTCATCAATCTCAAGAGCATATGAATTTCTGGCAGAAATCTAACAAATAAACTCATAATAAGCACACACCCAGAAACTCAAATAAAGTACCTCAACTATTAGATAATAAACTCAACACAATACTCCCCACAAATATCCAACAATACAAATCAAGAATAAGATAATACATAGAAGAGACAAATACATCAGAAATAACCCTATCGAACTATCACTCTGCTCAAAGCCTAAATAGAAAATAGAAATAAGGTGAAGAGATAGAATGATACAACCTCGACAAACAAGGCTGTGTAAAACAAGGGCTATATACTCCATCAATCATGTCGATCTCGGCGCTCTCAGACTTCATCTCTCAAGCTTCGGATCTCTCTCTGTGTCTCCCTCCGGGAACGTCTGACTCGGAACAACACTCGAAATTGCTCATTATTCGAGCGCCTGATGGAGTTAAACTGATCATTGACGTATCGAAACATCTCTCCCCACGGATCTTGCATACCTGGAACATAATAAGAATGGTAGTCAGGGGGTACGAGACCAGCAGAAGTGCTTGGTCCTCCATACTGGGCTCCAGATGGAGTCGTAGATGTCCCCGGTGCAAATGGATCTTGTGCTACTCCAGATGAACCGCCTTGATAATACCTACTAGCAGGATACTTTGAGTCATGTCTCCCAAAAAGATCCGGCGTGTCCTCCTCATTCAGCCTCATCTCATCCTCATCCTCAACATACTCAACAAAATCAACATCGGTCTGAGCTTGGGGATTTGCTGCTCTCTCATTGTGCTCCCTGATAACCTTCTTCCAGTCTCTATTTTTGGAAAAGACAGATGAGACATGGGTGTGCAAATAAGACTTGCAATCAAAGTTCTCTTCATTAGCCAATGTCGTCAACTTCTCACATGGGAGTGGTATAGAAAGGTTGTCATGCTTGTAGAAAAGCTGGCCATCTCTCTCATACAAGATGCGTGCATTCTTCAAAGCTCGCTCGTTTATATCAGGCACTTTCTTATCAACTAGCTTCATCCCATCAATGCGCACTACTTTGATCTCAGCTATCTGGGTGATAATACCACCCATCATCACAGACTGAGTCTCTCCTCCAACAAAGTGAAAGAGCTGCTCCATAATCAATGTAGCCAAGTCAAAATATCTCTCCTCACACATGCATCAAAGTACATAGAGCTCCTCTAGTCTGATTTAACCCTCCTCATGTCGAGCAAATATAGTATTTGATAGGACTCTTTTTATGTACCTGAGAACCGGGCTGATGATGCATGTGGACTTAGACTCCCTAGGCACAAAAGCCTCATCTTTTCCTGAAATCTTTCTCCAGAATGCATCCTTGTCAAATGCGACGTTTATCTCATCACTAGCATCGTACGGAGATCCAAATCCCATGTTCAGCCTTTTCTTGTCATAATCTCTTTACTTCCTCTCAATGTAAACGTACAACCACTTGGCAGTCTGTCATCAGCCTCTCGATAGACATCATACGACATGAAAAACTCCATAGTCAGTGTATAAGTGGTGGGTCTCCGAGCATTCATAAACTCAAGAATGCCCACTCTCTCGAAAAGGATGTCTACATCATGCTTGATGCCAATCCTGACCATGGTCTCCTCGTCATGATAGCGCGTACGCACTATCCTACGCTCCAAGTGGGTATACTCTTCTATATTCTCCTTCCATTCGGGGTAGTAAATCCCAAGATGATGAGGGGAAGTTTTATTCTTTCTAATCCGAGCTATCTCATTTTGCTTTTGCTCATCCGTCCATTCATCACCCATTTTATATCCTACAAAAATTACAAGTAAGATGCATGCAATAATTCCAAACACAAATAATGCATCTTCACTTGACTCAATTTTAAACTAAGTAAGAATATCAAAAATCACTCCACATGAAATCAACATGTTATGTATATTCTTTTGATTCCTAGTTAAATCATGCCAAAACAGTCCATGAACAACACACTAATAGTACTATTCACGTTTTAAAGCTAATAGGAATAAGGAATTCCAAAAATACAACTCACATGTCAACTTTCAAACAAAACTAGCATGCTTTTACATATACATATCACAAAATAATACCCTAACATGCATGTACTAGTTTCTATCCTCAACAAATATCAAATACCAACAATTGAGGTCCTAAGGGTATCAACTATTCAACACAAAACCACCAATCAAGTCAAGAATTTCGAATTTTGAAGCAAAACAGTATGCTCACAATGTGTTCGACAAATTGCCTCAAAGAAAAAGTACTTCCAAATTCAACATTTCCACTTGAATCAACTTACCCATGCTCCAAATATATACATACTTGAAAATCAAAGCAAAAGGAAGAATAAATCGTACCTTATTGGAGAAAGATTGAAAATCTGGCAACTTAGCAAATTTCCCAAATTTTTGCTTCAAAACCCTAATTTCTCCCCCTCAAATACTCAATCTAAGTGTAAAAAATGCATTTAGAGTGTGTGGGAAGTGTAGTGGTGATTTTTGGACACGAAAATGACAAAAATTTGGTGGTGAGCGACGAACAGTGTGCGCGGGTGTGAGAAGAATGAGCACACTGTTCAAAATTTTGAATTTTTAAACTTACCTAGATGTTGGCACGACCCCAGCATGACTCGTGCCGCCTTATTGCACGACTCATGCTGCCTTACCTGCGCCAACCTCCGCGCGCTTCTGCCCCACATGGCACAACTCGTGCCGCATTTTCTCGGCGATCGTGCGGGAGCCTCCTGCCAGTTGTGCCGCCCTTCCAGCATTCATGCTGGGCGGCATACATACTCCTCTCTGCCCATCCTGCACGGCACAACCCGTGCTCTAATTCGGTACGAGTCGTGCCACTCTTCATTGTATATCTAGGCACTTTTTCAAACTTTCTCACCTATTTCTTCGAATTTTCATCCAATTTAAGCTCAAATACACTTAATTCATCAGTAATATCATCAGGAAAACTAAAAAATTCAACCAAAAATTAATCACACCAAATCTAGGAAAAATAAACATGACAAAACAAAACACTTGGATAGTTGCAAAAAAAATTCAAAAATCCGAAATAAATTCCGAAAATTCTAAAAAAAATCAACCTCCAATCATCACACACAAGTGAAAGAAAACTTACCTCGGTACTTCAAGACATTGGGATGCACGTCAACCCCCCAAACTTAGTTCAAACTAAGTGAGAAACTAAGTTTGCAAATAGTGAATACCATAGATGAAGAAGCACCTAATAAAATTTCCTACACCAAACAAAAATATTAAAGTAATAAAACAGAAGGATAAGCCCCCAACAAGCGCTCCTGTTTAATGTCAGAGAGTCACGATGGAATGCTCTTATTTAACGTCGTAGAGCTCGACGAAATGCTAATTACTAGAGGTAATCAACAAAAAGGACTTTCTTATCCAGTGGCGAACTATAATGCTTCATCCGATGCCCATTATCCACGAAACTATTTCCATCCTTATCCAACAACTCATATGTACCTCCACCAATAACTTTATGTACCACGAATGGCCCCATCCATTTAGACTTTAACTTTCCAGGAAAAAGTCTAAGTCTAGTATTGAACAAGAAGACTTCATTCTTCTCACAGAACTTCTTAAAACGAATCTTTTCATCATGCCACTTCTTTATTTTCTCCTTGCTGATCCGTGAGTTCTCATAAACTCTATTCCTAAACTCTTCAAGTGTGTTCATTTGAGTCATCCTCAGGCCACTCATTTCTTGCATATCCAAATTCAACTTCCTCACCGCCCAAAATGCCTTATGTTCAATCTCCACAGGAACGTGGCATGCTTTTTGTTGGGTGTTTTCTCAACACACAATTTTAATCCCCAAGTATGAAGGATACCAATTGTAGTTTCGAAGGTGACCAAGTTAAATATCGAATCCACGGGACGGATAAATATTACTTTAGTTATTTTCTAGCAATTATGACTATGTTGAGAATTGTAATTGTTAGTTTTTTAAACTAAGCAACAATTAAAATAGCAAATCAATAACAAGAATAAGAGAAGAGTTGTTGTGATCAAATAGATGATAGGTAGTTCGTCAGGCCATCCAGTTTCATTCGTTAATTCATACTTTCGTGTGTCGATGTCCGACTCTGCCTTGTGGTTTATGAACGCATCGCTAGACCATGCAAATCTACTCTATAGACACAAATAGATAAGCTTTTGACACGTGTGAGTATCCTCAGAGCAAGATGTATACTTTACCCCCCTTTCTAGGTACTATCATAATCAATTATTTCCCGTGCACTTAGTACTCTAACCCGATTTGATCTTTCTTTTTAGGTACTATAAAGTTATACTCTTAATCCTACTTGTTAACCCGAATTCAATTCAATTAACAAACATTTATATAAGACGGTTCTAATAAAACCTCGGAATCCCTTCACTTAGAATTATAACAATAAACCCTGCTTATTAGTGAACACACTCAATCAATAACCATGTTATGCATTCAGACTCTACACAACGATTATTGATGCACAAAACAATAATGAGTATGGATTAAAAACGCACAATCTTAGATAAAATAAACCACAAGTAGTGTTGTACGGAGTATACACACGAAATACAAATCAACTCATTAAACCTTCATAACCCTAGAACTACCGAAGTTGCTCTAGCCCATGATTGATCTAGGAGCAATCATGGTTAGATGGACCAATCTTACTTGAATCTCCAGCGGAACCTCTGTCACAACTCCTCCTAGTCTTCTTTTGTGCTTCACGTTCTTACGCTCTCTAAAACTCTCTTGTATTGTGTTGTTGTCTTGTTGTCTTCTTCTCTGACTGCATGAGCCTCCTTTTATACTTGTAATCACGTCTCTAGGGCTTGGAATGGGCTTTTCAAGTGATCAAACGCGTTTTGGCCTCGAAAATCTGGATAAGGTAAGTTTCTGCACGATGGTTCGACCTCAGCAAATAGGTCAAACCACTGACCGCAGGTCGAACCACAAGTCGAACCCACCTACTGGAAGTATTCTGCACTTGGTTCGACTTCTTGTACAGGTCGAACCACTCTGTCTTGGTCGAACCGCAGGTCGAACCACGCTACTGGAAAATTTTTGCTCTCGATTCGACCAACCGTCAGGTCGAACCCCCAACGTCATGATCGAATCAACTTTCTCGCGAACTGGTTCGACCATGGTTCGACCTGATAGACAGGTCGAACCCCTCGAGTCGTGGTCGAACCCCTCTTTTGCTGCTTTGCATTGCTGGTTCGACCTGCTGGAGAGGTCGAACCCTCCTCCAACAGGTCGAACCCACCTCTCTCCTTGGCGGTTCGCATGGTCTCGACTTCGTCTCTTCAATTCTTGGCACTTCTACTCTGATTTTGTAATGAAAACTACTTAAATAGCTCCACTAACACCTGATTCATGCTAATTCACAATATATATAGGTTTTCCACATATTTCCACCTCAAAACTCTCCAAAACTAGCACAAAACATGATGCTAAACTTGTGAATTTACACACTCATCAAACCCCCAAACTTATATGTTGCTCGTCCCGAGGCAACCAAATCAAACTACAGGAGTCGTGTATAATTCACCAAGATCAAGTACAACACATATCACACATGCAACTTCATTAAATCAAACAAGTATTAATTGCTTCATATATATCACTCATGCAAAACCAATCCAATCACACACCATTCGGAGTACTAAGTAATATAGATCACAAGATTAGTATTTATTCTCTTTCACTCAAGTGCGTGAGGCACTATATAGGCTAATATAAACACTAATATCAATTCATATTCACGCGTAACCATAAGCTTGACAAAGGTCTCAAAAATCAACTTATAATTAACTCTTCACTAGGATCACAAAGGACTTGTTTTTGGGTTGTAATGTTGGCTCTTTGGAAAAAGGTAGGAAAATTTAGGTAAAGTGACTTAAGACACTAGTAGAGAGTTACCTTGGAGGTTCTCGATTTCTTCTTCTTGCTGCAATATCTCCTCCAACTTCTCCTCTTCTTCTCATGGATTTTTCTTCTTTTCCGTGCATCAACATCATCTCTTTAGACAATTCGGTACCGGTTTCAGGCACTACCCTTCTTCTCTTTATCAATCAGCTGCTCTTAAGCTTAAAGCTTCATGTTATAAGCAATCGAGGTACCAGTTTCAGGCACTACCCCTAAACAAGATTTAACCATATTCTTTTCATCCAACCATATTCTATCTTCATTTTTCTTCTTGCAACACTTACTCACCTCAACTCTCTCTACCAATGAATAGGTTAATCAAGGCTCAAGTACAGGTTTATAAGGTTATTTACTTCGGCTACCAAAGAAAAGGTTTTTAACGGCTCAACGGGGCATCCAAAGGTTAATAAAATCATTAGGAAGGACAAAATTTGGCTAAGTAGCTTAATCACAAAATAATGGCCTAAGATCATGTCCTAGCAATTTATCATTCATAAGTTTCACACAAGACTCCAAGCCAAGTTCTAGAATACGTTCATATGAATGATCCTCTCAAGAATAAAACAATCATGATCAAGCATGATTAACAAGGCTCAAATCCTCACATAGGAAAATAGAATCCTAAGTACTCCTCATAGCATATAATTAAGATCAATTCCACAAGAACTCTACATACTTATCAAATTATACATGCTTTTCATCAATAGAAATTAACACATGAACATATGAATGCACAAAATCAATAGCTCATAAACCGAATCAACCATACAAGTATCTCTATAGCCCAACTCATGCATCATAGAAGGATGGAATTAAGAACATACTTTCCTGGCTTGGTTCGACCTTGGTTCGACCTGTGGAAGAGGTCGAATCAACTTCATCGTGGTCAAATCAACATTCTGAACACCTTCTCCTTCGGTTCGGCTTGGGTTCAACCTACTGACCAGGTCGAACTATATCGGCTTAAGTCAAACCACCCTTCTGTAAGTTTCATGTCACCAGTTCGACCTCGGTTCGATTTGCTGAACAGGTCAAACCAAGAACGTCGTGGTCGAACCGAACTTCAGTAGCACAGGTTCGACCTAGGTTCATCCTGTATGATCAGGTCGAACCATGCTTTTAAAGGTCGAACCACCTCACTGGACGATTTATCACCACGGTTCGACTTCCAGGCACTGGTTGAACCTACCCCCTGGAAGCTCCAAAACGCGTGTTCTTCATTCTCTACATACTTCAAACTTCAAAATGAATCATTAAGTACCAACTAAAACACAACTTCATCAAGAATTGGTTCTTTAAAAACTTATCAATCATGAGTAACTCCGCAATCACTTAAAATACGAAACAACAAAATACCACGGAACATTAGGCAAGTTACAAAAAATCGACACATACAAACCGGTTAAAGTTTTAAATATGCCATAAAAAATTAACTCCCCTAACAAACGTCACAAAGAAAAGATTATACTATCGGTGCTTATCAAGGTAAGTACATCACACCCCCCCAAACTTAGTAGAAACTATAGTCGAAACTAAGTTTGCAAAGAGATGTAATTGCCGATAAGTAAGCACTTCAAATATAAAAATTTCTTACTCACACGAAAGAAATAAAGCATTAAAACAGGAGAGAAAGCCCCCAACAAGTGCTCATGTTTAACGTCGGAGAGTCACGACAGTACCAACTCAGACCAAGGTATCCTTAAAGATGACACAAACATCATCCGGTGACCTATAATGCTTCAAGCGATGTCCATTCGCCACAATAATGTCTCCATCCTTGTCAATGAGCTCAAAACTCCCCCCTCCTAAGGCTCGATGAATCATGAACGGTCCCGTCCACTTCGACTTCAACTTGCCTGCAAAAAGCTTTAAACGAGAGTTAAAGAGTAATACCTCATCTCCTTGCTTGAACTCCTTGTACGAGATCTTCGAATCATGCCACCTCAACACGGCCATGATCTTTTCATCTAGGAACATTTCCTCAATATACTCAAAAGAATTATCACAATGCTCCCTAGTCTCCAACCTCGAAAGGTGATCCGCCAACACATTATCAAAACCTTTCTTATCCCGAATCTCCATGTCAAACTCTTGAAGTAGAAGAATCCACCTTATGATCCTAGGCTTCGTCTCCTTCTTCTCCATCAAGTACCGAATCGCTGAATAATCCGTGTACACAATAGTCTTCATGCCAACCAAATACTGACAAAACTTATTGAATGCATACACAACAGCCAAAAACTCCTTTTCAGTCACCGTGTAATTCTTTTGTGCCGCATCGAAAGTCTTACTCGTATAGTAAATGGCGCAGAACTTCTTCTCCTTCAGCTGCCCAAGCACCACTCCAAGTGCTACATCACTTGCATCACACATTAGTACAAACGGTTGAGTCCAAGCACACTCGATTCATATTATCATGCAAAAGGAATTCAACTCAATTGATGTAGACTAAGGGTGATCACGATTGTATCCTAAGCTCCCTTTTGGGTTACAAAGGTTGTTGATCCATTTTAGACTCCCAAAAGCACTTAAGATCAAAGCCCAACATTAACCCCTTCCATCTAGGTACTAGTTAGATTAAACTCTCCCTTTTTGTGTACTAAGGCCAACGAATGGATTGGTTCCCCTCATTGAATTCAAATATCCTTTCGGTCAAACCCAAACTCAATGTTTATTCATGCCTTCCTAATACTATAGAGGGTCGTTGCCGTCTCACTCCAAGCAATACATACATGAACATCATGATAGCATTTAATTACCACAAATAATACATTGATCAACAATCCATTAAACCAATAAACATTCATGAATAACAAACCATGCCATCACAACATCAAGACAATTAAACTCCATGAATAGAAATCAACATCAATTAAACCAAAAACCAATTTAATCCACATGACAATATAAATCTAATATGCTCTTCATGCTCCTAATCCCACTAGAGGGATTAGCCTAACATGATAAAGGTAACAAAACACATAAATGATTCATAAATATCCATAGTCTAAATCCAAAAGAAAATCAAAAGAGATGTGAATCTTCCCTAGCAATTTCTTGTAGAGAATCTTCAATACTCATGGATCTCCAACTCTAGCTCTTGATTTCTTGAGATCTCTCACACCCAATGGAAGGGATGAAGTTTTGATGGAGAATTAATGGAGATGATGGAGATGGATCAAGATGGATGAAGGTGGATGAAGATGATGGTGGAAAATGGAAGAAATGGTGTGTGATGTGTGTGTAGAGGATGAGAATTTCGGATCTCCTCTCAATTGTTGAATAAATGGGCATTTATACCCCTATGGAGGCTTCTAGAAGGATCTGGAAATTTTAGCAGGATTTTACACGGCACGAGTCGTGCTTTGCAACACGGCCACAAGGTGGCCGTGTTGTGTCTTCTGATGCTGCCGTACGGCCTCTCCTTACAGGGCCATGTTATGCAACACGGCTCGTGTACTGCAACACGGCTTGTGTGTTATAACACGGGCACAGGATGGTCGTGTTGGATCTTCTGATGTTGGTACACGGCCATTTCTTACAGGGCCGTGTTCCGTACACGGCCCGTGTTGGTACATGCCCCTGTTTTTCACATTTTGTTTCGGCTCGTTCTCCTTCGTTTCAACTCCGAATTTAGATCCGCTTTTTCCTACGTCTTCCTTATCATATCTAGCATCCAATAAAAATTGAAAATCATAGGTTTAAACTCATTCACACACATTTCAATAAAAATACAAAACATAACCAAATAACACATAAAATACGGATAAAATCATACGAAAACACATATAAAAAGACACTAAAATGTAGGTGAAAATAGCTCTAATCAACTCCCCAAACTTAATGTGTTGCTCGTCCCCGAGCAACGAAAATGACAAATCAAAAGGAGAAATTTTCACCTAGAAAAGACTAAACGAATATAAGCAATAACACATCGTTAGCAATAATAACAACAAACTATGCTAAGTCATCCTACAACATTTAAATCATGACATGAGAAATTAACAAGTTCAATCAAAAGAGAATAAAGTGTAATATAGTTTCTTTTAAGTCCAAGCCTCACAATGGATATTGATGTCTCTCAACACTCTTTTGAAATAGGGTAAATCACACTCATTAATCGATTGGCTCGACTCGCTATAAGCTTGCTCGCGGACTATATTCACAAACCACCAAAGCTTCAATCAATGATCAAAAAGGTCTTTTATTAAGGATGTAATGATAGGCTTTTTGGTAGGGTAGGAAAGATATGGATAATAGTGACTCAACAAGTGTAAGTAATCAAAGAGATGGCCAATTTCCTCAACTTCTCCACTTTTCTTTCTTTCTTTCTTATCTTTACAATCTCAAGCACTATTCATTAACTTTCCTTGGATTGAGCTTCTTTTGATGCATGCTTCCTTTCTTTGAATTTTGTTTACTTGAGCATTTTGATGTTGCTTTACTCTTTCTCTTGCTTTGAGGTTGCATGTCCATTTCTTACTTTTGCTCTTTTCATCATATTTCTTGCTTGTTTACCATTCCCTATTCTTCTTTTTCTAATCAATCAATCCTTTCTAGCTACCATCTCCTCAATCACCCACACAAAGGTATATATAAGCTTGAATGGGTAATTAAGGCTTGTAATGTGCTAAATTCACAAGAAATAGGCTTATAGGCTCAAAGTGGTTGACTAAGGATGATGTTCAAGGTAGGAACATATATGGCAATGACTATAATAACAAGGATGTCCCTAGATCATTTCACCAATCTCCACTAATCGGGCTCGTTCCTATAGTCCTTGAGCAAGTTCTAACTTATCAAACACAACCGATCCACTCATGAAGAAATACCATGTATGCATGGTTGAGGCTCAAATGCTCACAAGATTGTGCTCGGACCTTAAGGAACTTATTACACCACATTCATCTCAAAATTGAACAAGTTAAGTAAAACATGTCACAATTTGAAAGTGTAGAGATTCTTAATCATAGTTTGTCATCACTTATCACCACAACCTATCATCACTCACGTTCAAAAATGACTCACGACATCCCTAAACAAACCACCAAATATCCCAAGACAAGAATGAAAATACACACAACAAAAAAAAAGGACTCAACAAACAAGACACAACAAAAACACAAAACATGCAAAAACACAAAATACCATCATCCATAAGAAAATTAAGCACACATTCATCCCAACCTTTATTGAAAAGGAAATCCTAATATACGAAAGTAAACCTCCCACAAACATAACACATGAAGTAGCATGCTAGTCACAACAATCCAAATCAAAATCAATTCATTTCAAGTAATAAAATAATAAGGTGTAGAGTACTCCCTCAATAGGCATTAGGTAAGGAAAGCGTTAGCTCCAAGCTCCATCATGCTTCCAATACCTCTCATTCATGCTCAAATACTCAACAAACACCATTAGTTCAACAATTTCATTATGAATATGGACTATCATGCACTTCAACACCACCAATCATGCCAAAATCAAACCAATACTCATGAGAAAAATTTTAAAATTTGCCCAATTTTACAAGAATCATACTCAAGTGGTGAGTCACACAACACACTCTCCCCCCAAACTTAAATCGAAACAAGAGTTGAGACTTAAGTTTGCAAAAAGTGGTGAGACTTACCCTTGTAGTTTCCATTGATGATCTTCTTGTTGAGAAGTAATCGCATCCACACGACTCAAGCTATGTCCACCACGCACTAGCACCCCCCAAACCTAACTCGAGACAAGAGTCACGAATTAAGTTTGCAACAAGTTGTGGAACATGTCAACTTGAATCCATGAAGCATTTCTCTTTTCTTCAATGTGCATTTTTCTCCATGAGCACAATCAACCTACAAGGCCAAAACAAACAAGCAACAAAAGATAAAAAGAATGGGTTGCCTCCCATTTAGCGCTAAGTTTAACGTCTTCAAGCCGGACGAATTTAAACTCTTAATAGTCGGAGAAATCCAAGACCCCATCGGATCTCATTTTCACTTTAAACATTTCTTTAACAGCCTTTTTATCCACACTTCGTGCTCCTTTAACACTTGAACTCACCTCGTTTCCTCTTTTCCTCACATTCTTAAATCCCGGAGGCCCTTTATCAATCTTCAAATCAACATGTGGATCTCCCCCAAGCGTATTTCTTTTTGAAGGGACATTTCCTGCAATTTCAAGCATAAAGTTAATTAATTCTTCATCTTTTAAAATCACACTTACCACTTCATCTCGAATATCCGGAGGCTTAATGGGTGGCTTCAAATGAAGATTTCTCCCTTTTAAATTCTTGCTTGATAACACCAATTCTCTTTCATGTGATCGGAGTGTGAGTTCCTTCTTATCCATGTCAAATTTTGCTTTTGCGGTTGCCAAAAGTGGCCTTCCAAAAATTAATGGGATTAAAGGATCCGCTTGCTTCTCAACTATCATAAAATCCACCGGAAATACAAAATTCTCTATTCTCACAAGCATATCCACCACAACTCCATGGGGCTTTATCATTGAACCATCCATTATTCTGATTTCCACATCAATTTCCTTTAACCTCCCAATGCCATGTTTTTCAAAAATCTCCAAAGGCATTACATTAATGCTTGAACCAAGATCACATATAGCATTAAAATGTTCCCCCTTTCCAATTGTACAAGTAAGAATGAATTTACCGGGGTCTTCTACCTTCAATGAAGCATCAACCTCAACAATGTCATGATCTTGTTTCAACATTATCTCTCCATCACACGCACGTTCATCCTCCAACAAAAATAAGAATTCATCAATTATCTTCTCTTCATCCAAAGACAACTCTTCATCAATGATAATCTCCTCCTCAATTTTTGACACCACTTCATCACAAACTACTTCTTCAACCTTAGAAACAATGTTTGTTGTTTCCACCAACCCTTTCTCCACCTTACTTTCCATGTTGCACACAGTAACATACAAACATTGCTCCTTAGGATTAGTCACCGTGGTAGATGGGAATTTTCCTTATTAGTGTTGAGATCCCACGGACGAAGTAATTTGTCCCATTTGATGCTCAAAATCTCTCATCCTATTATCGGATTTCTTCTCATTTTCCTCCATTCTAGCCTCAAGCCTTGCTTCCCTCTTTTCCATTTGAGATTCAAGCTTAGCATCTCTCTTTTCCATATAAGCCCTCGTATCTTTCATGAATGCCATCAATGTCTCTTCCAATGATGATTTACCCTCTCCATTAGGCGGCTTAGCCCTCGGATCCATTCCTTGAGGAAGTGCCACGGCGGTTTGAGGATTAGAGTAGGAGAAATTTTCATGCTTCCTTGGAGCTTGATAACCTCCACTTGATTGATTGAAATTACTCCCCGAGCTTGCCCTTGGTATTCTCCTTGATAATTACCTTGGTTAAAAGGATAATTACCTTGAAAATTCCCTTGATATTGGAAATTTCCTTAGTAATTTCTCCTATCTAAATAAGCAACATCCTCTACATTTTGCATCTCATTGCTCTCCTCAGTTGAATTAGCACTTGTACTTCCCCCTTGAGTAACTCCTTGAGTGACCAAATTCAATTGCTTTGTTAAAGTATTGATGCTCTCATTAAATTCTTTCATTCCTTCGCTCTTAAACACATCACTCTTCACTTTGTTCACACTCTCCACTAGAGCCACCTTTCCGTATGCATAACCTCCCATTACTAGCTCGGAAGGCCATTGATAAGCATTCATTGCAATGTCTTCAAAAATATTCATGGCTTTCATAGCATCCACTCCAAATATAGACCCTCCGGATGAGGCATCTACATGCATCCGATGTTGTCCACTCAACCCTTGATAGAAGAAAGCCACTTGTTGATTCTCATGAAAATCATGTTGAGGACACTTTCGTAGCATCTCCTTGTAGCGTTCCCATGCTTCATAAAATTTTTCATCCGAAAGTTGCCTAAATTGAGTGATAAGGCTTTTCAATTGGAGAGTCTTCGAAGGAGGAAAGTACTTACTTAGGAACCTTTGCTCAATATCTTCCCATGTATTACAACTTCCTAAAGGAATTGCATTATACCATGCCTTAGCCTTGTCTCTTAAAGAAAAAGAGAACAACCTCATCCGAATAGCATCTTCCGACACTCCATTCATCTTATTGGTATTTGCAACCTCCAAGAAGCTAGCTAGATGCATGTTTGGATCCTCAAGAGGACCTCCCCCAAACTGATTTGCTTTGACCATGTTGATCAATCCGGTCTTGATTTCTAAATTGTTGGCTTGAACCGGAGAAACCATGTTGTGCACGGCTCTCGGTTGGAAGTACTCCCGGATTGCTCTAGGCCTTTGCAACTCTTGTTGTTGGAGTATCCTTTGAGCTTCTTGATTGGCAAGCACTTGCATATACTCTTGGTTTTGAGCAATGAAGTTTCTAAACATCTCCATTTGGTCCTCTTGTATTCCTTCTTGTACCCCCATTGATCTTGTAAAGGATCTTGGGGTGGATTATGATTGACATTATCTCCACATTGATTCTCCATATTTGTTCCTTTTTTAGCTCTTCATCTCTCTCGCTTCCTTTGTCGCACGGTCTTTTCTATCTCCAAGTTCAAAGCAATGATCGATTGATTTCCCTTTGATCTTGTGATCATAAAACACCTACGAAAATTCAAAGAGTGAGACTACAAACACAAATAGTAAATAAAATAAAATAAAAAAAATCCTTATCAAGAACAACTAAAACAATAACACAGTACTCGACTAGTCCGTCAAACTCCCATTTGGCAACGGCGCGATTTTCTTGTTTGCCTAATTTTGTAGCACTCACGAGCAAGAATACTCGATCGTTGTAGTAGTATATTCCAAGAAAAATTATCAATCCACAAAGGAGTTATGTTCGGACTAGCAAAATACGTGAGCTCATGTTCATGTTGTTTTTGTAAAGATGATCGGGGGGTTTTGAGATGATTACCAACTAAAGCAAGGAGCAAGTAAATAAGAATAGCAAATAAGAGAAATGACAAGTAAAGAAAATGGGTGCTAAAGTTCAAGTATGGAAAAACATGGGATTAGAAACATCCAAGCACACTCGATTCATATTATCATGCAAAAGGAATTCAACTCAATTGATGTAGACTAAGGGTGATCACGATTGTATCCTAAGCTCCCTTTCGGGTTACAAAGGTTGTTGTTCCATTTTAGACTCCCAAAAGCACTTAAGATCAAAGCCCAACATTAACCCCTTCCATCTAGGTACTAGTTAGATTAAACTCTCCCTTTTTGTGTACTAAGGCCAACGAATGGATTGGTTCCCCTCATTGAATTCAAATATCCTTTCGGTCAAACCCAAACTCAATGTCTATCATGCTTTCCTAATACTATAGAGGGTCGTTTCCGTCTCACTCCAAGCAATACATACATGAACATCATGATAGCATTTAATTACCACAAATAATCCATTGATCAACAATCCATTAAACCAATAAACATTCATGAATAACAAACCATGCCATCACAACATCAAGACAATTAAACTCCATGAATAGAAATCAACATCAATTAAACCAAAAACCAATTTAATCCACATGACAATATAAATCTAATATGCTCTTCATGCTCCTAATCCCACTAGAGGGATTAGCCTAACATGATAAAGGTAACAAAACACATAAATGATTCATTACAAATATCCATAGTCTAAATCCAAAAGAAAATCAAAAGAGATGTGAATCTTCCCTAGCAATTTCTTGTAGAGAATCTTCAATACTCATGGATCTCCAACTCTAGCTCTTGATTTCTTGAGATCTCTCACACCCAATGGAAGGGATGAAGTTTTGATGGAGAATTAATGGAGATGATGGAGATGGATCAAGATGGATGAAGGTGGATGAAGATGATGGTGGAAAATGGAAGAAATGGTGTGTGATGTGTGTGTAGAGGATGAGAATTTCGGATCTCCTCTCAATTGTTGAATAAATGGGCATTTATACCCCTATGGAGGCTTCTAGAAGGATCTGGAAATTTCAGTAGGATTTTACACGGCACGAGTCGTGCTTTGCAATACGGCCACAAGGTGGCCGTGTTGTGTCTTCTGATGCTGCCGCACGGCCTCTCCTTACAGGGCCGTGTTACGCAACACGGCTCGTGTCCTGTAACACGGCTCGTGTGTTATAACACGAGCAAAGGATGATCGTGTTGGATCTTCTGATGTTGGCACACGGCCACTTCTTGCAGGGCCGTGTTCCGTACACGACCCGTGTTGGTACATGCCCCTGTTTTTCACATTTTGTTTCGGTTCGTTCTCCTTCGTTTCAACTCCGAATTTAGATCCGCTTTTTCCTACGTCTTCCTTATCATATCTAGCATCCAATAAAAATTGAAAATCATAGGTTTAAACTCATTCACACACATTTCAATAAAATACAAAACATAACCAAATAACACATAATCCCATCCTTCACCATTGTTTGCCTAATTTTGTAGCACTCACGAGCAAGAATACTCGATCGTTGTAGTAGTATATCCCAAGAAAAATTATCAATCCACAAAGGAGTTATGTTCGGACTAGCAAAATACGTGAGCTCATGTTCATGTTGTTTTTGTAAAGATGATCGGGGGGTTTTGAGATGATTACCAACTAAAGCAAGGAGCAAGTAAATAAGAATAGCAAATAAGAGAAATGACAAGTAAAGAAAATGGGTGCTAAAGTTCAAGTATGGAAAAATATGGGATTAGAAACATCCAAGCACACTCGATTTATATTATCATGCAAAAGGAATTCAACTCAAATTGATGTAGACTAAGAGTGATCACGATTGTATCCTAAGCTCCCTTTCGGGTTACAAAGGTTGTTGATCCATTTTAGACTCCCAAAAGCACTTAAGATCAAAGCCAAACATTAACCCCTTCCATCTAGGTACTAGTTAGATTAAACTCTCCCTTTTTGTGTACTAAGGCCAACGAATGGATTGGTTCCCCTCATTGAATTCAAATATCCTTTCGGTCAAACCCAAACTCAATGTTTATTCATGCCTTCCTAATACTATAGAGGGTCATTGCCGTCTCACTCCAAGCAATACATACATGAACATCATGATAGCATTTAATTACCACAAATAATCCATTGATCAACAATCCATTAAACCAATAAACATTCATGAATAACAAACCATGCCATCACAACATCAAGACAATTAAACTCTATGAATAGAAATCAACATCAATTAAACCAAAAACCAATTTAATCCACATGACAATATAAATCTAATATGCTCTTCATGCTCCTAATCCCACTAGAGGGATTAGCCTAACATGATAAAGGTAACAAAACACATAAATGATTCATTACAAATATCCATAGTCTCCAAAAGAAAATCAAAAGAGATGTGAATCTTCCCTAGCAATTTCTTGTAGAGAATCTTCAATACTCATGGATCTCCAACTCTAGCTCTTGATTTCTTGAGATCTCTCACACCCAATGGAAGGGATGAAGTTTTGATGGAGAATTAATGGAGATGATGGAGATGGATCAAGATGGATGAAGGTGGATGAAGATGATGGTGGAAAATGGAAGAAATGGTGTGTGATGTGTGTGTAGAGGATGAGAATTTCGGATCTCCTCTCAATTGTTGAATAAATGGGCATTTATACCCCTATGGAGGCTTCTAGAAGGATCTGGAAATTTCAGTAGGATTTTACACGGCACGAGTCGTGCTTTGCAATACGGCCACAAGGTGGCCGTGTTGTGTCTTCTGATGCTGCCGCACGGCCTCTCCTTACAGGGCCGTGTTACGCAACACGGCTCATGTACTGTAACACGACTCGTGTGTTATAACACGAGCAAAGGATGATCGTGTTGGATCTTCTGATGTTGGCACACGGCCACTTCTTACAGGGCCATGTTCCGTACACGGCCCGTGTTGGTACATGCCCCTGTTTTTCACATTTTGTTTCGGCTCGTTCTCCTTCGTTTCAACTCCGAATTTAGATCCGCTTTTTCCTACGTCTTCCTTATCATATCTAGCATCCAATAAAAATTGAAAATCATAGGTTTAAACTCATTCACACACATTTCAATAAAATACAAAACATAACCAAATAACACATAATCCCATCCTTCACCATTGTTTGCCTAATTTTGTAGCACTCACGAGCAAGAATACTCGATCGTTGTAGTAGTATATCCCAAGAAAAATTATCAATCCACAAAGGAGTTATGTTCGGACTAGCAAAATACGTGAGCTCATGTTCATGTTGTTTTTGTAAAGATGATCGGGGGGTTTTGAGATGATTACCAACTAAAGCAAGGAGCAAGTAAATAAGAATAGCAAATAAGAGAAATGACAAGTAAAGAAAATGGGTGCTAAAGTTCAAGTATGGAAAAATATGGGATTAGAAACATCCAAGCACACTCGATTTATATTATCATGCAAAAGGAATTCAACTCAAATTGATGTAGACTAAGAGTGATCACGATTGTATCCTAAGCTCCCTTTCGGGTTACAAAGGTTGTTGATCCATTTTAGACTCCCAAAAGCACTTAAGATCAAAGCCAAACATTAACCCCTTCCATCTAGGTACTAGTTAGATTAAACTCTCCCTTTTTGTGTACTAAGGCCAACGAATGGATTGGTTCCCCTCATTGAATTCAAATATCCTTTCGGTCAAACCCAAACTCAATGTTTATTCATGCCTTCCTAATACTATAGAGGGTCATTGCCGTCTCACTCCAAGCAATACATACATGAACATCATGATAGCATTTAATTACCACAAATAATCCATTGATCAACAATCCATTAAACCAATAAACATTCATGAATAACAAACCATGCCATCACAACATCAAGACAATTAAACTCTATGAATAGAAATCAACATCAATTAAACCAAAAACCAATTTAATCCACATGACAATATAAATCTAATATGCTCTTCATGCTCCTAATCCCACTAGAGGGATTAGCCTAACATGATAAAGGTAACAAAACACATAAATGATTCATTACAAATATCCATAGTCTCCAAAAGAAAATCAAAAGAGATGTGAATCTTCCCTAGCAATTTCTTGTAGAGAATCTTCAATACTCATGGATCTCCAACTCTAGCTCTTGATTTCTTGAGATCTCTCACACCCAATGGAAGGGATGAAGTTTTGATGGAGAATTAATGGAGATGATGGAGATGGATCAAGATGGATGAAGGTGGATGAAGATGATGGTGGAAAATGGAAGAAATGGTGTGTGATGTGTGTGTAGAGGATGAGAATTTCGGATCTCCTCTCAATTGTTGAATAAATGGGCATTTATACCCCTATGGAGGCTTCTAGAAGGATCTGGAAATTTCAGTAGGATTTTACACGGCACGAGTCGTGCTTTGCAATACGGCCACAAGGTGGCCGTGTTGTGTCTTCTGATGCTGCCGCACGGCCTCTCCTTACAGGGCCGTGTTACGCAACACGGCTCATGTACTGTAACACGACTCGTGTGTTATAACACGAGCAAAGGATGATCGTGTTGGATCTTCTGATGTTGGCACACGGCCACTTCTTACAGGGCCATGTTCCGTACACGGCTCGTGTTGGTACATGCCCCTGTTTTTCACATTTTGTTTCGGCTCGTTCTCCTTCGTTTCAACTCCGAATTTAGATCCGCTTTTTCCTACGTCTTCCTTATCATATCTAGCATCCAATAAAAATTGAAAATCATAGGTTTAAACTCATTCACACACATTTCAATAAAAATACAAAATACAATCAAATAACACATAAAATACGGATAAAATCATACGAAAACACATAAAAAGACACTAAAATGTAGGTGAAAATAGCTCTAATCAACCATGAAGTGGCACTTCTCCCAATTCAAGACAAGATTAGTCACTTGACATCTCTTCAAAACAGTAGCTAGGTTAGACAAACAAATATCAAAGGAGGAACCAAAAACAGAAAAATCATCCATGAACACCTTCATGATCTTCTCTATCAACCCATCGAATATTGCCATCATGCATCTCTGAAAAGTAGCAGGCGCATTACATAACCCAAATGCCATTTTTCGAAGAAGCAAAGGTCCCGTAGGGGCAAGTAAAAGTGGTCTTTTCTTGATCCTCGGGGGCAATCATAATTTGGTTGTACCCGAGTATCCATCCAAGAAACAATAAAACTCATACCCTGCAAGACGATCTAACATTTGATCCATGAAAGGAAGAGGAAAATGATCCTTACACGTGTTCTCATTCAACTTCCTATAATCTACACATGTACGCCATCCCGTAGGAATCCTTGTGGCTATCGCTTCTCCATCTTCAGCTTTTACTACAGTCATGCCCCCCTTTTTTAGCAACTACATGCAATGGACTCACATGGGGGCTATCACTAATAGGATATATGATTCCAGCATCCAACCACGTAAGGATTTGCTTCCTAATCACCTCTTGAATCGCGGGATTAATCCTCTGTTGATTCTGAACACTTGCCTTGGCCTCATCTAATAATCTTATCCTATGCATGCAATACGAAGGGCTAATTCCTTTCAAATCCTCAAGAGACCAACCAATCGCATACTTATACTTCCTAAGAACATTCAATAACTCCTCAAGTTGATCATCATCAAGAGAAGAAGATACAATTACTGGATATTTTTCATTGTCGCCAAGAAAGGCGTACTTCAAGTGTTTCGGAAAAAGTTTCAACTCATCTTTCCTCACTTCCATCGGAGAGCTCTCGTTATCCAAAGGCAAGTACTTCCTAGTCCACTTGACTTCTTCCACCTTAGTTCTTTCCGATTCAAACCTGTCATCACCCAAAGCAAGTAAATTTTCAAGAAATTCAATACATACCTCGTTGGAGAGTTCGTCAAGCTCCGTAGTGGGATAAGTAAGAGACTCCATCAAACATGTCTCAAGAGGATCCTTTGAAAGGATTAAAACATATCCTCCTTCACAATCTCCTCCACCACGTCAATACTATAACACTGCGACTCCATGAGCATCTTCATTGCTTTGTCCAAGTTAAAAATAACTTCTTCTTTGTCCATCTGCAATCTAAGCTCTCCTTTTTGAACATCAATCATAGCTCCAGTAGTAGCAAGAAAAGGTCTCCCCAAAATTAAAGGGATATTATCCATGTCATCATCCATCTCTAGCACCAGAAAGTCCACAGGAAAGACTAGCTTCTCCACTTTGACGAGAACGTCTTCAATTATACCTTTTGGAAACGTCATCGACCTGTCTGCCAATTGGAGAACCACTGTTGTAGGGGTCAACTCCCCCAAACCAAGCCTCTGAAAGATGGACAACGGCATCAAATTGATGCTTGCCCCTAGATCGCACAAAGCTCGCCATGCTGGCCCCTTTCTGATCTCACATAGAATAGTGAAGCTCCCCGGATCCTTCATCTTTTACGGCAGCTTCCTTTGAATGATTGAGCTGCAATTCTCAGGTAAATTCACCGTTTCAATTCTAGTTAAGCTCCATTTCTTCAACAATATGTCTTTAAGAAATCGGGCATAGCATGTCATCTCAATGATTGCCTCTGAGAAATGAATGCTCAAGCTTATCTTGTTCATTATCTCTGAGAACTTCTTGAACTTCTCTTCCAATCCCTTCTTCACAAGCTTGTAAGAAAACGGCGGAGGTATCTTTATTTTGGGAATCCCCCATTCATCACGATCAACCTTCTCCGCTTTCTCCTTTTCGGCTCTCAATCGCTTGGCTCTCTCCCACTTTTTTTCAGCAATTATCTTTGTACTTTGCTCTTTCCTAACCACTGGAGTAGCATCTGTTGGCACTCGATCGTTTGGTTAACGTGACCCGTTAGGGTTCCATGTATTTCTAACAAGCAGCGGAAGCATGTAAACATGAAACGCATTACCTTTCACCAAGGGTTGATGTAGAGGTTGAATTCTCGCTGGCAGTCTGCGCAGTCCCACGAGAATAGCCATAAGTTCCTCTTCTGATGTCAAAATTAAGTGATCTTTGTGCTCAGACGATCCTCTCTTCGACGGCTTTCCATCAGTATATAATACATCAAAATCGAAGAACTTTACGATTTTATATGAATTTTGGAACATGACGAACTGCAGCAGCAAACGACCTTCCGGTCTTCTGCTGTATGTCCCAAGTCCGATCTCGACGTCGTGTGGGCGACGATCTACGAGACCTACTCAATCTGCTGTTCACTCTCTCTCTCGTATGTTAGGCGCAGAGTTAGGTTTAGAACAAATTGAGGTGACTTATATACATGGGCTACAGCAGGGACCAGGAGGAGAAATTGGGTTGGACCTCCATTGGGCTTAAGTATCCAAGCTTAGCCCAAAGCTTATACTTAAGTCCAATAATAATAATATATTCCACTAAAATATTATTACTGCACTACCGTACCAATCCCAAAATTACGTTTTGGGCTCCTTCTTATTATGAGCCCGTTAGTCTCCCCATGTTTAAGATATACAATGTCCATTAATTAATTTAAGTTACTGACAACTCAATTAATTAATATCTCATCCAAGAGTAGTACCACTCAACCTCATTATCATGCCAGAATAAATTCCACCTGCAGGGTTTACATGATAATCCTTATGAGCTCCTCAAGGGGACATCATCAACCTATGACGGACACGGATTCCTTCTACAATCAACAGCACACCATAGAGACAACACTACTTCCCAACTCATCGAGTTTGTTGATTTAATTACATGTAAATCTCACCCATTGATGAATCAAAGAAATACATACTGCCCTACGTGTCGAGGTTATTGTATAGGGATTAAGAGCACGAACTTACATAATAACTGAGATCAAGTTCTCCTATAAGTCAGTATAAGTCGAACGATCTCAAGCGGTCCTGCTTAATACACACAAGTGCACTAATGTGATTCTATAGACAAGACAAGCTAATACCAAACCACACTACAACCATCCCGATAGAGAGTCCCCGTCTATCTCAGTTGTGAGCATCTGTTTATACTTTATAAGGAAACCGATAATATGATCTTCCGCGTGTTGTCGCACAACATATTATCTACAATATAAAGTAAGTGGACTATTGCATCGAACATATAAATAAATTATAAGATGCAATCATTTGATCATATGATTCTCATTTCAAATTAATTGTTATAATATTGTTCATACAAAAAGCTAGACTTTTAGTATACAATCCAACAATCTCCCACTTATACTAAAAGACTATGCTGTCATGTCTTCTGCCATACATCTGATTCCCACTCCCACTACACGACCATTAAAAGCTCTCGCCTGAATGTCCTTGTAAATGGATTTACTAGGTCATCATCCGATGCAATCTAGGCAACAACAACCTTCCCCTCATCATACGATTTCTCGTAACAGGTGGTACTTGCGCTCCATGTGTTTAATTGCCTTATGGACTTGTGATTCCTTCAAGTTTGCAACTGTACCAATATCATCAATATAAATTGTGATAACCTTGGGCAAACTTAGTAACACTTCGAAGTCCATCTTGAAGTTTCTAGAGTCATACAGATACATTGGTTGCCTCATAGGTTCCAATTTATCATCTTTCCATATGGAGTCCGAAGTCTGAAATACATTTCTATATAACACTCCTCCACATTATGACTCAACTTCCTAAAATTAAACACATAACCTTGAGGTGGATTTACTGCCGTCCAATCTGACTAAAAAATCTGAATCTACGTAATCCACAAGAAGCAGTGAATATGTCCAGTAAGCTTACATATAATTTCCAGTCCTTCTCAGGCACTTCATATATGTCTTACCACAGCTCATCATTCTTGTTCCAGGTTACGTTGATACCCACTGTTCATGCATTTAGCAAAACAGATATCCATACTCATGTATAACATTCCTTAGATTAGGCTTCCTCATTTATCGAAGCATAAGGAACTGCTTTCATCTCCTTTATCTTCCTTTTGTGTCTCAAGACACATTTCCTTAGATAAAGTCACATGCTAAAACGAGTAAGGATTGTATCATTTCATGAAGCTTGAGATAAGCATAACATCCTTTCTTGTGATCCGTATTACCGTGATCAAAAGGATATTTTTGCTCCTCTTAAGTCCTTCATCTTATACCGCTTTATTAACCATACCCCATACGCCCGATAATACTCTTTCATTGTCTCCAATGAGCAAGATAATATCTATGTATAGTACAAGTAATACCACCACGTTTCCATCACTCTTTTCAATACACAAGACCCATCCGATCATTGATTAGATCCATGTCACTGGATTACCTCATCAAAACGGATGTTTCATGATCTTGATGCTTGTTTTAGTCCATTAATGGACACTTTTAAGCTCACTATCACAATGCTCTTAGTTCTTTGCAATGAATCACTCTGGTTGCTTCACATAGATGTTTCCCTTAAGACTTCCAATCAGGAAAGCTGTCTCGACATCTATTTGCTATCCCTCATATTTCATATGAGTAGCAACAGATAAAAGAGTCCGGATCAACATAAGCATAGCTACTGGCGAACAGGTTTTCTCATAATCGAACCCTTTCTTTCTGAGTATACCTTTTCCCAACAAGCTTTACTTATAAGGTTTTCACCTTACCGTATGATCCTCTTTTATTTTGTATGACCACTTCCAATGGTTTTCACACCATCCGTGGTTCTACAATCATCCAGATCTTATTTAGAATCTATTGATTCTATTTCAACATTTATTGCAATTTGTTAAGATTTAGGCATTTCTAACTTGTAGTGCTTCGTCGTATCCGTGGGTTAACTCCATGTTTACTAGGGACCAAGCCTCACGACTCTCCCAAAACATATATCTATCAGGTGTTAGAACAACCTTCCCACTACGAGAAGACACTACACGCAATTGTATATCAGATGTGACACGCGTCGCAGTTTACCTTGTGGTATATCCTCTTGTACACTTGGTACTAATATTTCGTGTTTTCCTCTCACTTCCTTTAGAACAACTTATACATGGGTATTTGATTTATTACATAGTCCTTTTCCAAAAATCTAGTGTTTATGTTAACAATCACTCTTCGATCTTGTGGACTAAATAAATCATCCTTCATTTTTCTAGGATATCCCACAAACAGATAAACATTCTTACGAATTACTGTTCCTAGGGCATATCCATAAAATGAATTTAGTAATTCCAAATAATTCATCATCTATCTAATCACTACCATAAGAGTGCTATTCCTTCTATTCGTCACACCATTAAGGTGGGAAATTCATTTCCGAAGGTACCTTTCTCTTACTAGATTAGAAGACTCATTATTAATTACTATTTATCGCATCCAGGGAATAAACATGATTTAAGAGTGTACAAATTGTTCACCAACGTACCATAACAGATCACAACTCTATCATTCATTTTAATGACCATGTCATTTAAATGAAATGGAGTATCCATCTATTAATGCATAGAAACCGAAATCAAATTCTTTCTATGAAAATGTACGTAAAGACAATTTCATAAAATCAAACGTTTATTCATATCGTAAGATA
Source organism: Pogostemon cablin (assembly GCA_023678885.1). Lineage (NCBI taxonomy): Eukaryota > Viridiplantae > Streptophyta > Magnoliopsida > Lamiales > Lamiaceae > Pogostemon > Pogostemon cablin. Next base: position 30,034,089 of record CM042963.1, read on the forward strand.
AATAAACAACTCCCACTGCAATAGCCACTACTCTTGTAGTTTTACCCATGTCATAACAATCTTATCCTCACTTAGTAATAAACATTTAGTGATTCCAGTATCTACACACTTCGTGTCAGTAAATGCCATCACTAATCATGTTTTAAACAACTAGTGAATAAGATATAAAACTTGTTCACATTATGATGAAAATGGCTTTCCTTTGCCACATGTTTTGCCAGAAGTTTTCCACCATATACATCCTATTGTAATTCAGGTGGAACTTACTCAAAAACATCTAGGCAATTCACAAAGAATTAAATTGATCTAGGTTTCCCTTCAATTTATACTCCATGCTTTCCCAATTCATTCATCAAATTAAATCATGATCTTCTGCCTTTTAACTTACTCAAGTATCCGAAGAGTTACATGAGACCATCATATTTCTATGAACCTCTCATCTCTTCACTAGAGACTTTAATAGGCATCATGAAACGTCCATTGTGAGAACACACATGTATTTTCTTAAGCAGTAAAATTCAAAACCAAGATTTTTTTCTAATCATCTAATTTTGGACCAGTAAATATAATTTCTTTTAGTCAACAATAAGCGAGATAAAACCATTTGAAATTACAAAGAATCATAAATAAATACACCGATCAAATCTTCGAATTTTATCCTTTTATATTGATTCCCTCAAAATAATATAAAATTAAAATTCACCGACATCTCAAGCACCGTGAGTCTGCAAGCCACGATAGTGTGGACGTTTACAAACCCGAACATTTACAAGAGAAGGTTTTACCCATTAATTTCATTTGTCAACCTAACCTCATGACAAAATAATTAATAGTCGGTTCCTCTTTAGCCATGCAAATAAAAGCAGTGACTCCGATGGGGAGGATACTTATTATTCACATCTAAGTGTACACCATTATTTGACCCCAAGTCCGCGGCCCAAGCTTATGTGCCTTACAGATGGAGAAGTACACACGCGCTCGGATAACTTCCTACAGTCATCAATTATAAGTCTGTACAGTGATCCGCACATGAACTCATCAGATAGGGAGGAAGGTCTAAGCCAACGCGCAAGTTCATGTGCATCACATTACAAACATAATTTTAAAGAAGCCTGTTCCAGCAATATCCATGAATAAACTCATCCGATGGGGAGGAAGGCTCTAATGCCGACGCGCAAGTTTATTCACATTGCTAACAAACCAATAATGGAGGCCGCGGAAATTAATTACCAATCCCCTCTCCCACTTAGTTATTTAAAACTGAGGGTTTTTACATGCATATAATATTCATAAAATAAAATACGCAATTCTAGCATGCTCCTATCACGGCACATGAGGCAGTAAATCCCAGAGAGTCATGCATACATATATAACAATAATTAATAATTAAATCAATCATTAACAGTTATATATCAGCGAATTCGATTGTTCGCCTTCAGGCACGAATATCAGCAAAGACTTCCACACTATCAAAATTTTGAAATTTCCAGATTGTCCAATTTTCGAAACCATCGATATCGACCTTCGATGTCGTCCAGATTATCAAAATCATCGATATCGATTAGATTATCAAATATTCGAAAAATATCAAGATTATCAACATTCCAAAACTATCGATATCGATCGTCGATATCGTCTAGATTATCGAAATCATCGATATCGACGAGCAACCATATACAACAATAATAGATAATTAAATCAATTATGTCAATTATATATTAGGAATTAATTCAACATCCATATATAACAATAATAGACAATTAATTATAGCAGTTATATATTAGGAATTAATTCGACATCCATATATGACAATAATAGATTATTAAATCAATTATAGCAGTCATATATTAGGAATTAATTCGACATCCATATATAACAATAATATACAATCTATTATGGCAGTTATATATTAGGAATTAGTTTTCCTAAAATTGGATGTCTTATCCAACACTCTAGCAATACATGCATATAATATACCAAATATAATACGCAATCTAGCATGCTTCTATATAAGACAATAAATCATAGAGATCAGGCATCCATATATATATAACAATAATAGACAATTAAATCAATTATGACAGTTATATATATTAGGAATAAAAACGCCTCTAAATTTTAATGTCTTGTCCGACACTCCTACTGTGGAATCGATGCCTTACGCAACAAGCAGGATTGCTTGTGCCCCAAGACGTCCATCGCCATATCCCACCGCCAATCGTGTCAGGGAGCGCTCCAAGTGCCTTGACGAGCGCCCCTCGCCCGGACTGTCGCTCGTCCAAGGTCCTACTTGCATGAAACCAAGTTCAGCCCAACGCGCAACACCAAACTACACCAACTGTCGTTCGTAGTTCGAAACTAAAAGAATCTCAGAATCCAATCTTCACCGTTCAGAATCTACTACTGTAAGTCCTGAACATGATGTCCAAATTACAGATCGATCCAACGGTTATTTTGTGAGAAACGGCTCTTGGCTCTTTTCTCTCGACTGCGCAAAACAGAATCGCCCAAATATCTGCTTCTGTTTTCAGCGTACTCCCAGCAAGAAAAGGCTCTAATTTCGATCTCCACCGTTCAGAATGTACATCCACAAGGTCTGAACGTGCTGACCAAATTACAGCTTGATCCAACGATTAGTTTGTCAGAAACGGCACTTTTCCCTCGACTGCGCAAAACAGAATCGCCCAAATATCTGCTTCTGTTTTTAACGTACTCCCAGCAAGAAAAGGCTCCAAATTCGATCTTCACCGTTCAAAATGTATATCCACAAGGTCTGAACGTGTTGACCAAATTACAGCTCGATCCAACGATTAGTTTGTCAGAAACGGCACTTTTCCCTCGACTGCGCAAAACAGAATCGCCCAAATATCTGCTTCTGTTTTCAGCATACTCCTAGCAAGAAAAAGCTCCAAATTCGATCTCCACCGTTCAGAATGTACATCCACAAGGTCTGAACGTGCTGACCAAATTACAGATCAATCCGACAGTTGAAACTCTGGTTATTGCCTCTGCAATATCACTACGCTGGATTTTCTCTCAAAAGCGTGATTCTATTTTTGCCCTCTCTTTCTTCCTTGCATGTGAAATTGACGAACAGTTTTCGTCGAATCCTCTCACACACAACCATGGACGAATAGATATGATATAGGGTATATATTACATAGGGATATTCATGGTTTGCGCAATAAAACCAAAACCCTAAACATGTGATCCTAATTCCGAAAAATTAATCACATAAACCCTATCCTAACGTGTCACGCTTCACCACGAAACTGAAGCTCTGATACCAATTGTTGGCACTCGATCGTTTGGTTAACGTGACACGTTAGGGTTCCATGTATTTCTAACAAGCAGCGGAAGCAAGTAAACATGAAACGCATTACCTTTCACCAAGGGTTGATGTAGAGGTTGAATTCTCGCTGGCAGTCTGCGCAGTCCCACGAGAATAGCCATAAGTTCCTCTTCTGATGTCGGAATTAAGTGATCTTTGTGCTCAGACGATCCTCTCTTCGACGGCTTTCCATCAGTATATAATACATCAAAATCGAAGAACTTTACGATTTTATATGAATTTTGGAACATGACGAACTGCAGCAGCAAACGACCTTCCGGTCTTCTGCTGTATGTCCCAAGTCCGATCTCGACGTCGTGTGGGTGACGATCTACGAGACCTACTCAATCTGCTGTTCACTCTCTCTCTCGTATGTTAGGCGCAGAGTTAGGTTTAGAACAAATTGAGGTGACTTATATACATGGGCTACAGCAGGGACCAGGAGGAGAAATTGGGTTGGGCCTCCATTGGGCTTAAGTATCCAAGCTTAGCCCAAAGCTTATACTTAAGTCCAATAATAATAATATATTCCACTAAAATATTATTACTGCACTACCATACCAATCCCAAAATTACGTTTTGGGCTCCTTCTTATTATGAGCCCGTTAGTCTCCCCATGTTTAAGATATACAATATCCATTAATTAATTTAAGTTACTGACAACTCAATTAATTAATATCTCATCCAAGAGTAGTACCACTCAACCTCATTATCATGCCGGAATAAATTCCACCTGCAGGGTTTACATGATAATCCTTATGAGCTCCTCAAGGGGACATCATCAACCTATGACGGACACGGATTCATTCTACAATCAACAGCACACCATAGAGACATCACTACTTCCCAACTCATCGAGTTTGTTGATTTAATTACATGTAAATCTCACCCATTGATGAATCAAAGAAATACATACTGCCCTACGTGTCGAGGTTATTGTATAGGGATTAAGAGCACGAACTTCCATAATAACTGAGATCAAGTTCTCCTATAAGTCAGTATAAGTCGAACGATCTCAAGCGGTCCTGCTTAATACACACAAGTGCACTAATGTGATTCTATAGCCAAGACAAGCTAATACCAAACCACACTACAACCATCCCGATAGAGAGTCCCCGTCTATCTCAGTTGTGAGCATCTGTTTATACTTTATAAGGAAACCGATAATATGATCTTCCGCGTGTTGTCGCACAACATATTATCTACAATATAAAGTAAGTGGACTATTGCATCGAACATATAAATAAATTATAAGATGCAATCATTTGATCATATGATTCTCATTTCAAATTAATTGTTATAATATTGTTCATACAAAAAGCTAGACTTTTAGTATACAATCCAACAGCATCAACATCATCGAGAGTGTTCGGAATAGCAACAGGCCACTTCTGGATGGGTTCGACCAGGGGAACCAGACACGTAATGGTCGAACCGCTCTTCTGGATAACTGCTCTCTTTTTGAAGTTGAGGTTCAACCTGGGTTTGACCTGTTGAGTAGGTCGAACCACGGCCACCTAGGTCGAACCGATCTACTGTACTCCTTCCATCATCCGGTTCGACCAAGTTTCGACCTATTGGATAGGTCGAAACATGTCAGTCGTGGTCGAACCGTTGCTGCGACAAAATAGAGTGCTCCAAGTTATGCAGTTCGACCTGGGTTCGACCTGTTGGATAGGTCGAACCATAATTGATTTGGTCGAACTGGTGTTCTGGAAAAATAGAGTGCTCCGAATTGTCAGGTTCTACCATGGTTCGACCTGTATGCCAGGTCGAACCATCTACAGCTTGGTCGAACCAATGCTGCGATGCCTCCTGATCGTGTCCAGTGCATTGGTTCGGCTTCTCCTGTATGGTTCGACCTTCAATGTTGGTCGAACTATTGTCGAATCTTGCCCTAGACATGTCCAAATTTGATTCCGGCCTCATAGGTCCCTCGTACTGTGTTCCCGACCTCAGTGTGATGGCGTTACAGGTCCTTGGATTCTCAATACTTTGAGACGGGAACTTCCCCTTCTTAAGAGTTTGAGTAAGCTTGTTAACACTTCCTGCTATCTCCCCCATCAGCAATGTAAGGTCCTTCACCTGCTTAGATATAACCTCATGGTTTGCATCGATTTTCTTTTCAAGTTTGGCCTCAAGGCGGTTCACTCTTTCATCGTTCTTGGCCATATACCTGTTCACAGTATCCTCAAAACCTGGTTTCCCTTCTTCTACCTTAGCACCCGGATCAATACCCATCGGAGGTTGAATCGCATTATTCGGATTGCTCCATGAGAACTCCGGCCTCCTAGGCTGTTGATAACCACCCGGGGGACCACGATTATTAAAGTTTCCTCGATAATTCCCTTGGTAATTCCGGTTTCCTTGATCTGGATACCTAGTCCCTTGAATACTTTGACCCATGGCATAGTGTGCCTCTTCCAACTCCTCTTGGATTGGTCCATCATTCTTCAACTCCTGCTGCATGATTGGTACGCGCTGAGATAATTCGCTGATTTGCTTCTATTGGGATTCAAGTAGCTTGTTGATATTGGACAAGCTAGAGACGATCTCATTCTCTCTACTTGTTTTCACCATTGCTTGTTCAACCTGAGCTACCTTCCTAAGGACATAAGTACCTCTAACTCTATCAGTTGGCCAATCCCTCGAATTCATCGAAATATCTTCAAACAACTTCTCGGCCTCTACGGATGACTTTGTAAGCAAAGCTCCCTTAGAAGAAGCATCCAATAACACTCGTGAATCACAGTCCAATCCATTGTAGAATATACTGATATATTGAGCTTTAGATAGCCCATGTTGAGGACACTTCCTAAGCATGTCCTAGAATCTATCCCATGCTTCATGAAATTTCTCACCTCCACCGATAGCACATTGGTTAATGTCTTGCTTCATCTTAAATACCTTTGAAGGTGGCATGTACCTCTCCAAGAACCTTAACTGTAGTTGCTCCCAAGTGGTGCACTCAGCTGCGTTGATAGTGTCGTACCAATCTCTCGCCTTTTTAGTAAGCGAGAATTTGGACAAGAGGATCTTCCTGGCATCTTCATGTTCTCCTGCGTCTTTTTGAGTACTTGCATAGCCCAAGAACTTGTTCAGATGCTGCTGCGGATCCTCGAAAGACCCTCGTGAAAAGGAGTTCCTTTCTATCATGCTAATAAGAGTGGGATGAAGATCGAAAGCTGCATTAGTTCCCCTCGCTCCTAGAAGCCCAGAATTTCCAGCCCCATTATTTCTGAAAACCTCTCGGATGGCTAGATTATCCGAATTTGCTGCCATGTTGACTGTCTCTACTCCCGAATTAACTTCAGTTGTAGCTTCAATCGTCTGCGAAATCTGCTCGTCAACTTCAACTCCAAAATTCAGAGCTTCAGTTGGATTAATAGTCTTTGCCTTGCTCTTCTTCTTCTTCTTCTTCTTCTTCTTTCTTGACGATGCTCCGATCTCAGGATTATAGGATTCAAGTTCACCTTTCTTTGATCTCGTGAGCTTACACCTAAAAAGAACTAGAATTAAAATAGCAAAACAAGATAAATAGCCCTAATAAACTAGAAATAACAAAAAAATATTTTAAGCCGTCCCCGGCAACGGCGCCAAAAACTTGTTGGGTATTTTCTCAACACACAATTTTAATCCCCAAGTATGAAGGATACCAATTGTAGTTTCGAAGGTGACCAAGTTAAATATCGAATCCACGGGACGGATAAATATTACTTTAGTTATTTTCTAGCAATTATGACTATGTTGAGAATTGTAATTGTTGGTTTTTAAACTAAGCAATAATTAAAATAGCAAATCAATAACAAGAACAAGAGAAGAGTTGTTGTGATCAAATAGATGATAGGTAGTTCGTCAGGCCATCCAGTTTCATTTGTTAATTCATACTTTCGTGTGTCGATGTCCGACTCTGCCTTGTGGTTTATGGACGCATCGCTAGACCATGCAAATCTACTCTATAGACACAAATAGAAAAGCTTTTGACACGTGTGAGTATCCTCAGAGCAAGATGTATACTTTACCCCCCTTTCTAAGTACTACCATAATCAATTATTTCCTGTACACTTAGTACTCTAACCCGATTTGATCTCCCTTTTTAGGTACTATAAAGTTATACTCTTAATCCTACTTGTTAACCCGAATTCAATTCAATTAACAAACATTCATATAAGACGTTTCTAATAAAATCTCGGAATCCCTTCACTTAGAATTATAACAATAAACCCTGCTCATTAGTGAACGCACTCAATCAATAACCATGTTATGCATTCAAACTCTACACAACGATTATTGATGCACAAAACAACTATGAGTATGGATTAAAAATGCACAATCTTATATAAAATAAACCACAAGTAATGTTGTACGGAGTATACACACGAAATACAAATCAACTCATGAAACCTTCATAACCCTAGAACTACCGAAGTGGCTCTAGCCCATGATTGATCTAGGAGCAATCATGGTTAGATGGACCAATCTTACTTGAATCTCCAGCGGAACCTCTGTCACAACTCCTCCTAGTCTCCTTTTGTGCTTCACGTTCTTACGCTCTCTAAAACTCTCTTGTATTGTGTTGTTGTCTTGTTGTCTTCTTCTCTGACTGCATGAGCCTCCTTTTATACTTGTAATCACGTCTCTAGGGCTTGGAATGGGCTTTTCAAGTGATCACACACGTTTTAGCCTCAAAAATCCGGATAAGGTAAGTTTCCGCAAGATGGTTCGACCTCAGCAAATAGGTCGAACCACAGGCCGTAGGTCGAATCACAAGTCGAACCCACTTACTAGAAGTATTCTGCACTTGGTTCGACTTCTTATACAGGTCGAACCACTCTGTCTTGGTCGAACTGAGGTCGAACCACGCTACTGGACAATTTCTGCTCTCGATTGGACCACCCGTCAGGTCGAACCCCCAACGTCGTGATCGAATCAACTTTCTCGCGAACTGGTTCGACCATGGTTCGACCTGATAGATAGGTAGAACCCCTCGAGTGGTGGTCGAACCCCTCTTCAGCCACTTTGCATTGCTGGTTCGACCTGCTGGAGAGGTCGAACCCTCCTCCAACAGGTCGAACCCACCTCTCTCCTTGACGGTTCGCATGGTCTCGACTTCGTCTCTTCGATTCTTGGCACTTCTACTTTGATTTTGCTATGAAAACTACTTAAATAGCTCCACTAACACCTGATTCATGCTAATTCACAATATATATAGGTTTTCCACCTATTTTCACCTCAAAACTCTCCAAAACTAGCACAAAACATGATGCCAAACTTGTGAATTTACATACTCATCACTTTTCCATAGACAATTTGGAACAGAGACATCTCCAAGATAGTCTTGTAAGCAGTTCTGAACGCTCACAATGCATTATCTAGCTTCATAGCCCAATCCTTCCTACTCACGTTCACTGTCTTCTCCAAAACCTGCTTAATTTGGTGATTGGAGACCTCAGCTTGCCCATTAGACTGTGGGTGATGGGGTGTTGCTACCCTATGCCAAACATCATAATCCTTCAATACTTTCTCCATGAGCTTGTTAACAAAATGGGTTCCCCCATCGCTAACTAGTACTCTAGGTACTCCAAATCGCGAAAAGATATGCTTCTTCAAAAATGCTTGCACCACCCTGGCATAATCCACAGCCAAAAGTATATAGAGATATCCATTGGATGAGGGAAAGGGACCCATAAAGTCTATCCCCCACACATAAAAAATCTCCGCTATATAACTATTCTGTAGAGGCATTTCATCTCTCTTAGAGATGCTTCCAACTCTTTGACACCTATCACAGCTTGCAACATATGACTACAAGATTTGAAAAGGGATGGACAAAATAAACCTGATTGTAAAACCTTTGCAGCTGTCTTCTCAGCACCGAAATGCCCCCCAGTTGGTTGTGCATGACAATGATTCAGCACACTTTCCTATTCCTCTTCCGGTACACACCTCTGGATGATAGAGTCTGTACATATCTTGTAGACAAAAGGCTCATGCCAAATATATTTTTGCACATCTCTCATGAACTTCAAATGCTGATGCCGACTCAAATTATATGACTTAGCTCCACTTGCAAAAAAGTTGACATAATCAGCATACCAAGGAGCTTTCGATTTTGTAGCCAAAACGAATGCCTGGGGTAGCACCATATCTAGGATCTCCTCATCCGAGAACACCTCTTTGATAATCTCTTTCTCATCTTCACAATGCTCCATTGTCTCCAGCCTAGAGAAGTGATCAGCCACCACATTCTCACTCCTCTTCTTGTCTCTTATCTCCATGTCAAATCCTGCAATAGTAGGATCCATCTAATAATCCTGGGCTTGGCATCCTTCTTCTCCATCAGATATCAGATAGCAGAATAATCCGTATACACCACAGTTTTCATTTCCACCAGATACGCGCGAAACTTATCAAAAGCATACAACATAGCTAAAAATTTCATCATCAAATTTAAAGGGACATCTTTTTCTAGTAAATGAGAAGGAGGTTTAGAGTATTTAGAAAAATCTTTTATGAATCTGCAGTAAAATCTTGCATGTCCAAGGAACGACCGCACTCTCCTCTCATTTATCGGTGGAGGTAATTTTTCAATTGCCGCCACCTTAGCTCTATCAACCTATAACCCCTTAGATGATACATGATGTCCTAAGACAATGCCATCTCTTACCATAAAGTGACACTTCTCCCAATTCAAAACAAGGTTAGTATCCGGGCATCTCTTCAAAACAACAGCAATGTTAGATAAACAAACATCATAAGAAGATCCAAAGATAGAAAAATCATCCATAAATACTTCCATGATATTTTCTATCAACCCTTCAAAAATAGTCATCATACACCTTTGAAAAGTCGTAGGTGCATTACAAAGACCAAAAGACAACATCTTAAAAGCAAAAATGCCATAAGGACATGTAAATGTAGTCTTCTCCTGATCCTCGGGTGCAATCATAATGTGATTATACCCGGAATAGCCATCTAAAAAGTAATAGAACTCATAACCTGTTAACCTATCAAGCATCTGATCCATGAAAGGTAAAGGAAAATGGTCTTTGTGTGAGTTCTCATTCAATTTTCTATAGTCAGTACACACACGCCAACCTGTAGTGGTTCTAGTAGCAAGTGTCTCCCCACTATCAGATTTAATGACAGTCATACCCCCCTTCTTAGCCACTACATGCAAAGGACTAACATATGGACTATCACTAATCGCATACACAATTCCAGCTTTCAACCACTTTAACACTTCTTTTCTAACCACCTCTTGCATCGCAGGATTTAATCTCATTTGATACTGCACACAAATTTTACTCTCATCTTCCAATCTTATTTTATGCATGCAAATAGATGGACTAATACCCTTCAGATTATCAATAGACCAACCAACAACAGATTTATGTTCTTTTAAGACAACTAACAACCTATCAAGCTCACTTTCAGATAAGGAAGAAGATACAATTACCGAAAAAGTTTCATTCTCCCCAAATATGCATACATGAGATGATCAGGCAGCGGCTTCAGTTCCTTCTTCTTCTCCTCAGGTTCAGCTCCTTCAGGTTCAAGTGGTAGATATTGCTTCTTCCACTTTGTTTCCTCTACTATTGCTGCTTCCTCCTTCGGATCCCTGTTCTTATTCAATGCAAGTAAGCTTTCATAAAATTCAAGAGTGAGTTCATTAGACATACCATCAAGATCATCAAAATCAGTAGTAGGTATAGTAAGAGATTCGCTTATGCAAGTTTCAAGTGGATCCTTAGATAGGATGAAAGGCAACCACTCCTCAACGGTATCGTCTACTACTTCAATGCTCTTGTAATCTTCATTCTTCAAAGGCTACCTCATAGCTTTCTCCAAAGAAAAGACTACTTCTTCATCATTGACTCTCAATCTGATTTCCCCATTTTGAACATCAATCAGAGCTCCTGTAGTTGCTAAGAACGGTCTCCCAAGAATCAAAGGAACTTTGTCTTCATCAACCTCTTCCATATCAAGCACAAGGAAGTCCACTGGAAATATCAACTTCTCAACTTTCACCAAGACATCCTCAATCACCCCCCTTGGGTATGTTATGGATATATCAGCCAGCTGCAGTACCACTGATGTAGGCTTTGCATCTCCCTAACTAAGCTTCTTGAATACTGTATAAGGCATCAAATTAATGCTAGCCCCCAAATCACATAGGGCACTCTTTGATTTCCCTCGTCCAATCTCACATGGTATGGTGAAGCTACCCGAATCTTTAAGCTTCACTGGAAGCTTCTTCTGAATCACTGAACTGTAGCTTTCTGTCAGCTTAACTGTCTCAGCTCCTGTTAGACTCCTCTTCTTAGATATGATGTCCTTCAAGAACCTTGCATAGTTGGGCATCTCCTCTAAGGCTTCTGCAAAAGGAATATTGATATGGATTTTCTTAAATATCTCCAAAAACTTTTGAAACTTCTCATCCAATCCTTTCTTAAAAAATTGCATTGGGAAACAGAATTGGATGTTTTGTCCTTGGAATGCCCCAAATGTCATTCTTAAACTCCTCTCCTTTTTCTTTTTCAGCTCTTTTTGCCTTAGCTTTTTGCCACTTTTTCAACTTAACTTCAGGTTCTTTTGACTTTTCCACAGTTTCAGGCACTTGGGGATCATTTTAGACGAGTTCGATAATGCAAGGATAGGGATGAATTTCCAATATTTCCACCGGAGAGGGGCACAAGTCGTGCCAGACAGGCAGACAGGTCGTGCTGGCACCCTCCGACTCATGCCGCAATGCTCGCGTGGCGTCGTTGGCGCTGTTTTGTACTTGGCACGAGTCATGCCGGTCAACCGTGTGAGTCGTGCCATCCTCAATGTCGTCTTTTGGTGGGCACGATGCGCACGACGTGCTAATTTCAGGCCGCACAAGTCGTGCCATATCTGACACGAATCACGCTCCTTGTCAGCCTCGACATGTTCATCCTCGTCTGATTTTTTTACCTCTATTTTGACTTCAGGCAATTTCGATGGTATTTTGGACCCTCGTACTACGTTCCACTCCTCAAGGTGATGGCCATAACTTGTTCTTTTGGATTCGTCACCGTTTGAGATGAAAACTTACCCTGTTGCTCCAATCGCCCAACTACAGCATGTAACTGTCCGAGAGAAATATCAGTTTCTTTCTGCTTCCTTTTAAATTGCTCATTAGTAGATATTATCAGCTTGACCATCAAGTTTAACTGCTCCACTTGCTGCATTATCTGATCTCCTTGCTGCTTCATCTGCTCCCCTTGTTGCTTCATAAAGTCTCCTTGATGTTTCAATAACAGTTTTAACTCATCATCCATGGGTGCTTTTTCTTTAGTTGGTTTATGTACTGGATCAATTCCTGGAGGAGGCCCAACTGCATTATTCGGGTTAGCATAAGACAAATTATCATTCCTTCTTTGATTGTTGAAGTTGGAATTTCCTTGGTAACCCCCTTGTTGATTCTGACGGTTGTTTCTTTGATCATTCCTTCCCCACTGCTGATTACTAGGCCTGAAATTCTGTCTATTTCTATAGTCCTCTTACAAGCTTTGACCCAGAGCGTAATTCGTATCCTCAATCTAATCTTCATCTCCTTCATTACTAGCTTCCTCTCATTTGCTTCCTAGTGCCATGCGATCCATCTTCTTATACAGCTCACTGAGTTAACTCTTGAGTTCTGATATCTCACTGCTGTTGACCTGAACTTCTACTTTAGCCACTTTATCAAAAGCGACTCCATCTTATCTCTCCATAGGCCAATCATACGTGTTAGCTGCCATCTCCTCAAATACCTCTTCTGCTTCATCTGCTGACTTTATGAAGACCGATTAACCAGTTGTTGCATCCACCAACACTCTTGATTCACTTCTTAGGCCTTGATAGAAAAATCCTAAGTAAGTGTCTTTTGTAAATCCATGTTGTGGACCACAACGCAACAGATCCTTGAACCTTTCTCAGGCTTCATAGAAACTTTCCAAGGCTCCTTGTTTGAATTATGTTATCTTTTGCTTCACCTTAAAGCTCCTGGAAGGAGAAAAGTACTTGTTCAAGAACTTATCTGCTAACTGCTCCCATGTAGTACAACATCCTGCAGGAAGATTGTTGTACCACTCTTTGGCTTTCCCCGTTAGTGAGAATAGGAAAAGTCTCATTCTGATAACATCCTCAGGGACATTCCTATGCTTCTACGTCCTTGCATACTCATCAAATAATTGCAGATGCTCACTAGGACTCTCCAAAGGATTACTACTGAACTGCTGTGCTTGTACCATCCGGATCAGTCCAAACGGTAGCTCAAAACTCTCCGCAATGATTGCGGGACCATTCAATCCAGCATTCGTGGTATGCTTCAGCTTATACTGGTCAGCATGGGGGTGGGGCCCTTTGTTCATCTTTAGCCATCTCTACCGTCTCAGTCTCTTCAATTTTCTCCTATTATGATGAATAATAAGTATCCGACTCCGAGCTAGGAATAGGTGTGGCTGGATTCTTTCTTTTTCTCCTATTTAATCTGACAAGTGCTTCAAGTTCTAGGTTGAGTGGTTCAATTAGGAGTCCACTTGACGTAGTTATCATACACCTTTTCTCACGCAGCTAATCAGAATAGTTTGGATGTAACTAAAAATAAAAATAAAAACAATTAAAATTTAACGTCCTAGACTAAAATAAATCAAAAAAAATTAAATTAAATTAATCTAAGAACTATCCCCGGCAGCCGGTGCCATTTGCTTGTTCACAATTTTGTATGTGTCCCTAAGTGTAGGGAATCAATTGTAGTTCCATGTGTGACCAAATAAAAATAATATCGTACCCAAGGGGTAATTATAGATCTACTGTTTAATCTAATTATGACTATTCTAATTTAAAATAAATCTGGTTTTTAAAGAGAATTACCTAAATTAACTATGCAGAAAATAATTACTAAAAATAATAAAATAACAAATAATTAAATATGGAAAGTATTCAAGAGAGAAGATAGACAGCACTAGAAAATTCAGTTAAATTGGTCAAATTAAATCACTAGACAATCAGTTAGAATCCCTGCAGTTCTTATGAAAGCAATCACTTAATTATGTTAAATCCCTTTTCTAAAGTAAACTTAACACATAAATCTGGTTCAAACCCTCAAATGCAGAAGATTAATCACTACTCTCTATCTAGGTACTTCATGTAAAATTCCATTGAAGGCTAGCACACTAGACTTCCCTTTATAGGTACTTAGGAATTAGACCCCAATTCCCACCTAACAATCTAAGAAACCAAATCCTCTAGAATGGTAATTAATAGATATATTAAGTGTCCTATATTAATTATTCTAATGAATAAAGATTATATGTTTAGATCCCCTTTACCCATAATAGGTTGACAAATATAATTCTTATATAACGCAAGCAATAAGCATAAGTATGCAAAAGACAATGACATACACATGAATAAGGATAGATCATATAAGACAAAAATATAAGTCTCAAATCAAAGCATTAATAAAGGAATAAGTATAGTGCAGACATCCAACCTTAAATCTAGATCATCAAATTCAAAACAACTTAACCTTCAAAACCTAGCGCTACCCAAGAAGTACTAGCCCATGGTGTTACAAGCAACACACATGGTTAGGTATGAAAGCATATTATCCAAAATTAAGAAAGAAAGAGTAAGAAAAACCCTAAATATGGCGTGATTCTCCGTTCTCTCCTCCGTGATTCTGAACCTCCTCATTCTCCTTCTCGAGTAAGCAATACTAATGAACTCTCCGGGATGGGTGGATGGAATAGTGAATTGTGAAAAGGTGTGTAGAGTTAGGGTTTGGAACACACTAATGACTCCTTTTATAGTTGGGTACTGATCCTTCATGAATTCTGAATTAAAAGTGGACTTTTTCATGTTAAAAACACGAACTGGCAGAAAAAACGACGAAACGACGAAACTGGGTCTGGAAGACAATTGGCACGAGTCGTGCCACTTCCTGCACGAGTCGTGCAGGTGCCATGCTGTGCAGATTCCTTGGTGCTTCTCGGTGGCACAACGCGTGCGTCTCGACAGCACCAGACGCTCGTGCTCGGCAGCATGAGTCGTGCATCTCGGCAGCATGTGCGCTCATGCTCGGCGGACCTCGACAGTGCTTGCGGCATGACCAGGTGTGCCGTGCAGCACGACCTACTCCTCCTGGCCGGCACGAGTCGTGTCGGCTTCTCTTCTTCCGACTTCGCTCCCGACTTCGTTTTTTACTTCTGTTTTTGCTCTTTTTATTTCATTTTCCATCTAAAAAATGAAATAACACCTCACATGCATCTGAAATATAAATTCATACAATTCAACCACAAGATGCTCAAATATGGATATAAATATCCCAAAACGGTGCTAAATCGGAGCCTAAAACACACAGATTTTAACACTAATCATCTACATTCCAAAAAGAAATGCACCTCTTGTGCCGGGATGGAGGGTGTATATAATAATTATTTTGTGTGGATCCCATCTACCAAAAGGGAAATATATACTTTGTATTGTAACGGACCAAAATGTAAAAATGTATACCTTGTTGTGAGACGGTGGGAGTAATAACCTCTATAAGGAAAAGTAATTCTCAATTGATGAAAAGGGATAACGATGTTGTGTATTATTTCATAAATATTTTATAGTATAAATGAAAAGTCATACTCCCTCCGTCCATTATTTGTCTTCGCACTTACTGTAGACACGGAGTTTAAGAAAAGTTACTTTTTGACCAACTTTATTGACTTTTGAAGGGTATTATGGTATTTTTAAGTAATAAATAAATTGTAAAGTATGTTATGTATGTTAGGTGAGAGTGGTATTTTTTAAATTAAGATAACTTTTGAGGTTGTTGGTTAGTGTGAAGTTTCCTTTTTTGGGGTGTGAAGATAAATGTGGGACGGACGAAAATGAAAAGTGTGAATATAAATGTGGGACGGAGAGAGTAATATATATATTTTTAAATGATAATATCGTTAATAAAAAGTGATAACTAATTACGGAAGCTGAATTTCACGAACAATTTATAGAATTGATAAAACGTGATAATATTTTTAATAAGAGTGATACCAAATAAATGAAAAGTGATAACCGACCAATTGAACTATTTCATGAATAATTAACAGTATGAATAAAAATTGATAATATTTTTAAAGAAAAGTGATAACTGACCTATTGAACTATTTCATAAATATTAATAGGATAAATAAAAAGTGATGATATTTTTAATAGAAAGTTATATGTGATTGATAAAAAGTGATAACTGTCCAATTGTACTATTTTATGAACCATTCATAATATGAGTAATAAGTGATAACAAAATTTAATATCTGATAAATAAAAAAGTAATAATCACTCAAATAAACTATTTATTTTATAATGAATAAAAATTGATAACATTTATAATAAAAATTAATACCTTTTATTAATGAATAATCTGTCCAAGAACGATAATACCCAAGACCTTCTAAAATATGTAAACAAAACTATTTAAAATGAGGATAATTATTATGTGCATCGAGAGCACCATGCACCCACTTCAAAAAACGTATACTATTATGAATAAAAACATGTACAATCATAAATAAAAATGTATACACTTTGTTAGCGATTTTTCTATTTATTTTTTTAATGAAAAACTGAATGTATAAAAAATATACAATTATTAAGAAATATACTCCCTCCGTCCCTTGGTAAGAGTCCCATTTACTTTTGGGCACGTGAATTAAGGAGTATTATTATTTAATGTGTAGTGGGTAGTTGTATTAGTAGATGTGTGGTCCCCATGTTTTAATTGTATTAGTGAGTGTGAGTAGGTTCCATGTGTCCAAAAAAGGAAATGAGATCCTTTGGATGAGACAACCAAAATAGTAAAATGGGACTCTTACCTAGGGACAGAGGGAGTATATACATTATTGAATAAAAATTTATACACATATAGATGCACGTGTGCACCCAGTACACCAGATATCAACTATAAAAATGATAGCATTATTTATACTAATTATTTTTAATATGACAAAGATTTATGTACGGGACCCACACATGGCCCACCACATCCTTCTAATACAATTATCCACCACACATATAATAATAATAATAATGATAATAATAATACTTCTTAATACACATGCAAAAAATAAATGGTTACCTTGTAAGTGGCCAGAGGGAGTATTATTTTTTATTTATACTATAAATTATTCATGAAATTGTTCACTGCGTCATTATCACTTTTCATCGATTGAGTATCATTTTTTATTAATGATATTATCATTTTTATTCATTTTACATGTAAGTTCTTGCATGGGACGGTCTCACATAATAATTGCCCCTTTTAATATTTGGTCCATATGAGAGAACCAGGACCCCATCTCATTAATTACAGACCAAATTAATTTACAAGAAACAGTGGTCTGACCCACCATAATAGACCATAGCCCACAACTGTGAAAAGCACACTGGACCTGTATCACAACACTAATCAATGGTGATCAAAACTCCATTCTCACATGATATCAGCCTCCTATCCTAAACTCTAATCTCACCATGACCCTCTCATCCTCTTTCTCTTCTCTTTTGCTTCTTCTCTTGAACATCGATCTATGGCTGCTCCCGTCGCAACTCCCTCCTCCTAGACTACGGCAATGATCAATCTCGTCCTGATCAAGTTGTCCACTTCTACATACTTAATATGGAAGCGTTAATTTCTTTCGATGGCTGCCACCTTTGAAATGACAGACATCATTGAAAGTTCATCTGTTGCTCCTCTGGAATTTCTCACTTCTGATGATGGTGTGAAATCTCCAACCCCGATGTATTCCGCTTGGTTTCTCCGTGAATAGAAACTGTTATGCAACCCTTGAACCAAAGGCTATGGTCGAGGTCCTCGATTGTACGATGTTTTGCTCGGCATGGCTTACTCTTGAATCTGAATTTGCTAATAAATAATTAATTAAAATAACAATTAAAATAAAATATCACTCAAAGAATACGAAAGTGGATCAAGTAGGAGAATAGGTAGCTCTAGGATTCCAGTTTTACTCATTAATCTCCCTTTCGTGTGTTGATGTCCGACTCTGCCTTGTGATTTATAGACGCATCACTAAATCATGCATATATACTCTATAAACACAAGTAAACATGCGTGTGACACGTGTGAATAACCTCGTAGCAAGAGATATAATTCCATCCTCCTTTCTAGGTACTATCAGTATCAATTATTTCCCTGACCAATTGGTACTCTAACCCGATATGATCTCCCTTTATAGGTACTATGAAATTATCCTCTTTATCCTACTTAATAACTCGAATTCAATTCAATTAATAAGTATTCATATATGATAGTTCGAATGAAGCTTCGGAGTCCCCTCACTTAGAATCATAACATGGAACCCTGCTCAGCAGTGAACGCATTCAATCAATAACCAAGATATGTATTCAGACTCTACATAACAGTTAATGATGTACAAAACGACTGTGAGTATGAATTAAAAAGGCACAATCATATATAAAATAAATCCACAAGTAGTATTGTATGGAGTTTACATACGAAAGTTCAATTAATTGGTAAAAACATTCACAACCCTAATTCTACCAAAAAGGCTCTAGCTCATGATGTTACTAAGAATAATCATGGGTGTTGGATAGATCTTACCTGGATGTCTGAAAAATACAAGATAAATTAGGAAATGAATAAACCCTAGATGTGGGCGTCGTCGCGTCCTTCTCCGTCTTGAATCCTCCTCTTGGTTCTTCTCTTGATTCCACAGACGAATCTTCAAAGTGATGGATGGATGGAGGAAAGGATATGGATGATAGTTGGGGGATGAACCCTTCTTGTGGGGTGTAGGATGGATTTGTGGCTCTCTCCCTTTCTCTCTATTGTATTGTTGGTATGATCTACATCCCCTTTTATACTTGTAAGCTCTCCTTATGGACCTAGGATGGACTTTTTCTTGGAAAGCATGAAAATTCATGAACAGAGGGTAAAAATCCCAATTTTGCGCTTGTTCAGGCTTCTGGTTCGACCACGACCAGTGGTCGAACCGAACAGAGGAGGTCAAACTCTGGTTGAACTGTAGTGCGCAATCTCACCATTTCGCGCATAACTTCCACATACGACCTCCAATTTGAGTAATCCTTACGCTCACAATATCTTCTCTTCCTTAGCTTTCTATCCATATAACAAACTTATAGAAACTCCAACATTTGAATATGTAACAAGTCATGCAAAGTGAACAGTCATTCTGAGTAGGAACAGCTTGCGCAACGTCACCACTTTTATCATAACTTTCTCGTTTTGAATTGGATTGAAGTGTTCTTTACGTCAAAACGACCCTCTCTTCAGTGGATTTCTAATCATACTTCCCATTCAGAACTCCACACAAATATAAAAAAAATTACACAATTAGGACGTGCGTTTTCGGCATTCATTACACAAATTGCACCTTTTCTCCAACTATGCACTTTTGATTCTTTTTCCACCTAAAATATAATAAAACACCTCAAGTGCACCTTTTTCTCATATATATTGAATATAAGATACTTGTGCTAATATATAACAACTATTCTCATCAAAAAGGTGTTAAATTGGATACTCAAACACGCTAATTTCCACTCTCAACAATCCCCATTTTATGTAGGACAAGTGTCCCCATTTTATGCAGTTTCAAAATCAAGCACGCTCCAGCCCGTTGTTTTCATCTCATTTGGCTAATCTTGCTCAAGCATTTAGAGCTGGTGTAATGTTTCTGATACTAATACGACTCCTGATTGGTATGTTGATTCTGGCGCTTCAACTCATATGACCTCTCAAACTGCTCATTATTCGAACCCTACACTAGTAATGGATCAATGATTGTTATTAATGGTAATTCTCTTTCAATTTCTAATATTGGATGTAGTCGTATTTCTCCTGATGTCAATTTATTAGATGTTTTGGTGGTACTGCATATTACTAAAAATCTCTTGTCCATTAACAAGTTGACGTCGGATTGCAATGTTGATGTGGCATTTTCTAAAAAATATTTTACCATTAGAATCGAGTGACAAATGCAATTCTGGCTCAGGGAAGGTGTGAGAACGGGCTTTATATACTAAAGAAAGGAAGCTAGGCTTTGGTTGTTGCTTTACATTCCAAAGATGTTAAAGCCAGTTTTAATTTATGGCACTTGCGCCTAGGACATGTTTATTTTGGTGTTATTTCATTACTTAATAAAATGGGGTATTTATTTGTTACGTCCTTATTATCGGATCCTACTGCTTGTTCATCTTCATCAAACCTGTTCACAAGTGGTCTCTTCATCGGTTAGAATTGAAAAATACTTTTTTGAACGGTGTGCACACCAAACCTATATACATGTCTCAACCACCTAGTTTTGTTGATCCTTGTTATCCTACTCATGTATGTCGTCTTAATAAGGCACTTTAAGGTCTTCGACAAGTACCTTTGGCCTAGTTTCAGAGATTCAGTTCGTATCTGCTGTCCTTAAAATTTCAGCAAAGACAGTCTAATTCCTCTCTGTTTTGTCTCATTCGGGGTTCTTCAATCCTTTATCTCCTCCTCTATGTGGATGACATTATCATTACAGGAAATGATCAGGGTACGCTGCGACGGTTTATCACTCATACTCATTCCGAGTTTGCCATCAAGGATCTTGGTAAATTGAGTTACTTCATGGGATTGGAAATTTCGTACACTTCGGATGGATTGTTTCTTAGTCAGTCCAAATATGCTCATGATATATTGGAGCATGCAGATTTGTTGGATAGCAAGCCTGTTTCTACTCCTCTTGCAACTGGAGAGTCTTTGTTGAGCACTGGTCCGTCATTCCATGATCTGACGTTATACCGCTCTTTGTTGGAAGCTTTGCAGTATTTGACTATTACTTGGCCTGATTTATCCTATGCCGTTTTGTGAGTTAGTTTTTCCACTCTCCCACTGAAGTTCATTTTTCAGCTTTGAAGCGTATACTTCGTTATGTGAAGGGTACTATCCATTATGATTTAGCCTTCACTCATGGTCCCGGGAAGTCTATTGTGAGTTATTCTGATGTCGATTGAGCTCAGTGTATAGAGGCACGTCGCTCGACCTATGGCTATTCCATCTTTTTAAGTTGTAATTTTGTCTTATGGAGTGCAAAGAAGCAACCCACGGTGGCCCATTCGAGTTGTGAATCCGAGTACAGGGCATTGGCTAACGCTACTTCAGAGATTATTTGGCTCACGAACTTATTACGAGAGCATCATCAGTTGCCTGCAAGCTGTCCTTTACTCCTATGTAATAATAAGAGCGCAATTTTCCTCATCAGTCAGAATTCTGTTGCTCACAAGCGGGCCAAACACATTGACATTGATTGTCAATTTGTTCGAGAGCTTGTTTCCTCTGGGAAATTATACACTCAGTTTGTTTCGTCTCATCTTCAACTAGCTGACATATTCACGAAAAGCCTTCCTCGACATGCTTTTGAACTTTTACATTCCAAGCTTTGCGTTTGCTTGCATCCCGCGCAACACTTGACGGGGGGTATTAAGGAAAAGAGTTGATTGTATCATACATTATTCTAGATTATTGTTTATATCTTTTATATTATGATTTTGATTAGGTTTTCATAATTTGTGAAACCAACAATTGTACTAAAATTTGCATATAATAGCAAGTTTATTACATCACTAATCAATGGTGATCAAATATCCATAGAAAACCCATTTTGGATATGGTGTAACATTTTATTTACCACATCATTGATTAATGACGTGTAATAGAGAAGAAATAATTATTATACCTTAAAAACGAGAATATGAAGGGACAACAATAAAAATTTCCTTTTAATCCCAAGTGTACTCATAACATAAGACAACACTATGTTTGTGGTACGAAAATGAGTTCATATGAGCTAAAACAAAAACATGTGACACACAAAAAACAAAAAACATAAAAAAAAATACATTATTTGTATCCTAGACGTTTCATGTTGGTACTAGAACCATGGATTGATTTCCATGCAACAATTTGCCATCGGAACTAATTGAAATAAGGGCAAAAATGAAAACTATTAATAACAAACCTAACCAAGCCATCCCCGCCGCACACCTCCTCTTCGCCGTCGCCGACGAAATCGCACCATCCGAATCATGCCCTTTTCCACAATTACGCTCTTCATTCACTCCTATTTCCCCATCTCTCACCACCGACATCCCATTGGCCCTGCCGCCGCCTATTTTCTCCGGCGCCGCCACCTCTCTCTCCTCCGACATTGAACAAGAAAAAGAAACCGCATCTCCTCCTCCGCCCTCCGCCTCCCGGAAAAGCCTCCGGCCCTTGAGCTTGCCGCTGATTATGGCGGCCCTTCTCTCTCTAAGCACCTCGACAACCGCCACGTCACAGTTTCTCTCTCTTAAAGGAGATCTTCTGCTGCGTTGAAGAGAAGACATGAGCCCTCTTGGAGAAACCTGCAACAAGAGATGATTGTTATCGAAGCAGTTTGTGAGGCTGCTGCAATCCGACCCTGTGGAGCATCTACGACTGCTCTTTTGCCTTTTATTATTAAAGATTTTCCATTCTTTTTCGAGGATTTCAAACTGTTGGATTAACTCATCATTTCTTCCACTTTCTTCTTCTCCAACTTTTGATGATGTTTTGATCATGGTGGGGTTTCTAAATGGATCCAAGTTTTTACTTTTTACTCTCTGATTTAATTTATGCATGTGGGGTTGAGAATATTGGGGGATGAATTTCCTGTTTTTTCTGCATTTCAAATTTAAATCAACAACTACTTATGCAGATTCATCATCTCTCTCAATCCTATCTAACTGAATTTATCTATTTAAATGGTGTTTCAAACTGTTATTATATCTTTAAATGTCATTAATTAAGTCTCATAATCCCACACCTATTAATAACCAAGTCCGGTGTAAATTGGTGTGTAAATCAAGTAACATATTTTTTAAAAATATTTTTTTAAGAGTAATAATTTTATTTCAAAAGAGTAATAATTTATATTGATTAAGAGTAATTTTTCATATATTAGGATGCATGATAATAAAAAAAAAAAATAATAACTCACGCACATGTTTGTTTGAATTACTTAGGTCTCGATACATCTCAATTAGTAAATGGATTTCTTTTGAAGACTAATTTGGTAATCCTAATAAAATAATAATGAATTTTTAATAAAATTAATATTGTATTAAATACTCCTTCCGCCCGAACAACCACGTTGTTTAAGAAAAAATTTTTTTGACAATTTTTATTGACTTTATTAGAAAGTATTTTAATATGGACGGCACTATTGTCACTCGAAACATTACTAATGGCACCCGAATTCAAAGAAAAATGATAGTGAATTTTCTATTTTGTCCTCGCCCCTAAACTTACACCCATATTAATTCCAACAAGACAAAGTTTCTTGTGAGACTGATTATTTATGAGACGTGTCGACTCATCACTAAAATATGCTTATTGTATAGATAAATTATGTTTAATAATTGTTAAAATATGTTCACTAAAGTATGCTTGATTATGCATTAAAGTATGATTTTAATGTGTTATAATATGATTTATTATTAACATACTTTAATTACGAATAAACATACTTTATGTACATATAATAAATATACTTTAGTGATGGGTTGACCCATCTCACACCCGTCTCACAAATAATCCATCTCACAAGAGAGTGTTTCTTCCAACTATCTATTTTACTAAGTACATTCAATACAATTATTAAACCCACCCAAATACATTTCTCTCTCACGTATGAAAATTTTATGTTATCTCATCGTGATGGTTACTGAATTTTGAGTAAAGTTGGAGTGAAAGGGTGTTTGTAAACAATATGTGCGATGAAAAATTTATGTTATCTCGCCTTTGCATTCTCTCTCTTATGATGGACATCCAATACAAATGCATCCGTGGATCTAAAGAGGGCTATGTTCAATTATTCTTCATGTGTATATACAACTAGTACATAACCCGTATCTTACCTAAAACACATAACATATTTTATAATTTATTTATTACCTAAAAATACTAATATTAATATCCAAAAGTAATAAAGTTAGTCAAAAAATATTATTTTTTTCATATTTATAGTAACGGTGCAAGTAAATGTGGTACGGATAGAGTATATAATATACTTAATTTTTGAACTAATAATTTTTATATTTTTATTTTAAATAAAATATAAATCAAGTAAATTACTCACTATAAAAATATAAATTGTTTCCTAATATTTTGGATTTAATAAATTTAATAAGAACCCATTTAATTTTTATATGTTTTAAATGCGTTAATTTATTATTTATGTTTAATATATATTTAATGTAAAATCAAGAAATTAATATATTTTATTGTGTGGTTACCGCGATTTACTTGGAGGCAGTTCTGAGGGGCCGGGACTGTTTCCTCGAGGACTAGTCGGGCGTAAGCCCGGAACCTCGGTATCAAAAAAAAAAAAAAAAAAAAAAAAAAAGAAATTAATATATTTTTAATCATTAATGCTTAATCTCATGCACAACACTTAAAAAAATTTGTCATAATTAAATGCAATTTAATGCTGATAAATATTAGAACTTCAAATCATTAAATTATATAAAAAGAAAAAAAATTAAATAAAAACTAACCAATCAAAATGTAACCCATATTAAAAAATTTTTAAAAATACACCTAATGTTGACACATATGATTTTGTGAAAAGTTATTTTAGCAAACTACATCCTAATTATATATATTAAGATAATATGCCATTTACTAGGGGAATCTGTAACTCCACCCCACTTGTACAATTATGATTTATGAATAAGAAAGTGTTGGTCTAAGATATCCAATTGCACAAATTTTGTGGATAATTAAATATCTGTCTTCTCTTCTGGGCGAGGAAAAAGTGTCTCGATTGGAGTTTCTTTGTTATTTCTCTATTTAATAATTCATCCAGTAAAATAATTTGGTAAGTTCTGTTGTAAGCCCTGCCACTGTTTTATAAACTCTTTTTGATATTTTCTATAGAAATGCCAGAGAATTTTATCTTGAATGTGTTGTTTGAAGAGTTCTCACCAACTCTACACATTTTGATGGGCAAGTTTAGTATGTCTTTTTTTCTCATCTTTTTCCTTCTCTTTCGCGTCTTCTGTTCTTTTTTTCTTCTTCCTATCATTTTTTGATTTGTTAAACTGTGTTTATATGAATGACAAATGTATTTGGGTGAGTTTAGTAATTGTATTGGGTGGGCTTAGTAAAATAAGTAATTGAAATTAGTGTGGAAGTAAGTTTAGGTATCAATGAGGGCAAAATAAGAAATTCAGTCATTTTTTTTCTAATTCTGGTGCTCTTAGTAAACTTAGGGTGAAAATACCGTCGTCCTTTTAATATTTTTAGGTATTAAAAAATATAAACTAATGGTTTATTTGTCAGATGAGAGTGAAAATTTTGAAATTTTAAGTAATTTTTGTGTTGTGGATAAAGAGTTTGTTTCCTTTTTAGAAGTATGAAGAATTTTATGTGATGAAAAAGGAAAGTATAATACTTCATGAAGAATTCAATAGAAATTGTTAAAATTTTAAATAAAAATTGACATTTGATTAAGAAGATGTGATACAATTCACATACTATCCGAATTCCTAATTCCATAATAACGTTTTTAATAATTTGTTAAAATACTATTCTATATATTCCCTCCGTCCCACATTAAGGTTTATGTTTTTAGGTTGTTTCAGATTAAGGTTTACATTTTCTTTTTTATCAAGTTGGGCCCACATAGAAACAATTAATTATTACATATAGGCCCACACACAATACTAATATAACTACACACTTTACATTAAATATTATTCATCTCATATCACTACACATTAAAATATTATATCTCTTAACCTACGTATAAAAAACAAAAATAAACGTTAACACGAGATGGAGGGAGTATATGGAATAATATAATATAATATAGTATAATAGATAAAATATATAAATTAAATAGGGAATGTCATTTACATCGATTTCCTGTTCCAAAAGTTGTACGTATCTCCTATTCGTAGAGTTTAGGTGATTGAAATGTATAATGTTTTTAAATCTGCATAAAAGAAAGAAGGTGATGTGTCATAGCTAAACTCATCCCAATCCATGTAGCATTAGATGTAACATGGGTGGGATCCCCTATTACACCCCATGTGATAGAATTTAAAATTGGGAATTCAGGTCAGTTCCTTATATACGGTCCCACACATAAAAATTAAATAATTTTTATTTATTTACTCCATCCGTTCTATAAAACGCTTTATATTTATTGTTCCACGTTGTTTAAAAAATGTTGTACATTTTAACCAACTTTATTAATTTTATAAGGTACCGTAGTATTTATAAGTAATAAAAAAGTACAAAATAATAATATGTGTGTAAAAAATGAATGAAAAATTTGAAATTAAAGTAACTTTTGTGGTTGTCGGCTAAAATGATACTCCCTCCATCCCATAATACTTTTCACGTTTACTATTCCATGTTGTTTAAGAAAATTTGCACTTTTTGACCAATTTTATTGACTTTGAAGGGTATTGTGATATTTTTAGATAATAAAAAAGTATAAAGTAATGATATGTGTGTGAAAAATGAGTGACAAATTTGAAATTAAAAGAACTTTTGAGGTTATTAGATAAAGTGATGTTTCCTTTTTTGGGGTGTGAAATATTTTGTGGGACAAACAAATGAGGAAAGTGTGAAAGGTTTTATGAGACGGAGGGAGTACTTCCTTTTTTAGGGGATGAAAGATTTTATGGGACAAATAAATAATTAAAGTGTGAAGAATTTTGTGGAACTGTGAGAATATAAATTATAAATACAAATATAATAATTATGATCTTGGAGATAAAGTTTACCCCCTTTGCCTTTTCTATGTTAATTTGATAGTTATTCAATGCGCGTTTGCTTTGTAATCTCAATGATTTTGTTTGTTGTTTCATCATTTCTTTGCCTTTTCTTTTTCCAAACATAAGTAATAAAATTTATTACAGTTAGATTAAAAAATTGTTACCTTTTAAATACTCCCTCCGTCCTGTCCAAACGTCACCGGTTGCTTTTTGTGCGTAGATTAAGGAGTATTATTATTTTATATGTAGTTGGTAGTTGTATTAGTAGTGAGTGGTGGGTCACATGTTGTACCTTTTTTTACTAAAAGTGAGAAATAGTGACATTTGGATGGGACGCCCAATATAGTAAAATGGTGACCTTTCGGTGGGACGGAGGAAGTATATAATGTAAGAAAATTTAATTTTTATATTTAATGTGAATATTTCTTGATATTCACAAATGTGTAATAAATTTATTATCTCTTGAGATATTGTTCTTATTTTACTTCTAAAATCATACTACGTACTCGATTCACTTACGAAAAAATACTTCGATATTCTATCACATTAATAAATCTAAGTAGTATTATCTAATAATAATTAGTAATAGAATAATTAATTATCAACACTAATTAACTTTATATGGTTTTATATAACTTTATAAATTTCATCATGATATTTATATAAACTTGTGTTTTTAAATATCATTCAATATTTCTTGTAATTTAAGTTGTAATAAATAATCAACTATAAATGTAGTATAATATTTAGTGAAAAATTCGACAGAACTCCCTCTAATATTTTAGTAGATTTCTAAAATTATGAAAACATGTTCAAAATACTTCGTTCATTCAATGGAAGTAAAAGTATAATTGTGCGAATGAGTCAAAAGTAATAGAACTAATACTACAATCCAAGTACACTATGTCTAGTCACGGATGCCTCCTAAACCAAAACCAGAAGCACCAGGATCCGAATGGTCAGAATTAGGAAAGAATGTAGGAGCGGGCATCCCCACCTTCTTGCCAACTCAATAACAAAGTGGTGTAGTCTCTTCTCCCTGTTTAACCCCTCGGTCATGCTCCCTCTCGGTCCTCTCTATTTTCTCCTCCAACATCTCGAGGTGGGTGGTTATGGCATCGACATTCATCTGTGAGGTAGGTGATGAGAGTGGAAATTCGTGTATTTTTTTGTTCGAATTGATACCTCTTTGAGTTTGTTAATTGTTATTATTTGCACAAATTTTAATACTTTGAATTATTATTGATTGAAAGGTGCTTGAGAGGTATTTTGTTGTGTTTTGGTAGGAAAATGAATAAAAAATGCAAAGTTGGAATGAATGGTGAACTTGTGCAATGTGCAAGAAAACAGAAGATAATTTTTCATAGTTTTTCCGTATTCTTTTTGGAAGTTCAAACGAGAGTTGTGATACATTGTTGTAAAGTTACAGAAGGGAAAGTCGCGTGACCGTAAGAATCGCTTAAATCAAAGTTTTAATAAAGAAGTTATGATCAAAATGGTGAGGTCGCGCAGATGCATATGGGATTTTCAAAATTCTCTATATAAGTCTTGGCCCATCTATTATGCAGAAGCCCAATAAGTTCATTCGAAGTGTGAAGCCCACTAACTAACTCCATCTTGCCACGTCACCAATCACTACTTAGGCCTCCCCTAATAGGAGGTTTTTTGATGAGTTGGAATTTCAAAAAACCTCAAGTGAGAGGTTTTTACCATTGGGGAAGATGTGAGATTTTTTGTCAGGTCTCATACATAAAACCCAAGTTTTTTCATTTGGATGAGAGTGAGAGAGAAGAGTGTGCACCTCACCACACAATAATGGAGCGTGTGTCGCTTACGCGCAAGTGACATACTTAACGTGTGGGGCCGTGCTACTATTACCCCATCTCACCTTCCTTTCTTTTTTTATTATTTCTTTTCTCCTTTCTTCCTAAATAAATTTTAACTCTGGTTCATAATTATGTGAGAGATTAATTTGATTAAGTAGAAAATTACACTTTTCAACTTTAATATTATGTGAGAGGGAGCATATTTTAATATTTTTTTTGAATTTTTTTTCTAAATTTTCTTAAATAAATATTAACAAAATTAAAATTTTATAATTAGCTTTTAATATTTTTTTCGATTTTTTTTCAAATTTTCCTTAAATATTTACAAAATTAAAATAATTAAAATTGTATAATTATATAATTTATTTAGAATTCGATAAATATAGTTGTTGATAAATTAAATGGAAATAAAAATGTATTAAGGTGGGTCCCTTCAAAAAACCTGCTTTTTTAGTTTATTGTTGGGAAGAGATTTTGTTTTGTAGGTAAAAGTTTTTTTACTTTTGAAATGGCGATGACTTGGCACAAAAAAACCTGCTTTTTTGGTTTTATGAATGAGGAAGACCTTAGGCCATCCCCACGATGGGGTTTTTGGTTGATGTGGCAATTTAAAAACCCAAGTTGTAGGTTTTTTTCCAATGGCAGATGATGAGGTTTTTTGGTCAGATTTAGTAGAAGATACCTGAGTTTTTTTAGTCTTTTGAGGTGCCGGTCTCCACCCCCATTTATTATAGTAATATAAGTAACACCCATTTTTGGGCAATTTTTAGGTGACCCGTGGTCATCGGTGGCCCCCTCACATGGGGGAGTGCACCATGTAAGGATATGTGAGGATGTGCACACCCCATGTGTGAGGGTCACCGGTGACCACGGGTCACCTAAATAATTCCCTATATTTTTTTTATCTTTCTCTTTTCTAAAACCACAGTCTCATTATTATTATTTTTTCTAGACACAACAATAACTTTTTTTAATTACTATTATTTTTTCTAATAAACACAAATAACAGATGCTCAGGTTGAAAATTGTGAGCACACAGTAGCTGATATATACATTTGGGACATGCCAAATTATTTTAACGTTAATATTACCATTGCTTTTTTTTAAAATTTTTTTAATTATTTTTTTATATTTTAATCTCACTATAAATATACCTTTCACTTCATTCTATTCTTACATTATCTTCTACTCTCAATCTCAAAACACTAAATTTGATAGCTAATTTTTATTTCTTGCAAAACTCTAAATTATCATTAAAAAAATGAATTTCGGGTTCAATTATTTTAGCTCTGGAGAAAATTCAATGCCTCCAAATATAATTTTTCGTTCACGTGCCAACTTCCATCCTCAAAATCCAAAATTTCCTCCAAATAATTTTCTACCCCAAAATGTTCCTATTAGTCTCCCGAATTTTCCAGAAGGTAGTTTTTCGTATCCAAATTCTTTTAATTCATTTGGTGCACCATTCTTCATGTATCCAAATCCCTACATGCATCCGCATTCTCAACACGGATTTCGTCCGACCATCTGGTCACCAGATATCGACAGGACTGGATAGGGTAAATCTCGATGCCGACTTTGAGGACACGAAAGTTCCAGCAACAGCTGCCGCTGCTAAAAAATCCTTACTCTTTTGATGAAAATGCTCTTCTCGCGAGTTATTGGCTCGATATCAGCACAGACTCTGTCGTAAAAAATGATCAAAATTCAGAGCAAATATAGATTCAGATCGCCGATCTTTACAATAATAATCGTTCAGATGACATGATATTTAGGTCTATTGCTAAATTGAAGTCGCATTACTACGCACTACAAAAACATACGAAATGGTTCAATTGCTGCTACAATCAGGAGAAGAAGGCATGGGGGAGTGGCTGCAGTGATGTTGATATTGTAGAGTTCAAAAGCAAAAGTTCAATTTAAAAAGAGGTATGATTTCTATTTTGTACAAATCAAGGCTTAAAAAGTATTGAAAGACAGTCAGAAGTTCGCCGATTCAGATTGTGATGTTCGCGGATCGAAAAAGTCAAGAGTCTCAGTAATTAGAGAGTATGTGGTGTCTTCAAACATGGACTCAGAACCTAGAGCTAAAGCCAGATCAGAATCCCTTTGCCCAATGGGGAGGAACACAGCAAAGCGTACCAAGAAGGGTAAAGAAAAAGCAATCACATCTGCCGAAGAAAGCGGCGCTATTGAGAAAAGGCTTCAAGAGTTAGACGAATGTAACAAGAAAAATTTTGAAAACATGATAGTCATTGCCCAGCTAAAAATTATAAGATTCTCATGAAAGATACCTCCAAAATGACAGATGATCAACTACGTATCCATCTCCAAGTTGTGGATCAAATCTAGAAGGAAATGGGGTGGTAAACTTGAAGAATTAGTCGTTGTTGTACTTCTTTTCAGCATTTTCAGTATTCGTTGTTGTACTTTGTTTCAGCATTTTCAATATTCGTTGTTGTACTTCATTTTGTATAAACACTTGTCAATGTATTTCATTTCATTTTGAAAACTAGCCGTTATAAAAATATTCGTTGTAAAATTAGCCGTTGGAAAACTAGTCGTTGGAAAATTAGCTGTTATAAACTACCATTGTGGAACTCTACTATATTTAAAGGATATAATTGGATTGTTAGAACTCTTACCTGAGAACATCACACTCCTGTAATTGATTATCCTTCAATTTCCTTCATTCTCTCAAATATTTCTTCTTCTCATTCATCATCTTTCGAAAGTGATAGTTTTCATGAGTCCATGTTTGATGGCACGACAGAGGAAGAAATACAGTTATTGCTTAAAAATAACAAGAGTTATGTGAACGTGCTGGGACTTCTGCTGGCGGTGCCAGAAAGCAAAGAACATATGTGGATCGAAATCGTGAGGCGGAGCATACAAGACTCTACCTCAACTACTTCTCTGAAGATCTGGTATACAGAAGCGAGATATTTTATCGATGTTTTTATATATCGAGAGAGTTGTTCTTGTGCATAGTTGATGCAATGGAGTACCATGATGAATCTTTTGAGTAGAGGGTAGACGCAATTGGGAAAAAAGGGTTTTCTCCAGTACAAAAGTGCACGGTGGCCATTCGTCAATTGGCTTATGGTGGACCTACCGATCATTGGGATGAGTATCTACATGTTGTCGAAACAACATCCATAGAATGCCTCTTTAAGTTTCGTCGGTGTGTTATCGAAGTATTTGGATGATACTACTTGAGAAAACCTAGTGTCCTAGATTGCCAAAATTATTATAAATGCACGAAGAAAGACACGGATTTCTAGAATACTTGGGAGCCTTGATTGCATGCATTGGGAATGAAGGAACTGTCCAGCATCTTGGAAAGGCCAATTCACACGTGGTGACCATGTCATTCCAACAATCATGCTATAAACAGTTACCTTTGCAGATTTATAAATATAGAATGCCTACTTTGGAGTAGCAGAATCCAACAACGACATAAACGTGCTCAACCAATCTCCGTTATTTATGGATACTCTGCAAGGACGCGCTCCATCCGTTAATTTTACAATTAATGATAGAGAATATAATCAAGGATATTATCTTACTGATGGAATTTATCCAGAGTGGGCTGCTTTTGTGAAAAGCTTTCCATGTCCTCAAGATCCAAAACGATTGCAAGAGGCTGCTAGGAAGGATGTCGAACGAGCCTATAGAGTGCTTCAAGCTCGTTGGGCGATGATTAGCGGTTCAAATCGTTTCTGGTACAAGAATAATTTGAAGGTTATATTGCTAACTTGCATTATATTGCACAATATGATAATAAAATATGAAGAAAATGCAGCGATCGATTATTCCGACGATCCAAATGTGGCCATTCCGACTCCACAAGTAAGTCAACGATCAACCAGAGCATTTAATGATTACGTCAGGAAAGGTGTTCAACTACGTGATAAGCAGAAATATCTTCAGCTTCGACAAGACTTAATTGAGCATGTTTGGGCCCAATATGAAGAATAATTATCTAGACATTAAAATTGACCGGATCGAAATTTACGTTGTTGCTTTCGGAGGCTTTACTTTTATTTTTTATGTGTGTCCTTTTAATTTGTGTTTTTATGTTTTATTTAATGAAAAAAATAAATAATATATTTTTCTATTTTTTTCTTAAATTTATAAAATTAAATAATCTGAAAATATAATTATTTATAATTTATTTTGGAAATTAGATAAATATAGTTGATAAATAAAATGAGAATTAAATGAAATTGAAGTGGGTCCCCCAAAAAATCTACTTTTTGGATTTATTGTTGGGGAGGAGTTTTGTGTTGGAGTAGAGATTTTTTGCTTATGAGGTGACGCTGATGTGACAATCGAAAAACTTGCTTTTTTGGGTAGAGGGTTGGAAAAGGGCTTAATGTGAAGGTGTAATGTCATCATTCAATTGCAAAATAGTGTGGTTTGAGCATATATGACCACTAACACAAAACAAAAGGCAAAACTGCTCACCTAATAGGAAAAACAACAAATCTACCCACTTCTTCTGTCCTTTTACAAAATTGCCCTTGATGTTATATTTGTTTGACTTCAAGTATATTAATATATTTAATTATATAATTTAAATAATTTTGATTGATTAAAATTCAGATTTTTATATATAATTAATAATTAAATGGTTGAGATAACCTGATGGAATTTCAAAATTTAATTATAATTAATTAATTTATAGCTTAAATTTAATAATTAATTAAATTATTTAGGAATATAATTATTTAGACACAATTTTAATAAAAATAAAATTAGATAATAATTAATAAAATTTATTATTAATTATGATGAATTAAATACTAATACTCCATATAAATTATTAATATATATTATTTTTTTTATTTTTACAAACTTTATAATTTATTTTTTTTCTTTTTAAATCAATATTATAGTTAAATATTTAATAAATTTAAATAATTTAGTACTTAATAATTATAATTAAGTACTTAAATAATTTACTTTTTCCAAAACATAAATTATTCAAACTAAAGGATAATATGGGTAATTATGTAAATTCCATGAGAAAGTGGGCAGATTTGCCTATTTTGTGTGTGTGTGTGTGCTTTTTTAAATATGGGTTAATGGCAATGGGCAATATGTCCCATTTCTCTTCTTTAAATCCATCTAATTAATTAGAATGGGGCCCACCACATTACCAAACCACTCCTTATTGTATGTGAGCAACCCATTTCTATCCAGAAAGTCCAAGCTATATGATTAAATTAGAAGGGGCCCACCACACGCCTACATTCTATATAAAAAGCCTCATGCCTGCTTATGAGAGAACACAGAACCATCAGAAGATGATTCCGTCATCCCTCACGCCCAAATAAATCTATTATTTATATCCTGCCCTAATTCCACTATCACTCATCACCATCCATCTACCAGAGAGATGATCGGAGTTGCTACTTAGATCGGAGATGGAGATTCTGGCGGAGACAGTGATTAAAGAATTGGAGTCCTCCACAAAGGTTCTTTATTTTTCAATTATTTTTCTTTGTTATTTTAGAACAATGGTTTGAGTATCTTACATCTTTGTGATTTACTCTCGTAAATCCATGGGCTAAGTTTTTTGTTGGTAATGTTAAGGCTTTAGATAGTTTTGACTATGTGATTTGATTACCCTAGACTTGGATTTCTTATGCTACAAATTCTTCATTTCCTTATTGAAGAAGATATTTAATAGATTTCATATTACTGTGTTTTGAGTTTTGATTTCTTTGATTATTCATGATGGTATCTCTTTAGATAGTTAATAGGATTCTTTGTTTCTACATGATAATTGTTGTTTCCTGTGGCAGCCTTAGGGGATTCTAAAGATAGTTAGACAATCAATTGGGAATACTAATTATGTTGTAAAACATCATTATTAGGTTATTGGTAAGGAGACAAAGGGGTTAATAATTTAGTACTTATAAAGGGAGTGAGAGTTAATTCCTAATTGATCCTAGGTTTTCAACTTATTATTAGTGCTAGATCCTACCGATCAAGGTGATTTAACTAGGCTTGGTGATCCTCTTATAAACGTCTGCAGGGTAATTAATTTGGGGTCTAGAATAAATCTGGCACATAGTTAAGTTGGCTTGCCTTAGCATTACCAATTATCTATTCTTGAATTTTAAATCGTTTCTTTGCGTGATTCATTTTATTTCATAATTAATTTAATTATTAATTTCAGTTTATTAGTTAATTAAATATTTCCAAAATCCCCGAATTTGTCTTGAATTGAAATCATCATATATAGAATTATTTGTTAAATCTAGAATTATCTCATGGGTTCGACTTCTGACTTGGTCACATGCGCTATAATTGATCTCTTACCCTTGAGTGTGATATAAAATAGTGAACAATAGGTGTCTGAGGGGAGCCCCGAGTAGCATGTGCTTCACCCCTGAGATCAAGGCCCAAGCACCCAGTCCCTATGACTCTACCCTTGTATACCCCAGCGTGCTCGAGGTAGAAACGATTAAGATCCGGGAAGCTTCGCACAGAGGCCTTGAATCCTTCTTCTGTGATGGTGTTGTGGCTTGTGAAACCAATGTATCAACGTGCTCCTATAATAGGTAACAAAAATTACATTTATATGGTGCAAATTAAGATTAGTATTTTATTAAAAAAACATATCAATATCATTAACATATATACGATGAGATTCCATGAACGCTTATACGTCATCTGTTGGTCCTTCTTTCTATGGAGTATCTTGGCCACATCATATACAGTAGATTGTGAGCCAGCTTTCTCCTGCATATTAACTTTTGTTCAATCACCACAATTCATATATATAGAATAAATTAATAATAAATACCAATTTTGTAGAGTTAAACTCAAACATACAAGATCGTACGCATAAGCAGATGCCGGCTTCGATCTCCCCCTAAGACACGCCCTATGTCACCTTCCCCGGTAGTGCTCATACAATTTGTTTTAATGAGCTTGGCAATTGCATGTGCATTAGCACTCTGCCAGTGGCGTACTAGAGAGTTCCAAGTATAAGGACGGATGTAGGATGATCGGACATCAGTAACTATCCATATTAATTGTCTTTTGCTTGTTTATGACCTTTATGTAATGGTCTTGTGCAAGCTTATAGAATGCCTTATGGATCAGCTCATTCTCTGATTAATTCCACCAGAATGCAGTCT
Organism: Pogostemon cablin; assembly: GCA_023678885.1. Classification (NCBI taxonomy): domain Eukaryota; kingdom Viridiplantae; phylum Streptophyta; class Magnoliopsida; order Lamiales; family Lamiaceae; genus Pogostemon; species Pogostemon cablin. The sequence goes on from CM042963.1 coordinate 30,070,241, forward strand.
GTGTCAAAAACAAACCATGACAGTATGTTGTAGTTATTCCAACATTAGTATAATATAATTTAAATCAATTAACAATTACCTTAAAAGACCTCTAATAGTGTAGCTTCGTGTGGTAATCTATTGTCCCCATGTATGGATGCCAGTGGGGAGCTCATTGTTTATCGTATGAGTAATAAATGTAGAGACCACCTTCGGATCATGAATCCTGCAAATTTTATAATATGTTAATCAGTACTATAAATTGACTTAACTTAATATATACATAATTATAAAGGGGGCGGCTATTCATACCCCCGGATTTATTAAACATACCCCAAAATTAATATAATTAAAATTTATTTTAAGTGATATGACTTAAATATCCTTAATAAAATTATTACTACCAAACATACCCAAAAATTACTAAACATACCCCGCATTAAATCTTAAATGTGAAACTCCCCATTCTCTCTCCTCACAACTCTCTCATCTTCACTCTTCGCAAGCCACCATATTCATCCTATTGATTAATTAATTGAATATGATATAAGTAAAAATAATGTTTGTTGGTTTGGAAGGGTACTAGATGTAGACTTAGTAAGGCTGCAGATGTAATGGAGTTTTATTTATTGAATTTTGTTCCTTAATGTTCCACAACTACAAACTCTAAGTTAATTTAGGTTTGATTAAATTTTTTAATAAATTCCTAATAACGAAAAATTAACCAGAATACAATTAATCTTTCCTAATTTTTAGGCAGATAACATAGAAAACTTGTTTCTTAGGATGAATATGCTGAAAAATACTGAGAATTTTGAGTGCTCTCATGTAGTGACATGACGATCTATTAATATGTATCAATGACTAAATTTTCTTATTCACTCCATCAAGAAGATTATTTTATGCAATTATGAGGACTACAAACTGGGCTCTCAATTCCTCTTTTTATTAGAAATTGAGTTTGGATTAATTTTTAGATTATTATAACTTTGAAATAGCAAAAGATTAATTCCATGGATTAAAAAAAAATCTTTTGAAGATAGGGTGTGATACGATGACTTTCATCTTTTGCCCATCCACCTTCAATTTATTGAAAATTTAATTTTAAGGACATTGTTTGTGAGGACTTATAAGGAAAGAATGGGAAGAAACATCTTGGGATTTAGTGCACCGTATATTATTAGCAATTTGAAATCTATACTAATATAAAAGCAAAATGATTTGCTTTAATTTTGACTATTTTGACCAAATTCAATTTTAATCTTGGCCATTTATTTATTATAACTTGATCTTCACCATTGATCTTGCCTAATTCTTTTATCAACTTTTTACATTAAAATTTCGGTGCTTATTTAGTAATTTAAGAAAATTTTAATGACTTTTCTAAAATTATAATAAACTTAATTAAATTTATTCCAAAAAAACCTAATCAATTTCATTTCATCCCTCTCCAATCCAAAGCAAGGAGACGTCTCCGCCGCCCGCTCTACCACAGGCTTCTTTTCCATTTGACCATCTGTTTAATTTGCGAAGGTAGGCGGATGCACTATCAAAATTAGGGCATTTTTCTTTTGATGTAGTCTAATGTCGTTTTTCTTCTCTAATTCTTCATTATTTCATCACTTTATGAAAATTGGAAGAAAGCTTAAGTGGTGTGAGCAGTGAAGTCTAGAATTTGGGGTGTCTTTGTAAAAGAAGTATGGATGTTTGCGAAACTAATTGGCTTTGCTTGATTCGGATCCTCCAGTTGGGAGTTGGGTTTTTTCTTGAATTTTTGAAGAATTTGGAAACAGTCGGATTATATGGCCATTGATTTCTGAGCATTTTTGCATAGATAGATCAAGAAGACGAGCAGAAGAGGGTTAATGGCCAAGGCTGATTTTAATTTAAAATACTAATTGCAAAAATCCTCAAAAAGGTTTCTGATGTTGCTGTCATTTGAAAAATCTTCTAAAGCTGATTTTATGTTGAATGTTATTTAAATTTTTTTTGTTGATTTAGATGTGCATGTTAATATTTATTGAAGTTATGTGAATGTGGCTCTTGCAAAATATCCATTTCCTTTTCATCGTCTTCTTAGATCACTTCCAAACGCCTCGGAGATAGACATTCACTTTCTTATATCCTCAGTTTTCCAAATTCTATTAAGTTTCTTCCCCCGTATGCTGCTTAAATATTAATACTCCCTCCATCTCGGGTTTTTTTACCCATTTGTACGGGCACGGATATTAAGACGTTTTATTTTTTAATATATAATATAAGAGAAAGTAGGGATAAATTAGCAATTTAAAAAGAAAAAGTGAATAAAGTTATTGGGAATGATGAATAAAGTGTAAAAAAGTAATTAAAGTTGTTGGGATTGTAAAAAGTATGTAATAAAATATTATGTATTTTTGCCAAAAATGGAATGAGTAAAAATACGTGGGACACCCCAAAATGGAAAGTGGGTAAAAATACGTGGGACAGAGGGAGTAGTTTTTTTCTCTTGGAATTGAATAGGACTAAATTGCATGGAGGATTTGCTTATCTGCAAACCTTCATCATGTTCCTTTGCGTAATTTTATATTACTTGATATCTGTCACTCATTTGAATTTTAATTTTTTCCAGGTATCATTCTATCTAATACCATCCCATCGAATCACTCATGGAAGGTTCAATTTTCTTAAACTAATGCTTCTGTTTTTTTTTTAATATCTCATTATTTTCCATCTCATATGTTCACATTATATAATATTACTGATTTTTCATATTTCAGGAAACATTTATCAAGAATTTCTTGATAAATATTATTCAATAGATATTTAAGTTTACTACATTTTTATCTTTCAGTTCAATTATTATTTATTTACTGAATGTAATTTGGCATTTATGGTCAGTGAACTTATTAGTTTAGTGTTAATTTTTGTTTTGATTTGGGATCATTAGCCCATATGTGCTTGATTTGGATGAATTATTGACCTATTAATTTATGATTTATGGGCAGTGAGCTCCCGTTTAAATACTTGGGGTGTGCAATGTAGCTATTTGTAATGTTGGTCTAAATAGTGAAGATGCTGATTCTCAAACCTTCTTCTTTAGCAATGTAAGTTTTGAATTTAGAGTCTGGACCATGAACTTTCTTTTGGTTTATTGCTACTATTTTTTTCTTTGTTTTTTCCTCCTTTTTATTTGTTTGGTTGCTTAAATATAAATGTAAGTTGGAATAGAGGTGAGCTTGAGTTTATATTTATGCATAATCATGATTCATGAAGCAACATATGTTTGTGGTCTTTAGTGGACTATAGTTGAAATTGACAATGATTCTTCAAATCACTTTATGAAATTATGTTACATGGATGTACATTAATCAACACTTGGTGCAATTAACTTAGTATTTTATTGTCTTGAAGGTTTCAATTGATACCTGCTGTACAACATTTGCTGAAGTTAAAATTTTATGACGACGTTTGGAATCTCAGCAGAGACACTTTGGAATAGGCTTACAATTTTGTAGTGTCATTTTCCCGGTGAAGTATCGTGCGCACGACTCGAATGAGGCAGCGCACGATGGGCAGCACTCCAGCCAACTTCCAATGGCAATAGGCGACGACATTGCTAGCGGTTTTCTTGGATCTGCAATGGCGAAGGGCGTAGGTTTGGCAATTCAAACCCTTACAAAATTATGATTGTTCTGTTCTTACTTTATGCTTTTGCCGACTTGCAAAATTATTTGTAACAGTGGGTATGAACCTCTGATTTTTTTATGATTATTTTCAGAAGGAAAAATACAAAGATGCTAATAAACGTGCCAAGCAAGTACTTGAAAATGTATGCCTCTATACCTATGAACGCCAATATTGTGGAATTAGACAATAATGGGAATTTGAATTGTAAAGATGGGGAGAAGTGAATGTGTTTTCTATTGGGAGGTCTCTTGATAGTTTAAGTAATGTAAACTTTGACATCTGGTGCACTGATTGGATGTGCAAATGCCATGCAGGAAGCATTGCAGTCTAGAAGATAGCTTCTTTGCATAATAAAATTATATAATATTTTACTTGAGGTTTTTATTTAATTGACCATCAAGTGCTATTGCCATATTCAGTCCCCTGCTATCTGTACAGACTTTCAGTTTTCAGTTCCACAATTATTGAAAAAGGAGAATTTGGTTAAGGGTGTAAACTTGTATATTAAAGCCTGGGAACCAATTGATGACCGAGAATGACCAGATCACTGGTCTTGAAACAAATTAAACCGAATAGAATATATATATATATATGTGTATATATATATATATATATATATATATATATATATTTCTTTTGACAGGAAACATAATAGAATATTAGTTTCTTTTTTTTAATTTAATAATGTGGGCAATGTGTTGCTTCTTGAATCTTGCTGCCGTCATGCTTGCATTCATCTGGAATTATTACACATTACATAGTTGACACTTTATTATAATTTTTCTACATAAATATGACATTCCACATGATGCTAAGACTGTAATATGTTGTAAAGTACAAACTACAAAATGATGGATCCTTCTCCTATGCTGAATCACAAAATGATGTGAAGTCTAATGGTAAGTTCCTTATCTTAGTTTATATTGCAAATATCATAGATTTTGTTGATTAATTAAAAAAACTTAATCATGTACTTTTCACTATACCCTAAAATTCAGCTGAGAAGCATTCACGCCCATAAGCACTCAAAACACAAGAAGAACAAGTTTTGCAGGCTTTATATGAGTTTAAAATCCAAGATGTTTGCGATGCCTTTAAGTTTTCATAAAAAATTCAAGTATTTATGTCTATTACAATTGTGAACAATAACTACAGATGAGTGATATTCAAACTTATGTTTTGCTTTTTTCTTCAGGCCACTGCTCTTATTTACTTTAAAATATTTTATTTACAATGGTTTGTAATGGAACACCATCCAAAGAATGTCATGTATGCCTGATTCTTGATTTACTTTTTTTTTAAATATACATTGACGATAACTGAAATAACTCACTGATGTTTTAGGTTACTTGCATATATGCTGCATGTAAGGTAGAGGAGAACCATGTGATTCAGATATTATTGGTCCCATCACATGAACTATTGAGGATTCATTTATTGTGTAAGTGTTCACATTAGATATTAAATACTATATTTTTATACAATCATTATGCAGTTGATTTAAATTATTGTATAGCCAGAAATAATGCATGTTGTGTGATAATGCCAATGTACAATAAAATTTGCTATTATTCATTATTCTTCCTTTCTTTTGCCATGTTGTTGCAACTAGCATGTCTTTCAACTTATAGACTTAAAAATTTATGCAGCATATGGTAACTCATATTTGAAATTAATTGAATTCAAATGATGTAGCTTTAATATTAATACTCATGATTCTGTCTTATATGCAGAGAAATTTAAGACTTCACCTGCATTGTTCAATACAAATTTGTTTCAAGCTTCTAACCGAGGTTCAAATTTTAATCCCATTTTAATGGTAAGCAATGCAAACCATTCTGAACTATGTCTCAATTTTAAATTTTTCATCAATTCCTTAAATACATTTAGACTTGGCCAGCCAATGCATTCATAAGTTTTGCCCCGTGTGTTAGTTATCATTAATATTTATATTAGTCTTCATAATAGTTCATTAGTATTTTATGAGAGCTAACATGGAAGTTTAGTTTTGCCTGTGTAATTATCATTTACATTATGCGAGTAATTATACCAGATTATGAGGAGTTCATTGCAGTTTTATGATTAAATAATATTCTCTTGCAGAAACAATGCAAAATGCTAGCAGTCTTGATGAGCGAAAATTACAAGGAGTCAAGGTTTGAGTTTGATAAGTCGTTTATGCTATTTTTTTTTCTTTTTTCCTTAATTTTGTTTAATTTTTGTTCTGATATTTTCTTGGAGTTATTTCTGGATCCGTTGAGACTTTAGTTTAACTATTTTAGTAAAGTTTAACTCCATAAAGAAAAGTCTTTAGCGATCAATTAGAATCACGTAATACTTTAGTTTGGTTTGATATAGTAGATGAATTAGCTTCTTGAAGTTATAACTCCTTTAAGAACCTTTGTTTCAGTCTAGTTCATGGATTGTGATAAAAGACAAACCAATTAATCCTAACATCTTTTTTTTTCACTATTGAATGAAACATGGTTAAATTATCTTAACTAAGTTAGTTTTAGAAATAAAATATGTTGCTTAGATTTTTATGTTTCATTGAGAGGATAAACCGTGGCTGTGTATATTCTTTTCTTTATTGTAGAAACATTTGTCATGTTTTGTATTAACCCAAGTGATTGGAACAATTCTCATTTGGCAAGTTAACAACCTCATGTGTCATCTTTGCATATTGTCATGTTTCCCTTTGACAACATATTTTTTGTGGCGTTCGTTTGTCAATCTGAGAAATGAGCTATTTTGAAAGTATTAAAACTAAGAATTGATGAAGTCATGCAGTTCGGAGGCCGGGTAAAGTTCATGTAAATTTCATCTTTTATTTACTATGAAAATTTATGCTGCTAAAACCACTGCTTATCTTTTTTTATACATTTTGATGGTACTCATTTGTTTTTTTAGCTATAGTTGTGTGAATATGTGGGGAATAAAGTTGATGATCATGGAAATGTTCTTTAACTTTTAGCTTTTTTTGTCCGTAATTATTATTTCGATAATTTTCACTAATGTTGATGTTATTAATTTTCAAACTTGCTCATCTATATAGGTTTCTCTAGATTAATGTGTATTTGTAAGTGTTTTGTACATTACTGTTTCTTTTTACAATTAAGTGTACAATCACCCTCATTTTTAAATAGAGACCTAATACTAATTACACAATATTAGTACTAACACTTATCATAAAATTGTACCAACAGATTATTAGAAGCAAGGGCGGCAGAAGTAACATGCCCACCATGTAAATATGTATATACTTTTTTACATGTTTCATAAATACTGTCCAATTGATTTATAATCTTCATTTTCAATGCCAGAGCAGGTTTAGTTTAAACTTTAGAGAAATAACCGAAGATGGACTACGGTAATAAAGATGTTATGCATGCTGCACTCTTATTTCTCATTTGTTGCATACTCTTATTTCTCATTTTCTTCATTGATGGAATGCACAAGTTTTGTTAATAGCAGCTTTTTTTATTTCTTCATAAATGATGGATAAGTTATTTACTTATAATATAATGTTGCTATCATTTTCGTATGATATACACTGCTCATATTTGTTCCTTGGAGATCAATTAAGAATATTGAACAAGTCATGAATATATAATTGTATCTCTGCGTTACTTATTATTGATGCAACTGTCTCAATGCCTCATTTCTTTTATTAGTTGATACTCTGGGACTACATATCCATCCACGTATTACATTGTAACTTAACTTAAAATTCACAGGAATATAAAATGATAAGTAAGATAAACATTTGAATTTTTGTTGCAATTATCCAAAAAAAAAACACTAGCAACTATTCTTGATTTAAGATAAACATTTGAATTTTTGTGTTGCAATTATCTAAAGGGTAAATATCAAAATTAGTCCTGTAAGTATGATATTTTTCAACTTTAGTCTTTTATCATTTGTAATTCTCAATTTTGGTCTTTTTTGTCCAGTTTAAGTCCTTTTGGTCCACTTTTGGTTATTTTTTTAAAATTTGGTCCTTTTTTGGTATACTTTTGGTCCAAATGTATACACTTTCGGTCCATTTTTGAATATTTTTTTAACATAAAGGATTAAATTTGGACAAAAAAAGATTAAATTTGGACAAAATTGACTAAAAGTGGACAAAAATGATCAAAATTGAGAATTACAAATGATAAAGGACTAAAGTTGGAAAATGTCATACTTATAGGACCACTTTTGATATTTACCCTTATCTAATAACACTAGCAACTATGAGTAAAGGAAGTAGATATTTAAATGTGTACTGGTATCCCAAATAAGGGTGCTTAAATAATTAATAGACATAAAATTTTGTGATCTTCAAAAAAATAAAAATTAATACATTAAAAAAAATAGGTATTAAGGGTTCCGTATGAGTTTTGATAGTGTATTTCAGCAAAAAATTGTGATTTTTCAAGGATATGGGACATACTTATATTATTTATACAACAAAAGTGATGATTTTTGTGTAGTTATATTTAGACATTTATTATTTTTTTAAAAACTGAAAATGTGATTTGTATTAATTTAATAACTATATATCAAGTTAATATAATTTACTATATGTTATGAAATATTTTATTTAATGAATATTGATAATTTTATTAATCATATTTATTTTAATATTTATTTGAAAAAATAATAGAATTTATATTACATTCAGTTAATAATAGTACACTGTTTATTAAAATATCGATATAAATATTAAAAAATACAATTATATATATATATATATATATATATATATATATATATATATAATTAATAAGTATAAAATGAGTATGGGTAATCCATGGGTATGGATAAATAAGTTTAGAACGAGTATGAGTATCAAATTAATTCTTTTTTAGCGGGACAGGTTCGGGTATCAAAATGATTCTTTTTAGCAGGACGAGTATAGGTATCATAACAATTTTTTAGTAGGACGAGTACGCGCACTCATTATTTAAACATGTATGGGGGCCCAAAAAAGGTGGGTGCCCTATTCATTTCCAGCCTTAAATACGAGTACGGGTATCCCGAAAGAAACAGGTATTTCTAAATACTAATTGATAAATAAAAAATTATATTATGTTAAAAAAATATTACATAAAAATGGATAATATATGTAAAAAATTAAACATATAACTTCAAAATATATAAATTCAAATATATATATATATACTCCCTCCGTCTTAGGTTAATGGGGCCATTTTTCCATTTTGATTGTCTCATCCAAAGGGTACCTTTTCTTTTTTTACACACATGGGACCCACACACCTTCTCTAATACAATTAAAATATGGGACTCATACTCCCACTAATACAACTACCAACTACACATTAAATAATAATACTCCTTAATCTATATGTCAAAAAACAAATAGCCCTCTTACGTCGGGACGGAGGGAGTGTAAATTATATGGTTAACATAAAAATATAAACTTAAATATACCAAAAAGTAATAGTTGTTTTGTATTTCTTTCGGGTAGGTTTTAGGGTAGAAGGTTTAGGGTTTTTGTATGAGATTTGAATATTGATAAATGAGTTTGGTATAAGTATTGATAATGATTATTTTAAATGGGACAGGTATGGGTAATTGAAATTTAAACGGATACGTGAACTCCTAAAAAAAGTGGGTGTCCTATCCGCTTTCATGCCTAACAATTATGCACTATACATTAAAATATTATATCTCTTAACCATTATATATTAAAATATTATATTATATTTAGCAAAAAGCAAAGGTAGAAATTGAAATGGGACAGAGAGAATACATATTTATAAACATAAGAGGTTATTCGTTGACAAAAAAATTCAACGTGCACGAAACAGGTAAGCCATATATTCAAAATAGAACTTGCAAGCCAGATTAATTTTTTTTACTAGAAGCACAATTATAAATGGCTCTCTACCTGAATTCTATTGGAAAGAGTATGATAATTATAAATGGGTTTGGGATGTTGCAGATAAAGTGAGTACAATTATATTATATCCGTCCGACAAAAGTTTGCATGTCTCTTTCGGCACGGAGATTAAGAAAAGTGATAACTTTTAGAGGTATTATAGTATTTTTTTATAATAAATAAATGATAACGTATGTCAGATGTGTTAGGTAATGGTGATTTTTTATAAATAAAGTGTATGGGGAAGGGTGATTATGTTTGACTTTTTTTTTTAGGAATGTGCAAACTTTTGTGGGACACCCTAAATGGAAAGTGTGTCATTTGAAATGAGACGAAGGAAGTATATTTAATTAATAGTAGTTATTATTTTTTTAATTTTTTTTAAATCATGTTTATTTAGAATTGTTAATTGTAAGAAAAATTATGAACTTCACTTCTATTATAAATTAATTCCAACTTTTGAAAAATTGAAAAAAAATCATTTTTAATTATTGTTGCGAAATACCCTAATATTTTAGTATTATTTGAAAGGTTAATGTGAAGCTAAAATGTCAAGTTAGCAGTCGGGCAAACATTTATTTCTCGTTGGATGTGTTTTGTAATAATGTTTAATGGTGGGGTTCTTTTTTACAAATTTCCAAATATTTGAATTAATTCTCAAATGAAGTAAATTTCATGGTTTTTCTTACAATTAACTATTTAAATATTGAAATTATATTATATTTATTCTATATTTACTTAATAGTAGTATATTTCTTATTTCAAAAATAAAAAAACTAAAGGACTAGAAATTTAATTTTTCTCGCCACGTCAGATGTGTCACGTTACATTACCAGTTGGGTGACCTACTCCAGCTGTTACATGGACTAAATTATCGAATATTTTAAAGTTAATAGATCAATTTCAAAAATTCAAAAACTTATGGACTAATTTCAAAGTTAGTTAGTGGTAATAAACAAAAAAAACTTATTTATACTAATTTTATATTTATTTAATAATAATGTATATTATTATATTAATTTAAAAATAAAAATATATAATTATATATAATAAATTAATATTAAATCAGTACAAGTACCTACGGATATTGATAAACAGGTATAGGACCGGTACATGTATAATAATAATTTTCTTTAGAGGGACGGGTATGGAATTTAATAGTTAACCAAATACGGGTACGAGTACTCCAAAATAAGCGGGTATCCTACTGGTTGTCATTCCTAGAATTTAAGTGGATACGGGGTTTTTTAAATCATATATGCATTAAGATTTAAGTTTATTTTTATAAGTAAATTAAGAGATATAATATTTTATTTTAATGAATGATGAGTTTAGAGATATAAATTTAATGATTAGTAGGTAGTTGTATTAATGTTGTGTGTGGTCCATGTAGAGTAATTAATTATTTCGTATAGATTTCACTTGAAAAAAGAAAAGTTTAGGTTTATACCTGACTTCACAGTAAAATATTATATTTCTTAATTTTCATGTAAAAAACAAACGTAAATATTATCGTAAGACTGATGAAATTTAAAAAAAATTGTATGGTTAATATAAAAAATAACAAATTAAACATAAAAATAAATAGTTGTCTTTTAATTCTTTTCTGTGCAACTCACGAGCCAGTAAATGCTAGAATGAATTACTACATGTGATGCACGGGTGTTGAACAAAATCAATATCAAAAGTGTTTGCTACTTTAAATAGATGATTAATAATAAATGATCAAAGATTATATTTTTTAAATTGTGAAAAATACTCCAAATAATAAGTTGATTTTGAAAAATGCCACTCAAGTGACTCAACACGTATCCTTTTTTGAAAAATTATTATTTTTGAAACTTTTACCACTATTCATTCATTATTAAGAAACATGTATACACTATTGAATAAAAAATTATACATATATGGGTTGTATCCATATGTGTATAATTAAGGTTTAGGGTTTAGGATTTTAGGGTATAAGATTTAGGGTTTAGGGTTTTAGGGTTAGGGTTTAGGATTTTAATATCAATTCTTAATAGTTATAAGTTATTTTAATTATATTTATTAAATTTTATTTGATAAAATTTATATTACATTTATATTTAATTAATAATAGTATTATTTTTATTAAAATATTAATATAGAAAAAATATATAAATAACTACAAAATAAACGGGTATTGATTAACGGGTTTAGGATGTGTACGTGTATCATAATATATTTTTAATAGTATCATACGCAATGACCATAAATAAGAGTAAAAAATAGAGCACGAACCTATAGGATGGATATGGGACATGTATTTTTGGATACCCTAACGGGAAGGATGTGGGTAGTTGTAAACGGGTTTGGGACGAGTACGGGTAATTGTAAAAAATCCCATGGATTATATAATTTATATGTTATGAGATATTTTATATAATTAATTAATAGTTATAAGTTTTATTTAATCATATTTATTAAATATTTATTAAATTAATAAAATTTATATTATTTTATATTTTATATTTAATTAATAATAATGTAATTTTTATTATTATATTTATTTAAACAATGAAAAATAAAAATATATAAAAAATAAATTAATATTAAATGGGTACGGGGACCATTATAATTTTTTTAAATGGAACTGGTACGAGTTATTATTTTTTAATCGGATATGAATACGCCTATCCCAAAATAAGTGAAAATCCTACCCATTGTCATCCCTACACAAACCAAACACGGTCCAAGTTTAGATAAAAAAAAGTATAACAAAATTTCTGCCGTGCTACATACAAAAAAAGAAACATACGTTGAATGGTTCTAAAAAAATCACAACATACAAAAAAAAAGCACGGCTGGATATAAAAAATAAAATACTTCTCGCATTCCAAGAAAATTCTATTAACCTTATAAGAAAATGAAAATTATATATATAAATATTTCAGAAATTTTCCATCCACGCAACACGCGGCCGGATAAACGCTACATACAAAAAAAGAATAATTTGTTGAATGGTTCTAAAAAAATTACAACATACAAAAAAAAGAAGCACGATCGGGTATAAAAAAATACTCTTCACATTCCAAGAAAATTCTATTAATCTTATAAGAAAAAAAAATTATATATATATAAATATTTCAGAAATTTCCCTGTTCGCGCAACGCGCAGCCGGGTAAACGCTAGTATGTTTAAGAATAAATTTAGTTAACATATTTGTTATAAGGATATTCTAGTCATAATATTTTAAGATATTTTAATTTTAATGATTTTGGGTTCGTTTGATAGATTTGGGGGTGCAAATAGCCGTCCCCAATTATAAATACACTTATCCCCTTTGAAAAATATGGACGAACTTTCTGGAATCGTGTTCGTTGTTGGAGGGGGGCTTGTAACTCAGGGACTGTCTCCTCTTAAGGGCCTTTCCATCCCCACCCTCTGTTCCTACGTCCCCTTTCTCGATCCATCTGTACTGAAATTTAAAATAAAACGGTTAGTAAGGTTTTTTTACTTGAAAGATGTACTAATAAAATATGTAAACATAATATATAATTCACCATGATAACTACAAATATTCCTCATCACTTGTATCATCATCCTCAGTCGATTCATCATCTAATTCGTCTGATTCATATATTAGTTGATTTTCAATATGTTCATCATCAGAAACTGGTGAGTCAATTCCAATCTCTATCATTACGTAGAGCTCATCAATCAGTGTGGCTGGTAGATCGTCTGTTGATATCGGTGTCACCATTTTTGGTCTTTTCATGTTGCAGTGGTGGCTCAATTACGGATTCAAATCGAGTATCAATAACTGATCGGGCCCTTCATGACGTTAAGCCATTCACAATCTCATCCTGGATAATTATAATAGTACACTTGTAAGGCCTGTGTGGCTAAAATAATTACTTATATTTTGGCATTTGAAGGTGTTTATGCACATCCACCATCCGTGGGAAGATGGAATTTGGTCTCATACCTTGATGAGATGGATCATACCATGTGAACTTAAATAGTATTACATACTTTGAGGGCAAGTTTGGGTATTTTAGTCTTACCATATCATCTAATTCACCATAATAATCACTCTTGTCCTCCCTCATATGCACTCCCTTTAATGCACACTCCACTATGAAAAGATATTTTACATCTCATGTAGTATCCGGTCCAAGTAGATACAAAATTCACTGGTTCTTGAGAAAATGCTATAATAAAGGGGTTCGTAATCGCATTACCAGGATTTAACACCTATATAAATTACATAACTCATTGATTATGAAAAAATTGAGATGTAATATATTTTCTTAATTAGTTATAAATTCTTATATCAGCTCACATATTCTTTGAACCATTTCAAAAATTCGTCTCATAGAAAACGGCCGATTTCTCCATGTGGGACTTGCTGTCTAGCTCCCATGTCGATGCTTTATGTTTAGAAAATTATTATGTCTTAAAAACTTCAAGAAAATTTCAAAGTTAAGCAGACAGTTGTGGGGTATGCGTACTCGATGTATGGCTGGACTTCAAGAAAATTAAGCAACACGTATGTGTGCGTTTCATTCTTCTCGTCAAAGTTCATTCATCTTCTTGTTTCTTTCCCTAAAGGACGGCCTGGAGTGTTGAATATCGACAAATTGCCTTCATGAACCTCTACATTCTCACAGCGTTCGTCATAATTACAAGGCATATTCCATTATCTAATCCTAGTTGACACCTATCCTCAAAGTAGTAAGAACAAAAAAGTGGTTGCTTCTTCTATTAAGTAAGCATTTGCAAAAGATGCCAACGAATGAGCTTTGTTCCCGGCCTTTTGTTTCAATTTACGTAGAAACCTACCGTATGAATGCATATGGTATATAACAATTTTTATGAGCTATGAGTATTTATAAAATTTAAATATGTTAACGTGTTACCTCCCAAACGGATATATCCACCTATATTGAAAAGGGCCTGCAATTTCAACTTCGAGTGCAAGATGAATTGAAAGATGCTCAATCGAATAAAAAAAATAGGCGGGAAGATCAGCTCAAGCTTACAGAGTATGACAAGAATATCTCGCACTAGTCATGCCACCTCATCACGCTTCAGAGTGTAGCAGTTAAGTCTTTGAAGAAAAACTCAACTCTGTGAGGGCTCTCCAGACTAGTGCAGACAGAAGATCACGATATGCAACATGTAACAACATTTGCATGAAAACATGATAATCATGACTCTTCATGCAAAACATCATCAATTTTGTTAACTCGACACGAGATCCTATATTTGAAATATAACTATCAAAAAAATTCAATTGCTAGACCCACTCGAGCAGCACACGTTTTTAGTCATTATCTAGCGTGTAACATACATTTGGATATTTCTTTTCACCATCACCTTTTTCAAGCTCGGGTTGATTGCAATATCTGTCTGGAATTATGAGTGTCCTTTGTCTTACCATCAATGTTCATCACAGTATAAAAATGTTATCAAACATATTCTTTTCTATGTGCATCAGATCCAAATTATGTCGTAACATAATATATTTCCAATATTGAAGGTCCTGGAAGATGCTTAACCTCTTCCATCTGATTCCTGCCCATGAACATGGTTTCAATTTTGGTATAAATTGATTAGAGCAAGCGTACTCTATCGCGTAGTAGACCTAGTGACCAAGTGAAAAATTTATAATATTGAACCCAAAGGTGAAAGTGTATGTATCTGTGTTTAAAAGATGTTTCACTCTAGAAGGACTAATCAATTAAAGAGGGGGTTGTTTAAAGTTATAAAATAACAACTAGGAAAGCAATTAAAGGATAAAACATGTATATGTTGGATGGATGAAGGTGAGCAATCAAAGAAGTATGTAAGGCAAGCAACATTATGGAAAAGGCTCATGTAGACTCACACACACATGCATTGAAGGTCATCATGCTATGATATTAAGGGCACTCACGAAGAGTGTCTCCAATCCTTACTATTCCTATAGATATTTATGGATATTAATATACCAATACAGAGATATTATCATAAAGAATTTTCTGTAGTAGGCATTGACGTTTTCCTATGTTCTCTCATCATTTCAAGTGAGTCTTGGCTTGAGTCCCCTCATCATTTCAAATACTTTCACAAGTAATTATCAATAATGTCCTATCATGAGATTCTAAGCACATGAAGGTTATGGTCAAACTCCTCACATGCATACTAATATAGTCACCTCATGCAATCAATGATTCAATTAAAACCCTAGACATAACATTGGAATGTTCATCCTAACATCATGAGTAGAGAATTTAACCACACAAATCATACATGAAATGAGAATAAGAATTCATGATAGTAAATATTCACAACAATCAATTCATCAAATATGTGGTGTGAAAAATTAATATAATCCCTAACCAATCATATTGCTAGCCTCACATGAGGACTAGCCACTGCAAATCACGACAAAATCTATACAATCCATGACATGCTCCAATTGAGCCAAATAATAAAGAAATTTACAAATTAAAGGTAAGTTGGCTTCCCTTTCAAAGT
This sequence comes from Pogostemon cablin, assembly GCA_023678885.1. Lineage (NCBI taxonomy): Eukaryota > Viridiplantae > Streptophyta > Magnoliopsida > Lamiales > Lamiaceae > Pogostemon > Pogostemon cablin. Next base: position 30,086,259 of record CM042963.1, read on the forward strand.
AGGCATTCCCGTCCTTCAACATGCTCCAATCTTCACTCCTTGATGATTTTCCTTTTTTAGATTGGTGGATTGATGGAATGGTAAATGGATTTGAGGAGATCAAGTTGATAGGATGGATGAAGTGAAGGATGGAAGAGATGGAAATGAATGTGTGTGAACTTAGGTGTCAAGTGTTTGTGGAAACAGATCCAAAATCTCTCTTGTATTTTTGCATTCAAAACAGGTATTTATATCCCCTGGAAGCTCCTAGAACACGTGCTAATCAAAATATGAATTTTTACCGAACTCGGGTCGAGTTCTGGCCTCAGATCGAGCTTTGAAATAGAGCTTGGGTCAAGCTCGAACGTCGGGTCGAGTTGGTGCAGTTTCCAACAATTTTGTTTTGGCTCGTTCTCCCTCATTTCAACTCCAAATTGATCTCCGCTTTTTCTCACATCTTCCTTATCGCGCCTAGAATTTATTTTTACCTGAAAATCACACAAATTATACCAAAGTACCAATTCTCTAAATATTTACAAATATCGCACAAATTAAAGCACTTTCATAAAAATCACACATTTATCATTTCAAAGCACAAAAATCTCCATATAATCATAAAACACCACCTAAAGAAATACAAAATAGATAAAAATACACAAAAATACATAATAAAAAGACACTAAAACCTAGAAAAAAATGACACATGTTGACATTAATGAGAAGGTCCCATAGCATAATTCCCAACTTGAGGTTGGAAATGATCTCGAATGTTCATTCCCACTCCATTATATCCTTGAACTCGAGGTTGATGTAGAACTACCAGAGGAGCTAGTTGATTATTTCTAGCCTCTTGTTGAGCATTTCCTTATTGCAAAAACTCCGGATTAACATGTCAACCATGAGCATTATCCATTCTTTGTTGAAAATTTCTCACATTCCCTTCATCATCAATTAAATTGGCATTATCCATTCCTTTTTCTATGACTTCCTCCATTGCATCTAATACTTCTCTTCTTTGTCTTCTTAAGGTAGCTTCCAATTCCAAATTCAAGGGCTCAATAGATTGAGACCTTGAGCGAGTTTGTATGTACCTACAAGAATTTTCAAATTAGCTCACCAAACAAAAACAAGTAAAAAAATAAAAGAAATACTCTTAGTAAAGCTAATCAAATTCAAACTCGTTACAATCAAGATTTTAATAACTCTCAGTACAACGGCTCCATGAACTTTGTTTTAATTTTGGTATAAATTGATTAAAGCAAGCATATTCTATCGCGTAGTAGACCATAGTGACCAAGTGCAAAATTTAGAATATCAAACCTAAGGGCGAAAGTGAATGTAGTCGTGTTCTAATCAATAAAGAAGGGGGTTGATTAACTAAAACTAACAACTAGGAAAGCAATTAAAGACAGAAAATGTACAAATGTGATGGATGATGGATGAAGGTGAGCAATCTAAGAAATATGTAAGGTAAGTAACATTCATGGAAAAGGCTCATGTAGACTCACACACACACATGCATTGAAGGTCATTATGTTATGATATTAAGGAAAATCACTTTTGTACCCCTAATCCCTATGGCCAAGGCAATTAGGTTCTCAACTCTTATATAAGTTAAATCTCCTAGGATTGTCTCTTACTCTCAATCCCCTTAAGGTACTATGATCATAAGTTTGGTTCCCCTCACTAGTTCATTACTAATGTCCTATCATGAGGTTCTAAGCACAAGAAGGGTATGGCTTACCTCTCCTCACACTAACTAAGTCATCTCATGCAATCAATGATTAAATTAAACCACCAAGCATAATATTGGAATGGTCATCCTAACACTATGAATAGAGAATTTAACCACAAAAATCATACATGAAAATGAGAATAAGCATTCATGATAGAAAATATTTATAACAATCAATTTATCAAACATGTGGTGTACAAAATCTACATAATCCCTAACTAATCATATTGTCAGCCTCATGTGAGGACTAGCCACTACAAATCATTATTAAATCAATACAATCCATGGCATGCTCCAATTGAGCTAAATTATGAAGAAAATAACAAAATAAAAGTAAGTTGGCTCCCCTTTGATGTTGAACTTCCTCCTTCTTGATCATGCTAAAATCTTCAATCAATGATGAATTCTCCTTCTTAGATTGGTAGATTGATGGAATAGTGGATGGATTTGAGGAGATCAAGTGGATATGATGGCTGAAGTGAAGGATGGAAGAGATGGAGATGAATGTGTGTGAATTTAGGTGTCTAGTGTATGTGAAAACTGATCCAGAATTATTCATCTCGTAATTTGTGATCAAAACATGTATTTATAGACCTAGAAGCTTCTAGACTAGCCGCTGATCAAAAATTTAACTTTTGACCAAGCTTGACTCGAGTTTAGGATTCTGGTCGAGTTCAGTGATGATGGTTTTCTCAACACAATTAATCCCCAAGTATGAAGGATATCAATTGTAGTTTCAAAGGTGACCAAGTTAAATATCGAATCCACGGGACGGATAAATATCACTTTAGTTACGTTCTAGCAATTATGACTATGTTGAGAATTGTAATTTGTTGGTTTGTAAACTAAGTAACAAATAAAATAGCAAATAAGTAACAAGAACAAGTAAATAGTAGTTGTGATCAAATAAGATGATAGGTAGTTCGTCAGGCCATCCAGTTTCATTCGTTAATTTATACTTTCGTGTGTCGATGTCCGACTCTGCCTTGTGGTTTATGGACGCATCGCTAGACCATACAAATCTATTCTATAGACACAAATAGATAAGCTTTTGACACGTGTAAATATCCTCAGAGCAAGACGTATACTTTACCTCCCTTTCTAGGTACTATAAAGTTATACTCTTAGTACTCTAACCCGATTTGATCTCCCTTTTTAGGTACTATAAAGTTATACTCTTAATCTTACTTGTTAACCCGAATTCAATTCAATTAACAAACATTCATATAAGACAGTTCTAATAAAACCTCGGAATCCCTTCACTTAGAATTATAACCATAAACCCTGCTCATTAGTGAACGCACTCAACCAATAACCATGTTACGCATTCAGACTCTACACAATGATTATTGATGCACAAAACACCTATATGTATGGATTAAAAATATATAATCTTATATAAACTAAACCACAAGTAGTGTTGTACGGAGTATACACACGAAATACAAATCAACTCATGAAACCTTCATAACCCTTGAACTACCGAAGTGGCTCTAGCCCATGATTGATCTAAGAACAATCATGGTTAGATGGGCCAATCTTACTTGAACCTCCAGGGAAGCTCTGTTACAGCCCTCTGGATGGATCTCCAATCTCTTCTCTTGTCTCGCGTTGATGATGATGGACTCGTCTCTCCTTCTTGGTCTGCATGAATCTTCTTTTATACTTGTAATCACGTCTCTAGGGCATGGAATGGGCTTTTCAAGTGATCCCACGCGTTTTGGCCTCGAAAATCCGGATAAGGTAAGTTTCCGCACGTAGATTCGACCTCGTCTACCAGGTCGAACCACTAGCCACAGGTCGAACCACAGGTCGAACCACAGGTCGAACCACAGGTCGAACCACAGGTCGAACCTTGCTACTGGAAATATTCTGCACTGGTTCGACCTCTTGTACAGGTCGAACCTCTCAGGTCTTGGTCGAACCCCAGGTCGAACCTCACCACTGGATAATTTCCGCTCCTGGTTCGACCAACTGTCAGGTCGAGCCCCATCGTCGTGGTTGAACCCATCTTCTCGCAAACTGGTTCGACCATGGTTCGACCTGATCAAACAGGTCGAACCCCTTGAGTCGTGGTCGAACCCTCCTTCTGCTGTTTCGACCTGTAGGAGAGGTCGAACCCTACTCTTTCCTTGGCAGTTGCGTGGTCTCGATTTCGTCTCTTCGATTCTTGGCACTTCCACTCCGTTTTTGCTATGAAAACCACTTAAATAGCTCCACTAACACCTATTTCATGCTAATTCACAATATATATAGGTTTTCCACCTATTTCCACCTCAAAACTCTCCAAAACTAGCACAAAACATGATGTCAAACTTGTGAATTCACACACTCATCAAACCCCCAAACTTATATGTTGCTCGTCCCGAGGCAACCAAATCAAACCACAGGAGTCGTGTATAATTCACCAAGATAAAGTACTACACATATCACACATGCAACTTCATTAAATCAAACAAGTATTAACTGCTTCATATATATCACTCATGCAAAACCAATCCAATCACACACCATTCGGAGTACTAAGTAATCTATCTCATAAGATAAGTATTTAACTCTCTTTCACTCAAGTGCGTGATGCACTATATAGGTTAATATGAACACTCATATAAATTCATATTCACGCGTAACCATAAGCTTGGCAAATGTCTCAAAAATCAACTTATACTCAACTCTTCACTAGGATCACAAAGGACTTGTTTTTAGGTTGTAATGTTGGCTCTTTGGACAAAGGTAGGAAAATTTATGTAAAGTGACTTAAGACACTAGTAAAGAGTTACCTTGGAGGTTCTTGATTTCTTCTTCTTGCTGCAATATTTCCTCCAACTTCTCCTCTGCTTTTCATGGATTTTCCTTCTTTTCCGTGCATCAACATCATCTCTTTAGACAATTCGGGTACCGGTTTTAGGCACTACCCTTCTTTTATCAATCAGCTGCTCTTAAGCTTAAAACTTCATGTATAAAAACAATCGGGGTACCAGTTTCGGGCACTACCCCTAAACAAGATTTAACCATATTCTTTTTATCCAACCATATTCTATCTTCCTCTTCTTCTTGCAACACTTGCTCACCTCCACTCTCACTACCAATGAATAGGTTAATCAAAGCTCAAGTAAAGGCTTATAAGGTTATTCACTTCGGCTACCAAAGAAAAGTTTTAACGGCTCAACGGGGCACCCAAAGGTTAATAAGATCATTAGAAAAGATAAATTTGGCTAAGTAGCTTAATCACAAAATAATGGCCTAAGATCATGTCCTAGCAATTTATCAATTATAAGTCTCACACAAGACTCCAAGCCAAGTTCTAGAATACGTTCATATGAATGATCCTCTCTAGAATAAAATAATCATGATTAAGCATGATTAAAAAGGCTCAAATCCTCACATAGGTAATTAGAATCCTAAGTACTCCTCATAGCACATAATTAAGATCAATTCCACAAGAACTCAATATACTTATCAACTAAACATGCTTTTCATCAATAGAAATTAACAAATGAACATATGAATGCACAAAATCAATAAGCTTATACCCAATCATACAAGTATCTATCCATCGATATCACTTATACATTCCACTCACGCATGAATCACACCCCAACCTATAAAGATAAAAAGAAGAATAAGGGAATCAAGATGAATCGGAGGAAACCAAAGAAAACCTGAAAAACTACTCCTCCGGAGCATCATCATCCTCATCATCATCATCCTCATCATCAAGTCTCCGCTCCACAATCCGGTGTAGATAACCGATGTGTCTATCCAAGTAATCAACTCGATCACCCAACCTACCAACTTTATCATTCAAAGCCGTATACCTCTCATTCAGCGTAGCATAGTTGGCGTTGGCGAGTGCGAGCTGTCAGTTTGTCTCCTGCTGGCTAGCAACGATCACGACCAGCTGCTCATGAATAAGGCGGAGCTGCTCCCGTGTATCATTCGGGACAGCCCGCTGCTAACGCGGTGCTGGCTCATGCTGAGGTGCTTCGTGCTGCATCGGCATCTCTTCATCCTGCTGCTCCTCCTCGGGCTGCTCTTTCTCCTCAGGCTACTGTGGTGGACGGAACTCTCCTTGATCAACAATCTGCTGTAACTCCGCCATCCTACCATCCGCACACATCTGCGATGCAGTCCTCCAATCACCACCCGACCTTGCTATCACGGATAAAGCGTTATGTCCGAGAGAATCCATCAACTTGTTCCTCGCCACCCGAATAGTTGTCAAGTTGCTCACGTCGAAAGGGAACATGAAATCGAAGGGCTTGAGTCCTCTCGTGAAGAACCAATCTCCATCTCGGAAATGGGCAAATCCTCCCTTCACGCATGTAAACATCGCCAAATTGGGCTCTCCTCTAACTGGTGTAATGCCGGTGAAATCCAAGTGATAATGCTCAGCCACGATCGTCAGTAACCCTCCAATGTTCACCTTTTGAAACCCAATGGTCCTGAATCGATGCAGCTGTGCAATGAAATATGCTCCAACATTGAACTGCACCCCATTTAGCATACACCACAATGCGTAAAGCTCTCCTCTAGACACAACACTCCCCTCCGAGCGGGCGAACAATGTGTTGCTCAAGACACGATCCATGTACCTCAAAACTGGATTCTTTATCGAAGAAGCACGAGCCTGCCTAATCTTATAATCTCCAATCTCCCCTGTGATCTCTCTCCAAAACCTATTAGCGTTGAACGCACCATTCTCCAAGCGAGAGATTCCCAAAGGCGTCTCAAACAGCTCATTAAAATTCTCAGACGTCCATCTCCTACTCACTCCACCAAGCTGAAACGTACACTGATACGGGTACCCAAGCGGGTCCTTCACCATCTCAAATGAGCAGACTACTTCCGCTGTAACATGGAAATACGTCGGCTTCTTTAACTCTATAAACCTCCGAATACCCACTTGATCGAACATCCAGAAAATGTCATTCCCGATTCTCATTATCCTCATTGCCTCATCATCTTGGTATCGAGTATGAGCTATCTTGTCTGAGACTTCTTCCCACTTTTCTTTAATCTCATCCCAGTTTTGCATTTGAATTTTGAAATTCTCGGGTAAACGATCTTGTAGCCTCAGCTTCCTGGTCACTGTGTCCACATTCGAAGGCCTGTCTTGCCTCTTTTTCGATCTTGCTTCCTCTGCCTTACCTTTACCTTTACTTGATCCTTGTCCCTTTCCTGAAAACAACTATTTCAACACAACCAACAAAACAAGAACACAAGTATTTGACTAGCATATCCTATACTCTACTCAAGACTTCAAGCATCCATGCTCAATCAACTCCAACTAATCTCAACATCACTTGCTCATTCATCATGCTCAAAACATCATCAATCACACTACCTTTAATCTTCAAATCATAAACAACAAGCATGCATCAACCAATTCAAGTTATTCAACAAGAATTTCAATAATTGAACTTCATGAACAACTCCAACTATCAACAATTCAAACCTTCATCGCATGCTCATTCATCTAGATGTATCATAACCTTGATCAATCCCCATAAAACTCAAGTTCTATCCCTAATCATGCAATCTCAATCCGATAAACATGAATTCATATGAATCAACTCAAAAATATCAATTATCACCATGAATTTCAACCAAAATCAACATCAATCAACTTACCCACAACACATTTCTTGCAATAAACTTCAATCCTAAGGTAATTGAGTTGAAAGAACGTACCTTTAGTCTTGCTCATGGTTAACAATCGATAATTTGCACACAATACTCAAAAACACGACTGAAGCCCTAATTCGCGACGAAAATTGCCCAAATCCGCACCCAATTCAAGAATTAAGAGTGTAATATTGTGTAATCGGTGCAAAATCAAATGTAATTGACGAATTTGTGCAAGGGTGTTAAGGTTCGGGGAAGGTTCGAGGTTTGGTGAACAAAAAGAATGATTGAACCCTCTTAAAAAAAACAACTTAAAACGCATACCTGACTGGGTTCGACCTCGGGTTCGACCTGCAGAACAGGTCGAATCTCGAGCGACGAGGTCGAACCTACCTTCTGGACAACTACTCCTCGTGGTTCGACCTAGATTCGACCTCCTGAATAGGTCGAACCATGAATGTCGTGGTCGAACCTATCACCTGAAAACAGAGTGCTCTGAACGGACTGGTTCGACCTCAGGTTCGACCTTCTAAACAGATCGAACCATAACGGCTCAGGTCGAACCACCATACTGTAAATTTTAAGTCATCGGGTTCGACCTTGGTTCGACCTGTTAGACAGGTCGAACCTAGAATGATCAGGTCGAACCACCTCACTGGATGATTTTCTGCATCGGTTCGACTTCCTCTGCTCGGTTCGACCTCCTTGCACTGGTTGAACCACCCTTCAAAGCTTCCAAACTGAGTGTTCTTCAATCCCTACACACTTCAAACTTCAATACGAATCATTATGTACCAGCTAGAGCACAACTTCATCAAAAATTGTTCCACAAAATATTATTCATGAGTAACTCCGTAAAAGAAAACACAACCAAAACTCACTAAACATTAGGCAAGTTGTAAAAAATCGTCACATCAAAATCGATTAAAATTTTAAATATGGCACAAAAAACAACTCCCCTAACAAACATCACAAAGAAAAGATTATACTATCGGTGCTTATTAAGGTAAGCACATCACACCCTCCCCCAAACTTAGTAGAAACTAAAGTTGAAACTAAGTTTGCAAAGAGATGTAATTGCCGAAAAGTAAGCACTTCAAATATAAAAATTTCTTACTCACACGAATGAAATAAAGCATTAAAAATGGAGGGAAAGCCCCCAACAGGCGCTTATGTTTAACGTCAGAGAGTCACGACGGTACCAAATCAGTTCAAGGTATCCACAAAGATGACACAAACATCATCCGGCGACCTATAATGCTTCAAGCGATGTCCATTTGCCACAAAAATGTCTCCATCCTTGTCAATGAGCTCAAAACTCCCCCCACCTAAGGCTCGATGAATCATGAACGGTCCAGTCCACTTCGACTTCAACTTGCCTGCAAAAAGCTTTAAACGAGAGTTAAAGAGTAATACCTCGTCTCCTTGCTTGAACTCCTTATACGAGACTTCGAATCAAGCCACCTTTTAATCCTTTCCTTGTAGATCTCTGAATTCTTGTACGCACGACTCCGAAACACATCCAAAAGATTGATGTGAGTAATCCTCAACTCCTTCACATCCTTGAGAGTCAAGTTCAAGCTTCGCAAAGCCCAAAATGCTTTGTGTTGAATCTCAATGGCATGGCTTCCCATAGACAATCTGATATGGTGACATATCTAACACCGTCTTGTACGTGGTCCGGAACCCCCACACGACATCATCAAGCTTCAAAGCCCAATCCTTTCTATTGGTTCCGACCACTTTCTCCAAAATCTGTTTGACTTGACGGTTAGAGACCTCCGCTTGCCCATTCGCTTGAGGATGATAGGGTGTAGTAACCCTATGCTTAACACCATACCCTTTAAGCACCTTCTCAAGAAATTTATTCACGAAATGCGTACCTCCATCACTAACAAGTGCTCTAGGGACTCCAAAAAGGGCAAAGATATGCTTCTTCAAGAAAGATATAACAGTTTTCGAATCATTTAAGCGAGTAGGAATCGCTTCCACCCACTTAGAAACATAGTCCACCGCAAGTAGAATGTAGAGAAATCCATTAGATGGGAGAAAAGGCCCCATAAAATCGATACCCCACACATCAAAAATCTCGACTACTATGCTTGGCTGAAGCGGCATCTCGTGTCTCCTACCGATGTTCCCATGTGTTGACATCTATCACAAGTTGCCACATAGGTCTCACAATCCTTGAACAACGTAGGCCAATAAAGAGCGGACTGAAGTACCTTGGCTGCTGTCTTTTGAGCGCCGAAGTGCCCCCCGTTAGGTTGTGTATGGTAAAACTCGAGAACACTCTCCATCTCCATCTCGGGCACACACCTACGGATGATAGAATCCGTGCAAATCTTGTACACAAAAGGATCATACCATATGAAAGTCTCAACATTTCTCTTGAATTTAACAAGTTGATATCGGTTGAGATCCTTTGGAATTTCTCCCACAGCAATATAATTAACATAATCCGCATACCATGGATCAACTCCCTGCGCAGCCACCACACATGCTCGCTCAGCCCCTTCAACAAACACGGCCATGATCTTTTCATCCGGGAACATTTCCTCAATATACTCGAAAGAATTATCACAATGTTCCCTAGTCTCCAACCTCGAAAGGTGATCCGCCAACACATTATCAGAACCTTTCTTATCCCGGATCTCCATGTCAAACTCTTGAAGTAGAAGAATCCACCTTATGATCCTAGGCTTCGTCTCCTTCTTCTCCATCAAGTACCGAATCGCTAAATGATCCGTGTACACAATAGTCTTCATGCCAACCAAATACTGATGAAACTTATCGAATGCATACACAACAGCCAAAAACTCCTTTTCAGTCACCGTGTAATTCTTTTGTGCCGCATCGAAAGTCTTACTCGCGTAGTAAATGGCGCAGAACTTCTTCTCCTTAAGCTGCCCAAGCACCACTCTAAGTGCTACATCACTTGCATCACACATTAATACAAACGGTTGAGTCCAATCCGGTGTGATCAAGATAGGTGCAGTGATAAGCGCCTCCTTCAAAACTTGAAAAGCTGTTAGACATTAATCATCAAACACAAAAGGAACATCCTTTTCAAGTAAGTGAGATAAGGGCTTAGAGTATTTTGAGAAGTCTTTTATGAATCTCCTGTAAAAACCGGCGTGTCCAAGGAAGGACCGCACTCCTCTTTCATTAGTCGGTGGTGGAAGCTTCTCAATTACCACCACTTTAGCACGATCTACTTACAATCCTTTGGCAGAAACATGATGCCCAAGAACAATCCCATCCTTCACCATGAAGTGGCACTTCTCCCAATTCAAGACAAGATTAGTCACTTGGCATCTCTTCAAAACAGTAGCAAGGTTAGACAAATAATTATCAAAGGAGGAACCAAAAACAGAAAAATCATCCATGAACACCTCCATGATCTTCCCTATCAACCTATCGAATATTACCATCATGCATCTCTGAAAAGTAGCAGGCGCATTACATAACCCAAATGGCATTTTCCGAAAAGCAAAGGTCTCGTAGGGGCAAGTAAAAGTGGTCTTTTCTTGATCCTCGGGGGCAATCATGATTTGGTTGTACCCCGAGTATCCATCTAAGAAACAATAAAACTCATACCCTGCAAGATGATCTAACATTTGATCCATGAAAGGAAGAGGAAAATGATCCATACACGTGTTCTCATTCAACTTCCTATAATCAACACATGTACGCCATCCCGTAGGAATCCTTGTGGCTATCGCTTCTCCATCCTCAGCTTTTACAACAGTCATATCCCCATTTTTAGCAACTACATGCAATGGACTCACATGGGGACTATCACTAATAGGATATATGATTTCAGCATCCAACCACGTAAGGATTTGCTTCCTAATCACCTCTTGAATCGCGGGATTAACCCTCCGCTGATTCTGAACACTTGCCTTTGCCTCGTCTAAAAATCTTATCCTATGCATACAATACGAAGGACTAATTCCTTTCAAATCCTCAAGAGACCAACCAATCGCAGATTTATACTTCCTAAGAACATTCAATAACTCCTCAAGTTGATCATCATCAAGAGAAGAAGATACAATTACCGGATATTTTTCATTGTCACCAAGAAAGGCGTACTTCAAGTGTTCCGGCAAAAGTTTCAACTCCTCTTTCCTCACTTCCATCTGAGAGCTCTCGTTATCCAACGACAAGTACTTTCTCGTCCACTTGACTTCTTCCACCTTAGTTCTTTCCGATTCAAACCTGTCATCACCCAAAGCAAGTAAGTTTTCAAGAAATTCAATACATACCTCGTTGGAAAGTCCGTCGAGCTCCGTAGTGGGATAAGTAAGAGACTCCATCAAACGTGTCTCAAGAGGATCCTTTGACAGGATCAGAGACATATCCTCTTTCACAATCTCCTCCACCACGTCAATACTATAACATTGCGACTCCATGGACATCTTCATTGCTTTGTCCAAGTTGAAAGAACTTCTTCTTTGTCCATCCGCAATCTAAGCTCTCCTTTCTGAACATCAATCATAGCTCCAGCAGTAGCAAGGAAAGGTCTCCCCAAGATTAAAGGGATATTATCCTTGTCTTCTTCCATCTCTAGCACAAGGAAGTCCACAGGAAAGACTAGCTTCTCCACTTTGACGAGAACGTCTTCAATTATACCTTTCGGAAATGTCATCGACCTGTCCGCCAACTGGAGAACCACTGTTGTAGGGGTCAACTCCCCCAAACCAAGCCTCTGAAAGATGGACAAAGGCATCAAATTGATGCTCGCCCCTAGATCGCATAAAGCTCGATGTGCCGGCCCCTTTCCGATCTCACATAGAATAGTGAAGCTCCCCGAATCTTTCATCTTTTGTGGCAGCTTCCTTCGAATGATTGAGCTATAATTTTCAGATAAATTCACCATTTCAATTCCGGTTAAGCTCCGCTTCTTCAATAATATGTCTTTAAGAAATCGGGCATAGTACGGCATCTCGATGATTGCCTCTGAGAAAGGAATGCTCAAGCTTATCTTGTTTATTATCTCTGAAAACTTCTTGAACTTCTCTTCCAATCCCTTCTTCACAAACCTGTAAGGAAACGGCGGAGGTATCTTTGTTTTGGGAATCCCCCATTCGTCATGATCAACCTTCTCCGCTTTCTTCTTTTCGGCTCTCAATCGCTTGGCTCTCTCCCACTTTTTCTCAGCTATTATCTCTGTACTTTGCTCATTTCGAACCACTGGAGTAGCATCAACATCATCGAGAGTGTTCGAAGTAGCAACAAGTAATTTCTGGAGGGGTTCGACCAGGGTTCGACCTGTGGAACAGGTCGAACCATGTACGTACTGGTCGAACCTTGTTTCTAGACAATGGCTCTCTTTTTGAATTTGAGGTTCGACCTGGGTTCGACCTGTTGAGTAGGTCGAACCACGGGCACCTAGGTCGAACCGGCCTACTGTACTCCTTCCACCTTCCGGTTTGACCAAGGTTTGACCTGTTGGATAGGTCGAACCCCGTCCGTCGTGGTCGAACCGTTGCTGTGACAAAACATAGTGCTCCAAGTGATGCGGTTCAACCTGGGTTCGACCTGTTGGATAGGTCGAACCATGATTGATTTGGTCGAACTGGTGTTTTGGAAAAACAGAGTGCTCCGAGTTGTCGGGTTCGACCAAGGTTTGACCTGTAGGCCAGGTCGAACCATCTGCAGTTTGGTCGAACCTATGCTACAATCTCTCCTGATCGTGTCCAGTGTGTTGGTTCGACCTCCCCTGTATGGTTCGACCTTCAATGTTGGTCGAACCAAGGTCGAACCTGGCCCTAGACATATCCAAATTTGATTCCGGCCTCATAGGTCCCTCGTATTGCGTTCCCGACCTCAATATGATGGCATTGCAGGACCTTGGATTCTCAATACTTTGAGACGGGAACTTCTCTTTCTCAAGAGTTTGAGTAAGCTTGTTAACACTTCCTGCCATCTCCCCTATCAGCAATGTAAGGTCTTTCACCTGCTTAGATATAACCTCATGGTTTGCATCGATTTTCTTTTCAAGTTTGGCCTCAAGGCGGTTCACTCTTTCATTATTCTTGGTCATATACCTGTTCACAGTATCCTCAAGACCCGGTTTCCCTTCTTCCACCTTAGCACCCGGATCAACACCCATCGGAGGTTGAATCGCATTATTCGGATTGCTTCATGAGACTCCGGCCTCCTAGGCTGTTGATAACCACCCGGGGGACCACGATTATTAAAGTTTTCTCGATAGTTCCCTTGGTAGTTCCGGTTTCCTTGATCTGGATACCTAGTCCCTTGAATACTCTGACCCATGGCATAATGTGCCTCTTCCAACTCCTCTTGGATTGGTCCCTCGGTCTTTAACTCCTGCTACATGATTGGTACGCGCCGAGATAATTCGCTGATTTGCTTCTGTTGGGATTCAAGTAACTTGTTGATATTGGACAAGCTAGAGACGATCTCATCCTCTCTACTTGTTTTCACCATTGCTTATTCAACCTGAGCTACCTTCCCAAGGACATAAGTACCTCTAACTCTATCAGTTGGCCAATCCCTCGAATTCATCGAAATATCTTCAAATAACTTCTCGGCCTCTACAATTGACTTTGTAAGCAATGCTCCATTAGAAGAAGCATCCAATAACACTCGTGAATCACAGTCCAATTCATTGTAGAATATACTGATATATTGAGCTTTAGATAGCCCATGTTGAGGACACTTCCTAAGCATGTCCATGAATCTATCCCATGCTTCATGAAATTTCTCACCTCCACCGATATCAAATTGGTTAATGTCTTGCTTCATCTTAAACACCTTTGAAGGTGGCATGTACCTCTCCAAGAACCTTAACTTCAGTTGCTCCCAAGTGGTGCACTCGCTGCGTTGATAGTGTCGTACCAATTTCTCGCCTTTTCAGTAAGCGAGAATTTGAACAAGAGGATCTTCCTAGCATCTTCATGTTCTCCTGCGTCTTTTTGAGTACTTGCATAGCCCAAGAACTTGTTCAGATGCTGCTGCGGATCCTCAAAAGACCCTCCTGAAAAGGAGTTCCTTTCTATCATGCTAATAAGAGCGGGATGAAGATCGAAAGCTGCATTAGGTCCCCTCGCTCCTAGAAGCCCAAAATTTCCAGCCCCATTGTTTCTGAAAACCTCTCGGATGGCTAGATTATCAAGATTTGCTGCCATGTTGACTGTCCTTACTCCCAAATTAACATCAGTTGTAGCTTCAATCGTCTGCGAATTCTGCTCGTCAACTTCAACTCCAAAATTCAGAGCTTCAGTTGGATCAATAGTCTTTGCCTTGCTCTTCTTCTTCTTCTTCTTCTTCTTCTTTCTTGACGATGCTCCGATTTCAGGATTGTAGGGTTCAAGTTCACCTTTCTTTGATCTCGTGAGCATACACCTAAAAAGAACTAGAATTAAAATAGCAAAACAAGATAGAATAGCCCTAATAAACTAGAAATAACAAAAAGATATTTTACGCCGTCCCCGGCAATAGCGCCAAAAACTTGATGATGGTTTTCTCAACACACAATTAATCCCCAAGTATGAAGGATATCAATTATAGTTTCGAAGGTGACCAAGTTAAATATCGAATCCACAGGACGGATAAATATCACTTTAGTTACGTTCTAGCAATTATGACTATGTTGAGAATTGTAATTTGTTGGTTTGTAAACTAAGTAACAAATAAAATAGCAAATAAGTAACAAGAACAAGTAAATAGTAGTTGTGATCAAATAAGATGATAGGTAGTTCGTCAGGCCATCCAGTTTCATTCGTTAATTTATACTTTCGTATGTCAATGTCTCACTCTGCCTTGTGGTTTATGGACGCATCGCTAGACCATACAAATCTATTCTATAAACACAAATAGATAAGCTTTTGACACGTGTAAATATCCTCAGAGCAAGACGTATACTTTACCTACCTTTCTAGGTACTATAAAGTTATACTCTTAGTACTCTAACCCGATTTGATCTTCCTTTTTAGGTACTATAAAGTTATACTCTTAATCCTACTTGTTAACCCGAATTCAATTCAATTAATAAACATTCATATAAGACAGTTCTAATAAAACCTCGGAATCCCTTCACTTAAAATTATAACCATAAACCCTGCTCATTAGTGAACGCACTCAACCAATAACCATGTTATGCATTCAGACTCTACACAATGATTATTGATGCACAAAACAACTATGAGTATGGATTAAAAACGTACAATCTTATATAAACTAAACCACAAGTAGTGTTGTACGGAGTATATACACGAAATACAAATCAACTCATGAAACCTTCATAACCCTAGAACTACCGAAGTGGCTCTAGCCCATGATTGATCTAAGAACAATCATGGTTAGATGGGCCAATCTTACTTGAACCTCCAGGGAAGCTCTGTTACAGCCCTCTGGATGGATTTTCAATCTCTTCTCTTGTCTCGCGTTGATGATGATGGACTCGTCTCTCCTTCTTGGTTTGCATGAGTCTTCTTTTATACTTGTAATCACGTCTCTAGGGCATGAAATGGGCTTTTCAAGTGATCCCACGCATTTTGGCCTCAAAAATTTGGATAAGGTAAGTTTCCGCACGTAGGTTCGACCTCGTCAACCAGGTCGAACCACTAGCCACAGGTCGAACCACAGGTCGAACCTTGCTACTGGAAGTATTCTGCACTGGTTCGACCTCTTGTACAAGTCGAACCTCTCAGGTCTTGGTCGAACCCCAGGTCGAACCTCACCACTGGACAATTTCCGCTCCTGGTTTGACCAACTGTCAGGTCGAACCCCATCGTCATTGTCGAACCCATCTTTTCGCAAACTGGTTCGACCATGGTTCGACCTGATCAAACAGGTCGAACCCCTTGAGTCGTGGTCGAACCCTCCTTCTGCTGTTTCGCAATGCTGGTTCGACCTATAGGAGAGGTCGAACCCTCCTCCAACCAGGTCGAACCCTACTCTTTCCTTGGCGGTTCGCGTGGTCTCGACTTCGTCTCTTCGATTCTTGGTACTTCCACTCCGTTTTTGCTATGAAAACCACTTAAATAGCTCCACTAACACCTATTTCATGCTAATTCACAATATATATAGGTTTTCCACCTATTTCCACCTCAAAACTCTCCAAAACTAGCACAAAACATGATGCCAAACTTGTGAATTCACACACTCATCATTCAGTAACAAAGCTCGACTCGAGTTCAGGACTCTGGTTGAGTTGGTGCAATTTCCAGCAATTTTATTTCTGCACGTTCTCCCTGTTTTCAACTCCAAATTGAGCTCTATTTTTTTCATATCTTCCTTATCACGTCTAGAATCCATTTTACCTAAAAATCACACAAATTACACCAAAGTACTAATTCTCTAAATATACAAATATCACGCAATTTAAGGCACTTAATCATGAAAATCACACATTTATCATTTCAAAGCACAAATCTCTATATCTTCATATAACACTACCAAATGATATATAAAATGAATAAAAGCACACGAAAATACATAGTAAAAAGACACTAAATTTTAGGTAAAAATAACACCGATCACTTGAGCTTCTTCATAATACTCATCTGTCACTTTTGTTAGCCCAAAATCACGGATTTCATATAACAACTCCTCAGTGTATTCGTGCGGTCGACCTTTGCTTACTGTGACACCCGCCCTAAATGATTCATCTTCATCCCGCCAATCTAGTTGATCATCTGGGAGGAATCTATGAATACAATCAAACTAAGAACTAGTGTTTTTATAAACAGACCAAAGATCAAACCAGTGAGCCCAACGGCTCATGGTCGAATCGGCAGTTCAACCAAAAAAAATGAAAATTACTTATTTTTAATAATATTTT
Organism: Pogostemon cablin; assembly: GCA_023678885.1. NCBI lineage: Eukaryota > Viridiplantae > Streptophyta > Magnoliopsida > Lamiales > Lamiaceae > Pogostemon > Pogostemon cablin. Next base: position 30,103,415 of record CM042963.1, read on the forward strand.
ATTATTTTATATATAATTTTACTATTTAAATTAATATTTTTATTATTTACTCCCTTTGTCCACTATCAATCTATCAATTTTATCATTTTGGGCTGTCCATCCTTAATCTATCCATTTCTCTTTTTGGACTATGGGACCCACACCCTCCACTAATACAAATAAAATATAGGACATACACCCTCTACTAATACAACTACCTATTACACATAAAATAATAATACTCCTTAATCCATGTGCAAAAAGCAAATTGATACATTGAGGATGGACGGAGGGAGTAATATTTTAATGTACATGAAATTCATCACGTAAAAAAATTATCATCTACATTCAATACCAATAGCACATGCACAATCAACCAATAAAAGTACATCATATATGAGCAGCAGCCAACTGTAATCATTAAGATATAGATAGCAAACAAAAAAATACTGAATACCATCCACCATCCAACATAAATACTTAAAGTCTTAAACACCAACCAATGCATAATATAAAATAATAAAAATAAATCACCAATGACTGGTCCCAAAAGTCTAAAACAACATCATAGTTCATGATTGAGTCCTAAATTTTAATATCAAGTTCTAAATTGACAAAATAAAGAGATCATTGATCATATCCCTTCACATCTTTCATCTCCACCATGTTCATTATTCAACTCTTGAGCCATTCTTGCCACAAGACCACCATCATCATTTTCATGAAAATCTTCTAATGGATTCATTAGTTACACTTCATCTCCAACTTTGTCCAACTCTATAAACAGAGGAAATGATTTTAGAAGATAAAAGCAATTTCATCATTAAAATGTATTTAACTACTAAGTCAAGAAATGAAGAAAAAAAACATGACCATAGGTTTTAGCTTGTTAAACATGTTAGCAAAAACATAAAGAAATACCTTCTTCGGGAGTAATTATTGGAATGCCATCTTTACCATAAAGAATATTATTCAACTCATCAATATTTAATGTAGGTGAAGGATTTTCTTTCTTTACTTCCACAACCCAAAAGCATAGTTGTTGAAGGCGCACCTATGGCGCTCAGGCTCATAGGGCTGCGTCTAGATTGACCGATTTTTTGCTATCCAAGGCGTGTGTTTCGAAGGCGCGCGCCTAGGTGCGCCTTTTCGGGACCTAAAAGCCGCGCCTCTACAACATCTTTTTTTTCTTTTTAATTTTTTTTTTAAGTTGTTACTTTTATATTAAAGTGTTAATATTTTTTTATGATGAAAATGGGCAGCCCACTTATAAAATGTGATATAAATAGAGAATTAGGATTAGGGTTTTAGTATTGAAGTTGAACTTTCAAAACAAAAGACAAATGTGGGTTGCCTTCACCTCCACCATACCATCTGCTGTCGCCACCGCCTGGACATAACGCCGCTGCCTAGCCGCCAAAAAGTAGAGGTTTTTTTTATTTTTTTATATTTTCTTATATATTATTTCTATTTTTCTAAGAATTATATCATTTTATATGAAATATATATTTTTTTTAAGTTATTATCACCGAGAAACACCTATACTTATATATTATTTGAGTAGTTATTTTTTTAATTATTATTTTTTTTATGTTTTCTTTATGTTATTTGTTTCTAATTTAGTCTACTTCTTTTTTTTTCTGTTATGTTTTAACTATTGAGTAACTTACTTTTTTTTCTTTATTCACCAATAAAATTTAATTTATTGTTTTTTTCCTTTTTCGGTTATTTTTAGATTATTTTTTAAATAAATTTAATAATTTATACTACTCCATAACATAAGTAACAATTAGAGATGGATGAAAGTGGTAGTGGATCAACAATAAATTTATCAAAAGACCCAGCGTGGAAGTACTTCATATTAGTGAATCCTAATAATAAGAATGATATGAAATGCAACTTTTGCTCAAATATTTTTAGAGGAGTGTACCAAGCAAACAACACCTTGCTAGGGGCATCGGAATGCACTTGCTTGCAAAATGGTTCCTATTCACGTAAGAGAGAAATCCAAAACTTTATGAGCAAGAAGAAGTTGGAATAGGTTGAGAGTACTAAAGGAGTGTTTGATGATTTTGAAATAAATGATGCGGAAGGCAGAGCTTCAGTGCCAAAGGATTCAACATCCATACATTCTTTTGTTTCATCATCTAAAGAAAATAAAAGAAAAAGGCAAGGCTAAGGTTTAATTGATAAATTTGTTCAAATGAAGGATCAAGCACCACACAATGGAAAAGAGTGACATACTACTATAAATGAAGCATAAAAGAAAGAAATGCGGGAGCAATCTTGCAAGAGCATAGCCAAATGGATGTATGATGCAGCCATACCATTTAATGTCGTGAACTATCCTAATTTTCAATAAATGATAAATGATATTTCTCTACATGGTATAGCATTGAAGACCCTTACATATCATGAGATTCGAGTACCTTATTTAAAAAACGTTATTGATGATGTTGAGAACGAATATGTGAAGATGCGTCGAAAAGAGTGTGTACAATATGGTTGCTCACTTATGATGGATGGATGGATGGACCGACATAAGACAAAGAACCTTGATTAATTTTTTGGTGAATTCGCTAATGGGTCTGTCAGTCTGTGGATGCATCTGATTATGCAAAGACGGGGCAAAGAATGTTTGAGTTGATGGACAAGTTCGTTGATTGTATTGACGAGGAAAATGTGGTCCAAATTATCACTGACAATGCAAGTAACATGAAGTTAGCTAGTAAGGAATATATTATATATATCATATTAATGTATATATTATGTTGAATTTGATTTATTGAGCTTGATTTGAACTTATATATTTATAAAATAATTGTAGGACAACTTTTGATGGAGAAGAGAAAATATTTATACTGGACTCCTTGTGCTGCTCATTGCATTGATCTAATTTTGGAAAATTGTCTGAATTCAAGTCTGCGCTGAAAAAAGCAATTAGTGTTACCTCATTTATCTATGTACGCCCTGGAGTTGTGAATATGTTGAGACAATTCACCGGAAATATAGAACTTTGTAGGGCCGGAGTAACAAGATTTGCTACTGTTTTCCCAACTCTACAGAGGATTTATAGTCTAAAGCTAAAATTGAGATCTATGTTTGCTTCAAAAAAGTAGGCTGAAAGAAAATAGTCAAAGGAGAGTGAAGGTAAAAAGGTTTTCAAGATAATTTTATCTAATAGATTTTGGAACAATGTTCTCTACAATGTCAAGATATATAGCCTTCTAGTCCAAGTAATGAGATCGGTGGATGGTGAAAAGAATCCAGCTATGAATTACATATATGAGGTCATGGATAGGGAAAAGGAGTCGATCATCAAGGCTTTTCTAAATCATGAAGAACGATATAAGAGATTTTTTAAATCATTAATGAAAGATGGAATTGTCAACTCCATCAAGGCTTATATGTTGAATCCACAATTTTTTTATGAAAGAAGAGGTTCAGGGTTTGGAAAAATAGGTAATAGTTTTGTTGCTACAGTAGAGAGATTGGTTCGAGGTGAGGAGAATCAAATGCGAGCTACAATGGAACTTGATTCATATTGAAGAACAACGAATGCTTTTGGAAGAAATTTGGCAATAAAACAAAGGGCAACAATGACTTCAATCGCTTGGTGGCACACATATGGATCATCCACTCCAAATCTTCAAAAGTTTGCCATTAAAGTTTTGAGTCTTACACGTAGCTCATCCGGTTGTGAGCGCAATTTGAGCATCTTCGAGACTGTAAAATTTTTGTCATATATATTATCATATTTATGATCTTTTCATAGTTATGTTGCAAAATATATTATATATTTTTAAAATTTGCAGGTTCATTCAAAACGAAGAAATATGATCGAGAAACAATAGATGAATGACTTGGTTTATGTGAAATACAATCGTGCATTGCAACGCCGATATCACAACCATGACATCATTGACCCCATCTCATTAAAAAGAGATCAACGATTGTAATGAATGGTTAACTGGCATAGTCGATAAGGATGCGGGTGATGAGTTGATCTTTAAAGATGATACTTTAACATGGAATGTGGTTGAGAAAGAAATTGGAATTGAAGAACCTGTATATAACACTAAAAAGAAAAAGTCCAAAACTGCTACTGCATCAACTTCAAGTGCTACACCAACAAGTACTAAAAGAAATGATCCAATGGATAAAGGATAAAGAAAGGATCAAATGGATAAAGGAAAGAGGGTTAGAGCCTCATCTTTAAGGCTTGTAGATGAAGATGATGATGAAGATATTGAAGTTGATCTTGAGTGTGATGTGAATGAAGAGGAAGAATTTAATGAGAAAGATTATCAATTTGAGGAGGAGGAGGAGGAAGAGGATTAGTTTACTAGTAGCTTATCAAATGAAACTTTCATTAACTTACTATTTATTTGTGTGGAAGATTTTAATTTTGAATTTATTTGTGTTTATATTTTATATATTATAGTGTTATTATGAGTTATTATGTATCATTATGTGACGTTATGTGATTTTTACCTTTGTTCAGTTAGGTAATATGATTGTAAGTAGGATATATTTATGTATATATATTGTAAATTCAGTTTTTGGCATTATATACCTCAGGTGCGCCTAGGGGTCTGTGCGCCTTTGTGCGCCTCTCGCTTTTAACAACTATGCCAAAAGTTTATTTCGTCAATATTTTCATAATCAATAGGATAATTGCAAATCCTTTTTAGCTCAAGCCTTACATATAGTAAAAGGTAAACAAAAAACAAAATAAAACTTATAAGTTAGGATATAAATCTCAAAGAATAAAATATTAGATCTAAAGAAGTAGTACATTTCTTGCAAATGTAAGTTGTAATGAATAAAGACAATGTCGTTCAATCTTGGATGTTCCAATTTATTTCTCTACGTAGTATGTATTCCAAAAATAGGCCAATTCCTTTCACATCCCGAAGAAGAAGAAGTTTGGCTTAAAATCTTAATAGCAAGATTTTGTAAATTTGGAGCATCACATCCAAAGAATTTCAACCATTCATCTACAAAAGAATACAAAAAAAGAATTAGTAACAAAAAATATTATTGCTAATCAAAGTAAAAATTAAGAATGCAAATTTAACATATATAATTATAAACATTTACCGAGTTGCATTGTCTTTGATGGTTCAACAACTATTGGGCGACTGAAACTTCCTAATCTTTCATGAAATATGCTCACTTCATTAATACACACTTCCTCTGAATAGTCTCGTCTCTAATAAGGGTTGTGACAATCTCAATAAAATCATCCATAATTTCTTTCTTATTGCATATGTTCTCATTTTCATATGCAAAAGTAGGGTTCAAATGATAAGCTGCAGCATGAATTTCTCGTCTAAGCTGGCTGTCCCACCTTGCCTTGATAATACACGTAAAAGGCTTGTGCAATATTTTTTTCTTCTTAAAGTCTTCCTTTATTGCCTACTTTGTACAGTACATTCCATCATAAATATAACCAATAGAAGGCCTTCTATCCGTATCCATTATGCGCAAGATGCATATTAGTGGTGCAACAACACTTACAACAACAACACAATTTCTCCAAAATTTTGAATCAAGAACCACTGCTAGGACTGCACTAACTTTTTTATCTTTAAAGTATCTAGAATCTCTGAATGTCTTACTAGTAAAAAAGGCTTGCAAATCATGTCGATGTTCAAGAATGCTCTTCAATCCAATGAATGTTGTAGCAAAACGAGTTTGTCCCGAACGTATAATTTCAGTCCATCCTTCCTTTTTTCTCAACCAAGAAAGCAAAAAAGCATGATCATAAACAAACTTAGTTACTAAAGATGATTTTTTTTCAAGATCACAAACAAATTTTATTTTACCAATATCTCCAAGTACCATATTCAAACAATGTGCAGCACAAGGTGAACACTTGATGAAGGAATACTTATCACTCAATAAGACATCAGCAGCTTTACAGTTAACTCCATTATCGGTCACAAAATGAACAATATTACTAGCTCCAACCTAATCAACCTACTCAATAAATAAATTACAAAGTGTGGTGGCATTTTTCACAATATTAGAAGCATCAACTGATTTCACAAATATAGTTCATTTCTTGCAATAAACCATAAAGTGTATGAGTTGTCTATTAGACCTATCTTGCCAACCATCAGCCATAATAGTGCAACCACTATCTTCCCAAACTATTCGATAATATCAAGAAATAACTCAACTTTCTTTTTCACATTCCCCATTAACTTTGTTCGTACTTGATTATATTTTGGTAACTTATAATTAGGGCCTATAACAACACCATCCAATATCTTTTGAAAGCATGGAGAATTTACTATGTTCATCAGGAAACAATCATTGTAAACAAATCTAGCAACAGCCGTGTCAGCATTATGTAAAGCTTATTTACTTACAAGTACACTTTTGATAAAAGGTTGAGCACCGGGTGTGGTTCTTGGAGCAAAGTCTAATGGGAGCTTCTAATCTCGCTTTCTCTTTCCTGACGATGTTGGAATGTTTTTTTGAGTTGGTGCATTTAGTTCCAACATATTCAGTTCTTTTTCAATATTATCTGCATTGTAAAAATTATCTTCTCCCCCAGATTTTGAACGTTAGCCTTCCTTTTCATATTCTCTCTCCTTCCATGACCGCTTCATTTGGTATCTTATATCAAAAGGTACTTTTTTGCAAGAAGAAATATCCCACTTTCAACTAGCTAAATATTTCTTCATTCTATTTATTCCCTTTCATTTCCAAGTATTGTTGCAATGCAAGCAAGTCCAACTTTTCTTTCCATCAATAACATTCTCTTTAAAATGACCCAAAGTTGGATCCATTTTAGATCAGATGATTGATTGAGTAGAATGGTGTTACATTATTGGCCACTTGATAAGGAGTCCATCTGATGAAAAAATAATTTAAAAAAAATAGTATTACAAATATGCATAAACAAAATGTATAAATAAATTTGAAGGGGGTATATCTGTATTAGTTTCTACAATATAACTCTTCTCTTTCTTGTTTCTCTCACATGCCAATTGAAACAACACCACACAAATTAACGTCTTCACACCTTTACAATCACAAAGACAACAATAGCATATCAAACACCACACAAATTAATGTCTTCACACTTTACATTCACAAAGACAACAGCAGCATAGCACCTTCAACTCATTCCAAATTTCCAATACAACATAGCACGTTAGTTTTAATATATGAGCCTTCAGGATCCTACTTATCACAGTATTCTACTCCATATATTTTTAAATATACTACACTTGCAAAGATTACTAGCAGTGGTGCCTCTCCACTTGAAAATACAAAATTAAAAGTTTGATTATGTACTGTCTTATATGGTTATACCAACTTTTCTAATACTCCTAGTATAACAAAATATAACTACACTAGTTTTCTAATTTATTTTTTATATTTATAATATCTAATAAGTTTCAACTCTCTAAAATCTTCAATGAAATTTTGGATAAGAAGTAGAAAATTTTTGGTAGAGACATTCTATCAAACACCTTGTAGGCATGAAAAATTATGAAGTTCAAACAATTAATTTATTTTTATTTAATAACCCATAAACTCATCACTTCAAAAACAACATATTAACTTGTTAATCAAATATGTGAAAGTTAAAACTTGAAACAACAACAAAAATTACAAAATACAAACCATCTAAATATGTATTCTAAATAAACAAACCTTCAAAATTCACATACCTCTTTTGTGTAGTAATTTGAAGCTGGAACTTAGGTTGAAAGAAAAAACCCAAGCGTTGATAAATTTTAATAGTATGTGATTAAATGCTGTCGGCTGCACCACATAGCTTGGAAGAGCCAACAAGAATCAAAAGTTGAAACTTGAAGAAAAAGAATTGCCTAAGCCCTAATCTCCTCATGCTCCCACTTTGTGAATTTGGGGGAAATTAAAAATGGTCAAAGCCTAAGTCCTAAAGAGTAAAAGTCGGTCAATTGTGCAATTAAAAAAATTAATAACCGATGATTTTCGATTCAGCCAGTCCATCAAGTTTTTTTGATTTAGAACAATTCGAACCGATTTCTCCCGATTATACCTTAAATCCAGTTTTTAGGGGTTGAACGGATCGGTTCTCAATTTCACCGGTCAAACCAGTTGGTCCAGACCGTTTCTCGATTCAACCGATAGAATCGGCTGTTCCAGTCTGGTTCCGACAACACTGCCATGAACATTTGTGACTTTTTCTCATATAGAAAACATCTATGCCATCCATGCACCACAAGTAGGCTTGCAAATCAGATGTTTTCCAATCAAAAAATATTGCTTAGATTGAAAATTTTGAAATTATTCACCGGAGTGTAGCTCTCATTATGAAAATTTACTTCTCATGACAATCATACGTCGGTACCCCAATTTCCCAAGTGTGAGCAACTCGACTATAAAAGGCTGCAAATATACATCGAGTTTGTTTTTGGGTTCTTTGGCCCTAGAACCAACACCGTTAAAAATAAGTGTTGCTCTTTTATGCATATCTAGGGTGGCATGTTGTAACGTGTGACCACCACAGGCCATATTTAGTATTGTTGGCCCGATGAGCCAAAAGGGTTGAATCCATCTGCGCTCAAGCCCAACCCTACATTCCTTGCCTCATCTGCAAAGTCAGAGTATCTCTAATCCAAGCCAAGGAGTTTGTGGGGTGACTTTGATCAGTAGTCTCATTTCCTTTACAATTTGTATGCCATGCCTTATCTTTTGCAGTGGCTAATGTGGCAGACAACAGTTTAAAACTTGGAGTAAGAGGAAAGTACTACATCTTATTATGTGGTCACTTTTCATTTTTTTTACCACTATGGTCTTTGTAGCATGGGAATGAGCAAACTTTAAATTCTTACCGTAACAAGTCTTCTCCCCGACAGATCATACAACCATGAATGCAATAGTGAATAATCTCCACTGGTAGTTTCATACCACTCATTAGTTTCTTACTTTCGTATGTCTATGGAACTTTATGTCCCGACAGACATAATTCACTGCATAAACCTGCAATCTGACTGTATCCCCTCTCAGATATAATGTTCTCCGCTTTAATACTTATTAGAAGAGCGTTCATTGATAATTGTATGAATGAGGTTTCTGGATATAACTCTTGGTCTGCAGCGCTGAGAATATCGTAGAACTTTTAGCTTTTGGGTTGTGTTCTTATATCACATCTTCCATAACACTTGATCCGGCGGCATCCATCACCATCTCGTGATAGGGATAATTATTGGATAACTCAACTTTATAGGGAAAAAATGGTACAGAGAACTGTAAGGGTTGCGACAGAATTACACTGGATTCAGGAGGAGGATAGATTCTTTTCTTTTTAACCTAATGGCCTTCCAAAGCTTCTGAAATGAGAATGTAATGCGTACCTTAATGAACTTCGTGACTCTTTTGCTCCTCTTTGATGTTTGATTCCGCCGAAAAACTATCGCGGAGAGAAATAATTAGGAAAAGAAAAGAGAAAATGGGAAAATAACTAAAGAAGTCGAGATTTTATCACATGCTTTCTGATAGTTTATCTGTTACAAACCCATCACTAATTTAAAAAAATAAAAAAATATTTTGTGACGGAAAATATCCATCACAATATATCCCAGTCACAAATGTCGGTAGATGACGAGATTTTAAACCGCCACCTATTTCCCGTCATTATTTTCAAAATACCATCAAAAAGTCCATCATAATTGTGACGGTAAATTTACCTTCACAAAAGTCCGTCATTTTTGAGCAACTTTTTTGTAGTGCTATTTTGTAAATGTCTTTGACGGTATTTCTGCAGCCATGCAAATGTTCAGTATATTTGGATTTCGTTATAATATATCGACTAGAAAAATATGAGAGAAAATTATATGAATAAATTTGAGTCGAGGCAAGAGTTACTAAACTCTTTCTCCTTAAGATGAAATTATCTCATTCTGGTGCTTACAGTTCAATAGCAATCATCTCCAAGATACAACAACTCACATCTTATGATAGTAGCACTACAAATCACAAGAAACGACGAACTTAACTGTAATATGAACTCACCTTAATTAGGAGTAGGACGACTTAGGAATACACTACTAATTGTTTGGTCAACTCAACTTCACTCGACTTTATTGGACATCCACGACATGTGTGTTTGATTATATATGTATGAGTGTATTTAAGTGATTCAAGTGTTCGAAAGTGTATGTTAGTGTGTTCAAGTATGTTTTAATTGTGTTGGATTATGGAATTGGAGGGTCTATTTACAGATTTCAAGGCGTCTTTTCAAAAATTGATGAACATTTTGGAATAATTTTCAAATTTAAATTAAAATATCTTTTTATGAAAAGACATAATCTAATTTTGAATCACACCCTTTAGTCATATCTTCATAGACATACTTCTATTTATTAAACACCATTTTAAAGTGACTTTTCCATTCACCTTAAATTTTCAACAGCAAGCCATCAAAGATGTTCAGGAATGCATTGATACGGAGGGCGACAACGAGGTTTTGTTTGTGGAGGAAATGGATGCTCACCTTGATCTCAATCAAAAGTTTCTTCATAAGCACACTATCTTTGCTAAAAAGAATAGAGCATCATGGCTTACAGATGAGGAATATAATACTATCTTTTTTCACCGAGCACACAAAATTCAGAAGTTTAAGAATGCCATTAAGAATCTAATGACTGAGGGTACTCTTCATAAAGCACATGAACGTATTGCAGACCATATCAAGAAGTATTATGAGGTTCCTTTTAAAGCACCTACAGACGCACAAAACTTCAAATTTTTAGATTTCATTGTCTTTCATTTCAGCAGAGGAAAATGCTATCCTAGGTCGTGCCCCTCATGCAAATGAGAATAAGCAGGCAGTCTTTGATCTTTTCCGAACGGCTCTCCTGGTCAGGATGAGATTAAACCAGTGTTCTTATCATTTTTATAATGCTCTAGACCTCGTATCTCTTCATCGTGGAGAATCCAATTATGGTAGTATTCGATAAAAAAAATATTGTTGGAGAGGAGAAGCATGAATAGGGATGGCTCTATAGCACAAATAACAGTAAATCTATGGTTGAGGTGCAATGATTGAAGAATGAAAATGAAAAATACCACTATGTTAAGGCTATTTTCTTCTAGACCTTTTTATAAGAAACATTAAATTTACGAAGAAGGATTCAGCAACAATCATTAAGAAAAAGGATATGGATAGTTAATTAGTAGAATAATTGATCAATTTTGACAGCAATAATTGATTATATTTTGGCTTAATAATAAAGACGTGAGCAACCCTAGAAATCAACTGGTGGAGTGTGGTGGGGTCAAAATATGTCGTGCAATCATATTACGGGGAAGGATTCACTGAGAAAAAATGATACCTATAAAACAAGAAGAGCACCGGAGAACGAGGGTGATTGTCGAAATCGATGTGAGGGTTGCGACAGACAGTGCTGTCATAATCGAGCCGGTGACCCCAACAATTCACGGTTGGACTGGTCGAATCGGTGGTTCAACCGGAAAAACAATAATAATGCATTTTTAATAATATTTTATTATATTATAATAAAATATAGATTTTAATTAATTTTATACAATTGGGCTTTAATTAATTTATGCTAATAGGCTAATTCTTATAGACCGTCAACCTACCTCACCTTGTAATAAGCCTTCCAACTATATATAAATATAAATTCACAGCCCTAATGAACTTAATCTTTTAATAAGTCAGCGTCGCTGCTTCGTTCTCATCCTCAGCAAGGAGCAGAATGGAAGATCATAGATTTTTTCAACATGGCGATGGAGAAAGACGACAAGGGTCGCCATCCATTTAGGTGTGGTTTTAGCTACCGTCCGCTGTCAGTCACGTACAACACTTCTCTCACTAGAATTATCTCTACACTCTCTCTAAATTTCTCCGCCTGATCATGTCGGCTGCCTATGGTCTTCCGGTGAACATTCTAGCAGCTTTCTTCAATCTATGCAAGGACCATCCATGGCTAAAAATTCTCATCTAACCTTTACCCGCACGCAATCCGGATGCGAGAGACTTGGAAAAAACAAAAATAGGGGATTTTCGATTGGCCGGTCCAAGCCGGTTATGCTAATTTTGATTGGTTTTTTCCAATTTGATTAAATAAATGGTTCTTAGGGGTGTTTCAGACTAGTTCCGACACCGGTTTCCGATTGAATCGATTGAATTGACCGGTCCAATTTCGACAAAACTAGCTGTAGAGAATGCTGATTAAGGAGAATGAGAGATTCTTTTCTTTTTAACCTCATGACCTTTGAAAGCCTTTTAAAAGAGAATGTAATGCGTACCTTAATGACCTTCATGACTCCTTTGCTCCTCTTTTATATTTGATTCCACTAGATAACTTTCACAAGGAGAATGGATTAGGGAAAGAAAAGAGGAAACGGGGAAGAAACTAAAGAAGTCGAGATTTTACTACATGCTTTTTGATGGGGTTTTGTCTGTCACAAACCCGTCACTAATTTAAAAAAATAAAAAATATATATTTTTGTGACGAAAAATATCCGTCACAATATATCCCTTCACAAATGTCAGCAGATGACAAGATTTTAAACCGCCACATATTTTTCGTTGCTATTTTCGAAATACCATCAAAAAGTTCATCACAATTGTGATAGTAAATTTGTCATTACAAAAGTCCATTACTCTCGAGCAACTTTTTTGTAATGCCATTTTGTAAATGTCTTTGACGGTGTTTCTGTGGCCATGCAAGTATTGGGTATATTTAGGTTTCGTTAATATATATTGATTAAAAAATATGATAGAAAATTATATGAATAAATTGAGTTGAGGCAAGAGTTACACTCTTTCTTCTTAAGACTCAATTTTCTCACTCTGGTGCTTATGGTTCGATAGCAATCATCTTCAAGATACAACAACTCACATCTTGTGATAGTAGCACTACATATCACAAGAAACGGCGAACCAAACTATATTATGAACTTACCTTAGGAGTAGGATGACTTAGGAATACACTACGAATTATTTGGACAACTCGACCACACTCGACCGTATTAGAAATCCATGGCATGTGTGTTTTTTTTAAATATGTATGAGTGTATTTAAATGATATAAGTGATCGAAAGTGTATGTTAGTGTGTTCAAGTATGTTTTCAGAGTGTTGGATTATGGAATGGGAGGGTCTATTTATAGATTTCAAGGAGTCTTTTCAGAAATTGACGCACCTTTGGGAATGATTTTCGAATTTAAATTAAAATATCTTTTAATGAAATGACATGATCTAATTTTGAATCATACCCTTATATTTAGTCATCTCTTCATAGACACACTTCTATTTATTAAACACAATTTTAAGGTGACTTTTCCATTCACCTTAAATTTCAAACAACAATCCATCAAAGATATTCAGGAACACATTGATACGGAGGGTGACAATGAGGTTTTGTTTGCGGAGGAAGTGGATGCTCACCTTGATCATAATCAAAAGTTGCTTCATAAGCACACTTTTTTTGCTCAAAAGAATAGAGCATCCTGGCTTAAAGATAGGGATGGTAATACTATCTTTTTTCACCGAGCACACAAAATTCAGAGGTCTAAGAATACCATTAAGACTCTATTGATTGAGGGTACTCTTCATACAGGGCAAGAACATGTTGCGGACCATATCAAGAAGTATTATGATGTGCCTTTTAAAGCACCTACCAACGCAAATAACTTCAATTTGTTGGATTTCTTTCAACTTTTCATTTCAGCGGAGCAAAATGCTATCCTTGGTCGTGCCCCTCATGCAGATAAGATTAAGCAGGTAGTCTTTGATCTTTCCCCGAACAGCTCTCCTGGTCCAGATGGATTTGGTGGGGTTTTCTATCAGAAGCTATGGCACGTGATTCATGTGGACCTGATTTTCTTTCTTAACAATCTAGATGCAGATTATCCCCACTATAGGTAATATAGGATCACCCCCTAATTTCTTGCTTGATAATCTAGATTCAGATCACGTAGAGATAAATCAAACATCTAATTTAATAGTTCCAATGAAATGAAGATATATGGGTTATTCTCCTTAATTCATACTGATGATCTAAAATTTCTGGAATGCACACAAGCAACAATAATGATCATTCATCAATCAATAATATGAAATAATCGAAGACGTTACGAACAAAAAAAATATACAAGTCTCAAAATCTAATCTTCAAAGAAGGAATAAACATTCATTTCTGCGCGAATTCATATCCTAGTCTTGATCGAAAGATAAACCAAATTTAAACCATCAAATCTTTATAACTGTTAAATAGAAACCTAGCCCATGGGGTTACAGACAACTCCCATGGCTATAAGTACGATCTAACCTATAGTCTGCAAAATTGAAAAGTAAAAGAAAAGAATTGGATAAACCCTAGGTGTAGTGATCTTCTCTATTCTCTTCTCTGTTTCTTTTAATCTTCTTGGTTCTCTTCTTCAAATAACTAAACACTTCTGATCTCCAAGAGTGGTGTGGCAGATTAATGGTGATGGATGTGGATGAAGGTAGTAGACGACTGTGGTGTGTATTTTCTACGATGATGAAGATGATGAATGATAGATGCCTTTCTGTCTTTAATAGAAGCCCTTTTATATGTGTAGCCTCTTCAAATTAGTTCTTTTAGGTCCTTTCACACCAAAAATGCACTTACACACACTGGAAGATGCAAAATTCCGAATTTGGGTGAAAAAAACATGCAACCCAGCTCTCGGCTCGGCAACTTGGCCACGTAACTTAGCTTAAGTAGAACCATTCCGATGATGAGTTGTTCAACGAGTTGGGCTGGATCCTGGCTTCGTGCTGGCCTCGAGTCAAACCTCGAGTTGCTTTCCCCTGTCCAACCCAGCTCCAGTTGAGTGCTCGAGACGAGTTGGACCATTTTTGCCCTTCTTTCGCTCTTTTTATTCTACTCTATTTATCCTTGTTTTATCTAAACTCAACAAAACACCTTAGTAGCACCTTTATCACGTAAGTAATAGAAAATACACAATTTGTGAATAAAAATGAGTATATTCTAGCAAAAACAGTGAAATGTATGACTATACAACATGTGAATAATTTCCACTCTCATGGCCACCTCTTCACCAACTATAACTTGCCAACAATCAATTGTTATTTACCACTGGATTACCAGAAGAATCATTATGTAAATTGCCACCGGAATAATTAGCAACAAATTAACAATGGAAATATTTACCAGTGAAATTGGATTTTTCAAAGTAAAAATTATCAACCACTACTTTACCAATGATAAATTGCGTTGGATTATGTGATGGATTTTATTGAAAATTTCCAACGAACTTCAATAGTTTGAAGATCATTTGAAATATATTCTAACGATAATTCCAAAAGAAAATTATATTGAAAAAATGTTTGAATCACTTTTAATTTGGATAAAAAAAATCCAACACAAAAAATGTCGTTAGATTTACGTTAAATTTTAAAATCCGTTTGAAATTTTTTTTAGAAAAATGATATTCTAACGGCCCATTTTCCAACGGAAATAATTCATTAGAATATCCGTTGGAATCATGAATTCCAACGCTATTTTTGGATATTTCAACAATTTTTTTCCAGAAACTCAGCAAATTTCTTGTGGTGTAATAAATCAGTTAGCAATGAAATTAAAACATTTACTAATAGAATGCTTTTAGTAAAAATTAGTGTTTTTTTTTTTTTTTAAAGTTACGTACGTGACTATTCATTCCTGTTTCTACAAATATAAAGGCCTAATAAATTGCAACGTTTTTAGGCCAAATAATGAATAAGTTGCAATCAATCATTGTTAACTGAAGAGTAATGTTCATTTTAAAAATATATTCTAGGCGGATCATGAATTGTATCATATTAGGGAAGAATGACTCGTACTAATAAATGGAGAACTGATTATATAAATGGGCAAAGACTTCACGGAATCGTTTTTATGAGACGTTTAAGAAGTGATAATATTTTAATAAAAAGTTATACTCAATTGATGAAAAGTGATAATACTGTTTCATAAACAATTTATAATATAAATAAAAAATGACATATCTTTAAAGAAAAAGGATAACATATTTAACAAAAAGTTATAACTAATTAAAAATATATAAAATTGTCTCACAAAACGATATCAACCAAACTGCCTACATATATATGTATAGCTCATCAGGTGGCTGAGTTTCCAAGTATTGCAAATATTAAAGAAAAAATAAAATATAAATGGGCACTTCAATTTCGTAATCGACCCATCACCTTCTTGGATTTTTCTCATGGACAGCATTAGTTTGTTTTGATTTTCTATTACCTAGTTATATCCAATATGATAATTATAAGTGAAATTAATTAGAAAACATAATTATTAGAGTCTTACTTTTGATTTCAATAGGAACTGAGCATGGCAAAATTGACATGATATTGGCACGGCTCAATCAAACTAAAGGACCCAATTCTTGGGAGATTTGATTTGATTGAGTCGTTCCAACATCATGATTACCCACCAACACACAAACATAACTTAAATTACTCAAATTAATCTTAGTAATTAAAATTAACTTTATTTACCTCATGATGAACAAAACTGCTAATCTTGATGAAAGGGATTATAATAAACAGCAGATGGTTCTTACAACCCCTTCCCTGCCAAGGCAAAATCTATGTAATACTAAAACCTTAATATTGATCAAACTAAAACTCTTGCAATTAGATGAGAGAGAGAAGATGAGAGAGAGATGTTGATGGAAGAAGTAACACAGAAAGGGAAGAGGGTTTCTCAAAAGGTCTTCAAATGAAGACATATATAGTAGTTGATGACATTTCTTGATGAATGACCAAAAAGGGGGGTCACTTTCTCCAAAAATTTTCAAGTTGGAACCCCAATTGACTACTTTAATTAGTTGATTTTGCCAGCTTGGAAAACCTAATTTGATACCAAAGATTAATCATCATTGGCATCATCATTATGTCATGGATTACAAGATTAATTAATTATACAAAGGAGCTTGGATGCAATGGTTGTCTAAGAATAATACATTCATTATCATATTACGTCTGTTATGACACGTGTTACTGTTTATTCTGTTTAGAGTCGACTTCTAAGGTTTTGGAGTCGAGGAAAGGATCTCATAGAGATTTTAAGAAAAGGAAATTTAAGGAATTTAAATAATTATGGCAACAGACTTGTGTGGATTAATTCAAGGAATAATTCACGCGAGAAGATAAGAGATGGTACGTAATCTTTATACATAAATATTTGTATAAATTGGGTTCACCGTGTTTAAATTAAGGGAGACTCATAGTTTACAAGAATTTATAATGTAAATTCAATTTACAAAAAACTAATTCATTTTTAAAATAAAAAGTAATTTATTTAATTAATAAGTAATATATTTAATTAATAAAATGTGATAACGGTGTTGTGAAATAATGTAAAATGGTATTATTAGTGGATCGCCGAGTGTAGCATGGAATAGTGAGAGATCCTCTCCCCTATGAGAATTATGTAAATTCAGTTACGCAAGAGGATCGGGTCCAATTTGTTGAGCATATATAGAGAAATTTTCATATTTTACTTCTGTAACTACGTTCGAATCAAACTTTCGTCCTTTTAAATTCACATTATCACATTCCTTTTTTTATCTTTTAGACAAAAAAAAAGTCTAAAAAATTGCAAGTGTCACGCAAGTGATACAAAAATTTGGAGTATCCCACTACAATAAAATTTCGCAAAAGTATAAATGGCGGATAAAAAGTAATAATATTTTAATAAATAAGTAATATTTAATTGATGAAGAGTGATAATAGTGTAGTAAATTATTTTATAAATATTTTATAGTACAAATAAAAAGTGATAATATTTTTTAAAAGAATGTAATAACATTTTAATAAAAGTGAAAACTAAGTTAAAAAAGTAATTAATCCATCGAATTTTAGTCATTTATATGTTTATTTTGACACTAATCATTTATTTATTTACGTAATCAATTTTAATCATTTATTTGTTTAGGGGTATTTTTTTGTGAGACGGATAGTCAGGTAGATATAAGATGACTTGACCCATTATTAAAGTATGTTTATTATAGGTAAAGTATATTGGCAAAGATAAGTGAGATCGTCTCAAGTAAGGGCTTTCGTCATACGGATAAAAAATGATAACATTTTAATGAAAAATGATACTTAATCAATACGTAATAATGGTGCAATGAACTATTTCATGAATAATTTATAGTAGTATAATTAAAAAGTGACAACATTTTTAAAAAAAAGTGATAGCCTCTTTAATAAAAAAATGTTAACTAATTAAAAAAATGTAAAATGATCTCATCGTGAGATGGTGTCATGCAATTACCCCTAATATGTTTATTGATAATTAAAATATTTTTGTAATGAATCATATTATAATATTTAAAATAATATTTTAATGCAATATTCATTATATTTAAAAAAAAAACATATTTTAATTATCAATAATCATATTTTACCGGTATAATAATTTAGCCCGTCATACAAGAAATTTTCTATATGCTAAATCACCGAACAACATCTCTACAATGCCACTCATTGATTGAATTAGGGTTCATGACTCTTTCTTTATATATATATATATATATATATATATATATATATATATATATATATATATATATATATATATCCCTCCGTCTCACAATAACTGTCTTACTTTCCATCTTTCCATTTTCGTTCATCCCACAATAACTTTCACACCCCAAAAATGGAAATTTCACATTAACCAATAACTTCAAAAGTTATCTTAATTTTAAAAATATCACTCTCATCTAACACACATAATATACTTTATAATTTATTTATTACTTAAAAATACCACAATACTCCTAAAAAGTCAATAAAATTGATCAAAAAATAATTTTTTTAAACTCCGTATCTACAGTAACTACGACAACAATTAAGAGACGGAGGGAGTATATTATTTAAGAAATTTGGGAATCGACCGTTTGCAGTCCACTCATGTAACGCCCTAACAACAATGTGAGACGTACGTTTAATTTCTAGTATTATTTTAATTGCAGTACTCACATGAAACCGTTTTCACGATAAAATTGTTTTATATTTTTTCAAAATTTATCATATTTATTAAAAAATATTATTCCCTTCATCAACTCCAAATGTGGTAATTTATTTTTTTTACGTGCATTAAAAAGTATTATTATTTTATGTGTAGTGGATAGTTGTATTAGTAATGAGTGGTGAGTTATATGTGAGATCTTTTTACTAAAAAAGAGAAATGAGTATTTTTAAAGTGGACGCCCAAAATGATAAAATTTGGAACTTTACGGTGAATGGGAGAAGTATCACATTTCATTAATAATATTATTACTTTTATTTATACTACGAATTTTTATTTAAATAAAATCACTGCATCACTATCACTTTTTATCAATCTAATTATCATTTTATATTAAAATATTATTATTTTTTATCTGTTTAATAAAACTCTTACTTTGGGACGGTCTCACACACATGTTTTACAAATTTTTAAAAGACATGTCGAATTTATGAGGAATGATACCAAAACTTTCATAAAAATGATGGTTTTGAAATTGACCCTGACAAAAGTATAACTTTTTTTATCAAATATATTAATTAAATCGTTAGAATATACGTACTCCATCGCGTTACAAACAGATTTTTATGTTAGTTTTTTTACATAGATTAGAAATATAATATTTTAATGTATAACAAATTAATGTATATAATATTTTTTATTTAGTGAGTAAATATATTAGTATTGCGGTATGTACTTTATGGACATATATTAATTATTCTGAATATATATTAATTATTTTGTGTAGATCTTACTTGACAAAAAAGATAAATGTAAATTTTGGACGAAACTAAAATAAAAGTGAACCTTTATTGGAAGAAAGGAATTATAATAAAATCTCTGACAATCCAATCCTATTTCTAATAGTCATGAATAACGATACAATTAATCATGTAAATAATACTACCATATATTAGAGTTTTAGATTTTTTTTATTAAGTTTTAATATCGAAATTATCATTTATGCATTTAAATTTAGAGCACACGACTGCATCATTGTTATTCGCAATTTTGGCCATGACCAACCCAGATTTCACTATTAAAGTCCCCATTGGCTCTAATAAAATGAATGACTACTGCTTCATTAATTTATTTAATATGTAGTCAAGAAATAAATAAATTTAAAGAAACATTAAGATGATTAATAAGGGGGTGTTTGGTGAATAATTTTCTGGTGAGATGTTCCTTCGGAATGCCATAGTGGTTGGCCAATCCACATTTGAAGACAAGAAGAAAACACAGATTCCCTTCATCCTATTTAATTATTATTTCGTGCATTTATTTGTTGTCCCTTTTGCCCCACAAGGGCATCATAATATCTGGAATTTTATTCAATAAATAAATATGTGTATATATATTT
Source organism: Pogostemon cablin (assembly GCA_023678885.1). NCBI lineage: Eukaryota > Viridiplantae > Streptophyta > Magnoliopsida > Lamiales > Lamiaceae > Pogostemon > Pogostemon cablin. The sequence continues at coordinate 30,123,798 of CM042963.1, forward strand.
ATATATGCACACGCTCGCCCCATTGTTTTAATTATTAAATTTAGACAGTATATTTAGTAGTAATATATAGGATTGGGAATATATAACTGCACCAATATAGGCAAAACTTTGTTTCACTATTTCAAGAAATGAGTTTCACACAAATAAGAAATCATAACATCTTTAACTAAAAAGTAATGTATAATCATTAAAAGATGATGATCGTTCAATTAAATTATTTCATGCACAATTCATTGTGTATATAAAAAAGTAAAACAATTCTTTTATTAAAAATTGATAACTATTATTAAAAAAGTTAATTATTTCACGCCATTATTAAAATTTAATTTGAAGTTCCTCAACTATCCATGCCATGATGATTTATAATTGGTCTTGTTATCATATCAAACGTCTGAAATTAACCTGTAGGAACTGTTTCTGAAGCGCAAATGCTTCTAATGAACCACTTCACATTGAGTTGGCAAAGAATTTGCACTTCTATCTCTGAGGAGGGCTTGGGACCAATTGTATAAAAGGCCCCAACTCTTTGGATGTTATTCGTCGTAGATGGATGAAAGACCGTATTCTTAATCCAAATCAAATTACTTCCTCCATTCGTCCCAGATGTATTAGTCACCATTATCGTCTTATGGAGGATGAGGTATGGATTGTTAGACACAATTTTAACATCAAGTTCTGGTGGGACAATTAGATGGTATCCCAATCGCTGATGTTATTAAAATCCCTCCAGATCATAGGCATCATTATTAAAAATTAAATTATTATTAATATTAATAATTAAAATATTATTTAAATTGAATTTTATATAAAAATAATACAATAATTATTAAAATAAATAATAAATAAAATATATTAATTAAAATTTGATTCAATAAGGCTCGTTAAGTTAGATTTGCTTTGCATATCAAGTTCAAGTTCATTTGAATAATTTTTTAGTAGAGTCGAGCTCATTCTTAGGCTCATTTTCTTATCAAGTTGAGCTTGATCTTGACTTAATAACTACTCGACCCGACCTCAAGTACATACTACTATGGCTCAAATAACTTTTCTATGAAAATTTCATGATACATATATTAATAATATTTACATTGAATTTATCAATCAATATCATAAAAGCTTAATTTTCTAGTAGTGATAGGGTGATTTTAATGAAAATTTAATTATATAAGCCCTCCTCCCATTTCAATTTTTACATATTTTTAATTTGGGCATCCTATTTCAATTTTTACATTTTCATTTTTGGTAGATATGGACCACACAAAATAATTAATACTCCATATTTTATGGGAACCACATACAACACTAATACAACTACTCACTTTAAATTAAATATTTTATTTTTTATTCCATTAAAATATTATATTCATTAATCTCTGCCTGGAAAGCAAACATAAACATCGAAATAGAATGGAGGGAGTATTTGAATATAAAAAATAATACATTAATTAAAAAACTTATACTTCCTTCGTCCCGCAAATATTGTTACATGTTTCTAATTAGAACGTCCCACAATTATTGTTATATTTTCCTTTTTGGTAGATCAAACTTACACAAAACAATTAATATATCTTCATAGAGCCCACATACAACACTAATACAACTGCTTATTACACATAACATTTACGTCTACTTTTTGCACGTAGTTTAAGAGATAGTATAATATTTTAATGTGTAGTAAGGTGAGAGAAATAATATTTAATGTGAAGTTGATAGTTGTATTAGTGTTGTATATGAACCCTACATGAAAATATTAATTGTTTTGTGTGGGCCCAAATTGACAAAAAAGAAAATATAAACCTTAACTTTGGATAAACCAAAATGGAAAACGTTAACCTAAATGCAGGACGGACTAAGCATATATTAAAGTATTATATTTCTCAGTTTTCTTGCAAACGGTAAATGTAGGAATATATATGGAACGAAGGGAGTATACATTAGTGAATTAAAACTAGACAAAATCTTCTGTGCAATCGGGCGCAAAGAGCTAAATTCGCGCTCCAAATCTGATGTGATACTCCACTCTGGAATGTTGTACCCTTTATTATAAAAATTCATATAGGGAAAAATTTTAGTTATACGTTGATTCACTTCCTATTTCAAACAACCTTTTAAATGTAAAAAGTATACAATTATTAGCTGAAATGTATATCCTTTAAAACAAGATGTTATACATTTTTATATCTTTTATACTCAGATGTATAAGAAATTAATTAGGGAACGGCTATTCGCACCCCAAATATACTAAACGTACCCCAAAAACTATCAAATTAAATTAATTTAAATTAATAAAGACATAAATACCCTTTAATAATTAATTAATTAATATAAGAGTACATGCTCTAGTTTTTCATTCTTGCAGCTTCCAGAGTATTATCGGGCTTACTGTGCCGCCATCACTGTCAACCCATCACCTGCCACCACTTCACCACCGCCATAGACCTCCCCAAACCCCTTCCTTCAAGGCTGACTTTCTTCAATTCTTACCAATCTCCCATCTTCAACCACCCCAACAATCCTTCCTTCGCCTCCGATCAACTCGCTTCGCCCGCTCGACCCGTCCGAAAAAGCCCGATATAGGAGCCCGTGCCCGCCAATTCCAAGCCCGCCGCCTCTGGACTTATGCCATAACCTTCAGCTACATCGTCGGATTCATCATCATAGTCCTCAACCAATTTTATGATCAATTGGTGTTCTACGTCACTCCCACGGAGGCTCTGCAGAACTCAACTACAACGCCAATCCTACCAAATCCAAGTTCAGTCTCGGCGGCCTTGTCCTCGAAAACAGTGTCACCCAAATTCCTTCCTCGCCTGAAACCTAATTCATGGTAACCGACTTAATCACCGATATTTTGGTCAGATACGAGGGGAGTGCCTAATCTATTCCGGAAGGGGCACCTCGCCATCGTCGAGGGGTTCATTAAGTGAGGAACGAAGAAGACAATGTACTATTAATTGCATTAGAAATAATTAAAGGATATTTATATCTTTATTAATTTAATTTAATGATTTATGGGGTACGTTTAGTATATTCGGGAGTGTGAATAGCCGCCACCAATTAATTATTCTTAAAATTAATCCTACTCTCTTCGTCCCGTCCTAATTGTTACACTTTTTTTGTAAGCCTAACTATTAGAATGAGACGGGAGAAGAAGCCTAACCAGTGGCGGACGCAGGATTTCCGTCGAGGGGGGCTCAATTTTTCTCAGTAGCGGACACAACATTTCAGTAAGAAATGTTGGTGTTTTTTGTTCTGCAAATTTTAAGAAAAATTATTTTATTTACCAACTTTTATTAACATTTTTCTAAAGATGTTTTAGTATTTTTAATTGTATTATGTAAGAGTAACAATTTTGAAACTAAAGTCATTAAAATTATTAAATAATTTAGAGGGAAAATAAATAAATAAATAAAATAGAAGAGGGAAAAAACTAACAGTTCTGCATGAATCGAACGGAACCTTTAAAACTAAAACATCCTCGCTTCACCACTTGGACACAAAAGTATTCCAAAAAAATTTCTATATCTATACTAGTAATTTTTAGAAGTTCAGGGGGGCCTAGTGCCCCCTACCCCCTTCTTACATCCACCAATGAGCCTAACTATTAGGACGAGACAGATGAATTATATTTTATTTTAAAAATGTTAGGTGCATAAAATTGTAACGAGTGCAGAATATCAATTATATATAACACATAAAAAAAAAGGGAATATAGTTTTTAAATGCATAAATGGTTAGGGAAAAGGTCAATTGCACGAGCACAAGATTATGTAGGTTGTTACTGTTATTAATTTAAATTATAACATTTGATTAGGAATATAGTAATTATTAATTTAAAAATAAGAGGACCTACTCTGTTACTTGTAAAGTGGTAATTGGAGCGTCTGATCGGTAGTTGGAAAAGGTCCAATAATGGATTGTCTACGTACCAAAATAATAATAGCTCCTTTAATTAAAGATTAAATATTAAAAATGAAAAGTACTTAATTAATTATATGCTCGGATAAGTCAATTTTATATACTCCATCTGTCCCCTTCAAAGGTATCCATTTCATTATTTCTGGCATGTGCTTTAAAAATATCAATTTCATCTATTTAATAAAGAAAATAAACAATATAACGCACCACTTCCCTCTAATACAATTATCCATCTTATCTATAATAATAATACTCCTTAATTTACGTGCAAAAAGCAAATAAAGACCTTAGAACCGTCCACGTGCAAACAACAAACGAGTACCTTTCAAGGGGGACGGAGGGAGTATATATATATATATATATATATATATATATATATATATATATATATATATATATATATTAAGTATACAGAAACTTTTATTGCTGACGTGTCGTCTCCAGAGCGCTCTGATGTAACGTGTAATTTTCTCAATTTTTTGGATTTTTAATACTCTTTTTAATATTTTCCTTATTTACTTTTAATTAACTTCCTTATTTAATATTTTTCCTTTTTAAATAATGTGTTTCTTATATTTAATAATGATTAAATTTATGGTCACTTACTATTGAATACATAAAATAATGCATAATTGCTATAAACTACATGACTCAAAGCACTAATACTCATAACTACACAATTATGATTGTGATACCATAAATGCCCCTATGTGTTTGCACAATTTGTTTGCACAAATTTGTTTTGCATAATTTGATTTGCACAACTTTGTTTTGCACAATTTTGTTTTGCACAATTTATTTTGCACAAATTTGTTTTGCACAATTTTATTTTTGCACAATTTGTTTTGTAATTTTTTTTTGTTTGCACATTTTGTTTTGCACTTTTTTTTTCAAATTTTGCTTTAGTTAATCAAAATGAATCGACACTTTAATAAAAAAACTGCTCCATCATTTTGAATTAGCTTCACGTTAAATATGTTTAATAAAATTTTTCTATAGAAATGGATTCTTAGGGATGCGATTGCGAGAAGCGTAAAGCGTTCACCCAGTCACCCTCCTTAGATTTTAATTATTTGGTCTGGTAGGGTATTCAGTTTTACAAAAAACCATTTCAATACATAAAATGAATGTGCAAACAACAACGTGCTAGTACTGAAATCTCAGGAGGATGGTGTTCAATAATGGATGAATCAACCTCACTTCTCTCAACTCCCACTTCCTCGTATGGGCTTTCATGCTCCTGCTTTCGGCTGTTTCGTTTTCTGCTTATCATCTCGTTTAAGTTGAACCTTCAGCTTTCTACCACCTAATTGATACCCATTCATCTTTTTTATTGCCTTCTCTGCATCTTTTGGTGATTTAAAACTAACAAATCCTGCATATAATGCATCCATCACATCAATACAAACTTGGCTTGGCATATACATAATAGCAAATCCATCAAAGAAAACCTTCAATTCAAATGCAATCAAAGAAAATTCATACCAAAACACTTGCTGATGCCAGTTGCTTTGTCGACAAAAACCTTTGTGCTCAAAATTTTTCCAATCTTCTTAAAGGCATTCAAAAGATCTTCATCACCAAATTCTTTGGGGATGTGGCAAATAAATAGATTAGATCCCGGTGGACCTGCTCTCTAAGGTTTGTCTGCAATAAGATATTACAAAGCTATAGTGGCACATATATATCACATACAATTCAAACACAGAGAATACATGAACACACACTCATGAATGATAGAGGACTAATTATTCAACAACCTTCAATCTGGCTTCCTGAAGTTAGAGATGTTGTGGATTGGCTATTTGCAGTGGTAGGTGATAATGGACCAGCTTGAGGATATTGCACAGTTATATAAGACCCTGCATAACTTGTAGGTGGCAATGCATAATTGCTTGCATTTTTAGATGAAAGATCAGAGGTGCCATTTTTTATCGGTGGAACCAAGGAGGAGAAAGCAAGTTGATTCTGCAGTTGTTGTAGGCAATAACTGATGGGTCTGTAAGTCCCATTTGTCTACAAAGGCAAGCACAGAATCAACGAGCGAGTACAAAAATGCAATATACAATGTAAAGACTTTAAATAGATCGAGATTCTTCAAGTAGGTGAAATTCAACAAACCTGATAACCACATCCATTAAATGGAACATAACCAAGAGGTAGAGCATTAGATTGAGCTTTGAACATTTCCAAGAAAGCTCTTTTAATCTTACGAGCCTGTCGTTCCTTCTCCGAATCAGCCCACTTAACCACCAAGGGAATAGTAGATCCATATCAAGAAAATTAAATTTTTAGCAGTTTGATTGGCTTCTACACTTGTAGCATGGTGATCTTTTCCTCTATTGCACATATAGAGAACAAAACCTGTGAAACTGGCACTCACCTCCATCTTATGCTTTCCATTGAGGGGCTTCTATTGCAGCAAGTGCTTGTTTCTTAGTCTCATATTTAATGAAAGTACAACCTATAAGAGCAAAGTTTTTTGTTAGATTAAAATTAAAGCAGATGAAATCAGATCCCATTGCTTCAATCATGGAAAACCAAGCAAGAATACCAAGTCAAAGAGGACATGAAAAGAAATCACGTAGATCCGTAATCTTTACTAGCTTGAAGAGAACCTCCAATAACTTGCAAGTCCAGTATGGTTCCGTATTTTGAAAATAGATCAGAGACATCAGCATCAGAAATAGTTTTTGGAAGCATGCTAACAAACAGTTTGTGCTCTGAAATTTTTGTTTAGAAACAACATGGTAACCATAAGGAAAATGAACAAATATTAGTAAAAAATAATAAAATCATGAACAGAAATATAGCACATATTGAGGTCAAAGCAGCACCATTATTTATGAACCATCATAATTAAGAAATTGTGGCAGAGACTAGCAGGTAGCCAAATAATCTGTGGATCTAATTAAAAAAAAAATCTGAATTGACAGCATTAGCTACTTATACAACCAATAGTAATTGATTGACTAACATATCAAAAGTGATTAATTAATTAGGTTAACTAACAAAGCCTTGCTTGTTTTATAATTCTATTGATTTAAATGAGTTCATCTCATTAAGCATCAATTGACTGAGACATGGTTGATCTAAGAAGCTCATACAGAAATCAGGGCAAGCTTAAATCTATTTGCATAACAAGTTTTGATGTTATAATTCTATTTCATACATCTATGATAGAGATTATTTGCAACACTACAGCAACAAAGATATATGTACTCAATCAAATTCAAACGAAATGAAGAACACGTATTCCATTATAATAATACTCCTTATCCGAATCATCAAATAATAAATTTCAAAAAAATCAATGTAACAGCCTTTGATAAAGGATGTGCAACCACCACAGGAATCGTGATGATGGTGATGGTCGTAGCGGTGGCCGATCTGAGGCGGCGGAGGGTAACCTCCGCTAAAATAGTCCTGATAGGCACTTGGCGGCGGCGGAAGGCTGCCCTAGGCAGCGGGATTAGGCGCGTCGGAGGCAGCCCAGAGTGGTGTCTGCCCGGTCGACAGAAAGGCAATCCCTAGGCGGTGCTGCTTCTGCAGGGGTCCCAACGGTAAGAAGGCGTAAAATAAAGGCATCTTGCAAAGGAGGAAACAGTATCGCATCGGCAGAAAGGAGACGGGATCTCCAACGGCTTATAGATCGTGGGTAGCAGACGTTAGGCGCGGCCGACAGAGAAAGGGAAAGGTCGTGAAAGGTTAATTTGGTCTCTGCAGTACTAATTTGTGTACCCGAAAGTATTTCTTTTTATCCTTTGTATTGCAGCGTAAATATCCTTCAAATCGTGTATTCAGGAGTAATAAACCCTTAAAATTTAATATTTTATTTATTTATTTGGATATCATTAATTAATTACTATATCTTTTAATACAATAAATTAATTAATATTAAATTAAATCATATATATAAAGGAAAAAAAGAATATTCCATATAATATTCTCTCGTTATTCATTCTAAATACACATATTCGATTCTTCAAGAGGAATAAGAGTTTTCTTCAAGTTCCTCTACAGACTTGATTTATGAAAGTATAAAATTTTATTTTGATAGAACCAATCAATTAGAGATTCGATCTACCTCTAAAAAATTGACTCAAGAATTCTTCAAGAGGAAGAGAACCGATTCAAGTATTCTTGAATCGATTTACCTCTTAAGAATCGATTCTTCAAGAGGAAGAGAATCGATTCAAGTATTCTTGAATAGATTTACCTCTTAAGAATTGATTCTTCAAGAGTAAGATTCAAGTATTCTTGAATCGATTTACATTTTAAGAATCGATGATTCTCTTCAAGTATTCTAGAATAGATTTACATCTTAAAAATTAATTTTTTAAGAGTAAGAGGATCGATTCAAGTATACTTGAATCGATTTACGTACATCTTAAGAATCGATTCTTCAAGAGCAAAAAAAATTGATTCAAGTATTACCTCTTAAGAATAGATTCAAGTATTCTTTAAGATCTACCTCTAAAGTTTGATTAAAGTATTCTTCAAGAGGATCGACGATTCAAGTACTCTTAAATCGATTTACTTCTAAAGAATAAGAGGTTGAAAACTAATTTATATATAGAACCGAAAGTTTAAGTTCTTTAAGTTAAATTATTATTTCATATATCAAATAACATTAAAATTGAGTTTCTAAATATTTGTTAATTTTTTAAATTTAGTATAATAATATTTATTTATTTACATATATCTTAATTATTCAATATGACATATGAATTATAAATTTGTTTTCTTTAGTTGTTTATATAATTTGAAAATAATAAAATTAAATAAAAAATAAATTAATAAATTCACTACAAATTTATGAATATTTAAAAGAATACTACATATAAATTAATTTTATTTATATTATATATATATTAATTTTTTAAAAATAATAATTAATAGTCTTACTATTTATTTATTTTTCCTATACACTTATTAGGACTTTTACTTTAGTATCATTAATTGTTGCAATTAATAAATAAATCATTCGATACAAATAAATTAATTACTATCAAATCAAATCATGTAGAGAAAAAAAGAATAAATTGAGATTTTTTTATATATAATTAATATTTATTTTAGACAAATAGATTTATTACTAAGAATTACATACTTTGATCATAATTGCACTTAAATACAATGAAAAAATTAAATACTAATAACTATATAAATATATAGCATGAGACAAAATTGGCCCTATTTAGTTGCACATTTTTTTAGAGAGAAAGGGGAGTAATAAATAGTTTTCAATTGAATTATATTATAAAGTAAAATTTTAAAGAAAATACAAGTCAGGATTTTTTTCAAATAATTAGATTATACATGTACGTATATATTAACTTTTTACAAGATTTAGCTATGCGTTACTTTATTAAATGTCAAATATTATAATTTGTTGCAAATTCTTTACATTGATGAAGAAATTGTCTAGCAACAAGAAAAAAAATCTTCTTAATTAATGTTGTTAACACAGATTATTTAATTATAAAAATAAGAGTAGTAATTTAATGATCCCGCATTGTACGCGGGTTTCATACTATATATATATATATATATATATATATATTCTAAACTTTGTTAGGTCATGATTGTACCATGTTATATGATCACATTATCTAAAAGTTTAAATTGATAGTGAGAAGAATCGTTTAATACTTAAGCATTCACTCTAACACTACATTCATCTCCTTGAAAGAGGGGCATTTTTTATTTTCACATAAATTTTTTTATTTTCACATTAATTAAGAGATGTAATATTTAACGTGTAGATTAGGAGAAAGATATACTCTCTCCATCCCACTTTAGTTTGCACCCTCACTCCGGCATCAAGATTAAGAAAAGTAATAACTTTTAGGGGTATGACATTTTTTGTGATAAATAAATGATAAAGTATATTAGATGTGTTAGATAGAGAAATTTTTTTTTTTGGTAAATAAAGTGTACGAGGAAAGATAATTGTGTTGACTTTTTTTTTAAGTGAAGTGCAAACCCTAAAAGGGAAACTGTGCAATCTGAAAAAAGATGGAGTAAATAATATTTTAACGTATAATAAATATTCATATTAGTATTGTGTGTTCTATGAAAATATACTCCATATTAATTATTTTTTGTTGGTCTATTGTATTGATTCGAATTAAAATGACAAATCACCGAAGGGAATACTTCTTATGGGTGGAAATAGATCCAATTATCCACCTATGATTCAGCCAAACTTAACTTTGATTCTAGAAATGAATCAGGATTTTTTTTTTTTTTAATTCCATAAGCCTAAATAGGTAAAATTCAGAACTCTTCAGAGGTCTTTTAGGCCCAACAACCCAACTTAGTTTTAGAGAAGATGAATTTCCCAAAATAGACAAAATCTTGAATGGGCTTGGGCACAAAGCATCTAGGAGAAAAAATTGTACTCTTATTTTTCAAATGTATATAAAAAAATTTAAAAATAGTCAAATGTTAATATCCTCATATTACAATCGACTATTTTCAATAAAAAATAATAATAATCATTGTAATTAAAATCTGTATACTTTACAATAAAATATAATATCATTAAATTAAACATCTCATATATTCAACTGCACAGTGGTCTAAGTTTTTAACAAAATAGAATGTACGACGACTTAAACTTATTTGTACAGTGAAATGTACATCCATGCACAATACTATGTTAATATGTACAAACATATCGACATCATGGAAATATCTTACAATCCTGCGGACTTAACTGCTAATGTTTACACAATAATTCATGAAAAGTACAAAAAGTAATAATTAAGAAAAAAAAAAGTGAAATACACACAGACCTACCCATCTGATGATATTCTTGATAACCTTTTCATTCAATCGATCCTATTTAAGAAAACAAAATAAAAAGATTCAATTAATAGAATAGAGCTGTCTGTTTTTGGTGATAAACATATTCATCAAATTCATGTCTGATGTTGTTTCTACATATTTTCTTTGACAAATATTAATCTTAATTATGTAAACTAATCATTAAATAAAGGCAGTGATTTTTGTGCAATCGCTTGTTCTTACACTCTTCTCGTTCATAGTTCATACTATATTTACACACCAAGGATATGTTATTTACCCTTTACTTTATATTTGAAGTAAGCACCAATGTCTTGATAATTTTAATCATTAAATTCATTTTTAATTTTAATTTAATCTGTTAAATAAAATACAATAATTAAAATTAAAAAAAATAATTATCCAGTATATTCCATTTTAAACCTATTAATCTTAAGGTGTATCAAGTGTATCTCATAATCACCCTTTATTTGGTTTAGGTTTTGACATTTTAATTTTAATTTTTAAAAGGCACACTTAATTTTAAGAAATCACTCTTATATACATCTATAAATATATTAATTATTAATCTACTAACATTTTATACATTCTCTCTTTTCAATTAACAATTTTTTTTGTTTTTCTCTCTCATTCTTCGTTACTTCACATCAATTAATATTTTATTTACCCATCATCACTCATCTATAATCTATTAATTTAACATGAAGTTAAAAACATGTTCTACCAAAATCCAAAACAAATATATATTATTTATTATTATATATGATGGTCAAAACTCATTTAAATCTTAAACAAATATACCCTTAAGTTTTGTTTATTTTGGATTGTCATGGAGTTTTAAAATTATGAAGGATAATAATCTATATTTATTTTGTGAAGTATTTTGATATAGGTAGATTTAATTTTACGTCAAATCAATATGTATGTGAAGTATATATAAAAAAAATATGAATTGATGTTAGAAAATAAATAAAATAAATTCTCTCTCGTTTTCCGTCTGCTGATAATGTATCTATTTTATCATTTTAATCGTTCAATATAAAGATATCATTTTTTTTTTCTTTTTAATAAAAGCCACATGATCCACGATTCACCACTACTAAAATTAATCATTTTATAAAAAATAATTATATTAATTAATCCACGTGTAAAAAATATGTGAATACTTTTTCCATTCATCGATGGAGCATAAATATCCAAATTTAAAATCAATTTTCACAACGATAAACAAACATACCTTTTTCTAAACTTCTAGAATATATTTAACTTTTAATTCATAACTAAAAAGAATAGAGAATGGAGTGCAGTACAAAATTCATCAGCAGCATTATTGGATATCTTATTGCATTTTAGTACAATACACTGGTACCAGCTGCATTTTTTCTATTTATTTAATAATAATAATAGTGACATGTATTTATACGTATACTTATGATAATTTTTTCCAAATGTATTATTTATATTTTTTATTGCAAAATAAGCTAAGTAAAATATAGAAATATATGCTTAATTTTAGTGTGAAAAATAGTGCAAATCGTTGGAAATAAATTAATGTATAAACTCTAGTTTAATGTAAATTAATCTAAATTAATGCAAACGGCTAGAGATAGACAAGTGTACCTTTGGAATATCGTAGCTGCATCTGATTCAATAATGATTGAACTTGTTGTCGCTTCTTGAAGCCCATGTAGCTTTAATTTAATTAATAAACAAATTTTAGAAATTAAAAACTAATTAAGAAACTATTCTTTCTATTTTTAATCTTAAATTAGTCACCTTCTTCTGGAGACAAGCGTTCTCTTCTTGAAGATCTTTATGCTGCACATTAATCCCATATTTAATTAATTCATTTATACTATTTAGTTATCTAATACTCTAGTTTGTTTCCTCAAAAATAAATACTCCCTCCATCCCAAATTTAAGTTCACGTTTACTGTAGATACGGAGTTTAAGAAAAGTCACTTTTTGACTTACTTTTGAGGGTAGTATGGTATTTTTGGGTAATAAATAAATGATAAAGTATGTTATGTGTGTTAAAAAGGTGATGTCAAATTTGAAATTAAAGTATGTTAGCGAGATATTAGTTTGTTGTTTTTTCCTTTTATGAAAGTGTGAAGTTGAATTTGGGACGAACCAAAATGGAAAGTGTGAAGTTGAAGTTGGGACGGAGGGAGTAAATAAAATACTTCAGCTTGTTGCTAGACTTTATAGTCATATAAATATACACATATTATTTCATTTTTTAATTTAATTATGTTGAAATTTTATGAGTAATTGAAAATAATATCACAATTGCTCCATAAATATAATTGTTTTTAATTTTAATCATTTTTTATTTGCAATTCTCAATTTTGATATATTTTGTTGAGAGATTTTCTTGTGAGACGGGTGTGAGATGGGTCGACACATCACTAAAGTATAGTTATTGTATAGATAAAGTATGCTTATTTGTAGTTAAAGTATGTTAATAATAAATCATATTATAACACGTTAAAATCGTACTTTAATGCATAATCCAACATACTTTAGAAAACATACTTTAACAACCATTAAATATACTTAATGTATACAATAAGCATACTTTAGTGATGGATCGACCCAACTCACAAATAACCCGTCTCACAAGAGATTTTGTCTATTATAGTACTTCCTCCATCCACTATTAATGTGTTCATTTATTTTTTGCACGTGGATTAAGGAGTATTATTATTTTATGTGTAGTGGGTATGGGGGGTTTTATATTTTAGTTGTATTAGTGATATGTGTGGGTCTCATGTACTATCTAAAAAGGAAAATTGATTCATTAAGAGTGGACGACCCAAAATAATAAAATGAACATATTATCAGTGGAGGGAATATTTAATTCAAGTAAATAAAGGTACTACTATTTTTGGGTCGAGTAGATCAATGACTAACAAATAAAAAAGTTCATAATTTGATCACAGAAAAGTGAGTGATACTTCACCAATTATACGGATAGTCGAGTAATTGATTCTTAAATTGACCCAAAAAAATATTTTAAAAAAAATACTATTAAAAATTCATTATTTTAATTAATTATTTTTATATTATAAAAATAATTTTGATAAAATTAAGCTGAAAATGAATAAAGATTCACATATACATTTACCTATAAACATATGTTTATATACAATAACTAATTTTAGGTATACAATGGCTACATCATTTATATGTATTTAATTGTTACCGTACAAATTGCATGATGATTAAGTCGAACGGTTGGAAAATCAATTATATCACCTGGTCAATTTAATTACGTGTTTCATCTCATATTTCATCTATTAAAAGTTTGCGACGTATTATAATTAATGTCTAAAATATTGTTGCGTGTGTAAGAATTTAATGATCATTTATTAAGATAGTATTATTTTAATGAAAAACAAGTTATGAAATATGAAATTAAATATAATCATGAAATAGAGAATTCGGATAAAAGAATGTTTAAAGAAATATACCTTCTTTTTAAGATAATTCATATGTTCCATGATGATTCGCCTCTGTCGAAGAAGAAAATTAAGGAAACGAGTAAGTAATATTTACACTTTGTTTCAAGTAGTTTTCGTTTTTCAATTTTTATTCGTATAAAAAAATCACCTTCTTAAAATGATTGAAAAAAAAATCTAAACAACTAGTTTTTCTTATATTTTATTTATAAAAATATCGCTTAACATACTTTATCTTTTATTTATTATTAAAAATTACAAAAATGAACAATAACTTTCTTAATCTATGTAAAAAAAAAGTACAATCAAATTTGAGATAGAGGAAGTATATATTATAGTCTGAACGTAACTTAAAGTGAACAAGGTTCACTAATGAAAATTGCAATGGAACTGTGATATATAAATAAGTTTATATTTCGTGCATCCAAGCATGAATATAATTTATGCATTCAGTTTTTTTTTTCTTCACAAATAATTATATTAATTTTAATTCAATAATATACTTTAATAAATGTATTACTCTCTTTATATTATTTTTATTTTCTCATTTACTGTATGCATGCAAATTAAGATAAATCACTTTTTTACTAATTTTAAGGATAAGGAGTATTTTTTAGGTAATAAGTAATTGATAAAATATGTTAGTTTTAACAAGAAAGATGGTAACAAAAGGTGAAGACTATTAATATGTACGAAAATTATATATATATATATATATATATATATATATATATATATATATATATATATATATATATATATATATATATATATATATATATATATATATATATATGTGGTGGGGGGGGGGGGGTGGCTATTGAATGAGTCAAACTAAAAAGAGTATAACATAAATACATTCTTCAATCGTCTCATACTTTAAAGACATGTTTTGCTTATGATTTATGTATGTTTTGAACTTTATAGGCGCATGGTGTGTCATGAGGACACACAAGTTTTTGCCTTAAATAGTTATAGTTTTCGAAAATATAATGTTCAAAATTATGGATTTTAAAAAATTAGATTTTAATTTTATACTCCTATTAAATTAATTTTTAAGAGGTTCAAGAGGGAATTTTAAATGAGTTGAGGTTGTTGAGGGAAAAGATGGAGATATGAGAGAAATAGAGAAAGTTTATTAAGTAATGAGAAAAAATGTAAGAAAAGTAAATTCATAATAGATTAATAAAATTTGTAGGTATATGCTGGGTGATTTTTGAAATCTTTATTTTAAAAATAAATTTGAACTATCTAGGTTCATACAGTTTAAATAGTGGCATTTAAAAATTACTAACATTTTTTTATAATGAATGAAAGATGAGGTGTAAAAAAATCTTAGCATTTCTGGTTATATTTTAATTATATTTAATCTATTATTGTGAATAGTGCTAAATCACACGGCAGTGAGACAAAATATAACTTGAAAGAAAAACATCAACCATAATATATATATATATATATATATATATATATATATATATATATATATATATATATATATATATATTATAATTTTTTTACAACTACGTATTACTCACTTATTAATGTAATAACCGATTTAATATCAAAATGTAATAAAAATTCAGTGCCTAAGATACGAACTTACCAGAAAAAAGCTCAAAATCAAATTTATATAAACAAAGAATTGCCCACTTTTACTATAATTTAGTATATCTACCCAATTTTCTTTTAAATTTACTGAAATGCCCTTCACATATATTTTTTATTTTCTGTCAATGTAAATTAATTTTATTCGTTCAATATCTATTTTGTTCTATTCGATCAATTCTATTAATCTTTTTTTTCTATTTGATCAATGTTTTTTTGTTCTATTCGATTAATATGTATTGTCAATTTTCTATCAATATTTTGTGGATTCTGTCAATCTTTTTTTTATATCGAGTCAATGTCTTTTTGTTCTATTCGATTAATATTATTTTAATTCAATATTGTACATATTTTCTGTCACTTATTTTTATTCTATTCGATCAATCATCTAATTGATAGAATCAATCATGGATTTTTTTTTTCAAAGTATTTCATTTTAAAGATTGAAAAAAAAATTAATAAAAAAAATGTATGTCAAAGGGTATCATTGTCAAATTAATTAAAGGTGGGTAGATTTGCTTTATTATAAAGATTGAGAGAAATTTTTGACTAAAAAAAATTGTAGGTGAAAGAGTATTATTGTTAAATTAATTAAAAGTGGGCATATATATATATATATATATATATATATATATATATATATATATATATATATATAAATATATATATATATATATTTTTTTTAAAGGAGTTGATATTTTTGCTTTTCACAGTGCTTTTGTAAAAAATAATACTCCTTCCGGCCAACGTCAATCTATTTGTTTACTTTTTACATGTAGATTAATAAGTATTATTATTTTATGTGTAGTGGATAGTTGTATTAATGGGTAGTGTAGGTTTCATGTTTTAGTTGTATTAGTGGGAAGTGTGGGTTCCATATATCTAAAACGGAAAATGGATAGAATAAAAGTGGATGGCAAATGAATAGATTAAGGATGGAGGTTGGAGTAATAATAATACTCCTTCCGTCTCGAGTATTTTTACCCGTTTGTATGGGCACGGAGATTAAGACGTTTTATTTTTTTAATATATAATGTAAGAGAAAATAGGGATAAATTAGTAATTTAAAAAGAAAATGTGAATAAAGTTATTGGGAATAATAAATAAAATGTAAAAAAGTAATTAAAGTTGTTGGGATTATAAAAAGTATGTAATAAAATATTATATATTTTTGCCAAAAATGAAATGAGTAAAAAAACGTGGGATACCCCAAAATAGAATGTGGGTAAAAATACGTGGGACGGAGGGAGTAACTCAGTTTCCATGTCACTAAAATTAATCGATAATTTAAAAAAGTGAGTGGTAAAAACTAGGAATTATACTGTATACCAAATAGAAAATGTGAAAAAGGCAAAATATCATTTAGTTCAGCATACACGGATGTTATCATGTTAGCAAGTTCGTGCATGAGTTTCAATTTAGATACTCCACCTTTATTAATAAAAATATATGTTAATGAATAATTATAATTTATATAGTTTGTTAGTGGATTTTTAACTATTTATTGTGAGAAGAGTCAATTCATCAAGTAAATGAGGAGGGAGTACTTATTAATATGTAATAATTCTGAATCATAATAATTGCATATTTTACTATTCCTTTTTTATATTTTAAAAATACATACTTTAACTACTAATTAATATAATTATACCTTAACACGTCTAAAAAACCTTCTCATATAATCACTATTTCATAAAAGATTTTGTTTCAGTTTTTTAATAAACCATTGTATGTATAAAAAAATTAATGCATTCATTAATATATATATATATATATATATATATATATATATATATATATATATATATATATCATCAAATTAAAATTAATACAGATTGTGTTCAAGTAGTACACGGAATATTTATTCTTAAAGAAAAGCTCGAAAACAAAAAATATAATAGTATTAATTTTTTTTTTGAATTAAAAAATGAAAGTACCTTTTTAGAACGAATGCGTTCGACCCCAACCCTTAATTGCTTCTCTAATTGTTTCAATTCTTTCATGCCTAGTCCGCACAGATTTTCTCCTGCTAAATTCCTGCACCAATATTAACATAAATGTTTAGTATGGTAATAATAGTTAATAAAATAGTTTAATACTTGAACATTTATCACTTTTTTTATTGAAACATTTTCATTTTTTTTTTCATCCCACATAACTCATCCCTTGAAATAATATAATGATGAGTGTATGTATGAACATTGAACAATTATTACTTTTTATTAAAATATTATAATTTCTTTTTCATCTCACAGAATTCATTTCGTGTGAGAATATAATGTAAGTGTTTGGCATATATAATTTTCAAGTGAACGTTTTTCAAAATGATTTGAATATATGTAAACTATCGAGGGCTTTGAAAGATTTTTTTTATCGTAAAATATATAACCATTAATTTAAATCTAAAATTATAAAATTGTACTATAAAATAATTTAACTGAAATACATTAAATTTTCATATATCTAACCAGCATTCTCTCTCTCTTTTTTTTATAATAAAAAAAAAACTTCTATATTATTTCATATTACAAGACAAAAGTTTATGATTATTACTATTAAATAGAGTTAGCCTTTTTTATAACGGTTTTATATATAAATTCGATTTTTAAAAATTACTTTTTAAAGAGTAATAATTTAGAAGAATAATAATTCATGTCTCTAAAGAATAATTTTGCATGTATTAAAAAGTTTCGATAAATCAGAGTGTATAAGAATTTAAAGAGTTATTTTTTTAATTTAAAAGAGTAATAATTTATATTTATAAAGTGTAATTTTTCGTACATTAAAGTGTAATAGATGAAAACAAATTTTACGTATATACTTAGGTAAACCGGTAATTCCAGGGTGTACATGTATTAAATAATTTTAAACAATTTTATAATTTCAGGTGAATCAATAGTACGACACCGACTCTTATTAAGAGTAAAAAATTTTCATGCCCTTAGTGGATAATTAATCAGCCGTGGTACTTATTGAAATTTTATCATTTAAAAGTTATTTAATTTTATGGCCCTTAATTATGATCACATGTATACTTTTCTTTTGCTTCCAGGGCTTCAATTGTTCTGCTCAAGTCCTCAATTTCATTTCTCCAAACCTGCATAATAAATGGGCTACATTCATGATATCTAACAAGTCTTTTAGTCAATACAAAATTAAAAAAAAAAATTTATAAGTAGCATATATATACAAGCAATTAAGTTTATTCTATTTAATTATTTAGATGAGTCAAACTTCTAAATGAAAACCTTAATTTTTTTTTAATTATATGAAATCAAATTAAGTTACTAAAAATAGTTTTAAAATTAAATTAATACGACAAATATGTTTTATTTTTAATATAATTAAATTGACAATAATAGACTACTTTTGACTAATAAAAAATCATTCAAATGGTAATTTACGAAAGATGTATTGACTTTTATTTTTTTTTCATTTTTAGTTATTACATTTAAAATTTCAATGAAAAAAATCATAAATAATTTTTTGTCGAAAAAAAAGAAAAGAATATTATCTCTTGCTACGGCTTTCTATTTTGAGCAGCGTGTTTGGCTTTTTATTTGGCTTTGTCATTCTCCAACATCTTTATCCTTTATTTCCTTTCTCATTTTATTTTATCTTTAATAATATTTTGCGTAATAATAATTGTTAAATTTAATTTTGAAATTTGAACGATATAAAATAAAAATAAATAAGAATGATATAAATGGCAAATTCTTGTGTGTTCCCGAGGATATCATGCCTCCAAATTTGATGCTTTTAAAAAATTATAACATTTAGTATAAAAACTTATACCCTGATTTTTCGAGAAAAAAAGTATAATTTTTTAATTAAACATTTATATTCTTCATATTTCAGCCGACCTTTTCAATAAAAAAAATTATACTCTCTCCGTTCGGTTTAAGGTGTCCGTTTGCTTTTGGCACATGGATTAAGGAGTATTATTATTATATGTAAAGTGGGTAGTTGTATTAGAGGGAAGTGGTGGGTCATATTGTGTATTTTTTTACTAAATATGAGAAATAGGTACCTTTAAATTAGACGTCAAAAATATAAAATTGACACCTTAAAAGCAGACGGAGGGAGTATTTTTTTTTTTAAACAACCAATAAACATGAGAACAAGGGGTACTCCCTTACAAGAAAACAAAAAGAATAAGTAGATGTGTCTCCAACAAAATACTAAAAACTTGTCATAGGTTAAACTATAGGATTGGAAGTCCAATCATTGAAAGAATAGTATGTTCTAATTAAGTCCATCCTTAATTCTAATCCAATTCCAAGTCCTAAAATAATCTGTCATACCCTTATACTCTTATTCACTTGGGAGCATAAGATACCAACTCATTGTAAATTAGATAAGAAAAAACAATTTTAATAAAATAATATGAAGAGAGTAAAAAAAACAATTAAATGACAAAAAATAAAAGGAAAAGCTTATGTGAGACTATCTCACATAAGCCCTTATGTGAAACGATCAGAAATTGATAACTTTTATAAAAAAAGTAATATAAATTAATAAAAAGTGACAGTGTTATTTCATGAACAATTTATAATATAAATAAAAAGTGATGACATTTTATAGCGAAAGTGATAACTATTTTAAAAAGTGAAAAATGGTCTCACGTGAGACGGTCTCACGCAAGACCTACCCAAAATAAAATGATAAATTCAAAAATATGATCAAGATTTGAATTTGAATAATTTATCCAATATCAGAAATAATTTATAAACGTACGTTTATAATATATATATATATATATATATATATATATATATATATATATATATATATATATAATTTTATTTCTTTAAAAAAATGATCCCAACTCCCAAGTATTTAGGAACTTTTGTCTCACGACATGGAAGGACCAGCCATGGCAACAATATGCAAATTAATTTACAATAATTAGAGAGTGACATACTTCCATGGATGTAATGCCTTGTTCGTCTGATTTGGATGGTCCCACTTCTATTTTGTACCTTGTAATAGTCCTATTCATGCTGCAATTCAAAGCCCAAACTAAATTAATAGAGTTATTATTGTGTAACTAATGTATAACGCACCATTTTGAGAAGAAATATTTTTTGAAATATCGAGAGTTACTCTTTAAAATATATAAGGTTATTCTACTTGGATGAATTCATTAACAACACTTTGTACATAAAAATAATTGTCTCTTATATTACATGTGGAGTAACTTTCCATTGTAATTATAAAGAACAATCATAGTTCTATCGTGGAGTCGATTTTATGTTAGTTTTTACATTCCATTGTAATTACAAAGAACAATCCTAGTTCTATCGTGGAGTCGATTTCATGTTAGTTTTTACTGTTAGAGTATAACCTGATTAAGTATTAAACGATTCAACTCTCTACAAGCTTAAGCTTTTAGATGAGGTGGTCGTTTAACACTTACGTTAAATTATTTTGAACACATATATAGTTTTATGCTTTAGAAAATTGAATAACAGATCAAATATATAGTGTTATTAAAGGACTATTATATGAGTCTAAATCCTTAATTAATCAATTAATTTTAATAATTATTCGGAACTGTGTAAGATAGAAGCCGATGTTTGATTTCACATTGAGTATTTCGTGACAGAATTCTAACAATTCATACCCTTTCGATCCAAAGAAAATACATGCGTGTATTTAGTGGCATGAGTTTAAGAAAAGTAACTTTTGGTTATAATGATGTAAGAAATAGAAGTAGTATTTAAAGTAATTGAATTGAATATAATAAAGTGAATGATATAGTTGATTTTGACTAGATTGTAAGTAAAAAAAGGTGACATTTTTTGTAATATTATAAAGTTATTGATATTATATATTGTTTCCATTTTTAAGGTGGGTAAGTATTCTTGAAACAGATCGAAATAGAAAGTGTGCAGGTATTTTATGACAGAGTATAAATCCTATATTGTGTTCATTCAAAGGCATAAAGTTGTGTGTTCCTTCCTTCCAACGTACGTTATATCAGGAAATCCTTTTATTCTTTGATTATAAGATAGAGGTTACCTGTATAATAGACATTTATTCTTTTATATATACAGTTAATATATTATATTATTTTTTATATGACAAATTATTACTCCTACTTCTTTTTACACTCATCCTATATATATATATATATATATATTAATAAGATAGTACACAAGATTCCACACTATTCATAATTCATTTAGTTAAAAATATTTTATCCATCTTTGTATTAATTGACTTCAAAATATTCAATGTCCAAGTTAATGGCTTCATCTTTACAATAAGATTATGCAATTGACCAAACAAGACAATATTATTTTATAAAACCAAGCAATATGTTTCATTTAATTTGGTTCTTAGAAATTGGATTTAGATTTAAAAGTTATAATTGGATTTTTGAAAAAAACTCATTACATCCCAACCATATAATATACATCTATATATCATGTTCACATTATTTTGACACCAAATTAAAACGCATATGACTTGAAATTGCAAAATATATGCAATTGTACACTATTACATGATTTCCAAATTCCTCTAAATTTTCAAAATTAGATTTTAAAAACTATGACTAAATATCAAAACAATACATCTTTTATATATATATATATATATATATATATATATATATATATATATATATATATATATATATATATATATATATATATATATATATATATATATATTAATAAGTACAATATTAAGTTACTTTTTATCGAATTGACAATACACGCGATTAAAGTTTATGAATTGACTTAGAGATAGTATTTTATGGATTTAATTTAATCTGTACATATATAAAAAATTGATCTAAAAAATAAAAATTATACTTCAAATTCCCTTCTCCATCTAGTAATCTAATATTTGGTGTTTTAAGGTTGTCGATGATCACTTTTTTTTTCTTTCTTTCTTTTATGCAAGTTTAAAAATGCTGAGTAACAATGATCTACTATATTGAAATACCGGATGGAGTAGGGAATTGAAGCTGCAGATTAATTAACATCATTTGAAAACAGTATAGTGGAATATTATAAAAGATTAATTTAGAAAGATAAATACTCATGTAGAGAGAAGAATAAATAACATACTCATGACTAGAGAATTGGTAAGCCTTTCCAGAGGGTGAGAAAATGAGGATAGCAACCTCAGCATCACACAGCACAGATAGCTCAAAAGCTTTCTTAAGCAACCCATTTCTCCTCTTTGAGAATGTCACCTGTCTATTGGTGGGATTCTCAATCCTCTTCAACTCCACTTTCCCTCTCCCCATCTCTCTCTCTCTCTTCTATTCAATAGTTTTACAGAGTTTGATCTGATACAATAGTTCAGGAGAAGTGTTCAAGAACTCTGACTGAAAGCAGTTGAAGGCAAGTGAAAAGAGAGAGCATGTTCCAAAGGTTGTTGGAGGGTAGAGCTATGGGTTCATGCAATTTATATAGAGGAGAGTTTAAAACATAGACCGTGTCGTAGCTTTTTACTTTATACGAAAAGATCTCGAAATAGTTCGAACATTCATTTTTATTTTAAATTTATCAATTTGTTCCAATTTCGTCCAAAAACAATATTTTCTTATTAATTTTATTCCACGACTTTGTCAAAGCATTGATCGGGTCATATCCTACAGAATTTTTTAAATAAAAATAACTATATTAATAAGAATTTAAAAATTATGGAATTATTTCAAAAAATTAAAAGATTTTTAATACTATTTGAATAAAGTGAATTTGTATTGTGAGTAATTTACTTTTAAACCTTATAGATGAGCTAAAGGAGCCCTTTTGATCTTATCTTGGGATATAAGAACTGGAGAGAGAGACAGGCTTCTTTCTCCCTTTTGGGGTGTGCCTATTTCACCATCTCTCTCATCCTATCACTGCATGCAACGTGTATTCACATGCCATTAATATCACTAGCTCTCACTACTTTTTACCACAGATAAAGAAAAAGATTAACTACACTTGACCCACAATTTAATCTCGTACGATAAAATTTACTTGTGGGAGATTCCAAGTTTATGAAAAAAATTTTTTTTAACTATTTTAGGATGTACTCACTCCGTCTCGGTAGTTCACTCCGTCTCGGTCAAACTACACTGTTTATTTTTTACGTATAAATTAAGGAGTATTATTATTTTATGTAAAGTGGGTAGGTGCATTAGAGAGATGTGATGAGTAGTGGTGGGTCACATTGGTGGACCATTTTTACTAAAAGAGAAAAATGATGCAATTTGGACGAGACGCCCAATATAGTAAAATGATGCTATTTGGGTGGGACGGAAGGAATATTGTGTTACATCTTTTATTACAAATGAATAAAACTTAGAATATAAGCAAAATTTTTAACTAAAGGAAAATATTAATCTTAAGAGGAATGATTTTCTTTTCTTCAAATATTCAAGTCACCCATCTAATTAATACTAACCATAAATATAACATTAAAATGTAACTGAACATTCAGTGTCTAACAGAGAGGGTTAAGATTTTTAATTTGAGTAATACATAAATTATTAATTAGAGGGAGGATTACTACTAGGTACACAAAAAAACCTAAATTACTATGAGATACAAACATACAAAAGTATTACTACTAGGTACAAAAATATATAGTGATATTCCAATATTACCCCTATTAATGTGCTGCACATAAATATTGTGTGCAGCAAAAGTTCATGTGCAGCAAAAAAAGTGTGTGCAGGAAAAAAAAAGAGTGTGCAGCAAAAAAATGTGGTGGTCCGGCGGCGGCGGTCCGGCAGCTTTTCCGGCGGCGGCAGTTTTTCCGGCGACCAGTTTTTTTTTTTTTTTTTTTTTTTTTTTTTGGACGAACAGTTTTTCCGGCGACCGGCTGCCGGAGCTCCGGTGGCGGCGGCGCGGCAGCTTTCCGGCGACCAGTTTTTTTTTTTTTTTTTTTTTTTTTTTTTTTTGAAGAACAGATTTTCCGGCGACCGGCCGCCGGAGCTCCGCCGGCGGCGGCGGCGGCGGTCCGGCAGCGGCAGCGGTGGTCCGGTGGTGGGTGGAGGTTGGGGTTAGTGTTTTAAAGGTATATGGGTTTAGGGGTATATTTGGTATTTTATTTTAATATTTTGTATTAAATAATAATTATTTTAAATCAATGTATCTAGTAGTAATTAGGGGTACAAAGTGTGTACCTATCAGTAATTATTTCTTAATTAAACATGTTATGTGTGTTAATTAATTAGATGTGATCAAATGACTCTTTTGAAACGAGACACTCTATTGTGAGATGGGTCGAACCATTACTAAAGTATGCTTATTATATAAGTAAAATATATTTATTTGTAGTTACACTATATCAATAATAAATCATAATATAACACCATAAAATCATACTTTAATTTATTATCCATCATACTTTATAAAACATACTTTAACAACTATTACGTATATTTTATCTATACATCAGACAAACTTTAACACGTCTTACAAACCGTCTTATAAGTAACGTCTCACAAGAGAATTTCTCTTTTGAAATATATTGAGTGTTTTAAATTGAATGTTATATTCTTTTTATTAACATACGGAGTATTAAATTTGTTTTTTTATTTGATTGATTAATTATGTATATAATAAATTTTATTATAATTTTTATTTTTCTTATTAATACAAATATTTAATTTATTAAATTTTCTTTTAATTTTTTAATCATTCTTTTAGCTTTAAAATTCACTTTTTTTATTTTTCTTTATTAATAAATATAATATATTTTTTAAAAATTTCTCTTTATTTTTAAATATTTACTAGAAATATATATTTTTAAAATTTTCATTCCTGACGTATATAGAGGGTTTTTTGTACTAGCTAGGATAATATTATCATTTATATACTACTCTTTAATCACACGTGGAAAATACTAGCGACTATTTAAAGTGGACAAAGGAAGTAAGGAGTGTGTATATGTATAATTAACATCATTTTCTGAAGATAATTATGCATTGAATAGATTATTTTACCTTCTGTGTAAGTGGTTGTTTAAGTGCATGCCACCTCTATATAGTTCGTGCTTCAAACCGCATTAGTGGTAAATAATTGTCCAAACTATAATGATTTTAAAAAAGGGGAAAAAATGGCAGTAATATAACGCATTTTAATTAATTATTAGATCAGCGTCCATAATATACTCTTCAAATTTAAAGAAGTATTTGTAAAATAAAAGTATTGGAGTATATAATATAAAAATAAGTATTCTATATTTCTTTTACAATAAATAAATGAATAAATATAAATATAAAAAAAATATATATATATATATTCCAGTCCATTTAAGGAGTAACGTTTATTGTTTGCACGAAAATTAAGTAATATAATATTTTAATATATAGTTAGTAGTTTTAATAGTATTGTCAATTATGTGTGGCTTCATTAAGATATAATAATAATTATTTTGTGTGGATCTCATTTATAAAAAAGGAAAGTATAACTCTTTTGGATGAAACTGTAATTCTTGTGACATAACAAATGGAGTATATTATTTTAGAAGTATTATAAAATCACACAATTTTCTTCTAATAAATCGTAACACTCCGTAAAAGTATCATTTGTTCTTTGCAAATATATTAAGAAGTATAATTATTTTAGAAGTAGTTGCTAGCTAGTTGTATTACGTGGAAAGTTGTGGGTATCTGAGGCGTTTTTTTCAAAAAGAAAAATAATACTCTTTGAAAAAACTTTCAAAAATGTAAAAAATGATACGTTTTTGGGCTGGTGGGGAAATATGATTTTTTTTATTTCATTTTTTTTTTTGAATAATATTTTGAAAAAGCAAAATCTCCTATGCATTAAGGTACATAATTCAAATTCGAATACCACTTATACGTGAATAAAAATATGATCCATTCATTTTCTAAATGTAACCATTTATTTTTCATACATAAATTAAGGAGTATAGTAATATATGGGTAAAACATACATAAATTGAGTATAATAATATATGGGTGTTCATCTAACTTCGGTGTGTGTTATGTGGAGAAAAATATGGAAACTTAGAATTTCTCTCTCTCTTTTTTTTTATCATTTATAGTTGATGTATATAGGGATAGGGGTAAGTATAACTTTTCATTAAATAATTTTGTAGTAGTTGACGGTAATAAAAAATACTTCGTCAGTTTTATTTCAATCTTTACATATTTTATTTTTGTCATGTCATTTCAATTTTTATATTTTTTTTTTGGTAGATGACTCTCTCCATGGGCCACACATCACACTAATACATCTATCCAGTTTACATTAAAATATTATTTATCTCATCTTACAATACATTAAGATATTATATTTCTTAATTTTCGAGAAAAAAGCAAACGTAAACTTTAAAATGGGACAGAGGGAATATTCTATATACCTATTAATAGTAGTAAATAACTACTCCCTCCGTCTCAACTTCAACTTCACACTTTCCATTTTAGTCCGTCCCAAATTCAATTTCAAACTTCCATAAAAGGAAAAAACAACTAACTAATATCCCTCCAGCATACTTTAATTTCAAATTTGTCATCATCTTTTCAACACACATAACATACTTTATTATTTATTTATTACCCAAAAATAACATACTACCCCCAAAAGTAAGTAAAAAAGTGATATTTCTTAAACTCAATGTATACAGTAAATGTGAAGTTGAATTTGAGACGGAAGGAGTATTATACAACTTGGATACTACCAACCAAGCTGACCCAAACCCATAACCCATTATATTTAAATGAAATTCAACCCAAATTCATTTTTAAGCCTAATTTTCATTTAGCTCTCTTTCATCCGCGTGCTCTCTCTGTCGCCGTTAGATCTGTCCTCCATCTATTGCCGTGATTGCCATCCACCCTCTTTCCCTCGTCGTCACAAGTCGCCCTCTCTTTCACTACTCATTAAATATTTATATACCTCAATTCACTACAAAGTAAATTACTATTATTCTTCTTAACTCACGTAAAAAAATAGTTACCTTTCAAGAGATGGAGTATGATACGGTGAATTTAAATTTTAACTTTATAATAATCCCATTAAAATAAAGGAGAAATGAGGGATTGTACTCTTCGTGTTAATTAATTTTTTTCCCATAATTTTGAAATAACTCTCTAAATGCATAGACTGACTCATATAAATATAAGCTAATAATCGAGTCAAATTCCAATCGATTCACTGATAATTCAAGTGAGTTATAGCTAGATTCATTTCTATTTGATTCATATATTTGTGTTCCATATTTGAGTTACCCGTGTTTATAATCAACTCATTAAGCCAAAAAATGAGGTTTTTTTTCTCTAAAATGGTGTACCCCACCATTAGAGGCCCCCACCGCCCCTGCCCTGGGGATTGGTGGAGGAGGTAAATCGCAGGATGTGCCTCAAGTGGCTTATAGGGAGGGCTCACTGTTAAACTTGTGCTTGCAAGGGGTCAAATCCATGCCAAAGGCAGGATTCGAACCCCCACCCTGCAGCAACCAAGCTCAGCTGGAAGGCCTTTCCACCCTCCCCTCTACCACTTGAGCTATGCCCTGGGAGCGGTTTTTTTTTCTCTAATTGGATCGGTATACTGGGTTTATTTATAAGCATGTAATCAAGTAACTATCTAATCAAGAACTTTTACTTAATTTGGGACATTTAAATAATCCCAATTAAATTTGGGATTAAAAAATGTTTCTTCAAATTTTTTGGGCATAGGGTTAACACTAAAATAATATTTTTTAGCCATTGAATTTACCAACAAAATTCAATCCGTTGGTAATTATCAATGGATTAGCAACAAAAATTATATTTTCATTTTAGCAACAGAATACCAACGGATTTATTCTCTATTTTAGCAACGGAATTCAATTAGTTGGTAATTACCAACGGATTACCAAGGAAATCGTTATATAAATTACCAAAGGAATTATTAGCAACGAATTACCAACGAAATTATTTACCAACAGAATTGATTTTTCGTTGCTAAAAATTTGCCAACCACCACTTTACCAACGGAATTTTACCAATGAATTTCGTTGCTAATCCGTTGGTAAGCCAATTTAACAATTAAATTAAGGGGTTTACCAATGAAATATTTCGTTGGTAAAAAATAATTTTTTTTGTAGTGGTTGTTTATTATTTTGTCCTTTTTTATTGTATTATTATAAAGTAGTAAAATCCAAATGTTATAAGCAGCAGTAAAGAAGCATAATCAGTGAAATGTCATAATTGGTGTCCCCAAATTGGAATCCAACCACCAAATATGTGTCAGTCTTTAAGTTAGACGATTCAAAAAGAGAGTACTAGAAAGTAGTAGAAACGAACAACTCCTCGTCTGCATTGTTACAAGAGTGAGGTTCTTATGCGCGAGAATATCATGTTTTTTTATAATTTTCATGTTTTTTTATAATTTAAATCCTTAATAATACATTGATTTAATTAGAATATGGAGAAGAGGATTGTGCTTTCATAAAGACACGGTGTGTTCCCCGGGACATGAACTTTTGCCTTGTTACAAACAAAGTATATCCCATTGGGCCACCAAAAACAAAACCAAAAGATGTTAATTTAACTAGGATCCACATGAGATATCCATACAAATTGCTAAATCACTAACACTTTCTTTTTAGTATTATTACTATATTTATTTATAATACAAATTATTTATTACACAATTCTCTGTAATAATATTGTTTTTTATTAATTTATATCACTTTTTATTTATCTTACGAAATTCCTTTCATGAGACGATCTTATGAAACTCATCTTTTAAAAGGGTCTTGCACAAGTATTTGCTTTATTTCATTAGAAATAATTACTGATAGGTACACACTTTGTACCCCTAATTACTACTAGATACATTGATTTAAAATAATTATTATTTAATACAAAATATTAAAGTAAAATACCAAATATACCCCTAAACCCATATACCTTTAAAACACTAACCCCAACCTCCACCCACCACCGGACCACAGCTGCCGCTGCCGGACCGCCGCCGCCGCCGACGGAGCTCCGGCGGCCGGTCGCCGGAAAATCTGTTCGTCAGAAAAAAAGAAAAAAAAAAAAAAAAAAAAACTGGTCGCCGGAAAGCTGCCGCGCCGCCGCCGCCGGAGCTCCGGCAGCCGGTCGCCGGAAAAACTGTTCGTCCAAAAAAAAAAAGAAAAAAAAAAAAACTGGTCGTCGGAAAAACTGCCGCCGCCGGAAAAGCTGCCGGACCGCCGCCGCCGGACCACCACATTTTTTTGCTGCACACACTTTTTTTTTCCTGCACACACTTTTTTTGCTGCACACACTTTGCTGCACATGAACTTTTGTTAAACACAATATTTATGTGCAGCACATTAATAGGGGCAATATTGGAATATCACTATATATTTTTGTACCTAGTAGTAATACTTTTGTATGTTTGTATCTCATAGTAATTTAGGGTTTTTTTGTGTACCTAGTAGTAATCCTCCCATTTCATTACGTACATTAAAAGATATAATATTTTAGTTGTTATTATGATAAGTTTTAATTATACTTTTACCTTCTTGCTCTTCACTTTAATTTGAATTGATGACAAATTATTATACTCTCTTCTTCTAATTACGCTCTTCACTAACCTCATTTTTTTTTCTATTATAATACAATTCACCCTTCAAATATAGTAGTAAAATTAAAAAAAAAAAAAACTCTTAATACATTATACTCCGTCCCATAGCAAGAGTCTCTTTTTTCCATTTTGGTCATCCCACCCAAAGGGTCATCTTTCCTTTTTTACACACATGGGACCCACTTATTCCCTCTAATACAATTAAAATATTGGGTTTATATTCTCACTAATACAACTACCCACTACACATTAAATAATAATACTCCTTAATTCACGTGCCAAAAAACAAAAACTACCATTGCCGTGGGACGGAGGGATTATATATTTTAAAAAATTTTCACTTTTAATATCACACTAACTTACTTTATCATTTATTTATTATTTAAAAAGACTATATTACCTTTAAAAGTTAATAAAATTAGTTGAAAATCAATTTTTTAAATTCTATAAGTGAAAACTTCAATAAGACGGAAGGAATAAAACTTTTAAATATATATATATATATATAAAAGGTGAACATTATTAGTTTTATTAAAACATATATATATAAAACTTTTAAAATTATTAGTTTTTCCTGCATGAGCATCATTTACTTATAAGGTGAACATTAATTAATTAGTTTATACTGAGATAAATCAAAATGATTAAACATATAGTGGGACGGAGAGAATAATATTAACGAAAAATATTACATGTCTTATAAAATTATTTCTTATATGAACCATGACAGAATAATTCTATAACATGGATAAAAAAAATGCATTTTAAATAAATAAAAAATTATACAAGATCAATAAAAGAAGAGTCGTACCAGGGCACCTCGAAGTCGATGCACCTATAAAATCTAATCCAATAAATTAAAAAAAAACAATCTTCTTCTTAAATTCTAATCAATAATTTTTAGTTAAGTAATTATTAATACTACAAAAAACTCTCGGATTAGCGACGAAAATTACCATCGGTAATACTTGAGAAATCCGTCGGTAATGAGGTTATCGACGGATTAGCGACGAAAATTAATCCATCGCTAAAACCATGGTCGGTAATTTATTACCGACGGAAATTATATTCCGTCGGTATTTACCGACGGATTCTGGACGTCGGTAAATAGAATTTTCCATCGATAGTCATGCAAATAAAATTCGTCGGTGCTGCAAATTAGCGACGGATGTAGCGACGGATTTATCCATCGGCAAATTGCCGACGGAAATTTCCGTCGCAAATTTAAAAAAGTAAAATCATATGAAAATTAGTTTACTGACAGTAATCCGTCGGCGATTTTGTCTGTAATTAGCGACGAAAATAATCCGTCATAAATTTTACGATGGAATATCCGTCGGTAATATTAGATTTTCAAATTACATATTTCAGTTACCGACGAAAATTTCCGTCGCAAATTTATGTATATATTTGAATTTTATATTTTAAAATTAATATTAATACCTGTTAATTAATATAAAATTCTAATTAATTAAATCTTAAAAAAACAACCCAATGTAAGATTTAAATTCAACAATCTCCACAATTTGAAATAGATTATCCAAATTCGACATAAAATATCAAATTCTACTCAATCTTTGACACAAAACATCTAATACAATAAACATGATCACAAGTCTCCCAAATCAGCATCAACCTCGTCATCAGCATCAACATCAATATCAACATCATTAAGACCGACACCAGATGTAGTTCCATCACCATAAGGAGAAGCCATTGTATTTCCACCTCGTATCATTTCTATAAGTTGTTGCATTTGGGCTTGAAGCACTTGAATTTCTGCTTGCATCTCATTACGCACCTCCAAGATTTTTTCATCTAACTGTCTCTTGCACTCTGATTTTGAACAGACAACTTGAGTAACACTGGATTGGCTGCTTGAATTTCCTTCTCCCAAATTACCAATGCCGAAGATGCGACCTTTTTTTGGTGCAACAGTTTGACGGAAGATATCTCCCATATTAATCTCAGGAGCATCAGGCATTTGACTCAGTTCATCTTTCTTTTGTTGGATTGTATTATGTGAATTTACATGGTTAATAATGAATTATTAATCAAATATTATAGATTTATCATTTTACTCATAAATACTTTAAAAACACAAAATATTATACTTACAGCCACATTTTCAGCTACGGCATAGGCGTACTTTCCATTTTCATCCGGAGGGTGGAAGTTTAAAAAGATGTCATACTCATTGGCTTTCTTTTTATGCTTTTTGGCCTTATTAACAAAGAAAACAAATTAAACATATTTGTATACCAACACAATCTACAAAAAATTAAACATATATTTCATACTGGTATTTCTTGCCATCAATTTTAGCCCAATCATTAAAAAGATTAATTAACACAATAGATATTCATAAAAGATAAGTGAATAAGAGATAGAAAGTCACAAACTTTTCAGCAAATTCACAAGCTCCTACTGAACCTCCTTTGTGGCAAGAAATACCAGTACCCTCTCCTGCCGGCTCGCTTCGACGATTTTTCTTATTCTGTTCAGACTTTTGTATCTCTTTTGGATCTTGCCAATGAGCAATAAAGCTAGCCCAAGTTTCATCAGTCATATATTCTGGTTTTTCATCCTTATCTTCCCATATTTTCTTCCAGTCGTGGACAATGTCACCATAACGACGAGCACATAAAAAGTTTCATTTATCTGGAACTAGTGCATCGATGTCTTCGCTCCACATGCATTTTTTCTACATAAATTAAATAAAAGATTAATATCATATCAAAATAGAACTCTAAACTTTTTAATGCATACCTTAAACTCCTCAAAATATATACGTTTGGTCTCCGCAAATATCTTTTTCCAACGAGTTGCTCCTTTTTCAACCCGACCTAAAACTATCTCTCTAAACATGTGGGATAGTTTATGACCAGGCTGTAAACTACAAATTAAGCAAATCATGGTTACACAACATAATTTATACTTACACCCACTATAAGAATTATAAGGAAAGAATTACCTTCCCTTAATGATCTCTACTTCTTGCTTTTTAGTCGTAGTTTGAGAATTCTCTACAGCAGATGATGTTGATTGTGCTGGTGCAGATGGTATAATAGGTGGAGCTGAGGTTGATGGTACAGATGGTATGGGAGGTGGAGCTGAGGTTGATGGAGCAGCTGAAGTTGATAGTACAGCCGAAGATGCACTACGGCCACCTCGTCTACCTCGACCACGTCCACCAATACGTCCATCAGTACGTCCACCTGTCATCTGTAACCCAAAAAATTATAATATATTCAATTTTTCAAGCTATAAAGTATATTAAATATTGTAAAGTACAAATAAAAATAACAAGAAGAAGAAACTCATAAAAGCCTTAATACATATCATATATAGTTTGTGAAATACATCTCGAAAATCGATGTCAAGAGTTATTTTCTGAATCTGAATTATTCAAATTTTCAAAACTATTTTCGGATTGCAACTCTTCATCGATATCATCTTCCTCATCAATGATTTCCATGAATGTACCACTCTCATCGTTTAAACCTGATGGACCATCATCTGATTGCACATTGTTTGGCTCATATATGAAATCCTCTTGAAATGGAGGAGGAATAGAATCTTCACAACTTTTGGACATTTTTTGCAATGTGCAACTTTGACTTCACTTTACAAACTGGCCACCAATCACTCTTTGTTTTCTTCTCAGTTTGATATGTACAATAATACACTTGGGCTGCTTGAATTGTCAATACAAATGGCTCATATTGCCTGAACCTCCTTTTGTGGTTAATCTCGACAAGTTTATATTCCGGATGAATTATTGTTCCCAAAGGTGATGGGTCAAACCACTCGCACTTGAACAACACAACCTTTTTAATAGGTAAACCAGGATAATCTAATTCAACTACCTCATCCAATATCCCATAATAGTCACTCTCATCTGTAAGATAATTTGTTCCTTTTATGCAGATCCCACTATTTGATGTTGATATAGAAGCTCCATATCGAACAATGTGGAATTTATAGCCATTCACATAATATCCATGATATATGTTAACTTTGCGAGATGGGCCATTTGAGAGATCTCTAATCATTTTACTATGAATGATTGGATTGTTGAGCACCTAATAATATAAGTCGTTGTAAGGAGATTTTTAAATTATTTATTGCAAGAATCTTACAATATGCAGAACATGTTAATTTAGGGAATTTACTCTTACATGAGATTTGAACCAAGTTGCAAATTCACTTGCTATCCTTGATTCATTCTCGCCAACTAACATGATTGGTTGACTATGCTGCAACTCAGTCGTGTAAACACTTCAAAAACAATAGGTGCGGTCATTAACATTGAAATGTATTAAGAGTTGAGCATAATAATAGTGTTATTACTTGTATTAAGAAGTGATAAAACTTACTCTATATAAGGCTAGACTTCTTCACAATTCAGTAATACGTATGAGTGTGCTGCTTGATCAGAGTGAAAATAAGCGTGTTTTAATATCTAATTTAACACATTTTTGATTGATATTGTAGTCTTATATGAGCACAAGTATCTTATATTCCATATATGTGAGAATTATGTGCACTTGAGGTGTTTTGTTGTGTTTTAGGTGGAAAAATGATGAAAAGTGCAAAGTTGGAGAAAAGGTGCAATTTGTGCAAGAATGCTGAAAATGCACATCCAACTTTTATAATTATTCTGTATTTTTGTTGAGCTCAAAACTGTTGGTGTAATATATGGTTGGAAATCCACTGAAGAGAGGGTCGTTTTGGCATAAAGAACACCATCATTGAAGTCCGAACGAGGAAGTTATGAGCAAAGTGGTGACGCCGCGCGAGCTGTGCCGAACAGAATTGCAGTGCTACTTTCCATGGCCTATTTCATATTCAATTCTTAGAGTTTTTGTGATTTCTTTATATGGATAGAAAGCCAAGGAAGAGAGGATCGCGTGAGCATAAAAATCACTCAATTCGGAGGTTGGATGTGAAAGTTATATACGAAACGGAGAGACTGCGCAAATTAGTTCGACCTGCTTAAGGTCGAACCGAGGTCGAACCATGCACCTGGGACTTCCAGTAGGTGGGTTCGACCTGTGGTTCGACCTGTTTGCTGAGGTCGAATCATCGTGCGGAAACTTACCAAATCTGTATTTTTGAGGCCTAAACGCGTGTGATCACTTGAAAAGCCCATTCCAAGCCTAGGAGACGTGATTACAAGTATAAAAGGAGGTCTATACAGCCCCGAAAAGAGGAGGAACACAACACAATACAAGAGAGGAGAAGAGAGGCCACAACATACAACACCCCATAAGGGGGGATCACCCCCCAACCATCATCCACATCTTTTCCTCCATCCATCCATCACTTTGAAGATTCGTTTGTGGAATCAAGAGGAGAACCAAGAGGAGAATTCAAGACGGAGAAGGATGCGACGACGCCCACATCTAGGGTTTTATTTGTTTCCTAATTTATCTTGTATTTTCCAGATATCCGGGTAAGATCTATCCAACACCCATGATTGTTCTTCGTAACATCATGGGCTAGAGCCTTTTTGGTAGAACTAGGGTTGAGAAGGTTTTACAAATTAATTGAACTTCCATGTGTACACTCCGTACAACACTACTTGTGGATTTATTTTATATATGATTGTGCTTTCTTAATCCATACTTACGGTCGTTTTGTGCATCATTAACTTTTATGTAGAGTCTGAATACATATCTTGGTTATTGATTGAGTGCGTTCACTGCTGAGCAGGATTCCATGTTATGATTCTAAGTGAGGGGACTCCGAAACTTCATTAGAACTATCATATATGAATACTTATTAACTGAATTGAATTCGGGTTAATAAGTAGGATAAAGAAGATAATTTCATAGTACCTATAAAGGGAGATCATATCGGGTTAGAGTACCAATCCTAGGGGGAAATAATTGATACTGATAGTACTTAGAAAGGGGGGTGAATTATATCTCTTGCTTCGAGATTATTCACACGTGTTACACGCATATTTACTTGTGTCTATAGAGTAGATATGCATGGTTTAGTGATGCGTCCATATTCCACAAGGCAGAGTCGGACATTGACACATGGAAGGGAAGTTAATTAGTGAAACTGGATTATCCTACAGCTACCTATTCTTCTACTTGATCCACTTTCGTATCCTTCGAGTGATAGTTTATTTTATTTGTTATTTAATTTCCAGCATATTAGTTGTTAGATAACCATTAAAACGTAATTGCCTTGTCTTAATTAATTTAGATAATAATTAAATTGATAATACGCCGTCCCTTGGGTTCGATATTCACTTGGTCACCTTTTGAGACTACAATTGATATCCTTCATACTTGGGGATTAATTGTGTGTTGAGAAAACGCTCATCAAGTTCTTGGCGCCGTTTCCGGGGACGGCTGTTATTATTGATTTTATTATTTCTAGTTGATTAAGATTTTTTTTCTTTTTCTTTTATTTGTGATTATTTATTTTTATCTAACCTTGAATTTTTTCGAGTTACTTGTGCGCTTGTAAAAGGAGAGGAAGGAAAAGAAGGAATAACACATTGATCTAAACATGGCCGGAGCAAGGCAGAATCCGGATAATGTTACCATACGTGAAATTTTCACGAACTTTGGGAATGTCAACATGGGGTTGATAGGAGCAAGGGGGGAAGATGATGATTTTGAGATAAATCCCGCT
Organism: Pogostemon cablin; assembly: GCA_023678885.1. Lineage (NCBI taxonomy): Eukaryota > Viridiplantae > Streptophyta > Magnoliopsida > Lamiales > Lamiaceae > Pogostemon > Pogostemon cablin. Next base: position 30,160,801 of record CM042963.1, read on the forward strand.
CTTATTAACATGGTAGAGAAGAATCCCTTTTCTGGAGATTGTTTTGAAGATCCATATCAGCATCTCCAAAAATTTCTTGGTTATGCAAACACTCAGAAGGGAGCTGGAGCTAATGATAATGCTAGACGGATCGCCTTATTCAAGTTCTCTTTGATTGATAAGGCGAAAGCTTGGTATGAGACTCTTGATGCCACAGATTGCACTACATGGGACCAACTGCAGCAGAAGTTCTTGGAGAGATACATGCTACCCTCAAGGATCTTAAGGATGAGGCAAGAGATCACCCGATTTGTTATGAATCAGGGTGAGAAATTTGATGAGGCGTGGGATATGTTTAAAGGCATGCTCAGAAGGTGTCCACAGTATGGAATGTCTAAGGCTGAATACATAAGCATCTTCTACTATGGATTGGATTGTGAGTCGCGTGTTTTTATTGATGCATCATCAGGAGGAGCGCTGTTATCAAAGACAGCACTTGAAGCAGAAAAGTTATTTGAAGACATCTCTGTGAATTTACGTGACTGGCCAGTAGAGAGAGATAGAGGATCATATGTACTTGGAAAGATGGCGCAGGTTGAATATCAAGTAAAGCCGAATAGGGATGATGAGATCGTCTCTAGTCTAGCTAACATCAACAAGCTACTAGAAGTTAAGTCTTTGAAGAACAAACTTAATTCAGTGATAGCTTTCCAAACATGCCGTGGGAGTAAATCCTGAAACGCCATTGGAATCAGTCGATGCATGAATATGTGGCAATCATGGCTTTTCATACCAAACATTCTCAATTTTTTCTTGTCCACACATCTACTCATGTTTGAGACATAACCATCAGGAAATCTCAGCTCTTTGATTTACTCAAACAAAACTTCCTTTTGTTTTTTGTTAAGAGTATAACATGACTTTGAAAATTTTCCTGTCTCTTCATTCTTCTTTAACTCAGGACATCGACAATAATCATTCAACTCATATCTTGATTTACGAGTATCTTTTGTCTTTCCTTGAACATTCACCACAGTATTGAATATATTGTCGAACACATTTTTTTCAATGTGCATTACATCCAAGTTATGTCGATCAATAAATCACCCCAATATGGCAAATCCCAGAATATACACTTCCTTCTCCAACCCAAATTTTTAAGCGATTCATTGACTTCACAACCACCTAGTTCAGTCACCTTTTTAAACCCCAGATATTCTATCTCAGCTAAGATCTCGTGTCCCGTTCTAATTGGAAGAGCCTCGGTGAAAACAGTTCTATTCTTGAGGAACCAAGTTTTATTTCTTCGCCATGTATGATCATTCACTAAAAACTTTCTATGATTGTCAAACCATGATTGCTTCCCACTACACTTAAGGGTAAAGGCTTCTGAATGGTGCATGCAATAAGGACATGCTAATCTTCCTGCAGTACTCCATCCACACAACATTGAATAAGCTAGAAAATCACTTATTGTCCATAAAATTGCAGCTCTCATCATGAAATTATTTTTCTTGGAGACATCATAAGTTTCAACTCCAACTTCCCATAATTGTATCAACTCATATATAAGGGGTTGTAGAAAAACATCCAATTTCTCCTTTGGATTCTGTGGCCCGGGAACCAACACAGTAAGAAACATGTGTTGTTCCTTCATACACATGGATGGAGGCAGATTGTAAGACATAAGTATAACTGGCCAAGATGAGTATTGCTGCCCCGATTGACCAAATGGCTGAAAACCATTAGTGCAAAGACCCAATCTTACATTCCTACTTTCAGCTGCAAACTCAGGATACCTGTTGTTCAATTGTTTCCATGCCGCCGAGTCGGATGGATGTTCCATGCCCTGATCCTTATCATGATTAGCATGCCACCTCATCTCATTAGCTGTAACTTTAGAGGCAAATAATCTTTGTAAACGCGGAGCAAAAGGAAAGTAATACATAATCTTGTGGGCTACATTTTTCTTATCATATCGAGGTTCATTACAGAACTTGCAACAAGTCAACTCCTCATCTGTTCGCCAATAAATCATGCAATTCTTAGGACAACAATCAATCTTTTGCACTGGTAAGCCCATTCCCTGTAGTAATTTCTTGCACTTGTAGAAGTCGTCAGGAACGGAGTTTTCTTCAGGTGCTAACTCTTTTACTAATCCGACAACCTCATTAAACAACTTCTCGGACATGTGATTCTCAGATTTCATGCTCATAAGTCGAGAAATGAATGATAATTGTGAATGACTACATCCGGGCCACAAGTCCTGGTCTGCTGCTTCAAGCATGTCAAAGAATTTTTAAGCTTCTGGATTGGGATTCTCTTCATCAACGTTTTTATCATTAAAAGCTGGTCCAGCCGCATCCATGACCATTTCGTGGTATGGACTATATTCTTCCTCATTCATTTCATGGTTAGGCGAAGGAATTGATCTACCAGCATCTATCTCAATGTCATTTCTTGACCATTGCTCACCATGGAAAACCCACTCAAAATAATCTGGAGTGAATCCATTTTTGACTAGATGTCCTTTTACTACGTCAACAGGTAAAAAGCCTTTGTTTCGATATTTTCTTTTAACACATGGACACTTAATTTTTTCACCATCCTTCCACTCATGTTGAATAGTTGCAAATTCAATGAATTCATCAACTCCTTTCAAAAATTCACAAGTCAATCCTCCATTTCTCATGCGCTTGTACATCCACAAACGAGTTGACTTCATTGTGCAATCTAGTCTGTATAATCCAACAATCATCGTTGGTATTGTGTTGAGATGCTTACCGAAGACGGCTATATCAGTTAGCCTATTCTTTTCTAAAAAATGACTTATAATTATAAGATAATAGCTCAAGCAACTCGAGTTTCTAGTGGAAATATGCAAAAAAACAATGTGAACATAACAATGCACTTTCATATTAATGGTACTCAAGCTGAGAGAGATTTTAAACAAAATAAAAACTTCAAATTTGTGCTCAGGTAACCACTTTCAGCACTGTAAAAATAATTGCTTCAGTTTCTCAAAAGTCGCAAAAAGTAAAACAGAAGTATCCTTCAATAGACAACACATAAACTGATAAGCTTACCAATATAACATTCGAAGAATGTTGCTGCATGCATAAGTGTGTAAGAAAAGGATAAAAGGATAAAAGGTAAAAGTTTGTTAAAGCAAAGGAGTTAGGGACATTACCTCGATTCTTGTCTAGGATATTCAAATTTTTGAAACAAAAGTAGGTCAGGAATGAACCAAGACAAATTATCAGTTACTAACATTTTAGTGGCACAATATGAGTATCAATTCAAAGAGCAAAGAACTTAAATTTCAATTCATTTCATTTGGCTTTAAAACACATCTCTAGCATCATTTTATGTGAAAATATTGATTTATTGTAAAGAATTAGAACATAACTTGTAAAGAAAAGAGTAATGCCTCATAACACATATGGACATATTTTAAGCATTTTTACCTTGCAATATCTGGCAAACATATTAAGCCTTCCAATTTCCAGAAATAAATTTACATATGTAACCAGGCTATTTAAAGAAGAATGTAGATAACTCCATAGATAATAAATGAAAGTGGACAATATAGAATAGAATATCCAAAAAATAGTTACAGGCCAATATGTAGGGAAGCCAAATGGCATTTGATTGTGGAAAACTATTGCTGCTTTATTAATGAGTACAAATGTAATCATCTATATGATAGATATTGTTAGAAATTTTAAGTAACAACACATAATGTACTGTCCAGTCAGAAATTAGGAAAAAGAGGAAACACCAGCAATATATAAGTGCACCTCCTATATTGGATTTTTTGTAGCAATAAGCAACGTTAATATATGAATAAGTTGTTTCATGCTTTCTATTCAACTACACATATAAAGATAGAGAAGCACATCACCAGCAAATTACAATTGCATATTATTCTTTAACCACAAAATCAATTTATGATTGCTAATTCATTTTTCTGTCCTCTCCCTTTTTATCCCACTCATAAAAGGCTTAATCTTCTATGCAAACTAATGTACACCAGATCTGATGTCTAAGTTCACAAAATAATTTTTACTTCTGCTAATGGTAATCTGTTTTTATGTATAGTGAACTAAAGAGTAAGAGTTAAGTGTCAACTAGATTCGTTTTATTTCTTTTTTTCTGGAACTATAAAGAATAAGTGCCTCACATGTATGCTAAAGATAAGCTTCCAAAACATAATATTGGGTGTGTGAAAACTTTAAAAACTACCTAATTAGTATTAAATATAATCATAACCATATAGGGCTTCTTCAAATAGAAGAAAACACAGGTTTAAGTTTTCCAGAAGTTTAAGAAAATCCAGAGCAATTTATTATGCAAAACTTAAGAAAATCCCCAAAGAAATTAAAGACATTGGATGTAAAACTCACATTTCAGCTTCAACAATAAGTAATTCTTTTAGTAAATAAAGGTTTTATGAATGGTTAGACTTATACAGTAAATGATCAATACCGAGAGAGATGTTTGTGGACGAACCCAGGGAGGTGTTTCTGTGAGCAAGTAGGGGTGAACGCACTGGAAACAGTGATAAAGATTTTTTTTGTTAGATGTGAGCAAGTAGCAGATGACCAAGGCTTCGCCGAAAATATCAGATCCCTAATCCAACGCGCCACCTCCAAAACCCCTGTCGTCGCTGCCACTCCCCCGACCCCTCTTTCCTCTGCTTCTTCCTCTTTGAAAACCTTCTTCATCGATCCTATGTTGTCCGCCTCTCTCTCTCCTGATTTCTGTTGCAAGTCTAAGAATTTAAGTGTGGGATCAAACAACGATTTACTTTAAAAAAAGACAAGAAACGTGTTTTGTTTTTATTTTTATATATTTATCGACGGATTTTAATCTGTCGGTAATTAAAGACTAAAATAATATTTTTAAAAATAAAGATATATTACCGATGGATTTAATTCGTTGGTAAAATAAAGACTAAAGTTAATTTTTTTTAAATAAAATTTGATAAATTTACCGACGGATTAATTCTGTCGGTAATTTAAAGACTAAAATTAATTTTCTTTTAATAAAATTTAATATATTTACCGACGAAAAAAATTCATCGGTAAATTAAAGACTAAAATTAATTTTTTTTAAAAATAAAATTTAATATATTTACCAATGGAAAAAATCGGTCAGTAAATAAAATACTAAAATTATTTTTTTAAAAATAAAATATAATATATTTACCGACGGATAAATCCGTCGGTAAATTAAAGACTAAAATTAATTTTCTTTAAATAAAAATTTATATATTTACCGACGGATTTAATCCGTCGGTAATCATCCGGGATTTATTCCCTCCAAAATAACGACGGATTTACCGACGAAAACATAATATGTCGGTAATCCGTCGCAAAAATCGTCGTAAAATTTTATTGACGATTTTTTAAAAATAAATCCTATTAAATTAATAAAATTATCAGTAATTCGTCGATAAACCGTCAGTAATTACCGACGATATTTTTTCATCGGTAAATCCATTGGTATTACGACAGTTTCTTGTAGTGTAATATACGCTATACAAAAACTTAATCTAGGGGTGCACCCCAAAACTACACATAAAAGAATAGTTGTCTCACAAAATGATCATTCGTTTCATCTCAGTTTTTAACTGTTTTAATAGCAGTATACCTTTATTTTAAGAGTGATTTTGGAGTGCACCTGATGCATCCCCAAATTTATAGGTTAAATGTGTAGTGGGGTAGTTTTTCTTTTTAAAAAAATTAGGATCAATAAATATTTGGTACAAAACGTATTTAGATATTACTAATTCATACATTCGCTATATAAAATTACACACAGATACAAAATTTAATTTAATTTTTCCCATATTACCCATACTTACTGAACATCAGTGTGCATCGTGTGAAGCAAATTAAAAAAATACAATTAAGTATTTATATGTATATACATCACTATGCACTCATTTGAGATAACACTCATTTGAGATAAATAATTTTTGGAGAGAAAAAAATGAATAAATTATTTATATGAATATACATCAGTGTACATTTAGGTGAGATAAATAATTATCGAAGATAGAGTCATTGAATATAACCTTAATTTATACACACGTGTGCACAATGTACTTAATCAATCTGAACTTTGATTAATTAATTAGAAACTTATCACAAAATGAAGAATGAAGTCACAATTAGAAGAATGAAGACAAATATGTATATTGGCATGCATTTATAAAGAGAAATAATAGAAAGTGACCGCAGAGAGAATTAGTAAAATAATTTTTTCTAAATTATTTCTTTCAAAATCTGTACATCAACGTGCATTTAGAGAGATGAATAAAGAAAGAGACTGCAGAGATAATTAGGAAAATATTTTTTTCCTAAATTATTTCTTTCAAAATCTGTACATCAACGTGCATTTAGAGGGAGGAATAAAAGAAAGTGACCACAGAGAGAATTAGAAAAATAATTTTTTTCTAAATTTCCTCTCCTAAAATCTCGAGTGATAAATATAATAATAGTGTACATCGGTGTACATTGACAAAAAGAAATGTTAGTTCTGTATAAATGTTGAATATTAAACGTTGAATATTAGTGTACATTAGTGTACACTAATATTAAACATTGAATATTAATTTGGATGTAGTGTACATTAGTGTTAAATGAAATTATTGTTCTGTATAAACGTTGAATATTAAACCTTGTGAACAAAGGTAATGTTGGGAGAAAAAAATAGTTATGTATCCTGCAGTAATTATATTAGATTAATGTATTTATTAAAAATTAGGTTGTAAATACACGTACCTATAATTAATAAACCCAAAAAATTAATTATTTTATTTAATAGTGGAGATTGAATTAAAAATTAATCTAACGATTGAGATTGTTCAGGTATAACGGTATAGTCAAACTCTAATTTTAAATATAAAATCATAAATTATACTCTCTCCATTCATAAAACCTTATAACTTTTTTTTTCACAACAATTCATAGAATGAATTAGAATTTGTGAAACCGTTTCACCCAATTTTTACCTTCTCATGAAATTTAACCAATACATACATATAAAATGTCCACACATAAAATGTGTGTCTAAATTGTGACACATAATATTTTTATATGTTGGTAATGTAACAAATTTAAAATATTTAATTGTGATATTTAAAATGTGTCACAAAAATCAATAGTAACATTTTAATTTTTCATATTATTTTTTTATATCAAGAATTTCCACACATGAGTATAGATATTATAATTGTGATTAATAATAAATTATTTAGCTACACATAAAATTTATGTGTGGCTAAAAAAAAATCACATGTGATGATATGATAGTTTATTTGACAAAAATAATTAATTAATAGAAAATACAAATTAAAAACTATATTACTAATAAAGTATTATTAAAATATAATAATTTAAAAACATATCCCATCTATACATAAATATAATTATCAAAGAATTAAGTGAAATACCTATATAGCCTAATGGCTAAAGCTTCCTTTCATGCGTTTGCAGATGCGGGTTCGAATCTTGCAAGGACCAAAAAAATAAATAAAATCTACATGTTAAATGAAATGATCAACCACAAATTAAAATAAATATTTTTTATATTCTCTTCACACATAAAGTAAATATTTCCCTTCACATACATGTGTGGATAAAAGTTAAAGATTTACTAACACAATTTAATATGTGTAAGTAAAAATTTTTAGCTACATAATTGTGTATAGTAAACACGTGGTTACACTTATTTTATGTGTGGGTAAAAAACAATGCCCACACAAAAATAGATTTTACCCACAAAAGTTAAAGATTTACTAACACAATTTAATATATGTAAGTAAAAACTTTTAGCTACATAATTATAGTAAACACATGGTTACACTTATTTTATGTGTGGGTAAAAAGCAATGCCCACACAAAAATAGATTTTACCCACATATACGATGAATGGGTAAAACCCAAATTTCTTGTAGTGATCATATTATATCCGTCAATGTAATAATATGCATAAACAAAAAATTTCTTCTTCTTATGAAGGCAAAGACTTGTGTGAATCGTCTTAAGGAATAACTTTAAATAGGATGGATAAAAGGTGATAACATTTTTAATTAAATATGATAACCAAATTATTAAAGTGATGATGATGCTTTGAACTATTTTATGAACAATTTATAGTATAAATAAAAAGTAATAACATTTAAAAGAAAAGAAATGATATTTTTAATAAAAAAAATAACTAATTACGAAATCATAAAATAATCTTATTCAATACTCTTTCTTTTATAAATTAATGTTTGACTTTTTCTCTAAACATATGACGTACATAATTAACAAATTTTCAAGTTACAATTATAATAACATACTGTAAGTTGTATTTTCCTCCTAAAGTGAATCCTTTTATAAATACATATGAAAATCCTTTTTTATAAAATGTCTAACATGTGTATAAATTAGCGATGAAGGGCATCTTCACGTATATAAGTCTTAAATCTAAGTTAAATAAGTCTCAAATCTAAATAAGTCTTAAATCTAAATATAACATAATGGTTAGAAGTAATATTTTAAATTTTAATATGAGTAGAATAGAGATTTTGATATCTAAAAATTCATGGAGTGAAAATAAGAACTTTCTAGAGAAGTTTATTTAAAAATCAGTGTCTAAATGGAAACAATAACAGAATAAAATTGAACATACACATAGGAGTATTATGTTAGTAATAGAAAATCATATTAAATTTTAATTTTTTCTTTAAAAAAAAATCTTCATGTATATATTTAGTCTTTAAAAAAAATTTATCGACTTTTTAAATACATTATACTCCCTTGGTTCCAAATTAATATATTATATTGACATGCAAATTAAGAAGTAGTATGGTTTTTTAGGTGTAGAGTAAAAAAATTAGGGGTAATTTGAGAATTTAAAGAGAAAAAAAATAAAATTATCACAAATGATGAATAAAGTGTAAAAATGTGAATAAAATTGTTGAGAATGTGATGAATAAAGTATAAAAAATATCTAAAATGTATAGTGTATTTTTACTATAATGGAACATGCATAAGTACTTGAGATGACTCAAAATAAAAGGTATGCATAAATACCAGGGATTGATGAAATAGTATTTTTAGATTCCTTCCGTCCGCTTCTAAGGTATTCATTTTACTATTTTTGGCATCCACTTCAAATGTATCAATTTTCCCTATTAAGTAAAAAAATACACAATATTATCCACCACTTCCCTCTAATACAACTACCCACTTTACATATAATAATAATGTTCCTTAATCCACGTGCAAAAAGCAAGTGGATACCTTAGAACTGGACGGAGGGAGTAATAAATAAGGGGCAGACTTGTATGAGACCGCTTTTAAAAATTTTTAAAATATTATCAATTTTATTTATATATAAATTATTTATGAAATAATCAATTGTACCACTATCACTTTTTATTAATTAATTCAAATATCACTTTTTTTAATTAAAATATTATCACTTTTTATCTGTCTCACGAGAGTTTCCATAAAATAGTCTCACACAAATCTTTGTCATAATAAAATATAAAGCATGTTATGTAATTTTAGGTGGAGATAATATTATTGGATTTAAAAGTGTACTTCAAGATTATTGAATGTCTTGAATGGGTATGATGTTTATTTATTTATTTATTTTTATGAAATTATTCATAAAAGTGTAAGGATGATATTAAAAGTCTCATTTCAATTTTTACAAAATTTTAATTTAGGTGTCCAATTTCAATCTTTACATTTTCCTTTTTAGTAAATGGGTCTCACACAAAACAATTAATATAACTTAATGAGAGTCACACACTATACTAATCTATACTAATACAATTATTCATTTACATTAAAATTAAAATATTATATCTCTCAACCCAGTATACATTAAAATATTATATTTCTTAATTTTCGAACAAAATAATAAACGTAAACATTAGATAGAGGAAGTATATGTTTGTTTTAGGAATTTTTTGTAAAGTAAGTTTTAACATTATATCTAGTTAATGTGTAAGAGACGTGTATAATTTTATAAATTTATGTGAGAGAAGATTGGAGAGAGGAAAGAGATAGGAGAGATGAGTAATAATAGAGAAGAATGAATGTATAAAAGATGGTGAATTAGGGGTTAATAGAGTTTGTAGGGGTGATTTTGAAAATATAGCAGTGGATTTTGAAAATAAAAAACTGAATTTCAAAATTGAAAAAGCGTTAAAGTTTTATAATTAAAGTTAGGAGCAAAAAATTAAAAATATAATTAAAATCTATAAATTAAGCCACTACACATTGAAAAACTATATTCTTATTTATCCATTAAAAAAACAAATATAAATATTTAAATGAGACGAGGTGAGTATATAGTAATTAATGTAACAATACATGACAAACACGATGAACAAAATATTTTAAGATTAGTATATACTTCCGCTATCCATCTATAAGATATTCATCTTATCATTTAAGACGTCCATCATAAAGGTATTTATTTTCTCTTTTTGAAAAAAGAGTCTCACACGTCATACATGGCCTTACCAATACATTTAATACAATTACTCACTGCATATAGAATAATAACACTCCTTAATAGATGTAGAAAAAACAAATGATTACTTTACAAGTGATCAGATGTAGTATACTTTTCATACTGTATTTTAAATGATGATGATGTTAATATTGTATGTACATTAATTACATTTCACAAAAGGTGCATAATTAATGCAGCCAATATCCAAAAGTAATCTAACATCTAAATGCAAATAACAATGTCAGTATAGGAATGAATTTACTTACAAAAATAGCCAACTTTATAATTAAAGCCCAAAATACCCTCTTGCCAGCCATCTGAACAAGCGGTTGCCCATAAGCCACAAAATCTAAAACCAACCCTTTTCAAACAGCAATGTCTAGAGCGGGAAAGAAGCGAATCACGGTCTCTGAATTTCATCCTCAAACAACATCTACAATTCATTATTCTTCTATTCGAAATTTGTCATTGTTTTGCGTACTGTAATCGCAGTAGTTTTTCTTTGTGAATCACGGGTGAATCTCATCATACCCAAATCAATTGTTCAGTAAGTTGTGAGCTCGTTGAAATCGACAGAATAGAAGGCCGCCAACGCACGGTAGAAAGCCCAGTATCATTTCGAGGTATCCACTGTTTATAATATATACCCTTGCTTATTGTTCTAGTGTATGCTAAAATTTTGAGCTTTAGTTTTTCATTGTGAATCGCTGTTGAATCTCATTATTATACCCAAATAGTTTGTTTAGTAGGCTACGGGCTCGCTGAAATCAGCATAATAGAAGGCGGCCAACGCACGGTCGAAACCACACTTTTCAGTCGAGGTAACCACTGTTCATGTTGATGAGTGTATAAATTTCGTGAATTTAGGGTCCATTTATAGCATGGTTCCATACAATTATGCTTAGTTTGAGTGTTTAAGTGCCCCACGTTCCTCCATATTTGTAAATATTTGGAGAATTTGTAATTTGGTAGAATTTGTGTAATTTTCAAGAATAAATGAATTCTAAAAGCAAAGAGGAAGATGTAGGAAAAAATAGATCTCAATTCGGAGTTAAAACGAAGGAGAACGAACCAAAACATTGAAGCAGCGCGAAGCTGTCACAAAAATTCGACCTGCGCACAAAAATTCGAGCGAATTTTTGTGAAAAACAGGGGTGAAATAGAGCATCGGATGCTCTCACTGGCAAAAAAATTCGATGTAGTGCATGAAAATTCGATCGAATTTTTATGCAGATTTGCATAAAAATTCGAAGTCAACATAAATTCGATCAAATTTTTGTGAAATATGCCACATGTCCAGAAAATCAGTTTTAATTTCCATTTTGGCTACTTTTTCCCTAAGTTTGATTGAGGGAGAGTTGGGAGAGATCCAAATTCGTTAAACACACACTCATTCACCATTTTCTCACACACTATCATCTCCAATCTATTTTCCACCCAATTTTCACTCAATCTCTCTTCAAATTCCATGGATCTTCAAACTTTCCATCTACCCATCACACATTTATGGAGGATTGAGGCTTGAGGAGTGGGAATTACATTTTGAAGGAAAGATTCAACCCAAATCCAATTAGGGAAGAAATTTATCTTTATTTTGTATTTTCTTTATTTTGATTTCGACAATGGATATTTGTAAGCATTGCAATGATGTTTTCATGATATTTGTTGTTGGCTAGATCTCTTGTGAGGCTAGGCACATGATGGGTTAGGGATTTATGAATTTGTTAGATTTTTAATGATTTTATTGATGTGATTTTGAAATTTCTTTCATGATCTATTATTTACTTGATTCAAATTATGATGTGTGTGTTTAAATTCTCTTGTCATGATATTAGGTTGACCATTACAATGTTATGATTAGTGTTTTGAGTGAATCACATTATGATTTAAATTAAGCATGTTAGTGTAAGGGAGTTAAGCCATAACCTTATTGTGCTTAGAATATTCATGTTAGAACACTTAATTGATTTATTATATTTGGTTGATTAATTGAGTGAGAAGACTATTCTTATGATCATAGTACCTTCTAAGGGAATCGAGAGTGAGATACAATCTTATGTGCTTGAAACTTGTAATGAGTTGAGAATTTAATCACTTTGGCCAAAGGGATTAGGGGAATATATATGATTGCTTATATTCCATTATCATTGATGTTTACCATTTAAATCTAACATATCTATATTGTGTCCTTAATCTAGAATGTGGTTAGCCTTGCTCCTCTTTAGATTGTTACTTCATCCATCTTACCTTCATCTATCACCCATCTCATATGTATCTTTCCATTCTATCTTTAATTGCTTTCTTAGTTAATTTGTAGTTAATTCAACCCCAACCTTTATTGATTAGTCCTTCTAGAGTAAAACATCTTTCTAATACGTATACATATATTTTTTCCCTTGGGTTCGATCTTATAAATTTTACACTTGGTCACTATGGTCTACTACGCAATAGAGTACGCTTGCTCTAATCAATTTAAACCAAAATTGAAATCAAGTTCATGGCGCCGTTGCCGGGGAGAAAGGCTTCGGTGTAACGTGTTTGAATTTGTTAGCTCTACTTAGGATATTTTTCTTATTTTTGCATCTATATTTGTTTTGAAAAATATTGTTCTAAACTTTTTCTTCTTGATAGGTACATTAACCTTGACAGAAGAGATGAAGGAGCAACCAAAAATAGTAAGTGAAAAAGAATTGTAGTAGATCTTGAGAAGATCAAGAGCATAAAAATGGATCATGGCTACAACAATGGAAGTTATGAGGGATGGAAAAGTTCTTACAATGGAATTACATTCCAACCTCATCAAGAATGCACTTATTCTCTACCAAGTTCCAACAACAACGTACCTACGGTTACTCCTTTATCCGAAAATAGTGCCTTAATTGAGTTGTATAGAAGATATGCTTATGGAAGTGATGCAAGAAAAAGTTTTCAACCAAGTCTTCCAAGTTATAGGTCTCAATATCTTCAAAGTATGCCAACTTCCTATCCTACGGTGCAACAAGAGTGGATGATGTCTAGTCCTCAAGTGGAGGATATTTCTTACATGCAAGAGAGTAGTTTCCAAAATAATGATCAAGGAAACTATCTCCTAGACCAAAGATGGGATCCATTGAGTGAAGAAGCAAAGCCATCCATAAAAGATCAAGTTGGACAACTTATGGAAATGTTGATAGAGATGAGAGAAGAAAGAAGAGAAAAGAGAGAAGAAAGAAAGAAAGAATATGAGGAAAATGAAAGGAGATTTGAGGCCCTAGAACATCATGATATCAAATGGCAAGTGATTGGAACACTCTTCAGGAAATTGAAGATCTTGTAGATGATGATAATGATAAGAAAAGTAAGATTGACGAAAGGTTAAAGGTAGAAGAGTGTTCCGGGGATGAAGACTCAATCGATGAAGAGCATATTGAGGCTAAGGAAGACAAGGTAGAAGAAAGTTTAGAGGAAGAAAGCTTAAGCGAAGATGAAGAATCAAAAGAGGTGTATGGATTTGATGAAGAGGAATAAAGTCTAGAAGCACTTGTTGAGGAGGTTGACAGTGAAATGAGAATTTCTAAACCTTTTAACTCTTCAAGTTGCATTGAAATTCATAATATTGTTTATATTGACTTTGTCTTACCTATTGATTCTTCTCAATGTCTTAGGTATAAAAGAAAACCTGAAGAGATGTTGGGAGTCTATTTGATAAAGAAGAATAAGTGGTGGTCACGAAATGAGAGGTTAATGGAATGTAATCTCAAAAGAGTCGAATATCTAAAGCCAATCTCGAAGGATGCTATGGAGGTCCTTACTTGCCACAAATGGCTAATAGAGGAAGAAGCACAAAGATTAAGATTTGATGGCAAGAACGAAAGTATCCTTAGCCATTCCGATGAGTTCTCCATATTTCATCTGACTTGAAGATGTTGAACTTAGCGCTTGATGGGAGGCAACCCATCATTATCTTTAATTGCTTTCTTAGTTAATTTGTAGTTAATTCAACCTCAACCTTTATTGATTAGTCCTTTTACAGTAAAACATCTTTCGAATACGGATACATACATTTTCTACCCTGGGTTCGATCTTATAAATTTTGTACCTGGTCACTACGGTCTACTACGCGATAGAGTACGCTTGCTCTAATCAATTTAAACCAAAATTAAAACCAAGTTCAATAATACCCTTATTTATGGAACCAATTGATGTTGTAATTTCGAGTTTTTATAGTAAGGTAAATCATTCATTCATATGACTGTTGATTTGTGTGTAATGCTTGATATTATATTGATTTAATGGGCAAAGGCCGTTGTTGATGTGATATTGATTTGGGTTAGTAATATAATGCTTAAAAATGAAGTTTAGCAGGGTACTTATACGCATGTTAAAACTCTGTATGTAAGATTTGCAACTTTTATTGTGATGAAGGTAATTCTAGTAGCAATCCAGAAAAGTGGTGAAATATTTCAATGTGTCAAGATCTTATCTGATTCTATTGTAGATTTATCACAGTTAGGAAAAAGCAAGTGATATGTTTGATGAAATGGCCCAGTGAAAAGTTGAAAAACAATATACCATAATTGACTACTACTGTGCTAGGTTCCATATTACTAATTATACTGAAATGTAGTCAATTTGTTAGCTGGTGTAAAAGATGTAATGAGAGTGATAAAGTGCTGATATTTTTTTATGAAATAGCAACTATCAGTAACTTTTAAATCTGTATAATCCATAGACAATAATATGTCAGCCTCATACATAGGAACTTTTAAGGCTTTTAATATGATACTTGAAATTGAACGAGTTATAATTCTCATATAATAGCTTTATGGCTGTGGAAAGGTGTATCCTTTGAAATGAGTGTTGTTAGTGAAATGTGAGTTTAAATTTGTGAGATTGATTTTGCAATTCTACAGCTTATTCATTTCATAATTCTGATTACTTCCGAGTGACATGTTTGCATGTGCATTCAGGAATAATGGTTGCATACATGGCAAAGGTCCCACACGCAGACCATTTTCGTTGTAGAGTTGGTAAGAGGGGCAGACCTGAATGTTTTAAGCGAAATAAAAGGAAAGTTGAGCCTTGATAGCCTACAAATTTTTTAGAGCACTGATGGACATTTTCTCAATACACAATTAATCCCCACGTATGAAGGATGTGATTGTAGCTTAGATAAGTGACCAAGTTATATATCGAACCCAAAGGATAGTTGGTTATCAATTTACTATTAACTAAATCAATTAAAACTATTGTTTGGCAATTTAATTAGAGGGATATTATTATTAAACTAATAAATAAAATAACTAAAGAACAAATAAAATAGAGACAATAGAGAATAATCGAGAGTTGAACAAGTGAGAAGATAGGTAGCTCTTCGGGCCATCAACTTTTACTAATTAATCTCCCTTCCGTGTATCAATATCCAACTCTACCTTGTGAAATATGGACACATCATTAAGCCGTGTAAATCTACTCTATGGACACAAGCAGATAAGCGTGTAACACGTGTGAATTACCTTGGAGCAAGAACATAATTTCACCCCCTTATAGGTACCACTACACCAAAAAAGCACTAAGACAACAGAAAATATACAACATAGATCAGAAATATGTGTTATCGTATACCTTATATGTGTAGTCTTAAATATATATGTTATCTTAAATTTTTTTTCACGCACAAGGACAACACATATTATCTGGTGTTGTCTTATTGTGTTGTCGTATATACCACTTTTCAAATGAATTCATTGTAAGACAACATATATGATACCATATATTGACGTAGAATTTTTCACGCACAACGACAACATATATTCATCTATGTTGTCTTAAATTATCTTAATATTTTATTTTAAAAATACATATATGATTTTTTAAATATATTTTAAATATAAAAATTAGGATCTGAATTCTAGTCAAATCCTTCTTCCCAACAAAAAGGGTCATCTGCCAACGACCATTTTATCTCCTTTCGGATCTGAATTCTCATATTTTTCTTCACTTCTTGGTCTCGTCGGCTCCCTTCCGGCGCCGCCTAGGGTTTCGGCCGTTTACTTACGCCGCCGCCTAGGGTTTTCCAGATCTTACTTCGCTTTGGGCAGCAGCCCTTCCCGCCGCCGCCTGATTTTGCTACCGGTCGCGGATCTTGTCCTATTGGCGGCCATCCGCGACAATCAGCCGCCGGACCGCCATCGTTCAATTTAAGGGTTGTCACTTCGTCGTCGATCCTCAAGCTGTTCGCGATGGAGGATCCCTACTTCTCTGACCCTGTTGTCGGCCGTGCAGATTTGGGCGGCGTCGCCGCCGCTCATTCGACGCGGTTTCTCGAACGGGTGCAGCCGACCCCATCTATGATTATTGGCGTGTCTATGATGTTGCTGCACAGCATGTTGTTAGTGGGGCAATGGAAGGAATCAACGGTATGTGGTCGTCTATATTCAATTATTCTCTTCTCCTTAAGTTTATTGTATACTTGTAGAACCTCTTGTGACAATTGGAAAGCAAAAGTTTTTTCGAAAGAGAATTACCATATAACAAATAAAATTAATTCTGCATGACAGGACTGTATTATATTCCTTTAGAATGTTTACTTATCACTACTACAAATCTGTGGAAAGATATCATTGAATAGATATCGGTTTTGAGTAAAATGTGATGTCTTTTTATGAAGAACCGATGTCTTTTTAATAACCGATGTCTATCAGCAAAAAAATACGCTGATAGACATCGTTTTTAATTCAAAATGCGCTGATAGACATCGGTTTTAACTAACCGATGTCTATCAAGTGATGCCTATTCTCAACTTAAAAAAAAACACGCTGATAAACATCGGTGGACTAAACCGATGTCTTTTATATGATGTATATTCTTTGATAGACATCGGTTTCACTAACCGATGTCTATTATGTGATGTAATTCAAAATTTTAATTTTAAAATTTGTTGCAAGATAGAGGTTCGAACCTGACCATATACTTCACCATTTAAGTTTTCAAGCCATTTTTACCAAATCATATCTTACTAAAATTTTGAAAAAAGAAATACATATCTAATTAAATTTAAACCTTAGAATTCTTTTTTTCCCTCTAACCCATTTAACCCTAACGCGCCTACAGAAACACACTTCTCATTCTTCTCCTTTTTCGCCGATGTTGTATACAAGCCCTAGAATTCTCGTTTCTCTTCGAAACTCCTCTTACCGCTAATATTCATTCTTCTCATCCTTCTCATTGTCTTCGTCGCTGCCCTTACCGACTCTGCCGCTCCAGCAAAGGTTCTGCTCTTCCTCACCGTCAAGAAGTTTTCGCCACTACTCCAACAAAGGTTATGCTTGTTGCCTTTTATTGTACTAGTTATTCTTTTTGTTTTTAATTAATTACATTTTAGTTGTTTAATGTTGCTGAGGGATAATCAATTGTATTTATTTATGAAATGGTATACATATATTAATAGCTTAACTGATGAAGAATTATATGTGTGTGTATATATATATGGAGAGGACGAATATGTGTCTAGAACTAGGTCAATGCCGCTGCTTTCATGAATACAGGGGTGAGCCTTTCTTCCTCCCTCCACCTTTTTTTTGTGGTTTTCCTGGTGGTAAATGGTTTTGCTGGTCAAATTTTATTCAAGAAGACTCATAATGTTCAAGAATTCTCCGAAGCCCCCATTTAACCAAATAGTCGCAGGAGTTAGGTAAGCATAGGTTTAGGATCAAAAGGCAAGTATTTAAACACGTTCTTATTAAACTTGTCCCTATCAAACTTTTCATATCATTTAAAATTTTGTTGTAAAAGATAAATGGATTTACAATTTTTATTGTAAAAGTTCTGTAAAAAACAACACTGCAAGAGTTATGAGAAATTGTGAAAGGAGAGATATGTTGCTAATTGCAAGCTAACATAGACTTTGCATCCTTAACAGGACATTCTCATTCTGAGTCGTGAGGGTCGTTGTTCCTCAGGCTTCCGCAGTTCTGCCAATTGAATAGTCTGACAATAATCCCTAGAGCTAGACACGAGAGCCCATATTTCAATAGTGCGTAGGACTGGGACGGGAATGGGGTTGAAATCTAGAAACACCCGTTTAATCTCTATTTTGCAGGCTAGGTGAGCAACTTTCTTCAGTGCACTTGTGCACTTCCTGTGAGTAGCTTCTTCTGTGCACTTCTCACCTAAAAGCTTTCACGTTCTTATTAATCTATTCAATAGATATTCTATTTCAATAATCTATTCAATAGATATTCTATTTCAATTTTTTCTTTTATTTATTTATTTATTCATTTTTGCACACTCTAATAAAAAATGCTTGCCTGCTTTGCTTTTTTAGGGAAGGAAAGAGAAAGGGTTCTAATTATTATAAAAATATTATATTTGTTAACCGAATGTGAGGGCTTTCAACTTTAACACTTTGACCCCGTTTTTATTTCCGTCCCTGTGGAAAATTTGTTCTTTTTCTTTTTATTATTATTATTATAAAAAGAAATCCTTATTTATTTATTTATATTTCTCCAATCAACTTATCATGGAATTGTTTACTTTATCACTTCAAGTGATTGTACTATACTGATGATTAGAATCGTACGTCATTTTGAAACCTTATTCCTAATTTTAAAATGTGGCATAAGTCATTTGGTACTCTTAACTTAAGTTAGTTGTGAGTAAAAATTTCAATGAGTAGTGCGTAAAATTTCAATGAGTAGTTGTGCTTTACACATCCCATTTTACTCCTTTTTAGTACAGTCTATGTTTTCTCTCTTTACATATCGTATGTGTTGTGTGAGATTGAATTATTTTCATTGAAATACAGCCAAACGATATCAAAGACATAACTTGTGTCGAATGAGATGAGTCGTTGAGCTATCTCGTTTGCAAGAGGTATCAAAGCTTGGACTCAAAATTAGAAGTTGAGATTGAGGTGAGTGTGTCTATCTATAACAAGAATTGGGAGTTGGTATCACGACCCCATTTTTTTATTTTTTTCAATGCGAACTGGTCACTGTTCCTCATCCAAAATTAGTATCCCCTATTTATAATAGAAATTGGGGGTGATAAACCCACGCCCCAAACTCTATCTATTTAATAGTAAGTTGTTATTTATAGTAACTTACTATTTATAGTAGGTAAGATTTATTATTATTAAATGTATTGATATTAAAAAAGTAGAAGTATTAAAGACTCCATATAGAAACCATGCAATAAGCTAGATGCGTCACATATAAGTATGATTATTATAAATTATAGATAATTTAAAATATCATGATTAGAATGCAACAGTGATATTTTTTTATTACCTAGTTGTGTTTTTAGTAGAAATGATGTCGCTTTTGTAACTATTATATGTGTAGGATGTGAGATTTTTTGTATCATCGTTTATAGTAATTTTTTATATGGTATCATTTTCTTACATATCGCTTTTTTATATTTCTTTTATAGTAAGGCTTATGGAATGACCTTAGACATTGCTAACTACATGTGATATAAGATATTTTTTGGTAATATTGATACTTCTTATATGCTTGGTTAAGTAGGGTTACTATATATCAACAAAATGGATAAAACATGGATGCATAAAGATCGATTATCAGTTGAATACAGTAAAGGGGTTGAATATTTCTTGCAGTTTGCAAATGATAATGTCGATTCTAATGTCATATCATGCCCTTGTTCAAAGTGTGAAAATCTTAGGAGAGGTGAGATAGAGCACGTCAAGGCACATTTGATAACTAATGGTATAGATATGACATACAAAACATGGATATGGCATGGTGAACGAAGTTCTAATGTGTTTCCAAGAAATGATAGTGAAGACGTTGATCAGGGTGAACATGTGTACTATCCTGATGAACCCCTTGATGACATGGTGCATGATGCCTATGATGAAAATATGAATCCAGATAAACTCAAGGAACTACTTGAGGATGCAGAAAAGCCTTTATACCCTGGATGCACAAAGTTCACCAAGCTGTCGACAATTGTGAAACTATACAACTTGAAGGCAAGATATAGTTGGAGTGATAGTAGTATGAACGAATTGCTTAAATTGTTTGGAGAGATGCTCCCTGTTAGTAATGAATTGCCTCTAAATTTGTACGAAGCAAAGAAGAGCTTGGCAGCATTGGGGATGAATTACGAGAAAATTCATGCGTGCCCCAACGATTGCATCCTATATCGAAAAGAGTATGCAGATCATTCTAGCTGTCCTACTTGTGGGGATTCAAGGTGGAAGATGGCTAAGAATGGAGAGGGTAAAAAAAAGTGCCAGAGAAAGTGTTGTGGTACTTCCCACCTATTCCAAGATTTCAAAGAATGTTCAGCAACAAGAATGTGTCGAGACAACTTATCTGGCATGCTGAAGAGAGAGTTAGCGATGGTTCCCTTCGTCATCCTGCAGACTCACCAAATTAGAAAGTCATTGATCGTAAATGGCCAGAATTTGGCAAAGGAAAAAGAAATCTTAGATTGGCTCTGTCAACAGATGGGATCAATCCTCATGGGAACATGTCATCAAAATACAGTTGTTGGCCATTTATACTAATCACATACAATTTGCATCCAGAGTTGTTTATGAAGAGAAAATTTATGATGCTAACTCTTTTGATTTCTAGCCCTAAGCAACCTGGTAATGACATTGATGTTTATTTGGCCCCTTTGATCGAGGATCTACAACGCTTATGGGTAGGCCTTAATGTATATGATGCAAATCGAGATGAATCATTTCTTCTTAGAGCTGTCCTATTATGGACAATCAATGACTTTCCAGCATATGGGAACTTGTCAGGTAGCTACACAAAGGGGTATCAAGCATGTCCGGTCAGCGGTGAGTCTACGTATAGCGTTAGGCTGGAGCATAGTAAAAAAATTGTATATATGGATTATAGGATTTTTCTAAAAGCAAAACATCCTCTTCGAAGGCAAAAGAAAGCATTTAATGGTAAAAATCAGTATAACCTAGCCCCAAAATCATTGATTGGTAAAGAGATTTTCAAAAGAGTTTCCAAAATCAATTGTAGATGGGGAAAAAAGAAACGTGGTGATAAGAAGAAATGTGGTGGTGTTAAGAAGAAAAGTGGTGGTGTTAAAAAGAAAGAGAATGTATGCAAATCATGTTGGAAGAAGCCATCAATTTTCTTTCAACTTGAGTATTGGGAACATCTACATGTAAGACATGTCCTTGATGTTATGCACATTGAGAAGAATGTGTGTGATAGTTTGATAGGTACATTACTCAATATTCCTGGAAAAACAAAGGATGGGGTGGCAGCAAGAAAAGACCTTGTAGAGATGAATATCAGGCACGAGTTGGCACCTGTTGTTGTGGGAAGTAGAACCTATTTGCCTCCTGCTGCATACACATTGGGTAGGGAAGAAAAGAAAAAGGTGTGTGCATCTTTGGAAGGAATGAAGTTGCCTATAGGTTACTCTTCCAACTTTAAGAAGTTGGTTTCGACTGAGGATTCAAAGTTTGTTGGCCTTAAGTCACACGATTGTCACAATTTAATGCAACAGTTACTTCCAGTGGCAATTCGTGGCGTGTTGCCTGATAATGTTAGACATGCCATCACTCGATTGTGCTTTTTTTCAATGAGCTTTGCAGTAAAGTGATAGATGTTTCGAAGTTGGATGCTATGGAAGAAGAAATTGCGATTACTTTATGTTTACTTGAGAAGTATTTTCCCCCATCATTCTTTGATATCATGATACATTTATGTGTTCACCTTGTGCGCGAAGTCAGGTATTGTGGACCCGTATGGTATAGATGGATGTATCCATTTGAGAGATACATGAAAGTCTTGAAGGGCTATGTGAGAAACCACAATCGCCCAGAAGGGTGTATAGCTGAGTGTTATATTGCAGAAGAGGCGGTTGAATTTTGCTCAGACTATTTATCAAATGTGAGTACAGTCGAAATTCCAATTAAGCCTCAAAAGATAGAGCCTACCAAGGCATTATCAACTGGTGAAGTTGTCCGTGTGAGCAAGGAGGATTTGGAGCAAGCACATCTCCATGTATTGACAAATGATGCAGAGCCAGACCCTTACATTTGGTATTTAATCTTATAATAACTTTATATGTGCTACTTTCATTTAATTTTAAGACTCTAATATGAAGGGCTTATTATCAGTGAACATATGGAGCAGTTGAAATCTACATCCTACTCTAGATCAAGAACTAAAAAATGGTTACAAGATCAACACAATAAATCATTCATAAGCTGGTTGCGAGATCGTGTAAGTACCACCTATATTGCATTAATCTAGATCCTAAATGGCTTAAGCTTCAATTAAAAGACTATTTTAATATAAATTTTTTTATATAGGTTGAAAGTGATGAATATTCACAGTCTAGTCATCATCATTCAACAAGGGTGCAAATGCTTGCTCAAGGACCAAGCCCATACGTGTTAAAGTATCATACTTATCGCATTAATGGGGTGACTTTTTCTACAAAAGAGCGTGACAATTCGATAGCTACTCAAAATTCGGGCGTAATTTTTTATGGGATTATTGAAAAAATATGGGTGGTTGACTATCAAACCTTTCAAATACCAATGTTCAAATGTACTTGGGTAGACTATAATACTGGTATCAAGGTTGATGAGCTTGGTTTTACATTGGTAAACCTAGACAATATTGGCTGCAAAGATGATTCGTTTATCTTGGGTAGTCTTGCTAAACAAGTGTTCTATGTGAAAGATCCTAAGGATCCAAAATAGTGTGTTATGCTTGTGCCTCCGTCAAGAGAGTATGTTGAATGCAAAGAAGGTGATGATTTCGATGAAGGACAAATACACAGTCCAGGTTTTTCCAATGGAATACCACCAACAAATCCCATAATTGCAGATGAAGATGAACCATCTTGCATGCGTGAAGATTGTGAGGGAATTTGGATTGATAATCCAAAAGCTTAAATGTTTAGACTTGTACACAGATGCAACGTATGTTATAACGTTTACATTGACCATTTTTTTTCAGTGTGTTAATTATGTTTATTTTATTTTGATCATTCATTTTTATTTTTCATTGATGTTTGTCATTATGATTATGTTTTTTTAATATTTGGTGTTTCACTTTCTAACTTTAGGTATGGCTGGTCGTAAGAGTAAAATACCACGGCTAGACTCTGACAATGAAGAAGCAAAAAACATTGATGAGCAAGAAGAGGTAATTGGAGAGGACACCCTACCATCAAGCTCAATAAGCAGACAAACAACAAAAGGAAACAAAAGAGGTCCAACACACATGCACATCTTAGCTGTGGAGAGAACTAGTGGCATAAAGAAAAATGTTGAATTCAATCGTAATGGATTACCAGTTGGAAATAATGCGAAAGCAATGCAAAGTTACATTGGCGTTCTAGCGAGAGAGAAGGTCAAGATTACATATGATAATTGGAAGATAGTACCACTGGATTTGAAAGAAAAAATATGGGCTTCGATCAATGTACGTTAAAGGTTATGTTATAGTTACTTGTATCTACTATATATCTCATGATGTTTTAATTATTATGGATTGTAGTTGAATTTCAATGTTGACCCTTGCTGGAAAATGGGGTGTTTGAAATCTGCTGGTACCAAGTGGAGACAATTCAAAACAATGCTGACTACATGACATATTTATGGAGCTAGTGCAAGTGAGAGGATAAAACCACCAAATGATTATCCTCATATTACCCCATCTGATTGGAGCGAGTTTGTGATTACTCGCTTATCTGAGAATTTTAAGGTACGTATACTCAATATAACAATGTTTATATATTTTTCATTATTCATTGTTTAAGTTAGCTAATCTTTAGTATTTGATTGATTCTTCAGAGTGTGAGCAATGACCATAAAACAATTCAGAAACAAAACAAATATCCCCATAGATTGGCACGCAAAAGTTATGCAAACTATGCACAAGAAAATGTATAGTGCCAATCTCTAACCACTCTACCAATGTCTTCGTATTGTTAGTATTTAATTACGATGAATTACTTTCAACTAAGCATAATTGATTTATTTCATGTAGCCCTCAAAGTTGAGTGGGAATATGGAGATAGATAGAGCTACCGTCTGGATTGAGAGTCAGAAAAATAAAAAAGGAGAAGTTGAAGGAGAAGACCTCAATAAAAAAGTGAATAAAATTGTAAGTAACCCTTCTAAAACTCGTGTATGACATCATTATGCCAATTAATATTGTAAATGAGATTACTAGTCCAAGAAAAATAGATGGAAAGACTGAACATATATCAAATGTGTGTTGATATATTGTTCTGATCTTTTGTATTATAGAATGAGTGCATAGAAGTTATGAAGAGTGGAACCCAACAATTTCATGGAATAAAGGATGGTATTCTTGCTAAAGCTTTTGAAAAAAGCGAACATGGCGGTCGAGTGAGGGGTGTTGGGGGTGACATTACCCCAACAACATGGTTTAATCTCCCTAAAGGCAAAAATGGTGACAAAGTAACAAATAGTCATATCATGGCACGCATAGAGAGACTAGAAGCTTCTATTTACAAAACTCACGAACGGAGTGACATTGATGATAAAGGTAGTTACTCAGTCAAGAGACCTACACCCACGGATACTGTTAAGAATATAAAGAATGATGAATTTGAAAAAGAAGTGAAGAAGGCAAATCTCGCCCATCATGCGAAGAGGACCATTGACGTTGTTGATGACGTACAAGAGATTGCGGATAATGAGTGGTTGGCTGTTCATGATGAGAATGAATTAAAGGTATAACTCAATCTAATAGGTGCAGTCATTAATTTTAACATATTTGATTTTAATATGTTATCTAAGTTAACATGAGATCTTATTATAGGGAGGAAAAATTGTGGCATTGAGCTTGGAGTCATGCACAGATATTGCTGCTTATGGAACAATTATAAAAGTTGATGGAGCAAGGGCTAATTGTATGCGAGTTGTAATTGACGAAGCCGTTGATTCAAATGCAATTTTACCATTACCAACAAGTGAACGTCATAGTATTGGTGATGCAGTTGGATATGATGTCTCATGGCCAATTCACTTGATAAATTTACAAGTTCAGGTATTCTCTTATATCTAACAATATTAAAAATATATAAAACACATTTGACTAATCTTTCATTGTACATTTATTTTTATTTAACTTAGAAGCATGAAAAAAAGCAGAAGAAAGAGACGCGTATCCTTGATTTTGAATCAGTACCACCCACTCTGTATGCGTTGCATTGTTATGCCGTTAAGCCTACATCACGCATCATACAAATTAATTTGAATCCAGATATTTTTGGCCATGATCAAATGTTGTTTGTTAACTTTGATGATGTTGAGCCATTTTGTCACTTGGAACCAATTTCTGGCACATGTATCATGGTTTACATATGGTAAGTAATCTAGTTTTTCACTATTTTTATCTTAAATTTTCTAAAATGTTTTTGTTTATTTTTATTTTCATCTGTCGATTAATGTGGTAGGTGCACTTATCAAAAGTTGAAGCTTCGGAACAAACTTGAACAAATCATATTTGTTAATCCAAGTAATGTCAGCCACAATCACTCGACCATAACAGAGAAAAAAATGATGGATCAACACATTCAAGAGAGGGCACGTGCTCTGGTAGATAGATTGGTTGACACAACAACGTCAAATCAATTATGCATAGTGCCATGCAATGTGTAGTAAGTACATATTTAATTCATAGTGTTATAATCGTTAATAGCTATCAATTTTGCAATAACTTGTCGTGTGTTTATGTATAGTAATCACTGGATTCTCACAATTATCTTTCCACACAAGGAAGAGGTGTGCTTATTAGATCCCTATTATAAAGGCAATCATGATGATAATTGGAAACAAGTTGTTGACTTGTATGTTATCGTTGCAACCCTCATGTTTCTCTAGTATAACTTTACATCAGAATTATTCAAATGAATTCTACTGATTATTTTTATCATGCCTGAAGGGCTCTACGTTTGTTTAACGCTCGAAAAGGTATAAAGAAAAGAAGAAAACAAATTATGTGGAAAGTAATTAAGGTACAACAAGATATTATTGATCACTTTAGTCCAATTTTACTTTAATTTAATTTGCTAATGTTCGTTTCTAATATAGGCTCCAAAGCAACCAGATGAATTCCAATGTGGTTTTTATGTATTGCGATACATGAAACAAATACTTGAGTCTGATCAAACATTAGATATCGACTCGATTCAATCATTGGTAAGTCAAATTAATTTAATGATAAATTTACTATAAATGAATAATAAATGTTTGTTGGTGTTCGTATATTACAGTTCATGCAAGATACTTACACTTCTGATGAAATTGATGAAGTGCGAGCTGAATGGGCTAATTGTGTTCTGCCATACACTTCTAAGTAAAAGGTAATAAATGAGCATTCGTGTGTGTTCTTTGGTGTAGAACATTTTATATAAATGGTTATTAAGGTTATCACATGTGGATGATTTATTGAATGAAACTAGATAGATCAGAGAAGTCTTTTTAAAAATTACTTAACTTTCTCTGTTTATTTCCATAACATTTATGCAATCACTAAAAAATCAACATGTTCTTTCCATATTAGTGAGTTGGGTACTGCGACATAATTTTGTTTATCCTCTAATGTAGTCATGTTTTACCTTATCATTGGTTTATCCTTTTATGTTAGTCATGGTGTGGAATGTTAGATTTGAATTATTGTTTTGTGCTTAGTGTTTGTCGAGCCTGTGATTCCTTGCTGTTATGTTTCCATGTTATATAGTTATCCTTCTTGTTATCTCTAGTAGCTTGTTATCTTGGTTCTTCATGGTTTTTTTGAATTTATGCTTACAAGATGTATTTGTACGGCAGGAGGTCGAGTCTCCAACAAATCCATGCATTACAATTTGTTCCAAGTATTTGTTCAAGTGGGGTTTTGATGATATTGCTGAGAGGAGATCCATGGTAATTTTAGGGTGGTTTTGTGTAGTAATTTTGGATGACTTTTTAGATGACTTGAACATGTTTTAGACATGTAAAACGTATTTGTAATGGGAATTGAGATGTGATTATTTGGATATGATTTAATGTATTTGGGATTAGATGATTTGAGCATGTAATGTTTTTTTTTAGATTTGAAATTCTTGTAATTGTTGTTAATCATATCACCTGATATCTTTAATTGAATAGTTGTTAAATGATGTCTTTTCTATAAAAGACATCGGTGGAGTACCGATGTCGAATGGTTTGAGCCGATGTCTTTTCTAGAAAAGACATCGGTGGAAAACTGATGTCTAACGATTTAGAGCCGATGTCTTTTCCAGAAAAGACATCGGTGGAATACTGATGTAAAATGGTTCGAGCCGATGTCTTTTTTAGAAAAGACATCGGTGGAAAACTGATGTCTGACGATCTCGAGCCGATGTCTTTTCTACATACGACATCGCTGGAATACCGATGTCAAATGGTTCTAGCCGATGTCTTTTCTAGAAAAGATAACGGTGGAAAACCGATGTCTAACGATCTCGAACCGATGTCTTTTCTAGAAAAGACATCGGTGGAAAACCGATGTCTATCAGCGTGAATTTTAACATCATGGGATACAACATCACCTATTTGGTGAAATAGACATCGGTGCAGCACCGATGTCTATCAGCGTTTTCTACTAGTGTATTGCCTCCTGTAAAATTTGTAAAGAGTATATAGTAACATCTATGCATGGTGGATACCACAAACTTTGTAATGCTTGTGAAAGTGGTGTTGGATAATTGTTGTGTTATCCCCAGTCCATGCTCTCTCCCTTATTGCAGCAGGAGAAGGTGAAACTTTGCTTTCTTTGATGTGGTACCCATAGTCCATTATATAATGACATCCATCTATTTGACTAATTTATGTAGCTGTAAATGGGCGTATACTTTTTTTGTCTTTGCACAAAATAGCAATGATCTCTTGCTATGTATTCCTTACTGTTTATTTAAAATGAAGTTACTATTTTTGTTCAGTATGCTTTGATTTTGAAACACTTCCACTAGACCCAACACATGATCAGTCATAAATTACCTCAAAGCTGGATTTGAATTACTCTTTTTCTTAGTGGTTGTAGTGATTATCGTATCCTCTGTTATTTGTGATGACTTTAAATATAGCCATCCTCAACTATGAGCATCATTTCGTAGATGTAATTATTAAGTGGAAGAATTGATGAGAAATCACTTATCAAAAAGTATGAAAATGAAATTCGCTGTTTAAAGGAAGAATTGGAACAATTGAAAAGGGGCATAGTTCCAGTTCCACAGATGAAAGACAGTGCGGATGGCGACATTCTACTCTTAAAACAGAAGGTGATTTTTTCTGAAATCAAGGTTTATATCTGCAATTGTATCATTTTTATTCTCTTGATTACGGATTACTGTTTTATTGTTGCATTACTCAATCAGAAGAGTAGTTTAATTTGTTGCGTTTTGTATTATATTCTTTCTTTATTCATGTATCCTTGCAATCTCTACGTGATCACTAGTGATATGATATGTTTTGTCTTGCAGGAGGAACTTTATTTAGTTATGCTTGCGCATTAGTATAAAATATAATAATTAAGCCATATCTCCTCTATCCTTTCATGACCAACTCATCTCCTCTGTTGCGAAAATTACAGCTTCTAACCCCATACTCAATCATATATAACATTACCCGCTGTGCTTGCAAGGGTCTTCCATTCTTCATTGAAATGATGTAGCCTTGTATTTTCTGCTAGGCCTTTCTCATGTGAATAATACTAGCTAGCATTGGATCATGTTCCGATCCATGATTTTTCACTCAAGAATCATGGCTTCAAGATATACTCCTTCAACCTGCTGAAGTGATTTCTTGTTTGTTCATGTGATTTAGATATTATGGTTGTGTTTGGTTTCTTTATCAAGATGAGAATTACCTTCTTACAATCATATGTTTCACACGATTTTGATCTCAACTTTGAATTATTGATTATTTGTTTACTATTCCATTTCATATAAAAATTCTCAAGTTTGGTCTTCAATTATTTCATCTGTGAGGCAAGAAGCCATATGTGGATCTCAACTTATATAAAAGTGGTTATTATTTATTAATTTGTTATATCACTTTGTGGGTGGGTCTGATCCTAAAGCTAGAAGATGGTCAAGTGCGACTGCAGTCAAGGTTGGAACAAGAGAAAGAAGCTAAAGCTGCTTTAATGAGCAGAATACAGAGACTTACAAAACTAATTCTTGTATCTACAAAAGCTTCTCAATCACCAAAATTTTCTAACCGTCCAGGACAGAGGAGAAGACAATCATTTGGAGAAGAAGAGGTACTATGTAATTTTCAGTTTGCAATCCCCAGGGTCCCAATAATTTCCCTTTTCCTTTTTTTAGTCTTTCTTTCTCTGCTGAGGTATTCTATACTGCTTATATGCTTTTTCTATTTGATGTGACAGCTTGCTTATCTTCCACATAGAAGGCGTGACCTGGTATTGGATGATGAAAATATGGACATGTATGTTTCTCTTGATGGCAATATTGATGTCATGTCTTATGGGATGTATTTGAATTTTGCCAGCATTTAGATTTGAGAGGGATATTTGATATTTAGCATGTTTTGGATTATTTAGAATGTTTTAATACATTTTGAATTTTATTATTTTGTTTATAAATTAATTATAAAATATTTTGTAAAATAATTAATTGGTTCGACAATACGTATAAAATGTAGACGCTATGAATAATTTAATAATACTACATTAATAAAAAATACATATATATGTTGTCTTAATCAAATAAGACAACATATATAACCTATTGTCTTAAAATAAATTAAAAAGAAGTACAACAACAACACATAAAGATGCACAACGACAACACATAAATATATGTTGTCGTTGTACGTCTTTTTTTTTATAAAAAAGGCGCACAATGACAACACATAATATGTGTTGTCGTTGTGCGTCTTTTCAAATGCCCTACGACAACAGGGGCTTCGACAACAGAGATTTTTACTAAAAAGAAGCTAACGGACAACACATTATATGTGTTGTCTTAATATATTTTTGGTATAGTGTACTATCAGTATCAATTATTTCTCGTGCAATAAGTACTCTAACCTGATATGATCTTCCTTTATAGGTACTATGAAATTATCCTCTTCATCATACTTACTAACCCGAATTCAATTCAATTAATAAGTATTTATATAAGATAGTTCTAATGAAGTTTCGGAGTCCCCTTACTTAGAATCATAACATGAAATCATGCTCAGTAGTGAACGCACTCAATCAATAACCAAGATATATATTCAGAATCTATATAACAGTTAATGATGCACAAAACAACTCTGAGTATGAATTAAAAATACATAGTCTTATATAAAATAAATCCACAAGTAGTGTTGTATAGAGTATACACACGAAAGTTCAATTAACTAGTAAAACTTTCATAAACCATAGAACTATCAAAGCGGTTCTAGCCCATGACGCTTCGAAGAACGTTCATGGTGTTTGGATACCCATAGTTTTGAAAATTACAAGAAAGATTAAGTTGCAAAATAAACCCTAAATGTGGGCACCGTCGCTTCTCGATCCGTCTTGAATCTTCACTTGGTTCTCACTTGATTCGCTGCAAGAATCTCTCTACAGCTCTGGAGGATGTAATTAGGGTTTGGATGTGGTGTAGGATGGATGTGGAATCTAACTATCTTTCTAATGTGATATGCATCCCTTTTTATACTTGTAAACTCTTCTTATGGACCTTTACTGGGCTTTTTTATGAAAAATACGCACAGACATGCACTGGAGGTTTTGAAATTACCAAAAATAGACTCGCGTGTTCCCGCTCGACCAGGATAGTTTTGGTCGAAAGGGCCCGACCTTGGTCAAGCGGTTGTCGAGCAGACTCCCTATTCTCTGAAACTCTATACATGGTCTCGCTCGACCATTCCTACCATCACTCGACCAAATGGTCTTGGTCGAGCGGCTCCTCCTGAGATTGAGCGGCACCTCGAAAATCGTATTTTCCAATTCTGAGCACTTCTGACATGTTTTCCTGTATAAATATGCTCAAATAGCCTCAGTAGCATCTGATTCATAACTTTTCCATAAACATCCCGATTTGCCTTGAGAATAGACCAAATCGTACTCAATTTTCACATAAATCAGATATCAAAATACGTGAATTATCACTCTCATCAAGAACCTCTGTAGGTCACCTCCTTAGGATGTCGAAAATGCAGTTCCAAGCACAGATCTATCTTCATCTTTTATTTGCATATGATTGCTCTGATTCAGTGGAAAGTAGGGGTATGCATCGGTCGGTTAACCGAAAACCGAACTTTCAAAATCGAAAATCGAAAACCGAACCGAACTTTTTTACAAAATCAAAACCGAACCGAACTTTTACAAAACTGGTATTAACCAACCCGAATTATTTCGGTCGGTTATTTCGGTTAACCAAACCGAAATTTATAAATTTTTTTTAAAAAATAAATAATTTTTTATATCATTTTATTATATTTTCACTACTTAAAAAAATATTTTTAATATAACATACACTATAATATATATAATTTTATATTATATATCTCTTTATATAATACTATATATATACCTACATGGTCATAATAAATATATAATTCACTTTTTTTCGTAGTATAAATTAATACAATTAAAAATATATATATTGAATAGATGAAATTATTTTAACTTTTAATTAAATTTTGATATTGAAAATTAAATCTAGTTAATTAAGTAATTTTGTTTAGGATGAAAAAAATATTATTGAATATATATAAAATAAAATAATAAAGTGAATATATTAATATATATATATATATATATAATAATAAATTAAAAGTTCGGTTTGTTTTTCAGTTAACCGAAATTTTAAATTTCAAAACTAAAAATCGAATCGAAATTTTAAAATTTAGATTTGCAAAATCAAAAACCGAACCGAATTTTAAAAAACCAAACCAAATTAATATTTCGGTTTGGTTTGGTCGGTTTGTTCGATTTTAACCAAACTTTGCATACCCCTAGTGGAAAGGTTGAAGTTTCACTTTAGTTCACTAGAGTTGGAGTTTGGATCTTTGAAGTTCTCTCTAGTTATCGGTCTTTGCTTCGGGTCATATCCGAGACTGGATATCAAGGGAGGATTGCATGGTAGAATTTTCAGAGGGGCAAAAGTCTTTTCATTGGAAGCATTGCAGAAAGCCTTTTCCGATTGCGAGGATGAGGAGGGTTCAGTGAAGCTTACGCTGTTGATGGTGGTTGGTGGAATCTTGCTCGCCACAAGCGACTACTTACGCAAATATTCGTGCGACTTGCAGGTGAATACTTATTGAAGGTGCGTGATGAGTATTTTCTTTGCACGCAAAATTAATTCCCAAGTATTAAGGATATCAATTGCAACTTAGACAAGTGACCAAGTTAAATATCGAATCCAAAGGACAACGTATTATCAATTTAATTATTTACTAAATTAATTAAGATAAGGCAATAAAGTTTGAGTATTAATTAAACTACTAAGCAAAATTATTAAATAATAATTAAAATAAAATAGCACTGAAAGAATACGAAAGTGTCTCAAGAATGGAGAATATGTAGCTCTAGGGTAATCTAGTTTTATTACTTAACTTCGCTCTCACGTGTGCTGGCCGACTCTGCCTTGTGGACTATGTACGCATTACTAAACCATGTAAATATACTCTATAGACACAAGTAAATATATGTGTAATACGTGTGAATAACCTCAGAGCAAGAGATGCAATTTCACCCCCTTTCTAGGTACTATAAATATCAAGTATTTCCCCTAGCGTTTGGTACTCTAATCCGATATGAACTCCCTTTATATGTACTATAAAATTACCATCTTTATCCTGCTTACTAACCCGAATTTAATTCATTTAATAAACATTCATATATGACAGTTCTAATGAAGTTTCAGATTCCTCTCACTTAGAATTATAACATAAAACCCTGTTCAGCGGTGAACGCACTCAATCAACAACCAAATATATATTCAAACTCCAAATAACAGTTGAAGATGTACAAAACGATCGTGAATATGAGATAAAATATGCAATCATATATAAAATAAATCCACAAGTAGCATTGTCAGAGGACACACAAGAGAGTTTAATTAATTCATAAGACCTCAAAACACTAGACTACCAAAACGGTTCTAGCCCATGATGTTGCGAAGAACAAATATGAGGGTTGGATAGATCTAACCCATAGTCTGAAAAATTAAAAAATAGAAGAAAAGAATTAAGAAAACCTTTGGTGTATCAATCTCCTTCCTTCTTTCTTCCGTCTTTTCAAATCCTCTTGGTTCTCCTTCTTGGTTCCAAATACGAATCTTCATAGTGATGGATGGATGGAGGAAGGGATAGATGTGGATGATGTTGTAGGGTGTAAGGAGTGATCCCCCTTGTGGGGTGGTGTAGGATGATTGTCTCACATGAATGATGATGTGAAATATATAAAGCCAAAAGTATCCAAAATCAAATGCAAAAAATTATTGCCATCCATCAAATATATTTATTGATTTTCATATCCAATTGACCAAAATTAGACCAAAATATCCTCAACCAAAAAAAAGAAAAAAATGGTATTAAATAACCACCCACCCCTACCCACCCATACTCCTTCTTCTTCATCGACTTCTCTATTAAGTTTGACTATGTCAACTTTATTTTCTCTGTTAATTTTGGCGGTGGTGGTGGTGATTCACTGGGTGGGGATGGGAAGCGACAGGTCGCTAGGTGGAGGTAACGGCGGAGGGGGCAGCGGTGGTGGTGGTTCGTTGGGTTCGGGAGAGGGTTGAGAGGGGAAGAGGAAGGGGGTCATTGAGTTGGGGATGGTGGCAGTTCGCTAGGTTTGAGAGATGGTTGAGAGAGAAAGAGGGAGAAGAAGGGGGGTCACTGAATTGGGGATGACGGCGGCGGTGGCGGTTCTCCCTGGGTAGGAGCAGCATGGTGGTGGTTCGCTCAGTTGGGAGGTTGCTGGGTGGGGGACAACGACGGTGGTAGTTTGCTCGGTAGGGGAGGGGCGGCAGCAGTTATGGTGGGTTGTTGGATGGGGGAGGGGCGGCGGCGATGGTGGTGGGTCGCTGGGTGGCGGAAGAGCGACGGTGGTGGTGGTACGCTATGTTGGGACGATGGTGGTTCACTGGTTGGCAGAGGGGCGACGATGGTGGTGGCTCGATTGGGGTGAGAAGGGGTGGGAGGTGATTTATTTTTTCGAAAATAGGGGTGGAGGAGTTGGGGGTATTTATGTCTAAAATTGGACAATTGGGTATACTTGTTATAAATTAAAGTTCAAGGTTGACAATGATTTTGAGAGGGAAAAAATGGGTTATTTCGGCTAGTCTCCCAAATATATATATATATATATATATATATATATATATATATATATATATATATATGTGTGTGTGTGTGTG
Organism: Pogostemon cablin; assembly: GCA_023678885.1. Taxonomy (NCBI): domain Eukaryota; kingdom Viridiplantae; phylum Streptophyta; class Magnoliopsida; order Lamiales; family Lamiaceae; genus Pogostemon; species Pogostemon cablin. Next base: position 30,195,682 of record CM042963.1, read on the forward strand.
TGTGTGTGTGTGTGGGGGGGGGGGGGGGGGGAGGGAATGAAATAAGGAAAGAAAATATATGCGTGAATAATGAGGATTATATGATAAGAAGATTAATTGTATTCCAAGAAAATAAGAAAATTGGGCTAATTTTCGAAAAATTTTAGAAATTCTCGTCTGGCAAATGCACGACCTCACGATTTTGAGCATAACTTTCTCGTCCGAACTCGATTTGAGTAATTCTTGCACCAAAACGATCATCTCTTCTGTGGCTTTTCAACCATGCATCACACCATCAATTTTGAGTTCCAAACAAATACAGAAAAATCATGAAAGTTGAGCATGCATTTTTCAGCATTCCTCAAACTTTGCACTTTTGATCTCTTTTTCACCTAAAAGACAATAAAACACATCAAATGCACATTTTTCTCAAATATAATGAATATAAGATACTTGTGCTAATTTATTATAACAGTTCTCATCAATAAGGTGTTAAATTGGATATTAAAACACACTTATTTCTACTCTCATCAGTGTGTGCGACCATGCACGCAACTCTGCGCAAATTGCGAATTATATACCTCCCTGTTTTGAATTTTACCAAAATATTCATGATATGTTTGTTAATCAATACTCCCTCCGTCCGCCTTTAAGGGTGTCATTTGCTTTTTGCACGTGAAATAAGGAGTATTATTATTTAATGTGTAGTGAGTAGTTGCATTAGTGGAGGTGTGGGTCCCTTTTTTAGTTGTATTAGTGTGTGTGGGTCCCATATGTATAAAAAAAGAAATGAGACCATTGGGGACAGACGCCCAAAATGAAAAAATGATATCCTTGAAAGCGAACGGAAGGAGTATTTTAAGCAAATCAAGTGATGTATAAACTCTTATTAATCTAATAAAACACCAAAATAATATCAATCAACAAATTTTAGAAGTCACATTTTAATTTTGACAAAACCCTAGGAAAAACAAATTGTAAAGTTTAATAATCTAGATTAATGTTGTGGGTTGTGCTGTGTCGTTGTAGATTACTTTTATGGAAACAAAAGGAGAAAAGAGAATCATATAATTGTGTTGATTTCTCCCATCAAAAAATGAGTGAAAAGAGTGTTGCATTCTAATTTTGAGTTAAAGTGTACTCTCTCTGTCCCTTTCAAAGAGTGTATTTTTTATATTTTAGACGTCCCACCCAAAGAGTCCCTTTTCTTTTTTTACACACATGGGACCCACACACACCCACTAATACAATTAAAATATGGGACTCATACTCTCACTAATACAACTCCCAACTACATGTTAAATAATAATACTCCTTAATTTATGTGTCAAAAAGTAAAAGACCCTCTTAGTGAGGGACGGAGGGAGTATATACTTATGTCTTAAAAAATTTACTAAGAGTTACATTCTTCCAAATATTTTATGGTGATTGACAATTTTCAATAGTGTATTTAAAGTGGCATTTTTGTAAATTTAAAAAAAAATACTTGGAGTCTGGAGACAGGGGATCTGAGCAGTAACCATTTAAAATTAACGGAGCGATTTTTTAATAGCCACTATTGACTAAGTATAATTTTAAATAGGCACATCTGTTAAGAATAATTTTTACTAGTCATTATTTAGTGGACTCCCCAAATTACCCCATAACTGTCAAATAAAGGACGAAAATAAAGGGGAATCATCATGTCAGTTTTGACTGCAGTAAATGGGGTGGGTGAACCACATTTAAAGTTTTACTTAGTGGGTTGGTGGACCACATTTAAAGTTTTAAAATTTTTCAAATTAAAATTTTTGATGTGGTTGGTGGGGTATATCATTAACGTCATTTTCATTCCAAATTTCTTTCTTCTCTCTCATCTTTCGTCCAACATCCTCTCTCTTCCTCTCTCCCTTTCGTCCCAAAGCACACAGAGCAGTACCACCCATTTGCCGTCCCCATCACTTTCAGTCTCTCTTTTCCATCTGTCGGAATAGGCGTTTCTCGACGAGGTGGATTCTGGTGAATTTTTGAAATGGCAAATTTTCCAGTATGTATAAAAGCAGTTTTATTTGCATTTCTAAATTGTGAGTTATATATTTATAATATTTCCTACATTGAGTTTGTTGTACTCGTTTTTGAGGATACGACGTACATTTTGTGTGGTTTTGTTCATTTGTGTATAATGTGAATTCATTGTGTATAATGTTTCGTACATGTTGTAGTTTGGAAATGTAATGTATTGAATGTGACTTAATTGTGTATACATCATGTTTAGAATGAAGGACCGCAGTGGGGGTGTTTTGCTTTTGAATTTTTGGAAATATTGGCTGGCCGAATAGGGCTTTGTGGTAGACCGAATAGAACAAATATGTAGGCCAAATAGAACAAGTGTAGGCCGAATAGAACAAAGTGTAGGAGTTTTTTTTGAATTTTTTGGAAATATTGATTGGCCGAATAGAGTTTTTTGTAGACCTAATAGAACAACTTTGTAGGCCGAATAGAGCAAGTGTAGGCCAAATAGAACAAAGTGTAGGAGTGTATTATTTTGGAATATTTGGAAATATTGGTTGGCCGAATAGAGCTTTTTTGTAGATCGAATAAAACAAATATGTTGACCGAATAGAACAAGTGTAGGCCGAATAGAATAAATTGTAGTTTGAATAATATGATAGCACTTACCTTGGACGAAAAGAGCATATTTGGTAGGCCGAATAGAGCAATAGTGTAGGCCGAATAGATCAAGTTTAGGCCGAATAGAGCAAAGTGAAGTGGGAATAATGTGATAGCACTGACCTTGGCCGAATAGAGCAATTTATGTAGGCCGAATAGAATAGTGTATAGGCCGAATAGAAGGAAAAGTAGGCCGAATAGAACAAATGATTAAGTGTGCCAATATTTGTTCAGTTGCTACAATGAACTTATTGTTATTTGTTATTGTTATACGACTCAGCTGATGTAGAGTTCATAAACTCGTACCGTTTCATAGGACAGTGGACCCTTGACCATTTCTCATATCCCCATGACCCAACTAATTCCATTAACTTATCCGATGACCGGTGGCCCCTCAACGAGTTCATGCAGCTGAAAATAACAAATATGGAAAGGGGAACATTAGTAAAAAATCTATTGAATGGATGATATTCGTAAATGTAAAATTACGACGAAGTGGATGTTGGAAGACTAACCTATCAAAATCTCTCGATAGGTATGCATCCATCGCACTCTAAAATCTATACAAAACGTTCTTTCCATAACCTGTCAACCTATTCTTTAAATGATAACCACACAAACCATGATGTGCTTCAGGATATATAGTAGAAATAGCATGTGCGATACTGCGATGACCGTCTGCCACTATCAAAAGATCTCGTGGACATCCGTATGCCTCTCGGACCCTTTCTAAAACCATGTCCACGATATGTTGCTCTCGACGTCGCTAACCCCTAAGGTGAGTGGAAATATCTGACGGTTTGGATCATCCATAACTGCGATGAACACAATGCATTTGTGCTTTTCCTTCATATGAGTGCCATCTATGACAATGACTGGATGACCAAACTCTAGAAATCCCCGCCTAGATGCTCCAAGTGCGAAAAATGAAAATTTTAAACGGTCCTCTTCATCAACGGAGATACAGGTATGCGTATCGAGATTTACCAACTCCAATTGATACATGTACGTAGGGAGCATATTAAATGAGCTGTCGTGATTCCCGTACGTGTGTCCAACAGCCAGGTGTTTGGCCTTTAACACCACGTTGTAGCTAATATCGAACCCGAAATCCTTCAAAATCTCTTCTCTCATCGCCTGGGGTCGGAGCCCAGTAATCTTATCAAATTGCCTAGCAGCAAAATATTGCCCGATTACGCTGAATGACACCTTTGTAGGATTGAGTCTGTCTGGATCATTTAAACAACCGTCATGTTGAACGAATTTAACCACCCCCCACAACCCATAGCTCATTCTTGCGTGCATCACAAATCGACTACCTGTTTTACCCTTTAGATTACATTCCACATTATATCTGGTCGAACTAGAACTTTCAACAATGGTCTCCACTCCGTTCCGCAAGTTATACATCCCTACAGCTATCTGCAACTTCTTTTTTGTATCAAATATACTTTTCTCGTGAAGAACGCCAGACGCATCAAACTCAGGGACAGTCATCTGATCTTCTCTGTCAGCTTCAACCGGAATGCCTATGACCGTATCAGCTGCATTAGTTTAAAGTAGAAATTTACTTTAGTTCTATTATAAATAAACATAATATTCATACCTGGAATCAATCAAGGACGGGTGGTGGGCCGTATACTTTAAAAATCTTGTGGCTGCAATTCAGGACGGGACAAATCGCGACTAATCGGTTCAAGAAAGCTAGGGCCTCCTCTCTGACGTATGTAATCACAGACTTCTTCATACATTTGGATTCTTCTCTCTTCAGCATCATCATCACTTTTGCTAGAAGACTGATTACAATACTGCTGTATATCATCTTCGTTTTTTTCATATTCTTCTTCGACAGTCCTATTCTCTGGCTCAATGTCATCATTATAAGCATGTACATCATCCTCATCCTCACCAGCGTTGTCATCAGCTTCATCATCTACAGATTCTCTAAAACCAAACCGCTGCATCTCTGAGGCCGGACTGTACTCAACATTCAAATCAAAATCAGGCCTACCACTAGACTGTGCCCTCGCGCATGGATCATTACTCGGACCAGTACTAAACCCAAAACCCAACCCTAAATCCAAACTATGCCCTGAACCTTTTGCAGAATATTAAAGCAATGCATTGCCAGCGATAGGAAGGAGTGTCATGTACACCATTCCTACATCAACACAGTTGAAAACTTCTGCCACACATGCATCATTCTTTATCTTATATTTAGACATACGGCCATTGTACTCGACCTGAGAATAAACTTCATAACCCCAATAATCCAAATCAGCTTGTACTATGTTCTGAATTTCTAATAGCAAATTAGTATAATACAGATTGTCCTCCCGCAAGTATAACCACCGAACATGTCCACCTTTATATAGTAACCCATCCCAATATCCACCCCAACTCATCCCAACTGTTTTATAGCTCATTTGCACATTTTTTCAAGAAAATATTAAAACATTAGAAAATTAATTGCAATTACTCTATTCGGTCAACGAATTATTGTATTCGGCCTATGAGGTTGTTCTATTCGGCCTAACAATATTATTCTATTCAGCCTACAGGTTTTTTTAAAAATAAAAATTTAATGTGAAAAATTTTAGATCTTTTATTCGGCCAATATGACTGTTTTATTCGGCCTACAGTACTTGTTCTATTCGGCCTACTTATACTTTTTTCAAAAAATGATAAAATTTCTTTTGGATACATTTCTCTTATTCGGCCGACGTCTATTCTATTCAGTCATGAAAGTTTGTCTATTCGGTCTACAAATGTTGTTCTATTCGGCCTACTTATTTTTTTAAAAATAAGAGATAATTTTTTGCCTATTCGGCCAACGTATCTGATATTCGGCCTACATAGTTGTTCTATTCGGCTTACTTGTTTCTTATTTAAAAATATGAAAAAATTTAATGTGGAAACATTTTATACTCCCACTTACTGTATTCGGGAATCTATTATTTCTATTATAAAACGTTGAATAAATAATATACACTCATGAAACATGTAAAAATGATCAAATTAATGCATTCATAGTTTTTAAAACAAGTTTAAAAATATATCTTACTGCTTCCCAAATTCTCATACCTCTAAAGAACTAGAAAAAATAGTTGCTCCCCAAATGCGAAGAAACCTCGAACAAAAACTTGAAAAAATAAAATGAATATATGTGTATAATGCAGCACGGTGGTTGGACCGCCATTATATATATATATATATATATATATATATATATATATATATATATATATATATATATATATATATATATATATATATACCTCATTTTTTGTAGGCATATGAGGGAGCACATGCATACATAGTACTAGGTATTGTATTTTGACACTTTTTACAGAAATAGAGAGGAATCAGATTCCTGTATTGTACTTTTGGTACTTTTGATCAAAAAAATGAGGAATCTAATTCCTCAAACACGTGAACAGTGGGTCCCTATCAAGAGTATTTTGGCCAATTCTATTAAAAATAGTTAGAATAAATTATATATAATCCATGTGACCACTTAAAATTACTTTTAAATAATAATGACTATTTTGTGTCATTTTCACTAAAATTAAACATAAACAATTGATAAAGAAGGGCATTCCTATGAGGGAATCGTGCAATAAAATTAAACATAAACAATTGATAAAGAAGGGCATTCCTATGAGGGAATCGTGCAATAGGAAGACGAAACGTATACCACAAAGAAAAGAAGAGGCCTCGAGGAGATGTCAACACGTGTCCCCCAACCCCACCCACATGATTTTAGTGAGATTGATTGATGGGATGAGACAAAGATTGGCACATAGGGTTCCACCAACAAAACTCACTCCATAATAATAATGAATAATGTGGAATTATGACTTTATGAATGGATCGAAATTTTATTTTTATGTATACTGCTTTGTTGGCAAAGCAGGTTGGTGCATTTCAGGAAGAGTTAGTCTCTTGTGAGACGGGTTATTGGTGAGACGGATGTGAGACGGGTCAACCCGTCACTAAAGTATGCTTATTTGTGGTTAAAGTGTGCTTATTTGTAATTAAAGTATGTCGATAATAAATCAAATTATAACACACTAACATCATACTTTAATACATAATCCAACATACTTTAAAAAACATACATTAACAACCATTAAACATACTTTATTTAAATAATCGACATATTTTAACACGTCTCACAAACAGTCTCAGGAAAGTAGCGTCTCACAAGAGACTTTGTCTTTCAGGAAATCACTTTCACTTTCACTTTTTAGATGAATTCAGATTTTTTAAACGACTCATTTTTTTTCATCGGTTAGTGGTCAGTCCCGTTACTGGTTAGTATACACCAAGCACCTTTATTTCCCCTTCTCCAAGCTTCCTTATATTACCTTTCCTAATTCGTTCTCAATAGGAATCGAACCTGAGTCTCTCACTTAATTGATTTATATTCTATTACTATATCTTAAGCCTTAATATTTATTTTTAATTTTGTATTTACATGTTAGTCTCAGTGCATAAGCAGTGTAAAAGTATTTTGTTCTAAAGAGTATATACTTAAATTAATAACGATATACTTTTTTATTGAAAAGATAGGTTGAAATATGAATAGCATAAATATTTGATTAAAAAAAGAAAATAAAGAATATACGTTCTTATACTAAAGAGTATATAATTTAATACTAAAGGGTATACATTCAGAAAATGCATTTGGGGCACGTAAGTTTTAGCCTTAAAAAAAAGTGGAATCGTGGATTCCAGGCGCCCCTACACTCCCAATTTGACATCTTGTGGAGGAAAAAATCATGGTAATTCAATTAAGCAACTACACAAGGAACGCTCCCGGCCCGACAGTTTATGGAGGGATAAATTATGATAATTCAATCGAACAACAGGGTTAGACTGCACCCATTACACAAGAAGCCTCCTAGGTGTGATTCGATTCTTGGTTATGATACAAAATATCACCTTATTGACCGGTTAAGCTTTTTATGCGAACTACTGGTTACTCGATATGCGTGTATGAGTCTGTGAGCTTGATTCAATTTTTAAATAAAGATTACTCCTAAAAATTATGTGCGTGAATTCCCGACTTATAATTTCGTGCACCATGGTGTACTTATTTTGATGATAATAAAATTTCTTAAAAGAAAATTCAATGAATCAATATACAAATAGGGGTCGGTTGCATGCCATGATTAAGGTGGGATTAATATAATATACCTCATAATACTACGCTTGTCTCGATGTATTAATAATACTTGGTCAAAGGTATTAAAATCTTTCTATATTAATAATACTATTCTTCTGGTATTGTGTATCTCACCTCAATAAGTAGGATGCACAATACCACCATTTAATACCTAGGTATTAAATGTAATTTTACCATTATACCCTTATCCAATAATAATAAAAATTATTATTATATTAATAATAATAATTAATAATTAAAAATAATAATAATTAATAATATTATTAATAATACATAATAATAATTGTAATAATAATAATTATAAATAATAATAATAATTAATAATATTAATAATAATAATTAATAATATATATTGATAATAAATAATGTAATAATTAATTAATAATAATAGATAATAAATATTATTAATATAATAATAATTAATAATTGATAATTAAAAGTATTAATAATAATAATTAATAATATTAATAATTAATTAATAATTAATAATAATTATTATACAAAAACAAAAACAATAAGGGTAAATATGTCATTTTACTTATTATCCCATTTGTTAATACTCAATAACAAACATAAAAAAACTAATACCCAGTTATCAACAATCTCATTTTTCCATCATGCCAAATAACAATACAATTAATCACAAGTCAAACAAATCTCATTATACACAATACCTTTATATCCCATACCCACAAGCAAACGACCTCATAAAGGATAAATCCAAACCACAAAGCTAAAATAATAATGGATCGATTGTACAAAAGTAAGATTTGTATAACTGGTGCATGAACAATTATATACTCCCTCCGTTCTTTGGTAAGAGTCCCATTTGATTTTGGACACGTGAATTAAGAAGTATTATTATTTAATGTGTAGTGGGTAGTTGTATTATTGGGTGTGTGGGTCCCATGTTTTAATTGTATTAGTGAGTGTGGGTGGATCCCATATATCCAAAAAAGGAAATGGGATCTTTTGAGTGGGACAACCAAAATAGTAAAATTGGACTCTTATCTAGAGACGGAAGGAGTCTATACGGTGCAATCAATTCTCCCTATTCCTGTTTAACATTAACCCCCTTATTATATCTAGGGTTTACTGCTTTTTTTTATTTAAAAGGTTTAAATGTATTATTCCCTCTATCCCGAGAAAATGTCTCCATTTATTTTTTGTGCGTAAATTAAAAAGTATTATTATTTTATGAGTAGTGAGTAGTTCTATTAGTAGTGAGTGGTGAACCATACATGGGGCATTTTTACTAAAAGAGAAAAATAGAGACATTTGAATGGGACGCCCAATATAGTAAAATGGGAACCTTTCAGTGGGACGGAGGGAGTACTTCAAACCTTTGTTGGTAAAGACTTGTATGAGACCGTCTCACGTAAGTCTTTAACGGAGACGGATAAAAAGTGATAATATCATTATCACTTTCGCCATAGAATATTATTACTTTTGTTATAAAATATTAGCATTTTTTATTTATACTACAAATTGTTCATCAAATAATTCACTGCACTGTTATCACTTTCCATCGATTGAGTATTACTTTTCATTAATAATGTTATCACTTTTTATCCGTCTCACGTAAGAACACACACGAGTCGATCTCACACAATACTTGCCTTAAATTGTTTATGATCCATTACTTATATTTAGGGTTTATTACATTATTTTTAAAATAATTTTTATCATTAATTACAAGTAATGTTATCGTGCAATACAAATAATTTTTTTTTACTATGTCGCATAACAAAGTTCATAGTACGTAATTTTAAAAAAGAATATTTTTTTTTACTTACTTTCATTTTGAATAAAATATTTTTTGACTTACTCTCAGTCTCATTGAAATGTCTCCATTTTACTATATTGAGTGTCCTCTTCAAAGATCCTCATTTTCTTTTTTTTAGTAAAAAGACCCTGCATAAGACTCAACAGTCACCACTGATCATTACTAATATAACTTTTCATTACATATAAAATAGTAATATTTCATATTTTATGTACAAAAAGTAAATGACAAATGTGAGACGGAGGGAGTATAAGGCATATGGAGTTATAATAGAGTAGGATGTTAAAAAGACGATGATGGTGTAATACTATATTATTCGGTAATAATTTAAAAGTAAGAGAAAGAAACATGTAAAAAAAGAATAAAAAAAAAGACAGGAAAGAAATGTACTCCCTCTGTCCCGAGTATTTTCACTCATTTATACGGGCACGGAGATTAAGACGTGCTATTTTTTTAATATATAATGTAAGAAAAAGTTGGGATAAATTAGTAATTTAAAAGGAAAAAGTAAGTAAAATTGTTCGGAATGATGAATAAAGTGTAAAAAAGTAATTAAAGTTGTTGGGATTGTAAAAAGTAGATAATAAAATATTATGTATTCTTACAAAAAATGGAATGAGTAAAAATACGTAGGACACCCCAAAATAAAAAATGAGTAAAAATACGTGGGACGGAGGGAGTACTATAAGTACTAATGTATGTTTGAATTAAAAATTTATCTTATATTAATGAGTAGGTGTTATATGTATGATATGATAAAAGAAAAATTTTTATCAAAATAAATACTCCATCCGTCCTGATAAAGAGATGCATTTGCTTTTTACACATAGATTATGGAGTATTATTATTTTATTTATGTAAAATGGATAAGTATATTAGAGAGATATGATGGGTAGTAGTTGACCATTTTTATTAAATGAGAAAAATGGTGCAATTTGGATGAGACGCCAAATATAGTAAAATGGTGCCATTTGGGCGGGACGAAGGAAGTACTGAAGAGGGTCTTTTACTTTTTGCACGTGAATTAAAGAATATTATTATTTAATATGTAGGGTAGTTGTATTAGTGAAATTGTGGGACCCATATTTTAATTGTATTAGTTGGTGTGCGTGGATCTCATGTGTGTAAAAAATAAAAGGGAACTCTTTGGGTGAGACCCAAAAAAAAACCCTCTTTGAAGGGGACGGAGGAAGTATATTTTTGAATTACAAACCAAAATCCGAATAAATAAGCTTTGAGTTAAATTTTCTAATACATGGTAGGATAACAATTTAGAGTTTTACTAGGGTGCAACTGGTGCACCGGTGCATCTCTAAATTATTAAATTTTATAAGAATGAATCCCCACCTTTAGATTTTAATTCATAATTAACTTTTTAAATTTTGTAATTGCTACTATACTTTAAATTAAACCATTAAACCTTAGGATGCACCGGTGCAATAAGTGTACCCAAAATTACCCAACAATTTATTATGCATACAGCAAACAATGTACTCCTTCCGGCCAATGTAAATGTATCTATTTTATCATTTTAGGCATCCAATTTAAAGGTATGCATATTCCATTTTTAGCAAAAAAGTACATCACATGGCCCACCACTTCTCTCTAATACAACTACATACTACACATATGATAATAATACTCCTTAATCTACGCATAAAAAGCAAACGATTACCTTTGCATTGGCCGGAGGGAGTATCATGCATAAAAATACTCCTTCCGTCCCGGACAAATAAATGTATTTGTTTTTTGCACGTAGATTAAGGAGTATTATTATTTTATGTAAAGTGGGTAGGTGTATTAGAGATATGTGATGTATAGTGGTGGACCCTTTTTACTAAAAGAGAAAAATGATACAATTTGAATGAGAGGCTCAATATAGTAAAATGGTGTTATTTGGACGGAAGAAGTAATTTAAAATCTATTCTATGAAATTCTGTCTTTTAAAAATAAAAATAAAAATAAAAATAAAAATAGTTGAGCTTGGTGATCGACACGTTTTGATGTACTTGACACCTTTTGGAATTCTTGTTTAGACAGACATGATAAGGCATTATCAGCCAACCAAATTTGAAACACTGAAAACTCTCCATGAAAATTCCTTCTAACTGTCGAATCTATTCATCATCATTGTTTTTTCTGTCACGTTTTATAGGATTAAATATAAATGCATAAATATATGTTCTCCATACATCATATTAATTTATAAATTAAGATCATTTGATTAAGATAGAATACAATTGTTTGCAATAAATATTTCAACATCTCATTAATTCCTCCGATGGCAACATATACTATTGAAGATTGCATACCTTTTACTCTTGAAAATTGACACTGATGAAACATGTTAATTTGATTCTCAATAATATGATATTATGTGTTAATAATTAAAATTTGTGAACAAGTTCATAAGTTTATTTGTAGTTCATACACTGACAAGTTACATTCCATTTTACGGTTGATTTTCAAATAATGGACTTGTAGGTGGATGAAGTCACCCTCAAGTACTGTTTGGTTAATTAAAATTTGTTAATAAAAATTTAAAAATACCATAAATAAGGAATTAACATGAAAACTACTTTAATTATTTATTTAATAGTTTCATATATAATATTATAACTCACCTCCTCTTTTTAAGTTATAATACATTGGGCTTCTTGATTTTAAATAACGGACTTGAAAGAAAATTAAGCCCGTTAAGTGTAATTAGTGTATAGACAGACACTCTTATTTTGTAGTAATTTTTTATGGCTCATGAAGTATTATTAACTTAAATCAAATACTCCCTAAAAGTTATTGAGTTAGTCTCTTGTGAGACGGGTTATTGGTGAGACGGATGTGAGACGGGTCAACCCGTCACTAAAATATACTTATTTGTAGTTAAAGTGTGCTTATTTGTGGTTAAAGTATGTCGATAATAAATCAAATTATAACACACTAACATCATACTTTAATACATAATCCAACATACTTTAAAAAACATACATTAACAACTATTTAATATACTTTATTTAAATAATCGACATACTTTAACAAGTCTCACAAACCGTCTCATGAAGATAGCGTCTCACAAGAGATTTTGTCAAAGTTATTATGTACTCACTTTACCCCATCATAATGTTTACATATTATTAATTTTTACGTCTCACTAAAAAACTCTTAAAGCTTTTACAATATGATACATTTATCATCAATTCAAATTAAAATTGAGAAAAAAAATACAACTAAAATACACCCACTAAATATTAAATATTATATTCCCTCCGTCCCACTTAAATGATCTCTTTTTTCTATTTTAGGCGTCACACACAAAGGGTTTTCTTTCATTTTTAATACACATGGGTCTCATACACACTCTCTAATACAACTAAAATATGGGATCCACACTCTCACTATTACAATTATTCACTACACATTAAATAATAATACTTTTTAATTCACGTGCAAAAAGCAATATGCACCCTTTGAGTAGGACGGAGGGAGTATTTCTTCATATATGTGCTTAAAAAAAAAAGTGGAGTGGGACATGGGAATACTAGGCTACTAGGCACTAGCTACCTCATCTTACTTTAATTTAACAAATTTTCAAAATCCTTATAATTAATAGTATTAACCCAATATAAACGAACATACTCTAGTTTAAAATTTTAAACTCAAAACAAATTACTTTAGTTTGTGAGCAAAGATAATGGTCCATTTTAGTCAGCAATGCTCTAGCAAAGCCATTAATGTTTGTTGGAATCAACTCTGTCATCTGTACTCTTTCCTACTCCATCTTTCATAAAAAGCCAAAAAAACATTTGGGTCCAAATTTTTTATTTCATGATGTTGCTACATTTTATATTCCATAATAAATATTCATTCCGTCCAAAAAAATTTCATAATTTTATTTTATGTAGATTAAAAATTATTACATTTAAAAGTATTTTGGTAATATTTTTTTATAGTAAATAATTAATAAAACATGTTGCATGTATTAAATAGGGATGATATATTTGTAAATAAATTGTATGAATGAAGTGAGTTGTTTTGATAATGTTACCAACTTTAGAAATGTAAAAACTTTTATCGAACAGACAAAAATAAAAAATATAAAAACTTTTATGGGACGGATGGAACACATATATTTTTCAATTAAAATATTATACCCTAAAAGGATCATTAAACCCTAAAAAAGACCATTAAACCTTTGCATACATGACGGGTTAGGGAATGATTGTAAATGTGTTGAATGTCTTTTTACGTTTTAGTGTTATATTTCTTGATACACGCATTAGATGAATGATACATATATGGGAGAAAAAATTTTGTACTTTTCCCCCTTAGAATTGACATTTATCTATCTCGTATGTGTCATTTATCCAACAGTTCGCAAAAAAATATATAATACCAAAATGTATCAGGAAATCCGGATCGAATTGTAACACAAGACATACATTTAATAACTGAAATGGTAGATAAAATAATATTTGATGAGAATGAAAATTAGCGTGTTTTAGTGTCCAATTTAGAACATTTTTGTGAGAATTATTGTCATATATTATCACAAGTTTCTTATATTCCATTAATTTGAGAAAAAAGTGCATTTGACGTGTTTTATTGTGTTTTAGTAGAAAAACGATCAAAAGTTCATAGTTAGAATGAAGAGTGAAACTGTGAAGAAATGCTATAAAAATACACATTAACTTTACATAATTTTTTGTATTTGTGTGGAAGTCAAAACTTGTCATGTGATATATGGTTCGAAAGCCACTATAGAAAGGAGCGTTTTGGTGAAAGAATTACTCAAATCAAAGTTCGAATGTAGAAATTATGCTGGAAACAATAAGGTCACGGAAGTGACTCGACTAGCTCGGCAGTCAACGCGACCCGAGCTAAGTTAAATAAAATAATAAATTGAATTAAAAATATGAAATAAGTGATGTATTAAATTGCAAAAATAAAGATTGCGATAAAATTAAAATTATTAAATAGATCGTGAATTGAATTGACAAAAATAAAAAATCGTGATAAAATTAAAATATTAAATAAATCGTATATTGAATCGATAAAAAAAGAATGATGGTAAATTCGAAAACCCCAAATAAAATACTATTAATTTTTTAAGACTTAACTCTCATTACTATTATTTCTTAAGTTAGTCTCTTGTGTTCCCAGGTATATAAGGTATGTAAGGATATAGTAACATTTTGTTCTAAATGATATACTCTTTAATTAATAAGAGTATTATATTTTGTTCTAAAAGGTAGTATAAACTTTTATTATTATTTTTTCTTTTTTTAAAAAAAATTAAAGAGTACACGTTCTTAATACTAAAGGGATCTGGACGCACGGTGTCCCTGGGTCTCCTTATTTCTTTTTATTGAAAATATGAAAACCATACACAACCTTTACAATACATATAAATATAATATTCACAAATCACTAATACAACAACAATTATATATTAAATAATAATAGTATTTCTTAATTACTTAAAAAATAAATAATGACCTTTGGCTTACAGTAGAGGAAGTATATAGTATAAATCTATTTCCTAGAGTATATTTTATATTTTAAATACATATAAACGCAAAAGAATAGATGAGACACATATATAGGTACTAGCCAGTGTATATGCGAAGGTGTAGGGCCATGATGAGAATGGTAAATACTGCGAAGAAGAGAACAGTGTGGATGATCACAGCCTTCCCATTGGTCGTGAAGCTTCCAAATTCCACATGTCGGGTATTACCCGGAATCTGAAACAGCAGACCCGGTGACAGAACCACGAACAGGAGCAACCCGACTATAACCGGGCCCCAATCTAACATGGCCACTTTAATTAATTATCTCAAATGGATCATCCCTCTCACTTCATCCTGCTTTTATATATATTTCACATTGCTTCTCCTTCAAGAAATTGTTTCTTTCTGTTGGAGGAAATGGATCTTCATTGCTTTAGATCTTGGCATCCTAGATACTACTTATATTTGGTATTTATACGAAAATTAAGAAATATGATATTTTAATGTGTGGTGTATTGAAAGATATAATATTTTAATGTATAGTGAGTAGTTGTATTAGTGTTATGTGTGGGCCCATATAAGTATATTAATTGTTTTGTGTGTTTTCATATAACAAAAAAGAAAATGTAATACTCCCTCCGTCCCGCGTTAACGTTTACGTTTGTTTTTTACATGGAGATTAAGAGATATAATATTTTAATAGATAGTGGGTTGAGAAATATACTCCCTCCGTCCCGGCTTAAGAGGACCATTTACTTTTTTGCACGTAAATTAAAGAGTATTATTATTTAATGTGTAATGGGTAGTTGTATTAGTGGGAGTATGGGTCCATATTTTAATTGTATTAGAGGGGGTGTGTGGGTCCCATATGTCTAAAAAAAGAAATGAGACTCTTTGGGTGGGACGACCAAAATGGAAAAATGACCCTTTTAGCCTGGGACGGAGGGAGTAATTAATATTTAATATATAGTGGGTAGTTATATTAGTGTTGTGTTGTGGGCCCTATCTGAAATAAATAATTGTTTTGTGTGGGTCTCAATTGACTAAAAGAAAATATAAACCTTCTTGAGACAAATTAAAATGGAATACGTAAACTTTAACGCGGGACGAAAGAAGTAATATATATAACAATATTTGCGGGACGGATGGAGTATATAAGATGTAGTATTTGTTTTCAAGCTCTTTAGAACAAGAACTCCCTCCGTCCCGTTTCAATATTTACGTTTGCGTTTTTGCGCGTTGATTAAGAAGTATAGTATTTTAATAGATAGTGGGATGGAGGGAGTATATTACCATGGTCCCCACATGCAACACTAATACACCTACCCACTTGACATTAAATATTATATTTTTATATCCACTATCTATTAAAATACTATACTCTTTAATCAACGTGCAAAAAATAAACGTAAATATTGAAACGGGACGGAGGGAGTATTCATTATCTAGCCCGCATGGACCGGTCCGAATCCCCTGCTCCATTATGATATTCCACCTCCTATTTCATTTCTTATTTCCTATTAAAATACTATACCTTAATTAATGACTATTAAATCCTTGCACATGTGGCAAAAAAATTAGGCATTGATTACAACACATGGCAATAATCTAATATATGGAATATGAGATGAAACATAGAATAGAATATGTGATCCTATTTGTGCATGAACAGCTTAACTGGTTATTAAGGGTGACAACTTACACAATAACCAAGAATCGAATCTCACTTACAATAGGATGAGAACAACCTCTTTAAATGAAGGGTTCTTACTGTACAATATGTAGTAGTCTAACCCTATTGATTAGTTGAGTCACCCTAATTTATATTTCTACTATTTTATCGGGGCGGGGTGTAGGGCGCCTACAGTGGGCGTATCATGTTTGTTATCGAGTAGGGTGTGAACAATTACTTTTTCACATAATTACACAAAATACACTTTTTGATATATTGTACTGATATTTTTAAGGTTAAAGTATTTTTTTAAAGTAAAAGGAAAGTTTAAATATATTAAGCATT
This sequence comes from Pogostemon cablin, assembly GCA_023678885.1. Taxonomy (NCBI): domain Eukaryota; kingdom Viridiplantae; phylum Streptophyta; class Magnoliopsida; order Lamiales; family Lamiaceae; genus Pogostemon; species Pogostemon cablin. The sequence goes on from CM042963.1 coordinate 30,212,811, forward strand.
GAAAAGAAATAAAAATTTTGAAATTAAAATATAATACCCCATTATTTTACACTTTAATATCAATAAAAAAATACTCACGTATTTAAATTTATGCTTGGTTTTTCTTGGTTAAACTTTCAGATTTAGAAGCCGGGAGATATTGCTATTCGGATGACAATAAAAATATCTTTGTGGCTGCGAATAAATTCTCCTACTTGAGTAAAAATATTTTATATTAAATCACATTTAATTCTGAAGATATATTAAAATGCGAATGTGCAGGCCCATTTTTGGAGCATTGGGCCTGCCATTGGGCTTGCCATTGTCAAACAAATTCTATAGGCTGTGGGCTAATATTGTGGGCCCAATCATTGGAACCATTTTGGGGGCTTTTTTTGTTATAATCCCCACCTGTTTAACAATAAAACCCAATAATGAGTCGACTAAACCCGGTTGGCTCCTCGAACCAAATTCAAAGGCAATTCAACTTAGATTTGGTTCAAAAGGTTATAAATGTCGTGTGATATCTTGGTATTACATACTATTCCATTAAATGAATGATACGTAGAAAATATGACGGAATTTATACCTACGTTGGTATACTTTAACTATTAGTAAACATACTTTATTTATATACTTCTAATAACCATACTTTAATAATGGATCGATCCATCTCACAAATACCCGCTTACAAGAGGGTATCTCAAACCATTAACATGACATTCGCTTCACAATTCTCAAATAACACTTGATTAATTAAAAACATAATATAGATGCGACTAACTAATTTCATTCTCTTTAATCTTGTGTATCATGAGGAGAAAAAAATAATAAATTGCATATATATGTATAAAACTTTAATAAAACATTAAAAAAAAAAAGTTACATGAGGAATGATGTGCATGAAATGATTAATTTCGAGCTCTCTTCAACAATGCATACACCCCTAAAGCAGCAAGTAATGCAGACCCAGCTGCAACGGTGCTGTATGTCAAGGAGGAAGAAGACGACGACACTTCCGTTTCCGCTCTTACATATCTTATGCTTCCGGAGTTTGATTCTCTTCTACGATGAGGAGACGTTTTTACATACTCTAAATGCAGTCGTATTCCCTGCTAAATTTTATCATGTAAGCATTGCATTTTTAAACACTCTACATGTAGTAGTTCTATTCCTTGCTAAATTGATCTTTGTTAGAATATTTTATTTTTAAGAAACATTTTTTTCTTTCCTTTGTGTTTTAAATAGTCTCAAGTATATCAAACATACTCTTCACAATCAATTTTATTAATATTTAAGATTGTATAACAATGGATTACGTGAGTTATTTAGTGATAATAAACACTTCCAAAAGTGGAGTAGATTCCTAAATCAATGTAAATTTAAGAGAATTGAAATGTGGTGACATAAATTTCAAGATAATTAAAAATGATGGTTGTTTTGATGCCTTGTAAAAATCATATATAGTGGAAAGGATAAGGTAGAAGAAATAAGTTAGTAAAAAGACAAAAAAAACTTGCATGTTCATGATTATAAAAAGATTAAAAAGTAATAAAATATATACCTTCCAACCAACTAGCCTTGCATGGTATATAGCTGCTTGAAGATCACTATCTGATGCAAGGACAATCTTATCATGCTCTTCATCTTCATACTACATAATGCCAATCATTCGTAAGTACAAGAAATTTTAAACCAATATAACTTTCTTATCAACCACTTGTGACAACAATAAATAAATAACTTAATTAACTTGATTTTTTAAATACATTTTGTTCTTCTTGCTTTTACTTCTTACACCAACTCATACCGTTAAAAAGACATTAAATCATTTCTTCGGCATTTTCGTGAATTGACACATAATTGGGGAACAATTGCACCTAGTGTTGATACTTTCCTTTTTAGAATATAGTTTTTCCTCTTTTTTACGTGTCATCCATTCAATGGTATGGTACATGAGATGTTACACCAAAATGATATAGGAAATTCTTTGTCACGACAATTTCGCACTACGTACTTAGAAAAAAAAAATCATCCCCCCTAACCCTATCAAGAATCACAAGGGATCGAACATAGGTTGTGGTAAATCAAGTGAGTTTAAATGCTTAGGAGTAATGCACCAAAATACATAAATTACTGGAGAGTTGATACTGAAATGTACCAGAATTTGAGGTAGGTTGTTACGATCAATTTCTCCTCCTACTCTCTGAAGGATTGACGTCATGAGGTCAGTCATGTTTGGTAGGTCTGAAAATTAAACATAAGATTAATTTATGGAGTAGCAAAGTTTATGATTTATATTGATGTGAATGCAAGTGTTGGTTGACAGAGGACCACTGATAAAACGATGCATTCGGCCTTTCCTGTCTTGAAACTTGAACGAAAATGCGTTGGATGTAGTCGGCTGAAGAGATAGACCCGTTTCACCAGCTTCGGACTGCATCTTTAAGGAGATCTCACTGTGACATTATAGAGAATGTAAGACACTGCAGTGTTAAAACAGAGTCATCTTATAAAATTGTGACCACCTTCGACTGTCGTCCTCATCTTCCTGAGGCAATGCCATGGCGGAGTCCCAAAAGCTTTGGATCATAGAGCTTGTAGCTTCACTATTAGCTCCACCATTACCAACCTGCATCAGATTACGATGGAATGGAATGAACGAGATAGAAAACAAGGATTAAAAATAATTAAAGCAATGTAGTATTTGCAGTATCATGAAAGAGTTTTGATATGTATTTAATCATTGTATCAACAATTTTTAATCATATACTCCACATATATATGTTTCATGAGTTGAACATGACTTACGGTGGCTACAGCTGCATGAGTTATATGAAGCACATCGATGACGGTTACAATCATACCCTCTACATAATAGCCAAAGAGATGAGTTCAACATGTTATAATTCATCTAAATTATGGTGGTATATGTATCTACCTCTATCAACTACAGGAAGGTGAAGAAATTTCCCATCATGCATAATGTGAAGAGCATCAACTATAGGCGAATCCACATTTGCACATTCTGGATTCGGAGTCATCACCTAACAACCATTCCACAAGAGAAATCATACACTTTAAACTCAAAGTATTAATATATGCATGAAAAATGTACCTTCTCTACTAGAGTGGATTCTGGAGGGAGATTGTGAGCTATAACTCTCAACAACATGTCTCTTGAACTAAATATAAGAGAATATAGCACACAAATATATATGTCAAATAAATTTTGTTTAAGGATTTAATTGTTACAATATGCAAAGCACAAAGCCAGCTCACGTTAAAATTCCACGAGGTTTGTTGTCCACTACAACCACTGCAGAGCTTGTTTGTAGTTCATGCATCTTTCTTGCAGCTACTAAAACAGTGTCACTAGGATCAACTGTAACAATCCTAACAATATAAGATCAAATTATATATGGTCAATTTCTAGTTTAATAGTTAATAGTACAAGTGAAGATATTACCTACTTTGAATTCTCAGAAATTATTGTAGACAAGGAGGGTCGGAACATTCTCTCTCGTAGTGTCTCAATGAATGTGCTAGGACCTATATATCGCAACATACAAAGTCACTGTAATATAATTGAATATATCATTAATTTTGTACTCCAATATTCAACGAACCGGATACTGAAGTCCCCCATTGCTTCTCAACACCTTGGACAGCAGCTGCAATGGCCTTTCCCTTCTCAGCTGCCCTTTCCATACGAGCAATAGCATCGTACAAACACTTGGTTATGTCAAGTAGAGCAATGACCTCTCCATGCTCCACAACCGGTAGATGTCTAAACTTTCCTGTTGGCATATCATGTTAATGTTAATATTCACATTATAAATATTGGATATATATTTTCATTTTCATCACCTTGAACCATCTTCTGTAAGGCTTCAACTGCAAGAGTGTCGGAAAGCACAAACACCGGATTTCTCGTCATAACCTTAGAAACGGGTGTCTGTTCTAGATTAACTTCACGTGCAATAACTCTTGTAGCTATATCCTTAACTCACAAAAAACGACCATAAGGTTTCATCCCCACCACGTTTGTTTATAACCCAAATCAATAACTACCTTATCAGTGAGTATTCCACATAATAATGCATTTGAATCAGTAAGCAATAAAGCATCAACTCTACGCGTAGCCATTCGATGACAAGCATCTTTCACACTCGTGGTTTCAGGTACTGTCAACGCCCTTGATAAACGCAATCTCTTTACGGTTCGTTCTCCTGTCAACCCCCTATTTACAATAAACCAAAATTTTAACTCTTACCAAACATAACTTCATTAAACACATGCATCCTTTTTTCAAAAAAAAATAATCCCACTGTCCCGCGTTAATGTTGAAGTTTGTTTTTTGCATGCAGATTAAGAGATAGTATAATATTTTAATGTGTAGTGAGGTGACAAAAATAATCTATTTGATGTGAAGTGAGTAGTTGCATTAGTGTTGTGTGTGGGTCCTACATGAAATAATTAATTGTTTTGTGTGGCCAACTTGACATAAAAGAAAATGTAAACCTTAACTTGGGACAAATTAAAATTGAAAGCGTAAACCTTAACGCGGGACGGATGGAGTATTTATGAGACATGCATCATATGATCAATTTGTATAACTCAAATGAGACATGCATCATATGATCATTTATCAATTCACATAATCATGTATACATATATAAAACACAATTTTTTTAAACATATGGAAAAACTACTTCACATCACGTACACAAAATACATATATGTGCATGCTAGAAAGTTCATTGTACGTACATGGAACGGGAGGTGGAGAGAGATCTGCGATGAGACGGGGAATCGGTGACTGAGCCACCGGCTTCTGACGAGGCTGATGCCGCCGCCTTCCTCCTTGCATGTGAGGAGGATTGCGTCAACGACATACTTCTTCGAGATGGCCCTCCTTGGCTCGTTGTCATTTACGCGATTAACAATAACCCACCTCCTATGCATCATTTATTATTCAACAAATTATCCTCAAAATCACACCACCTATTTGATCACAAATGATGAATTACAACGAAATTGCATTTACCAGGTGTGAGTAAGCTATATCAATCGTGAAAATGGCGATTCAAAAGAACCTTGTTTCTTTATTTTTCACTTTTATTATTATTATCTTCTTCCTGTAAATTTGATTATTTTGTTAATGGGAAATTAACAAAGTAATGCTGGCCTTAGAAATGTAAGGGGGGATAATCTGCAGTTTCCTTTTTTAGGAGGTTGAAATTTTTTGTTTCAGTGGAAAATAATGAAATTCGTTGCACAACCTAACACATTTTTATTTTTTTTGAAAAAATATATCTTTTGAATCAATTTTAAGTAGTAGTATAAGTTTTAAGTGGCTGTATAAGTTTTAAGTAGTAGTATAAGTTTTAAAATTTAATTTATTTAAACAATAATTATAATTAAATGGCTGGAATAATTGAGCCAATCAAATTTAACAACCTTATACTTTATATTATGGAGTTTCAATATCAAATTGTTTTTGGAGAATCACTGTATATTGTTGGTTTGAGTGATTTAGAATGTATTCTCCTAAAACTATCTTTTTTCTCTTCTCTTAAACATTTGTGATTGTTTGTAAATTTTATTTTATTTATGTAATCTTCCTATTTAATTTCCTGGTACGTAGTCATTTTAATAATTCCAAATTAAAAAAAAAGTTACCCTGTCTTAATTATTAGTGATGCGATTATATTTTTGTAATAATTTGTTTAGCTCTAATTCCGTGAGTCCTATAATTTAATTTCATGGTGTTACAATTAATCCCTTACACTTGAGGGTACTTCATATTTTAAGTAAAAAAAAAGAGTGAACAAGCACAATTGTTCCATTATTGAGCACGATCGTTCCCCACTCATGTCGAACATTAGTGATCTTTGGCACGATCAAGCCATCCCTATGCACGCCTCGTGCCACACTCCAACAATAGAAAAAGATGTTCGTCTTTCTAAAACCTCACATCTCTAGTCAAGTTGAAGGAGAAAATATTGAACCAGACATAAACAAAATTAAGAAAAAGTGGGTAAGAACTAAGGCATAGAAAGGAAAAGAAGTAGAAATTCAGATTAACAGTTGGGGATTCCAAACACGAAAGTTCCTATCTCGTTTCTACAGTGATATTTGAAGAAAGGATTGAATAAAAAGTGTCATAAGTTCTTAGACATTTTCATGAAAATCCATATTAATATCCCTTTTGCAAATGTCCTAGAATACGTGTCAAACTATGCTAAATTTCTGAAAGAAATTATTATATCTAAGAAAAGAAGTTTAAAAGGAAACAAGATAATTATAATTAATCTTGCAAATGCCCTAAAACAGATGCCAAACTATGTTCGATTTCTCCTAATGTCAGTGTTTTTTTAATTTGTTTAGTGATATTTTAATTAGAAATCATGTGAAAATTTAGTCACATTTTATTTTGAAAAGTTCTCCTCTCGATAGGAGTCCACAGTTTTCTCTCTAGAAGTTTAAGGTTAGGTCTTGTCACCTTGCTGTTGTCGTCAGGCTTTGGGCCCTCCTTTGCTTTTCCTCTTTTCAAATCTTTGACTCCTTTCTCTCTCTCTTTCTCTACCCTTATTTTATATCTATTGTTGTCCTTTTTTCAAAATCTCCTCCTTTGTTCACGGTTGGTATGGTTTTTTACGTGTTACATTATTGCTTTCTGTGTGTTTTGCAGGCTTCGTTGGTGTAATTCATATCCGACTTTGATCTTGCTTTGATTAAGTGTGATGGAAGTCTTGGATCCAGAAATTGATGTTCTCGATCTGGGAGATATTTTGATACTGAAGGGCAAGATCGATCCCGATCTCAATTCTGTTTGGCCGGAAAACTTCTCACTGATAAAACTTACAATACCTTTGCTCTTATGGATGTTATGAGAAAGGCTTTCCGACCAAAGAATCCCATGACAGTGAGGGAGTGGGGTAGTAAGATGGTGATATTTTGTTTTTGACGCGGGAATTTTGGGTGAAGATATGAAGTCTGCAACATGAAAAAGCTATCCATTAATGAAGACCTTAAACTCAATACATTTGAACAAAATGGTCCAACTATACAGAATTAACTCAGCAGGAGGTATCAAACAGTCAGTCAACTTTGATAATTAATCTGATTTGACTGGGAAGGAGTTATGGTGCAAACTTTATATGGTTGGAAAGCTCTTGAAGTCTAGTTTTCAACTAAATTTACGGATCCCAAAAATAATATTCCTACAGAAAGTTATGGCCGTTTGACTGAAGTGTGGCAGACTGCTCAACTTACGGAAGTTGCTGGACCAACTTCGACTTTGCTGGTTTTTGATGGTTTGTATCCTCATGAAGAACCTTCCTATCTACATATTCTTAGTATTTATCTATATTTCATTATGTTTTATATTTATTAGAGTCCAAGTTAGTATTTTCAATGCTTTGAGAATGTATAATTCTCATTTATTTTCTTTGACTCACTTGGAGGGTTGTTCCAATTCAAGCCTATATAATGGCTATCCTATGTATGCTCTTAAGCAGCCAATTTTAAATTAAACTTATCTTGAGCTTTTAAGCTTGTTTAGAAGATGTTATCTTCTTGTATCTTACTCTAAACTCTTTTGGTGGATTCCTAGAGTGGTGAGTGCACCTCTTAGTCTTTCGGTGGATTCCTTAAGACGACGAGTTTATTCCAAACTTGTGGTGGATTCCATAGGTGAGGAATTGTATCCGAGTGTGTGCTTGTGTTGTCTCCTACTTCTCAAAAATCCCGGTATCAAAGTGTTATCAGAGCTTTGGTTAGCGATGACAACTCATGATATTGAGTTAGAAGATTTAAGGAGACAAGTGCAACAACTCAAGCAACGCCTTGCGCGTGGCGAACATCTTGAACGTGATGTTGAGTGTCATGGTTCAGATGGTGGTTCTGCAAGTTATGATTTGGATTTCAATCCATTTCATGGTGATGGAAGTAACGATTCAAGTGGCGATACATCTCGAAGTGTATGGGTTCGAAGGAGCAGTGTTCGTAGTAAATCTTTTGGTTTTAAAGTTGATATTCCAGATTTTGATGGAAGAGATGATCCCGACGAATTCATTGATTGGCTCAATTCTATTGAGAGAGTCTTTGAGTTCGAAGATATTCAAGAAGAATACAAGGTGAAACTTGTGGCTATCAAATTGAAGAAACATGCGTCCTTATGGTGGGAGCACCTTAAGAAGCAGCGTGCTCGTTATGGCAAACGGAAGATTAGAACGTGGGACAAAATGAAGAAGGAGTTAAGGAGGAAATTTTTACCAGATTATTATCTACGAGATTCTTTTCCTCACAACTCCAAACAAAAAGAATCAAGTCATTCCGGTGGACGTTTCTCGTTGAGAAGTGGAGCTTCTAATCGGGGGAGTTCTTATACTTCAAAGAACAGTCCAACTACAAAGGATACAAGACAAAAAGTTGCTGCAAGTAAAGAAGGTAGTGCTAAAATTTTGAAACCAAGTGCTGCAACTAATCAAAAAATTTGTTTCAAGTGCAAGGGGTTTGGACACATTGCTGTCGATTGTCCAAATCGGAGGATCATTACTCCTGTTGAGAAAGAGCAAGAAGAGGTGAAGCTAGTTTATGACAAAAGTGAAGATGAGTATAAAGAAGAGGAGCATGATGAATCAACACCAATTTATGATGTGTATGATGAAGATGTTGATTACGAGGATCATGGTGAAGATTTGGTGTTACGGCGTAGCCTCGATGCTACCTATGTGGAGGATGATCCATGGCTTCACAACAATATCTTTCAAACAAGTTTCATGTCAAATGACGAGGTACGTGATATTACTGTTGAAGAGGGAAGTTGTGAAGATGTTGTTATTACTACGGTGGAGAAGTTGAAATCGAAAGATCATTCTCACGAGTTGTTAAGGCTTCGTGATTATGTTGATGAGAAAATGATTTTTGGGGATTCAAAGATGCAGAGTATTCTTGAACCATCAAAAGTGATGATCTCTTATTCACAAATTCATGAAAATCCTTTATATGAATCAATGGAGTCTGAATCGATGGCTTTAGTAGAGAATGAAGTGGATGCCATACTATTCCAAGTTCAAACTTTTTTGCAGGAGTTTCATGATGTGGAACCTGAACAGATTCCAATAGGCCTTCCTCCAATGAAGAACATTCAAAATTGCATTGATGCTTCTATACCGAATAGGGCAGCCGCTTATCGAATGAATCCGAAGCATCATGATGAGTTGCAAAGGCAAGAGCAAGAGCTTGTGGATAAAGGCTTGCTAAGGAAAAGTTTTGGAAAGGTGTTCGACGTGGATCGATATGTTTCAAATGTGGGGTTCAGAGGAGTTCTTAGCCAAGAAGATCATGAAGCTTTGAAATACTTGAATTCCAAGCAGAAGTTGAATCCATGGCATAGTAAATGGATTGAGTTATTACAAGTATTCAACCTTGTGATCAAGCACAAATCTGGTGTGCTAAATCAAGTGGCGGATGTTCTTAGTCGACGGCACTCTTAGTTGACTACTTTGCAAGTGAATGTGGTCGGGTTTGAGGTGATGAAAGATCCCTACAATAATGATTCATACTTTGGCAGAATGTGGGAGGAATTTTTAAAAGCTTCATTCAAGCTTTTCTTGATTCATGATGGTTATCTCTTCAAAGGTAACTTATTATATGTTCTTGATTGTTCTTTGAAGCTAACATTTATTGATGAAGCACATAGTGGAGGTCAGCTTGAAGGATATTTTGGAAGAGATGTCAAGAAGAAGTGTGTTGAAAGATGCAAGAGTACTTGTCATGGGCAAAATTCAGGTCTGTACACTCCTTTTTCGGAACCGTTATGTCCATGGGAAGATGTAAGTATGGACTTTGTTATTGGGTTGCCTCGCACCCAAATGAACAAGGATTCGGTGATGGTGGATGTTGATCGGTTATCAACGATGTCACATTTCATTCTTTGCATCAAAATAATGGATGCAACTCATGATGTTTACTTCAAGGAATTGCATGAGAAGATTTGCAGAGAGATTGACAAGCAAAATATAAGATTCAAGAAGAATGCTGATAAGCATCGACGTATGAAGGAAATTCAGAAGCAAGTTTGTGTGCAGTGGAAGCGGATGATGCAGTGCATATAGGGTAAATTCAAAATAATTCTGGTATCGATCGGTAATGATTCAGATAGTGAACAGTATATGGATAGAAAGCTCTTTCAGTCTAGTTTCAAATGCAACAAACGGAGAGTCATTTGGAATTTTATACAAGAAGTTATGTCTATTCTTCTGGAAGGTGGCTGAAGCACTCAAAGATCTGCCAAATTCATGCAATGGAAGTTTTTGAAGTCTTTCCAACAATCCTTTCTTGGTCAGGTCATCCTAATTACTATATTAATTGTTGCAATAATATTGTGCAAGGTTTTAGGTGGTCAAATGGTGATTAATGGTGGAGTTGCTAGTGTCTTGGCTACTTTCAATGTTGCTGAATTTTCACCATATGTTGATGATGAAGAAGGTTCAGATTCGAGGACGAATCTTTTCCAACCAGGGGAGAATGACGCGGGAATTTTGGGTGAAGATTTGAAGTCTGCAACATGGAAAAACTATCCATTAATGAAGACCTTAAACTCAATACATTTGAACAAAATGGTCCAACTATACAGCATTAACTCAGCAGGAGGTATCAAACAGTCAGTCAACTTTGATAATTATTCTGATTTGACTGGGAAGGAGTTATGGTGCAAACTTTATATGGTTGGAAAGCTCTTGAAGTCTAGTTTTCAACTAAATTTACGGATCTCAAAAATAATATTCCTACAGAAAGTTATGGCCGTTTGACTGAAGTGTGGCAGACTGCTCAACTTACGGAAGTTGCTGGATCAACTTCGACTTTGCTGGTTTTTGATGGTTTGTATCCTCATGAAGAACCTTCCTATCTACATATTCTTAGTATTTATCTATATTTCATTATGTTTTATATTTATTAGAGTCCAAGTTAGTATTTTCAATGCTTTGAGAATGTATAATTCTCATTTATTTTCTTTGACTCACTTGGAGGGTTGTTCCAATTCAAGCCTATATAATGGCTATCCTATGTATGCTCTTAAGTAGCCAATTTTAAATTAAACTTATCTTGAGCTTTTAAGCTTGTTTAGAAGATGTTATCTTCTTGTATCTTACTCTAAACTCTTTTGGTGGATTCCTAGAGTGGTGAGTGCACCTCTTAGTCTTTCGGTGGATTCCTTAAGACGACGAGTTTATTCCAAACTTGTGGTGGATTCCATAGGTGAGGAATTATATCCGAGTGTGTGCTTGTGTTGTCTCCTACTTCTCAACAGTTTTGAAGATAATGCAGATCGGGAATGGGTACTAAAAAATCAGCCTTGGCATTTCGATGGGCAGCTCTTTGGAATAAGATCTCTTACTAGTACAGAACAACCCTCAGCTGTTACTATTTCAATGTCATCTTTCTGGGTCAGGTCCTGTGACTTACCAATGTCATGTCACAACAATGATGTGTTGAATTGCTTGGCGAAAAGAGTTGGTCTACTTGAAAATTTTGATTCCCCAATAGAAATCTTTCATGGAAAATTTCTAAGATTTAAAGTGGCGATCGACATCTCAAAGCCATTGGTAAGGGGTATCCTGATACGCATTGGGGGGTCGAGCATGTGGATTCCGCTGAAGTATGAATCCCTACCTTCATACTGCTTTTGTTGTGGTAAAATTGGTCACTTCTTCAAATCCTGTGAAGGCTATGATAGGATTGAATGCCCAGAACCTTCTGAGATGCAGTTTGGTCCCTTCTTAAGAGCGTCACCTATCAAGAAAACTATTACCATGAAAGGAAAAGAGAGTGGTGGACGTAACAACTATGGAGCAAATTACATGCAAAGTGAGACATCCCCCAGGGCCCCACATACACCAACAACCCCTGGCCATATGAGTACAAGTGTTACTCATACCCCCTCCCATAATCCTAATACCCATCCTACTAAACCCATTATACCCCAATCTGATAACCCAAATCCCACTTCCCACACCACTATGCCAAATAAATCCCCTTTTTCTCACAACCATACCACTCAATCACTCCACAACCCAGATAGCCTCCTCAACCCCCAGATGCAACCACACTATTGGATTTTTATAAAAAAATAATAGAATGATAATGGGAGTAGACATAGGATAGATAAGTGGGGCGGTGATGTGAGGCATCCCATTTTGTAGATGGGAGTTTAATTAGTTACTCCTCACACACTCTCAATTACATGCCACAGCTCTCTCCATTTATAATGGTACATGACGGCTTTGTACACCGACTTTGACTAGTCTACCAATTCTAGTTCATTCTTTCATAATAACTAAGTGTAGTTGTTTTGAATTTTCTCGCCTAACTAATTTGACTAGTAGGCTTCTAGAATGTGCATCAATTTTATCACTCCCCCTTGATGCACATTTGGATGATCCCGAGTTTCTCTCGTAGTAACTCGAATCTTGATTTTGTTAGAGCTTTTGTATTGTTGGCTATTTGAGCCTTTTTTCTTCAACTTTCACCAGGTCTCTGTTGCCCAATTTCTTGATCTTTCACCAGGTCTCTGTTGCCCAGTTTCTTCGTCTTTCACTAGGTCTCTGTTGCCCAGTTTCTTCATATTTCACCAGGTCTCTGTTGCCCAGTTTCTTCGTCTTTCACCAGGTCTCTGTTGCCCAGTTTCTTCATCTTTCACTAGGTCTCTGTTGCACAGTTTCTTCGTCTTTCACCAAGTCTCTGTTGCCCAGTTTCTTCATGTTTCACCAGGTCTCTGTTGCTCAGTTTCTTCATCTTCCACCAGGTCTCTGTTGCCCAGTTTCTTCATGTTTCACCAGGTCTCTGTTGCCCAGTTTCTTCATCTTGTTGTTGCACCCACTTGTCATACTCCTCTTTTAGTATATCTCAGGCTTCTTTGGATGTCTTTGCTCCACTGATCCTGGAAAATAGTGATTCTGCCACAGCCACCTGTTGTATGTAGATCGCCAAGTTGTCCTTCTCCTCTTTTTGTTTAGTTTTCTTTGTCTATATTAGACAAAGATGTTTTGTCCGTTGAGACATGTTTTTATTTAGTTTCCTTTGTCTGTATTAGACAAAGATATTGTGACCGTTGGGACATTGTATCCTTTATCAACAGTCTCCCAAATGACCTTGAGACATGAAGTATGTCTTCATCTGATGGCTCAACGCTGTAGCCTTTGTCTGTAAAGGTTGGGATTGGTTTTTATAGGTATTGGATAGAGAGGACATTTTTGGAGGCTTTGGTTTGGGTAGTAATATGCGGAAGCTTAGTTTGAACCTAGTTAATGAACCAACCGGGCTCTGATAATGGTACCAAAACTACGCACTAATCTGCTCAGCGTGGGTCAAATGATAGAGAAAGGATACTCTCTAGTATTCAAAGGTGACTCATGCACCATTTATAACAAGACGAACAAAAATCAAGTGATCGCTGAAGTCAAAATGCAGCATCAAATGAACTTTCCAATCCAATGGAGCTATGTGGAGACAACACTAAATGCCCAAGAAGATCAATCCTGGCTATGGCACCGGAGGTTCGGGCACTTCAACTTCTACGGGCTAAAACTACTTCAACAAAAGAATATGATGAGAGATCTTCCACAAATCCAACAAAAGAAGGATATATGCGAAAAATGCATGAAAGGCAAGCAGCACAGGAAGCCGTTTCCATCATGACAAGCATGGCGAGCCAAATAAGCTTTGGAGCTGGTTCATACAGACGTATGCGGGCCAATGAGGACGCCAACATTCGAGAAGAACAGGTACTTCATTCTCTTCATTGACGACTACACAAGAATGACTTGGGTGTACTTTATGAAAGAAAGATCAGAAGTCTTCTCTATCTTCAAGAAGTTCAAAAATCTAGTGGAGAACCAAAGCGGCCAAAAAATCAAGGTTCTACGCAGCGATAGAGGGACAGAGTAGACATCCAAGGAGTTCAAAAAATTCTGTGAAGAAGAAGGAGTCAACCATCAGTTAACTGTTGGCTACGCTCCAGAACAAAATGGAGTCTCAGAAAGAAAGAACAGGACTGTAATGGAGATGGCAAGAACAATGCTAGCAGAGAAAGGCATGCCTAAGGTATTCTGGGCAGAGGCTATCTACACTGCAGTCTATTTGCTGAATAGGTGTCCAACAAAGGCAGTACAAAATAAAACACCAGTTGAAGCCTGGAGTGGACGGAAGCCATCAGCAAAACATCTAAGAATTTTTAGGAGTATTTGCTATGCGCACATTCCAAAAGAGAAGAGACATAAACTGGAGGAGAAGACCGAGAAGTGCATATTTCTCGGATACATCACTCAATCTAAAGGTTATCGACTCTACAGTCTCAAGACAAAGAAGCTAATCATCAGTCGAGATGTCGAGTTCGATGAAAATGCCTCGTGGAACTGGGATGAAAAAATAATTGAGAAGAAAAATATCATGATGCCACAAATACGACGACCTAGTGAGCATCAAGAAGTTGAAGAAGAAGAACTAAAAACTTCAGAAGAGTCTCCACCTCCAAGTCCAGAGACTTCAACACCTCAAGTTCCAGAAGGACCTGTCCCAGATGAAACACCGAGAAAAGTAAAGTCACTAAGAGAAATTTATGAAACGTGCAACTTTGCAGCCATCGAGCCAGCAAGCTTTGAAGAAGCCGTCAAAGAAAAAGAATGGGTCAAAGCAATGGAAGAAGAGATCAAGATGATCGAAAAGAACAACACATGGGAGTTGGCGGATCTACCAAGCAACAAAGAAGTCATTGGAGTTAAGTGGGTCTATAAGACTAAACTTAATCCAGATGGTTCAATCCAGAAACACAAGGCAAGACTGGTAGCCAAAGGTTACTCACAACTACCAGGGATCGACTACAACGAGACATTTGCTCCAGTAGATCGCCTGGATACTATAAGGGCTCTCATCGCACTTGCAGCTCAGAAGAAATGGAAGATATACCAACTGGATGTCAAGTCAGCATTTCTGAATGGATACCTTGAAGAGGAGATCTATGTCGAACAACCTCAAGGTTTCGTGGCAGTAGGACAGGAAGATAAGGTGCTAAGACTACGAAAGGCACTGTACGGGTTAAAACAAGCTCCACGGGCCTGGTACAGTCGCATAGATGATTTCTTCATCAACAAGGGATTCAAGAGAAGTGAAAGCGAGCCAATTCTCTACATCAAGACCCAAGGTAACAATAAAAGACTAATCGTTTCCTTATATGTTGATGATCTTATCTACACAGGGAACGATGAAGATATGATCAAAGAGTTCAAAGCAGTCATGATGAAGATATTTGAAATGACAGACCTCGGACTGATGAACTACTTTCTCGGTATCGAGGTAAGTCAAAAAGAAAATGGGATATTTATCTCGCAGAGAAAATATACAAATAATCTGCTACAGAAGTTCAAGATGGAAAGATACAAACCTGCAGTAACTCCCCTTATCACAAATGAGAAGTTCTGCAAAGAAGATGGTGCTCCAAAGGTGGATGAATCAACATACAGAAGCCTCATTGGAAGCCTGCTATATCTAACAGCTACAAGGCCGGATATCATGTATGCGACGAGTCTACTATCAAGATTCATGCAGAGTCCAAGCCAAGTCCACTATGGAGCTGTAAAGAGAATATTGAGATATCTACAAGGAACTAAGGACTACGGCATTTGGTACGAGCCACAGGATAACTCAACGCTAGTTGGCTACACTGACAGTGACTGGGCTGGATCAGCAGATGACATGAAGAGTACTTCAGGCTATACATTCTCACTCAGCTCAGGAGTATTCTCATGGGCATCTAAAAAGCAAGAATGTGTCGCACAATCTTCAGCAGAAGCAGAGTATGTAGCTACCGCACTAACAATGAGTCAAGCTATATGGCTAAGACGTATTCTCGGATACATGGGAGAACACTAAGAAAGCCCAACTAAGATTTACTGCGACAACAAGTCGGCAATAGCCATGGCAAAAAATCCCGTGCAACACAGCAGAACGAAACACATCGCCATCAAATATCACTTCCTACGAGAAGCAGCTAATAATAGAGAAGTCGAGCTCAAGCACATTGGAACAGAAGAGCAATTAGCAGATATATTTACAAAGGCACTACCGAGTTCAAGATTCGAGACACTGCGAGAGAAGCTTGGGATCACCCGAATAAACATCAAGGGGGAGTGATAAAATAATTGATGTTTATCTGTAATGCAATAAAAATTCTAGAACTACTTAATTAAGAAGGAATAGACTAGTAAAATAATTGAGTCCAATACGCAACGTAAGGTAGAATAGTCAAATTTGGTGGAATGTTCTAGGTTGCAATTATCACCGCCAAGTACACATATAAATATGTATGTTCATGAAATGATAGAAGAGGAACAAGCAGAGAAAACACACTTTATAAATCTCTGCCCCACTTTTATAAAACTATTCCAACTTTATCTCCCATCAACCACAAAGTCCCAACCTGCTCCACTATATATCATTTCCATCAATAAACTCACGCCTCCCTTTCACTTTTAATATTTAAAATACCAACACACACCAATTCTCTACCCCTAACCCAGATAACCCCAATCCTCAGATACAACCACCCCTTACATCCACTCACAATCTAGATAGCCCTCCAACCATGATAAGACTTGGAAAACCACCACCTCCACCCAAAAATAGCCACCTTCATTTAGTGACCACGAAACATATTTTTGAGACCATACACAGAACTCTGTCAGGATCAGATGATGTGTCGGATGCTCTAGGAGTTAAAACCTTGAGTATGTCTCTTGAAGAAACTATCACCCTCGACAAACTACCCTATTCTATCTCTCCTCCTCCAACCACATATTTCCTTAAACCCACTTGGAACCTAAATTGCACCAACCCCAGCTTAAACCCACCAGAACCTCAGCCTCATATCAGCAAAGAGATATCCACTCCCAACCCAAATCCTCTACTACCTCAACCCCCTACTAATCTAAAGAAAACCTCCTGGAAACGAGATGCTCGAAAAGAAAAATGTGAGAGTTCAGAGGCACTTGAGCCTAGGTCTGAGTCACAACAAGGAAAGCGCAAGGATCGGATAACTGAGATTGATATGATTGATGAATCTTCGACACCTGAACTGAAACGGATGAAGAAGGGAAGCTCTGAGAATTGGTTGATGGAAGAGATTGATAACATGGCATTACCAGTGGCGGAGGTTGCACCCATGCAACCCCGCCGACACCAATGACTTGTATTGGATGGAACTGCCGAGGGCTTGGGAACCCTCAGAAGGTTTTTGCGCTGAAAAAAGAAATTAAATCTAAAGTTCCCATGTTCGTCTTTCTTTGTGAGACGAAGCTCTTATTAACGGAGTTAACTGTTGTTTCTAGAAAGTTTGGTTTTGATAGATGTTCAGGTGTAGATTGAATCTTAACTGGAGAGGGTCGGAGAGGTGGCATTGGCTTGTTATGGAGACATGACTGTAATATCCAGATACTTTCTTCTTCATTAAACCATATTGATGCTCTAATTGGGGAAGAAGAGAGAGAAATTGGATGGCGATTCACATGAGTTTATGGTTGGCCAGAAGCACATTTGAAGTGGAAAACTTGGGATATGCTTGAAGCTCTAACTAGGGAAATGGACAAGGCCATGGATATGTTTGGGTGACTTTAATGAGATTTTGTATGACTATGAGAAAAGAGGGAGACGCCCACATGCAACTCAGTCAATGCAAAACTTCCGAGATATTTTGGATAGATGTAAACTTACGAATCTTGGATTCGAAGGAAATAAATTTACTTGGACAAATGGTCAAGCTGGTGAGAATAACATACAAGAGAGACTGGACAGAGCCGTTGCAAATGGAGAGTGGATAACTAAATTCCCAAATTTTCGAATCACTCACCTTACAAGACTCCAGTCTGATCACTGCCCAGTTCCAATCTCTTGGATCAAGCGCCGTCAATCTAGCCGTGGGGGAAAACAGTAAAACTTTTCAGATTCGAAGTGATGTGGCTACAAGACCCTCATTGGAAGAACATTGTTAACGAGAATTGGAATGAAGGGGATCATAATATTATGAGGAGAACAGTGGATAACATTCAGATATGTGGGGAGTCTTTATCTAGATGGGATAAAGAATGCTTTGGAGATATACCAAGAGAGATCGAGAGGGGAAAGAAAAATCTTGAATGTATTCATTCTCTCCCAGCCACACAGGATAACATAGCAGCAGCTAGAACTTTGGAGAATAAGCTTGCGGCCCTAATGAGAAAAGAAGAGGCATTCTGGCATCAAAGGTCAAGAGTTAACTGGATGAGAGATGGAGACAAGAATACCCATTTCTTCCACAAAATGGCTAATGGGCGTAAATGGAGAAACCATATTGATATAATTATGGATAATGATGGGAGACGTCATGAAGAGGAGAAAGACATTAATAATGCTTTCCAAGACTATTTTCACACTCTCTTCTCAGCAAAGGACAGTTTGGATATGAATGAAGCTATCGAAGCTGTGAACCATAGGATCACTGATGAACTATATGATCTAATATCCCAGCCATTCATAGAGGAAGAGGTCGTCCAATCCATCTCACAAATGCATCCAACAAAAGCCCCAGGGCCTGACGGTATGTCTGCTATTTTCTTTTAAAAATTTTGGAAAATTGTTGGTACCGATGTTATTCATTCTACCCTTGATGTGCTCAATAATGGTACTAGTCCTCAACCTTTCAACCACACCCACATCGTCCTTATTCCTAAAATTAAAAATCCTTTGAGATCCACTAACTTCCGTCCCATTAGTCTATGCAATGTCTCTCTTAAGATTATTACCAAGACCATTGCTAATAGGATCAAGATTTGTCTGCCTTCTGCAATTGATACTTGTCAATTTGCGTTTGTTCTTGGTAGATTAATTACTGATAATGCTTTGCTTGCATTTGAGATTTTCCACCACATGAAACATAACAAGGCTATTTCCAAATGATCATTTGCGTTTAAACTTGATATGAGTAAAGCATATGATCGGGTTGAATGGGCTTTCTTGGAGAACATGCTTCTGAAAATTGGTGTTCATGCACCCCTCGTTGATACTATTATGAGATGTGTTTCTTCAGTTACTTTCTCTGTTATGATTAATGGGAATCTCTCACAGTCTTTCCGCCCATCACGGGGACTCCGTCAAGGAGACCCGTTATCACCTTACCTATTTCTTTATTGTGCAGAGGCTCTGTTAGGCCTAATACGGAGAAATATTAAAATAGGCACTCTCCATGGTATTCGAATCTGCAGACGAGCTCCAGTGGTCACACACCTGTTCTTTGCAGTCTACAGTATTATTTTTGGGAGAGCAAACATCAATAAAATTATGAAGGTGAAAAATATCTTGGAGATATATGAAAGGGCACCAGGGCAAGTTATCAATTTGGAGAAGTCAGATATTAACTTCAGTAGGGGGACCCTTGAATCCAAAAGAGCCACACTAGCTTACAGGTTGGGAGTACGTAAGGTTGATCAACATCATATTTACCTTGGACTTCCAACTACTGTGGGCAGATCAAAGAGGGCAATCTTTCAAGGAGTGGTGAACAGAGTGGAGAAAAAACTTAAAGATTGGAAAAGCAAACATTTATCTCATGCAGGGAAGATTACTTTAATCAATTCAGTGGTTCAAGCAATCCCGACATATATAATGAGTTTCTTCCTTCTTCCTCAGAATGTCATAGCTCGAATTGAATCGGCAATTGTACGATTTTGGTGGGGTCAAAAGAATAATGAAAGGCGAATTCATTGTATTTCTTGGAAGAAACTGTGTATACCAAAATGTGATGGAGGTTTGGGACTGAGGAATATTCTTTGTTTCAACAAAGCCATGCTTGTTAAACAATGTTGGAGATTACTTAAAGACGAAAAATCGCTCTTAGCCCGTACTCTGCGGGCTTGATACTTTCCTTCTTAGAATTTTCGTGATGCTCGCATTGGCTTCAATCCAAGCTTTACATGACGAAGTATTATGGCTGGAAAGGAAATTTTGGATAGGGGGCTTTTTTGGATCATAGGAGATGGGAAATCAGTTGAGATATGGGATGATCCTTGGCTACCAGAAAATGACAACTTTCGCGTTCAATCCTCCAGAAGGGATAACTTGGTTGGAACAAAAGTGAAAGATCTCCTCTCAGATGATGGTCAGAGATGGAATTTGCAACTTATAACGGAGGTGTTTTTACCAGAATAAGGCAAGCCGGATTTCTGCTATCCCCTTGAGTATCTCAAACAGACCTGATGTTCTTTCATGGAGGCATACAAAAAATGGAATTTACTCAGTTAAAACAGGCTATTTGACAGGTCTTGAAAACATTGAAGGAGATGAGGTAAATCTGAATATGGCTATGAATTCACGCTGAAGATGGGTTTGGTCTTTGGATGTCCCACCTAAAATTCAAATGTTCGTGTGGAATTGTTGTAAAGGTATTTTACCTTTAAATACCAATTTGATTGGGTGATTTGTGGATGTTGATCCTATGTGTAGTAGATGTGGAAGCGGAGTGGAATCAGATGTGCATGTATTTCGAGATTGCCCATGGGTAAGGAATTTTTAGCTTCTTTCTCCACTCCATCTTGATCTCTCAAATAACGATGAGCTGCAGCCGTTGAATGAATGGTTGGATACCTTTTGGAAGAGCAGCGACCACAAACAAAGCTGCTATTTTGGTGTCTTACTTTGGTGTATAAGGTTTGCTCGCAATCTCTTTGTTTTTGAGAAAAAAAGAACACAACCCACATCATTTGTTCTCTATGGAGTTGGGACTCCTCGAGGAGTATTGGAAAGCTAAATCTATTTATCCCAAGAGGGATAATCACCGAGCCTCATATTTGTGGACACCTCCAAGTGGGGATGTTATAAAGATAAATATTGATGCTTTGATTATTACTGGTGTGAGAACCGGTATTGGGGGTGTTGCTCGCAATGTGGATTGGAATGTGTCTTGGAGTTTTTTTGAACATCTCAATACTGAACCATCTGTTGAAATTGCTGAGGCGCTGGCTGCACGTCGTGGATTACAACTTGCTCGGGACCACAATATCAATTAGATTGTGTTAGAAATGGATTCACTTATTCTCTACCATGCATTGAATCAACCAAAGGCAGATATATCATATTTTGGCTCGATTGTTTAAGATGTTATCACTCTAGCTTCATATTTTGAGAAAAGCTCCTTCTGCTGAATTCGTCGTACGGCTAATTTCTTAGCCCATAAATTAGCTCAATATGCTTTCAATAATTTGTTGTCCAACTTTTTTTATTATGGCGTCCGCCATTTCTTTTGGTTTATGTTGACTCTATTGACGTTGGATGATTAAATAAAGCTCTTCTTGAGTTCAAATAAAAAATTAAAAATCATGTTCGATTTAATATGTTAATATTTTTTATATAATTCCATGTCACATGTGAGCTGGAATTTTTTTAATGTAATTCTTTAATTAATTAATTAATAATGATGTGGCAATTTGATTGACCTATTTTAATTTGGCACTAATGCCACGTTTGATATGCTCGTCGGATTCTCCTAATTTGAAGGGTCACATACGTGATATTTTTTGATAAAAATTTGAAATTTCGGACAAAAGTGGGTTGAAATCAATGAAATCAAAAGATTATAGGATTAAATTGAAAAAATTAACTTATTTGAGACTGATAATAAAATTTGTCATAATTATGGAATGAAAAATGAATTTGATTCTTTATGATGATAATATTTTATGTATTCAAGTGCACGAATTCAAATTTATGCTCTTAACCCTACTTTACCACCTGCCCCGACTAAGCATGTTCCATAATGTACCATCAACCACGCAAGCTCATTTCTTTCTTTCCCTACCGTTAGGATACATGATTACTTTTTTTTTTCTTTTTTTTTTCAACGGATTCTTTTTCTTCTATTCATCCTGTTTTTTCACAACAATTTTCCGTTTATAGAGTATAGTTTGATATTACATTTTGGGAGAAATATTTGTTAGTGTTTATAATATATATATATATATATATATATATAATTATATTAACACAAATTTTAAAGTACAAAATTAAAACCAATTGAAATTATCAATTTTATCAAATATACAATTTTTTGACACTATTACCCTTCAAAATTAATCCAAAACCCTTATATACCCCAAACTCTTAAACCCTAAACCACAAACCCTAAACTCCTCACCCATTCACTGCCGTCAGCCACCCCTCCGTCGGCGACTGGTGACCGGCGGCCGCCGCCGCCGATCACCGTAGGTCGGCCGCCGCCAAGTTGTCGCCGGAACTTTTGGTAGAGCTACGATTGCCAGAGCCACTGCCTGGTGGTGGAGGTAGGGTAGATTGGGTATGGGTGTACCACCCCCGGGTAGAATTGATGAAATACATTAAAGGGCAATAAAGTCCAAAAAGTGTCAATTAATTAATAACCATAATTAAGTTATTAATAATCATAATTAAGTTATATGATAGTAGATATTAATTTTTCATTCTTCATTTTGAGTAATTTTATATATTAATATATATATATATATATATATATATATATATATATATATATATATATATATATATATATATATATATATATATATATATATATATTAACTCTTTATTGATTGATAGAATCAATTTCTTCATGTAACTGTCATTATTTTTATATCCGATTCAAAGTTATTTTTTCTTACGGATAATTTTATGTATTTTAACGGTTGTATTTTTCTTTTCCTTAGAGTATGTTCTGCGAGCTTGTCTCTTGTGAGACGGGTCATAAGAAAGACGGGTGTGAGACGGGTTAGTTCAGTATATTATCCACAATTAATTAAATATAATATAATATAATTATGGTTAGTCAAACCCTTATATTTAATAGTTCCTAAATTTATGGGATAATAATAACTAATTAATGCTTATTTATTTTTAGTAGTTCCTAAATTTATGGGATAAATTCAAATCATTAAATTTTTTTAGAGGAGATAAATTAAAATCTTTATTTTTTTTTGCGTGAACGCTCGTGTACATTACGTGTATTAAGTATGTCGTGAATACGTTATAGTATGTAATTTTTGTATTATTTTTGTCTTACCTGGAAGAATATTTCATTAGTGTTATAGTATGTAATTTTTGTATTATTTTTGTCTTACCTGGAAGAATATCGCATTAGTGTTATAGTATGTTGTTTCCATATTATTATGTGAATGTAAGTATTATAGTATGTCGCTAAAAGGATATTATGTTTTTTTATAGTATGTCAAATACGCATTAGAGTATGTAATTTATGTGTAATTGTATGCTACCTAACAATATTTTATATTTTTATCGTAATATCTTATCTAAAAGTGTTTTCATATGCGTCATAGTATGTCGTTTTCGTGTTATAGTGTGTTATAATTTTATAGCGTATTACATATATCTCACAATATGTCGTTTTCATGTGAAATGACATACTATAACATTAAAATGACATACTATAACATTAAAATAACATACTATAACATTCATATGGTAAAATCACATTTATTTCTGTCTAATGAACTCTAACATACTAGAGCGAACAAATAACATACTTTAACACAGAAATAATATACTATATCAGTAAAATCATATTTATGTTTCTCTAACAAACTATGACATACTACATCGATCAAATGACATATTCGTGGTGAAGCTTCCAATCAGTGGTGGAAGACACCTTATGCATGACCTGGCTTCAGATCTGCTGTATGGAACTCAGACAAGGGACGAATCGGTGCAGGGAATGCTAATTTCTAGAATATTATCACAAAATTAGGTGTTTTAAACCTACAATAATACATTAGATAACTAATTGAGTGCAGGAACAATACCTTGATATTTGAGATTCGTTTCCAAACTACTAAATAGGAGAATGTAGACAGCGAAGAAAATCAAACTTTGCACTTCTTTTTCTCTTCTTCCATATTATAATCGAAGGATGTTAGGAATTTGAGAAGACTTTCATTTCTCTTTCTCTAACTCCAGACGTTTCTCTTCTTCCAGACGATGAACTGAGGAATTGAATGAATTTGATAAATCTTTTCTCTTTCCTCGATGGAATGAATTGAATTTGGAAAGACACTCTCTCTACTAAATCTAAACTAATGGAGCAACATTTAAGGGATTACACATTTATAGGGAATATACCAATTAATTTTATTAATTAATAAAAATGGGATAAATTATAATTGGGTACGTCTTAGATCCGTCTCACCTAAACGGATGTCTCACGTGAGAATTTGTCATGTTCTGCTCTGTTTTTTTACGGTACTTATTTATATTTATCACTAAAAAAATTATCCGAAAAGGTTAATAAAATTAATTAAAAAAATTAGACAGCATGAAACTAAGTAAATGTAAAATGGGTGGGTCTCATGTATATCGCATTTACATGAGTTTACATGGAAACCCTATTTTTTTAAAATTACTCTTTAGTATATAAAACATTATTTGTAATTTTTATATAGAAGAATAATAATCATGTTTTTAAAGAGTAATTTTTCACTTACTAAAGAGTAATCGAATAGTTAGGATTTACAAGAATTTTAAGAGTAATTTTTTAATTTTAAAGGGTAATAATTTGTGTTTAAAGAGTAATTTTTTATACACTAAAGATTAATATGCTTTACATATATATTAACATTAGGGGTGTAAACGAACAGGGCGTACGGCGAACAGCTCGTGACTCGGCTCGTTAAGAGCATGTTTGTGTTCGTTAAATTAAGCTCGTTATGTAAACAAACAGAATTTGAGCGTTGCATAGCTCGTTTGTTAAAAGCTCATGAACAAGCTCGTTTAGTGTTCGTTTATATATATATATATATATATATATATATATATATATATATATATATA
The DNA here is from genome assembly GCA_023678885.1 of Pogostemon cablin. Lineage (NCBI taxonomy): Eukaryota > Viridiplantae > Streptophyta > Magnoliopsida > Lamiales > Lamiaceae > Pogostemon > Pogostemon cablin. The sequence goes on from CM042963.1 coordinate 30,237,696, forward strand.
TATATATATATATATATATATAATTTATTATTATTCTTTAAAAAATAAATATATTATAAAAAATATTGAAAGCATTTATACATATTAAATTTCCTTATTTTTATGAAATAATAAAAAAATATTTTTTATTGGTAGTTTATGAATATTTTGTTATTTTAGGATAGTGGTGTGTTTGTTTATCATGTTCACGAACGAAATTATATAGGTGTTCACGAACAAAAGTTTCATGGACACATTATCAAATATGTTCACGAACAAAAACTCGCGAACATGTTAACAAACATGTTCGTGAACTTGTTCGCGAACAAAACAAGCTTTATCTAATAAGCTCGAGCTTATTTATTTTTTAATAACGGGACTCAATCTTCCTAAAACTAGGCTCGACTCAGCTCGTTTACAACCCTAATTAACATATGTAAACGCTAGAAAAGGAATGTGTTCTTAATAATCATTTCGTCACATGTCAAAAATAATTTTTGTCTACTTCAATGGAAAATGATTACATTAAAATAAATCCAACGTTTTGATTTTGTTAAAATTTCGTTATAAATAATAATAAATGTCAGGATTGTTTACGGTTACTCTTAAAAAAAGAGAGAAGATTTTTTTTTTTTTTGGATTTAGTTAACGTATAATATAAATATATTTACCTAATTACTTAAAAGAGATAAAGGTAGAGATATTATATCATGTTGGATATATTTTTGTTAAAAGTCGGCGATAAATGACCATGGATCTATCATACCCGTGGTGTGGGAGCAATCTCTTATTAGGAGCTCCTTGTATGGTGGTTAAAGGTTTAACTTTGTTTGTCGGTTGAGTTACAATGATAAACTTCCTTCACATGCTATCGGGCCGGCGTGTGGAGGCGCCTGGAGTGGACGACTCCATCTTTACACAAATGTTAGATATTTTGTTGCATTTTGATATTACATCTCATATTATACAATAAATAATTAATAGTGTATGCAGAGAGTAAAATATCAACTTTTGAATTGATATTTATTTGTTTGGATATTATAGATTTTATTATATTATTATACGTATAAATTAGTCAACGATTTACAATCATAAAAATAGAGTTAGTCTCCTGTGTTTCGGGACACACCGTGCTATCATGGGAATACAAGAGTGGAGTTTTTGCATAAAAGATACTCCCTCCGTCCACTTTCAAGGGTATCATTTTTTCATTTTGGGCGTCCGCCCCAAGGGTCTCATTTCCTTTTTTATCCACACACACACCCACAAATACAACTAAAAAATGGATCCACACCTCCACTAATACAACTATCCACTACACATTAAATAACAATATTCCTTAATCTCAGTGCCCAAAAGCAAATGACACACTTGAATCCGGACGGAGGGAGTATATAATATCAAAACATAATACTAGGAGATTTGGCCCGCAAACCAACAAGATTGTTATAGGCAAAAACTTCTGTGCCCCGGGCACACACCGTGTCCCCATGAGAACATAAGAATTTTAAAACTCTTATGTTCTTATGAGGGCACGGTGTGTCCCGGGGCACAGGAGACCAACTCATTGTTATATACCCCAGCCTCTCGTAACTAATTTTACTCTTTTGTTCCGTACATTTCACAATAAAATTTAAAATAAAGATAAAAACTTGAGTAAGATCATTTTAATGAAAATGTCACTATTGTTCAAACTATCTCATTAAAAAAATTGTAATATAAATAAAAAAGTGATAATATCATTTTTAAAATAAAAAAATCTTTACTAAAAATAATAATTAATTAATTAAGAAAAAATAAAAAGTCCTGATGTTGAAATTGTATCGCACTAATGTTGCTTATAATAATAATTAAAAAAACCACATTATTATAATCTCAAAATATATTTTAATTTAAAATCACGTAACACATGGTGTAGTACTCTTTTTATTCGCCTCAAAAATATCATTTTGCAGTTTTGAGCGTTGGTTGTAATTTCATTCATAGCCCACAATATTTTTATAATACGACTATTTATTACATATAAAACTAGCGTTTGAACCCGTATGTTGCATGTGACAAAGATATTCTGATGTAATTTAAACTCGAAAGAGAAATCTAAATTATGCCTCTTGAATAAATCATTCTATCTCTACCCGAAAGAGAAGCCTAGTAATACCGTCTCATGCAGCAGTAAGAATATAAAAAAAACAGTGTCGTGTGTTGCATGGTCAGGGATTTTGTCAAATAAATAGCACTTAACTAAAATGTACCTTAATTTTTTTTATAATATACTCCCACCATAATACATGCTATGTAGACTCTTGGGGTACAGTATACCAAAAACCAGTGGGGTAATGAACTTAGCCGCATTTCTAGTGAAATGTCAAGAGTAAGTGTACTCTATCGCTGTTGTATACGCGTGACCAAGTGCAAAATTTATAGTATTGTCGTCCCAAGGGAAAAGGTAAACTCAAGTTGTATCCGGATTTTCCATTGATTTATGTTTTGTAAGGATTATCGAGATAAGGTTTTGATTTAAGAACTATGATTACTCTATCAATTAACTAATGAACTAGACAAGCAACTAATTATAACAAATATCAATCAAATCAAGTAGCAAGATGAGATGGAATGGATGAAGTGTATCTAAAAAGAGAGCAAGGCTAGCAACATCATGGTCAAGGTCTTATGTAGACTTCACACTTACTCAAGCATTGATGACTTTCAAGTTATGAAACTAAGGGCAATCACAATTGTACCCCTAACCCCTATGGCCAAGGTGATTAGGTTCTCAACTCTTTTATAAGTTTAAATCTCCTAAGATTGTCTTACTCTCAATTCCCTCATGGGTACTATGATCATAAGTTGGTTCCCCTCACTAGTTCATCACTAATGTTCTATCATGAGGTTCTAAGCACTTGGAGGGAATGACTTTCCTCCCCTCATACTAACCAAGTCACCTAATACAATCAATGATTCAATTAAACCACCACACATAATATTGGAATGGCCATCCTAACACTATGCATAGAGAATTTAACCACACACATCATGCATCAAATGAGAATAAGCATTCATGATAGAAAGTAATCATAACAATCAATTCATCAAGCTTTAATAGTGCAAAAATCTACATATTTCCTAACCAATCATATTGCTAGCCTCACTTGAGGACTAGCCACAAATATTCATTGCCAATTGGCTACAATCCAATACAAGCTCCATATGAGCAATATAATGAAGAAAGTAGCAAAATAAAAGAGATTGAGCTTCCCCTTGAAGGTAGACTCCTTCTTCCTTGATCATGCCAAATTCTTCAAACAAATCTGATTTTCTCTTCTTAGATGATGGAATGGATGGATGTATGGATGGATTTATGAAGATCAAGGTGAATTGAATGATTTAGATGGTGTAGATGGATTGTAGATCTAGTGTGTGAGGAAATGTGGTGTGGATTGTGTGTAACTGCTCTCAATCTGATATAATGTGAATCTCCTCTCTAATTTCGCACAAATCATGGTTTTATATCACTTATGGACCTTCTAGAAGCTTCCGGAACATTCTGAAAATTACACAGGATTTTGCACCTACACGGACCGTGCTGCAGTACACGGCCCGTGTAGGACACACCTACTTCGGCGTTTTGTGCGTGCTTACGGACACGGCTCGAGCTGGAATACACGGTCTTGATCATGGCCGTGCAGCACTTTCTGACGACAATACACGGCTTCTTCTTACAGGGCCGAGCTCCGCACACGGGGCGTGCACCAGCGCACGGCCCGTGCACCAGCGCACGGCCAAATCCCTGGGCGAGCAGCGTATTCTGATGACATTACACGGCCAGCTGCTACAGGGCCGTGTTCCGCGCACGGCCCGTGCAGTTGCCTGGCCTTTTCTTCGTCTCCTTTTCGCTCCCGACTCCGTTTTTGTCCGTTCCATGACCTGTTTTACATATATTCAAGCTCATTTACACAATTCTATAAGTTCGTACCACTTTCCTCAAAACAACAATAACTCCACCAAAATTAACACAAATACGGATAAAAATATCCGAAAATACACACATAAAGACACTAAAACCTAGGTGAAAATGACGACAATCAACCCCCCAAACTTAAAGTGTTGTTTGTCCTCGAACAACTAAAAATGATAAACAAGAGGAGAAATTTTCACCTAGAGAACATCTAACGAACATAAACCACAATATATCACAAGTAATAAGGATTTCAAAATCAAGTTAAGTATCCCTACATAATCAAACTTATAACATGAAAGATTAACGAGTTCAATCTCAAGCATGACAAAAGAGTAATCAGATCCCTTTCAATCCAAGCCTTTCATAGGATATCAAATTCACTCAACACTCTTTGAAGTAAGGTTTTGATCAACACTCATCAACCGGTTAAAATCGACTCATCATAGGCTTGCTCATGGACTATGTTCACAAGCCACCTTAGTTTCAATAAGTGATCATAAAGGTCTTTATCTTTGGATGTAATGTGTGGTTGATCGAAGAGATGATTCCTTTCTTCAACGTCCTCACTTTCATGCTTCCTTTCTTTTCTACTTTAATCACAAGCACTAAGCATCATCATTCCTTGGATGTCTTGAGCTTCTTTTTGAATGGCATACTTCTTGTCTTTGACTTTTGTATTCCTTGAGCATATTTTTCTATTTTGCTCCTTTTTCACTTTTGTTGAAGTTGCACTTGCTTTTATCTTGAGCTCTTTCATCTTTTTTCTTGACTCACCTTTCTTTCCATATACATTTGCATATTTTTCCACATCTTCCCTTTTGTAAACCATCATCATCCTCAATTACCCACACATAGGTTATATATATAAGGTTTAAATAGGTTTTCAAGGCTTGTAATGTGCTTATATCACAAGAGATAGGCTTAAAGGTTCAAAGTGGCTTACTAGGGATAATGTTTGAGGTAAGGAAATTTTATGGCTATGACTTTACTTAACAAGGATGGCCTAAGATCATGTCACAAATTTCAACCATTCGGGCTTCGTTCCTATAGTCCAAGAGCAAGTTCTAGTTTGTCTAAGTTCAACCGGTCCTCTCTTCAATAATTAACTATGGAGGCACGGTTGAGGCTCAACTCTCACAAGCTTTTGCTTGGACCAAAAGAAACTCAATTAACCTTCATACTTCTCAAAATTGAACAAATTATGTAATCCATGTCACAATTTTAACAAGTAGAAACCATTAACTTGCTTGCCATCACCTATCACAAACAATGCATCATAGCTCATACTCAAAAACATCACTCAACTCTTTCCCAAAACATACCACCAAAACCACACCTATACAAGAATTAAAATAACAACAAACATCACCTACTAATCAAGGGATCAACAAACAATACAAACATATAACATGCATAAATCAAATCATCCATCAAAAGAAAATAAAGCACATCAACTCAAACCCATAACGATAAAGATCAATCTCCCATCGCATCCAAACAACGAAAAAACAAAAAACTGAAAATCGCATAAAACTGAAAATAAAATCCCAAAGTAAAACCTCCCAAAAACCAACAATTTAAGTACAATCCAATCAAATCCTAACAAATCAAATCAAATGTCTAAGCAATAATACCAAAATTCTAAATAATAGCTAGATGAATGGACAAAAGTGCCAAGCACTCAAAATACTCCCTCATTGTTCCAGAGGCGGAGGAGGTGGACGATAGGTGTTCCATGGAATGTAGGCTCGAGGATTCGCAGGAAACTGGAAGTTGAACATCATGGTCAACATCTCCTCCATGTTGTTGGAGTGCGCCCTTGATTGTTCTTCATAGTACTCCCTCCTTCGTTGTCCAGCTCTCAACTCTTCAATGTGTCTTCCATGCTCTTGCTGGACTTCGCGAATCTCCCTGATCTGAGTCCCATATGTCTGCTGCACATGCCTCATGTCACGTACCTCATCCATCATATAGTTCCACCTTTCATCTCCTTGGCCCGGTGCGACTGGTGGCGGTGCTCCTTCTTCCTCAAACAGTGGTGGATCAGGGCCTTGCTCCTCAAACTCAATCTGCTCCGGTTGCTCTCCTTGCTCATCACCCTCCATGGGCACTTGCTCGGCCCTCAAATTGGCTAGCTTTTCATTTTCTTCAACTCTAACCTGCCTCAGAACCTGTTCCATTTCATCTCTGTTTCTTCTATAAAATGCCTTGACAACTCTGGAATGGTTCACACTTCCCATAGCCAAATTTGTAAGCCTTCTCCTTGTATAAACTGTAGTGAGCTCCGGCATTGGCATCGGAAATGGAGCTCCCTTCTCCTGCCTTAAACAGTATTGATTTCCTACCATGGTCAAAAATTCCATCCTCATCAGCTGTGAGTAATTCAACCCTTCACTAACCATACGATTCTCCATCCCTGCGAAGTTAACTCCCATTCCTTGAGCTATCATTGTAATCATCCCTCCTAGCATCAACCCTTGAGAACTCTGCCTCTTTGCAACTCTCTCCGCATGTTGCACAAAATGTGCTGCAACATTAAGCGGTAACTTAATATAGAGCTGATGTAGAGCTGCTTTTCTCCAACTGAGCCTCCTTCAAACCTTCCCAATATAGTGTTGGAGACGATCTTCTCTAAGTACCTCATTACAGGATTCCGGATGGCCATCCCCTTTGAAGCACTAGGGATGTACCCTGCTCTCTCAGTTCCATCATTCACAAGGCTTGACCACCATTCCTGTTGGTTGAAAGTTCCTCCGGTATAAAAGCTCCGATGGAATTCGCATGGCGGGCACCCAAAACACTCATTCAAAAATGCCAATGGAACCTTTTCCCTCAACACATTATCTAGCTGAAAAGTCACCCACAGTGGATACCCATTCCTATCTTTCTTCACTTGTAAAGTGCTCATAAATTCCGCAGTGAGATGATAGTAGGTTGGCGGCCTCTTATCGAAGAAAGCTTCCATCTGAGAGAAGCAAAATAACTTCCTCAGATCTTCCTCTATACCTAGTCCCCTCATCGTCTCCGTGTCTTGGAAACGAGTAGCCTTGATCTTCGGAGCTAGAACTTGCCAGCGAAGCACAAACTTTCCCCAATAATCCTCGAACTCAACTCCAAATTCTTGTGGATGAATTCCTTCAATAACCAACTGGGCATCCAAGTTAGATAACTCCTCAGGGTCGGTTATCACAATGAAATCCTCGGTCCTAGGGCGAACTCTCCTCTCAGCCATCTACAATATAAAAACAATATACAACTTATCAAATATATTCACACTTAACAACTTATCACCATTCATCACAACTATCAACAATTATAACCAATTTCTACTCATGATCACACATATGAATCCTCACTTCAATCATCTTAAAATGCTATTCACATTTGACCATCAATTTCCAACGAATTCCTCTCTTAGACATTTCATCGAACACTTGGCATGCACAAAATTTAAACATCCTCTCAACATGCAATTTGCATATCCTCATGCCGAAATCCTCAATATCTAAAGTTAATCTCTTACAAATAAACATCATACTCATGTAATTCATCAATTGGCACAACACAATTATTCACACTCATAATTCTCACACAATTCCCAAATTATTCCTCATGAACCCTATTTCAACTTTTTCAAAAAAAAAAAAAAATTCAACAATTCATAATGACACACATGCGTGAATATCATCAATCAAGCATGAAAACATCATAAGAATAAAGCCCATATATCAATTCAATCAATTCATATCAAAATGTTCAAGTTAGGGTTCAAGAATTTCATACCTTTCACCAATTGGATGTGGAGATGTGAATTTGGTGTGAACACTTACAATCTCTACTCACACTCTTTCAACACTAACCTTGGTGGAGTTTCATGTGCTTGAATCGTGTGAATTGGGTGAAGGGGTGCGTATGGAATGTGTACGGAGCAGCCCTTTTAAAAAAAACTGGAACAAGCCCTGCACGGCTCGTGTTACGCAGCACGGCCTCAAGTGAGGCCGTGCAGCGTGTTCTGATCCCATTACACGGCCAACTGCTACAGGGCCGTGCACGGCGCACGGCCCGTGTAGCAGTTTGCCCTGTTCTTCATTTTTCTTGCTTCACTCCATCCTTGCCCTGTTTTTCACTCTTCACATACCCTATTCATGCTTAAACACTACTCAATGTTATCCATGCTACACTCATAATCAAGAATGGATTGAAATGTACTCAAAACACCACCAAACACACCAAAACTATCCTAACTCATGAGAAACATATTCAAAATTTTTCAAAAATGACCATTTTGCAACGATGATATATATACACAAGATAACACAATCAATTGAACAAAGTATAGATCACACCATGCACTCTCCCCCCAAACTTAAATCGAAACAAGTTACGAATTAAGTTTGCAAAAGTGGTGAGACATGACCATTTTGCAACGATGATATATATACACAAGATAACATAATCAATTGAACAAAGTATAGATCACACCATGCACTCTCCCCCCAAACTTAAATCGAAACAAGTTACGAATTAAGTTTGCAAAAGTGGTGAGACATACCTTATTCGTTTTCTCAATGCTCTTCATGAACTTCTCCACCTCTTATGCCTACTTTAAGCTCCAATTGATCAAGTGTGACCACCACGCAACCTCCCCCAAACTTAAATTAACACAAGTGTTAAAATTTAAGTTTGTAAAGAGTGGTGAGGCATACAATCATCATTCCACCTTTAGCATCCGTGTCTTTTCTCTTATGCGTTTCTCATGAACTTAACCACCTTCATACCAAATCTACAAGAAAACTAAAAAAAACAAAAAATCTACACTAAACCAATACTCAAAAGAAGTTTAAGAAGAGAGAGTAACCACATACACCCTCTCTTTTTGAGAAGGTGATAGGTAATGCTTCACTCTATGACCATTTACCACAAATTCATTATTTGGACCCTTTAACCTCAATGTATGTCCATTTAACACTTCAAGCACTTCATAGGGTCCCATCCATTTTGATTTAAGCTTTCCGGGAAACAACTTGAGCCTCGAATTGAATACAAGCACTTTATCCCCGAGAGCAAACGTCTTCTCCTTGACCTTAGCATCATGCCATCTCTTCATATTTTCCTTATGGATAATTGAGTTTTCAAATGCTCTTCCTCTAAACTCCTCCAACTCAACTAACTTCAACAACCTTGCTTGACCACTTTCCCCCTCGTCCATATTAAGACGTTTGATAGCCCATAATGCACGGTGTTCAAGCTCCACGGGGAGATGACAAGCTTTACCATAGACCAATTGATACGGTGAGACACCAAGAATGGTCTTAAAAGCCGTCCGATAAGCCCATAAAGCGTCGTCAAGCTTGTCCGACCAATCCTTCCTCCCTCCATTGATGATCTTCTCCAAAACTAACTTGATTTGGCGGTTTGAGACCTTCGCCAAACCATTTGCTTGAGGGTGGTAAGGTGTAGCCACTCGATGTTTCACTCCATATCTTTTCAACAAACTCTCCATCAACTTGTTTACAAAGTGTGATCCTCCATCACTCACTAAAGCCCGTGGAACTCCAAACCTAGAAAAAATGTTCTTTTTCAAAAACCTTTGCACAATCAAAGCATCATTCGTCTTCGTGGGGATTGCCTCCACCCACTTGGACACATAATCCACAGCTAGCAAGATGTACACATATCCTTTAGACGAGGGAAATGGTCCCATAAAATCAATCCCCCATACATCAAAAATTTCTACATCAATCCTTAAGGTCATGGGCATTTCATCTCTCTTGCCTATTCCCCCTATCCTTTGGCATCTATCACACTTTGCAACAAACTTCTTTGCATCCTTAAACAATGTTGGCCAATAGAAGCCCGATTGTAAAACCTTAGCCCCCGTCTTTTGATGAGCAAAGTGACCTCCACACAAAGACGAGTGACAAAGTTCAAGAATCCCCATAACTTCTTCTTCAGCTACACATCTCCTTATTACTCCATCATTGCAAATTTTAAACAAATACGGCTCATCCCAAAAATACTTCTTAACTTCAACATGAAACCTCTTTTCTTTGTACTCATTAAGCAACGTGGGCTTGATTCCACACACAAAGAAATTGACGTAATCGGCGTACCAAGGCGGCACATTCACCATGCGAGTATTCACTTGCTTGACCTCTAGTAGTAAAATGTCCTCATCCGGGAACTCATCCCCAATGGGCTTCAAATCTTCATTTGCACCTCCATTTTCTAACCTAGACAAATGGTCCGCAATCACATTCTCCACGCCCTTTTTATCCTTGATGACCACATCAAATTCCTGCAAAAGCAACACCCAACGAATTAAATGAGGTTTAGCATCTTTCTTACTCATGAGGTATTTTATAACCGCGTGATCCGTGTAGACAATCGTTTGTGTTCCAACCAAGTATGGTCGAAACTTCTCAAAAGCATACACTACGGCTAAAAATTCCTTCTCCATTGTGGTGTAGTTAATTTGGCATGAATTCAATGTCTTTGAGGCGTAATAGATTGCTCTAAACTTCTTCTCTCTCATTTGCCCCAACACCACTCCAATGGATTGATCGCTAGCATCACAATGAAGTTCAAATGGTAAACTCCAATCCGGGGTAACGAGGATCGGAGATGAAGTGAGAGCGTCCTTAAGCACCTGAAATGACACACAACACTCATCATCAAAGTTAAATGGACAATCTTTTTCAAGCAATTTACAAAGGGGTTTAGCAATTTTGGAAAAATCCTTAATGAAACGTCTATAAAAGCCCGCATGTCCTAAGAACGATCCCACCCCCTTCTCACTAATAGGAGGGGGAAGACGTTCTATGGCTATTACTTTAGCTCTATCCACTTTTAACTCATGCTTTGAAATATGATGTCCCAAGACTATCCCATCGGTCACCATAAAGTGGCATTTTTCCCAATTTAGCACAAGACTCGACTCTTCACACCTCTGCAACACAATCGTGAGATTAGTTAAGCAAATATCATAAGAAGATCCATACACGGAAAAATCGTCCATAAACACCTCCATAATATTTTCAATTAAACCATCAAAGATTGCCATCATACAACGCTGAAAAGTAGCAGGGGCATTACATAGACCAAATGGCATCATTCTAAACGCAAATGTACCATAGGGACATGTGAATGTTGTCTTCTCTTGATCTTCCGGTGCAATCAATATTTGATTGTACCCGGAATAACCATCAAGAAAACAATAGTACTCATGCCCCGCAAGACGATCCAACATTTGATCTATGAATGGTAATGGGAAATGATCTTTACGAGTATTCTCATTCAACTTACGATAATCAACACATACTCTCCAACCCGTGATAGTTCTAGTGGCAATTGTTTCATTTGTATCGGATCTAACAATTGTCATACCACCTTTCTTTGCCACTACATGTAGAGGACTTACATATTGACTATCACTAATTGGAAAGATTATTCCCGCATCAAGCCATTTTAACACCTCTTTCCTTACCACTTCTTGCATTATAGGATTTAATCTACGTTGGTTTTGCACACAAGACTTTTCATCATCAATCAAATGGATCTTATGCATGCACATAGATGGACTAATACCTTTCAAATCTTTAATGCTCCAACCAATGGATGACTTATGATCTCTTAAGACTCTTAGCAATTTTTCTACTTCTAAATCATTAAGGGAAGAGGATACAATTACCGGATACGTTTCATCTTTTTCCAAGTAAGCATACTTTAAGTGATCCGGCAATGGTTTCAACTCTACCTTCTTCTCCTCTTGCACTTCCAAAAATGGCTTTTCATCAAGTTTCTCCACCTTTACCTCCTTTGCTTCCTCTTTTGTGAGTGCCCTACAAGCATTTAAACCATGCAATTCATCAATTATTTCATCATTTTCTACACCAAAAGAAGATTTAGCTTTTATAGATTCAAGAGAATAAGAGTGGCTTATGATGATTTCCAAAGGGTCCTTGGAGTGAAGGTGATACATATGCTCTTCAACCATGTCGTCAATAACCTCCACTCTTCCACATTCCTCCCTAGGATACCTCATAGCCTCACTTAAAGAAAATATGACTTCATCCTCATTCACCCTCAAAGTTAGCTCCCCTTTCTCCACATCTATCAATGCTTTCCCGGTGGCAAGAAACGGACGTCCAAGTATCAATGGGACACTATCATCTTCAGCCATATCTAGTACCACAAAATCAACGGGGAACACAAACTTGCCAACTTTGATCAAAACATCTTCCACTATTCCCTTGGGATGTGTCAACGACCGATCGGCTAATTGAAGTATAACCGACGTCGGTTTGACCTCACCAATACCCAACTTTTTGAAGATTGATAAGGGCATTAAGTTAATGCTTGCCCCTAGATCACATAAAGCTTTGTAGTTCCTTTGCTCTCCCATCTCACAAGGAATAGTGAAACTCCCCGAATCTTTCAATTTAGGGGGAAGTTTCTTTTGCAAGATTGCACTACATTCCTCCGTAAGGTTCACCGTTTCGAACTCTCCCAAGCTTCTTTTCTTTGACAAGATATCCTTCAAAAATTTGGCGTAGTTGGGCATTTGAAGTAAGACCTCTGCAAAAGGCATATTCACATATATCTTCTTCAACATTTCAACAAACTTGGCAAATTTCTCTTCTAATCCCTTTTTCAAGCATCTTTGTGGAAACGGGATTGCCATGGGCAACTTAGGAATCCCCCATTCATCTCTTTCAAACTTTTCCTCTCTCTCTTTCCATTTTGCTTCTCTACATCTTTCCCATTTCTTTGGAGACTTTACTTTTTCTTCTTCAAGTGTAGGGGTACTTTCACCTTTTTCAACAATATCAACTTCTTTCTCTTTCCCTTCTTCACCCAAACTTTCCATAGGCTCAAGTTCACAATCCACCTCCTCTACTTCCGTTGGCATTGAAGGCCCTTCGTATTTTGTTCCACTACGAAGTTCAATCACCTTACATTGCTCCTTCGGATTAGTAATGGTTGTAGATGGAAACTTCCCTTGGTGATGAACATTACCCCTTTCACTTGCCATTTGACTAATGTGAGTCTCAATTGCTTTGAATCGATTCTCATTTACCTCATCTCTTTGCTTCACATATTCAAACTTTCTCTCATTCTCTTGTTTCTCTTGCTTCATAAACTCAAACATCTTAGTCATTTTATCCTCCAATGTAGACAATGTAGACTTTCCTTCATCATTTGGAGCCTTCTCCCCCGGATGAATGCCCGGTGGCAATGTGAGTGCATTACTTTGATTCCCATACGACAAATTCTCATATCTCCGGGGTTGATTGAAATTCCCTTGAAAATTACCTTGCCCCCAACCTCCTTGCCTTTGTGGATATCCTCCTCCATTATTCCCAAAATTCCCACCGTAATTTCCTTGGAAGTTCCTTCCTTGCATGAAGGCAACTTCCTCAAGTGTCATCTCCGATGGGCTCCAAGAATTAGAGGACATACCTTGTTGAGGTATAGAGGTAGGCATTTGACAACTTTGAGAAGATTGACCCATACTTGGTGTAGATACACCTTGTTGAAAATTAGGAAACACTTGTTGATTCATCAAAGGTATTGACATCACATGCGGAGGATTAGCTAGCACTTGTTGATTCACCATTGGTGTAGATGTTGGAGTCACTTGCATACTAGCATTCATCCTTTTTAGTATCTCCGTGATTGCCTTGTCGGTTACATCTTCATTAGGCACCTCCACCTTTTTCACTTGTTGCAAGCACACTTCTTCCATCTTAGCAATCTTCTCTTTTTCATATAAGCCCGCAACTCTATCCATGGCCCATTGTCCCGTATTCAAAGCTATTTCTTCACATATGGCAATTGCTCTTTCCGGAGTTTGCCCCAAAATCGAACCTCCCGATGAATCATCAACAAGCATCCTTTCACTTCCATTCAAACCGGCATAGAAAAATCCTACTTGTTGATCTTCGGGGAATCCGTGCTGTGGACATTTCCTTAGCATTTCTTTGAATCGGTCCCAAGCCTCACTAAAAGTTTCAAGAGGCATTTGCTTAAACTGCAATATTTGACCTTTGAGATGCAACATCTTCGATGGTGGGAAATACTTGCTCAAGAATCTTTGTGCCAACTCTCTCCATGTGTTGTAGGATCCCGGTGGTAAAGTATGATACCAAGCCTTAGCTCTATCTCGTAATGAAAACGAGAAGAGCTTCAATTTAATAATATCCTCACTTACCCCATTTATCTTGACCGTGTTTGCTAACTCCGTAAATTGGGCTAAGTGAGCATTTGGATCCTCCATAGTACCACCACCAAATTGGTTTGCTTGCACCATGTTGATCAATCCCGTCTTGATTTCAAAATGATTAACATTCACCGGTGGTCCCACAACATAGTTTCCATATTGCGGTTGGAAGTGATCTCGGATGTTCATTCCCACTCCATTATTCTCATTTCTACGAGGTTGATTTTGCACCATCGGAGGATCATTCCTTGCTTCTTGTTGTGCCAACAAGTTTTGAATAATAGCTTGCAATTGTTGGTTTTGCAAGTGCATTTGTTGAGCATAAACTTGTGGCACATATTCTAGATTACCAAAACCTCCTCTAGCATTATCACCACCTTGAAAATTTCTCAAATTACCTTCTTCATCAACCATATTTGCATTATCCCTTACTTCTTCCATATTTTCTTCCGTTGGTTCCAACACTCCTCTTCTTTGTCTTCTTAAGGTAGCTTCTAATTCCAAATTCAAAGGTTCAATAGATTGAGACCTTGAACGAGTTTGCATGTACCTACAAGAATTCCAAAATTAGCTCTCCAAGTAACCAAGACAAGTAAACAACTATACAAATGAAAGAAATATCCTTATCAAGACTAATCAACTTCAAACTCGTTACAACCACAAGTTTAACATTTCCCCGGCAAGCGGCGCCATGAACTTAGCTGCATTTCTAGTGAAATGTCAAGAGTAACTGTACTCTATCGCTGTTGTATACGCGTGACCAAGTGCAAAATTTATAGTATTGTCGTCTCAAGGGAAAAGGTAAACTCAAGTTGTATCCGGATTTTCCATTGATTTATGTTTTGTAAGGATTATCGAGATAAGATTTTGATTTAAGAACTATGATTACTCTATCAATTAACTAATGAACTAGACAAGCAACTAATTATAACAAATATCAATCAAATCAAGTAGCAAGATGAGATGGAATGGATGAAGTGTATCTAAAAAGAGAGCAAGGCTAGCAACATCATGGTCAAGGTCTTATGTAGACTTCACACTTACTCAAGCATTGATGACTTTCAAGTTATGAAACTAAGGGCAATCACAATTGTACCCCTAACCCCTATGGCCAAGGTGATTAGGTTCTCAACTCTTTTACAAGTTTAAATCTCCTAAGATTGTCTTACTCTCAATTCCCTCATGGGTACTATGATCATAAGTTGGTTCCCCTCACTAGTTCATCACTAATGTTCTATCATGAGGTTCTAAGCACTTGGAGGGAATGACTTTCCTCCCCTCATACTAACCAAGTCACCTAATACAATCAATGATTCAATTAAACCACCACACATAATATTGGAATGGCCATCCTAACACTATGCATAGAGAATTTAACCACACACATCATGCATCAAATGAGAATAAGCATTCATGATAGAAAGTAATCATAACAATCAATTCATCAAGCTTTAATAGTGCAAAAATCTACATATTTCCTAACCAATCATATTGCTAGCCTCACTTGAGGACTAGCCACAAATATTCATTGCCAATTGGCTACAATCCAATACAAGCTCCATATGAGCAATATAATGAAGAAAATAGCAAAATAAAAGAGATTGAGCTTCCCCTTGAAGGTAGACTCCTTCTTCCTTGATCATGCCAAATTCTTCAAACAAATCTGATTTTCTCTTCTTAGATGATGGAATGGATGGATGTATGGATGGATTTATGAAGATCAAGGTGAATTGAATGATTTAGATGGTGTAGATGGATTGTAGATCTAGTGTGTGAGGAAATGTGGTGTGGATTGTGTGTAACTGCTCTCAATCTGATATAATGTGAATCTCCTCTCTAATTTCGCACAAATCATGGTTTTATATCACTTATGGACCTTCTAGAAGCTTCCGGAACATTCTGAAAATTACACAGGATTTTGCACCTACACGGCCCGTGCTGCAGTACACGGCCCGTGTAGGGCACACCTACTTCGGCGTTTTGTGCGTGCTTACGGACACGGCTCGAGCTGCAATACACGGCCTTGATCATGGTCGTGCAGCACTTTCTGACGACAATACACGGCTTCTTCTTACAGGGCCGAGCTCCGCACACGGGGCGTGCAGCAGCGCACGGCCCGTGCACCAGCGCACGGCCAAATCCCTGGGCGAGCAGCGTATTCTGATGACATTACACGGCCAGCTGCTACAGGGCCCGTGCAATTGCCTGGCCTTTTCTTCGTCTCCCTTTCGCTCCCGACTCCGTTTTTGTCCATTCCATGACCTGTTTTACATATATTCAAGCTCATTTACACAATTCTATAAGTTCGTACCACTTTCCTCAAAACAACAATAACTCCACCAAAATTAACACAAATACGGATAAAAACATCCGAAAATACACACATAAAGACACTAAAACCTAGGTGAAAATGACGACATTCAGGTAAAATCTTTATTTCACCCTTTGAACAAACACTATTCCCTTCCGATAAATGGTAACCCCTCGGGTACAGTATGCCCTAAACTATTGGATAATAGTATATGATAAACCACAGGAGTAAAGTCATAATGTTACAATTGGAACAAACACTAAATCCTACCAATAAATATTAAACCCTCGGGGGACATTATGTCCTAAACCACTGGGAAAAAGTATACCATAAATCACAGGGGTAAAGTCATCATTTCACTGTTGATAAATATTAAATCATCGGGGTACAGTATGCCCTAAACCACTGGTTGATACTCGTACACATCTCAAACATGTTTATCAAAATATTCTAAAGTTATACCACTAATTATTTACATATAATATCCAATTTTATGTAATATCATATTAGGTAGTTGTATACTCCCTCCGTCCAGATTCAAGGGTGGTGTTATTTGCTTTTGGGCATGGAGATTAAGGAGTATTGTTATTTAATGTGTAGTGGGTAGTTGTATTAGTAGAGGTGTGGGTCCCATTTTTTAGTTGTATTAGTAGGTGTGTGTGGATAAAAAAGGAAATGAACCCTTGGGGGCGGACGCCCAAAATGGAAAAATGATACCCTTGAAAGCGGACGGAGAGAGTATTTATTAATTACTCCCTCCGGCCGCTTAGAAGATAACCATTTGCTTTTTGCACGTGGATTAAGAAGTATTATTATTATATGTGTAGTGGGTAGTTGTATTAGAGGGAAGTGATGGGCCATGTGGTGTACTTTTTTACTATATAAGGAATATGGATATATTTGAAGTGAACGCCCAAAATGGTAAAATGGATACCTTGTAAGTGGCCGGAGGGAGTAATATTTAGGTACCCGTAATTATTTAAAGATACCATACCATATTTATTTAAATATCAACCGCTCATACCCAAATCTGTGTCATTTAAAAATTTATTACTATATTTGTAACTACTCCAAAATTATTTATCAATATGCTTAAGGTAAAATGGGGTAACATAAAATATAATTATTAGAGATAATTAATATCGATGTTAGGAGTACCCGTAATTCGTATCCATTTAAATGTTCACCATCCGTGATCGGACATGTCCAATTTAAAAAATTCATAAGAATATCATCCCAAACTTATTATTTGTTGTATTGTGTACTAAAAGTCTAGTTTTTTGTAAGAACAATATTTAAACAATTTATTTGAAATGAGAATCATATGATCAAATGATTGTGTCTTATAATTTATTTATATGCACGATGCAATAGTCCACTTACTTTATACTGTAAATAATATGTTGTGCTACAACACGTGAAAGATCATATTATCGGTTTCCTTATAAAGTATAAACAGATGCTCACAACCGAGATAGACGGGAACTCTCTATCGGGATGGTTGTAGTGTGGTTTGGTATTAGCTTGTCTTGGCTATAGAATCACATTAGTGCACTTTGTATGTATTGAGCAGGACCGCTTAAGATCGTTCGACTTTTACTGACTTATAGGAGAACTTTATCTCAGTTATTATGGATGTTCGTGCTCTTAATCCCTATATAATAACCTCGACACGTAGAGCAGTATGTATTTCTTTGATCCATCAATAGGTGAGATTTACATGTATTAAATCAACAAACTCGGTGAGTTGGGAAGTAGTGTTGTCTCTATGGTGTGCTATTGATTGTAGAAGGAATCCGTGTCCGATATAGGTTGATGATGTCCCCTTGAGGAGCTCATAAGAATTATCATGTAAATCCTGCAGGTGGATTTATTCCAGCATGATAATGAGGTTGAGTGGTACTACTCTCGGATGAGATATTAATTAATGGAGTTGTCAGTAACTTAATTAATTAATGGACATTGTATATCTTAAACATGGGGAGACTAACGGGCTCATAATAAGAAGGAGCCCATAACGTAATTATGGGATTAGAACGGTAGTGCAGTAATAAAATTTTAGTGGAATATATTATTATTATTGGACTTAAGTATAAGCTTTGAGCTAAGCTTGGATATTTAAGCCCAATGGAGGCCCAACTCTAATTTCTCCTCTTGGTCCCTGTCGTGGCCCATATATAAGTCACCTCAACTATTCTAACCCTAAGATGAGACACGCCTAACACGTGAAGAGGCTAGACGGAACAGCAGATTGAGAAGATCTTGAGAATCATCGCCCACACGACATCGAGATTGGACTTTGGAATACAACAGAAGACAGGAAGGTTATTTGCTGCTGTTGTCCGCCAACTTGCACAATTTTTATAAATTTGTATAGATCTTATAATTCAATGTGTGATATACTGACGGAAAGCCACAGAAGAGAGAATTATTTTTGCCCATAGGTCACTCAATTTCGAGATCGGATGAGAGGGTTATGCCCAAAACGATGAGGCTGCGCAGGCTGCTGATGAGGATCCATCTTCTCCAACATACCCTGGGGAAAGGTAATATGTTTTTTATTTTCTTACTTCCGCTAACTGTTAGAAATATATGAAATCCTAACGGTTCATGTTAACCAAATGATCGAACGCCAACAATTGGTATAAGAGCTTTGATTTCATGGTGAAGTGTGAAACGTTAGGCTAGGGGTTTATGTGTGTGTACATGAATTAAAGTTTAGAATTAAGTTTCTTGTTGAATACTCTAATTGTACACGGTGACGTACGAGCACCACACGACAGGTCAATAATGGAGAAAATAGCTCGGTGGGGTGACTGAGTTGAACGACGCGATGGCGCGACATGAGCGGCGGCAGCCACACGATGGTGGCCTGCGGGATAGATTGGCGTGCACGACATGATGCTTTTCGCATACGGGGCATGTGGATTGCGTTCTATTGGCGTGCACGGCGTGAAGTGAAGACGGGCGTTGGCACCCGCATACGGCTGATGGCGGGCGACAAGATTTGACTCGCGCTTGATGGCGGGCGATGAGATTTGACTCGTGCTTGATGGCAGATAGGCAGCACACGTTGACGTGCGTGTGGCCTGCCATGGCGCGCTGGATGTCAAGCGTGGTGGAGTAACTGCTGGTGCAAGGCACGAATACTTCCTGCCACGACATGACTAATGCAGGGAGTTAGGGTTTTGTGGATCCCACACAATCGGAGGAAGCATGACGGGTGACGAACGGTGCTGAAAGCCATGGCTGCACGGTGATAGAAAGACGCGTGAATGATAGGCTTTGGGGAATGACTGAATGGCGGTGTTTGTCGGGCTTGAGGCTGGTGGCTGGCAGTGGAATCAGACGTACAGCGTGGGTTTCAGTTAGCAAGCCTCGGTGGCAATACTCACATGTGAAGTTGATAGCAGATGGCACGACGAACCAGCTTTCTGGGTGGGTCTCTCTCCTTTCCGGGCGAGTCGACCAAGCGTTCCGGGTGGGTTTCTCTCCTATTCGAGCGAGTCGCTGCTGATTTCTGAGCAGATTGCTAAACTTCTGAGCGAGTCACTGCTGAACTTTCGAGCGAGTCACACATTTTCCGAGCGAGTCTGCCTTGATTTGTGAGCGGGTCTGCATAGGCGAGTCTCCATACTGGCGAAGGGGTCTGCAAGGCTAGATGAAGTTGATGGACGGCGCTGCTAGGAAGCATGGCTGACGGAGGCGTGCCTGGCAGTAGCTTCGTACATCGGGTCTGCTGAAGGCTGGCATTGAAGCATTGTTGGACATCAAGAGATGAGCGACTTGACTGGTAGTATAGCCAGTGGTCAAGCACAACGACGTCCAGGCTGGTGGCACACGTTTGCATCGAACGGGCACCCAGAAGGTAGGGCATTGGCATTTGCCAGCACGCATGATTTGAGCAGGAGCCGGGCGTGGCGCTCATTTGGAATCCGTGTGGGCTGGGGTTGGCGCACGAGTGTGGAAATCTGCCGTGTGATGGGCGCACGACACCCTACAGATGTCGTGCGTTAGTTGCCCAGTCGTGTTGATTACCATACAGAGCTCTCACACGGTGGCGCTTAGCACTGGGTAGGCGAGGCTCTCGTCAGGTGGTCGTGCGGCACGACCTGGAAACTTCGCTGGCACCACTTCAGGTAATGGCTGGCACGAGTCATGCCGGCAAGAAGAAAAGGTAAGTGTGGCTGGTATGGCATGTGAGAGTAGATTTGTACATGGCACGAGTCGTGCCGTTACCCAGCACGACTCGTGCAGGCGTGTATGATGGTCAGGCACTCTTCTTAAAGTGACGTACGGTGGAACGGGTTGCCGGGCAAGGAATCTGGAGGAAATTTCATGAGGACCAGCTTCTGATTTTCAGATTAGGTTTCGGGATCCTGCCCCGAGCCCCACGACCTAACCAGGCAGGTCGATCCATGCGACCTCACTAGGGAGGTCGATCCCTATCTGCGTTGCCCGCATTCGTGCTTGGTGGCAAACAATCGAATTCGCTGATATATAACTGTTCATAATTTGATTTAATTATCTGATTATTGTTATATATGAATGCATGTTCTATATGATTTACTGCTTTAAATTGCTGAATATAGAAGTATGCTAAGTTGTGTATTTTATTTTGAATATTATATGCATGTAAAAACCCTCGGTGTTAAATAACTAAGTGGGAGAGGGGATTGGTAATTAATTCCCGCGGCCTCCATTATTGATTTGTAAAGTGATGTGAATAAACTTGCATTTTGGTTATAGTGTCTTCCTCCCTAACGGATGAGTTTATTCACGGATCACTAGTACAGACTTCTTTAAATAATTATTATTTGTAATGTGATGCATATGGACTTGCGCGTTAGCTATAGTGCCTTCCTCCCTAATGGATGAGTTTATATGCGGTTCACTGGTACAAAATTATATAATTGACGGTTGTAGAAAGTTATCTGAGCGCGTGTGTACTTCTCCAACAGTAAGGTACATAAGCTTGGGCAGCGGACTTGGGATCAAATAATAGTGTACACTTAGATGTAAATAATTAGTATCCTCCCCAACAGAGTCACTGCTACTATTTGCATGGTTAAAGAGGAATCGACTATTAATTATTTTGTCATGAGGTTAGGTTGACGAATGAAATTAATGGGTAAAACCTTCTCTTATAAATATTCGGGTTTGTAAACGTCCATACTAACGTGGCTTGCAGACTCACGGTGCTTGAGATTTCAGTGAATTTTAATTTTATATAGTTTTGAGGGAATCAATATAAATGGATAAATTCGAAGATTTGATCAGTATATTTATTTATGATTCTCTGAATTTTCAAAATAGTTTTAATTCACTTATTGTTTACTAAAAAAATATATTTACTTGTTCAAAATTAGATGATTAGAAAAGAATCTTGGTTTCGAATTTTACTGCTTAGGAAAATAAAATGTGTTCTCACTAAGGATGTTTATATGATGCCTATTAAAGTCTCTAGTGGAGAGGTGAGAGGTTCATAGAAATATGATGGTCTCATACGACTCTTCAGATACTTGAGTAAGTAAGAATGACAAGAGGTCATGGATAAGTTGATGAATGAATTGGGAATGCTTGGAATAAAAATTGAAAGGGAAACCTAGATCAATTTATTCTTCATAATTTGTCTGGATGTTTTGAGCAAGTTCTAAATGAAATACGAGATGTTGTATATGGAGGGAAACTTCTGACAAAACATTTGGCGAAGGAAAGCCATTTTCATCATGATGTGAACAAGGTTAGTATCTCATTCACTAGTCGTTGAAGCATGATAGTGATGGCATTTACAAACACGTAGTGTGTTAATATCGGAGTCACTAAAAGCCTGCAACTAAGTGATGATGAGATTGTAATATACATGGGTAATTCTACGAGAGTAGTGTCTATTGCAATGGGAGTTGTTTATTTATCTTACCATATGAATAAACATTTGGTTTTAAGAAATTATCTTTACGTACGTTTTTATAGAAAGAATTTGATTTCAGTTTCTATGCATTTACGAATGGATACTCCATTTCATTTAAATGACATGGTCATAGTAATGAGGGATGGAGCTATAATCTGTTGTTGTACGTTGGTGGACAATTTGTACTCTTAAATCATATTTATCCCACGGATGCAATAAATAGTAATTAATAATGCGTCTTCTAATCCTAATAAGAGAAAGACTCTTATGGAAATGGTTAGATAGATGATGAGTTATTTGAAATTATTAAATTCATTTTATGGGTATACCCTAGAAATAGTAATTTGTATGAATGTTTGTCAGTTTGTGGGATATCCTAGAAAAATGAAGGGTGATGATTTATTTAGTCCAAAAGATCGAAGGGTGATTGTTAACACAAATACTAGATTTTTGAAAAAGGACTATGTATTAAATCATAAACCCATGTATAAATTATTCTAAAGGAAGTGAGAGTGAAAAACACAAAGTATTAGTACCAAGTGTACAAGAGGATAAACTACAAGGTAAACTGCAACGCGTCTCACGTCTGATACACAATTGCATGTAGTGCCTTCTCGTAGTGAGAGGGTTGTTCGACAACCCGTAAGATATATGTTTTGGGAGAGTCATGAGACTTGGTTCTAAATAAACATGGAATGGACCCACGGATGCGACGAAGCACTACAAGATAGAAATGCGGAATCTTAGCAAAGTGCAATAAATGTTGAAATAGAATCGATGAATTCTAAATTAGATCTGGCTGCTTGTAGAACCACGGATGGTGTGAAAGCCATTAGAAGTGGCTCTGTAAAATAAAAGAGGATCATAGGATAAGGTAAAAACCTTGGAAGCAAAGCTTGTTGCGAAAAGTATACTCAGAAAGAAAGGCTTCGATTTTGAGAAAACCTGTTCGCCGGTAGCTATGCCTATGTTGATCCGGACTCTTTTATCTGCTGCTACTCATATGAAATATAAGGGATAGCAAATAGATGTCAAGACAGCTTTCTTGATTGGAAGTCTTGAGGAAAACATCTATGTGAAGCAAGCAGAGTGATTCATTGAAAAGGGTTAAGAGCATTGTGATAGTAAGTTTAAAGTATCCATCAATGGACTAAAGCAAGCTTCAAGATTATGAAACATCCGTTTTGATGAGGAAATCCAGGCATATAGATTTATTCAATGCGCGGATGTGTCTTGTGTATTAAAAAGAGTGATCGAAATATGGTGGTATTTCTTGTACTGTACGTAGATGATATATTGCTCATTGGAGACAATGAAAGAGTATTGTCAGGCGTATGGGTATGGTTGATAAAGTAGTATGAGATGAAGGACTTAAAAAAAGCAAAATATATCATTTTGATCATGATAATATGGATCACAAGAAGGGATGTTATGCTTGTCTCAAGCTTCATGAGAAGATACAATCCTTACTTGTTTTAGCATGTGACTTTATCTAAGAAGATGTGTCTTGACTCTTGAGACACAAAAGAAGATAAAGTTGATGAAAGCGGTTCCTTATGTTTCGACGAATAAGGAAGCTTAATCTAAGGAATGCTATGCACGAGATTGGATATCTGTTTTGCTAAATGCATGGACAGTGGGTATCAAGGTAACCCAAAATAAGAATGTTGAACTATGGTAAGACATATATTTATGTACCTGAAAAGGACTAGAAATTATATGTGGGCTTACCGGACAGATTCACTGCTTCTTATGAGTTGCATAGATTCGGATTTTTCAAATCAGATAGAGACGGCAGTAAATCCATCTCAAGGTTATGTGTTTAATTTTAGGAAGTAGAGCCATAATATGGAGGAGTGATATATAAAAATATATTTCGAACTCCGGACTCCACCATGGAAAGATGATAATTTGGAGCCTTTGAGGTAGCCAAAGTATCTGTATGACTCTAGAAACTTCATGATGGACTTTGAAGTGTTTCTAAGTTTGCCCAAGGTTATCAAAATTTATTTTGATGATAGTGGTGCAGTTGCAAACTTGAAGGAATCACAAGCCCATAAGGCAATTAAACACATGGAGCGCGAGTACCATAGGCCTATTACGAGAAATCGTATAATGAGAGGAAGGTTGTTGTCGCCTAGATTGCATCGGATGATAACCTAGTAAATCCATTTACAAGGACCTTAAGGCGAGAGCTTTTGATGATTGTGTAGTAGGAGTGGGAATCAGATGTATGGCAGAAGACATGACAGCATAGTCTTTTAGTATAAGTGGGATATTGTTGGATTGTATACTAAAAGTCTAGCTTTTTGTATGAATAATATTTAAATAATTTATTTGAAATGAGAATCATATGATCAAATGATTGCATCTTATAATTTATTTATATGCACGATGCAATAGTCCACTTACTTTATACTGTAGATAATATGTTTGCAACAACACACGGAAGATCATATTATCGGTTTCCTCATAAAGTATAAACAGATGCTCACAACCGAGATAGACGGGAACTCTCTATCGGGATAACTGTAGTGTGATTTGGTATTAGCTTGTCTTGGCTATAGAATCACATTAGTGCACTTTGTGTGTATTGAGCAGGACTGCTTGAGATCGTTCGATTTATACTGACTTATAAGAGAGCTTGATCTTAGTTATTATGGATGTTCGTGCTCTTAATCCATATACAATAACCTCGACACGTAGGGCAGTATGTATTTCTTTGATTCATTAATGGGTGAGATTCACATGTATTAAATCAACAAACTCGATGAGTTGGGAAGTAGTGCTGTCTCTATGGTGTGCTGTTGATTATAGAAGGAATCCGTGTCCGACATAGGTTGATGATGTCCCCTTAAAGAGCTCATAAGAATTATTATATAAATCCTGCAGGTGGATTTATTCCGGCATGATAATGAGGTTGAGTAGTACTACTCTTGAATGTGATATTAATTAATGGAGTTGTCAGTAATTTAATTAATTAATAGACATTGTATATCTTAAACATGAGGAGACTAACGGGCTCATAATAAGAAGGAGCCCATAACGTAATTATGGGATTAGAACGGTAGTGCAGTAATAATATTGTAGTAGAATATATTATTATTATTGGACTTAAGTATAAGCTTTGGGCTAAGCTTGGATACTTAAGCTCAATGGAGGCCCAACTCTAATTTCTCCTCCTGGTCCCTGTTGTAGTCCACATATAAGTCATCTCAACTGTTCTAACCCTAAGATGAGACATGCTTAACATGTAAAGAGGGTAGACGGAACAGCAGATTGAGAAAATTTTGAGGATCATCGCCCACACGATGTCGAGATTGGACTTAGGAATACAGCAGAAGACCGGAAGGTTGTTTGCTGCTGCTGTCCACCAACTTGCATATTTTTTATAAATTCGTACAGACCTCATAATTCAGCATATGATATACTGACGGAAATCCACAGAAGAGAGGATTGTTTTGGCATATAGATCACTCAATTCTGAGATCGGATGAAAGGGTTATGCCCAAAACGATGAGGCTACGCAGGCTGCCGGTGAGGATCCATCTTCTCCAACATATCCTGGTGAAAGGTAATATATTTTTTATTTTCTTACTTCCGCTGACTGTTAGAAACGTATGGAATCCTAACGGTTCACGTTAACCAAATGATCGAACGCCAACAATTATTGTATTGCATCCCATATGCTTGGTTAATGCTTACCTAAGGGTGAAACGAATTGATATTAGGACCGATGAAAGAATTACTCACAGGTAATATATTTATTTCTCGATTTAATTTCTATAAGAAAAATTATTTACACAGATTCTATTCATAAATTGAAAAAATAAAAAATTAATAGATTGTTCACTTAAAATTATTATTATATTTTTAAAAAATAAAAACTTCTCTCATACATTTTTATGAATCTCCTAAAAACTACATTTAAACCTAGGCATAATTTTATTATAGGCATTTCAATTAATTATATTATAAGAGAGCTTCATATAACATTTTATATATATTTCTCATAAATTAGTTGTAATCAAATCAATAATTAATTTTTCAAACCAAGTATTTGTTATACCAAGTAATCAAATCAAATATTATAGAATATACTATTGTAATATATATTAGTTTGAGAGATATAATATTTTAATGTATAATCGGTAGTTGTTAGGGATTATAACGGGTAGGATATCCACTATAGGGGTATCCATACGTACTCGTATTCATTTAAATATAAATTACTCATTTTCGTACCCGTTTCATTAAAAAAAATATATTATGATACTCATACCCGTCTCAAACTCGTTTATCAATACCCGTAGATTACACATGCCCATTTAATACTAATTTATTTTAGAAAAATATTTATATTTAAAATAAATATGATTAAATAAAAATTATAATTAGTAATATATATTTATAATATATTTATATTTTTTAGTGTTTAAATTAATGTATTAATTAATTTATATACATATATATTTTTTGCGTTAAAATTAATATTTTAATAAAAATTATATTATTGTTAATTAATTATGAATTAAATATAATATTATGAACTTTATTATTTTTAATATGATCAAATAAAAGTTATAACTATTAATTAATTATATAATTATTTCATAACATATTATATAATATATATAAAATATTTTGAATAATTTTAATATTTGTGGATACCTGATTCATACACGTACACAATTCAAATTCTAATAATATTTTTTTGAACTACCCGTGAAAATTATAATTATTAATATATATTTATAATGTATTTATATGCTTATGACTAAAAATCGATGTCTATCAGCGCCTACTTTTAACATTAGTGGCTTCAACATCCACTGGCTGGTGAAATAGACATCAATCAGCATGTTTATTGTAGTGTATATTGAATACAGAAATATTATAATTTTTTATTTTAATTTCAAATTCTAATGATATTTTTTTGGAATTACTCGTACTCATTTTTTTAGGGTGTTTATTAATTATGTAAGATACTTTCTTATTTCGTAATACTCATACCCGTGTATGAATAAATATTATTTAAAAATTCATTACAATATTTGTATCCATCCCAAAGTCTTTTAGCGGACGGTGGGTTCTGGCCTTCCCCGGATTGTCGGTCTATGGATCGAATACCCGTGCATCAAAAAATACTCGTAAATTACCCATACCCATTTAATATTATTTTTAAAGTATTTTTTTATTGATTAAAATTAATACTCCCTCCATTCCGAAAAACTTTTCACGTTTACTGTTCCACGTTGTTTAAGAAAATTATAATTTTTGACCAACTTTATTGACTTTGGAGGGTATTGTAGTATTTTTAGGTAATAAAAAAGTATAAAGTAATGATATGTGTGTGAAAAAAGAGTGACAAATTTGAAATTAAAGTAACTTTTGAGGTTGTTGGATAAAGAGATATTTCCTTTTTTGGGGTGTGAAAAGTTTTGCGGGACAAACAAATGAGAAAAGTGGAAAAAGTATTATGGGACGGAGAGAGTATTTTAAATGAACTTATACTATTACTGATTAAATATAAAATAAATATAATATAATTTTATTACAAAAATATGACCTAAACCATAATTTTATAAGTTATTATAATAATAATTGAATAATATTACAATAAACCCTAAACCCTAAAATCATATCCCTAAACCCTAAATCAATATAATCTATTTAAATTAATTTTATAAGTTATTATAATAATTAAATAATATTACCCTAAACTCTAAACCATATATTTAAAAATTAATTCAAATTGTTTAGGAATAATTAACATTAAAAAAATTAATTCAAATTGTTTAGGAATAATTAACATAATAATTTGAAATAATTAATATTAGTAGTAGTTATGTATTATATTTAATGTAAAAATAATATTAAGCACACATAAAGGTATCATTTTAAACTAAATAAAGTATTATTATTATGACAAAAAAATCAATGGCCAAAATCTAATATCATAATTGTAATGAATGGATGAGATTGAATAATGTGATGAACGGATTAAATTAAAAAAGGTTTAGTAATAAAAATCAATGGTATAGATTAAAAATTGATTCAATTTTAACTTTTAAAGTGTGTTTTATTATATATATAAAAATAATACTCCCTCCGTCCCAAATTCAAGTTCACGTTTACTGTAGATTCGGAGTTTAAGAAAAATCACTTTTTGACTTACTTTTGAGGGTAGTATGATATTTTTGGGTAATAAATAAATAATAAAGTATGTTATGTGTGTTAAAAAGGTGATGACAAATTTGAAATTAAAGTATGTTTGAGGGATATTAGTTTGTTGTTTTTTCCTTTTATGAAAGTGTGAAGTTGAATTTGGGACGGACTAAAACGGAAAGTGTGAAGTTGAAGTTGGGACGGAGGAAATAATTATTATTAATTTATGTGCAAAATAGTACTCCCTCCATCCCATCGAAATATATCATTTTACTATATTGGACGTCTCATCCAAATGTCCTCATTTTTCCCTTTTAGTAAAAAGGTACCACACATGTGGTCCACCACTCACTACTAATACAACTACCCACCTCACATAAAATAATAATACTCCTTAATTTAGGCACAAAAACAATCGGTGACGTTTGGGTGGGATGGAGGAAGTAGTAAACGATCTCTATAAGGCATAAGAATGAAAGTATATTTTATACTCTATTTATTAACTAAAAATATGGTATTGTTTCATGGAATATATTTTGTACTCTAATTATTACTTAAAAATATGGTATTGTTTTAAAAGACAATAAAATTTATTAAAATAAGAGTCCGATTTTTTAATGGCCACTTCTGATAAAGTACAATTTAAAATAGCCACATCTCTTAAAACCAATTTTTACTAGCCACTTTCAAGTGGATTCCCCAAATTACCCCCATAACTGTTACACAAAGGACGAAAATAATTGAGCCATCATCATATCAGTTTTGACTGCAATAAATGCGGGGTGGGTGGACCACATTTTTTAAAGTTTTAAATTTTGAATTTAAGATTTTGGATGTGGGTTGGTGGGGTACATCAATACCCATCACTTTCACCTTTTTCTCTCCCTTCATTCTTTGTTTCTTTGTTTCTTTCTATCTTATATTTCGTCCAACACACTCTCTCTTCTTCTCTCCATTCGTCCAACACCCTCTCTCTTCTTCTCTCCATTCGTCCCAGTGAAGAACAGTGCATTTCTTGGTGGAGAATTCTCCATTTGCGGTCTCCAGAATTCTCCATTTGCGGTCTCCAGAGTGCATCAACTTGAAATGGCAAATTTTCAGGTATGTATATAAGCATTGTTATTGGCATGTTTAAATACGTATAATGTACTGTGTGTAATGTAATGTAAGGTGTTGAATTGGCCTTTACTGTAGTAGGAATGCAGTGGTGTTAATTTATTTTTGGTTTTTTTTAAATATTGTCTTGGCTGAGTAGATGTTTTCAGTAGGCCGAATAGAACAATTCTTCAGGCCGAATAGAACAAAACGTCAGGCCGAATAGAACAAAACTTCAGGCCGAATAGAACAAGTGTAGGCCGAATAGAACAAAACTTCAGGCCGAATAGAACAAGTGTAGGCCGAATAGAACAATACTTCAGGCCGAATAGAACAATACTTCAGGCCGAATAGAACATGTGTAGGCCGAATAGAGCAAAATATATGAGCCAATCCAGTACAATTTTTACGATTGTGACCTGACTGTCGACATCTTGAGCACACATGTTCTTTGTGACGTCTCCTGGACGACTCGATCCCTGACCTTATACGAGACATTCGTGGTCGGCCGGCCTGTCTGTGTGGTAGCGGGGGGTTCACCTTCTGTGACAGGACTCCTTCGGGTATGTCCCACTGAGTGTAGTGGGGAACAGGCAATACTAGACCACGCCACATATTCACGACACTCGTATTATGATAAGCTGTAGACACAAAACCGCTGGCTGGCAAACCGCAAGCACTGTACAACGTATAGTGTAAGAGACACATAAAAATTATAACAATACAAGTAAGTAAGGTAATGACTGCGTACTCGATTGCCTTCATCGCATGAATGCATGGAACAAGTTCTTTCTGGAACTTCTGACATGTGCAGGTGTAGTAGTTCAGATCAACAGTGAATATATTACTAGCATCCTTGATCGCAAACTTATTTTCAAGGAGCATGGAAAATTCTAGCTTTTGGGCTGATTGAGAAAGTTCCACTAGTTCGTCATGGAGACGCTGGCATAGGATGGTACTCCGTTGTTCAGCTGCTGTTCGACGTTCGTAAAACCACCTCTCAGTGGTAGTCCGACAAACCTCTAGCATTGTGCAGATAGGTAGCTTCCGCGCCCAAAGGATGGCATTGTTATACGACTCAGCTGCGTTTGAGGTCATAAACTCGTATCTATTGACAGGACAATGCACCCTTGACCATCTCTCATATCCCCACGACCCAATCAACTCCATTAACTCCTGCGATCGTGTCCCACATCTCAGTAAGTCCATCATCCTGCAAATAACAATGTAGGAGTGGTAAAATTAGGTTAAAGAAGACATTGTACCAACTCGTTCTTGTAAAAAAAATTACAAAAGTGTAATATGTTGGTTGACTCACTTATCAAAATCTCTCGGTAGGTATACATCCATCGCACTATGGAATGTATATAAAACGTTCTTTCCAAAGCCAGTCAATCTGCGCTTTAAATGGTAGCCACATAGACCGTGATGGGCATCAGGGTACATAGTAGAAATAGCGTGTGCAATACTGGCATGACCGTCAGAAACTATCAACAGGTCTCGTGGACATCCGTAGGACTCGCGTAACCTTTCTAGAAACCACGTCCACGACATGTTGCTCTCAACATCGCCAGTGCATAAGGCGAGTGGAAATATCTGATGGTTTGGATCATGCGTGACTGCGACAAACACGGTTCCTCTGTGACTACCCTTCGTATGAGTGCCGTCAATGACAATGACCGGACGACCAGACTCTAAAAACCCCCGCCTCGATGATCCAAGTGCATAAAATGTAAACTTTAAACGGTCATCTTCATCGACAGATATTCGGGTGTACGTACCGGGATTTGTGGATTCCAACTGAAACATGTAAGCAGGGAGCAATTCGTATGAGCTATCGTGATCCCCGTACGTGTGTCCAACAGCGTAGTGTTTCGCCTTTAACGCTATATTGTAGCTAATGTTGAATCCAAAATCAGTCCTGATCTCATCTATCATCGCACTGGGTCGGAGGCCATGAACCTTATCAAACTGCCTAGCAACAAAATATTGACCGATTACTTTGGACGACACCTGTGTAGGAGCAGATCTCTCTGGATCATTTAAACAACCAAGATGTTCGACGAATTTAACCACTCTCCACAACCCAGAGCTCATTCTTGCGTGCAACTTAAATGGACAGCCTGTTTGACCCTTCATGTTACATACAACGTTGTACCTTGTTGTGCTAGATCTTTCAACATAGGTCTTCACTCCGTGCCGCAAGTTATACATGCCTACTGCTGTCTGGATCTTCTCTTTTGTCTGAAATACACTATTCTTTTCAATAACACCAGACGCATCAATCTCAAGGCCAGTCAGCTGATCTACTCTCTCTGCTTCAATCGGCATGCCTGGAATCATCCAAGGACGGATGTTGGGCCGTGCACTACGCAACTCTTCTGACTGCATTTCAGGACGGCGCAACTCACGATTAATCGGTTCAAGAAAGCTAGGCCCTCCTCTCTTACGTATGTAATCACATATTTCTTCATACAATTGGTGTCTTCTCTCCTCAGCACCATCATCGCTTTCGCTAGAAGACTGATTAGTATCCTGCTGTATGCGATCCCCTTCTTCCACTGTTCTATTCCCGGGGTCATCATCATCATCGTTACAACCGTCTACGTCCTCCGCACCCTCACCAGAGACATCACCAGATTCTGCATCTACAGATTCTCTAAAACCAGCGCACTGCATCTCTGAGGCCGGACAACACTCCACATTCAAATCAAAATCATGCCTCCCAGAAGAATTTGCCCTCGTACATGGGTCATTGCTCGTACCAGCACCTCCGTCATCATAACCCATCCCTAAAACCATACTACTCCCTGCACCCGTGATAGGACAGAGTGTGACGTACATCATTCCGACATCATCAACACACTTGAACACTTCTGCCACACGTGCATCATTCTTTATCTTATATTTGAACAAACGGCCATTGTAATCAACTAGAGAATGAACTACATAACCCCAATGCCCCAAATCAGCTTGCACTATGTCATGAATTTCTTTTAGCAAGCTACTATAACACAAACTGGCCTCTGGCAAGAACAACCAGTTCACCACTCCACCTATATATTGCAATCCTTCCCATGCTCCACCCCAACATATCCCAACTTTTCTATAACTCATCTGCACATTTTTTCAAAAACAACTTTAATGACATCAACATTAAAACATTAGATAATTAGTTGCATCATTAAATCATTAGAAAATTTGTACTAAATTTGTATTCTATCCAGTCAACAAATTAATGTATGCAAACCTACACTGTTTCAACAAAACCCTAAACCCTTGACACACCTTAAAATGTGTCAGTATTTTTTTCTTCTATTCGGCCAATTATTCCTCTATTCGGCCCAAAAGTGTCTCCTATTCGGCCTAGTAACTTGCTCTATTCGGCCAACATTGAGTTTCTATTCGGCCTACCAACGCTTTCTCTATTCGGTCAACGGTTTCTCTATTCGGCTCACCAAGCTATTCTATTCGGCCCACTAACTTCTTCTATTCGGCCTACTAAGTTTCAAAAAATAAAAGAACATTTTTTGGGCATTTCGGTCAACGGGTGTTTTATTCGGCCCACAAAGTTGTTCTATTCGGCCCACTAACTTCTTCTATTCGGCCTACTAACTTTCTGAAATTTAAATAATGTTTTTGGGCTATTCGGCCAACGGTTACTCTATTCGGCCCACCAAGCTATTCTATTCGGCCCACTAACTTCTTCTATTCGGCCTACTAAGTTTCACAAAATAAAAAGATCATTTTTTGGGCATTTCGGCCGACGGGTGTTCTATTCGGCCCAAAAAATTGTTCTACTCGGCCCAGCAACTGAATCCATTCGGCCTACTCACCATTGTTTAACAAATTTGAAAAGATTAATTAAAAAAATCAAGATGTAACATGAGTGGTGAAGATTTAAGAGAGAAAAACTTTTGAATGTTACAAAATTATTCTACAAGTCATACAATTTTTTCTATTCTATTATAAAAACGTTGAATAATTAGAATACACTCATGAGTCATGTCAACAATTATAAAATTAGGGCATCACAATTATAAAACTTGTTTTAACATACCTTGTACACCTGCTACCCAAATATCTTAATTCTCTCCAAAATTACTGGAAATTTGCTCCCAAATGCTCAACCTCTGGTACAAAAAATTTTAATATGTGTTGGACGACCACCCCCATTTTTCAATTTCCACTATATATTATCCTCATTATTTTGTATGGATATGGGGGACCTACGGGAGCACATGCCTACATAGTAGTACTAGGTATTAGGTATTGTACTTCCACACTTTATTCAGAAATAAAGAAGAATCTGATTCCTTTACTTTACTTTGGTTCAAAAAGTGTGGAATCTCATCTGCAACCACCTGAAAAGTGGGTCCCCCACAAGGGCATTTTGGCCAATTCATTTCAAAGTGGCTAGAAAAAATTACGTATAACAAATGTGGCCACTTAAAATTATAGTTATCCAAAAGTGGCCACTTTTTACCATTTCCACTTAAAATAAATTATTTAACCTCCATAATTAATGTTCAGGTAAAATAAACTAGGGATGGAAGGAATCCTATTATTTAAATCCATAGATATTTACATTTTGTGAATGCACATAGGCAAGAACACAAGCACATACTTGCACTTACAATTATCATTAAAAATCTATTCACCTGTCAATTCTCATCGGGGTTCGGATTCCCACCTCCCACCACTTTAACAATTTGAGGCTAACCACCACACTCTTTTCAAGATTGCATGACATTTTTGTCCCTTTTTCTTTTTAAGATTATCTTTCAAAGTATTTTCTTTTTTTATTCATAATTCTACAGTGAAATTGCAGTTTTTTACTTTTCAAAGAAGCTACTCCATTACTCTCACAGACAAACCTTTGTTGTTGTCCCAAAATTACTGTCTTTAGAGCCCATTTGGGCAGAATCAAGAAACCAAAAACAAAATGATTAGAAGTGTGTTCTTGATTCTGTTGATGATTTCAAGTGTTGTAATCCAAACCCATCAACAGCCCATCAAAACAATCGTAGTGTTGGTGATGGAGAACAGATCATTCGATCATGTTCTTGGCTGGATGAAGAAATTGAGCCCTTCAATCAATGGTGTCACTGGACAACAATGCAACTCTGTTTCAGACAGAACAATCTGCTTCACTGATGATGCAGAGTACGTGGATCCGGATCCGGGTCACTCCTTCGAAGCCGTGGAGAGGCAGGTATTCGGGTCGGGTTCAGTCCCAACAATGTCCGGTTCGTGGAGCAAGCTCTGACCATGTCTCAAAACCTGACAAACTGTAATGAAAGGATTCAAACCTGAGAATGTCCCAATTTATGCAGCTTTAGTTCAAGAATTTGCTGTTTTTGATAGATGGTTTTCTTCTATCTCTGGGCCCACACAACCAAACAGGCTATTTGTCTACTCTGCAACTTCTCATGGATCCACAAGCCATGATAAGAAGCTTCTAGTCAGGGACGTCCCTAGGGACAGAGGCACTGGCCCAAATTATCTATTCAACAAAAGACAGAAACAAATCCACTCTCTACTTTGATAGTAGTCAAAATGGTTACTATCAATGGTCTATACAAAGTCGAAAAGATGTTATCATGATGCTAGATTACTTTAAATCAAATACTTTACGAAGTCATAAATCACGACGATTCTTCCTTATTAGAATTCCAAAATATTTACTATATATATAGTATAAATTTCTAATTTTGTTAATAGCCAAGTGGCTTGCGCCTCCACAATGAGTTTGGATGTCCCGTGTTCAATCTCTTGCAATAACAAGGCTATTTTCTTTTTTTCTTTAGTTTATTATTTCCTTTACTTATATTTATTTTTTCTTTATAGTTTATTTTATGTTTCTTATATTTATATTTATAAATTTTTTTATTTTCTTCTTACTCTTTTATATTTCTTTATATTTTTTCTCTCTCTCTTGTTCTCTAATTCTATGAAATGGATAACAAATTGATAACATTTTAATAAAAAAGATAAGTGATAATAGTTCAATGTATGATTTCATGAACAATTTGTACTATAAATAAAAAATAATAATAATTTTAATAAAAATTATTAATGTCTTATATAAAAAGTGATAACTATCTAAGAAAATGTAAGAACGATCTCACGCAATTGTTCCGTGTAGTAAATTTGGGCCCCCCTGACCGTAAATCCTGGGTCGTCACTGCTTCTAGTCAAAGGGTTCCATCAGCAGACCATATTTGATTCATTGCATGAGAATGACATGGATTTTGGTGTGTATTTCCAGAACATTCCGACAACATTGTTCTATAGAAATTTGAGGAAATTGAAGTACATTTCCAAGTTCCATCAGTATGATTTGAAGTTCAAGAAAGATGCTAGAAAAGGGAAGTTGCCTAATTTGACTGTGATAGAGCCTAGGTACTTTGATTTGAAGGGCTTTCCGGCCAACGACGATCATCCGTCGCACGACGTGGCGATCGGACAGAGGTTGGTGAAGGAAGTGTACGAGACGTTGAGGGGTAGCCCTCAGTGGAATGAGACACTTTTGGTTGTTACATATGATGAACATGGTGGATTCTATGATCATGTTGAAACGCCTTATG
This sequence comes from Pogostemon cablin, assembly GCA_023678885.1. Lineage (NCBI taxonomy): Eukaryota > Viridiplantae > Streptophyta > Magnoliopsida > Lamiales > Lamiaceae > Pogostemon > Pogostemon cablin. The sequence continues at coordinate 30,273,930 of CM042963.1, forward strand.
TTGATGTTCCTAACCCGGATGGGAATACGGGTCCTGCCCCGCATTTCTTTAAGTTCGATAGGGTTGGTGTTCGTGTGCCCACCATCATGGTCTCCCCATGGATCAACAAAGGAACTGGTATTTCATTTCTCTAGCATTTCATTGCTCTTACTCAATTTGCTTGATTTGCCAACATGGAAATATCAAGTGTTTTCTTGATTTATAATCAGCTTAGATTTAGTAACTTGATGCATTCCTTGTGTGTTGATCAGCTATCTCTAATCTGATGTCATGTTTCACATGTTATATTTTAAAAAATGATGATTAAATTCGGTTAGGAAATAAATTGTAGCATAACATGATATATGCATTTAATATAGCATGACATGATATATGCATTTAATAAAATGGAATAGAGATGAAATAGGTAAATGGAACACAACCCAAATCCCCTGTTCCAGTTGGGTATTCCACCCTTATTCCATAACTTATTTCCTATTAAAAAATTATACCCTAGTTAATGACCATTAAACCCTTGGGGCATGAGGTGAAAATTTGGCCATTGATTACTACACGTATCAAAAATCTAATTAGTGCAATAGTAGATGAAACACATAATGGAATAGGTGATCCCATTTGAAATGAAACAGGGGATCTCATTTACATCCCTCCTACTGTTAATGTGTATTTGAAATAAGATAATATAAAAAATTAGTTATTTAAGTATGATTGATGATTGATTACGATTTTAGTCTTTTTTTTTAATTGCAATTATCAATTTTATTCACTTTTTTTTTGTTCGATTTTTATCATTTTTTTCTAAAATTGAAGTCAGACGTTCTTAAAGTACGAATTTTGATATTTTGCCTATTTGAGATAATAAGAATCTTAGCATGATCATGACTCATGAGGTTTTGAACACTTTTGTAGTCATAAGCAAGCCAAATGGGCCTACCCCAAATTCAGAGTTTGAACACTCCTCAATTCCTGCCACCATCAAGAAGATGTTCAGCCTTTCATCCAACTTCTTGACTCATAGAGACGCTTGGGCCGGCACGTTCGAGCAAGTAGTCGGGGAGCTAACTTCCCCACGAACCGATGCCCAGGTGATCGCTTCTAACTCCTTTAAAAACCACATCAATCAGCATTACAAGATCATTGACACAATGTGTGTTTTGTGCAGAGTTTTTACCTGAGGTGAGTCCTCTGAGAAAGACAGAGGCGGACGAACATAGGCTGGTGTCGGAGTTTCAGAATGAAGTGGTGCAGTTGGCTGGTGTCCTGAATGGTGATCATATGCTGAGGAGCTTCGGCAAGAAGATGAAGGTGAAGGAGGCGGACGAATATGTAAATGGTGCGGTGTCAAGGTTCTTCCGAGCGGGCGAAGAGGCGATCAAGTTGGGTGCAGACCCCTCTGCTATTGTGGATATGAGGCCTTCACTCACCACTAGATCCTCCCTGAACAACTAAACCTCTCTACTCTTCATCACATTTTGCCACATTGCTACTATTGCTACTATCTTCCTAAAGATTTATATATTTATGAGTAGACTAGTTTCTGAAATAAATTTGTATTTATGAACTTATAAATTTGTTTTAATTAAGGTTTAAAATTTTCGGAAATATCCACGATATTTCCACGATATATCCGTATTTGGAGAGTACCGATATCGATATTGGAGAAAAAAATATATATTTTCTGATGTCGAGGATATATCAGGAAATATCAGTAACAATATTGATATTGGTTTACCACAGTTCAAATTTTTTCAGATGTCTAGATATATCGAGGAAATATCGATAAAATATCGAGGATATATCGAAAATATAAAAAAATTATCCATATTTTAATAAAATTTTTAATGATTTTTTATTTACTTTTACCAACTAAATACAAAAATTTTCATTAATTTGATCAATTTAAAAAAAAAAAGAACAACATTTGCATGAAATTATTAAGACTGTTTTATTTTATTTAATTAATTTTCACACATTATCACTCTTCATTAAAATTATTACTACTAAGTAAATGAGAAGTTTCCTTTCAAGTACATAGTGTGATAATATACTCTAATTAAAAATACAATTATTTTGGTACATTCAATCGAATCGGGACGGATGGAGTATTTTATTGATATACATAACAATACTACTTGCGTATTCAAAACTATGTTCAGAATTTCTCTAATTTGATGAGTTGATACCAATATTTTTTAGATCAAGATGACATCACATGTTTTACATTTGAACATCATAGATTATCATTTTGGTATTAGTTATTAAGTATTGTATGACTTTAGACTATTTAAATATGTTGTAATTGATTTGCTTATCTTATGTTATGAGTTTTATTGAGATTTTAAATTGTATTTATATATTAAAATTAGTTAAAATATATTGCAAAGTTAAATAATTAATTTTCTTTTTTTTCAAGTTTTCGTAATTTTTTTAATTTTTACCGATATCGATATTGATATCGATATTCGATATATCCGTAAATTTGAAGTATCGATATTTCTACCGATATCGATATTTTAAACCTTGGTTTTAATATATGTTGATTTGTAATTTGGTGTTCCCTCCGTTTCAATGTCACACTTACTGTAGTATAAAGCTAATGAAAAAGTTACTCCATCCGGCCAATGCAAAGATAATCTTTTGCTTTTTATGCTTAGATTAAGTAAGGAGTATTATTATTATGCGTAGTGAGTAGTTGTTTGTATTAGAAGGAAGTGGTGGACCATGTAATGTACTTTTTTGCTAAAAGCGGAATATGGATATCTTTGAATTTGACATCCAAAATGATAAAACGGATATCTTTGCATTGGCCGAAAAAAGTATTTTTTAATCTATTTTATTTATTTTTGGAAGTTAATATAGTTTTTTTTATGTGATATAAAATATGAATGGATTTGAGTGTGACCATCCCGCGATATCTCGAAAGTCGGATTTTTGAATCTTAATTCGCAATAACGCGGAACATCCACAAAATTGAAAGAAATGAGATTAACATCTCATTAGATAAAAAAAGGGAAAATCACATAATTTAATAACTTTGAAATTATATGGGTTGTTGGCTCACCCAATTGGGCTCGTAAACAAATAGTTCAAATTGGGTTTGAAACCTAATTATCACTTTCGCTATAAAATATTATCACATTTCACAAGCATTATCACTTTTTATTAATTGAGTACCACTTTTTATTATACAAGTTATCACTTTTTATACGTGAGATGATCTTACACAAGTCTTTTTTTATGTGGCTCATACAAAATAATTAATATATCTATATGGAGCTCATATAAAATACTAATCAACTACTTACTATTCATTAAAATATTTATCTCTCAACATACTAAATAATAAAAAAAACAATACTCCCTCAATCTCATTCTTATAGTTACGCTCTCTTTGTAATTTAGAAAGGAAACGTAACTATAAGGATTGGACGGAGGGAGTATTTTTTTATCTCTGTGCAAACAATAAATGTAATACTCCCTCCATCCCAAGTTAAATTTCACACTTTCTATTTGTATCCATCTCACATTAAAGTTCACAAATCAAAAAAGGAATCATCACATTAATCCCTAACCCTAAAGTACATCTTAATACACAAAACATACTTTATACTTTATTTATAGCGTAAAAATATTACATTACCCTTATAAAGATAATAAAACTAGTCAAAAAGCAACTTTTTTTAAACTCCGTATCTACAGTAACATTGAAAAATAATATAGGACGGAGGGAGTAATATTTATGAGATGGTGGGAGTATAAAAATTAATATAGAATTTTAAAAATAAATTAGGATATTATGTGGTGGAATAATAATAATAATAATAATAATAATAATAATAATAATAATAATAATAATTTTAAGAAAAACGTAGAATTAACATTTGGGTGGCATAAATAGCATAGAATTAACATTAAACTCTGATAGGTAACATGCAAATGTGGAATACTGGCTATGATAAAAAAAAATGATCAATGTTGAGTTACGACTAGAACAAAATGGACAATGGGGGAGAATTCAATTGAATTCCATTAAATTAAATATAATTGGAAAAAATAAAATAACTATAAAACGTCGACAGCAGGGTTCGAACCTGCGCAGGCGAAGCCCAACAGATTTCAAGTCTGTCTCCTTAACCACTCGGACATATCGACTATTTGTGCAATCTTACCATTTGGAATTAATTTATTTTAATTAAATATTAAATATGCAATGTGATATTTGTATCTAATATTTTCTCTGTGTTTGGTTTGAATTAGCTAAAAATAAGAGATTTTGCAGATTAACTGTATTTATATATTTTTTTTTATTTACTAAGTTCGTCATATAAAAGAAATGGATCTAATAATATAAAACATAGTGGAGAGATGTGTTATAATATGAAAATAGAAATTAACAAAAAAAATTAAAAAAAATTCACACCTTATTAATAATAATAAAATTAAATTTTATTAATCTACATATTAATTTTTTCTAATCAAAGACACTCGAAATAAAGAAAATTATTACAAGTCAAATAATAAAGATTAGGAGATAGGTTCTTAACTTCTCGTATGGAAATGGAGACGATTTTAAAGTCGTGTATCATTGTGTACTCTTTAAAATTTTTAGACGAACAAATTTAAATAGGGAAAAGGATCATCCAAGCCCCTCAATTTATCCGTGAAGATCAATTAAGCCCCTAAGCTTTCTTTGTGTACATACACACCACTTACCTTTATTAATAGGATCAAATGAACCCTTTATTTTTTAAAAATAAAACATAAGAGCACCTTTATATTAAATATTACTATAAATATAGCATCTAACTTACTGTTCGATTTTTCTTTTCTTTTTGTCTTTTTTTATTAATTATAACTTGGGAAAAAGGTCATGTAAGACCTTCATCTTATACCTCAGGATCACATAAGCTCCTGGTCATTTTTTTCTTTCACCCAGACCCTTTTATTATTTTAATGGGATCAAATATACCCCTCAGATTCAAAAAGTTAAACAAATCAACATTTCTGTTGAAAGAAAAGATAACGTCGTTATGTCTCTTCCAATGCATTCTCTCTGCTAACTCTACGGTGAAAAAATAAAAAAAATGTTGAAGCTCCGTGGGTTGAAGACTTGAAGCATACAACATTTGACATTCTCTACAAATATTTCCATATCAATTATTGATGAGGAAGAATTCATAAGTATAGCAAGTGTCGCACACACCCAAAATGCAGCGAGTACGCCGGCGGCGCACCTTTCCCATCTACCGGCGACAATATTTGTCCATGTGACGGCTCCTCGGTCGGATTTGGTGATCTCCGACGTGTAGCTGTGTGCGCGATTTGAAATAGGTCATTGAGGTTTTGATTTCACCTTACAACAATAGACACAATATCACCCATCCAATTGAAGCAACCATTCAAACCCATCTCTGATAAAATAAAAAAAAGTGTTAGACTCCAATCCCCATCGAACAGACATCGAATTCGCAGTGTTCATGGTTCACTTAGCCACCATCACGGAGGACGACGACGCATTGTCGAACCAGTGGATTTCCAACCGCGCGTGTGAGAGAGAAGCGTATTCAAGGAGCCGCTCAAGCAAGCGACGACGCAGGCGGCGAAAAAGGTGGAGGAGGTGCTGGAGGCGGAGAAAGTGTCGGTGATCGTATCCGATTCCAACTGGGGATATGGTGGGGCAGCCAGAATGCTCCTGGCTGGAGTGCGCCGGGTGCAAAGGCGGGAAGAGAGTTGGCGGTGAGGTCTTGCTGCAATTCGTCGATTTGAAGGTGTAGCGGTCAATGGAGACATTCAGTTATTTGGTAAAATCGAGTGGGAGAGAGAAAGGAAGAAGATGAGCGTGGATGTACAGTGGAGTGAAGATTCAAGATTGAAAAAATTGGGAAAGTGCTTTTCCATACATTCGTAACGGTGTTAGATTGGTTTTTTAATAGAATGGCATTAGTATTTTATTTTAATTAAATGGAGGGCTCAAATGATCTAAATAAAAAATGAAAAGGGTATGAATGATCAGAAAAAAGGTAGAGGGTTAATTTGATCTTGGGATATAAGGTGCGGGGCCTAATCGACCTTTTGCCCGTATAACTTTGATAATATATATATATATATATATATATATATATATATATATATATATATATATATATACAAACCTTATTTTTTGTTCTTACAATTTTATATTTATTTTTATGATTTAATGATAATTTTAAGTAGATAATTTAATTTTACTCATGTGTAGATAATTTAATTTTACTCATGTGTTATATGTAACATAATTTATTACTTATCATAAATTTTCTTATTTATTTTTAGAATTTAATGTAAATTTTTAGAATAGAATTATAAAAAAATTGAATGGAATGAAAAATAAAGTAATATTTGATGCAAGCTCCCAATCTATTTTATTTTTCATTCATGCTGTTTTTAGTTTTTACTATTAATAAGATATATATATAAACCATTGTCTTTTAAAACTGAAACATTAATATACGTTAAATTAACCCTCTTCATTTTTAATTTTTTTTTATTATCTATTATTACTATGGTACTTATATTTTTAAAATCAATCCTAAACCTAAAATAAATATTTATTACTAGGGATAAAATGATTCATAAACTGCAAAATAAAATTATAATTAAATCATTTGAAACTCTAAGAATAAATTAATAAGTATTTATTTTTAGAAATAATTAAATGAGTAACATTAAACCATAAAAATTAAATATAAAATTGTAAGAACAAAAATAACAAAACACAAGGTTCCGTAAATAGAAAAGTAAAAATCAACTGTAGGTACCATACTCTATATATAGTACTAATATTTAATATTAAGGAGCTCCTATGTTTTACTCCCTCCGTCCCAAATTCAAGTTCACATTTACTGTAGATGTTGAGTTTAAGAAAAGTCACTTTTTGACTTACTTTTGAGGGTAGTATGGTATTTTTGGGTAATAAATAAATGATAAAGTATGTTATGTGTGTCAAAAAGGTGATGGCAAATTTGAAATTAAAGTATGTTAGAGGGATATTAGTTTGTTATTTTTTCCTTTTATGGAAGTGTGAAGTTGAATTTGGGACGGACCAAAACGGAAAGTGTGAAGTTGAAGTTGGGACGGATGGAGTATTTTTTAAAAAAAAAAAGGGCTTATTTGACCCTATTTATAAAGGTAAATGGTGTGCATGTAAACAGTAAAGTTCAAGGGTTTAAGTGGTCTTAATAGATATGAGTTGGAGGGTTAGGGTGATCCTTTTCCCATTTAAATACTCCCTCCGTCCCAGTGCATTGCGAACACTACCTTATTATAAACTATAGGTAACTGTCTCCATTTCACTTGGACGGAGGGAGTACAATATTTAGCTACTTAGGACCATCCCAATTACCAATGAACACCTCCAACAATAGATAACAACAAATTTGGAGTAATTATGGGATTGTGCATCTTGTATGCCAAGGGTTTATAGGATAAATTTATAGTATAGTTGTATTTTTAAATTTAAAAATTTGAGGATAATATTCAATTAATTTAAAATTTGAAAATTTAAGAAATACACCGAGACGGTAAGACTTTCAAATTTCGCTGATAAAAAGAATATTTTTAAGAATTTTTTAAAATTATTATTTTATTCAAGGGTTGGTTACTATCCACTACACTCCCTAAGCGTAATTAACTGATAGATACATTCTAAATTAACTCTTACTACTAACTACAAAATTTATGTATGTATTTCCCTTTTTGCCCTAATATCCAAATTTAGATTTTAAATGCAGATTTTTCTGCACGAAATGTAGATTTTAGTTAAAAATCCAAATTTGATTGGGGTTAAGTTGATTTTTTTTCACGAAATACAAATTCCGGTTAAAAAAAATGCAATTTGAAGGAGGTTTAGTTGATTTTTTTTTCACGAAATGCAGATTTTTTAATAGTTAATTTTCTGCATGAAATGCAGATTTTTTATGTAGTTAATTTTCTGCACGAAATTACACGAAATGCATATTTATCTTCCAATTCTCGCAATTAATGATATTTTTCTGCACGAAATGCAGATTTGTTTGGGGGTTTCTAACAACATGAATAGGAATTCATGGGAATTAATCATAATTCATTATGGCAAGTCAAGGGGTTTCTAACAACATGAATAGGAATTCATGGGAATTAATTATAATTCATTATGGCAAGTCAAGAAATCTTAAAGTGAAATACGTTGAGAGTGGAAGAGATATTATTGAGATATATTTTAATTAAGGATAAATTTGGAATTTTAACTCTAAAAATTGTACCTAATAATAATTTATTTTTATGGATGTATCTTAACATAATTATACATAGGAAGTTTGTACCTACAAGTAATTATTCCTTTATTCAATGTAATTATTTTAATAATTATAATATTCTAAATTAATTATTTTTATTTTTTATTTTAAATTAATAATTTTATTTTATAATTAATTTAATTAATAAATAAATCTAAAAAATATTTTCAAGTTTCTAATGTTATATAAATTACATCAAAATAAATATCATGAAGTTAAAAACATTATATATATCATTCATAATTTATTAATAACTAGTTAATTCAGGTTCCGCACAAGAGTATATAGACTAATCTATATAGTATTTTATATTTTTAAATGTCTCGTGTTAATGAATCATTCTTATGCTTTTCTAAACTTGTTTCAATCAATACTTATTTACAGATTTATTTTATAATAATAATAATAAAACAAACAACAACAAGTGTAATTGTTATATTCGAATCATCAGTTATTAAAGTCTTATAAATGAAATAATATAGAGATTTGAGGTATTCATTTAATACATTGTATGCTTGAATTAACCCCTTATTTCAAATAAGAATATGACAACATTGTTATTTGTCCAGTTTGTTCATGTTACATTTGTGATATATTTATGGATTTTATTAATAAAATAAAAAGAAAAAAACATTCATGTATTAAACTTTAGTAAGTTAAATTTTGCATTTTCAAGACAACACAAAAAAAAAAGTTAATAACTAAATTACAATACATCTAATCTATTCCCAAATCTTAAAAATATATTTGGAGGTAGTTCTTTAAATTAAAAAAAAAAACTCAATAAACTCAATAACAAATTAAATAAGCTTAATATCTTTTATATTCAAATTAGGCAAAACTTCAGTAGGCCCGTCTTATTTTTTAAATGGTACAACCGGACCTTTTAATAAAATGGGTAGGATTTTAATAAATTTTGGTTCTCACACCCCGTCATTATACTTGAATTGGGGATTTGAGCAGCTCAATCTCCATGAATTGGCTCTTGAGTTGAGCAGCAGAGGGTGATTTGAGCCTTAGAAATGCGCGCGGTCATGTAGAGGACGGAGATAGCAGCGAAGGTTCTTGGATTTGAGCCTCGGAGAGCATGGATTTGGAAGGAAGAGGAAGGAGGTACTTCTCATCTGAGTCCCTCCCATTTTCGTCGCTAGAACCATCTCCGCCATTAATTGAACCGATACGTATACCCCCACCTCCCCCTTCAATTCCACACCCGTAAAAATACGGGTTCTGAATTTTCGTTTGAATTTCAGAAGTGTTTGGTAGAAATTACTAGAAGAGGGTTAGCAATAGCAATAGCTAAGGTAAAATACGTTCTTTTTTCGGAATTAAATTTTCTAGTCTTGTTAAACCCTAGTAGGTGTTAAAGGAACACTTAAGTAGCAATTATGTAATTTCAGATTGGGTTGCTTCTGTTCTTGTTGTAGAATTGAAGTGGCTAGTGTGTTACGTGGTGTGATCTTCGTATATGGAGTATTTGCTAGTAATTGGTAGAGTGGAGAGTGAATTTATGATTTACATACCACACACCACACCCAATGATTTAGGTTTAGCTATGAGTTTAAAATTCTCAATTTAGATGCTTCTTTCTCATATGGTTATGGTTATGGTTATAGATGAGGACATAGGGTGTTGCTTGACTAATTAGAGTGACTTTTTTCAGGATGGAAATATGTCACAACTCGGGCATGTTTTTATTAGGGGCAGCAAAGTCAGGTGTGTGCACTTATCCTATATAATTGTATCTCCAATTCAGTTTGAATTGAATGTTAGTAATCCAAATTTTACCAGGTTTATGGTGATATCAGACATGCTTAAAAATGCTCCCATGTTTAAGTGTCTGGAAGCTAGGAATAAGGTACCTAATTCTTACTCTAAACTCATTTCTTCTTTTTGGCTCCATCACTCAAATACTCCCCTTTTAATATTGATGGGCAAGGGGTCATCACTTGGAGTAGGACGTGGGCGCGCTGTGGCAATGAGAGCCAGAGTAAGTTCACTTCTTTGAAACATTTTTATGAGACTCTCTTCTTTTATCGATTCTTTAATTTTAAGTAAAAACTAATTTTGGATTTCGTTGAGAAATTGACATGAGGTTGAACTAAAAATTCCAAGTAGATTGAATTTTTGTAAATGTGAATGAAATTTGGTTGCTGTATGGTATGAGATGAAGCATATGCAGAAGGAGAATTATGATTATCACTTTATTTGATAGTGACAGAAATTAGTAAGCCCTATTGATCCATTTTCTAAACTACACCCCTGCTAGAAGTGTGAGGAAATGAAGTTGGTAGGTTTCAAGAATCCATGGCAATGGCATCGGGCAAGTGCGGCAGCTTGAGGGGTATTTTGAGAGGGGGTTGGGGGCTGGAAGTAAGAGCAAGTACGGTTGCTAATTAATGTTGGGATTAATTGCTAATAAATGTAATGAAATACTCATTCCATTTTCTAATTTTTCTAGTATTAGATTGTGGATATGATAAATTGTTGTTTACTCCAAGACTCCATTGTCAGATTAAATATTGAATTAAGGGAGAGATCGCTAGGGATGATTTTGTAGAATTGCTATACAATTTCCTTTTAATCCCATAGCACGGTTCTTTTGTGTGTGATGAGAGAGAGTGAGAAAATTACAGAAATTGGATCATTCTTTAAAATTAATTAAATGCAATTTATACGTTGTTAGATAACTCGATATAAAATAATTGGGTTATCCTTTGAAATTAATTAGATCACTCTTTAAAATTAATTGGATTACTCTTTGAAATTAATTAAAATGTATGCAATCTATACGTTGCTTAATCACTATAAACAATCTATACGTTGCTAAATCACTATAAAAATAATTAGGCTACTCTTTAGAATTAATTAGATCACTATTTGGAATAAATTGGACCACTATTTGAAATTAAATACGTTGTTAGATCACTCTATAAAAAAAATTAGATTGCTCTTTTAAATTAATTAGGTTACTCTTTATAATTTATTGTGTTAGTCTTTGAAGAAAATAAAAAGGAAATTAGATTTCTTCATAGTTTCTTCAAGGGTAGAGAAACTTTTTTGTTCAAGTCATCTCTTGCCATTATTGCTTCTCGTTAGTTTACACTATTAGATTAGTTTAGTCTTGTTTTGAAAAATTTATTGTTGATTCACAAGGTTACTTTTTATAATAAATTGGATTACTATAAACAAGTTTTTGGATTACTCTTTTTGTCGATTTATTTATATATTGTTATGTCAGGTTAACATCTTTTTAGGTTACTTTTCTTTATTAATTTGGTTACTCTTTATAATGATTTGGGTTACTATTAACAAGTTTTTGGATTACTTTTTAAATTGTGTGAAGCTTCGTAGTTAGTTATCATTAAATGAGCTTATCATATAGTTGGAATTAATCAAGGATGTCATATTGTTAAGATTATTCTTTAATAACAAAAATCACAAATTAATTATCTAGTTCAAGACTAATTACAATTCTTTATCTGCAAATCCTTCTCAAATGGAAAAATATTGTGATGAATCTCTCTAACTGTCTATAAAAATATTCTTGTAAGAATGAAGAAATGTAACAAGGTTGGGCAGAACTTTTTAAACAAGGAAAAAGTAGAATCAACTTCACTAACCATATGCTAGATACAATTATCCAAAATGGGTGCCCAAACTAGTCAAGATCTATCACGTAGTTGACCACCCAAATGTGATACATCATACACAGGCATACACCTTCAGCTACACATTACAAATAATCAAATGTAGTTAGCTTCTGTTTCAGCAAAAAAATTATTTGTGTTGACTCCAGCTCCCGTTTCTTTAGATTTCTGCGCCAATTTGTATGGAGTAAGGCCAGAAACACCACAAATGAGGCCTGAAAATTCATCTGTTTATCACTAGAAGAACCTACAGTGGGTCTAATACTAATGGACTTTTACAAATGTTGTTACTCCATGTTCATGTTCAAGTACCAGAAATTAGAACAAAATGAACAAAAAACAAGTCACATCAAATAATTGGACTGTAGATGTGCCCAGTAAAGAATGATAATGATGTGCATACTATGTATGTAGAAAATTATTCTCAGTAAAACCAACTCTATTTATTAAATGAAAGTAACTTACATACATTTTGAATGTCAATCATCTTCTCACTTTGCAGCATTGTAATAGTGACAGAAGGCTAACATTATAAAAGAAGGATGACTAGGTATAACAAAAAAAAAAATGCAGCAGTATAATAGACAAAGAAGGTTATTATTATCCAACAATGTAAAAGAACTACAACCAGTAAAATACAATTCCATTTGGCGCAAAAGTAGATTTCTTGTTTACGAACAGTACGACATCTAAGATAATAATCTACTTTTTCCAGTTTTGAATCATGAATGTAATACAAAACCAACAAATTAAAAAAATAAAATAAAAATTAATTGTGAGTGCAATGACCCACCCTATTCCAAACCCGAATCAATGCAACAATGTAGGGTTGATGAGGCTGAAGGGAAAGAACAGGGAGTACTCTAAGATGTTCAAATTAGGGGAAAATAATCCAATAGAGAGAAGCAAATTAGGGATGTTCGTAGCTTACTCACCTGCATTTGTCACCGGGATTTCGTCTCTCTTCATTTTTTTAATTGGGAAATTAAGGTTCACTCTTATTCGATCTGCTATAACCCTACAAAACAGGTCCGACGTCGAGTGGGGTCGGCTGAGAGAGCGATTCTAAGTTCCGACGAAGAAGACAGCTTCGATTTCGGCGGCGTGAGGGAGATGGAAGTTCGACGAAGGGGGTGGTGTTCGTCCCAGAATGGAGAGAATTGATTTCTTTCTCAAATTTAATCCAGACCCGTTGATGAGGAGGTTGTACAAAAAATTGGTAGGATCGATTGTAGGCTAGTCAGTCTCTTCAAATTAATATCAGTTTTCAAGTAATGATAAATATGACTACGTTATTATAACCAACATTACAATTCTAATCATCTCTGCAAATTCTAATATGAAATCTGAATATTACCGGAATATGTTAGAATATAATTTTTTTATTTTTTTATTTAAATATTAATTTATTATAGTAAATTTAATGTATAATATTACTTTAATTAAAAATATGGGTACACTAAAAACTCTATTATTATTATGAAATAAAAATATATAAAAATATTACTACTAACTACATAAATATATAGTGATATTTCAGTATTACCCTTACAATATGCTGCACATAAATATTTGTGTGCAGCATAAAAGTTCGTGTGCAGCAAAAGTTATGTGCAATAAAAAAAAGTGTGTGCAACATAAAAGTTTGTGTGCAGCAAAAATTATGTGCAGCAAAAAAGTGTGAATCGTAAGTGTCATGTGCAGCGAAAAAATTATATACACCTCTCGGGTGGCCGGCGGTGGTTGTCCGGTGGTTGTCCGACGGTGTCAGTTGGGTGGGTGAGGGGTTTAGGGTTTGTAGTTTAAAAATGCATGGGATTATAATGAATTAAGGTTATATTTGATATTTTACTTTAATATTTTGTATGTGAGAGTAATTTTTTGAATTCATTATATTTCTTAGTAATTTAGGATTAGTAATTTAGGGTACAAAGTGTGTACTATGAGTAATTTTTCCTAAAATATCTTAATAATGAAATATTTATTTTATTTAATATAATTAATTTTTAATGTTTTAAAAAAAATATTCCTTAGTAATTCTCATAGGTCATCATTTACTAATATTTGGGCTCTATTAATTATTTATCTTAGCCCACTATATTGGGTAGCCCAACAGGCTCGGCTTTGTTATACCCCTGCTATCATTAATCTAATCTGATTTAAGAAACGAAGTCGTTTTGGTCTTGGAAAAAAAAAAAAAAACGTATTTCCCAATCAAATATCTTGGAATATTTGTACGAACAGCATGGGCAGTTGGGCAACGATTACAACCTCCTCTCCTCATCAAAAACACTATCTTCACACCTTTCTCGCATTCACCGTTTGTACCGTACGCAACTATCAATGTACAATCCACTGGCAATATCAAAATTCGCGTGCCCTTCGAAGCGTTTATATATAAATAAATTCTCTCTCCTCTCAAACCAGAACCATTATTCAATCCCATCTTCTTCCCCAATATAGCAAAATTCTTCCGTAAATGGAAAACAACCCCCAGCAGAGCGCGGCGGCGCCGTACCCACCGCAGGTGGCGGGGTATCCGCCACAGCCACCGTACCAACACCTGCTCCAGCAGCAGCAGCAACAGCTTCAGATGTTCTGGACTTTTCAGCGCCAGGAAATCGAGCAGGTGAACGATTTCAAGAACCATCAACTCCCATTGGCTCGGATTAAGAAGATCATGAAGGCCGATGAAGATGTGCGCATGATATCCGCGGAGGCGCCGATTCTGTTCGCGAAGGCGTGTGAGCTGTTCATTCTGGAGCTCACGATCCGATCGTGGCTCCACGCCGAGGAGAACAAGCGCCGGACGCTCCAGAAGAACGACATCGCGGCGGCGATTACGAGAACGGACATATTTGATTTTCTGGTGGACATTGTGCCGCGGGATGAGATTAAGGATGAGGCGGCGGCGTTGGGTGGGATTGTGGGCCCACCCGCGGGTGGGGGTGGGGTGACAGGGGTGCCCTTCTATTACCCACCTATGGGGCAGCCAATGATGGGGCGCCCCGCCATGCCTGGGGTGGATCCATGTGTTTACCGGCAGGCGACTCCGCCGCCGTCGCAAGCGTGGCAGTCAGTGTGGCAGCCGGGGGCTGAGGATGGGTCGTATGGGAGTGGCGTGGGTGGCGGCGGGCAGGGGAACCTCGATGGACAAGGGTGATTCGGTAATGTAATTTTTATCCCTTTTTTCGGCTTCAGATCTGGTGACATTGGAGGACTTTTTGCAGTGATTCTGTTCTAACATTTTGACCTATCTTGATGATAGTGTTCCTCAATTTTCTGTTTCCCCAATCAATTCTGCTTGATTATGTGAAATGTGGAAGTTCGTTTTGTGTTTAAACAATGTCCATGATGCATCCCGTTCAAGAAAAAATAGTTTTAATTTTCTAACTCCATTAAGTTGTGTTCAAGTATTGAATCTGCTTTGCCTACTTTGCTTTTGAATGCTGTACGCTGTTATAGATAACTTGACATTATTTCTAAATGAATAAGAGTGATTTCAATGACTTCTGATTTTTTACTTGTAAACTTGAGATGAGTTACATTGTATCCCTATAATTGCCAAACAATTCTTTTTGTATGCTTGATATCTTTTAATTCCCTATGTTCTTTAGCTTTCCTAGAGGTTCTACTTCGTTCAGGAAAAACTTGTCTTGAAAATTTCCGACTTAAGTTAGGTAGATTAATGAGTTAAAGTTGCTTTGCTCGCTGTTCTTTGAATGCTGTTCACCAGTTTTTGGCAACACAACATTATAGTTAAATCCATAACATGATAGTTGTCGACAAGGATGAAATGTGCTGACTAATTAATTATGTAATGGGATAGTGTGTTGTAGCTTCTTTGCTTACTCATTTTTGAATGATGCACACTTATATTCTGTTTTATTCACTAGATAATTTTTCAAATGCTTAACATGATCTTGGATGTCCTGTTACATTTTGGTGTTACATCTCCTGTTACACGCGTTAGATGAGTGACACGTATGAGGAGAGTAAAATCTTAACCTTTCCCCTTAGGGTTGATTGTTAGGGTATATAATAGTTTATCCTACGTGTCAATCATCCAACAGTTTGTAACAGGAGATGTAACACCAAAATGTAACAGGAGATCCGAACCGGCTTAACATGGTATGTGTTATTGATGAAGATGACACCTGTTCACCTATTAGTTATCTAACTCCTTTATCTCAACAGAAAACTTAACTAAGTTATTCTCTCAGCTGATATCTGAGAAAGCTTGTTTCTGCTATGTGCAATCAAAAATTTTAAGGCAAAAATTTGTGTGAGCCCATCTCTTGTGAGGACAAGTAACACTTTTTCTTTTTTAGGGTATAATTTGATATCATTTTTTTTTTATTAATACATTTTATCCATCTCACAAGATTTGTTCCGTGAAACGATTTCACATAAGACTTGCTAAAACTTTTATTAATCTTCATAGTGTGGCAGAATATCAATAATTTAGTATTTGTGCAACTTGGATTACATTATAACTCATATTTCATTTCATCGGTTGCTCCCTCACCCTTGCAAGCATCTGACTGATAAGAACGAATAAATTAATAATTAACTCACTTTTTCTCTGCATATATAAATTTAGTTAAGTGTGTGTGTGTTTAAAAAAAAAAAAATTTTCCGAAATCCTAACTCATACATTTTTCCATGTACTAAAATAACTGTGCAGATCTCTGTGTAAAGAAATCTTCGAGAAAATTACCTTATGGAATATTATGGAGTTGCTTGGAGAAGCTTTTTTTTTTTTTCAATATTTAAATGCTTTCACTGATTTATATACTGTGTTTTCTTGAATTGACTTTGACCAGCACTTGGTTCTGCCATGTTGATGTATGAGAATGTTGAACATTCTCAAAGACCTTCAAATGGAATTTAATTGACTGTTACAAAGAAATGCCTTATAAGTGGGGTTTTCTTGAGCAATTCTGGAAAATTCTAGTGACAAGACTTTTGTAACAGGCAATTATTTGTTGCAGGACAACACCAAAACTCAAGATGGTCCTTATGAAAAGGATTCTGAGCAATTGGTAACAGATGGTACTAGTGACAACTGACAAGGATAAAGAATAGGGATCTCAAACTAAGATGGAATTTGGAAAATTACTAGTTATCCTTTTAT
Organism: Pogostemon cablin; assembly: GCA_023678885.1. Lineage (NCBI taxonomy): Eukaryota > Viridiplantae > Streptophyta > Magnoliopsida > Lamiales > Lamiaceae > Pogostemon > Pogostemon cablin. The sequence continues at coordinate 30,291,029 of CM042963.1, forward strand.
TAAGAAGCTAGTAACAAAATGATCAAAAAGTAGGAGAGAAGATCCTTTAAATGGAGTAATCCATAATGTTTCTTTGTAAATGTGACTTTCATCCTATTTGCAATATCTGAACGATATTTCCTTGGCTACCAAAATTTGTTGAGGCCTTGTTCACATTGTCTGTCGACTCTGATTTGCGAGTTGGACCAGCTCTTGTTCCTATTAAATTTATGACAAATGGATTACTTTTGCAGTCTTTTATGTGCACCCGTGTTAACGAATATCTTGTGCTTAACTACTAGCTGATGCAGGCTGTGTTATGTGTTATGTGCATCGATTAAAAATTTGTTTGTATTTTGTTATGTGGCCTCCTCCTCCATTTATTGGTGTTTTTCCTGTCCAACGTAGTTTGTTCATGCTGACATGTCTCTCTCGTTCTCTCTGTTACAGCTGGAAGAAGTTAGTATTATGAGAATAGAGAGTGGCGCAAAGGATGGTCACTCGCTGATGCTCCATGGAAATGTGGTTTTTGTCTATGAATGGAATTCTTGGCAAAGATCCATGGGTAATCGGCATTAAAAATTTGTATAAAACTTGTTTCTTCTTGTTATTTCAACTGTATTTTGGCATTTAAACACATGAGCTGATCATCATCTAATCTCCTTTTAATTCCCCATCTCACCCCATTTAGCTGCATAATTTCAATCCCAATTTGTATCTCTTTTAATTGTGCGCTAATGTAAGGGCTAACTCTGTGTTTTGGAAATGCATGCAACATTCTAGTTTTTATTATTATTATTATTATTATTATTATTATTATTATTATTATTATTATTATTATTATTATTATTATTATTATTATTATTTTTATATATTTTTTTTATTTAGTTATTATTAATATTAATTAGTGCCAATATATACACAAATGTTAAAAATAGACATGTTAAAAATTATTATGAGTGTATATTGGGTGCACCCGGGTCATATGTGTATGTCTTTTTATTCTATTTTGTATATATATTATTCTATTTTGTATACGTGTTTTGTAATAATTGTATACTTTTTTCACATTAAGTTTTCATTAAAAAAAAATAACATCCATATGTGTATAATTTTTTATTGAATATTATATGCAATTTTTCATTAAAAAAATTAACAATTAAATTGTATGCATTTTTACTCTTAATTGTATATGTTTTTGTTTATATTTGTATATGGGTGCACCCTATCGTTAGGTGCACCCGGGTGCACACTATAAATTGCCAATTATTATTGCCATATCACCTACTCCCTCAGTCTCACAATATCGTTTACATATTTTCATTTTTGGTGTTCTTTAAAAATGTTTATATTTCTCTTTATAATACTCCATTCATCCCTTTTAAAGAGATAATTTCTTTTTTTATTTTGGCTGTCTCATTCAAAGGGTCTTATTTTTTTTCTCACACATAGGATCTACTCACGCCTACTAATACAATTAAAATATAGGGTCTAACACTCCCATTAATATAATTTCCTACTACACATTAAATCATAGTAATACTCCATCCGTCCCAAATTCAAGTTCACGTTTACTGTAGGTACGGAGTTTAAGAAAAGTCACTTTTTGACTTACTTTTGAGGGTATTATGGTATTTTTGGGTAATAAATAAATGATAAAGTATGTTATGTGTGTTAAAAAGGTAATGACAAATTTGAAATTAAAGTATGTTAGAGGGATATTAGTTTGTTGCTTTTTCCTTTTATGGAAGTGTGAAGTTGAATTTGGGACGGACCAAAACGGAAAGTGTGAAGTTGAAGTTGGGACGGAGGGAGTACTTTTTAATTCACGTGCAAAAAGTAAAAGACACTTTGTGTGGGACAAAATGGGAATAAATGAAACCCTCACAAAACATTTAAATATTTTCATGTGACTCACACTATACTCATACAACAACTTACTATAAATTAAAATATTATACCCCTTCAGTACAACATCAATGTATCCATTTGCACGCGTGGAATAAGGAATATTATTATTTTATGTGTAGTGAGTAGTTGTAAAATTTCGTATTTTATTTGTATTAGTGGAAGGTGTGAGACCCATATATCTAAAAGGGGAAATTGATAGATTAATGGTAAAATGTATTAGATTAATGATGGATGGAGGAAGTATTACTCACCTCAATACACATTAGAATGAGTATTATATTCCTTAATACCTGTACAAACACAAACGTTTTTAACGGGATAGAGGAAGTAATTTTTTTATCAAAATTATCAAAATGGTTTAAAAAAATATTTTTAAGGGTATATATACCAACTTGGAAACTAAAATTTAAAAAGGCATTAAAATTTAAAAAGTAGAGCCAAATGCTTTTGTGCACGTAGATTAAGGAATGATATTATTTAATGTATCTATGGAATTTGTGAATTACATTTCTACACTTCCACCTAATTAATTCATTAATTGTAGTGAGGTATTTTTGCCTTTTGAAAATATAAAATATTGTTACGAAGTGTTTACATTTCTAAAATAGAAACAACCCCTTTAAGTGGAACAATTAAAATGGTAAAATAACCCCTTAACCTCGGAGGAATATATAAAAGTTGTTGGATTCACATAAAGATTTTGAAGAGTAAAATTTGATTAATTTTTAAATTCTCCTTTATTATTATTATGATTTCAATTTTTTTTTTAGGTGATAAATTTAAAATTTGCCAACAAGTGGGAATGACCGAATGAGACCATTAGAAGCAATTCAACCTGTGTTGAACACTACACTAGTTCAAAGACGAAAAAAAAAAAAAACAAGAGATCTGATGAAGAAACACGAGACAACTCACTAACCAAGGTCCTAAATACACCTCCCTCTTCTAACATTGACTACATATAAATCAAATCAGTACTTAGTTCTCCCATCACCTTCTGTGATTACATCCTTAAACACCCCACCACTCGGTATCATAGGCAACACATGCTCCTGATGCGGAACAATCACATCCAACAAATACGGCCCCGGCGTTTCCACCATCGTCCGAATCGCCTCTCTCAACTCTTCCACCTTCGACACCCGAGCTGCAGGTATGCCACAAGCCTCCGCAAACTTGAGCATGTCCGGAAAAATCTTCGACTCAACAGAAGGGTTCCCGAGATAGGTATGGGCACGGTTCGCCTTGTAGAAACGGTCTTCCCACTGAACCACCATGCCCAAGTGTTGGTTATTCAACAACATAATCTTTACCGGCAGATTCTACACCCTCACCGTAGCCAACTCCTGCACATTCATTATAAAACTCCCATCGCCATCAATATCAACCACAACAGCATTGGGTCTAGCCACAGCAGCTCCAATCGCTGCAGGCAATCCGAACCCCCATTGCGCCTAAACCCCCGGATGTCAACCACTGCCTCGGCCTATTGTACTTGTAGAACTGAGCTGCCCACATCTGATGCTGCCCAACGCCCGTGCTGATGATCGCGTTCCCATTAGTCAATTCGTCTAGCATCTGGATTGCATACTGAGGAGGAATGGCATCACCAAAGGTCTTAAAACTCAAGGGGAACTTCATCCTTTGCTCCTTGAGCTCCTCCCTCCAAGGCGAAAAATCGAACTTCGACTTACCAGCCCTCACTTTCTCCTCCAATATTGAGTTCAAACCCTCCAAAGCTAACTTGATATCAGCACAGATGGACACATGGGGCTGCTTGTTCTTTCCAATTTCAGCTGAATCAATGTCTATGTGAACGATCTTCGCTCCACTAGCGAACGCCTCTAATTTACCGGTCACACGATCATCAAACCTAACCCCAAATGCGAGCAACAGATCACTCTTATCAATTGCATAGTTAGCATACACAGTTCCATGCATTCCCAGCATTTGCAGAGCATGATCCTCATCCGAACCCGGATAAGACCCGAGACCCATCAAAGTACTTGCCACGGGGATCCCGGATAGCTCCACAATCGCCTCAACTCCACACTCGAATTCAAACACCCACCTCCCACATATAGAACTGGTTTTCTAGACTCTGAAATCAGCCTAACTATCTGATCTAACAACTTCTCACAGGGGGGTTTGGGCAATCGAGAGAGAGAACCAGATAATCGAATGGGTTGGTCCCAATTAGGAACCACCATCTGTTGCTGGATGTCTTTCGGGACATCAATCAGAACCGGGCCGGGCCGACCCGACCTGGCGATGAAGAAAGCTTCCTTCACGATTCTAGGGATATCCTCAACATCTAGTACGAGATAATTATGCTTTGTAATCGATCTACTCACCTCAACGATGGGGGTTTCCTGGAAAGCATCGGTTCCGATCATGCGGCGGGGGACTTGGCCGGTGATCGCCACTACCGGGACGCTATCAAGAAGGGCGTCGGCGAGGCCGGAGACCAAATTGGTGGCGCCGGGACCGGAGGTGGCAATGCAGACGCCAGGTTTGCCGGAGGCGCGTGCGTAACCCTCGGCGGCGAAGATCCACCCTGTTCGTGGCGGGGCAGGACGTTGCGGATGATGTTGGAGCGCGTGAGAGCCTGGTCCATCGACGCGCCACCAGGGTAGGCAAATACGTCGGTGACACCTTCGCGCTCCAGCGCCTCCACGAGGACGTCGCAGCCTTTTCGAGGCTCGTCCGGGGCGAATCGGGAAACGAACGCCTCCACCTCGTCTACTGGATTTCTGGGAGGAGAGAACGTTTGAGATTTGCAGGGGACGTCGGTGGGAGATGGATGCTGTGGTTGGTTTCTGTGGGTTGTGAGGGAATAGAAGCGTAGATCGGGGAAGATACTTGGAGTTGATCAATGGAGTCGGATTTTTTGAGAAGGCGGATGAAGCGGTGGTAGAAGAAGCGGCCGCCACTGTCGACGGTGGCAGAAGAACAGTGAGCGGCGGCGTATGTTATGAATACTAGAGGGCTGCGGTCACTCAAAGTGGGATATGAAATGTAATTTGGCCGCCAGAGAAGTTGGTTTGACGTAAATGCCCTTGCATAGTGTGATAAATTTAGAAGGTGCGTGAATATATGTGGGTCATTTGCTGATGTGGCGTGTTGTAATTGGAGTCTTAAGCAAAGAATTATGTGAGTCCGTGTCTCACGTATCTCACTAATCTTATACCAAAATAGAAAAAACAATAACAATGTTGTCACCCCAAAATAAGAAATCTCTCGCTACAAAATCTCTTCCCCCGCAATAAACTCAAAATATAGGATTTTTTTTTGGAATTTATCTCAGTTTTTTTTTCATTTAATTGATCAATTATATTTATATAATTTCTAAATAAATTATACTCATTCCGTTCATCGCAAACGTGTTCGTTTGTTTTTTGCACGTGAATTAAAGAGTATTATTATTTTATATAAAGTGTATAGTTGTATTAGTGGAGAGTGGTTGAAAGTGATGGGGCTATATGTGGACCTGATTGGTCGTTTATAGTCGGGATTACCAATTAAAGAATTAATCAAACCACGGGGAATTTAGGATTCGTGGCCTTCAAGTTATAGTCTCCTATTAGTTAGAGACGACTGAGAAGGGAGGATAATAGAAACAAGAATAGAAACTAATTACAATATTTTTGGAATTTTCAATGCAAAGGAAGTTTTCATGATGCACTTGAATCAACCATGTAACATATCTAATTGCCTCCCAATTTAAGCTATCATAGTAAGAGCGTTCACAAATTCCACCTAAACTCTCTCTCGAGATGAAGAGGATGTAGGCCCTTACAAAGACCCCAAAATAGCACATAAGATCGATACCATAGCGAACACCTCCCAATAGGTACTAATTACACGTATGAGTTCCCTAGAAGGTACTAAATCATAAGTAATATTCCCTTTCTAGGTACTATGAATTCACTAAGGTTGGGTTTCCCTCACTAGATTAATCGACCTCTCGATCTAATCTCTCTAGTGTCCACTTATGTAGTTCTAATCATGAGAGGTCGTCTCCAACTCTTCCCATATTAATCCACATAACCCACATGATAAAATGATTCAATTAATTCCTAAGACACATAATTGAACTCTCGTTCTAACCACATGCACTAAATAATTAACCACACAAATCAAACATATAAATTAAGCAATTAAGCATCCATAAATGAAACTAATCAAAGTCGGGATCACAATTTAAATAATATCACAAATTAATTCATAATCTAAACATCACTTAAACATCCAAAACATAGAAAATAAAAAGATAATAAGTAAGAGTAGATTTAACCGAATGAAGTTTTTACATCCACCAAGCTCATCCTTTCATTGGTGTCCCCACCTTCTTGGAAAACAAATGAAATCCTAATATAGAAAAATATTTAAAACTATGGATCCCTCGCCCCGAAAGGGGAGGGATCTCAACTATGCGCCAAAAACTTGATGAGAGTTTTCTCAACACACAATTAATCCCCAAGTATGAAGGATATCAATTGTAGTTTCGAAGGTGACCAAGTTAAATATCAAATCCACGGGATGGATAAATATCACTTTAGTTACTTTCTAGCAATTATGACTATGTTGAGAATTGTAATTTTGGTTTGTAAATTAAGTAATAATTGAAATAGCAATTAAATAACAAGAACAAGAAAATAGTAGTTGTGATCAAATAAGATAATAGGTAGTTCGTCAGGCCATCCAGTTTCATTCGTTAATTCATACTTTCGTGTGTTGATGTCCGACTCTGTCTTGTGGTTTATGGACACATCGCTAGACCATACAAATCTATTCTATAGACACAAATAGATAAGCTTTTGACACGTGTAAATATTCTCAGAGCAAGACGTATACTTTACCTCCCTTTCTAGGTACTATCATAATCAATTATTTCTCGTGCACTTAGTACTCTAACCCGATTTGATCTTCCTTTTTAGGTACTATAAAGTTATACTCTTTATCCTACTTGTTAACCCGAATTCAATTCAATTAACAAACATTCATATAAGATAGTTCTAATAAGACTTCAGAATCCCTTCACTTAGAATTATAACAATAAACCCTGCTCATTAGTGAACGCACTCAACCTATAACCATGTTATGTATTCAGACTCTACACAATGATTATTGATGCACAAAACAACTATGAGTATGGATTAGAAATGTGCAATCTTATATAAAATAAACCACAAGTAGTGTTGTACGGAGTACACACACGAAATACAAATTTAACTCATGAAACCTTCATAACCCTAGAACTACCGAAGTGGCTCTAGCCCATGATTGATCTAAGAACAATCATGGTTAGTTGGACTAATCTTACTTGAATCTCCAGCTACACCTCTGTCACCGCCCTTCGGATGGATCACCAATCTCTTCTCTTGTCTCCTTATATGATTCTCGCGTCGTCCTTCGTGTTCTTCTATCCTTTTTGTTCTTGACTGCATGAGCCTCCTTTTATACTTGTAATCACGTCTCTAGGGCTTGGAATGGGCTTTTCAAGTGATCCCACGCGCTTTGGCCTCGAAAATCCGGATAAGGTAAGTTTCTGCGTTTTGGTTCGACCTCGTCAAACAGGTCGAACCATTGGCCACAAGTCGAACCACAGGTTGAACCCTGCTACTGGACACATTCTGCACTTGGTTCGACCTCTTGTATAGGTCGAACCACTCCCTCACAGGTCGAACCTCAGGTCGAACCACGCTACTGGATAATTTTCGCTCCTGGTTCGACCAACTGTCAGGTCGAACCCCATCGTCGTGGTCGAACTTATCTTCTCGCGAACTGGTTCGACCATGGTTCGATCTGATCAAACAGGTCGAACCCCTTGAGTCGTGGTCGAACCCTCCTTCTGCTGGTTCGACCTGTAGGAGAGGTCGAACCCTCCTCCAACCAGGTCGAACCCTACTCTTTCCTTGGTGGTTCGCATGGTCTTGACTTCGTCTCTTTGATTCTTAGCACTTCCACTCTGTTTTTGCTATGAAAACCACTTAAATAGCTCCACTAACACCTGATTCATGCTAATTCACAATATATAGGTTTTCCACCTATTTCCACCTCAAAACTCTCCAAAACTAGCATAAAACATGATGCCAAACTTGTGAATTTACACACTCATCAAAATCTAAATTAATTAAGATGAAAAGCAATAAAGGTTGGGATTTTAATGATTAACTACTAAACAAATAATTAAAATAACAAATAAAATAAAGTACCACTCGAAGAATACGAAAGTGGATCAAGTAGGAGAATAGGTAGCTCTAGGATAATCCAGTTTTACTAATTAATTTTCCTTCCATGTGTCGATGTCCGACTCTGCTGGAAGAAAAGTTCAAGAGGTTTCAAGATATCATGAACAAGATAAGCTTGAACATTCCTTTTTCTGAAGCAATCATGGAGATGTCGTACTATGCCCGACCTGATCATTCTAGGTTCGACCTGTCTAACAGGTCGAACCAAGATCGAACCCGGTGACTTAAAATTTATAGTATGGTGGTTCGACCTGAGCCGTTATGGTTCGACCTGATCAGAAGGTCGAACCTGAGGTCGAACCAGTCCGTTCAGAGCACTCTATTTTTCAGGTGATAGGTTCGACCACGACATTCATGGTTCGACCTGTTCAGAAGATCAAACCTGAGGTCGAAGTTCTTGATGAGAGTTTTCTCAACACACAATTAACCGCTACGTTGATAGTGTCGTACCAATCTCTCGCCTTTTCAGTAAGCGAGAATTTGAACAAAAGGATCTTCCTTGCATCTTCATGTTCTCCTGCGTCTTTTTGAGTACTTGCATAGCCCAAGAACTTGTTTAGATGCTGCTGCGGATCCTCGAAAGACCCTCCTGAAAAGGAGTTCCTTTCTATCATGCTAATAAGAGCGGGATGAAGATCGAACGCTGAATTAGTTTCCCTTGCTCCTAGAAGCCCAAAATTTCCAGCCCCATTATTTCTGAAAACCTCTCGGATGGCTAGATTATCCGGATTCACTGCCATAATGATTGTCCTTACTCCCGAATTAACTTCAGTTGTAGCTTCAATCGTCTGCGAATTCTGCTCGTCAACTTTAACTCCAAAATTCAGAGCTTCAGTTGGATCAATAGTATTTGCCTTGCTCTTCTTCTTCTTCTTCTTTCTTGACGATGCTCCGATTTCAGGATTGTAGGCTTCAAGTTCACCTTTCTTTGATCTCGTAAGCATGCACCTAAAAAGAACTAGAATTAAAATAACAAAACAAGAAAAATAGCCTTAACAAACTAGAAATAATAAAAAGATATTTTAAGCCGTCCCCGACAACTGCGCCAAAAATTTGGATATGTCTAGGCCAGGTTCGACCCTGGTTCGACCAACATTGAAGGTCGAACCATACAGGGGAGGTCGAACCAACACACTGGACACGATCATGAGAGATTGCAGCATAGGTTCGACCAAACTGCAGATGGTTCGACTTGTCCCACAGGTCGAACCATGGTCGAACCCCACCACTTGGAGCACTCTGTTTTGTCACAGCAACGGTTCGACCACGACGGTCATGGTTCGACCTATCAAACAGGTCGAACCTTGGTCGAACCGGATGGCGGAAGGAGTACAGTAGGCCGGTTCGACCTAGTTACCCATGGTTCGACCTGTTCCACAGTTCGAACCCAGGTCGAACCTCAAATTCAAAAAGAGAGCCGTTGTCCAGAAGGTAGGTTCAACCAGTACGTACATGGTTCGACCTGTTCCACAGGTCGAACCCTGGTCGAACCCCACCAGAAATTACCTGTTTCCACTCCAAACACTCTCGATGATGTTGATGCTACTCCAGTGGTTCGGAATGAACAAAGTACTGAGATAATAACTGAGAAAAAATGGGAGAGAGCCAAGCGCTTGAGAGCTGAAAAGGAGAAAGCGGAGAAGGTTGGTCGTGATGAATGGGGGATTCTCAAAACAAAGATACCTCCACCGTTTCCTTACAAGCTTGTGAAGAAGGGATTGGAAGAGAAGTTCAAGAAGTTTTCAGAGATAATGAACAAAATAAGCTTGAGCATTCCTTTCTCAGAGGCAATCATGGAGATGTCGTACTATGCCCGATTTCTAAAGGACATATTGTTGAAGAAGCGGAGCTTAACCGGAATTAAAATGGTGAATTTATCGGAGAACTGCAGCTCAATCATCCAAAGGAAGCTGCCGCAAAAGATGAAGGATCCGGGGAGCTTCACTATTCTATGTGAAATCGGAAAGGGGCCGGCACGGCGAGCTTTGTGCGATCTAGGGGCAAGCATAAATTTGATGCCTTTGTCCATCTTTCAAAGGCTTGGTTTGGGGGAGTTGACCCCTACAACAGTGGTTCTCCAATTGGCGGACAGGTCGATGACGTTTCCAAAAGGTATAATTGAAGACGTTCTCGTCAAAGTGGAGAAGCTAGTCTTTCCTGTGGACTTTCTTGTGCTAGAGATGAAAGAAGACAAGGATAATATCCCTTTAATTTTGGGGAGACCTTTCCTTACTACTGCTGGAGCTATGATTGATGTTCAGAAAGGAGAGCTTAGATTGCGGATGGACAAAGAAGAAGTTCTTTTCAACTTAGATAAAGCAATGAAGATGCCCATGGAGTCGCAGTGTCATAGTATTGACGTGGTGGAGGAGATTGTGAAAAAGGATATGTCTCTGATCCTGTCAAAGGATCCTCTTGAGACATGTTTGATGGAGTCTCTTACTTATCCCACTACGGAGCTCGACGGACTCTCCAACGAGGTATGTATTGAATTTCTTGAAAACTTACTTGCTTTGGGTGATGACAGGTTTGAATCGGGAAGAACTAAGGTGGAAGAAGTCAAGTGGACTAGGAAGTACTTGCCGTTGGATAACGAGAGCTCTCCGGTGGAAGTGAGGAAAGAGGAGTTGAAACCTTTGCCGGAACACTTGAAGTACGCCTTTTTTGGTGACAATGATAAATATCCGGTAATTGTATCTTTTTCTCTTGATGATGATCAACTTGAGGAGTTATTGAATGTTCTTAGGAAGTATAAATTTGCAATTGGTTGGTCTCTTGAGGATTTGAAAGGAATTAGTCCTTCGTATTGTATGCATAGGATAAGATTGTTAGACGAGGCAAAGGCAAGTGTTTAGAATCAGCGGAGGGTTAATCCCGCGATTCAAGAGGTAATAAGGAAGCAAATCCTTACGTGGTTGGATGCCGGAATCATATATCCTATTAGTGATAGTCCCCATGTGAGTCCATTGCATGTAGTTGCTAAAAAAGGGGGTATGACTGTCGTGAAAGCTGAGGATGGAGAAGCGATAGCCACAAGAATTCCTACGGAATGGCGTACATGTGTTGTTATAGGAAGTTGAATGAAAACACGTGTAAGGATCATTTTCCTCTTCCTTTCATGGATCAAATGTTAGATCGTCTTGCAGGGTATGAGTTTTATTGTTTCTTGGATGGATACTCGGGGTACAACCAAATTATGATTGCCCCGAGGATCAAGAAAATACCACTTTTACTAGCCCCTACGGGACCTTTGCTTTTTGAAAAATGCCATTTGGGTTATGTAATGCGCCTGCTACTTTTCAGAGATGCATGATGGCAATATTAGATGGGTTGATAGAGAAGATCATGGAGATGTTCATGGATGATTTTTCTGTTTTTGGTTCCTCCTTTGATATTTGTTTGTCTAACCTAGCTACTGTTTTGAAGAGATGCCAGGTGACTAATCTTGTCTTGAATTGGGAGAAGTGCCACTTCATGGTGAAGGATGGGATTGTTCTTGGGCATCATGTCTCGGCTAAAGGGTTGCAGGTAGATCGTGCTAAAGTGGTGGCAATTGAGAAGCTTCCACCACCGACCAATGAAAGAGGAGTGCGGTCCTTCCTTGGACACGCCGGTTTTTACCGGAGATTTATAAAAGACTTCTCAAAATACTCTAAGCCCTTATCTCACTTACTTGAAAAGGATGTTCCTTTTGTGTTTGATGATGAATGTCTAACAGCTTTTCAAGTTTTGAAGGAGGCGCTTATCACTGCACCTATCTTGATCACACCGGAGTGGACTCAACTGTTTGTACTAATGATTAGAGCTATTTTCACCTATATTTTAGTATCTTTTTATATATATTTTCGTATTATTTTATTCATATTTTATATGTTATTTGGTTGTGTTTTGTATTTTTATTGAAATGTGTGTGAATGAGCTTAACTTAAGATGTAGGAAAAAGCGGATCTCAATTCGGAGTTGAAACGAGAGAGAACGAGCCAAAACAGTGAAGAAATGCAGGAGCCAGCACACGAGCCCTGTAGCCAACACGACCCTATAAGAGTTGGCCGTGCGGCGACATCTAGTCACTCAACACGGGCAACTTCAGGTCGTGTCCAGTTGCACGAGTCGAGTCGGGAGCACGAGCCGTGTCGCCAACACGGCCCTGTAAGAAGTGGCCGTGTGGCAACATCAGAAGAGCCAACACGACCACCCTGTACCCGTGTTACAACACACGACTTGTGTTGCAGCACACGAGCCGTGTTGCGTAACACGGCTCTGTAAGGCGAGGCCGTGCGGCAGCATCAGAAGACACAACACGGCCACCTCGTGGCCGTGTTGCATAACACGACTCGTGTTGTGTATTTTCCTGCAGAAATTTCCAGATCCTTCTAGAAGCCTCCAAAGGGGTATAAATACCCCTTTATTCAACAATTGGCAGGAGATCCGAAATTCCCATCATCTACACACACATCACACACCATTTCTTCCATTTTCCACCATCATCTTCATCCACCTTCATCCATTTTGATCCATCTTCATCATCTCCATTAATTCTCCATCAAAACTTCATCCCTTCCATTGGGTGTGAGAGATCTCAAGGAATCAAGAGCTAGAGGTGGAGATCAAGAAGAATAGAAGATTCTCTTCAAGAAATTGATAGGGAAGAATCCATTCATTTTGTATTTCTTTAGATCTAAGATTATGGGTATTTGTAATGAATCATTTATTTGTTTTATTACTTTTATCATGTTAGGCTAATCCCTCTAGTGGGATTAGGAATATGAAGAGCATATTAGATTTATATTATCATGTGGATTAAATTGGTTTTTGATTTAATTGATGTTGATTTCTATTCATGGAGTTTAATTGTCTTGATGTTGTGATGGCATGGTTTGTTATTCATGAATGTTTATTGGTTTAATGGATTGTTGATCAATGGATTATTTGTGGTAATTAAATGCTATCATGATGTTCATGTATGTATTGCTTGGAGTGAGACGGAAACGACCCTCTATAGTATTAGGAAGGCATGAATAGACATTGAGCTTGGGTTTGACCGAAAGGATATTTGAATTCAATGAGGGGAACCAATCCATTCGTTGGCCTTAGTACACAAAAAGGGAGAGTTTAATCTAACTAGTACCTAGATGGAAGGGGTTAATGTTGGGCTTTGATCTTAAGTGCTTTTGGGAGTCTAAAATGGATCAACAACCTTTGTAACCCGAAAGGGAGCTTAGGATACAATCGTGATCACCCTTAGTCTACATCAATCGAGTTGAATTCCGTTTGCATGATAATATGAATCGAGTGTGCTTGGATGTTTCTAATCCCATGTTTTTCCATACTTGAACTTTAGCACCCATTTTCTTTACTTGTCATTTCTCTTATTTGTTATTTTTATTTACTTGCTCCTTTCTTTAGTTGTTAACCAATCTCAAAACCCCCGATCATCTTTACAAAAACGACATGAACATGAGCTCACGTATTTGCTAGTCCGAACATAACTCCTTTGTGGATTGATAATTTTTCTTGGGATATACTACTACAACGATCGAGTATTCTTGCTCGTGAGTGCTATAAAAATAGGCAAACAAGAAAATGGCGCCGTTGCCAAAGGGGAGTTTGACGGACTAGTCGAGTACTGTGTTATTGTTTTAGTTGTTCTTGATAAGGATATTTTTTTTATCTTGTTTTATTTCTTATATTTTCTTTGAAAAATTTTGTTCTTACTTATTCTTTTTGATAGGTACTCTTACCTTGAAAGAAGGGGAGGAAGAACAAAGCCCAAAAATAGAAAGTTGAAGGAAGATTGTAGTAAACTTTGTGGAGAAAAGTATTAGATGGATGGATGGAACAACTACATGGGTGGTTACTATGGAAATCAATATGCAAGAGTTCCTCCTCCACAACTAAAAGGCTACATAAATGAGAGTTACTATGGATATGATTGCCAAATGAGTCAAGTTCACTCTTAATACTACAATCATGGTGGATATGATGAATGGCCACAAGCTTACAATGGAAACACATTCCAACCACAATAAGGATACATTTATTCCGATCCGAATTGCAACATCGAAATTTCTCCCAAATTACTAGATATGATTAAGGATTTTACGGAAGAAATTAGAGAAGCCAAAGAGAGGATTGAATTAAGCAAGAAGAATGATGAGGAAGTGGTATTCTCTCTACACAAGGCCATGCAATATCCAATGAATGATGAAGAATGTAAAAGTGTGGATGTTGTAAAGGGAAGTGTCGAGGAGAGTTGGCCTTCCATTGTAACCAAGGATCCACTTGAACTTTTCTTGAGCAATTCTCTATCTCTTTCTAATATTTCTACTACTTCTCTTGATTTAAATGAAGAATTGATTAATTGTTTGCTTGATCTAGGTGATTGTAGTGAAGCGCAAGAGGTTGCAGCCGCCATCTCAAGAGGAAATGAAAAGTTCTTACCACTTAGAGATCCACTCGAACAAGAAGAGAAAAAGGAAAAGAAGGTGGAGTTGAAGCCTCTACCCGATCATCTTGCTTATGCCCACCTTGGTGAAAATGAGACATATCCAGTAATTGTATCATCATCTCTAACTTCTAGTCAACTTGATAAATTGCTTAATGTCCTTAAAGAGCATAAGTCGGCTATTGGTTGGTGTATTGATGATTTGAAGGGAATTAGTCCAACAATTTGCATGCATAAGATAAGACTTGAGGATGAAGGGAAAGCTTGTGTTCAAAACCAAAGAAGACTTAATCCTATAATGCAAGAAGTGGTAAAAAAAGAGGTTCTTAAGTGGTTAGATTCGGATATGATTTTTCCTATTAGTGATAGCCCCTATGTGAGCCTGTTGCATGTAGTATCTAAAAAAGGGGGTATGACTATAGTGAAGACCGAGAAAGATGAGACCATAGCCACTAGGACGGTGACGGGGTGGCGTTTGTGTGTTGATTATAGGAAGCTTAATGAAAACACACGTAAAGATCACTTCCCCTTACCTTTCTTGGATCAAATGTTGGATAGGTTGGCCGGGTATGAGTTTTATTGCTTTCTTGATGGGTATTCCGGGTATAACCAAATTCTCATAGCACCCGAAGACCAAGAAAAGACCGCTTTCACTTGTCCTTATGGAATATTTGCTTTTCGAAGATTGCCATTTGGACTTTTCAATGCACCGGCCACCTTTCAAAGGTGTATGATGGCAATCTTTGAAGGATTAATTGAGAATATAATGGAAGTGTTCATGGATGACTTTTCGGCGTTTGGTTCTTCTTTTGATAATTGTTTGTCTAACCTTGCTATTGTTTTGAAGCGATGTCAAGACACTAATTTAGTGTTGAATTGGGAGAAGTGCCATTTCATGGTAAATGATGGCATTGTACTTGGACATCACATCTCTTCAAAGGGATTGCAAGTTGACCGAGCCAAAGTTGTTGCTATAGAGAAGCTTCCACCGCCAACAAATGAGAAGGGAGTACGATCGTTCCTTGGTCATGCCGGGTTCTATCGTAGATTCATCAAGGATTTTTCTTCATTTTCTAAACCTCTATCTCATCTCCTTGAAAAAGATGTGTCATTTAAGTTTGATGATAATTGTTTAAATGCTTTTCAGGTACTAAAGGAAGCTTTGATTTCATCACCCATCTTAATCACCCCCGATTGGAAGGAGCCATTTATATTGATGTGTGATGCAAGTGACGTAGCTCTTGGAGTGGTTTTGGGGCAACTAAGAGAGAAAAAATTCCGAGCTATTTACTATGCAAGCAAGACATTTGATGCGGCTCAAAGGAACTACACTACTACCGAAAAAGAGTTCTTGGCGGTAGTATACGCATTTGATAAGTTTCGTCCTTATTTGGTAGGAACGAAAACTATTGTATACACCGACCATGCTGCTATCAAGTATCTCATGGCAAAGAAGGATGCAAAGCCAAGGGTGATAAGATGGGTACTACTTCTTCAAGAATTTGATATTGAAGTGAGAGATAAGAAGGGCACGGAGAATGTGATAGCCGACCATCTTTCAAGATTAGAGTCGAGGGAGCATTGTGAAAGTACTTATGAGTTAATCAAGGAGGTTTTTCCCGATGAAGAAATCTTGGAGTGTGATTGCTATCAAATTGAGGCTTTAGTGGAGCAAGAAGGAAGCCCGTGGTATGCGGACTATGTGAATTACTTGGCTAGTGGAAAGAGGCCTTATGAGCTTAATAAGTATCAATCCAAGAAGTTCTTTCATGATGTTAAAAGTTACTTGTGGGATGATCCATTCTTATACAAGATGTGTAATGATTCTCTTGTGCGAAGATGTGTGCCCGATGAAGAATGGAATAGTGTGTTGGAGTTTTGTCATTCTTCACCTAGTGGAGGCCATTTTGGAGCTCAAAAGACCGCTGCAAAAGTCTTACAATCGGGGTTGTATTGGCCATTTTTGTTCAAGAGTTGTAAGAAATTTGTAGAGGGTTGTGATCGATGTCAAAGGATGGGAGGAATCTCCAAGTAGGATGAGATGCCCCTTAAGAGCTTTCAAGAAGTGGAGATATTTGATGTGTGGGGCATCTTTTTCATGGGACCATTTCCTCAATCTAATGGATTCCTATACATCCTATTGGCGGTCGACTATGTATCGAAATGGGTTGAGGCCATACCTTCGAGAACAAGTGATGCTAGAGTGGTCATGGGGTTTCTAAAGAAGCATATCTTCACAAGATTTGGAGTACCTAGAGTTTTGGTAAGTGATGGGGGTAGTCACTTCATAAATAAGCTAATGGAGAGCATTCTCAAGACTTATGGAGTGAAGCATCGAGTGTCTACTCCGTATCACCCTCAAACGAATGGTCAAGCTGAAATTTCTTATCGACAAATCAAACAAGTCTTGGAGAAAACAGTGAGTGTGAGTAGAAAGGATTGGTCAAATAAACTTGATGATGCATTGTGGGCCTTTCGAACCGCATTCAAGACCACTCTTGGTATGTCTCCTTTTCAAATTGTCTATGGCAAGTCTTGCCATCTTCCCGTGGAGTTAGAGCATAAAGCTTATTGGGCCATTAAGAAGTTGAATTTTGACATGAAAGCTTCGAAGAAGGTAAGACTCTTACAATTGAATGAGCTTGAGGAATTTAGAGAAAATGCTTATGAAAACTCAAGGATTTTTAAGGAGAAAACCAAGAGGTGGCATGATGCTCGTTTGAGGAAGAAGAGCTTTAAAAAGGGTGAGAAGGTGTTGGTATTCAATTCTCGACTAAGACTTTTCCCGGGCAAGTTGAAGTCCAAATGGAGAGGACCTTATGTGGTAAAGGAAGTACTTGATGGGGGAGCTCTAAAGGTTATAGATGAGAATGGGGGAGAGTTCTTGGTCAATGGTCATCGTGTGAAGCACTATGTGGATCCATCACAAAGGGAGACCCTCTTTGTGGATACTCTATTTGAAAGATGATCTCAAAATTCGTCTAGCTTGAAGACGTTAAACTTAGCGCTCGATGGGAGGCACCCCATCACTATCTTTATTGCTTTGTTTTTGTTGTTTGTTTGTTTTGGCCTTGTAGGTTGATTGTGCTCATGGAGAAAAATGCATATTGAAGAAAAGATAAATGCTTCATGGATTCAAGTTGACATGTTCCACCATTTGTTGCAAACTTAATTCGTGACTCTTGTCTCGAGTTAAGTTTGGGGGGTGATAGTGTGTGGTGGGCATAGCTTGAGTCGTGTGGATGCGGTTACTTCTCAACAAGAAGATCATCAATGGAAACTACAAGGGTAAGTCTCACCACTTTTTGCAAACTTAAGTCTCAACTCTTGTTTCGATTTAAGTTTGGGGGGAGAGTGTGTGGTGTGACTCACCACTTGAGTATGATTCTTGTAAAATTTGGGTAAATTTTAAATTTTTTCTCATGAGTTTGGGTTGATTTTGGCATGATTGGTGGTGTTGATGTGCATGATAGTCCATATTTATAATGAAATTATTGAAATAATGGTGTTTGTTGAGTGTTTGAGCATGAATGAGAGGTATTGGAAGCATAATGGAGCTTGGAGCTAACGCTTTCCTTACCAAATGCCTATCGAGGGAGTACTCTACACCTTATCATTTTATTACTTGAAATGAATTGATTTTGATTTGGATTGTTGTGACTAGCATGATACTTCATATGTTATGTTTGTGGGAGGTTTACTTTCGTAACTTAGGATTTCCTTTTCAATAAAGGTTGGGATGATTGTGTGCTTGATTTTCTTATGGATGATGGTAATTTGTGTTTTTTCATGTTTTGTGTTTTTGCTGTGTCTTGTTTGTTGAGTCCTTATTTTTATGTTTGGTGTGTATTTTCATTCTTGTCTTGGGATGTTTGGTGGTTTGTTTAGGGATGTCGTGAGTCATTTTTGAATGTGAGTGATGATAGGTTGTGGTGATAAGTGATGACAAATTATGATTAAGAATCTCTACACTTTCAAATTGTGACATGTGTTACTTAACTTGTTCAATTTTGAGATGAATGTGGTGTAATAAGTTCCTTAAGGTCCGAGCACAAGCTTGTGAGCATTTGAGCCTCAACCATGCACACATGGTATTTCTTCATGAGTGGATCGGTTGTGTTTGATAAGTTAGAACTTGCTCAAGGACTATAGGAACGAGCCCGATTAGTGGAGATTGGTGAAATGATCTAAGACCATCCTTGTTATTATAGTCATTGCCATATATGTTCCCTACCATGAACATCATCCTTAGTTAACCATTTTGAGCCTATAAGCCTATTTATTGTGAATTTAGCACATTACAAGCCTTAATTACCCATTCAAGCTTATATATACCTTTGTGTGGGTGATTGAGGAGATGGTAGCTAGAAAGGATTGATTGATTAGCAAAAGAAGAGAAGGAAATGGTAAACAAGCAAGAAAAAGGATGAAAAGAGCAAAAGTAAGAAATGGACATGCAACCTCAAAGCAAGAGAAAGAGTAAAACAACATCAAAATGCTCAAGTAAACAAAATTCAAAGATAGGAAGCATGCATCAAAAGAAGCTCAATCTAAGGAAAGTTAATGAATAGTGCTTTAGATTGTAAAGATAAGAAAGGAAGAAAGAAAAGTGGAGAAGTTGAGGAAATTGGCCATCTCTTTGATTACTTACACTTGTTGAGTCACTCTTATCCATATATTTCCTACCCTACCAAAAAGCCTATCATTACATCCTAATTAAAGACCTTTTTGATCATTAATTGAAACTTTGGTGGGTTGTGAATATAGTCCGCGAGCAAGCTTATAGTGAGTCGAGCCAATCGATTAATGAGTGTGATCTACCCTATTTCAAAAGAGTGTTGAGAGACATTAATATCCATTGTGAGGCTTGAACTTAAAAGGAACTATATTACACTTTATTCTCTTTTGATTGAACTTGTTAATTTCTCATGTCATGATTTTAATGTTGTAGGATGACTTAGCATAGTTTGTTGTTATTATTACTAACGATGTGTTATTGCTTATATTCGTTTAGTCTTTTCTAGGTGAAAATTTCTCCTTTTGATTTGTCATTTTCGTTGCTCGGGGACGAGCAACACCTTAAGTTTGGGGGGTTGATTAGAGCTATTTTCACCTATATTTTAGTATCTTTTTATATGTGTTTTCGTATTATTTTATCCGTATTTTATATGTTATTTGGTTGTATTTTGTATTTTTATTGAAATGTGTGTGAATGAGCTTAAACTTAAGATGTAGGAAAAAGCGGATCTCAATTCGGAGTTGAAACGAGAGAGAACGAGCCAAAACAGTGAATAAATGCAGGAGCCAGCACACGAGCCGTGTAGCCAACACGGCCCTATAAGAGTTGGCCGTACGGCAACATCTAGTCACTCAACACGGGCAACTTCAGGTCGTGTCCAGTTGCACGAGTCGAGTCGGGAGCACGAGCCGTGTCGCCAACACGGCCCTGTAAGAAGTGGCCGTGTGGCGACATCAGAAGAGCCAACATGACCACCCTGTGCCCGTGTTACAACACACGACTCGTGTTGCAGCACACGAGCCGTGTTGCGTAACACGGCTCTATAAGGCGAGGCTGTGCGGCAGCATCAGAAGACACAACACGGCCACCTCGTGGCCGTGTTGCATAACACGACTCGTGTTGTGTATTTTCCTGCAGAAATTTCCAGATCCTTCTAGAAGCCTCCAAAGGGGTATAAATACCCCTTTATTCAACAATTGGCAGGAGATCCGAAATTCCCATCATCTACACACACATCACACACCATTTCTTCCATTTTCCACCATCATCTTCATCCACCTTCATCCATTTTGATCCATCTTCATCATCTCCATTAATTCTCCATCAAAACTTCATCCCTTCCATTGGGTGTGAGAGATCTAAAGGAATCAAGAGCTAGAGGTGGAGATCAAGAAGAATAGAAGATTCTCTTCAAGAAATTGATAGGGAAGAATCCATTCATTTTGTATTTCTTTAGATCTAAGACTATGGGTATTTGTAATGAATCATTTATTTGTTTTATTACTTTTATCATGTTAGGCTAATCCCTCTAGTGGGATTAGGAATATGAAGAGCATATTAGATTTATATTATCATGTGGATTAAATTGGTTTTTGATTTAATTGATGTTGATTTCTATTCATGGAGTTTAATTGTCTTGATGTTGTGATGGCATGGTTTGTTATTCATGAATGTTTATTGGTTTAATGGATTGTTGATCAATGGATTATTTGTGGTAATTAAATGCTATCATGATGTTCATGTATGTATTGCTTGGAGTGAGACGGAAACGACCCTCTATAGTATTAGGAAGGCATGAATAGACATTGAGTTTGGGTTTGACCGAAAGGATATTTGAATTCAATGAGGGGAACCAATCCATTCGTTGGCCTTAGTACACAAAAAGGGAGAGTTTAATCTAACTAGTACCTAGATGGAAGGGGTTAATGTTGGGCTTTGATCTTAAGTGCTTTTGGGAGTCTAAAATGGATCAACAACCTTTGTAACCCGAAAGGGAGCTTAGGATACAATCGTGATCACCCTTAGTCTACATCAATCGAGTTGAATTCCGTTTGCATGATAATATGAATCGAGTGTGCTTGGATGTTTCTAATCCCATGTTTTTCCATACTTGAACTTTAGCACCCATTTTCTTTACTTGTCATTTCTCTTATTTGTTATTCTTATTTACTTGCTCCTTGCTTTAGTTGTTAACCAATCTCAAAACCCCCGATCATCTTTACAAAAACGACATGAACATGAGCTCACGTATTTGCTAGTCCGAACATAACTCCTTTGTGGATTGATAATTTTTCTTGGGATATACTACTACAACGATCGAGTATTCTTGCTCGTGAGTGCTATAAAAATAGGCAAACAACTAATGTGTGATGCAAGTGATGTAGCACTTGGAGTGGTGCTTGGACAGCTGAAGAAAAAGAAGTTTTGCGCCATTTACTACACAAGTAAGACTTTCGATGCGGTACAAAAGAATTACACGGTGACTGAAAAGGAGTTTTTGGCGGTTGTGTACGCATTCGATAAGTTTCGTCAGTATTTGGTTGGCATGAAGACTATTGTGTACATGGATTATTCAGCGATTCGGTACTTGATGGAGAAAAAGGAGACGAAGCCTAGGATCATAAGGTGGATTCTTCTACTTCAAGAGTTTGACATGGAGATCCGGGATAAGAAAGGTTCTGAAAATGTGTTGGCGGATCATCTTTCGAGGTTGGAGACTAGGGAACATTGTGCTAATTCTTTCGAGTATATTGAGGAAATGTTCCCTGATGAAAAGATCATGGCCGTGTTTGTTGAAGGGGCTGAGCGAGCGTGTGTGGTTGCTGCGCAGGGAGTTGATCCATGGTATGCAGATTATGTTAATTATATTATTGTGGGAGAAATTCCAAGGGATCTCAACCGATATCAACTTGCTAAATTCAAGAGAGATGTTGAGACTTTCATATGGTATGATCCATTTGTGTACAAAATTTGCACGGATTCTATCATCCGTAGGTGTGTGCCCGAGATGGAGATGGAGAGTGTTTTCGAGTTTTGCCATGCACAACCTAACGGGGGTCACTTCGGCGCTCAAAAGACAGCAGCCAAGGTACTTCAGTCCGCTCTTTATTGGCCTACGTTGTTCAAGGATTGTGAGACCTATGTGGCGTCTTGCGATAGATGTCAACGCATGGGGAACATCGGTAGGAGAGATGAGATGCCGCTTCAGCCAAGCATTGTGGTCGAGATTTTTAATGTGTGGGGTACCGATTTTATGGGGCCTTTTCCCCCATCTAATGGATTTCTCTACATTTTACTTGCGGTGGATTATGTTTCTAAGTGGGTGGAAGTGATTCCTACTCACTTGAATGATTCGAAAACTGTTATATCTTTCTTGAAGAAGCATATCTTTGCCCGTTTTGGAGTCCCTAGAGCACTTGTTAGTGATGGAGGTACTCACTTCGTAAATAAATTTCTTGAGAAGGTGCTCAAAGGGTATGGTGTTAAGCATAGGGTTACTACACCCTATCATCCTCAAGAGAATGGGCAAGCGGAGGTCTCTAACCATCAAGTCAAACAAATTTTGGAGAAGGTGGTCGGAACCAATAGAAAAGATTGGGCTTGGAAGCTCGATGATGTTGTGTGGGGGTTCCGGACTGCGTACAAGAAGGTGTTAGATATGTCACCGTATCAGATTGTCTATGGAAAGCCGTGCCACTTACCTGTAGAGATTCAACACAAAGCATTTTGGGCTTTGCAAAGCTTGAACTTTACTCTCAAGGATGTGAAGGAGTTGAAGATTACTCACATCAATCTGTTGGATGAGTTTCGGAGTCGTGCGTACAAGAATTCAGAGATCTACAAGGAAAGGATTAAAAGGTGGCATGATTCGAAGATCTCGTATAAGGAGTTCAAGCAAGGAGACGAGGTATTACTCTTTAACTCTCGTTTAAAGTTTTTTGCAGATAAGTTGAAATCAAAGTGGACGGGACCGTTCATGATTCATCGAGTTTTAGGAGGGGGAGTTTTGAGCTTATTGACAAGGATGGAGACATTTTTGCGGCGAATGGACATCACTTGAAGCATTATAGGTCGCCGGATGATGTTTGTGTCATCTTTGTGGATACCTTGATCTGATTTGGTACCATCGTGACTCTCCGACGTTAAACATGAGCGCCTGTTGGGGGCTTTCTTTCCCTCCAGTTTTAATGCTTTATTTCATTCGTGTGAGTAAGAAATTTTTATATTTGAAGTGCTTACTTATCGACAATTACATCTCTTTGCAAACTTAGTTTCGACTATAGTTTCTACTAAGTTTGGGGGGGTGTGATGTACTTACCTTGATAAGCACCGATAGTATAATCTTTTCTTTGTGATGTTTGTTAGGGGAGTTGGTTTTTGCGCCATATTAAAATTTTAATCGATTTTGATGTGATGATTTTTTACAACTTGCCTAATGTTTAGTGAGTTTTGGTTGTGTTTTCTTTTACGGAGTTACTCATGAATAATATTTTGTGGAACAATTTTTGATGAAGTTGTGCTTTAGCTGGTATATAATGATTCGTATTGAAGTTTGAAGTGAATAGGGATTAAAGAACACTCATTTTGGAAGCTTTGAAGGGTGGTTCGACCAAAGCCAGGAAAGGTCGACCAGTGCCAGGAGGTCGAACCGAGCAGAGGAAGTCGAACCGACGCAGAAAATCATCCAGTGAGGTGGTTCGACCTGATCATTCTAGGTTCGACCTGTCTAACAGGTCGAACCAAGGTCGAACCCAGTGACTTAAAATTTACAGTATGGTGGTTCGACCTGAGCCGTTATGGTTTGACCTGATCAGAAGGTCGAACCTGAGGTCGAACCAGTTCGTTCAGAGCACTCTGTTTTTCAGGTGATAGGTTCGACCACGACATTCATGGTTCGACTTGTTCAGAAGATCGAACCTGAGGTCGAACCACGAGGAGTAGTTGTCCAAAAGGTAGGTTCGACCTGTCACAAGAGTCATTCGACCTATTCAGAATGTCGAACCTAGGTCGAACCCAAAAGGTAAGTTTGTCCAGAAGGTAGGTTCGACCTCGTTGCTCGAGGTTCGACCTGCTCCGTAGGTTGAACCCGAGGTCGAACCCAGTCAGGTACGCGTTTTAAGTTGTGTTTTTAGAAGGGTTCGATTATTCTTTTTGTTCACCAAACCTCGAACCTTCCCCGAACCTTAACACCCTTGCACAAATTCGTCAATTACACTTGATTTTGCACCGATTACACAACATTACACTCTTAATGCTTGAATTGGGGGCGGATTTGGGTGATTTTCATCGCGAATTAGGGCTTCAGTCGCGTTTTTGAGTGTTGTGTGCAAATTATCGATTGTTAACCGTGGGCAAGACTAAAGGTACGTTCTTTCAACTCAATTACCTTAGGATTGAAGTTTATTACAAGAAATGTGTTGTGGGTAAGTTGATTGATGTTGATTTTGGTTGAAATTCATGGTGAAAATTGATATTGTTGAGTTGATTCATATGAATTCATGTTTATTGGTTTGAGATTGCTTGATTATGGATAGAACTTGAGTTTTATGTGGATTGATCAAGGATATGATGCATCTAGATGAATGAGCATGTGATGTAGGTTTGAATTGTTGATAGTTGGAGTTGTTCATGAAGTTCAATTGTTGAAATTCTTGTTGAATGGCTTGAATTGGTTGATGCATGCTTGTTGTTTATAATTTGAAGATTAAAGGTAGTGTGATTGATGATGTTTTGAGCATGATGAATGAGCAAGTGATGTTGAGATTAGTTGGAGTTGATTGAGCATGGATGCTTGAAGTCTTGAGTAGAGTATAAGATATGCTAGTCAAATACTTGTGTTCTTGTTTTGTTGGTTGTGTTGAAATAGTTGTTTTCAGGAAAGGGACAAGGATCAAGTAAAGGGAAAGGTAAGGTGGATGAAGCAAGATCGAAGAAGAGGCAAGACAGGCCTTCGAATGTGGACACAATGACAAGGAAGCTGAGGTTACAAGATCATTTACCCAAAAATTTTAAAATTCAAATGCAAAATTGGGATGAGATTAAAAAAAAGTGGGAAGAAGTCTCGGACAAGATAGCTCGTACTCGATACCAAGATGATGAGGCAATGAGGATAATGAGAATTGAGAATGATATTTTCTGGATGTTCGATCAAGTGGGTATCTGGAGGTTTATGGAGTTAAAGAAGCCGACGTATTTCCATGTTACAGCGGAAGTAGTTTGCTCATTCGAGATGGTGAAGGACCCGCTTGGGTACCCGTATCAGTGTACGTTTCAGCTTGGTGGAGTGAGTAGGAGATGGACGTCTTAGGATTTTAATGAGCTGTTTGAGACACCTTTGGGAATCTCTTGTTTGGAGAATGGTGCGTTCAACACTAATAGGTTTTGGAGAGAGATCACAGGGGAGATTGGAGATTATAAGATTAGGCAGGCTCGTGCTTCTTCGATAAAGAATCCAGTTTTGAGGTACATGGATCGTGTCTTGAGCAACACGTTGTTCGCCCACTCAGAGGGAAGTGTTGTGTCTAGAGGAGAGCTTTATGCTTTGTGGTGTATGCTTAATGGGATGCAGTTCAATGTTGGAGCGTATTTCATTGCACAGCAACATCGATTCAGGACCATTGGGTTTCAAAAGGTAAATATCGGAGGGTTACTGACGATCGTGGCTGAGCATTATCACTTGGATTTCACCGGCATTACACCAGTTAGAGGAGAGCCCGATTTGGCGATGTTTACGTGCGTGAAGGGAGGATTTGCCTATTTTCGAGATGGGGATTGGTTCTTCACGAGGGGACTCAAGCCCTTCGATTTCATGTTCCCTTTCGACGTGAGCAACTTGACAACTATCCGGGTGGCGAGGAACAAGTTGATGGATTTTCTCGGACACAACGCCTTATCCATGGCAGCAAGGTCGGGTGGTGATTGGAGGACTGTATCGCAGTTGTGTGCGGATGGTAGGATGGCGGAGTTACAGCAGATTGTTGATCAAGGAGAGTTCCGTCCACCACAGCAGCCTGAGGAGGAAGGCAGCCCGAGGAGGAGCAGCAGGATGAAGAGATGCCGATGCAGCACGACGCACATCAGCATGAGCCAGCACCGCGTCAGCAGCGGGCTGTCCTGAATGATACACGGGAGCAGCTCCGCCTTATTCATGAGCAGCTGGTCGCGATCGTTGCTAGCCAGCAGGAGACAAACCGACAGCTCGCACTTGCCAACGCCAACTATGCTACGTTGAATGAGAGGTATACGCCTTGAATGAGAAAGTTGGTAGGTTGGGTGATCGACTTGATTACTTGGATAGGCACATCGGTGATTTACACCGGATTGTGGAGTGGAGGCTTGATGATGAGGATGATGATGATGAGAATGATGATGCTCCGGAGGAGTAGTTTTTCAGGTTTTCTTTGGTTTCATCCGATTCATCTTGATTTCCATTATTTTTCCTTTTATATTTAGGTTGGGGTGTGATTCATGCGTGAGTGGAATATATAAGTGATATCTTGTATGATTGATTGGGTATAAGCTTATTGATTTTGTGCATTCATATGTTCATGTGTTAATTTCTATTGATGAAAAGCATGTTTAGTTGATAAGTATATTGAGTTCTTGTGGAATTGATCTTAATTATGTGCTATGAGGAGTACTAGGATTACCTATGTGAGGATTTGAGCTTTTTAATCATGCTTGATCATGATTATTTTATTCTTGAGAGGATCATTTATATGAACGTATTCTAGAACTTGGCTTGGAGTCTTGTGTGAGACTTATGGTTGATAAATTACTAGGACTTGATCTTAGGCCATTATTTTGTGATTAAGCTACTTAGCCAAATTTATCTTTCCTAATGATCTTATTAACCTTTGGATGCCCCGTTGAGCCGTTAAAGCTTTTTCTTTGGTAGCCGAAGTGAATAACCTTATAAGCCTTTACTTGAGCTTGATTAACCTATTCATTGGTAGAGAGAGTGGAGGTGAGCAAGTGTTGCAAGAAGAAAAGGAAGATAGAATATGGTTGGATAAAAAGAATATGGTTAAATCTTGTTTAGGGATAGTGCCCGAAACTGGTACCCCGATTGTTTATACTTGATGTGTGAAGCTTCGCAGCTGATGGCCTATATATATATGAGAAGGGTAGTGCCTGAAACCGGTACCCAAACTGTTTAAAAAGATGATGTTGATGCCATGAAAAGAAGGAAAATTCAGGAATTTTACAAGTTCAAGAGACGACATTGGAGGAGAACTTGCTGTAAGAAAAAGAATTCGAGAACCTCCAAGGTAACTCTCTACTAGTGTCTTAAGTCACTAAGTCTAAATTTTCCTACCTTTTTCCAAAGAGCCAACATTACAACCCAAAAACAAGTCCTTTGTGATCCTAGTGAAGAGTTGATTATAAGTTGATTTTTGAGACCTTTGCTAAGCTTATGGTTACGCGTAAATATGGATTGATATGAGTGTTTATATTAACCTATATAGTGCCTCACGCACTTGAGTGAAAGAGAATAAATACTTATCTTGTGAGCGAAATTACTTAGTACTCCGAATGGTATGTGATTGGATTGGTTTTGCATGAGTGATATATATGAAGCAATTAATACTTGTTTGATTGAATGAAGTTGCATGTGTGATATGTGTTGTACTTGGTCTTGGTGAATTATACACGACTCCTGTGGTTTGATTTGGTTGCCTCGGGACGAGCAACATGTAAGTTTGGGGGTTGATGAGTGTGTAAATTCACAAGTTTGGCATCATGTTTTGTGCTAGTTTTGGAGAGTTTTGAGGTGAAAATAGGTGAAAAACCTATATATATTGTGAATTAGCATGAATCAGGTGTTAGTGGAGCTATTTAAGTGGTTTGCATAGCAAAAATGGAGTGGAAGTGCCAAGAATCGAAGAGACGAAGTCGAGACCAAGCGAACCGCCAAGGAAAGAGTAGGGTTCGACCTGGTTGGAGGAGGGTTCGACCTCTCCTACAGGTCGAACCAGCATTGCAAAATAGCAGAAGGAGGGTTCGACCACGACTTAAGGGGTTCGACCTGATCAGGTCGAACTAGTTCGCGAGAAGATAGGTTCGACCACGACGATAGGGTTCGACCTGACAGTTGGTCGATCCAGGAGCGGAAATTATCCAGTAGCGTGGTTCGACCTGAGGTTCGACCTGTGAGGGAGTGGTTCGACCTGTAGAAGAGGTCGAACCAAGTGCAGAATGTGTCCAGTAGCAGGGTTCGACCTGTGGTTCGACTTGTGGCCGATGGTTCGACCTGTTTGACGAGGTCGAACCAAAATGCGGAAACTTACCTTATCCAGATTTTTGAGGCCAAAACGTGTGGGATCACTTGAAAAGCTCATTCCAAGCCCTAGAGACGTGATTACAAGTATAAAAGGAGGCTCATGCAGTCAAGAACAAAAGGATGGAATAACACGAAGGATGACGCGAGAATCATAGAAGGAGACAAGAGAAGAGATTGGTGATCCATCCGAAGGGCGGTGACAGAGGTGTAGCTGGAGATTCAAGTAAGATTGGTCCAACTAACCATGATTGTTCTTAGATCAATCATGGGCTAGAGCCACTTCGGTAGTTCTAGGGTTATGAACATTTCATGAGTTAAATTTGTATTTCGTGTGTATACTCCGTACAACACTACTTGTGGTTTATTTTATATAAGATTGCACGTTTCTAATCCATACTCATAGTTGTTTTGTGCATCAATAATCATTGTGTAGAGTCTGAATGCATAACATGGTTATAGGTTGAGTGCGTTCACTAATGAGCAGGATTTATTATTATAATTCTAAGTGAAGGGATTCCGAAGTCTTATTAGAACTATCTTATATGAATTTTGTTAATTGAATTGAATTCGGGTTAACAAGTAGGATAAATAATATAACTTTATAGTACCTAAAAAGGGAGATCAAATCGGGTTAGAGTACTAAGTGCACGGGAAATAATTGATTATGATAGTACCTAGAAAGGGAGGTAAAGTATACGTCTTGCTCTGAGGATATTTCTACGTGTCAAAAGCTTATCTATTTGTGTCTATAGAATAGATTTGTATGGTCTAGCGATGCATCCATAAACTACAAGGCAGAGTCGGATATCGACACACGAAAGTATGAATTAACGAATGAAACTGGATGGCCTGACGAACTACCTATTATCTTATTTGATCACAACTACTATTTTCTTGTTCTTGTTATTTAATTGCTATTTCAATTATTACTTAATTTACAAACCAAAATTACAATTCTCAACATAGTCATAATTGCTAGAAAGTAACTAAAGTGATATTTATCCGTCCCGTGGATTCGATATTTAACTTGGTCACCTTCGAAACTATAATTGATATCCTTCATACTTGAGGATTAATTATGTGTTGAGAAAACTCTCATCAGGAGGTCTTACTTAAAAGCCCTCTCAACTATTGAATCTTGGAAATGATTCAATTTAATAGAATTTAAAATGGGTAAAGAATTGTTCAATGGTGGCTTTCATGAAAGAGGGTATTTATGGTAGTAAGGGTGAGAGAAATTTGAGTGAGTTTCCAATGTGGGACAAGTGGGTTCATGTAGTAGTAGAGTGAGAGGAATTTGTGGTAGGTAATCAATGTGGGATAATTTGCTCATGAGACAAAAAATGAGATTTATAGCAAATTTTTCTTTGGCCCGTTCTTGCTCGTTTCAACTCCAAATCGAACTCCGTTTTCTCCCACATCTTCCTCTTCACTTGTAGAATCCATTTTTATCAAAATCACCCTATTTTCTGCAAAAATCAACAAAAATACCTTTCTCAAACTAATTAAGCAATTAATAGTATTTTTATTAAAATCATACTTAATTATTGAATTAAAGCCATAAAAATTCACTTAAAATCTAGGTGAATTTCACACCGATCTGGACCCTTTTACTAAAAAGAGAAAATGAATACTTTAAGAGAGGATGGCCCAAAATGATAAAATAGATACGTTAGTGATGGGCGGAGGGAGTAAATAATTATATATTCTGATTATTTTTATTTTATAAAATTTTGAATATTTATATTATTTTTTTCATTACATACAACATAAAAATACAAATTTAAAGAACACACATTGAAAAATAAAAGTAAACCTCCAAAAACAACAAGGTAAATTTCGATCCGGCCAATTTAATGTGCAATTATTTTTCGAATTAGGCCCAAACATGCTCGATTAAATCATGTCAAACCTGTAGATATTTATGATTATCTCGTAGTTGAATACCATTCCTGACATAGTCATTGAATGCTCCAATTGATCCTTGACTTGTGGAGGCAAAATGACCACATTTGGATCGTCATACCAATCGATCGCTGCATTTCCTCATTTTCGATTATCATGTTGTACAATATAATGAAAGTTAGCATTATATCCTTCAAGTTATTCATGTACCAGAAATGAGTTAGACTGCTAATCATTGATCAACGAGCTTGAAACACTCCAAAGGCTCGTTCGACATCTTTTCTAGTAGACTCTTGCAGTTGTTTGAATGTTGCCTCTTCGGATCTTGAGGACATGAGAAGTGTATCACAAAAGCAGCCCACTCTTGATAAATTCAATCAGTAAGATAATATCCTTGATTATATTGTTTACCATTGATCGTAAAATTAACCGATGGAGCGGTCTTTGCAGAGTATTCGTAAATAATGGTGACTAATTGAGCATGTTTATGTCGTTGTTGGATCCTGCTACTCCAAAATAGACATGCCATCCATAAATCTACAGAGGCAACCACTTCACGCATGATTGTTGGAACGCCATGGTCACCGCGTGCCCGTCGGACAGTTCCTTCATTCCCAATACATGCAATCAAAGCTCCACAACATTCTGGAAAATCCATGTCTTTGTTTGTGCAGTTGTAACAACTATTGATAATCCATTGCATTAGGCTTTCTCAAGTAGTATCCGCCAAATAGTTCGATCACACACCAACAAAACTTAGAGAGGCATTCTATGACAGTTGTTTCAGCAATACGTAGATACTCATCCCAATGGTCGACAGGTCCACTATATGCCAATTGGCGGATGGCCACCGTGTACTTTTGAAGTGGAGAGAACCCTTTTTTTTCCTAGTTGCATCTCCTCTTCCCTGAAAATACTCATCATGAGACTCTCTTGACATATGAAAATAGTGGCGAAACATCTCGCTTCTATATATCGGATCTTCAGAGTAGTAATCGAGGTAGATTCTTGCATGTCTCGCCTCACGATTTCGGTCCACATACGTTCTTTCTGGCACCTCCAGCAGAAGTCCCAGCACCGCAATGTATACTTGTTGTTTTTAAGCAACAAGTGTATTTCTTTCTCCATCGTGTCATGAAGCACGTACTTAAGAAGATTATCACTTTCGGAAGATGATGAGTGAGAAGAAGAAAACATGTTTGAGAGAATGAATGAAATTGAAGGATAAAGAGTTTTCAAAAGTGTAATGTCCTTAGGTAGGAATTCTAACAATCCGAATACATCCTTCAAATAGAATAGAGTTCCAAAACGACTAGTTTTACAACGGTTAGTTTCACAACGGATACTTTATAACGACTAGTTTCACAACAGATAGTTTTTAACAGCTAGTTTTCAAAAGGAAAAGAAATACAGTGATAGATGTTCTCATACGAAATGAAATACAATAACTAATATTACAACGGTGAAAAATACAACGACGAAAAATACAACGATTAATTTTTTAATTTACAACGTGGAGATGGATATGTAGTTGATCCCTGTCATCTGCGAGGTATCTTTCATGCGCATCTTATAATTTTTAGCTCGTGCGAGGCTAGCAATTCCTTTGATCTTCTTCTTATTCAGTTCTTCCAAGTTATGAAGCCTTTTCTGAAAATCGTCCTCACTTTCTCCTGCAGACGTGCCCTTGACTTTATCTCCAGTTTCTGAGTCAGTATCTAAAGATATCACATACTCTCCAGTCGCCGAAACTCTTAATTTTTTGATCCGCTCTCATCATAATCTGGATCGGCGAATTTCAGAATGTCTTTCAATACTTTCCAAACTTTTATTTGTCTAAAATGGAAATCACATTTCGCCTTAAATTGAGCCTTTGCTTTGTCTTCTATATCAGCATCACTACAACCACTCCCCCAAGCCTTCTTCTCCTGATTGTAACAACAATTGAACCATTTTGCATGTTTTTGTAGTGTGTAATATGTGACTTCAATTTAACGACAGACCTATATACCATGTCATCTAAACGGTTACTGTTGTAAGCCTCGACAATTCAAACCCGCATCTTCTCAGACTTTTGATCATTTTGGACAATGCATTGATCATTTTCGACAATGCAGTCCATGCTGATATCAAGCCAACAACTCGCGAGAAGAATATTTTCATCAAAAGAGTAAGGATTTTTTTAGTAGCAAGAGCCGTTGGTGGAACTTCAGTGGCCTTAAAGTCGGCAACGAGATTAACCCCATAAAGTCCTGTTGGATAGAATTTAGATGAAAAAGACGAATGCTAAGAGTTTAGAGATGCAGTGTCTCTGTCTGTATTCGGTATCGATGGTCGGACGAAATCCATATTATGGATGAGGAGTCATGTAGGGATTTAGATACATAAAGAATGGTGCGCCAAATGAATTAAAAGAATTGGGATAAGGGAAACTACCTTCTGGAAAATTTGGGATATTAGTAGGAACATTTTGGGTAAGAAAATTATTTGGAAATTTTTTTGAAAGATTAGTAGGAAAATTTGGATTTTGAGGATGGAAGTTGGCACGTGGATGAAAATTCATATTTGAAGGTGTTGAATTTTCTCATGAGTTCGAATAATTGAACCCAAAATGCATCCATGGATCTTTATCCATTTTTTGGGATAAGAAGAAAATATTTTGAATTATGAAATTTAAAGTTGAGATTAACAATAGAAGATAATGTAGGAAAAAAATAGAATGGAAGATATATTTATAGTGAGAATTTATTAAAAAAAATTAATAAAAAATTACAACGGTAATATAAAAAAACAGTCATAATAAAACAGTCATAAAAAAAATCGTCAGATACTTTGTATTCAAAACTACATACATATATATGTATATATATATATATAATGTATATATATATAATGTATGTATTACAAATAAAAAAAATAATAAACAAGTGACGTGTTTTCCATGTAGAGAAGGAAAAAAGAAAGAAATTAAAGAGAATGTGACATCCTGTAGCGCGGGCCCCACGCCAAGCGCGCGTGAGGGCCACGCCTCCGGATGTTCAACGTTGCTCCCCACTCTCTCCTCTCCAACTCTCTTCATTTTCAATGCAATAAAATCTGTCCTTGAGGTTTTTTCACTTGCCACCTGGCAAAAAAACCTCCCGTTAGGGTAGGTCTAAATATCTTCGAAACGGTACTTACTGCTAATCATCAAACTTAATAATTGCACCCATGAATTGCTACTTACACTAATTAGTAATTTCACCTTAAGTTGCACATCGAACCATTATTTTTAAAATTTACTGGTAATTAATCCGTGCAATGCACCAAGAAAATAATTTCCATAAATATTAGATTAATTAGTGGATCACATGAATTCTTCATTTATCCTCTGCATAATTTTATGTGGTTCAATTTAAAAATATTCATGTCGAACAAGATCTGCAATATTTTTCAAAACCATCATCATAATTTGATCATCTCTTTTTTGTTAGTGTTATTTCCTTTTCCTCTCTATTTCATCCAACGTTTTTTGTTGGTGGGTGTTTGATACAATGATTGTATCATGCATTTTTGTTTGCTTCTTCAAATATTTTATCTCTTCGTGCTTCGTTGTCTTCTAATTTTCTTTTAAGTTTAGATTTTTATACTCCATCTGGTTGGTACGAAGGAGAACTACATCAACCTTCATCACTAGATAAGTTTAAATTAAAAGATGAAAATATTGGAGACTAAGAAGAATAAGAGATACTAGAGAGAGAAACATTGATGGATGCATCATTCTGAAGAGAATCTTATATCATTGCTAAACCTTTCATCTTTTCCCAAACATGATCGAACTTAAAACAATTTTTGTAGTTCGAATCTTCCTTAAATAGTGTTTTTGCTTGAACCATCTATAAGTTCACGGGAAAAAAAATTAAAACAATGAGATTATATAATATAATTAAAAAAAGTTTTAAAAAATAGCATTATCTTTATATATATAATAGCACCAAATTTACCATGGGTGCAAGATAAAATGTTTTTCCCCAAAACCAATTTTACCATTTTAGATTAAATAATATTCACCTATGTTAACTTTTGTGCTTTAATCTACACCATTTATTTTTTTCAATTAAATCTCCACCATTGATATATCTCTCACACATTTATTATACAAACCCTAATTTTCACACTTCTGCTTTACGGCCTCATTTTGCTTAACAACAGAGTTGCCACAAATCGATGTAATCAACTCTTCAAAGATTGTGTTTTTGAACAATGCGAAAACCCTAATCGATTTAATTTTGAACAGTATGTTCAGTTCAGAAACTGTTCATTGTAGATATTCTTTGTAGGAGGTAAGACAATCATTCACCTTCTTCTTCGATCTATTACTTATCTTATGGGCAAACGACTAATATGGGAAACAACCTTTTTTGATCTTTACAGCACGGAGAAGAATAATGGCAAAGAATATGCGAGTGGGTAAAGAAATTCTCGACTGATAAGAAAGATATGGAAAAGAAGGTCGGTCTCTCCTTTTCACATAATATAAACCCAATTTTGTTTTCTTTTAAATTTTGTTTTGGTAGATTTTTTTTAATCTTTTGGGCTAATTATTCTGACGAAGATAAATGTTCCAGAAGGATTCGATGAAAGAAATTCTCTCGCATGAATGTTCAAAGATTACGTTTTATGACATACATGGGAATAAACTAAAAAAATCTACAATCGTGTCGCCGCCAAGAGGCGTCGTCTTATCGACAAGCGTCGTATGTGTCAGGTATTGTTAGAGATTTATGTGCCGAAGGAATATATTGGTGGGGCTTTTACCATCTGTTATATGCTCCTATTTCTTTTTATTATGCTCATTTTTCTTCTATATTAAGATTATGTTTAATCTTTAACATTTTTTAAGTGTGTTTTAGTGCAAATGTATCGTTTATAGTTGAATTTAAGGCAATGAAGTAGTCAAATATTAATATCTGATGTGTTTTCTGCTTATGATTGAATGTGAATTTATTCTTAAAGAATTGTACCTTATGATTGATTTTTAGGGAATGTGCTTCTCCCTTTCAACTCTTGAAGAACCCTTCAATGAAAAACAAGGAAAAGGGATTCCAAAACAAATAAGAAGGTTAAAGATAAGAAATCTCTCAGGTAAAAAGCTAATTCTTTAGAGAATGATGAGTAAAAAATTATAGGGTCTAATAACAGGCATGTATTTAATTTTACAATTGCACATAATTTTCACTCATTATTCTGTTATCCTTTTCTATGATTTATATTTTTGTTATCTAAGATGTAAAAGATTCGTTGTTGTGTGCTCTGTTCCGAATATCTGATTGATATTTTGGTTTGATCCATCGAATTAATTTCTGCAGAGTTGCGAGGGGTAAAAAATTTTTTGGTTTTGGTAGTGCTTTGCAAAATATGAGTGATTTATCAGGTATGTATGTAAGTGAGTGGTTTGGGATTAGTTGGGTGAAAATTCTTTTTTTTTTCTTTTTGTCTGTTTATATCCTATATTATTTTTCCCTATTTCTGGCATAATTTTGAATATACCATTCAGATGTGAGGGGCTGAAGAATTTTATTCGAACTCTTCAATTAGAATATGTCCCATCTGAAGACATTCATTCCAAAAAGATCATGAAATTATTGAGGCTACATAGGATGTAATTGTGAATCAATCGATTCTCGGATGTTATTCTTCTTTATCCAGTTTAGGTTTTGAGTTTTTGCTTTAAAGCATTGAGAATTTGTTTAATGAAAAACTATTTTTGTGGTTTAGATGATTAGACGATGATGGTGCACAAAATGTGGGTCTCATATTTATCCATTATTGTGTTATTTGTAAAATTCATTTGATTTTTAATGCATTATTTTTCCATATAAGCAGTTGACGTTGATAAGGAGTTTAAACATTGAAGTATTAGGTAATCAATTGATAGTTTATGAAGCATTTTATCCCTTGTCTTTAATTTCACCAAAAGAGATGATTGACCTTAAATTTTTTCCGTTTTCTGTTTCATTTGTGTTGTTGCGAAATTTACAATTCGTTTAATTTAAGTTCTCATGGTGTTTATTCTTTATTCATTGAAGGTATACTTTGTTAGATCATTTGAATTGATTGATAATTTAAAATATGTTGCAGCCTTTAAACAGATTCTTTATCTTTTTTTTCTCGCGTGCAGGGGCGCTTGGATGGGCGACTCCACCTTTTTTGCATAATGATATTGTTTCTTTTTGGGCTTTGTTCATGTCCAACCAAGAAAAGTTTTGTCTTAATTGCACAAATAACATTGGCAAATCCTTTATAAGGTAAACTTTCTTTTGTCCACCTCCAACTTGTGTGAGGATGAATTATATGTTGCGTAACAATGTCATAAGTCGTATTTTTCTAAAGTTTTTATTTATATGGTATGGTATATCTGACTCGGAGAGTTATGGAGAGGATTTCATAAAGTTTTATTATGTCATCTTTACTAAACATATTCTAAATAAAGAATATCTTCTTTGCAAAAAATTGTAGCTTATGTTGCCGGGAAGAGGTTCTGTAATGTACTTTAGTAAAATTTTATATTTTTGTTAAATAAATATTCCGCACCTTAGATGTGTTTTTCACCTATTAACCTAATACCTAGAATTATTTTTAGAACAGTTGAGGATGCATGTCTTATCTTTTAGGCTCTAATGCTGATTTTGTATGTTTAGTTCAGGAGTGTTTTGCAAACATGTATGTAGTGTACATTCCTTTCCCAAATAAATAATATTTATGGAGTGATCATTTATGGAGCAGGAAAACTTGGTTAAGTATTGAGATCTTGAAACTAAATAATATTTGAATTTAAAATTTTGTAACAGGTTATGAGGTTATGTTTAGGAAGTGATAGTTATTTGAATCTTTATGTTTCTTTCTAGGTAGTATTGCTCTTTATTTGATCTATTTTTCAATGGTAAAAAAGATGGTGGGTCCTAGACTATCTTGTGAGCACTTGAGTCGACATATCTATAAAAGCCTTTATTTTTTTACTGTGTTAATTGAAATAATTTTGAGAATCAATCTTACATGCCAAAAGGCTAATGTTGATGTTGTGATTACATGAAGTTAAAGTATTTATCTTATGGGATTGAAGCTATTTTTTAAACAAATTATTTCACAAAAGATACTACAATAAAGATATTACATGAAGTTAGCTTGCATATTAATCTTTCTGGTTTGATGAAAAATAGAGTTGGTACTTTAGGTTTATGTAGTTGAAATGGAAGTCACTTATATTTAAGGAATGGTTTGATAATTTCTCTATGTTTGATATGCTATTATGCCATTTCCATTCAATTAATATGAATTTGACCTCTTCAATGAAGATTATATTTATTAATAAATATGAATTATATGATTTGATAATTTCTCTTTTTTATTCAAAATTTATATGTAAAGCGATGGATATGTTTGATGCCTTAGCCCATATTAAAATAATATATATTTTTTAAATTTTAATGATCATGAGTGTATACCATCATTCTAATTTTTTTTTCTTTTCACATGGGTACTCATTCCAATGGTGTGTATACTTGAATGTATATGTGCATTGTATATATTTATATGCAGACATAATGGAGTCCAATTTCTTCTTGCAAATTTCACGTTTTATCTGTACATTTTGAATGTTTGGTTTCTAAGTTTTCAATTAGCTGTAAATATGACACTCATATTTTAATCTTGAACTGAGAGACTAATGCATTTCGTGTTTGATGTGCAATTTTGTTTAAGTGCTAGGACTTTTTTATAGCACTACTAATCATTTATTCATTTATTGTCATTATTCATGTAGTTGTCATGCATCTGCATCATTCACATTATCACCAAAACCAATTGGCGTACTCACGGGATTGAATTATTCTAATTGTATATGGAGTCTATGTTGTTTTTTAATTTATCTTCTACTTATGTTCTTAAGAAATCTCGAGGAGATTCCATGGGCTAAAGTTGCTGCTAAGTTTATTGTGGAGTCTTCATGGACAAGTATAAGGCTGCTGCCCACTTGAAGGTGATTGTTTCTTCTAATTTTTATCGTTTTCATTTTTATTGCCTTATGCTGTGATATTTAAATTTTAAAGATTGTGGGTCTCTGTATTTTTTAATGTTAAATAGATCTTTCTGACACTAGGTTCCATATTTTAATCTCCTTTTGCACATTTCTTGTTCCATATGTCCCATTGGAATGTTTTGTAATTGTGAAATATAGTTTGCCTCGGCCTTATGATTGTTTTTTGTCTTGATGTATTAATTACCTATTTCCTACTTTCATAAGATTCAAAAATAAAAATATACTTAGGCGGTGAACACGAATACATGATTATAATTTTGTTTTGTAGTAATTAATTATTTTTCTATTTTTTTAGCGCTGGACATTAGTGAATCATGTTTGTTCAGTTTATCCACGGCAAAAGTTAGTTTTGCAATTTTATATTTCACTGAAAATCAAATGACCATCACTCCTCCTTTCATCAATGAATCAAAAGGATTAATTCAGTTTTATAAATAGTTATGTATTTTTCTAATATTATGTTAGTTTTTGTTTCTCAATGAACTCGGCTCTTCCACTTCGAATCTCTTCGTAAATATGTATATTAATCTCTTTGCAACTAAGAGTCCAAACTCAAACTTCAATTTAATCTGTCTATTCAAAATTCTTATATACATAAAATAAAAACTACTGTTTTTACATACATAAAAGTCACAAGTTGAGTCAATATGTGCTGGTGGACAATATAATTTTATTGTAGAAAATGATACTAAAGAACTTAGTGAACACTTGACACGCAAGTTAAATGAGAAAAAAATCTTTAAAATTAAGTCGTAAATTCGGTAGATTTGGAAGGACTATTAGGGTTAAGAATTTAAAGGAGCAATTGAATGATGGTTTTTTTGTTGGTCCTCTAATTAGAAAATGCTCACAGTGGATCAGGTAATAGTGAGAGAACTTAATCGTTTTTTTTCGTTCAATAATACGTGAGTGCTCAGATATTATGATGCATATTATGGATCTATTATGATATTATTATGGATTAATTTATTTATTCCTATCAATTATCTGTTCTGATATTACTATGGATTAGTTTATGCTAATCAGTGATCTTTTTGTTATATATAGAAATATATGTATTCAATTCATTACTATAATAAGCATTAGAATCCTTATAAATTTTACAAGTGAATATGTACATTAGATTTATATAAATTGATTTTATAAAATCCCAGTATGCTTCAAAATTTTGATAATGAGACCTAACCTATACGAACTACATTGAAAACTTGCTCAATTTAATTCATAGATTTACATAATATATAATAATATTCTAATAATGTTGTGATGAAGTTATTATGAGTCTGGTTTATAGGTTTTTTCGTACTCCTTGGCCTTATAAGTTATAATTGATAACTGACCCATATAAGAGATATCCTCCTAGGGTTGAGATTACTTTGAAGAATTTACATTAATTGAAGTAAGTTTGAAATTGTTCATTTAAATTACCTTAAGATGCCACACTTTTATTTTTAGCTTGTGGTTATATTTATATCCTAAAGGATGAGTGGCATATATTTAGGAAAAGTTTGTTTATTACAATATTTTAATTAATTTAAATTTTATAATCATGTGATCAATAAAAGAGGAGAGTGTGAGTTAACATTATTTTATCTGACATGGGACACAACTTCTATAGTTGACCTTTAAGAATTTGTTGTCTTAATGTCATTGTTATATCTATGTACCTCTTGAATGATAAAAACATTGGTTATATACATCATTATTATGTTTTTCTGTGAGATATTCATATTTATATAGCTTATATAAACTCTTACTTATTTTATATTTATCAGGTTGGCCTAATGCTGAGGGGTACATTTGCAAAGGTTGAACTCTTTTTATATTTTTCTGACACTAGGTTCCATATTTTAATCTCCTTTTGCACATTTCTTGTTCCATATGTCCCATTGGAATGTTTTGTAATTGTGAAATATAGTTTGCCTCGGCCTTATGATTGTTTTTTGTCTTGATGTATTAATTACCTATTTCCTACTTTCATAAGATTCAAAAATAAAAATATACTTAGGCGGTGAACACGAATACATGATTATAATTTTGTTTTGTAGTAATTAATTATTTTTCTATTTTTTTAGCGCTGGACATTAGTGAATCATGTTTGTTCAGTTTATCCACGGCAAAAGTTAGTTTTGCAATTTTATATTTCACTGAAAATCAAATGACCATCACTCCTCCTTTCATCAATGAATCAAAAGGATTAATTCAGTTTTATAAATAGTTATGTATTTTTCTAATATTATGTTAGTTTTTGTTTCTCAATGAACTCGGCTCTTCCACTTCGAATCTCTTCGTAAATATGTATATTAATCTCTTTGCAACTAAGAGTCCAAACTCAAACTTCAATTTAATCTGTCTATTCAAAATTCTTATATACATAAAATAAAAACTACTGTTTTTACATACATAAAAGTCACAAGTTGAGTCAATATGTGCTGGTGGACAATATAATTTTATTGTAGAAAATGATACTAAAGAACTTAGTGAACACTTGACACGCAAGTTAAATGAGAAAAAAATCTTTAAAATTAAGTCGTAAATTCGGTAGATTTGGAAGGACTATTAGGGTTAAGAATTTAAAGGAGCAATTGAATGATGGTTTTTTTGTTGGTCCTCTAATTAGAAAATGCTCACAGTGGATCAGGTAATAGTGAGAGAACTTAATCGTTTTTTTTCGTTCAATAATACGTGAGTGCTCAGATATTATGATGCATATTATGGATCTATTATGATATTATTATGGATTAATTTATTTATTCCTATCAATTATCTGTTCTGATATTACTATGGATTAGTTTATGCTAATCAGTGATCTTTTTGTTATATATAGAAATATATGTATTCAATTCATTACTATAATAAGCATTAGAATCCTTATAAATTTTACAAGTGAATATGTACATTAGATTTATATAAATTGATTTTATAAAATCCCAGTATGCTTCAAAATTTTGGTAATGAGACCTAACCTATACGAACTACATTGAAAACTTGCTCAATTTAATTCATAGATTTACATAATATATAATAATATTCTAATAATGTTGTGATGAAGTTATTATGAGTCTGGTTTATAGGTTTTTTCGTACTCCTTGGCCTTATAAGTTATAATTGATAACTGACCCATATAAGAGATATCCTCCTAGGGTTGAGATTACTTTGAAGAATTTACATTAATTGAAGTAAGTTTGAAATTGTTCATTTAAATTACCTTAAGATGCCACACTTTTATTTTTAGCTTGTGGTTATATTTATATCCTAAAGGATGAGTGGCATATATTTAGGAAAAGTTTGTTTATCACAATATTTTAATTAATTTAAATTTTATAATCATGTGATCAATAAAAGAGGAGAGTGTGAGTTAACATTATTTTATCTGACATGGGACACAACTTCTATAGTTGACCTTTAAGAATTTGTTGTCTTAATGTCATTGTTATATCTATGTACCTCTTGAATGATAAAAACATTGGTTATATACATTATTATTATGTTTTTCTGTGAGATATTCATATTTATATAGCTTATATAAACTCTTACTTATTTTATATTTATCAGGTTGGCCTAATGCTGAGGGGTACATTTGCAAAGGTTGAACTCTTTTTATATTTTTCATTTGTTACGTCAAATTTTTATTAATTTTGGCAAATAGAGTTAATAATAATTTATTTATTTATTTTGGATATTTGTAGTAATTTTTCCGAATAAAGTTCTTGCAAATCAACCTAGGTAAGGTTGTAGTGATGTTTTGTGAATTTTAATAGATTTTTTTCCGTTTAATTCTCTCTCTTTGTATGTGGGTTGAGCTAAAACCTTAAAATTTGCATTGTTGGTGTGTGGGTTTAGTTGATAAAAAATGGTGATTTTGAGTCCGATTGTTTTACTTTAGCTATTAAGTATAGTTGAGGATGGTAAGTATGCAAATAATATCTTTGAATGTGATTGAATAATGAATTTGAAAGTGTTAGCAGTTGAGGAGGAGATTGTAATGCTCTAGATTTTGATATTTCTGTATATATTTCTCCACTTGGCAAAGTTTAGATAATTTTCTATGCATATACTAAAATTTCAAACTTTTAGGATTAGTTTGGCTACTTTTTCACATGGACAACATCTTTGGAAAGTAATCTTTTTTAATCACCCCCTTCATATGTTGGTGATGCGTGTATTTGGTTTACTATGTCTTAACTTGCTTTGTTTCTATAATTTTCTTGAAGTTTTCATCTCATGTGATGATGATTTGTTCCCGTTTGGGAGAAATATAGGTGAGACGATGATGGAATACAACTCTAGATTGCACTAGATTGGGTGATGAGTTTGGTTGTTTTACCGATGAATCAATTTTAGTGAATTATTGATTTATGATATGATTATATTTAGAGATGAGGGTGACGACTGCTACTTTTTTTCCTTCAAATTTTTTTCCTTATTTTGGGTGCAGTGCAGTTCTCAACTGCTGTTAAATTCATTGGTCAACTGCATTAGGTAGCCTGATCTCATTTTTATTTACTTCTACTTAATCTGCTACTTTCTTAATGAACCAACAGGAAGTTGATATAATAGTTGGTGAGCATGGAACTCAGCTCTCTGATGGGCAGAAATAAAGAGTTTCCATAGAATCTTATTTTAAGACGAGGTAGCAAGTGCACTAGATGCAGAATCTGAAAGAGTTGCACAGGTGCACTCCTATAGTTGTGTCTATTATCAAAAGGTTTGTTAAATATGAAAGTATTGTTGGTTTTATATATGTGAAGGAGTAGATGTAAAGTAAAGAAAACAGAAAAAATAACTCGAGGAAGAATAAATTAACATCAAGCTAATCTCAACCTTGGATATGTTTTATTGACACCAACTGATCCCAAATTCACCAAAATGATCGTACCTTTAGGAAACTTTCCAATAAGAATTAGAAAATGGTTTTAAGCTGGTGATTTAACTATTGAGTCTGATATGGTTACTACAAAAGTATTTGATTGGCTGAAGAATGTTATTTTTCTGAGGCCTGTGTAGTTCGTGTTTTTTGGAAGAGGTAGTAATGCTGAAGCATAGATAGCAGCAATTTTATATGAGAATGCAATTGACGCTTTTACCACAGGTTGAATTACAAAGTAGAAGAGACTCGAGAAACCTGTTTATCTTTACCATAGACCTTTTACTGCTACTATTATTAATGAAGTTAGGTACAATTTGTCATGGCTTCAAGTAATTACTAACATTTATATTTGCTCCGCTCAATTATGTTGTGAGTTGATGCTGATATCTTTTACTTTTGCTCTAAGTTACCCATATTTTGTTAATTGTTTTGCCCTGCGTGCATGTCAACTTACATTTTATATACTTGGTAATGTAATCATTTAATCTTTCACCTGGTTATGATATCAGGGAGGACGTTGTGGAATTTATGGTGTTAATTCTCCAAGGTAGATTATGAGCATGGAGGTACCTCCATAATATTATTCTTCTTTGATCCATTTATATACGTTTATGTGTGAATATAAGTACAGTTGCAAGTTAACTTTGTATATCTGTTGATTTTCCATTCATCTGTCTATAAATGCAGATTAGCTTAAGAATTTTATGATGCAATGATTATAAAAAAAAAGGTGTTTGTCAATAAATTACACCTAGGATGCAGATTTTCTATTTACATGTATTTTTTGATAATTATTTCTGATGCAATGATTATAAAAAAGGGTGTTTGTCAATAACCGTAACATTGGTGTTATTTTCAAAAAGAGTTTTTACATCATAACCACTGATATGTTACTATGTACAAACCCATTGAGCAAAAATAGTATAAAGATCTTACTGGATAAAAATTGAAATCATTCAAAGCATTTTGCAAAAGCTATGCTTTCAGAATAGTAATTAAATATTATTGAGTACATTGATTAGTCCAAAGTATTATATTATCCTTTCATCCATTGCTAAAGAACACATTTACCTATAATCATCTATATTCTATATAATTTAAAACAATTTTATTATAAATTATATTCATTCCGTGTCAAGTTAAATTTCACACTTTCTGTTTGTGATATTTTCTCATTTAATACGTTTTTTTATTATGGTACGTAATACTTTGATCATGGAGATTTGAAGCAAGAAAACTTTTCACTTGGTTAACTTGGGATTGCTGATGGTGTCTTTGAACTTATTGAAACTGACTTATTGCATCAGCCAATTACTTAATTATTGTCATTTTTTTATTGATATATGAAGTAAAACTAATTAGATGTGCAGCGTGGACAAATCTTTACGACCTCTTATGATGGAACATTGGCTTTAGATTGAGTAAAGAATTGTGAAGGTAACAAACTTTCTGCATTTTTTTGTTTAGTTTATCTTGAAATATCTGAGAGAAAATTGTATATGGAATAAAGATTTTCTTGCTCATGTAACCTGCAT
Source organism: Pogostemon cablin (assembly GCA_023678885.1). Taxonomy (NCBI): domain Eukaryota; kingdom Viridiplantae; phylum Streptophyta; class Magnoliopsida; order Lamiales; family Lamiaceae; genus Pogostemon; species Pogostemon cablin. Next base: position 30,335,807 of record CM042963.1, read on the forward strand.
CTAGGATATACATTTTTAATATTATACTATAGTGCTAATTGACGTACAATTTATTTTTTAATTTTTGTACCTCTATTTAAGATCCATTATTTTGAAATAAAAAAAGAGAGATAAAAATGGATATATTTATAAAGCATAATTTTTCTTGATTAAAATTTTGTCTATTATAAAAAGTCCCTTATTACTTCTTATAGATTTTACCTGTGCAATAAAAAGCATATTTTAAAAGTCTATTTTTCTTTCAAAGCTGCATCTATATATATAATTGGATTTATATTTCTTTATTCTTCTTACAGATTGATGAAGGAAATTTTGAAAGCGAATCTGATTTGAATATCCACAAGGGTTGTTCCAATATGTAACTTTGGTTAATAAAAATTATTAATTCTTATTTCCTTTAATGATATCAACCCTTTGTGTTATGTTTTCGTTTAGTATTGGAAATTCCTTATGTGATGATACATTTGTGACATTTGTGGGCATATGACTAATTTTAACTTTGTAATGTTGATTGCAGGGGATGATTTCTTTTGGTACTGGCTTCTTCTTTGTCATAATCGAATGGTCTATCATTGGGATGATTGTTAAGGAATATGGATTTATTGTGCTCTTCAGGTATACTGCTAAATAATTCTTGATAGGCCATTCTATTATTTTAAATATTAGTATTGTTATTTAAAAAAACTTATATTGAATTTAATTATTTATTTTAGTAGCAGCGTGTTATTTAATTATTTATTTATCATTAACATAATATATAAAGGTTCATTATGCTCTTCAGGGTTATCTTAGTAGCACATGGAAGTTTACAGTATCATTTGCACTTTAAGAATGTTAGATCATGAATTCTTCTCAATGGTATATCTAAAGAACGAATGTCAATTATAAACGCCACAACTTTTTACATCCAAGATATTTGCATATTAGACAACTGTTGGTTCAATTACGTGGGTTTTGTTATGCATGAGTCGACTTTTTTTCTGAATTTTGTGGTTTGTTATTTTGATTGGGTCTGTGTGCCTGTATCGTATCTTAGATTTAGCTTTGCATGATTCGAGTTTATTTTCTCTGCAATTAATTGTTATTTTGACGTGGCCAGTGAGTATGCATTCTATTTTGGGTTTTGTTGTGCATGAGCCAATTTTTTTTCCTCTATAGTGGTTTGTTACTTTGATTGAGCCCTTGAGCCTGTATCGTATCTTGAGTTTTGATGTGCATGATGGGAGTTTTCTCGATCCTCTACAATTATTTGTTATTTTGATTGGGCCTGTGAGCCTGTGTCGTATATTAGGTTTCACTTTTCATTTTTCAAGTTTACTCCCCTGCACTTATTTATTATTTTAATTAGAACTGTGACCAGTATTGTATCTTGGGTTTTGTTGTGCATGAATTGAGTTTTTTCTTTTGCAGTATTTTTCTTTTGGTTATGCATTTTTTGAGTTTTCTCTTCTACACTTATTCATAATTTTAATAAGAGTTGTGAACCTGTAGTATCTTGGGTTTTACTGTGCATAAATCAAGTTTTTTCCTCTAGAGTGGTTTATTATTTTGGTTGGGCCTGTGAGCCTGTATCATATCTTGGGTCTTGCTGTGCACGATTCGAATTCATTTGTTCGTAATTTTTTATTAATTTTTATTTTGATTAGGGAGGTGAGCCTGTATCTCATAACTTAGGTTTTTATTGTGCATGATTTCAATTCTCTCCTATGTGATTATTAGTCATTTTGATTGGGCTTATGAGCCTGTGTCGTATCTTCAATGATGAATTGATGATTTATTTGGCTTATTGTATGAAATTTTTGTTTGGTGGCTATTAACACTTATGCTCTATTCATTTTGATTAGATACATGATAACTTTTCGCTTTATTTGGTGGCAGTTTATATTCCGCTATTAAAAATAAATAATTTTGTTGAAACAATGAACAATTCTTATTTTGTCGATTTGATTAGGTCTGTTAGAGTATATGTTGTATTTCTTCTGCTTTACATTTTTGGAATTCAAATATTTTTTCTTATTGTAAGGCTTCTGCTACAGTCCTTTGGATTATTGTCAACTGTATTTGGAAACTTAATAATGTCTTCAATGAGTTACCCCTATTAAAATGTTGGCTTTTTATGGAATACACGATAGCATTATTTGGAACTCTTTGCATATGATTTTCATGAAGGTTTTTTTACCTTTACGACTGCTAGACTTTTTACTGTATTGTTAAACCCAATCTTTTATGTTTTTTGTTCTCGCGATCTTTATTGCGTGGTATAATTTTTATTGATAAACATCATCTTCATTTAATGTTTTTAGAGGTAGTCATTTTTATTATTTATTATTAGATGATCTGAATTTCTAGCATATATAAATTTGTAAGTGCTTATTTAATCTTGCTGAATTAATTTTAACTGATTTGTTTGAGAATGTTTAGTGTGAATTGTTAATAATTTTGATTTGTTTTTATTTTTATAGATTGAGTTTTGATAATGATACTATGTTTTCTCTTTTTACTGAATAATGGTTGAATGGTTTTTTTATGCTATGTTTAGTTAGCTGCAGCTACTTCAAGATTAGAGCAACCCTGATTTTGTGATTTAAGTTGTTTCTTTTTTATTTGAGAATTCTTAAAGGTTTTTCAATGATCTCACAATAGCTTTGTCAGCCTTCATCTCTCTTTCGTTCTCTCTATATCTCTCCCCGTTTGTTTTATGCATGACACTAGAAATGCTATTACTTTAACTGAATATTGTAGTGATCAGATTAAGGAAAAGGTAATATCATATATTAACTTTAGGTCTTTACTAAATTAAGCACAGCCAATAGGTAGTTTCTATGTGTATATTTTGTGTTTGAGTTAGGGAGTTAAGAGTATTATAGTAGTAGTAAATAAAGGTCTTACTATTTAATAAGTGTATTTTGTATGTTAATTAGAGTGTTATTTACTGTTAAAAACATCTTGGTTAAAGTCTCCAGATTCATATTGTTATAATTTTGGAAAGTTTATGCTTAATTCATTTCTGTAAAGATATAGTTCCTTCTCATAAAGCATAAATATTGTAGGGAAAGTAATCCTTTATAAAGAAGAGGTGAAATCTATTGAGAGCACATGAATGAGACTCTTGATTGCTTGACTAATGGAGCTTAGGTAATTTTTCCATTGTCATGGTTTATTTGAAATTTTTTTAGAACTTTGCTACTTCCACTTCCACATCCACATTTCCTTAATAAAAACCCAACTCATGCCCACATGTGAATATAAGGATATATACGAATACATATAGTTTGTAGCGATTTAAAAGTTTTTTAAAAAATGTATTTAGTAGATATTTTATGGTCGTTTGGAAGCAAGAATGGATTAATTACTTGAAAAAAGGTAAGAATGTCTATTAAATTGTGCACTCCAACTTATATAAATTTTTTAAAAATTCAAAGCATTTCCTTAATAATAACCCAACTCATGCCCACATGTGAATACGAGGATATATACCAATATATATTGTTTGTAGTGATTTAAAAGTTTTTTTTAATTTTTTTAATGTATTTAGCAGATATTTTGTGGCCTTTTGGAAGCAAGAATGGATTAATTGCCTGGAAAAAAGTAAAAATATCTATTAAATTGTGCACTCCATTATATGATTTTTTTTTAAAATTCAAGGCAGTTATTTAAGACCAGTTTCCTTTGTGATATTATTCTATGGCACACTCCAACTCCTTTTGCTGTCATCCGAGCAAAGATTTTGGAGAGGGAGGTGTTCTAAAGCCCTTACTAATGATGTAGGATATTGCAGAGTAATTACATTAATTTGTGAATTTAGAGTTGTTTATGTATATAGATTTGATTTCCGACTATTGTTGGACAAATATGAGTGGATATACCTTCACAAGATTTGAAAATAAAAATTTACTTAGGTTGAGAAAGTGGAACCCAATGTGCCTGGACTGCTTCATCTGTTGTATTTAGTTCACCTGTATCACCCCCTTACTCACTTTCATGGACACTAAATTCTGTAGTGCAATTAAAAGGGTAAAAATGACTTCGGTATATTTGATAATCAGATATACTTTGTCTGATGAAATGAGCTTCAATATTGATGCTTTGAATTTGTTATTTAATATATACTCTCTCCGTCCCGCCCATATTGCATCTTTTATTATAGCTTTTGTGAGAGTTTTATGCAGTCAAATGATGCAGTTTGATCGGGACGGAGGGAGTACTAAATCAATTAATTGTGCATCATGATAGAAAAAATATTATAATCTGAATAGACTTGGTTTCATTAAAATGTAATTTTTATCCTTTGTTATTACTTATCGAGGTTTATCATTTTTCCTCATCTTTGAGCTTGAGAATTGCAGTGTTCTTTTTAAACAAGAAGGAAAAGGATGAAACTACATGTTTTAGTAGATGAGCATCTCTGTTTTTCTTTTATAGAAAAAGGATGAAACTATATGTTTTAGTCTATGAGCATCCCTATTTTTCTTTTGTCCTTTTATGTTTAAATATAAAGCTTGAAGTAGAAAGTAGCATACATATATACACAGGAGATGGATCTTTATATTTATTACATAAAGGGTAGTAATATTAGATGCATGAAACCTGCAGGGGTTTTTTAACATTTGATAAATATGAATTTTGAAAAGTTAGCGCTCCAATATTAATGACATCCATTATTATGTTAATTGCAATAGCACACTATAATGCATATGATGGGAAATTGCATTTTAGTCAAAAGATCTCATATGCATGAAGTACATAGTGTTGGATTGTATACTAAAAGTCTAGCTTTTTGAATGAACAGTGTTATAACAATTAATTCGAAATGAGAATCATATGATCAAATGATTGCGTCTTATATTTTTTTATAAGTTCAATGTAATAGTCCACTTATTTTATACTGTAGATAATATGTTGTGCGACAACACGCGGAAGATCATATTATTAATTTTCTTGTAAAGTATAAACAGATGCTCACAGCCGAGATAGACAGGGACTCTCTATCGGGATGGTTGTAGTGTGGTTTGATATTAGCTTGTCTTGGCTATAGAATCACATTAGTGCACTTTGTGTGTATTGAGCAGGACCACCTGAGGTCGTTCGTCTTATACTGACTTATATAAGAACTTGATCTCTGTTATTATGGATGTTTGTGCTCTTAATCCCTATACAATAACCTCGACACGTAGGGCATTATGTATTTCTTTGATTCATCAATGGGTGAGGTTTACATGTAATTAAATCAACAAACTCGGTGAGTTGGGAAGTAGTGCTGTCTCTATAGTGTGATGTTGATTGTAGAAGGAATCCGTGTCCGTCATAGGTTGATGATGTCCCCTTGAGGAGTTCATAAGGATTATCATGTAAACTCTGCAGGTGGATTTATTCCGGCATGATAATGAGGTTGAATGGTACTACTCTTGAATGAGATATTAATTAATGTAGTTGTCAGTAACTTAATTAATTAATGGACATTGTATATCTTAAACATGGTGAGTCTAACGAGCTCATAATAAGGAGTCCATAACGTAATTATGGGATTAGAACGGTAGTGCAGTAATAATATTTTAGTGGTATATATTATTATTATTGGACTTAAGTATAAGCTTTGGGCTAAGCTTGGTTACTTAAGCCCAATGGAGGCCCAACTCTAATTTCTCCTATTGGTCTCTGCTGTAGCTCATATATAAGTCATCTAAGCTGTCCGAAAACCCTAATCTATGAGATTAATCATGCCTAACACTGTGAGGAGGGTGAGGAAATAGCAGATTGAGAAGATCTTGAGGATCATCGCCCACACGATGTCGAGATTGGACTTGGGAATACAGCAGAAGACTGGAAGGTTGTTTGCTGCTGCTGTCTGCTACCTTCTACGATTTTTATAAAATTGTATAGACTTCAAAACAAGATGTGTGATATATTGACGGAAAGTCACGGAAGAGAGGATCGTTTTAGTACATAGATCACTCAAATTTGACATCGAATGAGTTATGCCCAAAACAGTGATGCTGCACAGGCTGGTGGCGAGAATTCATCGTTTTCAACATACCCTGGTGAAAGGTAACATGTTTCTTGTTTACTTTCTTCTGCTGCTTGTTAGAAATATATGGAACCCTAACGGTTCACGTTAACTAAATGATCAAATACCAACAATTGGTATCAGAGCTTCGGTTTCGTGGTGAAGTGTGAAATGTTAGGCTAGGGTTTGTTGTGCCATATGTGATATTAGGGTTTAGAATTTTATTTCTTGTTGAACACCCTATACATACACACATCGTCGCGTGCTGGCACGGTGGTGAGCGCCAGGAAGAGGCACGAGGACGGCGATGGTGGCTTGTGATCGATGGGTCAGGCCGCGCGCTGGATGAAGTGGTGAAAGCATTGAAAGCGGCGACCCGATCAGTAAGGTTGCGGCTGGAGGGACTCCACATGGTGGCCGGGACTCAGACGTGATCGGGAGACCTGTTCGAGGGGTTTCCAGTGAACAACAGTGATCAAAGGGATGGCTTGTGGAGCAAGCCAAAGCTGACGGAGGTAATTGTTGGGCTCTTTATTGATGGCAATGATCGAAGAGAGGCAGGGTTGTCCTGTATAACAAGAAAGTTGTGCTGTTGAAAGGCAGCGATGCTGATCGATGCGAGTCAAGACGGAGGCGCGATGTCAGGGACTGCATGTCGTCCAATCGCTGAACGGTGGCGTGACTAGTGCTGAGCCAACCTGATAGGCAATGGGTTCTTTGGATATGTGATGATTTGCAGTTGAGAAAGGCTGACTCGGCGTGCAGTGGTATGCAATTCGATGGTTGTTGCTAACGGCGTGAATGCCGGAAGTCCGCGTCAGCCGCTGATGGGTGCCACCGACTCCACGCTGGAGAGACGGCAGTCCACGGCAACAGCAGGAGGTTGGGCTAGTCATGTGGAGTTCCGGGGCGAGTCAGATTTTTTTGAGCGAGTCGGTGAATCGCGTATGACACGGTGAAGACAGGCATGGATTCCCGGTGGCTTGAGATGCGTTCCCAGCAGTGGTGCAGGGCAGGCCTAACGTGGTCGCGATGAAGCCTGGCGGCGTTTCTAGCGGCCATAGTGTAGTTCCGATCGAGTCTTGCCAAGGTTTTGATCGGGTCTTGCAAAGTTTCGATTGAATATTGTTTTGAACAGGACGACGACGAACTGTGCATGGTTGTGGGTGAGCATAGCCGGTGGTTCAAATGATGACAAGTTTGAAGCCTGGTCTGGAAGCATATTGCTGGGCACGCTAGTAGCAGCCGGTCGACTTTTTGGGTTTGCTGGCGTGTTCACCAGCACGCAGGTGGACGTGCTGTCGGCTTGCAGGCGGTGGCTAGCATGGAAACTGGCTGAGATCACCAGTATGGCTGGGAAGCGGACCGCTCAGCGGTCTGACCAGTTGTTGAGGGTGACAGCACCGGACACCATGGCTGGAAGTAAAGCTGCATGACAGGCGGCCATGGTTTTCCAGCGAAGGGTAGTACGTTCAGTGGTTAACTCCGACAGTGCATTTTTCGGCTGATCACATATTTTCCTGGCGTTGTCGTGATGAACTGCAGTGACGGTTGTTTGGCAGAACTTGTGATGGCCAATAGTCGACGGCGACTAGACACGCCGGGGGTCGGTACTTACGACGAAAAACTAGTGTGCCCCCTGCCCGGCGGTTGTCTAGATTTTCTGGTGGGAGTCTTCGCGTGTGGAGCAGTTTTAGGTTGCTGTGGATGTGTGAGGGTTGGTTTTCTTGGAGCGCAAGTTCATCCAACTTCTTGTGCAAGTAATTACTTGATAAGTTGACCGAGTCAATCCCTTTATTTGGAATTAAGTGCTATTTGATTTACTGCCTTATTTTTCATAATAATAGCATGTTTATATGTGTATTTTATTTGGAATATTATATGCATGTAAAACCCTCGGTGTTAAATTACTAAGTGGGAGAGGGAATTGGTTAATTAATTCTGGCGGCTTCCATTATTGGTTTGTAAGTGATGTGAGTAAACTTGCGTGTTGGTAATAGGACTTCCTCCCTAATGGATGAGTTTATTCACGGATCACTGATATAGACTTCATTAAATAATTATTGTTTGTAATGTGGCACATGAACTTGCGTGTTGCCATAGACCTTCCTCCATAACGGATGAGTTTATGTGCGGTTCATTGGCATAAACATATAATTGATGATTGTAGGAAGTTATCCGAGCGTGTGTACTTCTCCAACTGTAAAGCACATAAGCTCGCGTAATAGACTTGGGATCAAATAATGGTGTACAGTTAGGTGTAAATAATTAGTATCCTCCCCAATGGAGTCACTGCTATTATTTGCATGGCTAAAGAGGAACTGACTATTAATTATTTTGTCATGAGGTTAGGTTGACAAATGAAATTAATGGGTAAAACATTCTCTTATAAATGTTCGAGTTTGTAAACGTCCACACTAACGTGGCTTGCAGACTCACGATGCTTGAGATGTCTGTGAATTTTAATTTTATATTGTTTTGAGGGAATCAATATAAATGGATAAAATTCGAAGATTTGATCGGTGTATTTATTTGTGATTCTCTGATTTTCAAATGGTTTTATCTCACTTATTGTTTACTGAAAGAAATTATATTTACTAATCCAAAATTAGATGATTAGAAAAGAATCTTGGTTTTGAATTTTACTGCTTAGGAAAATAAAATGTGTTCTCACTAAGGATGTTTATATGATGCCTATTAAAGTCTCTAGTGGAGAGGTGAGAGGTTCATAAAAATATGATGGTCTTATGCGACTCTTCAGATACTTGAGAAAGTAAGAAAGACAAGAGGTCATGGATAAGTTGATGAATGAATTGGGAATGCTTGGAATAGAAATTGAAAGGGAAACCTAGATCAATTTAATTTTCATAATTTGCCTGGATGTTTTGAGCAAGTTCTACCTGAAATACGAGAGGCAGTATATGGTGGGGAACTTCTGACAAAACATGTGATGAAGAAAAGTCATTTTCATCATGATGTGAACAAAGAAAGTATCTCATTCACTAGTCGTTGAAGCATGATTAGTGATGGCATCTGCTGACACATGTTGGGTAGATACCGGAATCACTAAGAGCGTGTAACTAAGTGATGATGAGATTATTATGGACATGGGTAATACTACGAGAGTAGTGGCTATTGCAGTGGGAGTTGTTTATTTATCTTATGATAGAATAAACGTTTGATTTTGAGAAATTATCTTTATGTACGTTTTTCATATAAAGAATTTAATTTCAACTTCTATGTATTTACGGATGGATACTCTACTGCATTTAAATGACATAGTCATTATAATGAAGGATAGAGTTGTAATCTGTTGTTGTACGTTGGTGGACAATTTGTATACTCTTAAATCATGTTTATCCAACGGATGCAACAAATAGTAATTAATAACACATCTTCTAATCCTAATAAGAGAAAGACTCTTATGGAAATGATTAGACTGATGATGAATTATTTGGAATTACTAAATTCATTTTATGGGTATGCCCTAGAAACAGCATGTCGTATAACGTTTGTTTGTTTGTGGGATATCCTAGAAAAATGAAGGGTGATGATTTATTTAGTCCAAAAGATCGAAGGGTGATTGTTAACACAAACACTAGATTTTTGGAAAAGGACTATGTATTAAATCATAAACTCATGTATGAATTGTTCTAAAGGAAGTGAGAGAGATAACACAAAGTATTAGTACCAAGTGTACAAGAGGATATACCACAAGGTAAACTGCAACGCATGTCATGTCTGATACACAATTGCGTGTAGTGCCTTATCGTAGTGGGAGAGTTGTTCGACAACCTGTAAGATATATGTTTTGGGAAAGTCGTGAGACTTGGTCCCTAGTAAACATATGTTTTGGGAAAGTCGTGAGACTTGGTCCCTAGTAAACATATGTTTTGAGAAAGTCATGAGATTTGGTTCCTAGTAAACATGGAGTTGACCCATGGATACGACGAAGCACTACAAGATTGAAATGTGAATCTTAGCAAAATGCAATGATTTTTGAAATAGAATCGATGGATTCTAAATCAATTCTGGGTGCTTGTAGAACTACGGATAGTGTGAAAGCCATTGGAAGTGGCTCTGTAAAATAAAAGAGGATCACAGGATAAGGTGAAAATCTTGGAAGCAAAGCTTGTTGCGAAAAGGTATACTCAGAAAGAAATACTTCGATTATGAGAAAACATGTTTGCTGGTAGCTATGCCTATGTTGATCCGAACTCTTTTATCTGTTGCTACTCATATGAAATATGAGGGATAACAAATAGATGTCAAGACAGCTTTCCTAATTGGAAGTCTTGAGAAAAACATCTATGTGAAGCAACCAGAGTGATTCATTGCAAAGGGCTAAGAGCATTGTGATACTAAGCTTAAAAGTGTCCATCGATAGACTAAAGCAAGCTTCAAGATCATGAAACATCCGTTTTGATGAGAAAATCCAAGCATATGGATTTAATCAATGCGCGGATGTGTTTTGTGTATTGAAAAAAGTGACGGAAACATGGTGGTATTTCTTATATTGTACGTAGATGATATATTGCTCATTGGAGAATGAAAAAGTATTGTCGGGCGTATATGTATGGTGGATAAAGCAGTATGAAATGAAGGACTTAAGAAAAATAAAATATATCCTTTTGATCACGGTAATACAGATAATAAGAAAGAATATTATGCTTATCTCAAGCTTCATGAGATGATACGATCCTTACTCGTTTTAGCATGTGACTTTATCTAAGGAAATGTGTCTTAAGACACAAAAAGAAGATAAAGGTGATGAAAGTGGTTCCTTATGCTTCGGCGAATAAGGAAGCTTAATCTAAGGAATGCTATGCACGAGTATAGATATTTGTTTTGTTGAACGCATAGACAGTGGGTATCAAGGTAACCCAAAATAAGAATGTTGAACTGTGGTAACACATAATTTTGAAGTACCTGAAAAGGAATAGAAACTATATGTGGGCTTACCGGACAGATTTAATGCTTCTTAGGGATTACATAGATTCAGATTTTTCAAATCAGATAGTAACGATAGTAAATCCACCTCAAAGGTTATGTGTTTAATTTTAGAAAGTTGAGTCATAATATGGAGGAGTGTTATATAGAGATATATTTCAGACTCCGGACTCCATCATGGAAAGATGATAAATTGGAGCATATGAGGCAGCCATAGTATCTGTATGACTCTAGAAACTTCTTGATGGACTTCGAAGTGATTCTAAGTTTGCCCAAGGTTATCACAATTTATTTTGATGATAATGGTGCAGTTGCAAACTTGAAGGAATCACAAGCCCATAAGGCAATTAAACACATGGAGCGCGAGTACCACCTGTTACGAGAAATCGTATGATGAGGGAAAGGTTGTTGTCGCCTAGATTGCATCAGATGATGACCTAGTAAATCCATTTACAAGGACCTTAAGGCAAGAGCTTTTGATGGTCGGGTAGTGGGAGTGGGAATCAGATGTATGACAGAAGATATGACAGCATAATCTTTTAGTATAAATGTGAGATTGTTGGATTGTATACTAAAAGTCTAGCTTTTTGTATGAACAATGTTATAACAATTAATTTGAAATGAGAATCATATGATCAAATGATTGCGTTTTATAATTTATTTATATGTTTGATGCAATAGTCCACTTACTCTATACTGTAGATAATATGTTGTGCGACAACACGCGGAAGATCATATTATCGGTTTCCTTGTAAAGTATAAATAGATGCTCACAACCGAGATAGACGGGGACTCTCTATCGGGATGGTTGTAGTGTGGTTTGGTATTAGCTTGTCTTGGCTATAGAATCACATTAGCGCACTTTGTGTGTATTGAGCAGGACCGCCTGAGATCGTTCGACTTATACTGACTTATAGAAGAACTTGATCTCTGTTATTATGGATGTTCGTGCTCTTAATCCCTATACAATAACCTTGACACGTAGGACAGTATGTATTTCTTTGATTCATCAATGGGTGAGATTTACATGTAATTAAATCAACAAACTCAGTGAGTTGGGAAGTAGTGTTGTCTCTATGGTGTGTTGTTGATTGTAGAAGGAATCCGTGTCCGTCATAGGTTGATGATGTCTCCTTGAGGAGCTCATAAGAATTATCATGTAAACCCTGCAGGTGGATTTATTTCGGCATGATAATGAGATTGAGTGGTACTACTCTTGGATGAGATATTAATTAATGGAGTTGTCAGTAACTTAATTAATTAATGGTCATTGTATATCTTAAACATGAGGAGTCTAACGGGCTCATAATAAGAAGGAGCCTATAACGTAATTATAGTATTAGAACAGTATTGCAGTAATAATATTTTAGTGATATATATTAATATTATTGGACTTAAGTATAAGTTTTGGGCTAAGCTTGGTTACTTAAGCCCAATGGGGGCCCAACTCTAATTTCTCCTCCTGGTCCCTGCTGTAGCCCATATATAAGTCATCTCAGCTGTCCGGAAACCCTAATCTATGAGATTAATCATGCCTAACACTATGAGGAGGGTGAGGGAACAACAGATTGAGATGATCTCGAGGATCCTCGCCCACACGACATCGAGATTGGACTTGGGAATACAGCAGAAGACTGGAAGGTTATTTGCTGCTGCTGTTTGCTACATTCTATGATTTTTATAAAATCTTACAGACCTCAGAACAGGACGTGTGATATACTGACGGAAAGGCACGGAAGAGAGGATCATTTTGGCGTATAGATTACTCAAATCCGACATCGTATGAGAGAGTTATGCCCAAAATGGTGACGCTGCGCAGGCTGATGGTGAGAATTCATCGTCTTCAACATACCCTGGTGAAAGGTAATACGTTTCTTGTTTACTTGTTTCCGCTGCTTGTTAGAAATGTATGGAACCCTAACGGTTTACGTTAACCAAACGATCGAATGCCAACACATAGAAACATATATGTTAACATATATCTATGGTGTTAATATTTAAAAATAGGAAAAGAGTTGGTACTTAGAGCTAAGAGGAGATGTTGCTTGACCTCTATGTTTTGAATAGAAATTAGAAATGTATCTTTCTGAAAGCATGTGATGTTATATTTGTTGATTCCTCATGATTTGATTGTAGTGCTTTAAAGGAAATACCAGATTTTCTCTCTAAGTCAACATTAGATGGGATTTAGTGGCTGGACATGTTGCCTGAATAACTCTAAGGATTATATGTTCTATTTATCTAACGTCAGGAAAATCTAACTGAAACTGCCGCTGAGAATCAAGGAAGAAAAGTTGAGACAGAACTCTTTGGACAATCAGAATATAAGGTCTACAATGGTTGGGAGGTATATGCTATCTAATATTAGTCAGGAGATACTTGAATCAAAATATTTGTTCATGAGGTCAACGTTTGTGGATCATCCCTGGAGATTGATGAACCAATGTCCTCCAGTTAATAAGAATGATGCACGTGATTGTTTCAAATCTTGATAATGTGAAAGAAATACGAATGTGAAGTTTATAAATAAGTTCAATATTTGCTCATATTGTTTCTTAAATTTGTTCATTCTAAGTAAAAAATAGATGTTATAAAAACAAAAATTGGTACATAAAATATTGTTTAATTTATAAACATAAAGCTATGTGAAGTTGAAAAATTAAAATAATATTAATTAAATACTGCTTTACATAATGTGGGGAGATCGTATTTTAATACTGCTTTAAATTATATAAAAATTAACATACCATATTTTTCTTAATTAGTTATGTACTGAAATTACATAATGTTTAATACTGCTTTAAATTTATTATTAAGGTGTTTAATAATATTGATGCCCTTATATAGCATTACAAGCATAAAAAATATCTCAACTCATATATCTTTCAATGGGAGTTGTTATACTTTTCTTAAAATTTATTGTTTATTTTTATAGAAGTTTAATTAGTTAAGTTTTTAAAGCTTTGTTGATTTAATTTCTTTGTTAAACACAAAAATATATTATGTTGATTTAATTATATTATTTGTAAATATTTATATTTAACCTATTAATTTTTATAAAAATTATGTCAATGTTACATTAAAGCTTCGACTTTAGATTGACTAACCAATTCTTTTTTAAAGTCTTCATTTTTAATTTTCATAATATAACAAAATTTCAATTTCAAATTTTATTATTGTACACCTAAACATCTTTCGTATACATGCTATTATATTATATTAATAAGATATTCATCATATTAGTCTTAATACATTAAAAATTAAACCAAAAATAATATATGGGATTGCACTCACAATATCTTACCTTAAATGCAATTAAATAACTTTAATATAATTCCCAATAACCAAAGCTCATTCTTTTAAACCTTTTATAAATTACAAACAAATACATTATTTTTGTCATAACGTATCCCCGTGCATCGCACAGGTTAAAACGCTAGTATAATATAATGCAAACAATCTTATGCATGTAACTTACAATATCATGTTCAGAAGCACCACTTAGTTCAATATTTCAATTTGACTTATACATCCAACCAATTTTGAGACATTGACTTGGATGAGGGACATGCAGTTTGAAAGTGATTTTCATGTTCGTTTCACAGGGACTAATTTATGATACTCATGAAGGATGCACTCCCAAAATTCTTTTCCAGCTTAATTTATACCAATAATTGGATCTTGGGATGCCTCAAGAAAATAATAACAAATGTGAATATCTTTATCATGAATAAAACCCGAGCCAAAAGTCTTGGATGACATTTTAGTAGGGTGAGCAAATAATGTGTTGGGATAGCAAGATGTGGATCTAAATAATATAAGTCCTATTTATAGAATAAAAGTTAGTGAAATATAATAACAACTACCATGATTAAGATAAGAAATAAATGATCATGATCTACACAATCTAATATGAAAGGTTGAGATTAAAAGATAAAATTTTCTTACAGGATAATAGATGGACGATTGAGGTCAAAAGTCAACAACCAAAATCAAAGATTGAGATCATAATCCACTTACCAAAAATTAAAAGTTGTGATCAAATCTCACTACCATTCAAGGGTTGAGATCAAAACCCACTTACCAAAAATTGAAGGTTGCGATCAAATCCCACCTACCATTCCTAACAAAATCAAGGATTGAGATCAAAACTCACCAACCATGTGTTGATCAATCCTATGCCACATTTTATCTAATTCTTATCATTTTAAAAACTTACTTTCCATAATCACTAAAAAACTTTCCAACATGAACCCACAAAATTCAGTTGGTCCATCACATATTTTACCTTCCTCATCAGAATCCTCTAACGATGATGAGTTTGAAGCCCTTTTTGTACTATCAACGCTCAACAAAAAATAATAGTTCAAGTACTTGAAAACAACAATATTTGGATGCTTGGTGAATGGCAAAACAAAAATAGCAATCCCAGAATTGGTGGTTCGGTCTTTGGTCATAGAGTGATCAATCATGATGGAGAGGCAATAGCCCATATTGTCTGTATAATGACTATACTGAAAATCCAACATTTGATGAAATAATATTTCATCAAAGATTTCGAATGTCATGAAATTTGTTCATTTGTATTGCTGATGCAGTTAAAAATCATGATTATTTTTTGTAGCGAATGGATGCAGTTGGAAAACAGGGGTTGCCTACATTTAAAAAAATAACAGTTACCTTTCACATATTATCATATGCAGTTTCAGCTGATACAACTGATGAATATATCAAGATTGGATAATCAACATCAATGAATGTGTGAAAAGATTTTGTCGTGCTGTTATCGAAATCTTCGGGGAGCATTATCTAAGAGCTCATACTGCAGATGACGTTGCTAGACTACTATATGTTGATAAGCAACGTGGTTTTCCCGGTATGCTAGGTAGTCTTGATTGTATACATTGAAAGTGGAAAAATTGTCCAATAACATTGGCTGGACAATATGCAGGCCCCAGTGGATACCCGAGTATTATTCTTAAAGTCGTTGCTGACTATGACCTTTGAATATGCCATGCATATTTAAGGATGCTAGGATCTAATAATGATATCAATGTATTGGATACTTCTAGTATTTTCTCTAATCTTTCTAAAGGTATTGCTCCGCAGGCACACTATGTCATTCGAGGTTAAGAATATGATATAGAGTATTATTTAGCTGACAGTACGTATTTACCCAAAATGAGCAACTCTTGTGTAAACTAACCATGAACCATGTGGTCCAAAGAAAAAACTTTTTGTACAATAGCAAGAAGCTTGTAGAAAAGATGTGGAACGCGCATTTGGAGTTCTCCAAAGTCGATTTGCTGTAGTGACAAATCCTGTTTTTTGAGAAAAGAAGTTTTGGGTGCTATAATGACCGCGTGCATATATAATTATGCACAATATGATAATTGAAGATGAACGTGATCTTGGTGGACCAATTATTGAGAACATGGAATTCCCAGATGCAGAAGTTGAAATGATAGATAATAACAATTCTCAACTCCAAGAATTTCTTGCTCATTTCAAAAAAATAAAAAATCAAGATGTGCATTTTGAACTACGACATGCACTAATTGAGCATATTTGGGAACTGCATTCTTCATCTGAGAATTAATATTTAGAAGTTTAGGATGCATATTTTTAAATGAGTGACTTTATTGTAATGTTTGATTATTAATTAATGATGTGTTGTGCTTAAAGCTATTTAAAATTAAATTAATATTAATATTTATGTCATTTTCTATTATTTATATAAAAATAAAAATAATTAATATAAATTATGCTTAATTTTATTATTAATTCCTCCCTCCGTCTCATTTCAGATGGCACACTTTCTATTTTGGATTGTCCCATAAAAGTTTGCACCTTCTTAAATAAGCAAAAAGTCAAATACAATCAATCTTCCATATACACTTTATTTACAAAAAAACCACATTTACCTAACCCACCTAACATATTTTATTATTTATTTATTACAAAAAAATATCATAATACCTCTAAAAACTATCACTTTTCTTAATCTTCGTGTTGGAAAAGGCATGCGAACATTTGCGAGATGGATGGAGTATTAATTAACATAATATTTAAATATTAATTATAAAATTAAAAGCATTAATAATTAATTAAATAAATAATATAACTTTTAAAATTAATAAAATAATCAATTTAAGAATATTCTTAGAATATTCTTTTAATCATCAAATTTGAGAAAAACCGTTAGAGGAAGATATCACCAAATTTGGTGATTTGAGGACACAACCCCATTGGAGTTGCCCCCAGAACATCATTCCCCTACAATCAGCAATGTACAAAGATTGCAGGAATTTGTGCCGGAAAAGTGGTTGGCCGTTGCCGGAATACGCCACCATCAAAGATGGACTCGGCCACAAGATTCGATTTAATGCCACTATTTCTGTACAAAGTCAGCTATTCCAGACCTCAAAGGACTACAGGTCCATTAAGAAGGCCCAAAACAACGCCGCTAGAATCGCCTTCGAACACTGCAGTGCTTCTCCGCCACTTGTCGGAAGTGATTTGCCTCCCTCAGCTCCGACTCCGCTCATTGACACTAAATTTCAGAAGGTGTGCAGTAGTGATACCATTCCTATAGTTGTTCCAGATGCTCAACATTCGGAGACGTCGGCCGTTGGTGCAATTTTTTCTCTGTTACCCCTTTCTCCTCTCTCTTCTTCTCTTCCAAGACCTACTCCAGTAACTCCTTCTTGATTTATTCCTAAATTTTTTTTAGGCAAAGGTTCACTTGCTGCCCTATCCTTATTTCTAAGGATAAAATAAATCTCTATCTATATTTTTTAGGAGAAAAATCAGAAATACCCACTGCCATTATTAAAAAATAAAAAATGCCCACTTACTTTTAAAAAAAATCAAATTTGCATACTTTTAATACAATTTGACAAAAAAATACTTTGACGTACCATTTTTAAAAAATTCTGCTAGTCTGTCAATTATAACATTGTCCGAGTAGAACAAAAATCACAAAGTCAGATATAGAAAAAAATCAAAAGTTCGAATAGAACAAAAATACAACATCCGAATATAAAAAAAAATACAAAGCCCAAGTTCACAAAGTCAGAACATAACAAAAATGCAAAGTTTGAATAGAATAAATATACAAAACCCTAGTTTACAAAGCCCGAATAGAACAAAAAACACAAAGTTCGAATAGAATAGAAAACACAAAGTCCAATTAAAATAAAAATTACAAAGTCTAAATAGAATAACTCACAAAAATTGAATAGAATCTTTTTTTTCCTCTTAAATTTGATTTACATTTTCAAAGGGGTATGATAGTACATTTATATGAAAAATGGGACGATTTGATTATTTGTAGTCAAAGTGGGCATTTTTTATTATCTGAAATTCAAATTGGGCAACATGTGGGATTTCCTTTATTTTTTATCATCTGAGCACTTTTTCTTTTATTCAATATTCAGATATGCCCTTTATATTTTATTAGCAGAACAAAATGAAATATTTTCAACGTAAAATATTAACACTATTAATAGTGTGGACCCATGGTTTAAAACAGTATTTTCATAATCGGACCGGTGGAGACACTGGTTCGGGGTTCAACCGGTCGGATCGGCGGTTCAACCGAAAAAATTAAATTTATATATTTAATTATATTTATAATAATTATATAAAAAATACTATAAATGAAATTATTTAATAAAACATAATATTTGAGCCCACTTTTTAATATGGGGGCTAAGCATCTCAGCCCACAAAAGTAAAGCCCACTAAAGAACACTCACATATAAATTTTATAAAAAATAAATTAATTCAAAATAAAATGTAAAAACAAGTAGGGTTGTCATTTAGGGGGTGTTTGTTTAGAAGGTGTGGATGGATGGAATGAGATTGGAATCAATTTTGGATGTTTGTATTATGGGAATAATTGATGCTACAGTAATTTAATACCCAAAAATAATGAAATCATCCATTCCTCATGAAATTGGGGGAATAACTTTCATTCCATTCCCTAATTTAAATGTTCTTTTCTATTAATTATTTTTTAAATAAAAATTAATTATGCAATTTTCTAAAAAAATTTATATGTACAAAAAAATCATCAACTAATATTATTTTCTTAAAAAATTATTATAAAAAATTAAATTTGACTTTATTATTAAAGAAAATTTTTACATACCAAACAACATTATTAACTATGATAGTCATTTCCGACCATCAACCAAACAATATAATTATAAAATACAAACTCATTAACATTTCTCATTACTATCACTATAATTCATATTCTGATTCCTTCTAATATACCAAATGCTCCCTTAATATTATTAGCAGCGCCGCTGCACTCTTTCTCTCTCTTTGCAAACAACGACCCCTCTCTCTCTTCAAATTCTTGATTCCCCCCTTTCTCTCTCTCTATCATTTCTGTGAATTAATCTTCTCATTCTTAATTTCAAGCATTTTAATCCAGAGATTCTTGACATTAAATCGGTGGGTTGGCGTTCGCTTCGCTCTGGATATGAAAGAGATTTTTTTATTTCTTTATTTCTTCTTCTATTATTCTCCCTAACATTTATGTTAAAAAATTGTTTATGTATACATGATGCATACATGTACTGCGTTTTTATATTTTAAATTTCAGTTATTGTAGTCAAAATAAACAAAAAAAGAAATGTTTGATGTTTGAAATTTGAATACAGTGAATAATTAGAAACAAAACTGGCATTATCTGGTTTGATCGGCTTACCAGTCCTAACCAGTTCTTTCTGATTAAATTGAAAAATGGTTTAAAGGTTGTTTCGGACCAGTGTCGGCTCCAGTTCCCAGTTAAATCAGTCGAACCAGCCGATTTGGTCCGATTTTGAAATCACTGGTATAAAATGATAAATTAATAGTGGCGGGAAATATGTCATCTCCCCCTTTCACAAATGGGGTTTAATAGAGTGAAATATGCAGTTGTGATTTTCTGATGTTTAATATATGGAAATTGAAATTAATGGAATAAATGAAAATTTAGATGGATGAATGTGATGTTGAAAAACTAACAAAATTATTTTCCACAAAAATTTTAGAGAGCCTTTCTATTGCATTTCGGCATCCGTAAAAATGAAACTGTTCCACTTGTGTTTCTATGTTTGATTACTTATGTAATTAAAAGTATGTATTCGATTAATTAAATGAAAGGCACAAATAATAGAGTAGCTATCAATTGAATTCTATCATAAAAATACTTTTAGAAAATGAAGTGGAAGCGAAATTGGGATAAACGAGAAACTAAATGTTAGATCTGTGTAAAAGATAAAGAATCCAATTATTATATTTTTAAGTGTGTGGGCGCGCGCGCATGTGTGCACTTTTATTTTATTGATAATATTATCTTTTTTTTGGGATATTACATGAATGATGCTAAATTGCTTAATGTGCTCTCACAAAGGGTAAAAGACCATATTAATAGGAAAAATTTAGGTTCTACTTTGTTTATTTTTTGTGTATATATGAATTTCTGTTCAGTTATAGTACTGATCTATTAAAAAGTCATTTGCAAATTCAAATTGCAATGTCCAATACCAGTTTTTGTCTTCTTCATTTTTTTCTTGTTTAAATGTGGTATTATTTTAAACTTATATTAATGTATTTTAGGTATGAAATATTTTTATAACAAAGAAAATGAAAGAAAAAAACATAAACAATTTTATTATCTGCTTAGTTGGCTTCTTGTCTTTATCATACGGATTAACCATGTCCTCAAAATAGTTTTAGTCCTAAGCTTAAGGTTTAGACCAAATGTTATGGTGGATTTCCAAATATAAAGGTTGTAGACCAAAAGTTTATTTTTCATTGTGGATTTTCCAATATAAAGAAGTAATCTTTTGATCTTGGTTTGGCGCTATAGGTTTAATATAAAAAATATATATATAGCATTGGGTTATATTCTTTCTCATAGTCAACTAACTATTGATTTGGAGGGTAATAAATTCTATATGACACTAATTTTCATCTCCTATATCTCAAAAACTTGATGCAACTGCCCCAATATTTAGAGGTGTCAATATGGGCTAGGCCCATATAGGCAAACCGCCCCACCTTACCAAACCCTTCTAATACACGTCCCATCAATAGCGCAACCTGCAAGTGATCCGCTCCGTGTATGACCCACCCCACCAATAACCCACAAAATTAAATTCCAAAAAATAATTAATTTTATGATTATTTTGTCAATTCTCGTCAATTAATTCGTTTTGATAATCCTTTTTCATATGTTTATTTTAGGTTTTTTTTAAATTTTATACAAAAAAATTTGGCCCACATGGGCCAACCCGCACTGGCCCTTCTAAACCATAAAATGGTAGGTTGTGGGTCAACCCAACACACCAACCTAGTTTAACACCTTTACCAATAATATTTATCCAAAGTAGTCCATTTCATATGTCCTGTGTTGATGTCAAAATTAAAAGTTTAGGCTCCAATTTATAAGTTGCTTGATCTTAAATGAAGAAAGGAACTTCAGTTGGATTGTCATGTAGATCCCATATCATAATAGTATAAGCAAGTTGCAAACATTATATGCTATAATGTTTATAAGGTTTGGAGTTGTGCATGAGAGTTTGTGATTATGATTTGCTAATGAATGCATTTAGTAAGAGGTAAGCTTATATATACTCTAAATTTATTTCGTGGTATTCAATTACTAGTTTAACATAAAGAGAATAGTAAATTACCAAAACCCCTTCAAGGTTTGCCCAAACTACCAAATAAACTATATGGTTTGAAAAACTACCAATTACCCCCTTTGACTTGTATTTAATTTGAACATTGATAAAATATTCCTTTTTAAATAAAGAGATAGAGATGACATCAATACCTATGTATTTAACATTGTATTTTTTTTAAAAAAATTAAATGTAAAAAAATGGGATTAGAGGGATTTTTTAACATGGAAATGACATAAATACCCATATATTTAACATTATATTTTTAATTTCACTATTTTATTTAGCATTATTTTTTAAAATTTCAATACCTAGGGAATTAGGGTTTTTTAAATATTTTTTAACATGTAAAAAATAAAAAAAATGGATCTAATCCCAGTTTTCTATATTTAAAAAAAATTAAAAAAATAATTAAATTAAAAAATAATGTTAAATACATGGGTATTGATGTCATTTCCATCTCTCTTTATGTTAAAAAAGTAGTATTTTTATCAATGTTCAAAATTCAAATCAAATATAAGTCAAAGGGAGTAATTTGTAATTTTTCAAACCACGAAACTAATTTTATAGTTTGGACAAACCTCGAGGGGGGGTTTTGATAATTTATCCTAAAAAGAATTTTACTCCCTCTGTCCATCCTCAATGTATTCATTTTACTATTTTGTGTCGTCCACTCTTAATGTATCAATTTCCTCTTTTAGATACATAAGACTCACACATATCACTAATACAATTAAAATATAGGACCCACACACTCTACTAATACAACGACCTATTACACATAAAATTATAATATTCCTTAATCTATGTGCAAAAAGCAAATGGATACATTAACAATGGATGGAGGTAGTAATTTTTACTGTAGAGTATAACATTATTTTTCCTCGTTTTATTTACTATTTAAGTATTTTTAACAGAACCGAAAAAGGGCTTTTAACATGAGTCATGACCGTACATCAGGGCTACTTCTGGTATTTTATGTGTCGTCATCACCCCAAATTAACTTTTTTAAGAATTCAACGATATGTTGCACATACGATATAAAAATCATATCTCCCTGCCTCAATTTCTCGGATCTCAAATTCCAGATCTAAAGAAACAGAGAGGAGAGGAATTAATTTTGAAATATAGAAATGGATGCTTTGGATTCAGTTTTCGATCCGCTTAGAGATTTCTTCGAGGATAGTGTTCGCCTTGCCATGCGTTGCCACTGTTGGCATTCGATCGCTTGGTTAACGTGACCCGTTAGGGTTCCATGTATTTCTAACAAGCAGCGGAAGCAAGTAAACATGAAACGCATTACCTTTCACCAAGGGTTGATGTAGAGGTTGAATTCTCGCTGGCAGTCTGCGCAGTCCCACGAGAATAGCCATAAGTTCCTCTTCTGATGTCGGAATTGAGTGATCTTTGTGCTCAGACGATCCTCTCTTCGATGGCTTTCTATCAGTATATAATACATCAAAATCGAAGAACTGTACGATTTTATATGAATTTTGGAACATGACGAACTGCAGCAGCAAACGACCTCCGGTCTTCTGCTGTATGTCCCAAGTCCGATCTCGACGTCGTGTGGGCGACGATCTACGAGACCTACTCAATCTGCTCTCAACCCTCATCACACGTGAATAATGAATTAGATTAGGGTTCCAGATAAGCTGAGGTGACTTATATACATGGGCTACAGCAGGGACCAGGAGGAGAAATTGGGTTGGGCCTCCATTGGGCTTAAGTATCCAAGCTTAGCCCAAAGCTTATACTTAAGTCCAATAATAATAATATATTCCACTAAAATATTATTACTGCACTACCGTACCAATCCCAAAATTACGTTTTGGGCTCCTTCTTATTATGAGCCCGTTAGTCTCCCCATGTTTAAGATATACAATGTCCATTAATTAATATAAGTTACTGACAACTCAATTAATTAATATCTCATCCAAGAGTAGTACCACTCAACCTCATTATCATGCCGGAATAAATTTCACCTGCAGGGTTTACATGATAATCCTTATGAGCTCCTCAAGGGGACATCATCAACCTATGACGGACACGGATTCCTTCTACAATCAACAGCACACCATAGATACAGCACTATTTCCCAACTCACCGAGTTTATTGATTTAATTGCATCTAAATCTCACCCATTGATGAATCAAAGAAATATATACTGCCCTACGTGTCGAGGTTATTGTATAGGGATTAAGAGCACGAACATCCATAATAACAGAGATCAAGTTCTTCTATAAGTCAGTATAAGTTGAACGATCTCATGTGGTCCTGCTCAATACACATAAGTGCACTAGAGTGATTCTATAGCCAAGACAAGCTAATACCAAACCACACTACAACCATCCCGATAGAGAGTCCCCGTCTATCTCGGTTGTGAGCATCTGTTTATACTTTATAAGGAAATCGATAATATGATCTTCCGCGTGTTGTCGCACAACATATTATCTACAGTATAAAGTAAGTGGACTATTGCATCGAACATATAAATAAATTATAAGATGCAATCATTTGATCATATGATTCTCATTTCAAATTAATTGTTATAACATTGTTCATACTAAACCTAGAATTTTAGTATACAATCCAACAATCTCCCACTTATACTAAAAGACTATGTTGTTATGTCTTCCGCCATACATCTGATTCCCACTCCCACTACACAACCATTAAAAGCTCTCGCCTTAAGGTCATTGTTAATGGATTTACTAGGTTATCATCCGATGCAATCTAGGTGACAACAACCTTCCCCTCATCATACGATTTCTCGTAACAGGTGGTACCGCGCTCCATGTGTTTAATTGCCTTATGGACTTGTGATTCCTTCAAGTTTGCAACTGCACCAATATCATCAATATAAATTTTGATATCCTTGGGCAAACTTAGAAACACTACAAAGTCCATCATGAAGTTTCTAGAGTCATACAGATACATTGGTTGCCTCATAGGCTCCAATTTATCATCTTTCCATATGGAGTCCGAAGTCTGAAATATATTTCTATATAACACTCCTCCACATTATGACTCAACTTCCTAAAATTAAACACATAACCTTGAGGTGGATTTACTGCCGTCCAATCTGACTAAAAAATCTGAATCTACGTAATCCACAAGAAGCAGTGAATCTGCCCAGTAAGCTTACATATAATTTCCAGTCCTTTTCAGGCACTTCATATATGTCTTACCACAGTTCATCATTCTTGTTCCGGGTTACGTTGATACCCACTGTTCATGCATTTAGCAAAACAGATATCCATACTCATGTATAGCATTCCTTAGATTAGGCTTCCTCATTTGCCGAAGCATAAGGAACTGCTTTCATCTCCTTTATCTTCCTTTTGTGTCTCAAGACACATTTCCTTAGATAAAGTCACACGCTAAAACGAGTAAGGATTGTATCATTTCATGAAGCTTGAGATAAGCATAACATCCTTTCTTGTGATCCGTATTACCGTGATCAAAAGGATATTTTTGCTCCTCTTAAGTCCTTCATCTTATACCGCTTTATTAACCATACCCCATACGCCCGATAATACTCTTTCATTGTCTCCAATGAGCAAGATAATATCTATGTATAGTAATACCACCACGTTTCCATCACTCTTTTCAATACACAAGACACATCCGCGCATTGAATAAATCCATATCTTTGGATTTCCTCATCAAAACGGATGTTTCATGATCTTGAAGCTTGCTTTAGTCCATCGATGGACACTTTTAAGCTTCCTATCACAATGCTCTTAGCCCTTTGCAATAAATCACTCTGGTTGCTTCACATAGATGTTTTCCTCAAGACTTCCAATTAGGAAAGTTGTCTTGACATCTACTTGCTATCCCTCATATTCCATATGAGTAGCAACATATAAAAGAATCGGATCAATATAGGCACAGCTACTGGCGAACAGGTTTTCTCATAATCGAACCCTTTCTTTCTGAGTATACCTTTTCCCAACAAGCTTTACTTCCAAGGTTTTCACCTTACCGTATGATCCTCTTTTATTTTGTATGACCACTTCCAATGGTTTTCACACCATCCGTGGTTCTACAATCATCCAGATCTTATTTAAAATCGTTCTATTTTAATATTCATTGCACTTTGCTAGGATTAGGCATTTCTAACTTGTAGTGCTTCGTCGTATCCGTGGGTCCATTTCATGTTTGCGAGGGACCAAGTCTCACGACTTTTCCAAAACATGTATCTTACAAGTTGTCAAAGAACCCTCCCACTACGACAAGGCACTACATGCAATTGTATATCAGACGTGACACGTGTTGCAGTTTACCTTGTGGTATATCCTCTTGTACACTTGGTACTTATACTTTGTGTTTTCCTCTCACTTCCTTTAGAACAACTTATACATGGGTATTTGATTTATTACATAGTCCTTTTTCCAAAAATCTAGTGTTTATGTTAACAATCACTCTTCGATCTTGTGGACTAAATAAATCATCCTTCATTTTTCTAGGATATCCCACAAATAGAAAAACATTCTTACGAATTACTGTTCCTAGGGCATATCCATAAAATGAATTTAGTAATTCCAAATAATTCATCATCTATCTAATCACTACCATAAGAGTGCTATTCCTTCTATTCGTCACACCATTAAGGTGGAAAATTCATTTCCGAAGGTACCTTTCTCTTACTAGATTAGAAGACTCATTATTAATTACTATTTGTCGCATCCAGGGGATAAACATGATTTAAGAGTATACTAATTGTTCACCAACGTACCATAACAGATTACAACTCTATCCTTCATTATAATGACCATGTCATTTAAATGAAATGGAGTATCCATCTATTAATGCATAGAAACCGAAATCAAATTATTTCTATGAAAACGTACGTAAAGACAATTTCATAAAATCAAACGTTTATTCATATCGTAAGATAAATAAACAACTCCCACTGCAACAGCCACTACTCTCGTAGTATTATCCATGTATAAAATAATCTTACCCTCACTTAGTAATAAACATTTAGTGATTCCGGTATCTACACAATGTATCAGTAGATGCCATCACTAATCATGTTTAAACAACTAGTGAATAAGATATAAACCTTGTTCATATTATGATGAAAATGGCTTTCCTTTGCCACATGTTTTGTTAGAAGTTTCCCACCATATACATCCTCTTGTAATTCAGGTGAAACTTGCTCAAAACACCTAGGCAAATGATGGAGAGTAAATTGATCTAGGTTTCCCCTTCAATTTCTACTTCAAGCTTTTCAATTCATTCATCAAGTCAACCATGACTTCTTGCCTTTTAACCTCACTCAAGTATCCGAAGAGTTTCATGAGACCATCATATTTCTATGAACCTCTCACCTCTCCACTAGAGACTTTAATAGGCATCATGAACATCCTTAAGGAAGAACACATTTTTATTTTCTTAAACAGTAAAATCAAAGCCAAGATTTTTTCTAATCATCTAATTTTGGACCAGTAAATATAATTTCTTTTAGTTAACAATAAGCGAGATAAAACCATTTGAAATTACAGAGAATCATAAATAAATATACCGATCAAATCTTCGAATTTTATCCTTTTATATTAATTCCCTCAAAATAATATAAAAATAAAATTCACCGACATCTCAAGCACCGTGAGTCTGCAAGCCACGTTAGTGTGGACGTTTACAAACCCAAACATTTACAAGAGAAGGTTATACCCATTAATTTCATTTGTCAACCTAACCTCATGACAAAATAATTAATAGTCGGTTCCTCTTTAGCCATGCAAATAAAAGCAGTGACTCCGTTGGGGAGGATACTAATTATTTACACCTAAGTGTACACCATTATTTGATCCCAAGTCCACTGCGCGAGCTTGTGTGCCTTACAGTTGGAGAAGTACACACGCGCTCGGATAGCTTCCTACAATCATCAATTATAAGTTTGTACCAGTGAGCCCCACATAAACTCATCCGTTAGGGAGGAAGGCCTATTGCCAACACGTAAGTTCATGTGCCACATTACAAACAATAATTATGTAATGAAGTCTGTACCAGTGATCCGTGAATAAACTCATCCGTTAGGGAGGAAGGCCTATTGCCAACACGCAAGTTTACTCACATCACTTACAAACCAATAATGGAGGCTGCGGGAATTTTTACCAATCCCCTCTCCCACTTAGTTATTTAAAACCGAGGGTTTTTACATGCATATAATGTTCAGAATAATATACGCAATCCTAGCATGCTCCTATCACGGCACATAAGGCAGTAAATCCCAAAGAGTCATGCATACATATATAACAATAATCAATAATTAAATCAATCATTAACAGTTATATATCAGCGAATTCGATTGTTCGCCATCAGGCACGAATATCAGCAAAGACTTCCAAACTATCAAAATTTTGAAATTTCCATATTGTCCAATTTTCGAAACCATCGATATCGACCGTCGATGTCGTCCAGATTATCAAAATCATCGATATCGACTAGATTATCAAATATTCGAAAAACATCAACATTATCAACATTCCAAAACTATCGATATCGATCGTCGATATCGTCTAGATTATCGAAATCATCGATATCGACGAGCAACCATATACAACAATAATAGATAATTAAATCAATTATGTCAGTTATATATTAGGAATTAATTCAACATCCATATATAACAATAATAGACAATTAATTATAGCAGTTATATATTAGGAATTAATTCGACATCCATATATGACAATAATAGATTATTAAATCAATTATAGCAGTCATATATTAGGAATTAATTCGACATCCATATATAACAATAATATACAATCTATTATGGCAGTTATATATTAGGAATTAGTTTTCCTAAAATTGGATGTCTTATCCAACACTCTAGCAATACATGCATATAATATACCAAATATAATATGCAATCTAGCATGCTTCTATATAAGACAATAAATCATAGAGATCAGGCATCCATATATATATAACAATAATAGACAATTAAATCAATTATGACAGTTATATATATTAGGAATAAAAACGCCTCTAAATTTTAATGTCTTGTCCGACACTCCTACTGTGGAATCGATGCCTTACGCAACAAGCAGGATTGCTTGTGCCCCAAGACGTCCATCGTCATATCCCATCATCAATCGTGTCAGGGAGCGCTCCAAGTGCCTTGACGAGCGCCCCTCGCCCGGACTGTCGCTCGTCCAAGGGCCTACTTGCATGGAACCAAGTTCAGCCCAACGCGCAACACCAAACTACACCAACTGTCGTTCGTAGTTCGAAACTGCAAGAACCTCAGAATCCAATCTCCACCGTCCAGAATCTACTCCTGTAATCCATGAACGTGCTGTCCAAATTACAGGTCGATCCAACGGTTATATTGTGAGAAACGGGTCTTTTCCCTCAACTGCGCAAAACAGAATCGCCCAAAAATCTGCTTCTGTTTTCAGCGTAATCCCAGCACGACAACGCTCCAAATTAAATCTCCACCGTTCAGATTGTACATCCACAAGATCTGAACGTGCTGACCAAATTACAGCTTGATCCAACGGTTAATTTCTGAGGAACGGCTCTTTTCCCTGGACTGCGCAAAACAGAATCGCCCAAAAATCTGCTTCTGTTTTCAGCGTAATCCCAGCAAGACAAAGCTCCAAATTCGATCTCCACCGTTCAAAATGTACATCCACAATATCTGAACGTGCTAACCAAATTACAGCTCGATCCAACAGTTAGTTTGTGAGAAACGGCTCTTTTCCTTCGACTGCGCAAAACAGAATCGCCCAAAAATCTGCTTCTGTTTTCAGCGTAATCCTAGCACGAAAAAGCTCCAAATTCGATCTCCACCGTTCAGAATGTACATTCACAAGATTTGAACGTGCTGACCAAATTACAGCTCAATCCGACCGTTGAAACTCTGGTTATTGCCTCTGCAATATCACTGCGCTGGATTTTCTCTCAAAAACGTGATTCTATTTTTTGCCCTCTTTTTCTTCCTTGCATGTGAAATTGACGAACAGTTTTCGTCGAATCCTCTCACACACAACCATGGACGAATAGATATGATACAGGGTATATATCACATAGGGATATTCATGGTTTGCGCAATAAAACCAAAACCCTAAACATGTGATCCTAATTCCGAAAAATTAATCACATAAACCCTAGCCTAACGTGTCACGCTTCACCACGAAACCGACGCTCTGATACCAATTGTTGGCATTCGATCGCTTGGTTAACGTGACCCGTTAGGGTTCCATGTATTTCTAACAAGCAGCGGAAGCAAGTAAACATGAAACGCATTACCTTTCACCAAGGGTTGATGTAGAGGTTGAATTCTCGCTGGCAGTCTGCGCAGTCCCACGAGAATAGCCATAAGTTCCTCTTCTGATGTCGGAATTGAGTGATCTTTGTGCTCAGACGATCCTCTCTTCGATGGCTTTCTATCAGTATATAATACATCAAAATCGAAGAACTGTACGATTTTATATGAATTTTGGAACATGACGAACTGCAGCAGCAAACGACCTCCGGTCTTCTGCTGTATGTCCCAAGTCCGATCTCGACGTCGTGTGGGCGACGATCTACGAGACCTACTCAATCTGCTCTCAACCCTCATCACACGTGAATAATGAATTAGATTAGGGTTCCAGATAAGCTGAGGTGACTTATATACATGGGCTACAGCAGGGACCAGGAGGAGAAATTGGGTTGGGCCTCCATTGGGCTTAAGTATCCAAGCTTAGCCCAAAGCTTATACTTAAGTCCAATAATAATAATATATTCCACTAAAATATTATTACTGCACTACCGTACCAATCCCAAAATTACGTTTTGGGCTCCTTCTTATTATGAGCCCGTTAGTCTCCCCATGTTTAAGATATACAATGTCCATTAATTAATATAAGTTACTGACAACTCAATTAATTAATATCTCATCCAAGAGTAGTACCACTCAACCTCATTATCATGCCGGAATAAATTTCACCTGCAGGGTTTACATGATAATCCTTATGAGCTCCTCAAGGGGACATCATCAACCTATGACGGACACGGATTCCTTCTACAATCAACAGCACACCATAGATACAGCACTATTTCCCAACTCACCGAGTTTATTGATTTAATTGCATCTAAATCTCACCCATTGATGAATCAAAGAAATATATACTGCCCTACGTGTCGAGGTTATTGTATAGGGATTAAGAGCACGAACATCCATAATAACAGAGATCAAGTTCTTCTATAAGTCAGTATAAGTTGAACGATCTCATGTGGTCCTGCTCAATACACATAAGTGCACTAGAGTGATTCTATAGCCAAGACAAGCTAATACCAAACCACACTACAACCATCCCGATAGAGAGTCCCCGTCTATCTCGGTTGTGAGCATCTGTTTATACTTTATAAGGAAACCGATAATATGATCTTCCGCGTGTTGTCGCACAACATATTATCTACAGTATAAAGTAAGTGGACTATTGCATCGAACATATAAATAAATTATAAGATGCAATCATTTGATCATATGATTCTCATTTCAAATTAATTGTTATAACATTGTTCATACTAAACCTAGAATTTTAGTATACAATCCAACAGCCACAATCTTGATCGCAAAGGTACATCTACGCAAAGCCTCTCTTACAGAGAGATCGATGCTTATTGATTCAATCTAGTATCGCTATATTTTTTTAATGTTGTTGTTTGTGTTTTGTAGAATCCACTAAGGTCGCAACTCGTACTGCAATCGGATTTCGTCGGATTTTTTGTAAAGCTACTTTTCATTCCCATCAATAATATCATTGACGGTGCTTCTTAATATCCGATGTGCTGTTCTCTTTGTTCGTTCTTTATCAGATTTTTTTATTCACATCTCATTTTAGGTGAATTAATTAATTTAACTCATATTAACTCACACTATAAACCCTGTGGATGAATAAAGTGGTGTAATTGCAGTGAATTGTTCAGAATTCTCGATTGTTATAGTTGTATAGTATTGTCCTGTGTCTGCTTTGATATTCCAATCAAATTGATAAGTTGATTTTTTAATCACGTTGCGAATGAGTTATAATGTAGACTTGGAGGCCTCTTTGGATTGAGTTTGTAACTTTGCATAGATCTCAATGCATAGATAATGATATGTTTAACTGTGAAATAGTTATGATGTAGACTTGAAGGCCTCTTTGGATTGAGTTTGCAACTTTGCATAGATCTCAATGCTTGGATAATGGAATGTTTAGCTGTGTAGGATCTGATTTTTCACTGTGTTGGCTCTATTTCTTTAAGTAAAATGATGTTACTTGGCTATTAGTTGGGTAGGTGCATTGTCATCTTGCCATGTTTATATAATTGTCTCAATGAGATATCTAGGGTCACCTCTTAGAGCTGGGGAGTTGTTGGATGAATCAACCTTGAATTAAGATCGTAATATATTTGGAGGATATTTAATATTGCAATGTTGCGCTAGTCTAAGTGACGCGAATGTGCATTCTTTTATTTTGTGCTTCATACATTCATTTGAAGCTATTCAATGATGGTTCTTTACTTTCTAAATTTTATAGTGCAAAAAGGGACCAAAATTTACTCTCTGTTTTCTTTCAGTATATGTCTTGCATTACCCTGTAATAGAGCAAGATAGCTGCTCTATCACATAATTATTCAATTTTCCAATCATATGATCGATAGCAAGTGTTGTATATTGAGAATTCCTTTGCATATATACATCAGAGTTAATTAGTATAGAAAGAACATTTTATGAATCTAAGTTTGGTATACCAGAATATGAAAGTAGCATAATGAAATGATAGTTTATATGGTGTGGTATGTTTTCATTATGGGCTTTTGAAACTTATTGAGTATGGAAAATTACTAAAGATCCATGGTTTTTGCAGTAGTATTTGGTAGCAATATTGGATTAGAGATGGGTTTCACGTTCATTAGTATCAAAGCCATGATATTGTTAGTTTTATTATTGTTGGCTCTGCATCATTTATTCACTACTTTTGGACAATTTTCTCCTTTACATGCGATTTTAATGCATTAGCTAATTATATTTTATCAGTGTGGTTTATACATGTACTAGCACACTAAAATCTCGAATTTTATGTCTTTGTTATATGGGTGAAACACATTATCTGTATTAAAGTATTGTTTGAAATTATCAACTGATATTAACATTGACAGTGCTAATTGTAACTGTGTGTTGAATGTCAAGTAATGTATACTAGATTTAGAGATCAAAAAGAAGGATTTTGCAAATAATAATTATCATTATCATTGTGAACATTGGAATTGTTCCTTAAGTGTACATTATCTCCAGACACCAAATCTCAGGGATTGCACGTTGGTAACATAAAATACTAGGGACCTGATATTGTTATCAGAACAAATTATATCATGTTGTTAAAAATTGGCATGCACGTGTATGTAACCGTATCTGTATAGTAAGAAGTACAATCTTATCAGAATAAAGATGAAGACACCTCCCTCTGTATTTCTAGTCATATAGTAAGATTTAGTTATTAAAGAGTGATCCAAGCACGATTAGAAGAGCTTGGATGGTGGAAACAATGGCAAAGAAAGTTTATCAGCAATTTTTATGAGTTATCCTCATCCAATCTATATAGAATTGTTTGTTAAATGACCTATTTTACACTTTGTTTACTTGAGTTTCACAAAAATTAAACACTTGGCCGGTTACACACCGAAACTAAATTCAAATTCTTTTGTAAATTAGAGATTAATTAAAACTTTCCATGGGCAAATGCAGACAGGGTTTTGCTCGTTACAATATTAGAAAATAGTGATACTAGAGAGCGGATCAATTCTTCTCCCGTATTCATATACTAGAACTGCCACTTAAAGTATAAAACTGTTCAT
Source organism: Pogostemon cablin (assembly GCA_023678885.1). Taxonomy (NCBI): domain Eukaryota; kingdom Viridiplantae; phylum Streptophyta; class Magnoliopsida; order Lamiales; family Lamiaceae; genus Pogostemon; species Pogostemon cablin. The sequence continues at coordinate 30,369,293 of CM042963.1, forward strand.
AAACTTTAACTTGGTTCACCAAATAAATGGTCCAATCAACAGCAGGAATAAACACAGCATACAAGAGACAACCGCAGATCATAAATTTTTTGAACACAAAATTATTTTAGTTTTTACTCCAATTTTCACGATACTGAAAGAACTTCATGAGACACAAAATTGGATAATCTCAATAAAAATACCACAACACTAAATGGATGTAATAATAACCGCAAAAAAGAGAAAAGTGAGACATGAGAATGCTTGTTGTATCTACACAAAGTTAAGATCTATTTTTTAAGCCAAAACTTTAAAATTCACATACAACTTAGCATGTTTGTAAGGAGATCCGGACTGACATAAACAACATAATCAAACAACAAATACAATCAGAATAATTCAATATATAATTGCAATTTGAAAAGTCACGCAAAAGAACAAGGAGAACGGAATTCAATAAACAGGCCTTAAAGAGTTCAACATTACTCAATTTTGGATAAATAAAATCTTGAAATCCAATACAGAAAAATTAGTTATCCACAAAAAAAATTGAATTGCATCCAGAAACAGCCACATTGGGGGCAGAACGGAATCTCATAAGGAAATTCCTAGAGAAAACACCAAACACACACGATGTACACATAGAAAACATACGTATATATCCAGTGGACGTGAGCTTATGTTTAATGACTCTTGGATTTGGATATAATGAAGATGACAAGTTGGCGAAGATTTGGGTAGTTATATATATAGTGTTTGTTTACGTCGGTGATTTGGGTTAGAGTAAAGCCCAAGTTTATTGGACATTGGCTTTAATACTTTCTCTAACGGCCCAATTGATGCATAATTCAACTTTCACCAATTGATTTGGTTTGATGAGAGATCCACTCAGGAAGCCCAACTCATTGGACTCTATGGTTTCCATGATGTTAGTATATGACTCCTTAGATAAACGTTTACCTTATTTCGTAAGGTGTCCCCACTATCTCCTAGAAACTAAAGGAGAGTTTCTCCTTGATAATGTGGCGGTTTAAGAGTGTTTTAAGGCTTATGTGTCATTCCTACAAATTTTTATATTTTTTATTTATTTATTTTTTATTTAAATTATTTTTTATGCCTTAACTATTAGTATTTCATTTAATTACTGCAATTAATAGCAATTGTCAATCATAATGAATTTGTTTAATGGAGGCACTTAATAACAATTTAAAGATCAAATTTAAAATGGAGTAATTTATGTCCTATTCTTTTTTAAATTGTTTTAGTAATGAAATGTATAAACATAAAATCATATATATATATATATATATATATATATATATATATATATTAATTACAGCAAAAGTCACCACATTTGGTTTGATTGCGCATTAGTCTAAACCTTTGGAATTTTACAAAAAAATACACCACCTTAATAGGGTTTTGCAATCAAAACCATCGGTCAGAAGTAATGCTGCCCGCCGCTGACGTGTCAAACACCCAATGACCAATCCTAGGTGGTAAAAAAAGACATCAATCTTTTGGGCTGAACTCATCTTCCTCTCTTCATCCTCCAATTCTTCCAGGTTTGGAGGAGTATAATCTTCTTCATTCATCAATCACCTCAAATATCTCAATTCTCCCCCACTCAGTAAATTATCAATCCCCACCACAACGCACATGAGAACCATTCTATCCTCCAACCCCTCATGTGCCACCATGTTTCGCACACGCCACCATCTGTACCGTCTAACTCGCATGCTGATAAGCGTATTTTGTGCACTCCAATTAAATCCTCAAGTATAAGGATGTCAATTGTAGCGACAAGTACCCAAGTTAAATTATCGATCCTACTGAGACAGTTAATTATCTATTTATTCTAATTTACTAACTAATCAGAATTGAGTAACAAATATCTATAGTTTTTGAATGAATTATCTAAATTACTGAAATAAATAATGACTGAATAATTAAAAGCAATAATATAAATTCAAGTTTTAATCAAGAGATAAAGAGCAGTTCTAAGGGATCAGGTATAGATCAATTAATTTGGGTTTTTAGACTTTCAATTGTTCATTCATGCAGTATCAATGAAAATACACCACTTAATCCTATTAACCCACCAGATTCCATCTGATTTTAAGCTAACAGTATATTCTGATTTATTCCCTAAGGTATGCAAATATTACCATGCCTCATTCCTAGATACTAATCAAAGCAAACAACAATATCTCCGGATGGTAAGTTCGACTAACAAGATATTCTCTAAAATTACTACAAGGTTTTATTCACTTCTTACTTGAATGTCTAATTGCATTGTTCCACTAAACAATTCAAGTATCTGATTTACCAGTTTATGGAATTAAAGTGTTTATAGCGGAACTACTTCAACCCCTAACAGATAGACAATACCAATCATGAACGTACACAAGCTAACATAATAAATCAAGCATTATAGCGAATATCATGAAAATATTATGAAGACGTTACGAAACAGATAAGCAAGTCTGAATAAAATAAATAAAATCAGAATATCAACTGCATAAAATTCCAATTTTGGTCTAGGTTCCCAAATCAATTCAATCTAACCATCAAACCCTAGAACTGTATAAGAAATTATCTCATGAGGTTACAAACAACACTCACGACCAGTGATTAGAATACTGGACCGGACCGGCCGGTTCAACCGAGAACCGGTACTGGAACCGATCCAAAACTACCTATAGAACTTTTTACTATTGAATCGGAAAACCTCGATCAGAACTGGTCAGAATCGAAAAACCGATAAAGTCGATGAAATTGGAAAACTGTCGGTTTTTATTTAAATTGCATCACATCCACACAAATAAAAAAACAAGATGACCATTAATTTAAATCACCAAGAAATCAAACAAATCTAAAAAATCTAAAAAGAAACATTGAAATTCTTTTTTTTAGACTGATCTAGAGGAAATACACATATGATAGATCTAATCGGAGAAATACATAGAATCTCATAAACCAAAATACAGCCTCCACGAAATCAAACAGATCTAAAAAGAAACACTGAAAATTCTAAGGAAATACACAGATGACAGATCTAATCGGATCTCATAAGCCAAAATACAGCCTCCACGAATCTGTTGCAAACTTGTGGGCCACTACGAATCTGCTGCAAACTTGGTATTGTGAAGCATTTATTTAAGTTAAAATATATAGAAAAGAGAGAGAAGAGTGAGAGACGAAAAATAGAGTGAGAGGATGGAGAGAGAAGTGAGAGGATGGAGACGTTGAGCGAGAAGCAGCGCTGCCCTAATTGTGTGGGTACGTGTACTAGTTATTTATTTATTGAAAAATAATATAATAACAACTATTGTTGTGGGCTTCAATATGAAGCTCTACGTTTTTCCTAATGGGCTTGGGCTACTGGGTTAGTTCAATAAATTATAAACACTTGTTAAATAATTTATTTATTATATCTAATTTAATGATTATTTTAAAATATAATTAAAAATATATTAATTTAATTTTTTCGGTTGAACCTCCCGGTTGGACCGATTGAACCAGTTGAACCTCGAACCATTGAGGACATCGGTTCATTCTCCGGTCTGATTTTCTAATCACTACTCATGGCTATAAAATTCATATCAAAAATTAAGATAAAAGGAAGGGAAAGATGAGAAACACGAAACTCTAGCGTAAGCGTAAGTTTTTATTCCTTCTCCGTCTCTCCGATCGTCCGATTTCCCTCAATTAGCACTTGGAACCCCCTTGAAGATAGATGGATGATGAAAGTCAGATTTGAATCTGATGTGTGTGGAATTTTGGAGTGAATTCGATGGGTATGCAGTGGGTTCCCCTCAATTTATGTATTGAGCTCCCTTTTATATCTTGGACACCTAACAGGGCTTTTTCGCATCGAAATCAAGCCAAAACACGATCTGGATGTAACAAATACACTATAGAATCAAACAAGCCACGATTGGGTCCAAAAACACCCCGCTCAGCACTCAGCTCGAGTCGAGCTGGGTTTGGACATTGCCGAGCGGTAGCCGAGCCGTATATGGGTAAAAAGAAGACGTCATGTAGGCTCTGTGGGACCCCAACTCGCTTAAAAACTCGCACAAGCTGGGTACAGCTCGAGCTGAGCTGTCCGCCGAGCTGTAAAGATTGCGCTACATGATCTCAATGTTTCGAGCATAACTTCCTCATACGGACTCCGATTTGAGTGATTTTGCACGAAAATGATCCTATCTTCCGTGGCTTTCCAACTATATATCACATGATCAATTTGGACTTCTACACGAATACAGAAAAATTATGCAATGTGGACGTGTGTTTTTCAGCATTCCTTCACACTTTCACTCTTCATTCCAACTTTGAACTTTTGATCATGTTTTACCCTTCAAAACTCAACAAAACACCTTAGTAGCATCTTAAGTATACAAGATATGAAAACCAAGCTATTCTACACAAATCATAACCACATTCTATCAAAAACGGTGTAATATGAGACCTAAAATACGTGAAATTCCACTCTCAACACACGCTACTGCCACATCCTCCTCCTCCATGTTGTTATACATGTAGACGATATTCTCCATTACCAAAGTATTGATGGAACACTTCTTAAAATTCCTCAACTTCTCTACATATTCCAAAGGCATTTCTCTGATCTCCTCACATTCAAACTATTTTCACCCAATCCTCGAAATCTTCACCCGCTCAACATTCTATATTCTGCATTCCGACCAAAATCAGGTTAGTATCAGTGGATCTGATATTATAATGATAACTGATTGATTCGTACGTAAATTTATTGATTTGGATCGGGGTCGAACCAGTGGGTTAGGCTGGATTCCTTGTCGGCGATAATGAATTTCTCAGCCGTAGTGGCGATAGTCAAAAAAGGCATCACCGACATGTCTCTTAAAATTTTCAGAATTAAGTCACAACAATGCAGCATCGCGTACTCAAATTGTAAATTTTCATGGCCAAAGGATCGTCACTCCTACAAACCTAAAGGAGGTGACAAAAGTGCCTGCTACAACTTGGCACATATGTTCAAGAAACAACTATTTCCTTTACGGAAACTTCAATCCATATATGTAAATCTCCGTGTAAAGTAACTGGGCAGCCTTCGCCGTGAATGCCCTGGAATCTTTATGGATCTGAGTTGTTGAAGGAAGAATTGGAGGAAAAAGTTGAAGATGAGTTGCAGCACAAACGACGTCGTTTTTACTAACTAATGAGTGGTTAATAGGTGTGAGGTTTGACACGTCAGCGTCGGGCAGCATTCCTGCTGCCCGATATTTTAGATTGTAAAATCATAAGAAGGTAGTGTACTTTTTTGCAAAATCCTAAACGTTTAAACTAATTCGCAATCAAACTAAAGGTGGTGACTTTAGCTGCAATTAACCCTATATATTTTCATTTTCTTAACTTTTAATATACTAATCTATTTTTTCCCTCATATTTCAGTAATAGTTTTCTATTGCATTTGATCATTTCATATGTTGTATGTTCGTTTCTAATTTTGTGTAAAATAATCACAATTGGTCAATATGTTATCACCAATAAGTGCAAATGTTTGAGACATCAACTACTATTTACAGTTTTTACCCCAAAATCAGCTTATCTATGATTGAAATTCATTTACTATTTGATTTTTTTAATAATAAGGATTTATGTTTGTTTAGGAATTAATATAGTTTATTAGTTAAACTTTGTGATGGACACAATTCTTTTAATTGTATAAAATTTCAAGATTATTTATTAAATTTTACTACGATGCCATGAAAATTATATTCAAATTACTGTAATTAAAAAAGTTTATATATCTATGACAAAGTTTTTTGTGAAACGGTAATTACGTAAGACGGGTTGTGAGACGGGTCGATACATTTTTAAAGTATGCTTGCTATAAATGTAAAGTATGTTAGTTTATAGTTAAAGTATGTCTTTTTAAAGCATAATGAATAATGAATTAAATTATATATTTTTAAAGTGTTATAGTATGATTCACTACAAATATACTTTAATTACTAATAAGCATACTTTACTTAAATAATAACTATACTTTAACAACTGGTCGACCCATCTCATATAAATCCGTCTCACAAGAGAGTCCCTCTTTATCTATAATGAATACTCCCTCCGTCCTGCCCAAATAACACAATTTTACTATATTGGGCGTCTCATCCAAATTGCACAATTTAGTAAAAATGGCCCACCACTACCCATCATATCTCTCTAATACACCTACCCACTTTATATAAAATAATAATACTCCTTAATTTACGTGTAAAAAATAAATGCACCTCTTTGGTCGGGACGGAGGGAGTACATTTTACTATAAACATCCATTTCAATAAATTTATTGGTATTTTATTTTATATTAATTTTCTACATGAAAGTGAATTTCTTGGTCACAATATTAAAGAATTAAAAATTTACTTCATATATATAAATAAATGTTAAATCCTAATATCACATTATTTAGATTCATTAAGTTATTGTAAATTCACATTATATTTATTTTCTGTAATACTATATTATTACTCTCAAATTACAATAAGTGCTGAAAAAAATATACTCCCTCCGTCCCTAAATATTGTTCACCTTTACTGTAACACGAATATTGGGGAAAAATTAATTTTTTGGCTAATTTTATTGACTAGGGTAATGTGGTATTTTTAGATAATAAATAAAGTATAAAGTATGTTATGAGTGGAAAGAATGGATGATTTTTTTAAATTAATGTGTACTTTTGATGTGTTATATTTGAATGATATTTCCTTTGAAATACAATGTAAAATGAATAAATGAGAAAACAGTGAACAATTTTCAGGAACAGAGGGAGTAATACTTGTTTTTAATTATTTTTAATCGAACTTTATTATCAATTAATTTAAAATTTTATGTTTATTATACATATAAATTTATTTAAATTGTCAATATTATTTTAAGGATAGGTCTTGCGTGAGACCATTTCACGTGAGACCATTTTTCACTTTTTAAATAGTTATCGCTTTCACGATAAAACATTATCACTTTCGCTATAAAATGTTATTATTTTTTATTTATACTATAAACTGTTCATGAAATAACATTATAACTTTTCATTAGTTTATTATCACTTTCCTATGTAAAAGTTATCACTTTCTGACCGTCTTACGTAAGCCCTTACGTGAGACGATCTCACACAAGTCTTTTCCTATTTTAAATATTTTTTTTCTTCATATATGTTAAGTTAATAATGTAGGGGTAGGTCTTGCGTGAGATCGTCTTATGTGAGATAATTTTTCACTTTTTAAAATAGTTATCACTTTTACTATAAAATGTTATCACTTTTTTTATATACTATAAATTGTTTATTAAATAGTATTATCACTTTTCATTAATTTATTATCGCTTTTCTTCATAATAGTTACTCCATTACTTTCTAGCCGTCTCACGTAAGCCCTTAAGTGAGACGGTCTCACACAAGTCTTTGTCATAATGTAGTTATAAAAAAAAAATAACAACGTATTTATCCCGCTAGTACGCACGTTTCATACTTAGTATGTTAAATTTCTTTTCTTTATAACAATCTATCTCTGTCTATTGTTTTTCCTACTCTTTTAGTATGAAAATTATATCAAAACGGTTAATGGCATTTTATTTAGAGGCCCATTGAGGTTGGCCCACATTATTCCATCCTTAGAGCCCAAACAAAGCCCAAAATCTTCCCTGCAAAGTATTTCATCCGTCCCTCAAAGTATTTCACACTTTGAGGTTGTATTTCATCCGTCCCTCAAATTATTTCACACTTTACTTTTACTAAATTTGGTAAAAAAATACATTATAGCAATACTCACTTTTTACACACATCCCAATATAATACTTACTTTTACTTACTTTTTCACATCTCCCAACAACTTTACACACCTTTTTCATTAAATCAACTAAAATATATATTTTCTTTCTTACTTTATACATAAAAATACAAAATTTTCTTAAACTTTGCGCACACCAATACGTGAAATACTTGTTGGGACGGAGGGAGTAAACATCAAACTCGACGCCACGGTGAGAGTCATCCTCCACCGTTGGATTTAGATCCCTAATTCCTGAAATCGGTTTCATCTCTGGCCGTTGGATTCAGCGTTTAATTCGTCGACATTTCCCCCTTTCCCTGATATAAATTCAATTTCGTCCTCCATTCTCAGTTTTACTGTGACTTAAGATCTGGGACTGAGAGAAGCAGAAGCGGAATTAGAATATGGATGCCTTGGATTCAGTTTTCGACCCTCTGAGAGATTTTTCCAAAGATAGCATTCGTCTGGTCAAGCGTTGCCACAAACCCGATCGCAAAGGTGCAACTACTCTTAGCTGATGCTCCAATTTTTTATTTTTTTTTTCAGTTTGAACAACTTCTGATGTTGTGATTTGATTTTTGCATGTAGAGTTTACGAAGGTGGCCACTCGGACTGCGATCGGGTTTGTGGTGATGGGTTTCGTTGGGTTCTTCATCAAGTTAATTTTCATCCCAATCAACAATATCATTGTGGGCGCTTCTTAAATTATTTGTTGTTCAGGTAGATTTCTCATAATTTTCCTGCATAAATTTATTTAGGGGATTATTAGCTTCATAGTCTTTTCTTTGAATGCTGAATTCAAAAGGGTTAAATTATAGTCATATGTAATCCGGTTGGTGTTACCGTGTGTTATTGAATGTGGGGAGCATGGGGAATCTTGAGAAAATGTTAGTGGTTCCTTTCGTGATAGAGTTCTGAAATTTTATAAGAAGGATGTGGTTCTGTGAATCAACTACTATCTTTTAGGGGATCTAAAGGTGTAAGTTTTCTCTTCAGAAGAAGCTAACCGATTTTGCAAAGGTGTAGTTTTTGTTGCAGCGCAAGAAAATTGAATTTGTGGTTGTAATTTATTCACTCTGGGTTAAAAGAGGAACGTTTTAAAACGCTGGTCATGTAGACTCTGTAGATTTTAGCAGTTAGCACTCAATCTATTATCAGAACATTAAAGAATTCTCAATGTTGGATGATTAAACTTTCAGATTTAAGTAGTGCTAAGTTTTGTAATAACTTGTTCACCTATTGAGGAGAGAGTATTGTGTGGAACTGGATCACATAGAACTTCATTAATTATGAGTTAAAAAGTTAATTATACCTTAGGAATTAATACCATACCCTAAGGATATACCCTGGACCTATGTCTAAAATAGGCCATGGTGAATGAGTAAAATATTATATGAATCATAAGAAGGAAATTATAATTATATCATAAGAATTAGCTTTAAATCCTAAGGATAAAAATTATTTTCTATTGGTTAAACATATTAAGATAGTACACGAATCATAAGGTTTCAGGAGATGTTTCCACGTCACAGTTCCCTGGGATTTATTGCCATTATTGAGAAGTGGATTTTGTGTGTAGTTTGTTCTCCATAGCTTTGGACTCATGAGATGAATCATGAGGTTTCATGCGTAGTTTGTATTGGCACAGTTCCAATAAATCCATTATTGCCATTACTTGCAATAGGATTTTCCTTAGTCATCTGCCTTTGCAACTTGACTTATACTTGCAATAGAGGGTGCTTGAGGCTTAACGAAGTGATATCTTAATGGGCAACTTGAGATACCACTACTTTGCCAGAGTAATTAGAAAGCATGATCATTGTGGTTACAACTTGACACAGTTTAGTGGTTATATGGCCAGATTTTTCTGTAGGAGTATTTTATGCAAATAAATGAACACACAGTATAGCTGCACGGCTGAACAAGAGACATTAATGAATTCTCTCATAGTCTAATTGGGCTGAATACCATATACTTTTGCTTTGTTTCTATGCATTGTTGAGGATTTAGCTTTTAAATGTCTTAATTTGATATAGTTTATACACTTTTCTAATGTTTTTTATATTTTGAGTTTTCTAACATACGCTAATGCATTGAGGATTTTTCCTATTTAAACTATATTGATCTGGATGTAATCCATTTAAAGCCCTAAAAAGTAGTTACGCATCTGGTTAGTATCTAAACTTTTTTTTCCGACAAAGACCAGTTGTTGGATTACACTGCTTTTATTGCCAAACATCATTTTGCTGCTACCTGTCCATGCTTTCTGCTTATACTTTAGCCTGTCTGGTTCTGTGTGGTTGTAGAACCTGGTCCTACTTTTCCTATCATTTCTCCGATTTTGGTTTGCAGAAATTACATCTTTAGAGCCTTAAGCAACTCTATAACTGATCTCCCGGCAGTAGCATTAATATCAATCTCCTCACCATCTTGATTCTTAAATCCACTAAATAATGGCAGAACAAGAAATTAACCCCTCCCAACCCTGCTCCTAGGAAAGTCACTGGGTTACCAGTTGTCATCTATTTATCGACTTTTCTCAGTGTAACAACCCCCTAATTCATTTAAAATTTTAGACCTAACTCAAAAGGATGATCCCCTGCGGATGATAAACAAAAGAGTTTTTAGGCGATACTGGCATCAGTGATATTTTATTTTAGATTTAATATTTTTCTTCTTCTTTTTTTATTTTATTTTTTTAATAAAAATTGGAAAGTAGCTGGTGTAGTGAGCATCAGTGACATATTTTAGGTATGAACTAGATAAAAGAGGGTGACTTAAATTCTCTTTTAAACAAAATTAAGATTGGGAAACTCTTATTTCAGAAGCTGCATCTCATAGCTTCATTAAAAAAGAAATTGTATTTTTCAATATGCAATTGTGTTTGCAAACACAATTCTAGTGGGATGGGGAGAATAGTTTGGCGGTTCTGATGCACATTAGTTTTAGTAGGAACCTTGGAAATGTGCTTTAGGACTGACATGGAATTTTTGGAGGTAGCTTTGGTGAGTGGTTGAATGTGTTATTGAAGAAGGTGGTTTGGTCATATAACTTGGTCCACCAAGAACTAATGTTGGGATCATTTTGCTTGCTGTATTTGTTTGTAGATGTCTACTTTTTTGAGGATATGGTCATAGTTTTTTGTTACTTTTAGAAGAAATTGTGTCATGTTTCATGGTTAATAGAAACTTCATGAATCATGCAATTAAATTGCATACCTCACCACCTCCCCTGCTTCATTTAGCAAACACCGAAGCTAATTACAGGTGGATCGTTATGTCTGATTGCTTTCTTATTTGGATCTGGTATTTAGGAAATTAATTAAATGAAAATTGACTTCAGTATAACTAAACACTACTCATCTCTGAGGAGGAATAATTTCTATATATATTTTTTTCACTAGAATCGATTTTTTACTTTGCTGGTAACATTGTATGTTTTAAGCTTTTCAGCCTTCAATGTGAATGAAGGTAAGATTTATAAATTTTGGTTTTGGGTCATAATGCTATCAAAGATTTTGTACTAAAGTGATTTGCATGCTTAATATTCATTTCATTTTGACTTGTGAAAACATATATGTGATTGCAGGTTTTGCTTGTACGAGGGGATAACGGTGGTCGTTGTGATATGAATATGATTATGTATTTCATGATATTGTGGAAATTCTTCTAATACTCGACTATGATCTGTTTCTTGGTTAATTTTGTTGAATGATATGTTTTTTTTAGGGTAAGTCTTGGGTGAGGTCATTTAACAGATTCCTTTGAGATGGATTATCCATTAACACAAATAAATATTTCACATGAGATGGATTATTCTTAACACAAATAAATATATTTAATATTATATTAAAAAAGAAAAAATGGATTTTGTTTTGCTTGATTAATTAATGGGTTAATTAAAAAAAAATTACGAACTTTACTCTTATTACAAATTAATTCTCACTTTTGAGAAATTAAAAAAAATCACCACCAAGTATTGTTCTAAAATAAACTCATTTTTTGACTAAATTATAGTTTTTTTGGGCTTATTTTGCAATATTGAAAGTTTATTTTTTCAATTTCTAAAAGATAAGGATTAATTTAAAATAGAAGTAAAGTTTGTGATTTTTTTTTCAATTAAATCTTAATTAATTAAGTGCTTTTTAAATCTTAAACTTGCCCAGACGACTTCACGCCTAGCCTATGACTAGACACTTGCACTATTTCATATTAGGTTAATGTTTTTTTGGTTTTAATTAATGAAACTATTCCCTTCAATCTTCATCCGCCGTATTGATGGATATTTTGTCATTTTCAGCATCCGCACCAAAAGTATACATTTTCTTTTTAAACACATGTGATCCACATATATTACTAATACAATTAATATATGATATTCAAACATTCCACTAATACAATTACGAACTAAATTTTAAATAATAATATTCTTTAATTCACGTGTAAAAAAAAATCCACCTTCCGAGCAAATGGAGGGAGTATGATATAGTATTTATTATTATTATCACTTTAACTTTTTGTTCATTAGATAATTCAACTGTCTTATTATCACTTTATTTTAATTAGATATCATTTTATATTAAAAATGATACTGTCACTTTTTATTCATTTGTATTATGGCAAAAACTTGTGTGCACCCGTGCGCCTTTAGAATTTTGTGTTAAATTGTATACCCTTGAGTATAAAGATGTGTACCCTTTATTTTCTGAAAAAATAAAAAATATTAATGAAAATGTATATCCTTTAGAGCAAAAAAGTGTACCTTATTAATTAAAGTATATATCCTTTAGAACAAAATAATGTACTCTTATCCATAATACTAAATTTTAAAGGCCACGGTGTGCACCCGGGCTGGGGCGCACGCAAGCCTCACTCTAGTATTATTTACAAATAGTTTAATTAAACGGTTATCATTTTTTTCTTTATCAATTATTATACCATATCAATTTTCTTTGATTAAGAATCACATTTTTTATTAAAAATATTATCACATTTTATTCATTCTTTAAATTATTCGTTGGATACACTTTGATAATTAGTTATCACTTTTTATTAAAGATGCTATCACTTTTTATTTATACTAGAAATTATTTAATAAATACTCCATTCACAACAATGTTATCACTATAAATTGTTCATGAAATAATTCACAGCACCGTAATCACTTTTCATTAATTTAGTATCATTTTTCGTTGTAAATGTTATTATCACTTCTTATCCTTCTCAAAAAAATTATTCCACGAGATGATTCCACACTAGTTTTTGACATTTTTAATTATTCATGATATAATTCAAATGAAAGTTATCAATTTTATTTTATTTTTATAATTTTTATATAAAAAATGTTACTACTTTTTTAAAATATTATCACATTTTATAAATTTATAATATTTACATTTAAAAATAAATTAAATGAATAATACATTTCGAATAAAGTTTTTGACATATATATATATATATATATATGAGGCAAAGATTTGTGTGAGAGTGTCTCACGTAAGCTCTTACGTGAGACGAAAAAAAGTGATAACATTATTATTACTTTCACTATAAAATATTATCACTTTTTATTTATAATATAAATTGTTCATAAAATATTTTATTGCATCATTATCACTTTTCATCGATTGAGTATCATTTTTCGTTAACGATGTTATCACTTTTTATCCGTCTCACATAAGGGTTTACGTGAAACGGTCTCACACAAGACCCTTATATAAGCTTTTATATAAAATTATAATTTTTCTTTCATAATTAATTTTTAAATTTTCTAATTAATATCGAGATCTTTTAAATTTATTTAGGCTTAATTAATTTAATTTTTTAATTGATTTTTCAAATTTTTAATTTTATAACAATTCTTTTAAAATTATTTAGTTTGGTTCATGAATAGTTCGCCTTATATAAGCGATACGGTCTTATCAATTTTTTGCCTTTTTAAATTAATTAATCGCTTAAAGTTGGAGTCCATTTCACAGACAGTGTCACACAAATCACCAAAATTTTTACAGCTTGGTATGACTGAATGGAATAATGATGGAATTGAATGAACTTGTGAATGAAATAGAGATGGGAAAGGAATGATTAAAACAATAATTATCATGATTGATATGATTTAGTGATAACTCAACTAATATAAAATGTATTACTTAACTGGTTCTAATCTCATTAATAATATTTTATAATATTAAATTTAAAATTTATATATAAATTATTTAATTAATTAAAATCTCAATGAAAATTTTATATATTTAAAAAAATTCAATGAAGATTTTATATTTAAAAATATTAAATTAAAAATAAAATAGAACCTCAATATTATTATAATATAAATAAAAAATCACACACACACACATACATATATATATATATATATATAATGATTATGTATTCAATATTACATGTATATATTTAATTATTTCAATTATATTAATTTATAATTTATTAATTTTCATTTAGAATAAATATTAAATTAATTATATATTTTTATTAAAAATTTAAAGAATAAATTTTAAAATAATATATATATTTATTGGGTATATAAAATTGTATGATTTTTTTTTAAATTTATAATAATTTAATATTTTATTTTTTATTAAATAATATAATAACAAAGTTTTTAATTAAGTATTATACTTTAAACATAACAATATTTATATATTTATAATTTTTAATTATATATATATTATGGTATAAATTTAAAGAATATTTTTATAATTTTTTTATGGTTTATAGCATGCTACATAAATAAATAAAAAAAAAATTGATTCATTCAAACATGGGAATGGGGAATACCATGGGGGTGAGATGAATCACCATTCCTTTTATTAAGGGAATGGTGATTCCAAAAGTAATGGTGATTCCCATTCTAAATATATATCAATCATGATATTAGGAATCAAATTAGGAATGGTGATTCCATTCCTAATGGATTACTACGTACCAATCATGTCGTTAATGTAGTTATCATTGAATTATGGGAAAAGGGTCAGGTTGGCCCTCTAAATTATATCAAGGGTGCAGATATGCCCTTCAACTTTAATTTTGTTCGGTTAAGCCCCTTTTCTTTTTGGATCAAATAAACCCCTTGACTCTTTAATTGGACTTTTGAATATGGAATTTGCATAGATGGCTGGAAATCAATTGGGCTCCTTCAGTGAAGTTGACTCAAATAAAGATGGTAGTCTCATTGGCCGTTTTCTCCGCATCCAAACTGTCGATATTTCAAAGCCTCTTCATCGAGTTCTCAAAGTTAACCACAAAGGTATGGACATTATGTGTGCTTTGAAATATGAAAGGCTTCCACTCTTCTGTTATTTTTGTGGTCGTATAGGCCATGTTGATAAAGATTGTGAGATGAAACTCCTTAATGGCTCTATAAATTCTCATGTCTTTTCTTATGGTAACTGGCTCCGTGCATCTGCTGCAAATCCTTTCCAATCCCAAAATTTTATCCCCCATGCAAAAACTACATCAAACACCCCTCACCCCGAACATAATTCTCGTCCCACTTCAGCTGCTTCTCCTGGGGATAATTTCACTCCCTCTGCCACAAATTCCCTAGCCACCATTCCTCCTAACCCATTCCCTCACAGCCAAACCAACCACCTTCAACATTTCCCTACTCAACCTTCTTCAATCCCTCTCAGTCATTCTACAAGTCCTCTAGTCCTGCATACTCACATTCCTACCACTCAACCTCTCACTCCATCTCATTCTTCCTTAATGCATAACTCTCATTCCTCTCCCATTCAACTAAATTCCGCTAATGTCACTTCCAAGATCTCTTCTCAGACTCAACCTACTCCCAATTCTCCACATGATCTCATACCTTACAGTAATATTGCCTCTTCTACATTGGATGATGAAACTGCTACTCAAAAGCTCCCTTCGATCCAACCTCAGCCAAGCCCAGCTACCCCCAACACACCTATCATTGAACAAGATCTTGCTCTTCCAATCACTAAACCTCTACAATCCACTCATTCCCCACCGAATGCTTTCTCTTATCTTTCGCCAGCTCATGATTGCATCACTCCAATCTACTCTCCTCACCAAATTTTTCAAGCCCATAAAAACATACATCCTTCACCTTCTTTCCCCACTACAGATACTCCACTTGATGCCTTTCTTGTCAACATTCAAGTTAAAGATACTCCATCTGCCAAGAAATTAATCAAAAAATTCATGCGCACCAAAGATAAAATCATTCGAACTGCCTCACCAATCCCTATGGATTTCAAACTCTCAAAAAGGAAACTTATTGATGATGATGCTGATTTTGATGATGGAGGTTCTTCTCCTAAACGTCCCAAATCAATCAAGCCAGAGGTTTCTGTAGATTGTGATACTTGCATGGTTAACAAGGATCTTTCTTTAATGGCAGAGACTGGTGATCTTTCCCAGTCCCGCCGAACGCCACGAGTCTTCTTAGCTGGAACTGTCGAGGGCTTGAGAACTATCGTACAGTTCAAGAGCTACGCGATATTGTTCGCAAAAAGTGCCCCCATGTGATCTTCTTATGTGAAACAAAGTGTGATTCTAAATATTTAGAAAAAATAAAACAAATGTTCAATCTTTTTGGTGTTGATGTTCCTTCTTTGGGCCGATCGGGAGGCTTAGCTCTCCTTTGGAAGAAGGATGTCATTGTCTCCCTCCGTGGTTTTTCTAACAGATTTATTAATGCTGACTTCTCTATCTTGGGAGTCTCTTTTCGAATTACTAGGATTTATGGAGAACCAGATGTCTCACAAAGGCGTAATGCTTGGTTAAACTTTCAAAATCTCAACACTGATCCTACCATTCCCTGGCTCTGTTTTGGTGACTTCAATGAAGTCCTTACTTAAGATGAATTCGATAGTCGAAACTCTCGAGCAAATTGGCAAATGTCTTCTTTTAGAGAAGCTCTTGACTTCTGTGGACTATCTGATTTGGGATTTACGGGCCGTAAGTTTACTTGGGAGCGTCTATCAGTTCATCCTTATACCCAAAGAGCTCGACTTGATAGATTCACTTCTAATGAGCATTGGCAAAACCATTTCACCTGGTCAAAAATCACCCATATCCAGACTTTTTTTTCTGATCATGCTTGTCTTTATATCCAGTTTTGTACAAGACACCCAACTACATCAGAATGGCATGGGGGTAGGCCATTTAGATTTGAGGCTCTTTGGGTGAAAAAGGCGGAATGTGAGAAAATCATAAAGGACAGTTGGAACTCGAATTCATTACCCTTACCTGAGAAAATTGATAAATGTTCCATTGGCTTTTTCTCTTGAGGTGGCACTGATTTTAAAAAGTTAAAAGTGAAGATTACAAATGTATGTAGAGATATCTCACGACTCAAATCGGGAATTATTTCTGATAAAGTTAAAAATCAGTTAGTTGATTTACACTTTCAACTTGATTTTTACCTTGAACAAGAAAGTATAAGTTGGAAGCAAAGAGCAAAGCAGTATTGGCACAAAGAAGGAGATAGAAACACTGGATTTTTTCATTCATTTGCCAGAAAACGTCGAGAGATTAACCATATCTCCTCACTTCTTGATGAAAATAGAGTCTTAAAGGAATCTAAAAAAGACATGGAGAACATTATCCTGAATTACTTTGGAGATATTTTCACCTCTTCCCAGCCTCTTGATTCTGATATCCAACAGGCCATTCTTAGATTGAGGAATAAGGTTGATTCTGAAAAAAAGACCTTTCTCCAACAACAGTTCACTGGTGATAAAGTCAGAAAAGCTTTTAGGTCTGTGCATCCTTTCAAATCCCCAGGTCCAGATGGTATGAGTCCTATTTTTTTCAAAAAATTTAGCATGTTGTTGGTATTGATGTTACTTTTTTTGTGCTTAATTTTATCAATTCTTGCTCTATTGATCCTTGCATTAATAGAACTTTTATTGTTTTCATCCTAAAGATAAAAGATCCCAAATCAATCTCACATTTTCGTTCGATTAGTCTTTGCAATATTGTTTATAAACTAGCATCAAAATGCATTGCTAATCATATTCGTAGTGTGCTACCATCTATTATCTCTGAGTCTCAGTCTGCTTTTGTTCCTGGAAGGTTGATCACAGATAATATTTTTATTGCTTATGAGTCCCACCATTTTCTGAAAAATCACAAATCTGGCCCCAATGCCTTGATGTCGGTAAAATTGGACATGAGTAAAGCATTTGATAGAATTGAGTGGAATTTTTTTAAAGCTGTCTTACTTGCTCTAAATTTTTCAAGCCACATTGTTTTGTTGATTCTTAGATGCATCTCTACCTCTACTCTCATACTTAATGGATGCTCTTTTGGCAACCTTGTGCCTCAGCGGGGCCTCCGACAAGGCGATCCCCTATCACCCTACTTATTCATTATTTGCTCAGAGGTTTTCTCTTATTTTTTGCAGGATCTGCAAAATTGCCAAAAAATCCATGGTATAAAGGTGTCCAGATCTGCCCCAAGTATCTCAAATCTTTTCTTTGCTGATGACACTCTACTGTTCGGTTCTGCCACTGTTGATGAAGCTCATCTCTTCAAGTTTGCTATTGACTTGTATGAAAAAGTGTCTGGACAACGCATCAACTATGATAAGTCAGGCATTCTCTTCAGTCTAAATACAAGCCAAGAACTAATTTTCTCCATTTGTCAGATTTTGGGAATGAACCAAGTGGGCTCTCATGGTAAATATTTAGGGTTGCCATCTATTGTGGGTAAAAATAAAAAGGAGATCTTCAATGAAATCAAAGATAGAATCTGGAAGCGTATATCAGGATGGAATGAAAAATCTCTATCTCGGGCTGGGAAAGAGGTTTTGATCAAATCAGTCATCCAAGCTATTTCAACTTTTACCATGTCATGTGTTTAGGATCCCGGATGGTGTGCTCGATGAGATTAACTCAATGATGCGAAAATTTTGGTGAGACTCGAAAACAGAAGCAAAAAAGATCAATTGGATCTCATGGTCGAAGATGACGATCAGAAAAGAAGCGGAAGGACTTGGATTTAGAGATTTGAAAGCTTTCAACTTGGCACTGCTTTCAAAACAAGGATGGAGAATTCTGAATAGCCCTCTCATTCTCTCCTTACTCGTGTTTTAATGGCAAAATATTTTTCTAATGATTCTTTTTTTGATGCACAACTAGGCCATAAGCCCTCTTGGATATGGAGAAGCATCTTAGAAGGGAGAAATGTACTTCAAGCAGGTTGCAAAAGACTTAATGGGTCAGGAACAAATACACATATCTTTTTGGATAGATGGCTGCCTGGAACTTTGAACAGAAGTGCCTCATTTGTATCTACTTTAGATCGTGATTCTCTCGTCTCAATTTTAATTGATCATGTTTCTCATTATTGGAAGTCTGACTTCATTGCTACACATTTCACTCCTGAGGATGTCTCTCTCATTCTTTCCATCCCTATCTAGCACACTCACATGCCTGATAAATTGAGTTGGAGTTATATAAAATCTAGCTCGTTTACGGTAAAATCTGCATATCATGCGCTTAGAGATTCTGTAATCAACCCTCTTCCTACTTCTAATACTGGTCCAAATCAGACATGGAAAAGACTTTGGAAACTCAAGCTTCCACCACGGATTATCCATTTTCTATAGCGATGCTGCAATGACTCTCTTCCATTTGCAAAAAATCTTGCTCGTCGGGGTGTCATTATTACATCTATTTGTCATCTTTGCTCTTCAAGCAATGGTTCATTCCATCATTTTTTTTAATGTGAGTTTGCCAAGTCTATTTGGAGAAAGACCGGACTATTTGAAGTCATCTACTCTTATTCCCAAGATCACGCTATGTACTGGTTTCAGGATATTATTCTTTTGGGAGATCCTTCTACAGTTGGCTTTTTTGAAACTCTTTGTTATTTGATATGGTACCATCACAACAGAAAAATTTGGGATGAGATAGAACCAGATGAAAGATCTCTGATTGCCTCCGCTGTAAAATTGCTCGCAGACTTTCACACTGAAAATCTATGGCCTGAAAGACTGCCAGATGCCCTTCTTAAGCCTCCATGGCTATCTCCTCCAACCAGCGCATTTCGTATCTTTTTTGATGGAGCTATTTCTACTCGTTTTTCATGTGCAGGATATGGGATCTACATTACTGATAAAGACAACAATTTTCATCTTGGTTTCTCTAAAAAATTTCCCGGTGTTACCCATGCAGAAAGTGCTGAGCTCTTAGCTCTACGGGAAGGCCTTTTCCTTTTGCAACGCCTGAAACTTCATCCTGCTGCTATTTTGGGAGATGCTGAATATGTCATTCTTGCTGCCTTAGGAGATGTTGATTGCTTGGCTATTAGTAGCTTACTTCTTGATGAGATCCGAGTTCTTTTAAGATCAATTTCTTTTTCAGGCATTGTTTGGACTCATCGTTCCAACAATATTGTAGCTCATGAATTTGCCTTTTTCGCAAAACACAGTACAGAGAGTGAGTACACTGTACACCTGGTACGCTCCTCCTGACTTTCTCTTGTCAATCAATGCTTGCTGGCTGATTTCAACTTTTTAATATATTTATTTTGCTTTAAAAAAAAAGGCACATTTAAGGCCAACCAATTAGGCCCACTACTGACCAGGCCCCGTTTTCGACATCTGTTTTTATGTATCAGAATTCCAACCCTAATATCATTTTCTTTTTTTCAAATTCACACCCTCTTCTACTCTTCGTCTTCCTCAAGCCGCTCCACCGCATTATTTTTCAGCAGCTGCACCGCCGCCGCTTTCTCACCGAAGGTCACCGGGCATTTCGGAAGGTTCGAGAATCGGAGGTCCGTAATTCTCGAATCGGCTTCTCAAACCGATGAACCATAACAAGAAGCAACAATTATAGATGAACCCTAATCAGCAGCAGTCTCAGTCACAACCTCCTGGGAGGCCCTATTTCCCGGGCCATTTCCAGCTCTCAGACCATCAAAATCTGGGATTCTACAAGGTGCCGCAATTGGCCCCTCAGCCTAATTCCAACGCTGGATTCTCATCCCCTTCCATGGCCACACCGGGTTCCGGAGCATCCGCAGCTGCTAAGCGCGTACATAAGCCCCCGTCTAGGCCTTCCGGCGGAGCTGCTGGCTCGCCCATGAAGACAATGGAGCTCACCCCTGCTGTCCGTCGACCCAAGCGGAAGCTTCCTGAGAACGTGATTCCAGATAAAGTGGCCGCGATATTTCCGGAATGTGCGCTTTATACTCAATTGCTTGAATTCGAGTCTCGTGTGGATGCTGCCCTGTTTAGGAAGAAGGTTGACATGATGGAAGCCCTGAGAAACCCTATTCGAGTGCAGAAGGTTCTTCGGATATACGTGTTCAACACCTATGCCAATCAGACTACAGAGGAGCAGGGGAATGGTGAACCACCTTCGTGGTGTCTTAGGATAATGGGACGAATCTTGGAAGATGGCAAGGATCCTGTTGCTGAAGGATTGATGCGAACTACAAAGTATTCTTACCCAAAATTGTCGTCCTTCTTCAAGAAAGTTACCATTTACTTGGATCAGAGTCTGTATCCTGATAATCATGTGATCCTGTGGGAGAGTTCTCGATCGCCACTGCCTCACGAGGGTTTCGAGTTGAAGAGAAAGGGGGACAAGGAGTTCACTGCAATTATAAGATTGGAAATGAACTACGCCCCAGAGAAATTTAGGCTGTCTCCATTACTGCAGGAAGTTCTTGGGATTGAAGTGGAGACACGTCCCAGGCTCATGTTAGCACTTTGGCATTACGTGAAGATGAAGAAGTTGCAAATACCTGGTGAAACATCCTATTTCATGTGTGATCCACCTCTAAGGAAGGTTTTTGGGGAAGAGAAACTGAAATTCTCGATGGTTTCTCAGAGGATTACACCCCACCTCACTCCACCTGGCCCCATACATTTGGAGCACAGGGTGAAGCTTTCTGGGGCTTCTCCAGCCGCAAGTAATTGTTATGATGTTCTTGTTGATGTTCCCTTGTCAATAGAGGATAAGTCTACTTTCTTGGCTAATTTGGAGAAGAATCAGATGGTTGATGCTTGTGATGAAGCTATTTCATCTGCTCTGAAGAAAATACACGAGCATTATCGAAGGCGTGCGTTCTTCCTTGGGTTTAGCCAGTCGCCTGCGGAGTTCATTAATGCCTTGATCGCTTCCCAAGCCAGGGATTTAAAGGTTGCTGCTTCGGATGCCAGTCGTGATGTGGAGAAAGAGCGACGGGGGGAATTCTATGATCAACCATGGTAAATTCTCCCTCAATTTTGTCTTTGCAATGTAGTATACTGTTTAAATATTTGTATAATGCAATTCTCATTAGATGTTTTGGTTGCTCAACCGATCTATTGTCTATGATTATGGATTATGGATTTAATTTCGTGGAGGCAAAATGTGGTGTGAGATAGTGTAGTGTTTGCTGTATCAGATGCTTTTACTTTTTGCTGAGTTTTCTTTTTCTATGCTCTGTCTTCTGTAATGCACATAATTGCATAGATTGCAAACTATTTTAGCTATCTATTTCCACAATAATTAAGGTTGGTTGATTTTACATATATAAAATGGATATCTGTGCGTGTTTTAAGCACTAGCATTTCCTTATTTTCATGGCCATTGACATATCTACCTTTTATGATCTGTATAGGATTGAAGATGCAGTAATCAGGTATCTAAATCGCAAACCTGCTGCTGGAAACGCAGCAGCAAAAAACAAATAGGAATTCTTTAACTTGCGAGGTGATGTATAGCTGACTTCATTAATCATGGTGCTCATCTGTATCTTACAATGATGCAACTCCAACCTTTTGACTTCTTGTTTAATAGGGGTTTTGAGTTTGTATGGTATTGCCTATCAGTGTTTGTATGTTAGGAACAAAAATTATGCAGATATATGAACTCATGCTCATCTCCCTTTCCATTCTGGACTAATGCTGGTCACATCTGCTTACAATTTTGAGTTCTTGTTGGTTTCAGAAGGTTCTTACAATGATGAAACTCCAAGTTTTTGACTTGTTATTAAATATGCCTATCAGTGTATGTATGCTATGAACAAAAATTATGTACATGTATGAACGAACTCATGCTCATCCCCTTTTCCATTCTGGACTAATGCTGGCCATACCTGCTTGCAATTTAAGTTCTTGTTGGTTACAGAAGGTTTTTTTCCATTCTTAATTTATAGTTTGTACATTCTTAAAGTGGGTTTAGGAAAATGACTGATATATTCAACTTCATGGCCATGAGTCCTCCATCACAGATCAAAGCAAATTCCAAGACCTATTACTTTCTGTAAGCTCATAATGACTAGCTTCAATATTTTTTTGGTGGGACTGTAGAGATTTCATCTAAGATCTGTCCTTCTTCGTTGCGAACTAACCAAGTATCGATCTTCTATCATCTGATAAATGTTTACTCTTTGCTGCATTAGAGTAATTCTATTTGATGCATTTTGCTATCTACATGGCAGCGTACTCACCAAGTATCGATCTTCTAACATCTGATAAATGTTTACTCTTTGCTGCATTAGAGTAATTCTATTTGATGCATTTTGCTATCTACATGGCAGCGTACTCGATTATTATTTGTTGCAGAATGGGGGCGAAGCTGGGGGGGGGGGGGGGGGGGGGGGGGGTAAAAGTATGCAGATTATACTTCATATTCGAATGCTGAAAAATACTCCCTCCGTTCGGTTTTAAGGTGTCCGTTTGATTTCTCCACGTGAATTAAGGAGTATTATTATTATATGTAAAGTGGATAATTGTATCAGAGGGAAGTGGTGAGCCATATTGTGTATAAAAGTATGCAGATTATACTTCATATTCGAATACTGAAAAATACTTCCTCCATTCGGTTCTAAGGTGTCCGTTTGATTTTTCCACGTGGATTAAGGAGTATTATTATATGTAAAGTGAGTAATTGTATTAGAGAGAAGTGGTGGGCTATATTGTGTATTTTTTTACTAAATAGGGTAAAAGTATGCAGATTATGGGGGTAAAAGTATGCAGATTATACTTCATATTCGAATGCTGAAAAATACTCCCTCCGTTCGGTTTTAAGGTGTCCGTTTGATTTCTCCACGTGAATTAAGGAGTATTATTATTATATGTAAAGTGGATAATTGTATTAGAGGGAAGTGGTGAGCCATATTGTGTATAAAAGTATGCATATTATACTTCATATTCGAATACTGAAAAATACTCCCTCCATTCGGTTCTAAGGTGTCCGTTTGATTTTTTCACGTGGATTAAGGAGTATTATTATATGTAAAGTGAGTAATTGTATTAGAGAGAAGTGGTGGGCTATATTGTGTACTTTTTTACTAAATAGGGGAAATTGATACCTTTGAACCGGAAGCCAAAATAGTAAAATGGACACCTTAGAAGCGGGCGGAGGAAGTACAAAATATTTTACTCTCAACTTCAATTTCACACTTTCTATTTTGATTCGTTTCAAATTTAACTTCATACTTCGATAAAATAAAATGCAATTAATTAATACTCTCTCTGTCCCAAGTTTACGTTTGCTTTTTGCACGTAGATTAAGAGTTATAATATTTTAATGTGTAGTGAGTGTGATAAATATTTACGTAGATTAAGAGATAATATTTTAATGTGTAGTGAGTGGGAGAAATAATATTTAATGTGAAGAGGGTAGTTGTATTAGTGTTGTGTGTGGGTCCTATATGTAATAATTAATTGTTTTGTGTGTGTCTAATTTGATAAAAAAAATGTAAACTTTTACTTGAGACAAATAAAAATGGAAAACGCAAACCTTAACACGGGATGGAGGGAGTATCTCTCAAACATACTTTAATTCCTAATTTTTTATCATTTTTTTAACACACATAACATACTTTATTATTTATTTATTACTAAAAAATACCATACTATCACCAAAAATAAGTCGAAAAATAATTTTTCTTAAACTCTGTATCTAAAATTAAAGTGAAGATGAATTTGGGATGGGGGGAGTAATGTAAAAGTATAACTTGCTACCAAGAAAATTTAGAGTTGTTAAACAATCCTTAACGTCTAAAACTAAGAAAAGTGTAGACGACGCTTTTTCATCGATTTAAAATGAGAAATTATAGAGTCTATAAAAAAAGAAGAAGCTATTTCTTTCTCAATGTATAAGATCAAATTATTTGCAAAAACTCATCATCCATTATGCTTCGAAGTCTTGTTTTGATTTTTTTTTTCATGGCTGAGAATGCTCTCTCTATAGTAGCTGTTGATACTGGAAGAATTAGTACAAGACGAACTAATCTATCAACCCAGTTATATGACTTGGACTTTCCTATTTCGGCCAATCTTCGATAGAGCTGAGAAAGTGTTAAAATACCTTGAAAATTTGAATGAGTAGATATATCAAGCTCATAATGACTAAGTTGGAACTTCACATGATGTATTTCTTGATCAGTGAAATCACTGGGATAAAACTTTGAACAAAGCTTACAAATGTTCTCAATGTTGAATGACTTATAATTGTCATATGGATCCAAGGCACAACTTAAAGTGAGAAGTTCCACAACATGCTCATTAAATCTATCTCAACCCAAAAATGATGTTCCATAGATGAGATCGACCCTTACCTTAAGTGTAATGTGAGTTCATGTTTGGAGCCTTAATGTCATGTTTTTCACAAAAAAGTTCCACATTCTTAAGCAAAGCATCCCATCCACTATCTCTCAAGGGTTGAAGAAGTGACCTCATCGTTGAACCAAGATTAATGACATTCAAAATGTCTTGGGAGTGTTGTTATCATGCTTGACAAAAATAGTGAGTGATTACCATCACTTCATGCATTACCTGCAATGTCAAAACAAACTTTAATGATAGCAATACTTTACAAATACCAAAAGCTTCATCTCGTTGTGCATAAGTGCTTCATTCTTTAACAATATTCTCAACTACGGTGCAAGCAGTTGAAAAGTTTGTAATTAAGCTGCAAATTGAACTAAAGTGTGAACACCATCTGGTATCTCCAGTTCTTTATAAAGTCCCAATTTGATTTGCCCCTCTGCCGGTTTTGAGTTCACCAAGTGCAACATTTTTTGCAATTTTATTTGCTTGAGCTGCTTGATACCGATCATGTCTTTTGGAAGAAGCACCAATAATATTCACAATAAAAGCCAACTGTGTGAAAAAGTCATATAAGAGAACTACTTCTCTTAAAGCAACAATGCACATAATATGCATATGGACAATCTTTAAGTATCAAAGCTTGTAGTTCATTCCATTCACCACACATATTGCTCGCACCATCAAATTCCTGAACTCAAATATTTTTAATTAAAGAGATTATGACGAGAAAGGACATTATTATCCAATCTCCTTTCATTGTCAAAGCACAAGTGTCACTAACATGCCCAATATTAAAGAATCTTTCTTGGATGAAGTCATCTCTACTAATAAATCCCAAGACAATAGCCATTTGCTCTTTTTTCAATTCGTCTCAAGCTTCATCAATAAGAATACAAAAGTTGGTATCTCCAATTTCATCACTAAGTGCGTTTCTGACATTAGTTGCAAGGATGTGGAGAATGTCTTGTTAAATATTTCACGATGTATATTTTGCAATCTTTGGAGCATTCTCTAAAATAAGCTTTTGAACATTGTCATTATAAGAAGCCAAAAGTTTCATCAATTCAATAAAATTTCCTCGATTCTTTGAACTTTGACTTTCGTCACGACCTCTATGTGCACAACCTTGAAAAGTCAACCATTTGATACATCAATTGAAACCTTGAGTCTAAGTCGATTGTTTTTAATGTCTTCCGATGTTTGCTTCTTGATGAGTGTATCAATATTTTGTGTTTTTTTCACAAAATCATCGCAATATTTCACTGTATTATAATGCAGTAAATTGAGACCTTTTCCAACATGATTCAATAGAGCACACTCAGAACCACTATTAATTTTTTTTCAAATTTTGAAACCATGCTCAATGAATACGTTTGAACCTGGTTGACTTGAAGATGGCTTACCAAAGAGATAGCATAGTAAACAATAAATAACATCTTGCACTTTTGAATATTCCAACCATGAGGGATATAAGTTAAAAAAAAACTTGAAATCGGCAGCGTTAAGTTTTTCCAATAAAGAATGGATATGCATCCTGCGGAAGCCAGTGATAGATTTAGGGGGCGTACAAAGGGGTACAACTGTACCCCTAAACCCCCTCCCCATACCCCCATTTTTAAATATATATATATATATATATATATATATATATACATATATATATATATATATATATGTATATATATATGTATATGTATATGTATATGTATATGTATAAATATTTTCTTATCACCCTCAAATTATTAAGTTCATCATAAATTTATACTCAATTCATTACAATTTTATAAATTTATACTATAAATTCATGATAATAATGTCTTAAATTATTTTTTATAAATGAAAATTCAACGATATCAACAATAAATATAATTTTGGAGTAGGGGTGTGCATCGGTCGGTTCGTTTAATCGAACTGACCGAAATACAAAAACTAAAATTTTTTAAAAAATTGAAATCAAACCAAATTAAGTTAAAATCGAATTAAATCGAACCGAAATATTTCGATCGGTTTAACTGGTTAATCGAACCAAATTTCTTTTTTTAAATAAAAAAATTAATATAAAACATCAATTTACAAACTATTTCTCACATCCACACCTAAAACTTGCAACATTACAACACAACTTACTAAATTCACAAACCCCATCATTAAAATGTCATTCATAAGAAATTCTAATATAATAATTCAAATTCCAAACCTATCAAGTCTACAATAATTCCCAAAGACATAAAGTTTAACAAAATACATAATAAATAGAGAAAAAATCAAGTAATCCAATAATTCATTACATAACCATAATAAATTCAACCCCTACAACTCCATCTTCTAATTGTTGGTGTTTGACAATGACGTCCCTATCCCAACATTAGGCAAATCTGCAAATTACAAACAAAATATATTTTACTAAATGAACTCATACAAAGGATAAAAATTATGAAGATAAAAGCAAATAATTTTATAGAATCGATTACCTTTCTCAAATTTATCAAGTTCCTCTAATTATTCTCGAACATTTGTTGGATTTTCTGAACCCCAAAGCTAATCTTGAGTGCAAACCAAAGTTTCAAAATGTTTAGGAGTTAAAGAACTCCTAAATTCATCTAGTACCCTTCCACTAGTACTATATGCAAATTCTGATGCTACGGTAGAGATAGAAATGACTAATATATCACGAGCCATCTTTGAAAGTATGGAAAATCTTGCAGAGTTGAGTTTCCACCACAACAAGTCTAAATTCTCATCCCCTACACAATTCTAAGTCAAATACTACTCCAACCCCATTTTCTTGTTTACACAACCACCACCTTAAACTTTCAACTTCTTATACTTGGCTTTTCTTGGATAGGCAAGAGAGTTATTCACTGATCCAGAATTTGGAGCACTAATTGAACTAGTGCTTGAAATACTACCACCTCCACTTGCACTCACATAATTCTTTGGGTGAGATTTTTGCTCATATTCCCTGTACAAGTTTAGAAGGCCATCTTTCAAGATTTTAAGCAACGTAACAGCCTTTTCAGACCCATACATATGAGGCAAAGTATACTCCAGAAATTCAAACTTATTGGGAGGATAACAAACACTAGCCCATGATGGATGTTTTCTTTGCACGCAAAATTAATCCCCAAGTATTAAGGATATCAATTGCAGCTTAAATAAGCGACCATAAACAAGCGACCAAGTTAAATATCAAACTCAAAGGACGTCGTATTATCAACTTAATTATTTACTAAATTAATTAAGACAAAAGACAATTAAGTTGGGATTTAATTATCAACTAAAATACTAAAATTAAATAACGAATAAAATAAAGTAAACACTATAAGAATATGAAAGTGAATCAAGTAGGAGAATAGGTAGCTCTAGGGTAATCCGATTTTACTACTTATATTTTCTCTCAAATGAAGGCCGACTCCGCCTTGTGGACTATGGACGCATCACTAAATCATGCAAATCTACTCTATAGATACAAGTAAATATGCGTGTAACACGTGTGAATAATCTAGGAGCAAGAGATATAACTTCACCCCCCTTTCTAGGTACTATCAGTAATAATTATTTCCCTGACCAATTGGTGCTCTAACCCGATATAATCTCCCTTTATAGGTACTATAAAGTTAACTTCTTTATCCTACTTATTAACCCGAATTCAATTCAATTAATAAGTATCAATATATGATAGTTTTAATGAAGCCTCGGAGTCCCCTCACTTAGAATCATAATATGAAATCCTGTTCAGCAGTAAACGCACTCAATCAACAACCAAGATATATATTCAGACTCTATATAACAGTTGAAGATGCACAAAACGACTCTGAATATGGATTAAAAATGCATAATCATATATAAAATAATTCCACAAGTAGTGTTGTACACAGTATACACACGAAAGTTCAATTAATTCATAAAACCTTCAAAACCCTAGATCTACCAAAAAGGCTCTAGCCCATGGTGTTGTAGGAAACACACATGTGGGTTGGATAGATCTTACTCGTAGTCTGGAAATTAGAAAATAAAAGAAAAAAATTAGGAAAACCCTTGGTGTAGAAGTCATGCAAAGTGTAACAATCGTGCAAAGTGGAACAATCGTGCTGAGTAGGAACAACTTGCGCGACGCACCATTCTGATCATAACTTTCTCATTCGGACTCCGATTGAGATGTTTCTTACGCCAAAATGATCCTCTCTTCTGTGGCTTTCCAACCATTTATCACAATTTCAGTTTTGAGCTCCACACAAATACAGAAAAATTACACAAGTTGGACGTGCGTTTTTCAGCATTCCTCTAACTTTATTTTTTCACCTAAAACACAATAAAACACCTCAAATGCACATTTTTCTCACATATATTGAATATAAGATATTTGTGCTAATATATAATAATAATTTCCATAAAAAAAGTGTTAAATTAGATAGTAAAACACGCTTATTTTCACTCTCATCAGCCCAAAAAATCATCTTATTCATTTTTTTGGATCTCCCCATTACTTATCAAACTTTGAAGACATTGATAAACTCAATCTTTTCTCAAAAATATTATCACTACACTTCCATTCATTCAACATACAACACAATTCGCTTAGTTCACTAAAGAAGGAACTAGCTGTCACATATAGAGAACCAGAAACACACAATGTCATCTCATTAAAAGGCTTCAATAAATCTAAAATTTTATGAATACGAACTCAATCACCAGTTTGAGGAATACCCTTTTTCCCCCCAAATTAGCGATATAACTTGGTTCATCAATTTCATATTTATTAAAAACTTTCTCAAAAACTTCTGCCGTTTTTAGCATTAAATAAGTGGAATTCCACCTTATAGGCTCATCTACGCAGAATGAGCTCCTACTTTCAATCCCTTCATACTCCACACATTCCTTGAACTTTCTTAGTCTAGATGGAGAATTCCTAATACATCTCACAACATCTCTCACACGCTTCACCATAAAATCTAGTTCTTTCAAGCCTTCGGAGACCACTAGATTAATTACATATGCAATACACCTCATGTGAAGATGCTCATAAGCTGCTACACTGCCCCTCCCCCCCCCCCAATTCAACATTATTTTCTTCAAAAAGTATATGGCTGTATCATTTGCACTAACATTATCTACAGTGATTTTGAATACATTCTTTAAACCCCAATCAAGAACACATGTTTCAAGCGACTTTCCTAAGTATTCACCCTTATGACTAGTTACCGACATAAAACTCAGAATTTTCTTGTGCAAATTCCAATCATTATCAATAAAGTGAGAAGTGACACACATGTAATTAATCTTTTGTAAAGAAGTCCATATATCAGTGGTGAGGCTGACTTTTGACAATAATTTTTCAAAAAAGCCTTCAACAAAGTCCTCTCATCATCATACAGTTTAAAACAATCATGTGTGACAGTCCACCGAGAAGGAATATTAAATCTAAGGCATGCTTTGTTCATAACTCTCTTAAACCCCTTCCCTTCTACAAACTTAAATGGCAACTCATCAATGATAATTATTTGAACAATTGCTTCCCTAATTTCTTCATAATCGTATTTCCAAGAAGAAATTGTACCTACTTTAGAGTGACCATCAGGATTTCTAGGCTGCAAGTTTATCAAAGATTGGCCAGATTTTTTATTATTAGGATTATTTAAGCACGCATTCATATGATTAGGAAGAGAAGAAGTGCCATTTCTGCTCGTATCACTAGCAAACACTTTAAGACAGTAATTGCACTTAGCTGAAATTGACTTGCCGTTTTCATCCATGATCTTCTCAAAGTGATTCCACACGATAGATCGTCCTTTTATTTGTTTCCTTTTTACAAGTCGTGGTGGTGGGCCTGGTGACTTGGGTGCATTTGATGGTCGAGCTTAAACTTCTATTCTTGCTGGAGTAGGCTCATTTTCAGAGTTGTTGCTTTTAATAAAGCCATCAATTTATCCTCATGAGGTCGACATCTACCAAAAAACAAAATTAATGAATAAAAATCATCAACACAACTTCGATATGAATCATGAATAAGAAATTTACAATAATATTAAAAAGGTGTTGAATGAGTGCAAGTTACAAAACACTACATTAATGTAGCTTTGGACATCAGAGGAGTTGGAACAGAAATTTACAATGTTTTGATCATGTAATAAAATGAAAAGAGAAATCATTCCATCAAGGTACAATTGTACAAAAGATGTTAAACAAAAAACAACAGTGATTCTTGAACCAAATGTAGTTGTAGGAAATTAAAGATACAAGTAAGAGTATCAACAATTCAAATAATTCTTTGTTGGCTACCAACAGGATAGCAAACTACATTAAAAAAAATTGCTCACTCCGAAATTAACTTCACTGTGCCATTTCACCTATCTTACTGGACAAATAAAAGGAGAAGTGTCACAGTCAGGTGCCAATGAAAATCTAAAAAAAGCTAACTTTCGATTAGACTATATTCTTTGGGAGGTCAATCACATCGAAGTAGCTTCACCATTAACCAAACACCAATGTTAAATTGAAAGAGGAGCAATAGCTCCTCAATATCAAGTTTAGAAACGACGCTAGAAAACAATTTCACAACCGATGAATATCCTTGTAAATATCATCTCATACAAGCATCTTAAATCAATACTGAAATTATTTAATAAAGAAAACAAAAAAGAAGGAAAAAAAAGAAGATAAGATTGTGATTAAAGTAATAATAACATATTTTTCATTTCAAATTGAATGTTGAACTAATTAACTCATCTCCACCTCCAACACTAATTTGCTTTTAAATTGAACAGACAATGCAAAAAGGAATAACAAATTATTTTAAATACAAGATCGAATCACGATGCAACTCCACAAAATCACACTAAATGCAAGCTTTCAAAAAGCAATCTTAGCTTACAAACGCACTATTCAACTAATTACAGAAGATCAGGTGTAAATATTTTTCTAAAAAAAATAAATATTTGCACAAATCAAGCTATCTGCATATTAAAAAATAAAAAATAAAAATGAATTGATCAATACTAACAAATATACCGATGAGTCTAAATACATACACGGCACACCAGTATTTTGCAATAGGTATAACAGGAATAAGATTAACATTGGGACTTTGGGTCCTTGATAACATGAAAGATTTGTTGAGATATACAGATCCCCATTCATTCCTAAGGGGCAAATAAAGAAGAATATAAAAGCACAACACAAGAATTACGTGGAAATTTCTAAAATCGGAGAAAAACCACAGACCGAAAAAATACCACTATGTGAAATTTTTTTATAAAATCACACATAATTTCTCTCTTCCGACCCAATCCCTACACTCTTATAAATCTTTGACTAATTCACACCTTTTTCCCCATTCTCACAACCGAGAATACAAGAAAGGAATTTAAATAGAATCAAACATAAAGATTAAAATGTACTTGATTGGTGCACTTGACATCAAGTCCAAGGGCCTCCTTATATAGCACCAAGGATCCCTCCCCTTTTACTCTTCATCCGATGTGGGAAAAAAGAAATAAAAGAAAATCCCTTTCTTTTATTCTTGACAAATCCAACAATCTCCACCTTGTCAAAATAATAGAAGATTCATTGTCTTCACCGACAATCTATTTTCAATCCCGAGAATACCTTAGAATCAAGCATTCTAAGAATCATTGTCTTCACCGATAATCCATTTTCAACCCCGAGATCCTACTACACCATATGAGTAGACCACTTAGAATCAACCATTCTAAGAATCATCTGCAGCACATATCAAAAACATCTGCTACTATTTATGGTGCTACTTCCAGCTCTTGGCTCCCCTAGAAGTCCATCAGCCATCGATATACATCCACCACACACTCTACATCACCTGCCAAGTCAATATCCATGTGCAAACTTGTGGATCAGCTAATATTATTACATCATTTTCCGTGACAACTGAACATACCATAAGGATCCCCAATAATATTAACTCAACATTTAGAGCTGTTATTGCACCAGCTCCTCCTTGACCAGCAACGTCACCATTGCTCCACCATAAGTAATTACCGTGCCATTGCTCCACCTTAAGCAACCACCGCACCATTGCTACACCTTGAGCAAAAATTGTCTGTACCGACATGACGTCACTGACTTTTACTGCCAGCTACACCAGGTTTGTCCGAACCCTTTCCTACTGAAAGTGACATCACTTGAAGCCGATTCCAATCCTCCAGAATTCACGATGCTTTTTTACTTGTCGGCCCGCTACTTTTTATCGATCTAGCGCCCCTGATACCATGTACTACATAGCCATCTTCCCCGTTGAATTTTCACTTCCCCACGCTACCGTCATTACCAGAAAATCCATTCCTTTCAAACCTCCTTGAGCTGACATTCATGGAAAACCCCATGCCGCTGTTAAGACAGCTCCATCATCGGGAGTCCCAGCAATTCACATTGCTGTAGGTCCAAGAACTCCGCCAAAAATTGTTGACCTACTAATCCTACCCCTTACCACGCCACTGTCGCTACAGCCCGACGCCTTTCACCGCAAGAAAGGAGATGCCACCGCATCCGGCTGATCTTCTGACCCTCTTGTGCCACTACCTTTTCTTACTTCTTTCATGTCATCCTTAGCCTAATGAATAACCCTCTTCCTCTCATAAAGTCATTTCTGATGTGGAAGGTAGACTGTGTTGCAATACAGAGTATACTTAGAACTTTATAAACGCCCAAACCAGGCTCTGATACAACTTGTTGGGATAAACAGATCCCCGTTCATTCCTAAGGGACAAATAAAGAAGAACATAAAAAGCACAACACAAGAATTTATGTGAAAATCTCCAAAACTGGAGAAAAACCACAGATCGAAAAAATACCACTATGTGAAATTTTTTTACAATCACACAGAATTTCTCTCTTTCGACCCCAATCCTTACACTCTAACAAATCTTTGACTAATTCACACCTTTCTCCCCATTCTCACAACCGAGAATACAAGAAATAAATTTAAATAGAATCAAACACAAAGATTAAAGTGTACTTGATTGGTGCACTTGACATCAAGTCCAAGGGCCTCCTTATATAGCACCAAGGATCCCTGCCCTTTTACTCTTCATCCGATGTGGGATAAAAGAAATAAAAGAAAACCCCTTCTTTTATTCTTAACAAATCTAACAAGATTTGTCATGAAATCAGTAATACATACCTGAGTTGGGAGGTGAGGTCACTGAGGTGGTGTGGGCGGCGAAGGAACGTTATTAGCATAAGGAGAGGTGTCGCCGGAGAATATAGGTTTCGCCGACTGTTGGTTCATTGGCTACGGGAAAAGATTTGCCATTGAAATAGGGTTTGGTGTCGCTGGCCGTATGTGATGTGAG
Organism: Pogostemon cablin; assembly: GCA_023678885.1. Taxonomy (NCBI): domain Eukaryota; kingdom Viridiplantae; phylum Streptophyta; class Magnoliopsida; order Lamiales; family Lamiaceae; genus Pogostemon; species Pogostemon cablin. The sequence goes on from CM042963.1 coordinate 30,403,959, forward strand.
GACTGAGAAAGGATCAGAATTGAAATTAGAAATGGGGGCCTAGGGTTTATAACTTATATATGCCTTTATTTCGGTTCGGTTCGGTTCGGTTAACTAAAATTTCAATTTTAAAAACCGAGAACCAAACCGAACACTAAAAAACTAATTTTAAAAATCATTAACCGAACTGTAAACCAAAAATTGAACCAAATATTTAATTCGCTTCGATTTGGTCGGTTATTTCGGTTTTGACCATACTTTGTACACCCCTATTTTGGAGTGTTATTTTATTTAATGTAGGATTTTAAATATCAAATATTATCTCCATTCCTTTAGTTATTTCACACTTTTATTTTGATTCAGCTCAACATTTATGTATCTTTTAGAAATGGTAAAAATATTTTTCATTAATATATCCAATATTTACACACATCTCAACTACTTTATACATATTTTTTATTGAATTATCTAAAATACTCACATTTTACACACATTACAAGAAATTTATACATCTTTTAACATATAAAATAATTTTTCTTAATCTTCACACACAAAAAATACGTGTTTTACTTATCAAGATGGAGGGAGTAACATGTTTATGATTACTTGTCGTACCCCAATTTTTTTTTTCTGGATCCGTCAATGGCTGAAGCTATGCTTCAAATGGTCCAGCCTAGATAAGCTCGACGAATATCATCTCTCTGACTTATATAAAATTTCTAAATCATTGGATATAATAAAGGATATCTTTTTAAATAACTAGCGTCCATTTGTGCAGCTTTTATTCGTTTGTGTATTGAACTACTAGATTTTGGACAAGTAGGAGCAATTGATAGCTCAATTGTTGGATAACTTGATCTTTGATGAGTTGAGCCTGATGTATGACTTGTATAATCATCAACTTTAGAATCATCTTAATTATTTTAATCTTTTCTTCTAGGCAATGTTCGTTTACGATTTTCAAACCCAAATTTTAATTTTCAAAACCCACATCCAGATTTTAAAAACCACCCTTATATATATCTATTACATTCTCTCTCCTCAATTAATATAATTTCTCTCTTTATCTCTCATCTCTCATTTAACTTTTAAATAAATTATTACGTTGATTTGACATAAAGTTAAAACTTACCCTACTCAAAACCCAAAATAAACATAGAACACACTATTCATGGTTTTCAAACCCCACATAATTCAAAACCAAACATCACCCTAAAGAATGTATCAATAATTTTTAATTTTTCTATAACTTTGTTTGATCAACCTAGTAATACCAAAATATTAGAAGAATAAATTATATTTATGCGAAATTATATATATATAAAAAATTGATTTATTCATATATGCCATTAATAAACTATCAAGTTGCATCACTCAAACTCAATAATTAAGCACATGAGAAAAAAAATATTTAGTTGTAAAAAATTAAATTGAATATTTGAAACAACATAATGTAATTAGGATATAAAGAGAATTAAAAAATAATAATAAAAAAATACACTTAAGTCTCAATAAATACAAAATTAAAAGATAAAATGAAAAATGAGAATTGGGAAGAAATATTAAATCTTACCTTTAATTCATTGGGATAAATAAAAATCAAGGAGAATGAAATGTGAAATGGATTAGGAAATCAAGAATGAAAATTTGCTGTTAGCAATCGCGAATCACGCTGGTGCTGATAGAAGGGGAAAATTTGTTCAATTGATTACATTGATTGGTAGGTTTTTTTTGTTATTTAAATTGTATGAGTGGGTCACCTTTCAAAATTAAGTATGTCTACTAGCCCATATCATGTACTCCCTCCGGCTGGTTATAAGCTAATCGTTTGTTTTTTTTGCGCATAGATTAAGGAGTATTATTATTATATGTGTTGTGAGTAATTATATTAGAGGGAAGTGGTGGGTCATGTAGTGTACCTTTTTACTGAATAAAGAATATGGATACCTTTGAAGTAGACGCTCAAAATAGTAAAATTGATACCTAGCAGGAGGTAGTATTGTTTTATTTTGAATCATGATTAAAAATTATACCCATAAAAATTTACATTTATAAATATTATTTAATAAAAAAATATATAACTATACATAAAGTAGGGGGGTATTTTTTAAAGGTTGGGGAAGCTAAAGCCCCCTGACTCAATATGGAGGATACACCCCTGTATAGAATGAAATAAGAAGATTTTGTAAACGATAATCCCCTAATCGGGTGAGTAGATGAGCATATTAACATTATGTTTTCAGTTAGATTTAATAATATTTTTCTATATACACATGTACAAACCCTATTAATGTTATTGTTATCCCACTCAACCCACCTACTATGCATTATCTATAGAGAAATTAAATTTTTTTATTCATTTCTCTATCACTGTTTATATATTTTCACACATAAATTTAACGCATTGATTTGATATGACATTTAAATCTATCATATCAAAATTCAAAATAATCATGGACAATCAATATTTATTGGTTCATTAAAACTAATTAAACCTAAAACAAATATTACTTTAGGTATTTGTTTGAGGTGTACATGACTTTTGAAAATCAATTGAATATTGATAATATTTATTTTGAATTTTTTAAAGATATATTATATAACTTTATATCAAATTAATGTATAAGAAGTAGATGAAAAAATATATATAAAGAATATTGAATGATCCATTGGAGGGAGAAAATGAATAAAATGTGAATTGATTGAGGTTTAATATGATTTATAGTTACATGATTAGGGTAGGTTTTCAAAGGAAAAGTATCACGTGGTGCCCTCTTTTTAGCTCATTTGATCAAAGGTTTAAAATATCGATATCAATAAAGTATAAGTATCTCAAATTTATGGATACATCGATGAAAATAATAAATATCCATATCAATAAAATTTTAAAAAATCACCAAAACTAATAAAAAAAAGATATTAATTATTATAATTTTGAAATATATTTCTACATTCGTCCAACGTGGTCTTGGATGTACTGTTACATTTTGGTGTTACATCTACTGTTACACGAGTTAGATGAGTGACACGTATGCGGAGAGAAAAATCTCAACCTTTCCCCTTAGGTTGGTTGTTACGGTATAGATTATTTTATCCTACGTGTCAATCATCCAACGGTTTGTAACAGGAGATATAACACCAAAATATAACAGGAGATCCGAACCGGTCCAATGGGTATTTATACATACTTTTCACTTTGAAGTGTTCCAAGTATTTATGAATATTTCATTAATAGTAAAAATATACTACTCCCTCCGTCCCCCAAAATATTTCACACTTTTTTTTTCATCCATCTCCCAAAGTATTTCCTACTTTACTTTTACAAAAAGTAGTAAAAATACACTGTAATAATACATATTTTTTTATACACATTCTAATATAATACTCACTTTTTCACACATTCCAACAACTTTACACACATTTTTCATTAAATTAACTAAAATATTTCTTTCCTTTCTTACTTTATATATAAAATAACAAATTTTTCTTAAACTCTGCACACAACAATACGTGAAGTACTTCGGGGGACCCATGAAGTATATATCTTACCTATTTTTACACTTTACTATTAATTAATCCCAACAATCTTATTTACTTTTTCACATTTTATTCATTATTTTCAACAACTTTATTTACTTTTTCTCTGTAAATTATCAATTTACCCTTATTTTTTCTTACATTATATATTAAAAAAACATTCTTAACTCCGCGCCCGCACAAATGAGCATAAATGGGACAAGAGGAGTATAACTGATTCTAATGTATAAATGCATTTTAAAATCTTAATAAAATTTAAAATATCTGATAAAAAAACTAATAACATATTTAAATAATCTGAAGTTATACAATAATTATTACTACTTGTTTAATACATAGTAACTAATACTAAAATAATGATATATGAAGTTCAAATGTAAAACATGGTAAGCCGTTTTGATTTAAATAATATTGATATCAACTCATCAAATTAAAAAAGCGATACCCAATTAATGACAACTGAAAACTGGTAAAGTAAATTATTGGGTTAATTACATGAAAAGTCCCAACCTTTTCGCCGATTTCAAATTAGTCAAAACTTTTCAATATTTATAAATAAGTACTTGATTTTGAATCCGTTTTTCAAATCAAGCCACCGGACAGTCATCCAGCTGCCCGGATGCTGACATGGCATTAAATTTGCAGATTAGTGTCCACGTGTCATTGACTCACCCTCACCCAACTTTACTTTACTTATTCTTTCTTCTACCCACTACATGATTTCTTATAGAATGGCTTCTCGGCGAGACTGAGGAGCGGCGGCGGTGCAGCAATGACCGGCGTGAAGACCCAATAAAAGAGAGCCAAGATTGTGATGATTTTATTGGAAAATTATTAAAATTAGGTGGCGTCGTTGAGCAGAGAACCCATAGAGGCGGTGGTTTCAAGCTTCGAAGGAAAGAGAAAGAGGCAAATGCGAGAGAATTTCAACGATGAAGTTGCTTGTTACCACCACTGTGCGCCGTCTTGCCACTCCAAATCTGCCAGGGTCAAAACCACCCATCTCCACACATTAATATTATACTCCAAATAAAAAATCTAATTAGTTTTAGTGGTGGATAGAGACGGCGTCCAATCCCTCTGCTTGATGCCTTATCCAGAGCCCAAATCCTGCATCTTTGAGCACATTTACTTCTCCCTGCCCAGATTCACGGTGTTCGGAAGGTCCGTGTACAAATCGAGGCATAAATTCAGAGAAATCCTATCGATGGAATTGCCGGTGGATTGCGACGTGGTGATAGCGATGCCTGATTCTGGATCTTTGAGCACATTTACTTCTCCCTGCCCAGATTCACGGTGTTCGGAAGGTCCGTGTACAAATCGAGGCACAAATTCAGAGAAATCCTAGCGATGGAATTGCCGGTGGATTGCGACGTGGTGATAGCGATGCCTGATTCTGGCGTGGTGGCGGTGCTGGGATACACGACGAAGGCGGGGGTGGCGTTTCAGCAGGGGCTTATCAGGTCGCACTACGTGGGGAGAACGTTCATCGAGCCTCTGCTATGGTTGCTTCTCAGAGTCAGGGAACTACCCCGTGCAACCCCATGGCCATGGAAAAGCTGCTGAACCTCCAACAAGTAGCGGAGGAGTAGATGTTACAAACCTGGAGTGGACTGTGGAAGAAGCAAGTCGAGTTGTCTTCCTAGTAGAACCACACATCACTCTCATTATACTTTCTACAAAACTTACTTGATTATATTTTTCTCTTCCCTTGTTTATTTATTTTTCTGGTCAGTGGATGAACAACGACGTGTGGAAGGTTTTGAATGGCTCTCATGCTATGATTCTGTTGATGTACTATATATTCTGTTGCTGGGTAAAAGAAAGAATATGTAAACTAAGGTTGGTTGAGGACTTGAGGGTAAGTTAGTGATATGTGAAAATTGGGAGTCAATGACACGTGGAGACAAATTTGCAAAGGAAATGTCATGTCAGCGTCCGGGCAGCTGGATACCTGTCCGGTGGCTTGAATTGAAAAATGGGCTTAAGGTCAGGTACTTATTTGTAAATATTGAAAAGTTTGGACTAATTTGAAATCGGCAAAAAGGTTGGGATTTTTCGTGTAATTAACCCTAAATTATTTCATAAAAAAATTCATAATACTCCATTCATTCTATAGACAAATTTACACATACTATTTTTGTCCATTCTAAAAACAAGTTCACACATCCCATGAAAGGAAATAAAAGATAATCCAATAACCCTATAAAACACTTTAATTTCAAAATTTTCTTCCCTTTAGAACTTACATAACTTTATAATTTATTTATGACCTAAAAATACCAAACTACCCCTAAAAGCACGAAAAAAAACTTTTTTAGAACTATGTAGATACTGTGAACTTCATAATGGGATAGAGGAAGTAATATTTTTAATGAAAAGTAATACTCTTAAAATCATTAATAAAAAGTGTAACTAATTAAAAAACATAAAATGGTCTCTCCGTGAGATGTCTCATACAAGTGTTGTTATATTTTTTATTTTATTTTTTTGAATTTAACAAATTATGACTAAAAAAGTATTTCGTTGGAAAAATTATAATTAAAGATCATTAAAAATTTCTTTAAAATTATGTTTATGTTGTCGATATTTTTTTTAGGGCAAAAGGTTTAAGCCTTCCTTATTACATGGGAGCAAACACGTTCTCAAACTTATTTTTTTTATCATTCAAACCCTTATTCATTTTTTTGTGGGGTCAAACAAACCCTTTATCTTTTAAAATCAAACATCAAACAGTTACATCCTTTATTCTTCTGATCGATTACTAAACCATTAGTAAGAAACCTACTAACTTTATGGCTCAGGAGATGGGGAATGCGGAAGGAAAAAGATCAGGCATGGTATTATGGCTCAGGGAACAAAGGGCGTGACATCCCACTGGAAACCCAATTCTTATTAGTGGAAACTAAAGATGGATCCCTTTTGGAAGGGGACATCAATGGCGACGATGAGAACAGGATTATCTATACTGCATTCCTACCCTTGATTGAAGGCCTATTCAAGGCTTGTCTTTAGGGAAATCCTGCGGATGAGCCACAATTATGTCTGGAAAGTGGCAATTCCGACATTGTGAAATCCAATTTCACACATTCTGTGTGTATCTGCTCAGGAACCGACCCGAGAACAAGATTATCTATACTGTATTCCTACCCTTGATTGAAGGCCCATTCAAGGCTTGTCTTCAGGGAAATCCTGCGGATGAGCTACAATTATGTCTGGAAAGTGGTAATTCCGACGTTGTGAAATCCAATTTCACACATTCTGTGTGCATCTGCTCAGGAACCGACCCCTTCGCCATGTTCCACGACGCCATGAATGCTGTGATATCGCATCTAGGGACTTTCAGATTGACGAACAAGAAGAAACTACCTTGAATTGTGGATTAATATAAAGATGACAAAAGGAGAGCTCGAACCCGTGTCCTCTCTTGGAGAAAATGGCAGCTCAACCATTGAGCTACAGGCTAATATTAATAACTACATATTATATATATATAAGTATTATTTTTCATTTTGGGGGTACAGTTGTACCCCCTTGTATCCCCCTGGATTCGCCTCTGCACATGGGATGCTTTTTACCAAAAGGTGACAAAAAAGGGGTGGAAGCTGGTCTACAAAGCCTCGAGGTTGGTGGAACACCTCCCAAATTCATCATCATCTTTGCAAACAGGTTGTTTTATGAGTATTGGATCAATTTATAGAGATGATATTATTTTTGCAAGGAAAATATTCGATAAAATATCTAAAAGAAAATTTAGTTTCATTCACTCAAGAGGATTGCAAATTTGCTCTTGGAGAGATGCCTTAGGAAATTTAAACTCTATCTTGAAACTGTGCCGCATAATATTCAATTTTTTTATGTTGAAGAAGATGGAAAAAATGATCATATTTTGCATTGTCTTATATTTTTTTTAACGGATGTTTGATTTTCTTGGGATTTTTTTAGCATAATGAGAAAGCATAGGTGTGTGAATAAACAAAAAATAAGTTGAAGGGCTTATTTGCTCCCTCTTACTAAGAAAGAGGGTCTATTTGATTTTGATGAGAGAGAAAAAGTGTGTGAATAAACAAAAAATTAGCTGAAGGACTTATTTGCCCTCACCTAATAAGAAGGAGGGCTTGAACACCCTTTGCCCTTTTTCTAGATCCTCAATATTTTCTTGATATATTTACAATATATCTCGATATTTGAAAAAAATTAACTTTGATAAATCGATATCGATAATAATACCAATATTTTCTAATATTTTTCAATATTAAAAAAAATATCCTTATACCTAATATCAATATCAATATTCTCTAAATATGGATATATCATAAAAATATCAAAAATATATCGTGATATTTTAAATTTTGGTTGGATCAACTATCAAGTAAAAGCCTCTCTCTCTCTCTCTCTTAATGCAACTCATATTTTTTAGAGGCTTTTAACCATTTGTCTTCTAAAATTTGAGCATTATCACAGTTCAATTAAAAAATATGCGACAAAGTAAAATTAACTTATTCATTCTCTTCTTTCAACTCCTATATCGATCAAATATGTAATTCTTTAAAATATTAGGGCAAATTCTCTATGCATCTGGGTGCATGAATTCAAATTCATGTACTCACATTCAATACATCTACATTTACTAATAAATATATACTTCATACACTAATGAGTAAGATTTACATAATTTGTTGGTGAATTTTCTATTAGTTTTTTTAATGAAAAGTTGAATATTAAAAAAGTAATACATTTATTGAGAAGTACATGGAGTATATATTATTGAATAGAGTTGATATCCGGTACACTCGGGTGCACGATTTTAAATCTATGCACCGGGACAACCCAATGTTAAACGGGTCATAATATAAAAAAAAATTCACTATTAAAGTCATTCTCTCTCTTCATCTTAAGTTGGATTTTCTCTGGAGATTTCATTCTCTCACTTCCATTCACTCATTTTCTCGCACTCTCTTGGAGATTAATGTTTATCTCATCATCTCATTCATCCTTCTCTCACATCAAATTCTACCTCACACACCAATTTTAGATTAGGTATACATATGATGTGTGACTCCCGATCTGTAACAGCCCATAAAATTTTCACGTGTATTTCATGGTGTCCCTTCTCTTTAAGGCCCAAAAGTCTTTTATCCCAGCCCAACCCAGCCCATTCTTTCCTGCAGCTGTAAGTAAAAGGGAGGAGAAGCAGATTTTAAAAGTTTCTTCCTACCCAAGAAATATATCGTTATTTTCCTTATCCATCAAGGAGATATATCCTTTGCAATCCATTCTTAAACTAACTCCTTTAATTAAGGGAGGTTTGACTCAAGTCCTGCAACAGAATATCCATTAGGATTGTACAGCCACAATATATAAATACATTAGCAGCTTCATTCTACGATGCTTCTTACCAAAATATTCGTTTCACGGTTGCAATCGAGAGAGAGAAAGTAACAGTTCTCTTTACTTTTTGTTTCTTCTTTCCCTCTTCTTTCCTTTTTCTTTCAGCTTCTATCGTAGAAAACCTAAACCCTTTTTCTTTTCTGCTTCTAACGTTGAACCCTAACCCTAATCACGTTCGTCTGCAACTTTTATATGTCTTGTAGAATATATGTTATGATCGAAGTACCACATGTTAGTAATGATTAATCATGTGTTTATATGCTTCAAAGGTGACTTGGATCGTGATGTATAGTACTCGAAATTTAGTCTTCACGCGGTAAAGGTGAGGATTTTCTCATCTTATATGTGTTAATTACTTCATATGTGATAGTTAGGGGTGTGCACGGATATTGAATTTAATCGAAACCGCACCGAATTAATCCCGAACTGAAAAAAACCGTTGACTTTTTGACTTTTTCCGAACCGAACCAATTTTTCGTTTGGTATGGACTTGGATTTTTTCCGTTTTCTCGTACTGAACATTGGATATAACCGAATCGAACCGTACCGAAGCGAACCGTACCGAAAAACCGAATTGAAATTATGCATTAAAATTATATATAATATATTTATCTTATTATTTATAGTTTATACTTTATAAGTCATGAATTAATTAATTTTAATTTATTAATTACGATTACATTACATTATAATAATTAATTATAATATAATTATAAACAATAATTTAAAATTATATCTAATTCTCTAAATATTTATTTGTTACTATATATTAAAAAATATATATTTCATAAAGTAAAATGAATTTCTAAAAAAATAAAAAATAAATAAAATAATATGTTCAAAGTTCAAATTATTATTTAAAAGAACATAATAAATAAAAGTAAATGGTATCTCTAAAGTGTAAATTCAATTGTACACTTAATAAATAGTTATCATAGTTTATATTTATTTAATGAAGATAAAATGCAAAATTTAAATGATAATCCATATTTGTGTTTAAAATATTATTAGATGGACTTTAATTGAAATAAACATTAAATTTAAAGTTAAAGGTTTAAAGAAAAAATTTAAAATTATTAAGTTTTTTTAATCTTAGACTATTATTTTTTTAGGGAATACATGAGGTCGTCTTATGTAAGACTATTTACATTTTTTAAATAATTATCAATTTTTATTAAATATATTTTTACTTTTCATTAAAAGTTTATCATTCTTTATTTATAATATGAATTGTTTATGAAATAATGCAATGCATCACTCTCGTTTTTTATCAATTCGAGTATAAATTTTTATTCAAATATTATCTCTTCTTATATGTCTCATAAAAGTGAAATTCTTAACGTGAATTTATTCTTAAAGTCAATTTTTATTCAAATATTAAAACTTCGAATTTGTTTGATGAATATTTTGGTTGTGTATTTATTCTTATTTGGATTTGGGAAATTTAGTTTTTTTTGTTTAATTGATATTTTTCTAAGTATTTATGTGTGCAAAAATCAATTTATCATGAGAAATTCGATCTGATCCGCTCTGATCCGTCAAAATCTGTTTTCCCAAAAATCCGTTCCGAACCGAATCGAAATTTGGTACGGATTCAATATTGGATTTTTTATTTATGGATTCAATATCGGATTTTTTTTTAAAAATCCATACCGAAAATTTGGAACGGATCTTTTAAAATCCTTACCGAATCCCGATCCGCACACCCCTAGTGATAGTTTATATTAATTAAAATATTATTATCATGTTGTGATTATATTTGAAATATGTGAATCGATATGTACAATATAGGTTTTGGACCGTAATGGTGCCTTATGCCTTACCAATGTCACGGGTAACGAATCGCGATGCCGAATCTTTTATGTCATGGATAATGGACCAAAAGGTGCCTTATCAATATATCAGGAATATTTTGTAAGTGATTTAAATTATTGCACATGAATTATTTAACTTGTATAAGCATGATTTAATCTTCACTGAGCTGTGGTTGCTCACCCCTATATTTTACCTCCTTTCAGATTAAGCGTGTCGATAGCGTACGAGCAGTAAGAGAAGACTTAATAAAGATTTCAGTAAATTGCAGTTTGCTGCAAACATTCAAATTTTTATTTTATTTTAATATGCTTATGAGCATGAAAAATTTAAACTGGATTACACTGTCTCACTTACATGTTGGTTGCAAATAATTTGTACTTGAATATTTATTTTCAAAAAAAAATATCCTAAGGGACGTTTAAGTGTTGTGTGGGGTTGCGTGGGTGAAGGATTAGTCGAAGTTGGATTTCAAGTACTGCATAATGAAATTTGACTTTCCGAATTGAAAGCATGTCTGCATAATGTTGATTTTTTTATTTGTGTTCGGTGGATTATCTTTACATTAGGAGTTCACAGGTTTAAGTTGAGTTTAGTGCTGCCACATGAGATTGGATTAAATCATTGTTATGTGTTTAGTGGGTGCTAATGTTTTAAATTAAAATATATTTTTTGTTTGTGGTCGGAAGTTGTCGAATGCAGTGGGAATCAGGTTTTCTGCCAATTTTTGGTACTGATAGTTTATATGGGTTAGTTAGTAGTGGGTTAGTGTTGAGTATTAAGATATTATAAAATTTTTAATAGTTTTTGTTGGTGTGTTACATAAATTTCAAATTACGTGTATAAAATTAAGTTGCTTTAATTGATTACGTGTCATTGTCTAAACATGTATGTATTGACAACCTGTATATCCAGTTGCATATGAGATTGATTAGTTCACGCAACCCAATAAAGACAATAAATACGTTGCTTTCTCCACTCTCTTTAATTATGACTTATCTTTTAAATTTTATCAAAAAAATTCAAACAAAATTATTCGTCTTTCAAAATCTTTAATTTAACATCCATATTAACTATATAATAAATTTTAAAATTAAAAAAAAATGTAATTTTGTATTAAGTGAAAGAATATGATTGTTGAGATTTAGAGATAATTCACGCACTATATTTAGCTTTTCTATATATATTTGTGGTTAGCAGTGTCTATTTATGATTAGCCGTGCTTCCTTGTATACGGTAAGTACACTTTTATTTTTCATCAATCTATGCACTCTTCTATTCTATGCACTCTATGCACCCTTTTATACTTTACCACTGTGCACCCTTTTATATTCTACCACCGTGTTCTATTCTCTACCAACTTATGCCCTCTTCTATTATATGGACCCATGTATGCACTCTTCTATGTACCATGCACTCTTCAACCTATGTCCTCTTCTATTCTATTCACCCATGTATGCACTCTTCTATGCATCCTTCTATACTCTACTACCATGTGCATTCTGCCTAATCTCCACCATGTATGCACTCTTCTATGGTATAGTATGCACTCTTCTATTCTCTACTACCATGGTGTTTAGATCCACATTGTATGCACTCTTCTATTCTCCACTATGATATCGTGTTCACCCTCTTATTCTCTACCCACTGTCATTAGCATTTTTTTTTCAAAAGTATCATTCTTTTCTCTTCAATGCATCATCCGTCTCCACTTCTAATGTAATTACTTTTGATTTTTTTTAAAAAAAAATAATCATCTTTTAAATATTTTTTTATAAATAATATAGATGTTTAATTAATTTTTTTGAAAAATAATTTATTTGATATAATATACTTATCAATATTATTTGAGTTGATATATGGTGTAGATCTGAATTTCTACTGGTGTCGTAGAATTCCTTAGCCTAGTTAGGTACCATACGAATAGGCCTGGGAAAACCCCTGTATGGCTTCTCCGATTTCTCGATAAAGAGAAATATGCCCAACAGTGGTTCGAATGTATAGAAAAAGAATTTCTTTTTTTATACTTCTTACTGTTGGCAATTGGATCGTGCGGTTCAACCGTGATCCGTTAAGATAACAGGTAAACAAAATCAGCGGAAGCATAAAACGTGTTTACCGTACTTTTGGGTTGATGTAGAGGATGAACTGCAGAGAACTACCTCTGATCTTCTACTGTATGTCCCAAGTGTGATCCTGCTGTTGTGTGGGCAACAGTTTGCAGGATCTCTCAATCTGCTTCTTTCCCTTCTCACACCAAAGAGGCGCAGGAATTATCTTCGGGTTCCAGGAAGCTGAGTTCACTTATATACTGGGCTACAGTAGGGACCAGGAGGAGAAATTGGGATGGTCCTCAATTGAATTTAATTAACCAAGCTTAGCCCAAAGCTTTTAATTAAATCCAATAATAATAATATAGTCCACTAAAATATTATTACTGCACTACCCGTCCAATCCCAAAATTATGTTCTGGGCTCCTTCTTATTATAAGCCCGATGGTCTCCCCATGTTTAAGAAAAATAATGTCCATTAATTAATTAAGTTACTGACAACTCAAATTAATTAATATCTCATCCGAGAGTAGTACCACTCAACCTTATTATCATGCCGGAAATTAATCCACTTGCAAGATTTACATGATAAACCTTATGAGCTCCTCAAGGGGACATCATCAACCTATGACGGACATGGATTCCTTCTACAATCAATAGCACACCATAGATACAACACTACTTCCCAACTCACCGAGTATATTGATTTAATACTTATAAATCTCACCCATTGATGAATCAAAGAAATACATACTGCCCTACGTGTCGAGGTTATTGTATAGGGATTAAGAGCACGAACTTCCATAATAACAGAGATCAAGTTCTTCTATAAGTCAGTGTAAGTCGAACGATCTCATGCGGTCCTACTCAATACACACAAGTGCACTAATGTGATTCTATAGCCAAGACAAGCTAATACCAACCCACACTACAACCATACCGATAGAGAGTCCCCGTCTATCTCAGTTGTGAGCATCTGTTTATACTTTATAAGGAAACCGATAATATGATCTTCTGCGTGTTGTCGCACAACATATTATCTATAGTATAAAGTAAATGGACTATTGCATCATGCATATAAAATAAATTATAAGACGCAATCATTTGATCAATGATTCTCATTTCAAATATTGTTATGACATTGTTCATACTAAAGTTAGACTTTTAGTATACAATCCAACAATCTCCCACTTATACTAAAAGACTATGCTGTCATGTCTTCTGCCATACATCTGATTCCTACTCCCACTTACACGACAATTAAAAGCTCTCGCCTTAAGGTCCTTGTAAATGGTTTACTAGGTCATCATCCGATGCAATCTAGGTGACAACAACCTTCCCCTCATCATACGATTTCTCGTAACAGGTGGTACTCGCGCTCCATGTGTTTAATTGCCTTATGGACTTGTGATTTTTTCAAGTTTGCAACTGCACCAATATCATAAATGTAAATTGTGATTACCTTGGGCAAACTTAGAAACACTTCAAAGTCCATCATGAAGTCTCTAGAGTCATATAGATACTTTGGCTGCCTCATAGGCTCCAATTTATCATCTTTCCATGATGGAGTCCGGAGTTTGAAATATATTTCTATATAACACTCCTCCACATTATGACTCTACTTCCTAAAATTAAACACATAACCTTTGAGGAGAATTTACTACCGTCCAATTTGACTAAAAAATCTGAATCTACGTAATCCACAAGAAGCAGTGAATCTGTCCAGTAAGTCCACATATAATTTCCAGTCCTTCTCAGGCACTTTATAAATGTCTTTCCACAGTTCATCATTCTTGTTCCGGGTTAAGTTGATACCCACTGTTCATGCATTCAGCAAAACAGATATCCAACATCGTTCATAGCATTCCTTAGATTAAGCTTCCTTATTCGCCGAAGCATAAGGAACCGCTTTCATCCTCTTTATCTTCTTCTTGTATCTCAAAGACACATTCACTTAGATAAATTTACATGCTAAACGAGTATGGACTGTATCATTTTATGAAACTTGAGATAAGCATAATATCCTTTCTTGTGATCCGTATTACCGTGATCAAAAGAATATATTTTGTCTTTCTTAAGTTCTTCATTTCTACCGCTTTATTAACCGTACCCATACGTCCGATAATACTCTTTCATTGTCTCCAATGAGCAAGATACTATCTACGTATAGTACAAAAACCACCACCACGTTTCCGTCACTCTTCACAATACACAAGACTCATCAGCTCATTGATTTAAATCCATGCCACTGGATTACCTAATCAAAACAGATGCTTCACGATCTTAAAGCTTGCTTTAGTCCATCGCTGGACACTTTTAAGCTTACTATCAAAATGCTATTAGTATTTTGCAATGAATCACTCTGGTCGCTTCACATAGATGTTTTCCTCAAGACTTCCAATCAGGAAAGCTGTCTTGACATCTATTTGCTGTTCCTCATAGCAGCAATAAATAAAAGAATCCGGATCAATATAAGCATAGCTACCAGCGAACATGTTTCCTCATAATCGAACCATTTCTTTCTGAGTACACCTTTTCGCAACAAGCTTTGCTTCCAAGGTTTTCACCTTTCTGTATGATCCTCTTTTATTTCCTATGACCACTTGCAATGGCTTTTACACCATTTAGTGGTCATACAAGTTCCCAGAATTAATATAGAATCCGTAGATTCTATTTCAACATTCATTGTAACTTATTAAGATTCTGAATTTTCATCTTGTAGTGCTACGTCGTATCTGTGGGATAATACCATGTTCACTAGGGATCAAGTCTTACGACTCTCCCAAAACATATATTTTACGGGTTGTCAAACAACCCTCCCACTACGACAAGGCACTACATGTAATTGTGTATCAGACGTGACACGCGTTGCAGTTTACCTTGTGGTATATCCTCTTGTACACTTGGTACTTTTACACCGTGTTTTCCTCTCACTTCCTTTAGAACAACCCATACATGGGTTTGTGATTTATTATATAGTCCTTTTCCAAAAATCTAATTATTGTGTTAACAATTACCCTTCGATCTTTTGGACTAAATAAATCACCCTCCATTTTTCTAGGATATCCCATATACAGACAAATGTTTAACGAATTACTGTATCTAGGGCATATCCATAAAATGAATTTAATTATTCCAAATAATTCATCATCTATCTAATCATAACCATAAGAGCCTAATACCTTCTACCCACCACACCATTCAGCTGGGGCATACCCGATGTAGTCAACTTGAAATTTAATCTCAACTTCTGATCAATAGCTCCTAACTATCCCAAGAGGTATTCGCCATCATGATTGAATCGTAATGACTTAATATATTTTCCATGACGCTTCACTGTACCAGCCTTACAATTCTTGAATTAATCAAAGAACTTAGACATGCAGTGCATCATATAAATATATTGGTTTCCAGAATAATCTTCGAATATTCATAACCACCTCTCGCCTGGATAATATTAGGTTCACTTGAATCAGAATGAACTAATTCCAATATATATATCTTTGGCTCTTCACCCCATAGCCTTGAAAAGGCAGTTAATCATTTTTACTTCCAAGCAAGACTCACAAGTCCGATAGTTTCCACTTCAGATAAACCTTACGGTCTATCGGCTATCAACTTTTGAATCCTACTTAAGTAAAATGAATTAGTCATAGACGCCAAATGTATATTTAGTTCATTTCCGAAGGTTCCTTTCTCTTACTAATATTAGAAGATGCATTATTTAATTACTATTTATTGCATCTGTGGGATGTACATGATTCAAGAGTATACTTTTTATCCACCAACATACTTTAACGGATTATAGCCTCATTCCTCATTACTATGATCATGTCATTTAAATGAAATGAAGTATCCATCCGTTAATGCATAGAAACCGAAATCAAATTTTTTCTATGAAACGTACGTAAAGACAATTTCTCATAATCAATCGTTTATTCTTTATCATGAGATAAATAAACAACTCCCACTGCAATAGCCACTACATTTGTAGTTTTACCCATGTTATTAATAATCTTATCCTTACTCAGTGACAAACATTTAGTGATTCCAGTATCTACATACTTCGTATCAGCAGATGCCATCACTAATCATGTTTAAACCATTAGTAAATAAGATATTAAATTTGTTTACATCATGATGAAAATTGGCTTTCTTTTGCCACATGTTTTGTTAGAAGTTTACCACCATATACAACCTCTCGTATTTCAGGTAGAACTTGCTCAAAACATCCAGGCAAATTGTGAAGAATAAATTGATTTAGGTTTCCCTTTCAATTTCTATTCCAAGCTTTTCCAATTCATTCATCAATTCAACCATGATCTTCTGTCTTTTAATTTACTCAAGTATCCGAAGAGTTACATGAGACTATCATATTTCTATGAACCTCTTATCTCTTCACTAGAGACTTTAATAGGCATCATGAGACGTCCTTTGTGCGAATACACATGTATTTTCTTAAGCAGTAATTTTCAAAACCAAGATTCTTTTCTAATCATTTAATATGGACGAGTAAATATAATGTCTTTTAGTTAATAATTAGTGAAATAAAACCATTCAAAATTCAGAGAATCACAAATAAATATTCCGATCAAATCTTCGAATTTTATCCTTTTATATTGATTCCCTCAAAACAATATAAAATTAAAATTCACCGACATCTCAAGCACCGTGAGTCTGCAAGCCACGTTAGGGTGGACGTTTACAAACCCGAACATTTACAAGAGAAAGTTTTACCCATTAATTTTATTTGTCAACCTAACTATATGACAAAATAATTAATAGTCGGTTCCTCTTTAGCCATGTAAATAATAGCAGTGACTCCGTTGGGGAGGATACTAATTATTCACATCTAAGTGTACACCATTATTTGATCCCAAGTCCGCTGCCCAAGCTTATGTGCCTTACTGTTGGAGAAATACACACGCGCTCAGATAACTTTCTACAACCATCAATTATATAAGTTTGTACTAGTGAGCCGCATATAAGCTCATCCGTTAGGGAGGAAGGCACTATAGCCAACGCACAAGTTCATATGCATCACATTACAAACAATAATTATTTAAAGAAGTTTGTACCAGTGATCCGTAAATAAACTCATCCGTTAGGGAGGAAGGCTCTATTGCCAACGCGCAAGTTTACTCACATCACTTACAAACCAATAATGGAGGCCGCGGGAATTAATTACCAATCCCCTCTCCCACTTAGTTATTTAATTACCGAGGGTTTTTAACATGCACATAATATTTCAGAATAAAATATACAACTAAGACATGCTTCTATTAACAACAATTTAAATAAGTAAATCACATAGAACATGCCTTACATATATAACAATTAATTTTCAAGTTAAAATAATTAAATCAGTTATATATTATAATTAATTGTATAAATAGTGGATCAATCAATTTGGGCCCAAGAGCAACAAATAAGCACAAAATGAGCAGCAGATTAAATAATTAATCAAGCCCATTATCCATGGCCCATAATCTTAGCCCAAAATTAAATTAAGTCCACCAAGCCCACTAGCACAAAATTAGTCCATTAATAAAATTAATTAATCATGCTTGGCCCATTACCCACAATTAATTAAATCCAGCAATAAAATAATGGCCCAGCAGCCCATTTCCATTTTAATAAAATTTGGGCCCAACAGCCCAAAACCAAATTAAAAAATGAGCAGCCTTTTATTTATTACTGAATTGGGCCATCAAGGCAACAAGCCCAATAAGGCAGCCTCTGTCCCATTTCCACACAATTAATATCCGGCCCAAAGGGGCAGCCCAAACCAATTAAAATCAAGGCCCAAAGGGGCAGCCCATATGCTGCTGCCCTAGAAAAACACCAGCCGCCTAGCCGTCCAGACACCCCCAGCTTACGCTTCCGGCGGCCGCGTAGACCGTGATTCCGCAGCCCAGACCAGAGTCGCTCCGTCAGCCATCCAGAAACGAGCATCCAGTCAGCACTTCCCGCCGCCGCTGCTGCACCATTGCCGGAACTTCTAGCAGCGCCAGCCAGCGACGACATCAGCATAGCCGCCGACCACAGCCACTGCTCTCGAGTCCAGTCCAGCCTTCTGATTTTCAAGACCCACCGGAATCAGCAATCGGCTTGCTTGGAACTCCGACACTGCTGCCAGTTCGACTCAGTCTGAAACAACTCGCCGCTTGGTACCGCATCGGTGTTTAACACGCGAACGCACACCTTGTTCCCGCCGCAGCTGCCTTGATGCGCTCGGAACGCCGCTGCAAGAAACAAGCGCCGCGCCTGGAAAACCTCTATCTCGCCTTGAAGCTGCTGTCCAAACTGGTATGGCTGCTGCTTCAACTCGCTCCGAAATCTATGGAGGACTCGCTCAGAGATTTTGGAGGAATCGCCCGGTCGCCGCCTTGACGCGCCCCCGGAACCAGCCTTGGCCCGATCAAAAACTCCCTCAGACTCGATAGGGAGTGGTTGAGACCCAACGGGAAGAACAATCGACTTGTTTGGATTTTGCAGCAGACGTGATCGGAGCACCCTATTCATGCCAACCCTGTCGTCGTTCTGCCATCGAACATCAGCAAACTCCTCGTCGAATAAGGCCCAGCCTCCAGCACCTTTGTTGCCTTCAGTCTTCTGGGAGATGATGAGACAAGAGACTAGCTGATTAGTCGTAATATAGTGGGCATGACCAATTAAAGAAATTATCGAACCACAGGGAGGAAGGTACTAGGGTCTAAGCGATCTCGTGTTCATCATAGTATTATAGAGATGATCAAGAAGGGGGAGATAATCAAGAAATGACAATAAAATAAATGGATAGATGAATGGGAGATGGATGAATGAGCCAAGTAGATAGAGATGAGATTAACAATACTTAAAGCATGGAAAATCTAGGTATCATGCAATGAATTCATATGTGTCATGGGAAAAAGGCTAAGGGCCAACACTAAGATCACCTAAACTCCCTCTCGGAATGAATAGGATATAGAATGACATTTATTGGATTGGTTCTCACTCAAACAATTCCAACTAGGTACTAAGCTTGAAATGAGAGTCCCTTCACATAATCTATTGACTTCTCAATCTAATAAATGATATGTTCTATCAAAGGGTTCTAAACTATGAAGGACTTCTCAATCTCTTCACAATCTATAATGAACATGAAGTGTTTGATGAAATGATTCACTTAATTATCCTAAATATGCAATTGACTTCTCAATCTAATCACATGCTTAAAACAATTAAACACACAAATTAGCATAAACCTCAAGATCTAAAGCATCAATGATAGAAAATCAATTAACCCAATCAACATAATCATTCAATTGCAAAATACCAAAAATTATCCAACACAATTCATATTGCTAATCTCACAAGGGAGATTAGCCTCTCATATCCATAAGAAAATTAACATAGACATTAAATTTCTTACAAAACATGATAAACAATTGGTTTCAATACAAAGTTTAGATGAAAACTCCCTTGGATGTCTCCAATGGTGATCTTCTTCTTCCCCTTGCAATTCACCTCTCTTCCTTGCTTCTCTAGCTACTTGGATGAAGGATTTGATGGTTGGATGAAGGTAGATCCAAAGGATGAAGAATGGATGAAGGTGAAGGTGAAGAATGGAGGAAAAGGTGTGTGAGGTGTGTGTGGAAGGGGTGGAAATCGATCTCTCTCAATTGTTGAATAAAGGGGTATTTATACCCCTTGGGAAGCTTCTAGAAGGATTCTGATTTTTTTCCAGGAATTTACACAGCACGAGTCGTGCTCGGTAACACGGCCATAAGGTGGCCGTGTTGTGTCTTCTGATGTCGGCACACGGCCTCTGCTTACAGGGCCGTGTTGATGACACGGCTCGTGCTGCCAACACGACTCGTGTGACTGGACACGGCCTTAAGGTGCCCGTGTTGAACAAACTGGTGTCGCCGCACGGCCATCTCTTACAGGGCCGTGTTGGCTACACGGCCCGTGTTGGTGCTGGCTCCTGTTTTTCTTCACTGTTTTGGCTCGTTCTCCTTCGTTTCAACTCCGAATTGAGATCCGCTTTTTCCTACATCTTCCTTATCATATCTAGCATCAAATAAAAAGTGAAAATTATAGGTTTAAGCTCATTCAAACACATTTCCATAAAAACACAAAACACAACCAAATAACACATAAAATACGGATAAAAATATACGAAAACACATATAAAAAGATACTAAAATCTAGGTGAAAATATCACTCATCACACCCCAAACTTAAAGTGTTGTGCGTCCCCGCACAACGAAAATGATAAATCAAGGAGAGTGATTTTCACCTAGGAAAAGACTAAACGAACATAAGTAACAACACATCAATAATAATAAGAATTACAAACTATGCTAAGGCATCCTACATCAATAAAATCATAACATGAGAAATTAACAAGTTCAATCAAAAGAGAATAAAGTGTAATATAGTCTCTTTTAGTCCAAGCCTTACATAGGTTATAAATGTCACTCAACACTCTTTAAAGTAAGGTAAATCAACACTCATCAATCGATTGACTCGACTCGCTATAAGCTTGCTCGTGGACTACATTCAAAACCGCCAAGGTTTCCATTAATGATCAAAAAGGTCTTTCATTAAGGATGTAATGATAGGCTCTTTGGTAGGGTATGGAAGATATGGATAATAGTGACTAAGCAAGTGTAAGTAATCGAAGAGACGGCCAATTTCTCCAACTTCTCCACTTTTCTTTCTTCCTTTCTCAACTTTGGTACTCACAAGCACTACTCATCAACATTCCTTTGGATTGAGCTTCTTATGATGCATGCTTCCTTTCTTTGAATTTTTATTTTCTTGAGCATCTTGTTGTTGCTTTACTCATTTTCTTGTTTTGGGGTTGCATGTCCATTCTTTCTTGTGCTCTTTTTCATCCTTTTTCTTGCTTGTTTACCATTTCCTTTTTTCTTTTTCTTCTTTATCAAACCTTTCTAGTTACCATCTCCTCAATCACCCACACAAATGGTATATATGTAAGGCTTAAGTGGGTAATCATGGCTTGTAATGTGCTATATTCACAATAAAAAGGCTTAAAGGCTCAAAATGGTTAACTAGGGATGATGTACATGGTAGGAAAATATATGGCAATGACTATGAATAACAAGGATGGCCTAAGATCATTTCACTAATCTCCACAAATCGGGCTCGTTCCTTTAGTCCTTGAGCAAATTCTAGCTTATCAAACACAACCAATCCACTCATGAAGAAAAATACCATGTATGCACGGTTGAGGTTCAAATACTCACAAGCTTATGCATTGGACCTTAAGAAACTTATTACACCACATTCATCTCAAAATTGAACAAGTTAAATAAAACATGTCACAATTCGAAAGTGTAGAGATTCTTAATCATAACTTGTCATCACTTATTACCACAACATATCACCACTCATGTTCAAAAATGACTCACAACATCCCAAAAATAATCCACCAAACACTCCCTAAACAAGAATAAAAATGCACACGAAACATAAAATAAAGACTCAACAAACAAGAAATAACCAAAAACACATAACATGCAAGAATAAAAATCACCATCATAAAACAATGAAACACACATTCAAATCATCCATAACAATGTAAGCTCACAATCATCCCAACCTTGATTGAAAAGAAAATCCTAACTAATGAAAATAAACATCCCAAAAAACATAACACATGAAGTAGCATGCTAATCACATCAATACAAATCAAATCAAATTATGCTAAGCACATAAAAGTGGTAGGGTGTAGAATGAACTCCCTCAATAAGCATTTGATAGTGGAAGTTGTTAGCTCCGAGCTCAATTCGTGCTTCCAATACCCTTCATACATGCTCAACAAAACCATTAGCTCAACAATTTCATTAAAAATATGGACTATCATGCACTTCAACACGACCAATCATACCAAAATCAAACCAATGCTCATGAGAAAAATTTTAAAATTAGCTCAAAAATACGAAAAGTATATGCTTTCAAGACAAAGTATGTCACACCACGCCATATCCCCCCAAACTTAAATTGAAACAAGAGTTTCGAGGTAAGTTTGCAAAAAGTGGTGTGACTTACTTTCACACTTCAAATCAAGCACTTATCGTTTGTCCAATACACATTCTCCTCATGAACACAATCAATCTACATGCCAAAAATGCAAAACAAGCAAATCCACCATCCTTATTGAAAGCAATAAATAAAGCAATAAAGATAATGATGGGTTGCCTCCCATCTAGCGCTAAGTTTAACGTCTTCAAGCCGGACGGGATATGGAGAACTCATCGGAATGGCCACGGATATCTTTCGTCCTTGCCATCGAATTTTAACCGTTGTGCTTCTTCCTCTATTAGGCATTTGTGGCAAGTGACGACCTCCGTTACATCCTTCGAGCATGGCTTTAAAAATTCGACTCTCTTGAGCTTACACTCCATTGCCCTCTCCATTCTTGAACACCACTTATTTCTCCTTACCAAATAGACCTCCAACATCTCTTCGAATTCTCTTTTGTTTCTAAGAATATGAGAAAAATCAATGGGTAATACAAAGTCAATGTAAACAATATTATCAAGTTCAAGGCAACTTAAAGAGTTTAAAGGTTTAGAAATGCTCATTTCACTCTTCAAGTCATCATCATTTGCTTCTTGACTTTGTTTCTCTTCATCAACATCATTTGTCTCAATATGCTCTTCAAATACCTCATTTGATTCTTCATCTCCCAAATTCTTTTCTTCTTCCAACTCTTCTTCAACTTTGCTCTCCTCTTCCAATTCTTCAACTTGTTGAAAATTGTTCAAAGCACTTACAATTTGGCTTACTTGATGCTCCAAGGCTTCAAACCTCTTCTCATCTGCTTCATTTCTTTTCTTCCATTCTTCAAAACTAGCTTCATCTCTTTTCGTGCGCTCCTCAAGGTTTGCTATCATCTTCTCAATCAAGACGTTTACAGACGATTTTTCTTCTTCGACTTGTTGAAAGTCTCCTCCCTCTTGGTTGTCACAATTCCATTCTTGAATTGGTGGATAATTCCCATGAAAACTTCCTTCATAGTTATGTTGAAAATTTCCTTGGAAATCATCCACTCCCATGAAAGAAACATCTCCTACTTGATGCGTAGGCATCCTCCACTCTTCTTGCTCTATAGGACTAGGAATCGACACACCTTGCACATTTTGAGCACCCCCCAAACTTGAATTAGACAAGACTTGACCATAAGCACCTTGATTCATCATCCTTATCTGTCTTGTCACTTCCAAAGTAACTTGGGTAATTATCTTGGAGGATTCATTTTGAAGAAAACTTGATTGAGAATCTTGACCTTCATCACTTCCTTGAGCACTTATTCTATGTAATTCAAGTAAAGCGTAGTTTTGGAACGGATGAGAAGTGTTGGTGTTGGGATTTTGTGGAGAATAAGTGTATGCTTGATACGGGTGGAATGTATTTCCATTGTAAGCTTGTTGCCATTCTCCATTTCTTCTTTGATTGTAGTATTGAGAGCTATCTTGATTCATTTGGAAGTTGTACCCATAGTTGCTCTCATTCATGTAGCCTCTTGATTGTGGAGGTGAAACCCTTGCAAATTGATCCCCAAAGACATTTGTGAATTGGTTCCAACCATCCATTTAAATACTCTTCTCAAGGCTTACTACAATTCTTCTCAAACTTGCTATTTTTGGCTTTGATCCCCCTTCCTCTTCTCTCAAGGTAGTGTCAAGTACCTATCAAAACGAACAAGTGAGATCAAAAATTTTCCAAAGCAAATAATAAAAAGCAATAAAAATATCTCTATTAATACCAATCGAAACACTCCTTCGTTAAACCACTAGCAACCGTTGCCTCCCCGGCAACGGCGCCATTTGATTACAGGGCCGTGTTGATGACACGGCTCGTGCTGCCAACACGACTCGTGTGACTGGACACGGCCTTAAGGTGCCCGTGTTGAACAAACTGGTGTCGCCGCACGGCCATCTCTTACAGGGCCGTGTTGGCTACACGGCCCGTGTTGGTGCTGGCTCCTGTTTTTCTTCACTGTTTTGGCTCGTTCTCCTTCGTTTCAACTCCGAATTGAGATCCGCTTTTTCCTACATCTTCCTTATCATATCTAGCATCAAATAAAAAGTGAAAATTATAGGTTTAAGCTCATTCACACACATTTCCATAAAAACACAAAACACTGCAGCGTGATACGTACTTCTCCCAATCGTGTGTGTGCAGCGTATTCTCGATGAGAAAAAAAACAAGGATACTTATTGTACTCGTGCAGCCAAACACATGAACAGCAGAAAGGGTTTTGCATAAAATAATAATAATATCAAACCCTGTACTCCCAGGCAATTATAATTAGATTATTTCACATAATCATATAAGCCATTTCATACTGCCAATTAATCGACAATGAACACACGTAGAATCAAACCCTACCTAACGTCTCACGATTTACCACGAAACCAATGCTCTGATACCAATTGTTGGCAATTGGATCGTGTGGTTCAACCGTGATCCGTTAAGATAACAGGTAAACAAAATCAGCGGAAGCATAAAACGTGTTTACAGTACTTCTGGGTTGATGTAGAGGATGAACTGCAGAGAACTACCTCTGATCTTCTACTGTATGTCCCAAGTGTGATCCTGCTGTTGTGTGGGCAACAGTCTGCAGGGTTTCTCAATCTGCTTCTTTCCCTTCTCACACCAAAAGAGGCGCAGGAATTATCTTCGGGTGCCAGGAAGTTGAGTTCACTTATATACTGGGCTACAGCAGGGACCAGGAGGAGAAATTGGACTGGGCCTCAATTGAATTTAATTAACCAAGCTTAGCCCAAAGCTTTTAATTAAATCCAATAATAATAATATAGTCCACTAAAATATTATTACTGCACTACCCGTCCAATCCCAAAATTATGTTCTGGGCTCCTTATTATAAGCCCGATGGTCTCCCCATGTTTAAGAAAAACAATGTCCATTAATTAATTAAGTTACTGACAACTCAAATTAATTAATATCTCATCCGAGAGTAGTACCAGTCAACCTTATTATCATGCCAGAAATTAATCCACTTGCAAGATTTACATGATAAACCTTATGAGCTCCTCAAGGAGACATCATCAACCTATGACGGACATGGATTCCTTCTACAATCAACAGCACACCATAGATACAGCACTACTTCCCAACTCACCGAGTATATTGATTTAATACTTATAAATCTCACCCATTGATGAATCAAAGAAATACATACTGCCCTACGTGTCGAGGTTATTGTATAGGGATTAAGAGCACGAACTTCCATAATAACAGAGATCAAGTTCTTCTGTAAGTCAGTATAAGTCGAACGATCTCATGCGGTTCTACTCAATACACACAAGTGCACTAATATAATTCTATAGCCAAGACAAGCTAATACCAAACCACACTACAACCATACCGATAGAGAGTCCCCATCTATCTCAGTTGTGAGCATCTGTTTATACTTTATAAGAAAACCGATAATATGATCTTCTGCGTGTTGTCGCACAACATATTATCTACAGTATAAAGTAAATGGACTATTGCATCATGCATATAAAATAAATTATAAGACGCAATCATTTGATCAATGATTCTCATTTCAAATATTGTTATGACATTGTTCATACTAAAGTTAGACTTTTAGTATACAATCCAACACTTACTATTAGATAGTATCCATAAATCTCATAATAATTGCCTAATGATTCATAGTGAACTTCGATCGGAGTTTCTCTTGAATTAATAACCCGTTGATCTAGTCGCCACCGAAGCTTGCATCCATATATATAAATTTGGGTAGATCTTGGGTGAACCGTCTCACGGATCTTTTTATTGGACCCTATCCTATCCTATCCTATCCATTAATATAAAATAAAAATAAAAAAGAATTAAAGAAAAATAATATAAATAATATAGATGTTTAATTAAAATTTTTGAAAAATTAATTTATTTGATATAATATACTTATCAATATTATTTGAGTTGATATCTTGTGTATTTGGTATACAATTGCATCCATATATATAAATTTAGATAGATCTTGATGAAATCATCTCATGAATCTTTTTATGTGAGACGGATCCTATCCTATCCATTAATCAATATAAAAAAAAAAGAATTATAGAAAAACAAGGTTCTTGTTTGGTTTCATTAATTAAAATTACCATAATTTAACAAAATGGTGGCTGACCTTTTATGCATATTACTAGTAAATTACTATGCTATTTTGAATCAATTATTTTTTTATTTTAATAAAAATTATTATATATTATTATTATTGTTATTATTATTATTATTATTAAATGTTCATTAATTAAATTATTTATGAACGATTTTATTATCACTTTATTTTAATTAGTATCACTTTACATTAAAAATATTATCACTTTTTATCCATCCTACGAATTGTTCATAAAGTACTTAAATTAAATTGATATCACTTTTTCTTTATCATGTATCACTTTTATTAAGCATGTTATCACATTTAAGTCAAATGAAAACGTTGGATAATTTAATTAGACGGATATACTTTTCTTTAATTAGGAATCATTTTTTATTAAAATGTTATCACCTTTTATTTTTTCAATAAATTGTTCGTGAAATACACTCTTTTATGAAAGATGTTATCATTTTTCTTTTAAAAACCACTTATTATTTATATTATAAATTATTCATGAATATAGTTCACAACAAAATTATTACTTTTCATCAATTGATTATCACATTGTATAAATTTATAATTTTTAGATTTAAAATAAAATTAAATGAATAAAAAATTTTAAATTAATAAAAATTTAAAGGGTCACTTACTATTGGATACATAAAATATTGCATAATTGCTATAAACTACATCAATAAAAGCACTAATACTCATAACTACACAATTATGATTGTGATACCATAAATACCCCTATGTGTTTGAATAATTTATTTTGCACAATTCATTTTTGCACATTTTAAGTTTCGGCGGAGGTCCGACAGCCGGTGGCGGAGGTCAGACGACGGTCCGGCGAATTTTTTTTGTACAATTTATTTTTGCACATTTTGTTTGCACATTTAAGTTCTGCAGGAGGTCCCACAGCCGGCGACGGAGGTCAGGCGGCGGTCCGGAAAATTTTTTTTGCACAATTTGTTTGCACAATTTGTTTTTTGCATATTTTAAGCTCCGGCGGAGGTCAGGCGGCGGTCCGGCAAATTTTTTTTGCACAATTTATTTTTGCACATTTTGTTTGCACTTTTTTTTTCTATGCATTTTGTTTTTGCACTTTTTTTTTGCACATTTTTTCTCTGCACATGTATCTTACACTATATTTTAGCACATTTTAGCTTTATGCACATTTGCTTTACATAATATTTTAGCACATTTGCCTTACATAATATTTTAGCACATTTAACCTTATACACATTTTTTCTTCATATTTTAACATCATATCCACATTTGTCTAATACACATTTAGCTTCATGCACATTTTTTCATATTTTAACGAATCTCAAATTCATCAACCTTCCTTCTCCCATACATGAACCCCGGCCTTAGAACAACACCTGTTCATTTTGAATGCAAATAACATCAATTCCATAGTAAGAAGATAACATTCATTATCAAGACAATTTAGAATGATCAATCACAGGATTTACATTATCACATCAAAAAAGTCCAAATACATTTACATTAAAAAGGTCCAACAAAATAGCTACTCAAGTCTGGTTTGCTTGATGGGAAGTGGAAACTTATCTATACAATTTTACAATCCTTTTTGCGTATTCAAGGTACACCTTTTATATATAACTTTATTACTTATTAATCTTATAGTTAGTATATGTACAATCTAACTTATTCCTAATCATCTGCTTTAGTTGTGAATACACTACAGAGGCCCAAATTGTTAAGAACCAGAACCAACTATCAAGCAATTAATGTGGATATTCTTCGAGCTCAGGCCCCTCCTTTTATCAGGTTAGCCCCAATCTTGATCATCTTAATTCCACACTTTGCATCTTTGCATCAACCTTGTCCTACTTCATTATAATAAGACAACACTTCTCCAAATCTTTAATATACTGCACATACTTTCTTATCAATACTCAAGCTACATGTAATAAATTGTGTCTAATTTGTAGCTGCTCCTTATCTTAGATGCTTAGACGCAAAAGATAACAGCATATACAACATATCAAAAGGTTTGAGCACAAAAAGAAGTGAATAAAAGGGTCAATCACAATCAAATATTAGGATATAAAAGCAGAAAATCAACTAATAGAGATTATTAGTTTTTACATTTAAATGCTCAAAATGAATTTGTGCATCATTTCCATCTCTAGGACTTGAGGGGGCCTGAATCTGATCACCTGCCATACTGTGGATAAAAATAGAATCATCAAAGAATTTCGAACTATAACTAATGAATTACTCCAGAATGTCAACCACATTTAACCTGAAAAGAGGGATCTCATACGCAACCATATTTAACCTGAAAAATCATAAAGTTTTACACATATACATCAACAGATTTAACATCATCCTAATGAACAGTCAAAGTTAAAATGATTATAACTTATCTGGAGTGACTACATAGAACCCCAAAATATTCTACGGTTGAATTGTTACTAATCAATGATCATACAAAAGCTCTTGCCGCCAATCCCTTTTACATCCCACCAAAGGTCCCAATATAACTTTTAAGAAACATACTCAATCATGACACTTAATAAGAAAACCAAAGGTAGATAAATGAATACTTGTATCTATCATAACAAAGGAGCTCAGACCAAAATACTTAGAGATCCAACAAAAACTAGCATGTGGAAAGTTTAGTAATCAACTAATCTAGGAGTTCAAACCTTAACAAGAATCCTTTATCCTCCTATGCAGAGCAGTACCCAAACAATAATTGAATAATTACACACTCATCACACTTGTCAAGAAAGTGAAATGTATCTTAAATAATTATCTTTAGTCCAAAACCCAATCAAACAACACCCAATTAACAAAACAAAATAATTATACATAACTTCTAAGCAGATGAAAAGAATAGCCTACAATTACCCAATAATAAGACTGTCAAAGTCAGCTACAGAACCATACATCAGATAGAGAAATTTTCAGAAACCCAAATTCCCAAATATCAACAACCAAACTTATTGAATTCAAACAGTAAACCACAGGAGAGAGTATCATTACAGGCATGTTTGCGATCATTAATTGGGGCTTCATGTACATTTTTTCTTCACATTTTAAAATTATACACAGGAGCCTTAAATATCAGGAAATGAGCAGCTAAACAATATAAATCATAAATCAACCAAAGTTGCAGCAACATAAATTGAAAAAAGCACAATCTATTGTGCTCCTTTCAGATGCAAAACTTATTCAATAAGGAAAATAACATCATCTTTCACCTTCTTAAAATTAAACCGAACTAATCCTAAGGCAAAATAACTAAATACTAGCATGTTTTATTGTGCTCGTTGTAACTTGTCCCGGTGGGAATTGAAAGGGAAAATCCCCCAAAAAAACTTCTACCATATGAAATCACAATGAAACAACAAGGAGCCTGGGATTGAGAATTGAAAGAGGTAGTAGACCCAAGGCATGCCGAGAAAAATTGAACACAGTTGTGACCAAGTCGATCGGCGATGGTAAAAGATCGTCAGCCAATAGAAAATTGACCTGTCGGTGAAAATGGACGGCAACAATCGGGGATAAGGTGCGTCGGTGATGGTCACACATGGGTGGTCAGTGGCGGCAATTTGAAGGCTGCACTAGGTAGCGGAAACCCTTGGGCGTGTCAGAGGTAGGCCAGAGTGGCATGATGTCGGAACAGCTGATAGAATGGCAAGCCCTAGGCGGATGGGTGTGGCGGCGAAGACCAAAATACAAGCCCTAGAGGACTTCGATTGGGCCAGCGAATGGCCGGATAATATGGCAGCAGCCATGGACGGAGAAGAACCCAAATCGGATCGGAGTTTGATTTACAGAAATATTTGGATCCGAATATGTGTAGAGCGAAAGCGAGGCTAGAAGTTTACAGAGAAGAGATTACGTTGGGAAATATTTGGTTTAATTAAGGATAATTTAGACTCTTTACCATTAATTTGTGTAGTGGATAGTAATTCTTTTCTTTCAGTGTAGTTAATAGTATTTAAACTCTAAAGTGTGTACCCTGCAACAATAAATCCAATTTTGGGTCACTTACTATTGGATACATAAAATAATGCATAATTGCTATAAGCTACATCAATAAAAGTACTAATACTCATAACTACACAATTATAATTATGATACCATAAATACCCCTATGTGTTTGCACAATTTGTTTTGCACAATTCATTTTTGCATATTTTGTTTGTACATTTTAAGTTCCGGCGGAGGTCCGGTAGCCGGCGGCGGAGGTTAGGCGATGGTCCGCGATGGTCCGGCGAATTTTTTTTGCACAATTTATTTTTGCACATTTTGTTTGCACATTTTAAGTTCCGCCAGAGGTCCGACAGCCGGCGGCGGAGGTCAGGCGGTGGTCTGACGAATTTTTTTTGCACAATTTGTTTGCACAATTTATTTTTTGCACATTTTATTTGCACATTTTAAGTTCCAGCGGAGGTCAGGTGGCGGTGAGACAAATTTTTTTTGCACAATTTATTTTTACACATTTTGTTTGCACATTTTTTTCTATGCATTTTATTTTTGCACTTTTGTTTTGCACATTTTTTCTCTGCACATGTATCTTATACTATATTTTAGCATATTTTAGCTTTATGCACATTTGCCTTACATAATATTTTAGCACATTTGCCTTACATAATATTTTAGGACATTTATTCTTATACACATTTTTTTTTCACATTTTAACTTCATATCCACATTTGTCTAATACCCATTTAGCTTCATGCACATTTTTTCACATTTTAACGAATCTCAAATTCATCAACCTTTCTTCTCCCATACATGAACCCCGACCTTAGAACAACGCCTGTTCATTTTGAACGCTAATAACATCAATTCCATAGCAAGAAGATAATATTCATTATCAAGACAATTTAGAATGATCAATCACAGGATTTACATCATCACATCAAAAAGGTCCAATACATTTACATTAAAAAGGTCCAACAAAATAGCTGCTCAAGTCGGGTTTACTTGATGGGAAGTGGGAACTTATCAATACAATTTCACAATCCATTTTGCAGATTCAAGGTACACCTTTTATAGATAACTTTATTACTTATTAATCTTATAGTTAATATATGTACAATCTAGCTTATTCCTAATCATCTGCTTTAGTTGTGAATACACTACAGAGGCCCAAATTGTTAAGAACCAGAACCAACTATCAAGCAATTAATGTGGATATCCTTCGAGCTTAGGCCCCTCCTTTTATCAGGTTAGCCCCAATCTTGATCATCTTAATTCCACACTTTGCCTCTTTGCATCAGCCTTGTCCTACTTTATTATAATAAGACAACACTTCTCCAAAGCTTTAATATACTTCACATACTTTCTTCTCAATACTCAATCTACATGTAATAAATTGTATCTAATTTGTAGCTGCTCCTCATCTTAGATGCTTAGACGCAAAAGACAATAGCATATACAACATATCAAAAGGTTTGAGCACAAAAAGAAAGTGAATAAAAGGGTCAATCACAAGCAAATATTAGAATATAAAAGCAGGACATCAACTAATAGAGATTATTAGTTTTTACATTTAAATGCTCAACATGAATTTGTGCAACATCTCCATCTCTAGGACTTGAGGGGGCCTGAATCTGATCACCTGCCATACTGTGGATAAGAATAGAATCATTAAAGAATTTCAAACTATAACTAATGAATTACTCCAGAATGCCAATCACATTTAACATGAAAAGAGGGATCTCATGCGCAACCATATTTAAACGGAAAAATCATAAAGTTTTACACATACACATCAACAGATTTAACATCATCCTAATTAACAGTCAAAGTTAGAATGATTATAACTTATCTGGAGTGACTACATGGAACCCCAAAATATTCTACGGTTGAATTGTTACTAATCAATGATCATATAGAAGCTCTTGCCGCCAATCCCTTTTACATCCCACCAAAGGTTCCAATATAACTTTTAAAAAACATACTCAATCATGACACTTAATAAGAAAACCAAAGGTGGATAAATGAATACTTGTATCTATCAAAACAAAAGGAGCTCAGACCAAAATACTTAGAGATCTAACAAAAACTAGCATGTGGAAAGTTTAGTAATCAACCAATCTAGGAGTTCAAACCTTAACAAGAATCCTTTATCCTCCTATGCAGAGCAGTACCCAAACAATAATTGAATAATTACACACTCATCACACTTGTCAAGAAAGGAAAATGTATCTTAAATACTTATTTTTAGTCCAAAACCCAATCAAACAACACCCAATTAACAAAACAAAATAATTATACATTACTTCTAAGCAGGTGAAAAGAATAGCCTACAATTACCCAATAATAAGACTGTCAAATTCTGCTACAGAACCATACATCAGACAGAGAAATTTTCAGAAACCCAAATTCCCAAATATCAATAACCAAAACTTATGGAATTCAAACAGTAAACCATAGGAGATAGTATCATTACAGGCATGTTTGCGATCATTAATTGGGTCTTCATGTACATTTTTTCTTCACATTTTAACCTTATACACAGGAGCCTTAAATATCAGGAAATGAGCAGCAAAACAATATAAATCATCAATCAACCAAAGTTGCAGCAACATAAATTGAAAAAAGCACAATCTATTGTGCTCCTTTCAGATGCAAAATTAATTCAATAAGGAAAACAACATCATCTTTCACCTTCTTAAAATTAAACCAAACTAATCATAAGGCAAAATAATTAAATACTAGCGTGTTTGATTGTGCTCGTTGTAACCTGTCCCGATGGGAATTGAAAGGGAAAATCCCCAAAAAAACTCCTACCATCTGAAATCACAATGAAACAACGAGGAGTCTGGGATTGAGAATTGAAAGAGGTAGTAGACCCGAGGCACGCCGAGAAAAATTGAAGGCAGTTGTTACAAAGTCGATCGGCGGTGGTACAAGATCGTAAGCCATTAGAAAATTGACCTGTCGGTGAAAAATGGATGGCGACAATCAAGGATAAGGCGCGTCAGTGATGGTCGCACACGGGTGGTCGGTGGCGGCAATTTGAAGGCTGCACTAGGCAACGGAAACCCTTGGGCATGTCAGAGGCAGCCCGAAGTGGTATGATGTCGGCACAGCTGATAGAATGGCAAGCCCTAGGCGGATGGGTTAGGCGACGAAGACCAAAATACAAACCCTAGAGGACTTCGATTGGGCCAGCGAACGGCCGGATAATATGGCGGCAGCCATGGACGGAGAAGAACCCAAATCGAATCGGAGTTTGATTGAAAGAGAATATTTGGATCCGAATACATGTAGAGCGGAAGCGAGGCTAGGAGTTTACAGAAAAGAGATTACGTTGGGAAATATTTAGTTTAATTAAGGGTAATTTAGACTCTTTACCATTAATTTGTGTAGTGGATAGTAATTCTTTTCTTTCAGTGTAGTTAATAGTATTTAAACTCTAAAGTGTGTACCCTGCAGCAATAAACCCAATTTTAAATAATAAAAAATATAAATTAAAAGGAAAAAACGTTATATATAAATATATATAATATAAAAGACCTACTTAATTTAGTTTCATAATTAATTTCTCAATTTTTTCTAATTTAATAATTCCATAATTAATTTTTTAATTTTTTCTAATTTAATAACAACCAAATAGGGCCTTTTAAAATATAAACTTAATGAGTTAATGGATGATCGGTCTCACATAAGGGGATCAGTGAAACAGTCTCACCCAAGTCTTTACTTATAAATTTTTATAAAATTTCATTCATTAGTATATAAGTTTTGAATGAATAAAAATATGTACAGAATGTTTAATTGCCCTTTAATAATAATAATGTTATTAATTTATTATTAATTTGTATTGTATTTAATATTTTCTTATTCAATTTCTGTTTTTATTATAATAGAAATTTATACTTTAAAAAGACAAAGATTTGTGTGAGACCATCTCACATAAGGGCTTACGTGAGACAGACATAAAGTGATAATTTTTTTAATGAAAATAATAAAAATTTAATGAAAAGTGATAATGCTATTTCATGAATAATTTATTGTATAAATGAAAAGTGATGACATTTAATAGCGAAAGTGATAACGTTTTATAGCGAAAGTAATAACTATTTTAAAAAGTGTAAATGGTCTCACATAAGACCTACATATATATATATATATATATATATATATATATATATAATTAAATAGAAGAGACCAACCAATTCAAATAATAATTCCTAAAAAAAATTGAAATCTCCTCTACAGTTTAATAAAGAATGTGTGAGTGTGAAGTATAAAAAAATTAATAGATAACAATTAATGCAGAGAAGTAATGGTGTATACAAAGAATGTAAAAAAATTAATAGAGAATAATTAATACAGAGAAGTAATGGTGCATACAAGGAAGGTGGTGCATACAAGGAATAATCACTTTGGACCCCTAGTGCGGGCCCTATTAAACTTGCTACCTGCTGTTACTTGGGTCATGTGTGAGCGTGGGTCAGCCAAGAATCTCCCATAAATTAAATTGTTCGGATGTTGTGTATTTCGATTTGTAAATTTGTCGTCAATTTATGTATTTTATTCTTCTCGAAGTTAGGTTAAATCTTTATAAAAAAATTAATTACTGTGCGTGTTTCATAGGTGGAATGTGACAATTTAGTTATAATTTCATTATTTTTTTTGTCTACTAAAACTTATAGGACTTGTTCCTTATTTAATTTCCTTCTTCTTTGCATTAACACTTACTTATTTATAAAAGTATTTTGTTCATGCCCTATTTAATATATTATTTAGGAAAATAATATGAAATTTTCATTATTTAAAATTCGGGATTGACACAATCAATCTCGAAGAAAATCTCATTCAATCTCAACCAATTTCTTAATTTATTTAATCAAATTTCTACATAATTGAAAGCAATTATAACACTCCTAATATATTTATTTACATCAGTATTTACGTTTATATATATGTATAATACTTAAAATAATAATAATAATATTCATATATAATAATAATATTTATATATTATAATAATAATAAGGATAAGAAATATATATATATATATATATATATATATATATATAACATGATTAATGCTAAAATATCATACATATGTAGTCATAATATTAATTAGTAGAAGTATAAAAATTTATGTATGGATTTGATAGTACATATGTAGCTATCAATGTTGACCACCAACACATCTCATACCCGGCCAGGAGAGGTCATACTTCTATATAAATAGGCTTTTTGCCTTGCACATACCTACCACCTTCACAAAACATACACACCATCTTCACGTTATATATCTACACACTCACAGAGCCAACAGGGAGGAAGAAGGAAATGTTTGGGGTTGAGAGGAATCCAAGATATCCATAATCAGTCCTAATTTTCTACTTACCTTAAGGTAGGGGTAATTTCTACCATTCGCCAAGTATTATTACATTCAATGTTTATGATTACTATTGTTAATATGTGTACGTAATATATATGTATATATTATTGGAATATATTTTCACATTTCAATTCAATACTAATTGACATATTACCGAACGCAACCGGAGCCGGCACTAATTGACATATTAGCATACTTTGAGTCGTCGTTAACACATATTTATCGACTGCCACATTATTTTATTTTACACATTTTTATTACTTATATATATATATATATATATATATATATATATATATATATATATATATATATATATATATATATTATAATCATTGATGTTCTCTATTGAGTATATTTTAGACGTTCACCCTATTATTTTGAATTTCAGATTCTCCAGAAGGTGAAGAAGCATAGCTTAAGTGGATTTTTCCTCTTTGCGATATTTACTTATTTTGTAAAATAATCTATTTGATGTTGTAGCTCTTAACCTAGAACATCATATTACGACTTCCGCTTATGTGCTACATTCAGTGACACCCATGTTTTGGGGTGATTTTTTATCTACTTATCTATTTATTTAATCGTTTATTTATTTGAGAAAAAAAAAAGAAAAATGTGAGAATATCATTATTAAAAGAATTTATGGCGTTACAGGTGGTATCAAAGAAGGTCTACAATTTAGATAGACATGCGATAAAACATATGTCTTTATGTGCCCCTACTTGAAAATATTTGCATTTATATGTTCTATTAGAATTTTTACCTTAAGTTTATTAAGCGGGTCGGGGGTATATGTAGGGGTGGGAAAAAAAACCAAAAACTCGGTATACCGACCTCGTCGTACCAAAAAATATCGAAGAATATCAAAATTTAGGTATATCGAATTTTTCGGTACGGTATAGTCGCGTATCGAAAAAATCAGTTCGGTATCGGTATCAACCGAAGTAAAAATTTGGTATTTCGCTATACCGAAATATTACATATAATGATATAATACATATAATTACCCACCAGACCCTTACTCTTAGTAGTCTGACTCTGCCCAATTAAGCGCAAAAATAAATTACCTCTAACCCATCTAATCTTACTAACATTCCAAATTTTGGAATTCAAACCCAAACTTCACGCGAATCACATTCACGAATCACATTGCTCCATTTCTCTTCTTCAAACCCTAGCGCCTCATAAGGCTAAATCTCACACTGCCTGCTGCAAATGCAATCAATCTAAGGCGAAGGCGACTTTTCTTTCTCTCTCACGTTGGAGGTCACTTTTGGTTCTGCCGCTATCATTGTCGCAACTTCGCTCGATTCTTATGGTATTTTTTTCTAAATTATTTCTCCCATTTTTTCATTATTTTCTGGTGTTTATATTTGATTTTTCTAATTTATACAATATGTTTAGATGATAAGGCACATCTGATTTTACGGGCTTCTTTTATGTTTGGTGATTCCCTTCGTCTATGCCTCTGTTTGATTATCGGCAATGCCAATGTAGAGATTTTTCAGGTCATTGTATCCTGGAATAACTTGCAATCTTGTCATTTGTTAGAGCATTGAAGATTTTTATGGGTGAACCAGAAGGAACCAAGTTCTATTTTTCCGTTGCAGTAACTGATGTAAGATGTTTCATTTGATTTTGGAACCATCAATTGCTCTTGGATTAGATGTTTAAATGCTCCATAATTTTTATTTGCTTTCAACAGGTTTTTCCAACTGGTTAAAAACAAAAAAGTTAATTGTATTTGGTATAGAGAATGGATTAAATATATTATGAGTTGGACATTGTTGTTATCATTGACCATGTAGCCAAAAGAGTATATGGGGTTTGCAGAGAAGACACCAAGTTTTATCAGGGAACATCTTTACCATTAGTAGACTCGAAATGCAACACATAGTGTAGAATTTTATGGTTTATTTTTTGGTATGAATTTTGGTATGTTGATAATATTCGGTATGACTCGATATATTGAATTTTTGACATGTTATAAATTTTTGGCATTTTGGTATAATCGGTATATACCGAAAAAATCGACACGGTATAAATTTTGGTTTGGCAACGGTATGCATTTTCGGATACCAAAATTTCGGTATACCAAAATTTCGGCATACCGATATTTCGATATCGATAACGGTATGAAAAATATCATATCGAAAATTTTGGTACAGTATCGGTACGGTATCGGTATTTTCGGTATGCCGTATTTTCCCACCCCAAGGTATATGAATTAGATCTAAAGTTTCTTTTGGATATATTACTTAATCTATACAAGATGGCTGATTTTCGGTACACCTTATCGGGCGTTCAGAAGAGGACAATGTTGGTCCTTACCTCGTACACGTTACCCTTTTCCAACGGGGATTAGTTGCACGCGGTATTACTTATGGGAACTTGAAGTTCAGCCTCTACGTCACAAACTCACTCCCAGAAAACTAGAGTGCGTGTAAATTCTCTAATCGCTCAGATGTTGTATCTACCCCAGGATGGGGGCTAGGCCACGATCAATTACCGAGAATCCATATCCATCTTATTTACGGAGTAGATGGATTCTGATTTGCCTCCACCCAATATTAGTAGAGTAGTGCTATAGGAGATGGATGGGGAGATACCGGAGGTGGAATCGGAAGTGGAAGAAGATTACCTGGTTGATGAGGCATCGGTGCCAGATGGTCACGCCCCACACTATTATAAGTTTTTACTATAAACTCTATATAGTATAAGGATTTTAGAGTTTTGTATAACTATCTACCTATCTATCTATTAGAGAAAAAAAAAGAAAAGAAAAAAGAAAAAGGGAGACCTAAGTAGTTTATTTATTAGCATGATTGTCATGTATATGACCATTTTGTACAACCTATATATATATATATATAAAGGTGCAAAGTTACTAATTTTGGTATAACTTGTTAATTTATCTTACTTTGCCATTTTTAAAAATTAATACTTTTGTTAATATAAATGTGTACAATACTTAATTAAAACTACACATAAATATATACGTCAAACAATACTAAAATACTTATAATCAACTTATAAGTACATAATTACACGTACACATCAAACTTTACAGGCATATTCTTCTATGTCATGACCTTCAGAAACGTATATACTAATGAATAAAAATATATAAATTAATGAATAAAAATTTATACACTTTGTTAGTGAATTTTTTGTTAGTTTTTTTAATGAAAAACTAAATTACACACTTTGATACTAAAACTTACTTCGTATACTTTTATTTAACAGAAATAAGTAATACTTCAAAATTTATATTTATTAAGTACTTAAATGAATACATTATGGCTTAAAACTTATACACTTAGTGACTTAAACTTATACACTATATCAATATTTTTAAAATCGGACCGAAATGACAGATTCAACTGGTTGAACCAAAAATGGTGTCGGAGCCGGTCCAAAACTACCATAAAAATTGCTTTTGCGATTGGACCAGTCAAAATCGGCAAAATTAGTAAACCGATAAAACCGAAAAACCGCTGGTTTATTTTTAAAACTGTATAACATCCACTTCTATTCTTCATAGAACTAAAACAAAGAAATTACACAAATCTATAAGAAATTACAAAGATCCAAGAAAAATATTGAAGATCCCCTCTTTCAAAAGTTGTGATCTTTAAAAAATTTACACAGATTCATTGGAAACAAATACTAAAAACCCTCTGAGATGTCAAACTACAGCCTCCACGAATCATTAAATTTCTACTACGAACTTCTTGATTCACTCTGAGGAGAACACAATTAACTGTATTATGATTATTTTTTTAAGTAAGAAAAGGGAGAAAGAAGGCGATGAGAAAACAGGGAGAAAGGAGAGTGTCTGTGAGTGAACAATGAGGCTTTGAAAGGAGAGATAAGGGCGTTGTAAATTGAGAACCCTAGTTACTAATGGATGACCTGGTCTTAAAGAGGCGTTATAAAGAGGCGGTGATATCATTATATTTATTACTTATGGCTAAATATAGGGTGCACCCGGGTGCACACGAAGCTTCGTGTGCACCCACGTACAAATATAAGCAAAAACATATACAATTATGAGTAAAAATGTATACAATTTAATTGTTAATTTTTTTAATAAAAAATTGAGTGTAAAAAAATGCACAATTATTAAAATACATGTATACACTATTGAATAAAAAGTTATACACATATGAATGCTTGTTTTTTTAATGAAAAACTTAATGTGAAAAAAGTATACAAATATTACAAAACACGTATACAAAAGAGAATAACATGTATACAAAATAGAATAAAAAGTTATACAAATATGGGTGCAAGGGTACACCCGGGTGCACCTAATATACACTCATTACTTATTATTATTCTTTTAAATCAATAACTCCAAATAGTGGAGTTTAAAATGGGCTTTTTTTTTTAAATCATATATAGGCCTGGTCTTATGAACATTTGTAAAATATACTCCCTCTGTCCCGAGTAAAGTTTACATTTTATATTTTGATTTGTTTCAAGTTAAGGTTTATATTTCTTATTTTGTCAAGTTGGACCCATACAAAACAATTATTTATTTCATATAGGGTCCACATTCACCACTAAAATAACTAACCACTTCAAATTAAGTATTATTTCTCTCACCTCACCACACATTAAAACATTATATCTCTTAATCTCTGTGCAAAAAGTGCAAAAAGCAAACGTCAATGTTAACGCGGGACGGAGAGAGTATTAAATAAATTTTAAGTATTAAATTTTTTTATTATATATATATATATTTATATATAATTATATTTTTAATGATTATTTTAAAATAGAATTAGAAATAAGTGTGTTTGATTTTTTTGGTTGGACCGTGAACTGTTGTCACCATCGGTTTGATCTCCGATCCGAATACAAAAATACTGCACTATACTATTTAATAGAAAACTAGGAAAAAAAGCTAAATGTCCATCAAGTAAAAGAGAAATACAGATCTACTGCACTACGTAAGAGTATCACCATTCGAACAATCAAGAAAAAAGAGCAGACGTCGTAACATGTCTGTAGCCAATGAAACTTCCACATCTCAAGTCACAAAACCATCAAATTCAGCAGCAAACACACTAGGATATTTTGATAAAGAATTGCTAATCCAGAATCCCATAGCAAACTGAAGTGCATGAAACAAGAATGAAAAAAGATCCTGACACTCTTCACCTCACCTTTTGAAACAAAGTTCCTCACACTTTTCACCGTACCTTTTAGGCACTCCATATGCAACTATGTCGGTTTTATTTTAATGTATATTGGCAAGTATATGTAATGTAAATGGTCACTTTACGCAGGTTTTGTTTTGAATTTATATAATGTATGGTCACTTTATGCAGGTCTATATTGAACTTCAAGTACATGTATAGTAATTCAAAGTATATGTAATGTACATAATGAAACCTTGTCTAACTATATATTCTTACTAATCTCATTTTGTATATAAAATTACATAACTATTCCCACTTACAAAACTAAACATAAACCATCCGGGCTAGGACCTCAACTATGAGATGCACAATGCTTAGTGTATATATAATAATAAATGCTACAAATAATAGTTGAAGACTAATATGTTTTCAATTTTATTATTATTATTATTAATTAATTAATTAAAAAAACATTTATTAAAATTTCAATCAAGTCCATGCTCTTTATCTAATTCTCATTTACACATACCCATAATTTTAAGCTTATTACAAATTGACTCAACTTGAGTTATATAACTCCGATTAAAATTTCGGAAACATCATTGGAGTCCTCATGAGACGAGGATAACAAGTATACCACTTTTACATCAAAATATTGAAGTTTAAAAATGATGTGATTTCACAATGAAGTAGGTTTATTCACATATTCTTCATTTCACGTTCAACCTCAAAACTAATTATACGATTTTAATCCTTGTGCGGAGAGCTTTAAAATGATATATAATACCAAATCTAACTCTCACCGAAATAAAATACAGCATTAGAGTGTTAAATATTTCGACAAAGATTATTCAAGTTATATCACATTTATTTCATAAAAGAGTTATATATTCTATGTCACAAGACGAATATTTTTATATATAATAGGATAAGAATTAACTAAAAATGAGAAATTTATAAGGGTATAGAAGGAGTATATATGTTCACAAAAGCCGATATATATATATACTGACTACTCTTCCTTACTAGAGAATATAAATAGACTACTCTTCCTGCATCTTTACGTCCACTCCCTTAACTTAAGGGTATTAATGTAGGTAAATCGTAATGATCCTACTACATCTTAATTAATATTACCGAACAAATCATATCAACTCTCTATCATTCAACTTGCAAGTGCAAGTGGGTTAGTAAACCCATAATAATAATAATAATAATGATAATAATAATAATAATAATATATATTTACAAGAAGGTTGGTTAGTGATGAGAGGCTAAATTCGAAGGTTGCCACAAATTTTGTGGAGAGAGGAGAAAGAACGAGAGAGCGAGGGGGGGGGGATGAATAGAATTTCAACTCTCATTCAAATTTTGAATTTGCGGTAAAATATTTTCTTTTTTTGTCAAGATATGAATTAGTAATTAATTCTGCTCATTATCGATATTAAAAAAAAAACTACCCACTATTTTGAAAGAAGATTAAAAAAATTACACACTTCTAGTACATTCAATCTGACATATGTCAGGAGGTTCTTTGAAATATGACTTCCCGATTTCAATAATTTAATTTTTTTAATATTAAATATACGTACTTAATTGACGGAATCTTTTTGAGGAAAGCCCGAATTGTCAATTCTGTCTTTTAGTTTTGGTAAAGACCGAATTAAATGAACAAAAGGGTTATTATTCAAATAATTATAACCAAGGCCCAAAATAAACAAGAGTTCGATTTTGTAATGGCCACTACAAAGTACAATTTAAAATAGTCGCATCTCTTAAAATAAATTTTTACTAGCCACTTTTAAGTGGACTTCCCAAATTACCCACATAACTGTCAGGTAAAGGACGAAAATAATGGGGCCATCATCATGTCAGTTTTGACTGCAGTAAATGGGGGGAGGGTGGACCACATTTAAAGTTTTTAAATTTTGAATTTAAGATTTTGGATGGGGTTAGTGGGGTACATCATTAAATCCATTTTCACCTTTTTTCTTTCTTTCTTTCTTTCTTTCTTTCTTTCTTTCGTCCAGCATCCTCTCTCTTCTTCTCTCCTTTCGTCCCAGTATCAAGCACAGTGCATTTCTGGGTTTCTCTTCTCCATTTGCAGTCTCCCACGGTTCATTACACATTGGAAATGACAACTTTTCAGGTATGTATATAAGCAGTGTTATTGGCATCTCTAAATTAGTGTATAATGATTTTTAGGACATTTTTCGAGGATATTTCCACTACATTTTTTGTGGTTTTGTTCATATGTGTAAAATGTAAATTAATTTTGTATAATGTTTCGTACATGTGGTTTGAAAATGTAATGCGTTGAATGTGACTTGATTGTTTATACATCACATGTAGGATGTAAGACCGCAGTGGGGTGCTAATTTTTTTTTTTTGAACTTTTTGTTGGCCGAATAGGGGTATTATCGTAGACCGAATAGAACAAAACTTTAGGCCGAATAGAATAAGTGTAGGCCAAATAGAGCAAAATGTAGGAGTAATTACTTCGTAATTTTTTTAAATTTTGGTTGGCCGAATAGAGATTTTTAGTAGGCCGAATAGAACAAATTTGTAGGCCGAATAGAACAAATATTTAGGCCGAATAGAACAAGTATAGGCCGAATAGAGCAAAGTGTAGGAGTAATTACTTTTTGACATTCTTTTAAATTTTGATAGGCCGAATAGAGGTTTTTAGTAGGCCGAATAGAACAAATCTTTAGGCTGAATAGAACAAGTGTGGACCGAATAGAGCAAAGGGTAGGATCTTTTTTGAAATTTGTCTGAAATTTTGGTTGGCCGAATATAGGTTTTTGTAGGCCGAATAGAACAAATCTGTAGGCCGAATAGAATAAGTGTAGGCCGAATAGAGCAATGTTTATGAGTTTTGAATTTTTTTTGGAAATGGTTGGCTGGTTAGAATAGGAGCATATTTGGTAGGCCGAATAGAAC
This sequence comes from Pogostemon cablin, assembly GCA_023678885.1. Taxonomy (NCBI): domain Eukaryota; kingdom Viridiplantae; phylum Streptophyta; class Magnoliopsida; order Lamiales; family Lamiaceae; genus Pogostemon; species Pogostemon cablin. The sequence continues at coordinate 30,448,335 of CM042963.1, forward strand.
AATTTGTAGGCCGAATAGAACAAATGTTTGAGTGTGCAAATATTTGGTCAGTGGCTGCAATGAACTTATACTTATTTTGTCCGTAATTATGACTTTCTGTCTTATCTAGCAAAAATTTTATTTGTGCAGGGTGAGTGAAAGCGTCAATCTATGCAGGGCCAGAACTGCAGTATACATAATTACTGCAAACCAGGAGTTGTGATGAAAATTATTCGTACACAGTTAACTAGGGTTGGGGGTAATGCGGATGAGATGTTTAGGAGATCATGCTTTGGTCATTACTGGGATCTCAATGATGATTGGAATGCGAATGCTCATCTCCACAGTCTCATGACGCGGGAGATTACATTTAGTGGGGACGATCTCACTGATAGATATTTTCAGGTTGGTAACGAGTATCTTATATTTAGCAGGGTAGAGTTCATGAGGATAATGGGACTCTGCTTTCGGGATAGACTCGGGTTCGATCCGAATTTATCGTATCAGATCCCGATTGATGGGGTTTACGATATGTATTATGGTCAGGGCGAGAGACCATTAGTCAGTCAGATTGCTAGTGACTTTGAAGGCAGAAGATTTAGACTTGTTAGCCCCGAGGACGCGGTTAAAATTGTCAAGGTGCTGTTGGTGTACTATTTTATCATTAGGTTGGATGTCACCAAGGTGGGTGTGGACAACTGGGTCTGGGAGTTAGTAGAGGACGAACAGAGATGGGATTTGTTCCCTTGGGGGCAGGTCAGTTATATGACGCTGCTGCACTTTATGGACAACATTTTGACCAAACTTTCAGCTAAAGCAAACCCCGATAAGTACAGATACCACTTTTACGGGTGCACATTTACGCTCCAGGTACGTGTTTTAGTAGATTGCATAAAATTATAGTGTATTATCAATTTCAGCAACATTAATTATCTAACATAAGTGCTTTACGGGTGACAGGTTTGGACGTACGAGCGTCTACCTGCCCTTGCTGCGTGGTATGGCCATGTCCCTGACGATAGGGTGGATCTAAGGCCACTTTGCCTTCGATGGGTATTTCGTAAAGTGAAGAGGGTCGATAGGAATCTATTTAATCGGGTATAATTATATTATTTAATCCATTTAGGTGAAGACAAATTAGTGATACTGTATCTAAATGTATTGATTTTTTTTTATCAGAATCTTGATGTGGTGGATTTTTTGCGTGTTCTCGCTATTGAGCGTACAAAGGGGTATTGGATTGGCATAGAGGATGATCCTTTGAAGGGGTTGATCATGAGGCTGTACACCAAGTCATATTCTAACCCAAGACGAAAGGTCTTCCGGGGGCCTGAGTACTCACATCTGGAGAAGCAGACCGCTCACGATCCCACTAGTAATCCATGGGATTGTCAGTACTATTTGGGTGTGGACGTTGATGATCGGTGGCAGGGCCAGCGTACGGATGATCCTGCAGCTTGAACGTCAAATTGGGATTAGCATTCTTACCGACCTCCCTATACTCATAGCCCTGAGCACAGTGGACACACTTCAGGGGAAACGAGGTACGCTGAGCCTAGTTCTTATGACCCGATGCATCATAACTGGCATGCTCACTTTGTAAATGAGCATGACAGACAACAGCACCATGACGCTGGAGTGGATGAGCCCCCAGTGTGGCATGATAGTGGGATGGGTGACGCCTACGGAGATGATCATGAAGACCACGGATATGATCAAGAGTTCAAAGAAAGGGTCTTTCGTCGGTTGGATCAGCAGGATGAGTTGTTACACCTGCTTGCTTGTCAGATTGTGTCTGAGCGTCAAACAGCACTTTTGTTTCGACAGGCGCTTACGGGAGAGATCAGACGCCTTCAAGATGATCTTTACCGGACCCGGTTGTCTGACACTGAGCCATCGAGCGCGAGGTCAGGGATTAGACATTCCCCGTCTAGACCGGTGGAGCATGTCAGTTCGATGGCCCCCACACTCGGCGTTGCTGAAGATGGTATGATGCGTGCTAAGCGGCCAAGAAATCCAACTGCAATATTACAGTCTCCATTCACAACGACTGAACGAGAGCGCCAGTGGCAAATGTTCCGGCGATTTATGAAAAGTAGTGATCTATAAGTGCTATAGACGTTTTCATATATTACTTTAAACATTTTAGAATGTTGTTAATGAATTGTTGAATTCAGGATCAACGTTGGTCTCGGTTATGGAGTAGGCAGTGACTTTTTCACTGAGATGGAGGACCCCAGTGCTTGGTTTTCCGACCAGGTAATATCATATAGCACGCATGTGTATACCTAATAACTATGGATGATTCATTATTTCACATTTTTATTAATATATTTCTATATGTTTCAGCACCTGAATGCATACCTTCGATTATTATCAGAGCGACCATCTGACATCGGCGTACACGTTCATCAAGATGTTGGCACCTACTGCATTATGGACATGCAATTCTCTGTAAGTAAATGAGCATATTACAATGGATTGAATAAATTTAGTACTTAATTTTTTGAGACTAATATTATAGAATTATCGTGTAAGGTCCGAGTTCAATCCGTTTGGAATGAGCACACGAGCCGGTTCAAAGATGACAAAATGACATTTGCCAACATAAGTGATGACTTGTTGACAGATCTTCGTGCGTACGCCCAAGGGCGATTGCCAGTATGGAGGGGGTCGAGGCCATGGTTAGATTGTGACGTGGTATTTTATACTAACCCTTGATGTATTTACAAAATACTAACTCCTACTTTGACCTAGTGGTATACATCTAATATATGCATTCCTTTTAACTTACTTTTGGCAGCTATTGTTCATAGTCCACACAACAGCGCACTACTACCCGTGTGCACTGATTAAATGGTAGTCGCATAGACCATGATGGGCATCAGGATATACAGTAGAAATAGCGCGTGCAATACTGGAATTACCGTAAAAAACTATCAATAGATCTCGTGGACATCCGTATGCCTCTCGTAACCTCTTTAGAAACCACGTCCACGAAATGTTGCTCTCAACATCGCCAGTGCCTAAAGCGAGTGGAAATATCTGATGGTTCGGATCATGCGTGACTGCGACAAACACAATTCCTCGGTGCCTTCCCTTCGTATGAGTGCCGTCTATGACAATGACTGGATGATCAGACTCTAGAAACCCCCGTCTCGATGCTCCAATTGCATAAAATGTAAACCTTAACCGGTCATCTTCATCAACAGAGATTTGGGTGTGTGTACCGGGATTTGCGTATTCCAACTGATACATATACGCAGGGAGCATTTCATAAGAGCTGTCGTGATCCCCGTACGTATGTCCAATAGCATAGTGTTTCGCCTTTAACGCTATATTGTAGCTGATGTTGAACCCAAAATCAGTCCTGATCTCGTCTCTCATCGCCTGGGGTCGGAGGCCAGTAACCTTATCAAACTGCCTAGCAGCAAAATATTGACCGATTATTTTGGATTACACTTGTGTAGGAGTAGACCTGTCTGGATCATTTAAACAACCATGATGTTCGATAAATTTAACCACTGCCCACAACCCATAGCTCATTCTTGCGTGCATCTTAAATGGACACCCTGTTTGACCCTTCAGGTTACATTCAACGTTATACCTGGTCGTGCTAGATCTTTGGACATGGGTCTCCACTCCATGCCGCAAGTTATACATTCCGACGGCTATCTGCAACTTCTCTTTTGTAGCAAATACACTATTCTTTTGAAGAACACCAGACGCATCAAACTCAGGGCCAGTCAACTGATCTACTCTGTCTGATTCATCCGGAATGCCTATGAACGTGGCAGGTGCATTAGTTTCACATAAAAATATACTTTAGTTCTATTTCTATTATAAATAAACATAGTGTCCATACCTGGAATCAGCCAAGGACGGGTGTTGGGCCGTGTACTATGCAGCTCTTCTGGCTGCATTTCAGGATGGGGCAAGTCATGATTAATCGGTTCAAGAAAGTTAGGGCCGCCTCTCTGACGTATGTAATCATAGATGTCTTCATACAATTGACGTCTTCTCTCCTCAGTACCATCATCGCTTTCGCTAGAAGACTGAATAGTATCCTGCTGTATGTGATCCCCTTCTTCGACAGTCATATTCCCTGGGTCATCATCATTATTACAACCATCTACATCATCCTCACCCTCACGAACGACAACATCGGCTTCAACATCTAGACATTCTCTAAAACCAGAACACTGTATCTCTGAGGCCGAACTATACTCCACATTCAAATCAAAATCAGGCCTCCCACTAGAATGTGCCCTCGTACGTGGGTCATTGCTCGTACCACCACTTCGGTCATCATAACCTATCTCTAAAACCATACTACTCCCTGCACCCACGATAGGACGGAGTGTCACATACACCATTCCTACATCAACACAGTTGAACACTTCTGCAACACGCGCATCATTCTTTATCTTATATTTAGACAAACGGCCATCGTAATCAACTAGAGAATGAACTACATAACCCCAGTGCCCCAAATCAGCTTGTACTATGTCATGAATTTCTTTTAGCAAACTACTATAACACAGGCTATCCTCTGGCAAGAATAACCAGTTCACCACTCCACATGTGTATTGCAACCCTTCCCAAGCTCCACCCCAAGACATCCCAACTTTTTTATAACTCATCTGCACATTTTTTCAAGAATAGTTTAATGACATCAACATTAAAACATTAGAAAATTAGTTGCAACATTATTACATTAAAAAATTTGTACTCATATTGTATTCTATTCGGTCAACAAATTAATGAATCCAGCCCTACACTGTGTTCAAAATTGGGCCTACCTTGACACACCTTAAAAAGCCTCTGTATTTTTTTCTTCTATTCGGCCAATGTTTCCTCTATTCGGCCCAAAAGGTTCTTCTATTCGGCCTACTAAAATTGTTCTATTCGGCCTACATATTTTTTAAATTTGAAAAATTCGTGGAAAATTTATTTCTTCTATTCGGCCTACGTCTTTCTATTCGGCACACAGAGTTTGTCTATTCGGCCTACAAATGTTGTTCTATTCGGCCTACTAAGTTTCTGAAATTAAGAGAATTTTTGGGCTATTCGGCCAGCGGTTGTTCTATTCAGCCCACCTAGTTGTTCTATTCGGCCCACTGAGTTTGTCTATTCGGCCTACAAATGTTGTTCTATTCGGCCTACTAAGTTTCTGAATTAAGAGAATTTTTGGGCTATTCGGCCAGCAGTTGTTCTATTCGTGCCCACCTAGTTGTTCTATTCGGCCTACTGCTCTTCACCCTGTTCGGCCTACTCACCAGTGTTTAACAAATTTTTGAGAAGATTACTTAAAAAATACGATCTAACATGACTGGTGAAGATTTAAGAGAGAAAAACTTTTGGATGTTAAAAATTATTATACTCGGCATACAATTTTTCTATTCTATTATAAAAACATTGAATAATTAGAATACACTCATGAGGCATGTCAAAATTATAAAATTAGGGCATTCATAACTATAAAATTAAGGCATTCATAACTGTTAAAACAAGTTTAAACATACCTTGTACAACTGCTCCCCAAAATCTCACACCTCTCTAAAAATACTAGAAATTTGCTCCCGAATGGTCTCCCAAATGCTCAACCTCTAAAATAATTAGTACAAAATTATTTTATAAATGTTGGACGACCACCCCCATTTCCACTATATATTACCTCATTTCTTTTGTATGGATATGAGGGATCACATGCCTACATAGGAGTACTAGGTAGTGGTAGTTGTACTTCCACACTTTATTCAGAAATAAAGAGGAATTCGATTCCTTTACTGTACGTTTGGTACTTTTTGTCAAAAATGTGGAATCTCATTCTGTAGACATTGTGAAAAGTGGGTCCCCCTCAAGGGCATTTTGGCCCATTCCTTTAAAAGTGACTAGAAAAAATTGTGTATAACATATGTGGCCACTTAAGATTACACTTAACCAATAGTGGCCACTTTTTGCCATTTCCACAGTAAACAAATAGGTGATTTGTCAAATTAATTAACTATTGACAATGAATTGTTATTTAGGATAAAAGCATGAAATGAACTAATAGTTTTTTAAATAAAAGCCCGAAATAAAAAAAAAGGAATATGAGCCCAATAATTACATGAGCAAAGCCCGAAATGAACTTACTTTTTTTTTTTTTGTAAATCTAATATTCAATTTCTTTTTTACTTCTTATACACTATTCCATGAACAATTATTATTGCCTGAATATATGTTATTGCCCAAAAGCTAAGATGTGTTTACTAGGAAAATACACTTATGTTTCTGGGTGGTCGTTCAATGCCCCATTGTAATTCTTGAATGTCTGACATATTGTGGGGAGAACAAAGTGTTAATATGAATTAATATTCAAAGAGTTTGACTATTAGAAAATCATAATCAACAACCCACTGCTTGATTCAAGGGTTAAGAGGTCTTAGGTGCTAAATACGACTTTATTTGTATTATAATAGGTAAAATATTTGTTGACTAAATGTTGCCTTGAATTCAATTTCAAGTTGATTTGAGTTTTGGTTGATGCATGACTTTATTCATTGGTATTCTCTAATAGCGGTAGTTTATAAATTGGCACACTTTGTTTCATTACAAAAGTTTTACCAATGATAGTATTAAATTATATATATATATATATATATATATATATATATATATATGACAAAAATTTTCTTTCTTTTGTGATCATTTGTAATTTAATTTGTGCCATGTATTCTCTTAACTTGTCTTTTGAAATTTGCCTTTTGAAATAATTTTCTGCTTAACATAGGAGAAAAAATGTTTGATTAAAATACATTTTGCAGTTGCTAATTGAGTAGGTTTTCTATAAACCTTGTAGTATTTTGGTACCATTTGAGGATCCTCTGCATGTTTCTCTAAACCTAATCAACAATAAATTATACAGGATGGATTTGAAACTTTGAGTTGCTAACACAATTTGCTGCTAATTTCATTAGATTATATGAAGTTCCAGATAGTACTCGGAGAGTTGGGTCCAGTTTATAGGGAAGAATTATGTTATGCTGAAAATTAAAATATTGCATTTCGAATTGTATTAATGATCAATTTAACATCTATTGATTGTTGCTTAATGTGTTATTGAAAATGACACGAATCCAAAAAGAACTATATTGTGTTGAATTTGGTTTTCATTGTCTTGCTAAACTTATTACTCGTCTTTGATTAATGGTTGGTTGTGTTACTCTTTTCAATTTGGACTTGGTTGTTGTTGTATTTATGTTTAGGGTATGATATTGCGTTGTTGGAATTATATTACTTTTTTGTTTGTTTGTTGAATACTTAGACAATTACTCCCTCCGTCTATTACTAAGTATCCAATTTGTCATTTTCGGTCGTCCACTCTTAAAGTAAACATTTTTTATTTTTAGCAAAAAGACCCACACATGGCCCACCATTCCCAATGACTCCCCAATAATATAACTATCTACTTTATATAAAATAATAATACTCCTTAGTCTACGTGCAAAAAGCAAACGAATACGTTTGCGGTGGACAGAGGAAGTATAATATAACATTAATTATTTTTTCTTCGGTATGAACCGGTATATATCGATTTGAAGTAATATTTCAGTATTTGGTAAAAGTCGGTGTTGATTATTAGCATACCAAAAGTTCAAAATACTGAAACTTTCGATATGGTATCGGTATACATTTTCTAATATCGAAAATTTTGGTACAATATATGGTATACTTAAATATTTTTGGTATACCGTACCATCCAATCCTAATGATCTTACTCCTACAACAGCCTTACATTAGTGATGAGGTCCTAAATGCGCTCAAACAGATTTACCCCTTCAAATTTTCAAACCGAATGTATAAACCTTGTCTTTTATCGTAAATTCTGGCTTATTGTAGGAACTAATGTAACTTGTTTTGTTTTTAATTTTCTTAATCTGCGTTATTTCTCTCTATTATCAACAAAATTTTTGTTGTCTTAATCCCCAAAATCAAGATCGTGAATCAATCTCAAAATTTCAACCAATTAGTTTTTATAATGTCACTTACAAACTAATCACAAAAGTTCTTGCTAATAGAATCAGGGTTGTTCTTCCCCATATAATTGGTATCTCAATAAGCTTTTGTCCTTGGGAGACTCATATCTGACAATGTACTCATTGCTTATGAAACTCACCATTCGACATGAGTAAAGCTTTTGATCGCATTGAATATAGGACTTTATCTGTGCAGTGATGAAAGCCACGCATTTCCCAAAAGAATTAATTGATTTACTCAGGATCTGCCTCACAACTTCCTCTCTGTCTTTCATGCTCAATGGCAAAAAGTTTGGCGAGCTCACTTCCCAAAGAAGGTTGCGACAAGGAGACCTACCTCTCCTTATCTCTTTATCATCTACTCAGAGATTTTCTCATGCATCCTACATGATCTACAAATATGTGGCAAATTTTAAGGAATCAAAATTACCAGAGATACACCTTATATTTTTCATTCGTTCTTTGTTGACGATACTTTTCTATTTAGTCGAGATATAACTGATGATGCAAATTCAACAACCTGTGTTGTTCCACTGTATGAGCGCATCTTTGGCCAACATATCAATTTTAAAAAATCTGGTATTTTCTTTAGCCCCAACGTTTAGCCTTTTGTTGCGACCTTCATTTGTGACATTCTTAATATCCCAAGATTACCATCCATCTTAAATATCTGGGTCTTCTTACAATTGTTGTTAGAAACAAGCATGAGATCTCCACTGTTAAGGATCAAATCATACATCGTATCGGTGGTTGGAAAGAAAAATCATCTCTCACGTATTGAAAAAAAAAACCTTGATTAAATTTGTCATCCAATCCATCCCCACTTATGCTATGTCATGCTTCAAACTTGCTGAAGAACTTTAAAAAGGTTTGGGAATTCTCATTGGTGATTTTTGGTGGGGTAATTGAGAGGGCAAGAGGAAAGTACATTGGGCCTCTTGGAATTTACTGTGTGAAAAAAATTCTAAAGGTAGGTTGGGTCTTTAAGATCTCTGCGCGTTTAATATAGCTCTGCTTAGTAAATATACATGGCATCTCCATACTCAATCCTCTTCTCTTTTTGATCGTGTACTCAAAACCAAGTACTTTTCCTACTCTACCTTCCTCTTAACCAACATGGGCAATCGACCATCTTGGACCTAGCGTAGGATCCTTGAGGGGAAACAAGTTATTCTTCAAGTTTCTCGACATTAAATCAATAGTAGAGTTAATACCAAAATCTTGCTCGACCATTGACTTCCAACTGATCCTCCAGCTAAGGTTCAGTCCCCATGCTAAATTCTCAATCCAAGCTCCACAGTCTCTGCTCTTATTAACCCGATTACCAAATTGTTGAACCGAGACCTTATTATGGAGATTTTTCTATTGGAAGAATCTGATCTCATCCTCTCACTACCTACATGCCGTGCTACTGTACCTGACATTTGGACCTAGAATGCCTCGAAGAATGGTAAGTATTCAATAAAATCTGCATATCATTTCATAATATTTAATCTGAATCTCCACAATTTTGATAAAAGTGGATCTTCTAAGAATGGACATGATCTTGTTTGGAAACATCTTTGGAAGCTTCGAATATCATGCCAAATTCACTATTTCCTTTGGAGTGTTTCTTCTAATTCACTGCCTTCACCTACCAATCTTCTCCATTAGGGGATCAGTTGCTCTCAAGGTTGTCACTTATGTGTTATCAATGATCCAGAACTAACACACTTGTTCTTCAAGTGCCCTGTTGTTTCATACATATGGCTTTCAACTGGACTTCATGATCTTATATTTCGTTATGAGCAGTCCCTTTGCCACATTTAGTTTACATAAATTATCTCTACAACCAAAAGGGAACCCCATGAACTATTTTTTATTTTATCAAATATTATTTAGTGGGCTCGTAATAAAAAAAAATCTTCCACGATGAAACAGTTGTTCCTAATGTTCTGGTTCTTCATGAAACCACTCTCCTCCGTGACTTTCAACAATCAAATGGGTGGCATTAGAGACAATCTCGCTTGATCTTGATACCTGATGTGAGAGTGGAAATTCATGTATTTTTTTGTCCGATTTTGATACCACTTTGAGTGTATAATTGCTATTCTTTGCAAAAATATTTAATACTTTGAATTATTATAAACTAAAAGGTGCTCTTGAGAGGTATTATGTTGTGTTTTGATAGGAAAAAGGATAAAAATGCAAAGTTGGAGTGAAAGGTGAATTTGTACAACATGCAAGAAAACATATGACCACTTTCTACAATTTTTTTTGTGTTTGTATGGAGGTTCAAAGTGGTTGTGTGATATATGGTCGGAAATTCATGGAAGAGAGGAATGCGTGGGCCCAAGAATCATCTTAATCGGAGTTCGAATAAAGAAGTTATGATCTAAACAGTGAGGTCGCGTAGCTGTCTACGGGATTTTCGAAATTTTCTAAGTCTTGACCCACTATTATGCAGAAGCCCAATAAGCTCATTCCATATGTAAAGCCCATAAACTAACTCCACCACCACACACATGCCACATCACCATGCTCATTAATTAATAAAGATGAATTGGATTGTGGTAGACGTGGATTTCATGCCAAATGTTGTCAACTAGTGGGCCTTATAGGTAGCTTATAAGTGGGTGTGAATCAATTGTTGGAGGCTTAGTTATCTCTCATGCCAAGCCCACTACTTGACAACATTTATTTTGGAGGAGAGAGGCCAGGCCCATCACGTTATACCCATTACATCCGTGAAGCACATTACTTGTTTTACAAAATATTTCTCACGCCTAATTTTACGGAAGCTGGGATGCTTTTGACGGGAAGAAGAGACCCTTCAATACCACACGCCCCCAATTGTGCCCTAATTTCTCCATCACCCACCACCATCATTCACTATCGGAGACGGAGACTCTGACAGAGATAGTAATTAAAGAGACGGAGTCCTCCAAAAGGGTTTTTTATTTTTTAATTATTTATTTTTGTTATTTTAGAACAATGGTTGAGGTTTATTACATCTTTGTGATTTGCTCTCGTAAATCCATGGGCTAAGTTTCTTTGTTGGTAATGTTAGAGCGTTAAAACAGTTTTGACTATGTGATTTGATTGACATAGACTTGGATTGATTACTCTGCAGAATGTTTATTTCCTTATTGAAAATGATATTTTGAGACTTCATATTATTGTATTTTTTTGTTTTGATTCCATTAATTATTCTTGACGGTATCACTGATTGATAGTTAATAGGATTCTTTATTTTTGCATGATAGTTGTTGTTTCATGTGACAGTCTCAGGGGATTGGCCTACAATTCCTAAGACAGCTAGACAATCAATTTGGGATATTAATTACTTGGTAAAACATCATTATTAGGTAATTGGTAAGGAGACAAAGGGGTTAATAATTTAGTACCTAGAAAGGGAAGTCTAGTGTTCTAGCCTTTAATGGAATTTAGCATGAAGTACCTATAGAGGGAGTGAGAGTTAATTCCCTATCGATCCTAGGATTTGCAGCTCATTATAAGTGTTAGATCTTACCCGATCAAGGTGATTTAACTAAGCATAGTGATCCTCTTATAAACGTCTGCAGGTAATTAATTTGGGGCTAAATTAATCAGTCACATAGTTAAGCTGTTTGCCTTATCATTACCAAATCTCTATCCTTGAACTTTTAAATCGTTTTCTCTTGTGTGATTTATTTTCTTTGCTTAGTTTAATTATTTAATTTCACTTTTTATTAGTTAATTAATTATTCCTTCAAAAACCCCCAAATTTGTCTTACTTGGAAATTGTCATACATAGAATTATTTGCTAAATTTTTAACTATCTCGTGGGAACGATAATTTAACTTGGTCACACGCGCTACAATCGATCTCTTACACTTAAGGGTGAGAGAAATTAGTAATCAATACCTTGACTCCTTCTTCCTTTGCAGGCAATAAGATCTTTTTTTACCGCGCCACATTTCTACAACATAAGAAATCCACGATTAGTATATTTATTGTGGAAGAAAATGGAGATTTTGTTCGTGCTTTTGCCAAAGTCTTTCAAAATATTACTTGCCAAGTTTTTATTGAATTCTTGGGACTTAGAGAGGCTATCTCACTGACTGTTTCTAATAATTACAGTAATTTATCTCTCATGCATCATCAATTATCCTTGCCACAAACAATAAAATTGATTCTCTAGCTAGTTGGTATCCCTATTCTTCAAGACATTAATTCCATGTTGCCTTCTCTCTATTTCAAGGGTGTATTTTGAAAACCTCGTTTGAAAAGTATTGTTGCTCACTCTGTTGCATATTATACTAAATTCAATGAGTTTAGTGGGATAATCCTCCTGACTTTATTTGTCAATCAATGTTGGTTCCCTTCCAGCAATCTTAATATAAATTTATTTTTGTAAAAAGATAAAATAAAAATAATATATATATGTGTGTAGAGTAATTTTTAAGGTGCATTTTACTTTTTTATTCTTTGATTTTTATTCAAAGGATGACAAATTATTTAAAATTTTGGGGTATTTTTTTAGTGTGGGATCTTCATTTGGTGAAAAGGCAAATGCATGCTTTCATATTATTAACGTACATGCAAGTTGCCACACACCGAACTTTTTGTATAGACAATCAAAAACTTTAAAACATAAAATGAAAAGACTCTTATATCCTCAGCACCAAAACTTATTAAATTAGCATATATAAACCCTAAATTCCTTTTTCTCATCTAAAATTCTAATACACCAAATTTCAATTCACAAAACTTTTTCATAGATCTCGCCTATCACCCTTGTTCCCATAAAATTTAAAGAAAAATAAATCTGCGTTATGTCAGATAAATTTATTCGCTTGTTATCAACAAGAGATTAGGGAATTATTCAAAATTATCATGCAATTAAATGTGTATTGTTCAGATAATATTAATTAGAAAGTTACACGCATGACAGAGTTTTACATCAAAATTAACTATAAGAAAACTCCAAATTATTTGATGTAAGAAAGGGTCATTTGAAATTATGAATTGCAATAAAAAATTTTGTGGGAAAAGGAATTTAGGGTTTAATTAAATGAAGGATAGAAAAAATATCCAAATTTTATTCAATTTTAACCAAATGTCACTTTTATGATTTATTATCCCTACTATTCAACTTATAATACATAATGTGTCCTATGTATCAGTTTCAATGTCGGTATGGATGTCGGTTCCGATATCGGTACGAATCCCATATTGGTTTCGATATCGTTATGGATGTCAGTTCAAATGTCGCTATGGATATCGATTCCGATGTCAGTACGGATTCCATGTTGGTTACCATATTAGTGCGATGACCGGTGGGGCGGAGGCGGCCAATGGGGTGGAGGCGGTGACCGGCAGGGCAGTGGTAATTTGACCCTCCTATTCAATTTTTTTCCCTTACGGATATTTTGGTCTTTTTGGGTACCATTTGTTTAAAAAATAAATAATATTTAAAAAGTGTTGATATTTATTTTTGCAAATTAAGTTTTGATTAGTTTTGACATTTAGTTAAATGTGTTAATTTAGGAATTTTGGTGTGGGATATAAAACTCTTTTCATTATTTTTTAAGATTTTTTGGTGCTTTTAGAATATATCCGAATGACAATAGTGCAGTTTTTTTTATAAATCTTTGAAATCATAAAATTGGGTAAGTAATTAGTAGGTAGAAAATGTATTTAAATATTACTAAATGATACATTTGCTTCAAAAAATTACTGATAAATACAAAATTATATTCTCTCCGTCCCATTTCAATCTTTACATATTTCTATTTTGAGCGTCTCATTTCAATCTTTACGTTTTCCTTTTTGCTATATGTGACCCATCTAAAACAGTTAATATATCACCATGGGACTCACATCCAACACTAATACACATACCCACTTTACTTTAAAATATTATTTCTCTTCTCTCACTCCACATTAAAATACTAAACTCCTTAATCAATGATGAGAGTTGAAATTCATGTTCTTTTAGGTCTGATTTGATATCTCTTTTGTGTATTTTGATGTTATATTAGCACAAAAAGGTGATGATTTTGTTGTTATTGATAAAAGGTGCTCAAGAGGTATTTTGTCACGTTTTTCACAGGAAAAGAGGGAGAAATCGTTAAAGTATCGGAATGGAGATGAAAAGAGGCTGAAAGGAGCCGCCCGGATAGCAACCGAGCATTTCGGTCATTGCCGCACAGACCACCGAGCGCCATGCTAGGCGTGGGGCTCACTACCGGGTGCAAAGTCGTGCGCCATCTCATTCGCTGGGCATCAAGAGCTCGCTGCCGAGCATTGTACCAGGCACGTGGAACTCTTCACCGAGCACAATGTCAGGCTCATGTCATCCTTCACGGGGCACCCTGCTGGGTGCTTGAGTCTTCAATCGGGCGCCCTACCGTGTGGTCCACCCATTTTTGGGCATGTCACCGAGCCGGCCCATATTGTTCTGTGTGACTTAAGTTAGCCCAGTTCGTGAAATATAAAAGGAATTCTGATTCAGAAACAATCGTCATTCATGAGACTTCACAGATACAGTGCCCTAATTCCCTCATCACTTACCACCTTCCATCCTTTCACCGAAGAGAAGATCGGAGTTGCTACTTGGATCGGAGACGGAGATCCCGACGGAGATCGTGATTGAAGAATTAGAGTCATTCACAAGGGTTCTTTATTTTTCAGTTATTATTCTTTGTTATTTTAGAATAACTAGTAATGCTCCCGTGCGATGCACGGTTACTGAAAAAGAATATAATTTCTTCATTTTAATAAGTGATATTCAATTGAGGAATAAAATTAAGTTTTTTGAATTTAAAAATATAATAAATAATGATATACATTTATTTTGAATTTTTGATATGGTAGATGTTAAATTAGAATATATTATAGTATAAAATAAGAGAGGAGAGATTAATAGACAATGAATATTCATGAGAAGGTACTATAGGAGGTTAATATGTTAAGAGTTGTTAGATTACTTTTCATTTATATACTATAAATTATGGCTAATAATATTATTGTGCTCCTGGCTGCACCCCAGGATATGGTGCACCTACTTTTTTCCTCCTTACTACATACAAAATCCATACCTATATATTTTCT
Organism: Pogostemon cablin; assembly: GCA_023678885.1. Lineage (NCBI taxonomy): Eukaryota > Viridiplantae > Streptophyta > Magnoliopsida > Lamiales > Lamiaceae > Pogostemon > Pogostemon cablin. The sequence continues at coordinate 30,463,412 of CM042963.1, forward strand.
ACAATAATATTACTTTTTATAATGAGATTGAAGAGTAGCCAACTGTTATAAAAAAGAGTAACACTTATTGTACGTAGTAAAGAGTACGTAAAAAATTATTACAAACAAATTTATATATAACCTACCATTGCCCACATGTATAAAGATTAAAATTAAATTCTAGAGTAAAGACCTATGTGGATTAAGAGTCATTTTCTTGTATACTATCTCGATCACTTGCAAATGATAGACAATACAAAAACGATTCTAGTTGCTCTAGAGTAAAGACATATGTGGATTAAGAGTCATTTTCTTGTATACTATTTCGATCACTTGCAAATGATAGACAATACAAAAATGATTCTAGTTGTATCATTAAAATTTTGAATGAACACAATTGAGAATGAGCAATATTTATACCTATACATACTATACTATATAGATATATAGTGGTAATGTAAGCAACAACTTATTGTTCATACAATCTTCTTGCCATTTTTCTCAACTTTATCAATTTAAGTTCCTTTGAATTCAATTGTAGCCAGAGAAATAAAGTTTTGACGATTTCTATATCTCTCAACTTCATCATAGCTATTTCTTTTGAACTCAATTTTAGATGGAGAAATAAAGTTTTGATTTCCTTCCATCTTTCTGTCCTTTTAGATGGAGAAATAAAGTTTTGATTTCCTTCATTCTTTCTGTTATTGTATCTATCAATTTTGTCAAATATATTTTCTTTGAATTTAATTTTAGAATGAGAAATAAAGTTTTGATTTCCTTCCTTTAATATTTTCCTTAATAAATTAAGAATTTAATTTAACGGACATTTCTTGAATGACAGTAAATGTGGCTAATCAGCCTTCTTTACGTAAAAATAAAAAAATTGCAATTATAGTAAATTAATTATTATAAAAAAAAAAAAAGGATTGAAGGTGAATATGGTATATGATGGTATGAGAATGAGATAGTGTTTGCTAGAAATTAGCATATTTCTAATTAATGAATAGAATAGATATTCTAATTACGAAAGATATTTATTCTAAAAACAAAAAATATTCACTAAATAAAAATATCAATTTACTGGGGAAGAAAAACACCGACAATCATTTTACGCATCTACAGGCGTACTTCACCTAATAACCGTCAGCCGCTGATCCCATTGACTTTCTCTCACATCATCATCCGGCATCACCATCTCTCATCAACTCATCCAATATGGCGAGTGTCTTCCCACCAGTCGCTCCTTGCTCCTCATGGTTTTTTCCTCATTAAATCTGACAATGGCTTAGCTCCATTATACAAAGAATAGAATTTCTTGAACGGCAATATTCCGGCTACAATTTGTTTATAAATAATCAATGTTTCAAGCTTTCTTCCTTTGTAAGCTACCATTATACTTTTTCCTTCCCTGTATATATTTGTTATAAATAAGTAAATGTTCAAGTTTCTTGCAGAAGATAGCGACTTCTTCCAAAGGAAGCTACTATTCTACTTTTATTAATATATACTCCCTCCGTTCCGGAAAAGACTGCACACCTCTTTCCGGCACGTAGATTAAGAAAGTGATAACTTTTAGGAGTATTATGGTATTTTATGGGTAATAAATAAATGATAAAATAGGTTAGGTGAGTTAGGTAGGGTACTTTTTTTTGTAAATAAAGTGAATGGGGAAGGGTGATTGTGTTTGACTTTTTGCTTTTTTGGAAGGTGCAAACTTTTGTGGGACAACCCAAAATGGAAAATGTGTCATCTGAAATGGGACGGAGGGATATATATATATATATATATATATATATATACTAGTACGAAACCCGCGTAACACGTTACGCGGGATTATTAAAATATTATTTTTAAAATATATTAATGAAATTGAAAAATATTAAAAGTTATAATTTATATTAATAAAAGACAAAGACTTGCGTGAGACCGTCTCACATAAGGGCTTATGTGAAACGGTGAGAAAGTGATAACTTTTATATAGGAAAGTGATAGTAAACTAATGAAATGTGATAATACTATTTCATGAACAGTTTATAGTATAAATAAAAAGTTATACCATTTTATAGCCAAAGTGATAATGTTTTATAGCGAGAATGATAACTATTTTAAAAAGTGAAAAATGACCTCATTTGAGATGGTCTCACGCAAGACCTAACCTTAATAAAAATATCTAACTTTATTGGTAGAATAAGGATTATAATAAGGCAAAAATTTGTGTGTTCTCGGGACATGTTGTGTACCCATATCTTTAATATAATTTTGTATATATATCTCATTTATATAAAAAGAAATTAATAGTACTTTGTAATGGGAAAGATCAAAATGACAAAACGAATATTTAAAATAATAATGAATTATCTCATGCATTCGAATACACGCGTACACCCATCTATATTAATTTTATTCAATACTAATGTATATATGTATTTCTTAATATTTATTAAGAACCCTAAACCCTAAACTCTAAAACCATAAACCCTAAATTTAGGGTTTAGGGTTTTAGAGTTTAGGGTATATACATTTGTATATATTTTTTTATATTCAGTAATTTATTAAAAAATTAAGTAAAAATCTGGAAAAAAAATTATTAACAAACTTTATAAATTCTTTTATTCATTAATATGTAATATGATAGGTCTGGCATGAAACCGCTTCACGTGAAATCATTTTACACTTTTTATAATACTTATCACTTTCGCCATAAAATATTATTAATTTCGATATAAATTGTTATCACTGTCATTTATACCATAAGTTGTTCATAAAATAGCACAATCATTGGTTTAATATCTTTTTTTATAGTACCCGAGGGTATTGCGGTATTATCCGTACTCGTTCCAAACCCTAATGTGATTTTCACAACTATTTGTATCCGTCTCAAACCCGTTTACAATTACCCATACGTGCCCTATTAAGATTTGGATAGAATAGATACTTAAAATGCCCATTTCATTATCATCCCTAACTATTATCATTTAATAAATAAAATCAATAAATGTATATAATAATTATAAATTATTGTATAATTAAAATTAATTATTAAAAATATTAAAATAAATATAAAATAAATAATTAACAATAAAAAAATTATGAAAATTAATTAATATTAAACTAAGATTTATTTTTTCATGAAATTCCTCATTTAGAATTCTATAATAAACTAAATTTATTAAACTTAAAATTCTAAGGATAAATAGATTAAATCTATTAAATAATTTCTTACTCTTCTAAACATATTTTATTTATTAATATATTTTATTAAAGAATATTTTACAATATAAAAATTATTATTAAATTTAAAAATCTATTTCTCCAATCATATATTATTAGTAATATGGATGTCAAATTAAAGATCATGAAAAGACAATTAATTTGATATAATTTTATATAAATTCTATTTAAAAATAAAAAATTTAAAACACTTAAAGTTTTGGTAAATTTTTAAATAAGATAAAGAAAAATGAAATATTTTGATTGGTTATTTAAAATAAAGTAACTACATTATCTTCCTTCCTAAGCAAGTTTATTATTAAAAAAAATTCAAAAATCTATAAAAATGACACATCACCTAAATTACTCACATGATGCCATATAATAAATCCAAAACCCTCCTTTAGTATATAGTATATATATTTTTTTTTTTCTCTATTTTTTTTATATGTCTTTTTCTTTTTTTCATCTCTTGCTATTTTTTTTACTATCAAATTTTAAATTTACAATCATCCATTTTTTCATTCTACTCTATTGCTATTTTTTTATATGTATATTTTTCTCTAATTTTTTTATATGTATCTTTTTCTATATATCACGTATCGTATTGCTATTTTTTTTAACTATCAATCTTTAAAATATGTATCTTTATCGATTTTTAAAATATATATCTTTTTCTCTATCATACTATCAATCTTTAAAATATGTATCTTTTTCTTTATCATATATGATTGATAAAAAAAAATTTATCTTTTATTTTATTAATTTCACCATGATATCTATCGATCTTTAAAAGTTGCAATTTTTTCTTAATTATCATTGCAATATTTTGTTTACATTTTCTAATTCTATATGAGAATTTCAAATAACTACTTTTCTAATGCTATATGAGAATTTCAAATAACTATAAATTGATGAAGAGGGGTTGATGATGAAGAAACTCTTAGTCTTATAATAAGAGATCTCCCAATGATCAATTGACGAAACGACCACCAAATCTACGAAATAAATCGATGATGATCATTAAGTAGTGTCGGCTCCTCCACTATTGCCGCCGACACCAATATAAATCGACGACTTCGAGAGATCATTAAGTAGTGCCGGCTCCTCCACATTGCCGTCGGCCCCCATATTTAGTCCGCAATCGACATGGGCAACCATATTCACAAACCTACCTTGAGACTCAATAATACTTTGCCCATGACCACTTATATATAGTCAAGTATCAATCTTCTTGTAGAAGTTTTGTACATGTCTTCTTGTGGAAGTCTTGCACAATCTTCTTTTGGAAGTTTTGCAATTGTCTTCTTTTGGAAGTCCTGCACCTATATTAATAAATTAAAATTCACAATAAAAGAAATTAAATTATTTTGGTGGTTTACTAAATAGTTTCTTGGCCTTGTATATTTCTTAAATTATATTATATTGGTAATATGGATGTCAAATTGAAGATCATGAGAAGACGATTAATTTGATATAATTTTTATATAAAATCGATTTAAAAATAAAAAATAAAAAATATTTAAAATTTTAAGTTAACTTTTAAATAAGATAAAAAAAAAGTGAAATAATTTAATTGGTTAATACTCAACTCTTTCTTAGCAAGTTTAGTAAAATAAATTCAAAATTCTAAGAAAATGCCATCCCTAAATTACTCTCAAGTTGACAACTCATCAAATCATAACCTTCCTTTAGTATACTAAAGATATATACAGAGGCGGATCCAGAAAATCGGGGTGGGGTGGGCTAAGTTTATTGAAGAAAATAAAAAATAATAATAATAATTAAAAAATAATATATATATATATATATATATATATATATATATATATATATATATATATATATATATACTATAATTTAAGAAGATATATTTATTTTTTAACTTCATTTCGGTGGGCTTAAAATATTTTTGGGTTGGGCTAAACTTAAAAACACAAAGAAGAAAGAAGATATATTTATTTTTTTAGCTTCATTTGGGTGGGCTGAAAATATTTTTAGGGTGGGCTAAACTTAAAAACACAAATTATTTATAAATTATTTACATATGATATAATGGGCTTTTCGGGGGCAGCCCTGGGCTTGAGCCCGGGGCTGCCCCACATCCATCCGCCCCTGTATATATATAGATATAGGTTTTCAATAGTATTATTTATTATTTATTTTATGTAAAATGACCAATCAAAATTTTACTTCTATAATATAACCGTTTAAAATATCAATATGTTAAGATGCAGTGAATATTATATAGTATAAATTTATTTATTTATTTAATTTCAAAGATTTTTTTCCTACATGTATGTAATTTTTTTAGAACTATTTTAATTTTTTTATTGAAAAAAATGTGTGTATGGATATATTTTTTAATTTTGAAGAACTATTTTTACAAAATATAACCAAATATTATTTAATATTATTTAATTGTGAACAATATCAAAATATCATTTGTGTCCCCATCAAAATTGTTGATCACTCTGTTCTTCACTCACACACCTCTCTCTTTCATTTCATACATTAGGAATAGTATAATTTTAATAAATTCAGATTTTTTTTTTTCATTTTGGACTAATTTTATTTATTTATACATAAAGATAGATTTTATTTTTTCTTCCTTGGTGGATATTACACAGATTTTGTATTGTTTTGAAATCTATTTGCACTTTTATCAAATAGTTGATATATACTATAATGATGTATATAGAATTTATTTTCTCTATTTTAAATATAATAGTTTCTTCTTTAACTGCTCTATACATATTAAAAAAAATTATACGTAGAATGAACAACAGCAAAGGAGCTCTGATCCTCTCACATAGATTTCTCACTCAATAATAAGTTGATATTTTAGAAGATATAATTAATAATATATCATTCAATACTTTATTAATAATAAGGAATCAATATTTGTTATGAAATCAAAATCACCACACTTTCGTAAACTTTTTTATTATTATAGGAATACTAAATTCAAATAATATGACTATTTTTTCTTCTTTCAATTATATAGGAGTTTTTTTTTTTTTTTTTTTGCTTCTATATTTCTTAAAAATCTCTATCTCAATAAAATGAATGCAATTAGATATTCAATTATAATTATGTAAATGAAGTCTTTCTACCACAAGAATAAGCTGATGTTTTATAGGATATATAATTAATAATATTATCATTTAATATAAATCAAAACCTTCGTACTTTTTTTATTATTTATGGTAAAGAATACCAAAATCAGTATATAAAATTCAATACAATTCTATATACCAAAATCAATATATATCATTCAATACCATATTAATGGTAAGGAATCACAATTTTTCTATGGACATATATACAACTCTTATTATGGACTTCAAAAGTTCAAATAATAATACAGTTATTCTTCTTTCAATCAATTTTTTTTCTTCTATATTTCTTAAAAAATTCTATCTCAATAAAATTATTAATGTAAATGAATCAAGTATACTAAATAAAAATGCCCGAAATCCAATATTCCAAACTTATCTATTGCTAAAGCGATAAATTATAGAGATGATAAATATAAATCTGATTGATTCTTATCTGATCTTTTTTTTCAATAGCAAATTAAAAGGTGTCCCTCTCACCTCGCCTTCTCTTTTTATGATTTTCCACCCTCTGTTCCTCCTCACAACAGAGGATATATATACTTTTCCTCTCCCTATTCCTCTTCACAACAACAGATACACATCCACTTCATTGACACATTAAAAAAAGATGTTTAAATGAATACATAAATTCTTCCTTTCTCATTAGTTCTAACCTGTCTTTTGAAAAACAATTCTAATGTAAATATGTTTTATATTAATCGATTCACCAAACCAAATCAAACATCCACCCCTAGTAACCATCCGCCTTTCGGCATGGATGTCTGTACGATTCGAACCGGATTGATGCCCATTAAGTCAGGACGTTCGTGTTCTCCATCATTGAAGATAGTGGACCAAGAATCTCAGGCTGCACCCGCCGAGGCCATTGCTCTCTTGGGCCCGCCTCTCCACCGTCGATGTTAGCCTCAGCAACGGTATGCTAAGGTCCCCATCATCACCACCGCGCGCCACGGTCAAATAGTGGGCCATCACCCCCCCCCCCGATCCTGCCCTCTGGGAGGAGAGGTGACTGCGACCTCAGGCTCGCCCCTTTTGGGCGTGGCTATAGGATCAGCCGTGAGTAACTTGGAGATGTTACACTCTTCCATCGCAAGTTTAGCACATATTTCAATATATTTTTTTATGCACATATTTCAATATATTTTTTATCTTTCTTATTTAAAAAAGATACTCCTATAATGTGACTCCCAACTACCGCTACTTCTGAGAATAACTTGGGGATGTTTATAGAAAACTTGCACTCTTCCATCGCAAGTTTAGCACATATTTCAATATACTCCCTCCGTCTCTGAAAAGTTGGCACACTTTCCATTTTGGGCTGTCCCACAAAAGTTTGCACATCCCAAAAAAAGCAAAAAGTAAAAAACAATCACCCTTCCCCATCCACTTTAATTACAAAAAAACAATCTCTACCTACCATACTTTATCATTTATATATTACATAAAAATACCATTATACCCCTAAAAGTTATCACTTTCTTAATCTCCGTGCCGAAAAGAGGTGTGCAGACTTTTCAGAGACGGAGGGAGTATTTTTTTATGCACATATTTCAATATTTTTTTTATCTTTCTTATTTAAAAAAGATACTCCTATAATGTGACTCCAACTACCGCTACTTCTGACCAGAACCCTACTTTTTTTCCATAAAATCGCGTGCACTTAATGTTTTTTTTTATTTCCAAATTTACCGTTCTTTGGGCGGGAAAATCGCCTATTGTGTTATTATATATAAATAAATAAATAGATGGTTAGGGTATTTTATATCTTTGTAATTTGTCCTCGTAAATCCATGAGCTAAGTTTATTTGTGGGTAATGTTAGGGCATTAAGACAGTTTTGACTATGTGATTTAATTGCCCTACATTTGTGTTTATTACACTGTAGAATGTTTATTTCCTTATTGAAGAAGATATTTTTGAGACTTCATATTATTTTATTTTGAGTTTTGATTCCTTTAATAATTTATGACGATATTATTGATTGACAGTTAATTGAATTCTTTGTTTCTATATGAATTGTTGTTTCCTGTGGCAGTCTTAGAGGATTGGCCAAGACAGTTAGACAATCAATTTGGAATACTAATTACTCCCTCCGTCCTATTTCAGATTGCATACTTTCTATTTTTGGTTGTCCCACAAAATTTGCACATTCCTAAAAAGTAAAAAAGTCAAATACAATCACCTTTCCACATATACTTTATTTATAAAAAATCACATTTACCTAACACACCTAACATATTTTATCATTTTTTTATTACCAAAAATACCATAATACCCTTAAAAATTATCACTTTTCTTAATATGCGTGCATAAAGTAATGTGCAAATTTTTGTGGGACGGAGGGAGTACTTGGTAAAACATCATTATTAGGTAATTAGTAAGCAGACAAAAGGGGTTAATAATTTAGTATTAGAAAGGGATGTCTAGTACTCTAACCTTTAATGGAATTTAGCATGAAGTAACTATAGAGGGAGTGAGAATTAATTCCTTATCGATCATAGGATTTGCAGCTAATTACAAGTGTTAGATCCTACCCGATCAAGGTGATTTAACTAGGCTTAGCGAACCTCCTATAAACGTCTGCAGATAATTAATTTAGGTCTAAAATAATATGTCACATAGTAAAACTATTTGCCTCAACATTACCAATTCTCTATCCTTGAATTCTTAAATCGTTTCTCTTGTGTGATTTATTTTCTTGCATTAGTTAATTATTTAATTTCAGTTTTTACTAGTTAAATTAATTATCCTTCCAAAAAAAATCCCGAATTTATCTTTCAATTAAATTATCATACATAGAATTATTTATTAAATATATAACTATCTCGTGGGTTCGATAAATTGACTTGATCAAACGCGCTACAATTGATCCCATACACTTGAGGGTGAAATAAAATAGTGAATAATTTCCAAGCAAAAAGAAAACGTAAAGTTTGAAATGGGACGGAGGAAGTATTTTGTTTTAGCCGTAATACTCACCTGCACATTAATATGCATTGTTAAGAGAGAAACAAAAATACGCGATTAAATATTCATACCAATGTACATTAGTGTGCACTGTTAAAGGAAAAAAAATACGAGATTAAATATTCAATTAATGTACATTAGCGTGTATTGTTAAAAGAGAAAAAAATACATGATTAAATAAAAGAAATGGTTGTTATAATTATTCTAAAATCTCTCCTTCGATCAAACAGAAGAACTATTAAATCGCAATTAAATATTTACAGTGATGTACATCAATGTGCATTCTTGAGAGAGAAAAAATACGCTATTAAATTACAAAAAATACGCGACTAAACTTTAGGTATAATGAACATTAGTGTGCACTTTTGAGAGAGAAACACAAAATATGCAATTTAATTGAAGAAAGGGAAGTGAAAACAGAAACATATATACTCTTGTATTCATTGAGCCATTATCATTTACGCGTGCAGATGATGAATATTTAATCGTTATGAATAAGGGTAGAGCTGAAAAAATAATAAACACTATATATTTATCAATAATTATATTAGATCAACGTATTTATTAATAATTAGGGTATATACATACACACGTGTACTTATTAGTAATGATCCCCATGATAAGTAATAATCCCCATAAAAATTCTAATGCAAGTGACCATATGCACATTGTTATCTTAGTATATAGGGTTAACTAGTACGAAGCCCGCGTATTACGCGGGATATTTGAATTTCTTATGGAATTAGAAATTCGTATTTTTGAATTTGCTAAACGTGCTCAAAAAATAATTAAATTAAAATATTTAAAATTAATAAGACATAAATATTCTAATAATTAAGATTTTATATTGTGTTCGATTGTAGTACCCGAATAGTATATAATGTGTTTGGTTGGAATACCCAAAAGATGTATTCGATATCATATTGTGTTTGGTTGTAGTACACGAACAATATAGTGTATTTGGTTGGAGTACAACTTTCCATTATACAAGTTATTATTTTTTATACTTATGACTTAAGCCCCCACCTGAGACAATTTCAAACAAGTTTTTTCAATAATATTAACAACTACTATATAAATTAATAAGAATAATTTTATTCATAAAAGTTTTATTTTTTTGAATATTAAAATTTTTAAACACAAAAAAAATTATACAACACATTAAACTTTTGTAAAGTTTATTAAAAAATTCATAATATTATAATATAAATTTATATATAATTTTCAATATTATATTGCCAATACAAAATATTTATTTTTATATATTAAATTCTTATATTATCATATTTAAATTATTACAGAAAAATATAATCTTAAGAAATCATAATTATTAAACAAAAAACTATTATTAGGGATGACAACGCGTAGGGTATCCGTTTATTTTTTTGTACTCGTATTCTTATGTGATTTTAAAATAAAAACTAATTGTACACATTCCATTTAAAAAATTTATTATGGTACCCGTACCAATTTCATATCAGTTTATCAATATACATACGGGTACCCGCACTAATTTAATATTAATTTGTTATATAAATATTTATATCTTTTCTATTATTTAAAATTATATTATTATGAATTAAATATAAATTGAATTCTATTATTTTAAATAAATACATTAAATTTTGTGTGTAATATATATATATATATATATATATATATATATATATATATATATATATATATATATATATAGGGTATTGTGGTATTATCCGTACTTGTTCCAAACCCTAATGTGATTTTCACAACTATCAGTATCCGTATCAAACCCGTTTACAATTATCCATACGTGCCCTATTAAGATTTGGATAGAATGGGTACTTGAAATGCCCATTTCATTACCATCCATAAGTATCATTTAATAAATAAAATTAATAAATGTATATAATAATTATAAATTATTGTATAATTAAAATTAAATTATTAAAAATAATAGAATAAATATAAAATAAATAATTAACGATAAAAAAAAATTATGAATATTAATTAATATTAAACTAAGATTTATTTTTTCATGAAATTCCTCATTTAGAATTTTATAATTAACTAAATTTTATTAAACTTAAAATTCTAAGGATAAATAGATTAAATATATTAAATAATTTCTTACTCTTCTAAAAAATATTTTATTTATTAATATATTTTATTAAAGAATATTTTACAATATAAAAATTATTATTAAATTTAAGAATCTATTTATCCAATCATATATTATTAGTAATATGGATGTCAAATTAAAGATCATAAAAAGACAATTAATTTGATATAATTTTTATATAAATCCTATTTAAAAATAAAAAATTTAAAACACTTAAAGTTTTAGGTAAATTTTTAATTAAGATAAAGAAAAATGAAATATTTTGATTGGTTATTTAAAATAAAGTAACTACATTATCTTCCTTCCTAAGCAAGTTTATTATTAAAAAAAAATTCAAAAATCTATAAAAATGACACATCACCTAAATTGCTCACATGATGCCACATAATAAATCCAAAACTCTCCTTTAGTATATAGTATATTGCACAAAAGATACTAACCTTTCAATTAAGTCCAAACCTTTGGTATTTGGCAAAAAAACCCAACCTTTAAGTATTTTGCAAATTAAGCCCCATGGGCAGTAAAATCTGACCGAGGGATGATTTGGCATTCTTTTTGTTTATTTTAATAATCTAAAAATTTTAATTTTACTTTCTCTCTCTTCTTACTCTATCATCTCTCCCCTGTATCTTAGTATCTCCCCAGTCCCCACTATCATTTGCTTCTTTTATTTGGGGTGAGGGTTTATTTTTTACTCACATTTTCAAGTCTGTGGAGCATCTGTTGAGGCTGATAAGAAAGGCCAACGAGGAGCAGACCCGGATCTCCTCGTGCGGGGCATCGCTGGTTCGATTCTCAACGCCGCCGATGATAAAACCGAGCGCGTTTGGGTCTCGATTCTCGGGGCTGATCAGGACTTCCGCAAATAGTGTCCCGGCAGGAGCTTTTCCCTCTTTTATTTGACTTGTTACTGTTTTTCCGGTGGTCTAAACGCCCCAGTATAGTCTTACTTTTTAGTTGTTTTTTTTAAAGTGGAACGTCTGATTTGATTTTTGAGCTCCTGTGCCGAGTTCGTCTCCACTGCCTTACCCGGTGTCCCCTTTGCCGTCGAAGTTTGATAGTTTTGTTCAGGCGCATCCAGGGCCGGTGTTCGTCAAATTGATCAGCCTCAAAGGAAACGACGAAACGATACAGGGTCGAATCCCACCGGAGAATCTTCCGGCGAAGGCGTCGGCGAGAAAGGCACCGAGGAAGGGCGTCAAGCGGCGGTGCTGGAGTAGTTGGTGAGTGTATTATCAGGAGAATGATTATTTGATCCTTTACTTTCAATGTTCTGTTAGGAGAGAGATGATGCAGAAACTTAGCAAAAGAGAAGACCGATTCCAGAAAAATAAATAAATAAGACGCATCATGCAATCCGGGCAGATCTCACTGCCCATAGGCTTAATTTGCAAATATTGTTTAAAGGATGTAGTTTTTTTTTTTTTTTCCAAATTCCAAAGGTTGGACTTAATTGCAAATAAAGCAAATGTGGGTTTTTTTTACGCAATTAACCATAGTATATATATAAATATGTTTTTTTTCAAATTACTCTAACATTAATAAAATGTTGTGAAATACTACTTTTAAAAAATTAATAAATTAAAAAAATATTTTTTTAAACAATGTGGAATATAAATGAGTATATGGAATCACATTATTTTAACGTGATTTATTAGAATGTGTAATTGAATTGTATTCCGTCCCGCTCAAAGGGTTTTTTTGTTTTTTGCACGTACATTAAGGAGTATTATTATTTAATGTGTAATGAGTAGTTGTATTAGTGGAAGTGTGAGCCTCATATTTTAATTATATAGAGTCTCATGTGTGTGAAAAAGTAAAAGTATATTTTTGAGTGAGACGCCAAAGATAGAAAAAAGAGACCCTTTGTGGGATGGATGAAGTATATTTTTTTCTGAAAAAAAAAAGAAAAAATGATGTGCTATGGTTGCGTATGGACGTTATATATAGCCAACTCTCCAAACTGAGAAAGCCCAACATTTGGTTAAATAATTATATATCATTGAATTTGTCTTATAGCCAACGTTAGGTGGTTTGCCACTATATATTTTAGTATTGATTGACATGCCACAAATAATTCAATTAGATGCGTTACTATCTTTTATTTTTTATTATATACCAGATTTTTTTTAATTATTATTTTTCGTGTATCATGTATCACATTTCATAAAATGAGGTCGATCATCTTAAAATATGTTATTCTCCTCGTACACAACTCATCTTCACATGTTAATTAACTTTCATGATATACATAAAAAAAATTCAAATAACTTTTTGAGCTAATTTGATATTTTAAAATAATTAATAAATAAATTATAAAGTGTATTATGTGTGTAAGGAGTTTATGTAAAATTTAAAATTAAATTGTATTATAAAACTATTGGGTTTAGTGTTATTTCCTCTTCTGGAGTGTCAAAATGAGTTATAAAAGGATGAAAATAAAAAATGTGAAGATGAAATGTGAACGAGAGAGAATAACAGTTTAAAATAATGTAGTTGACCCTCTCTCGCTCTCTGTATTCACTCTCCTCTCATACTCAGAAAATGTCTACGTTCAACATCACAAACAACTAGCCACGACTCTCTTTGTTGTTGCAACACCATCTCAATGTGTAAATCCAATTTACAAGAAATTAACTCCTATTTGAATGGATGTAACTGTTGGAAATTTTTAATTTCAAATATAGTCTAATTGTTGGCAATATATTATTATGTAATTATATTAGTTTTTTCTATTATTTTATGGACTTAATTAAGTGATCCAATTAAAATTAAAAGTCCATGAGTTATAATAATATTATTATGGGTCAATTGATTAGATACCCAATACTACATGACAAGGTGATTATGGGTGGCCCAGTTGTATAGTATATAAAGGCTCACAGGTTATAGTCCCCAAGATACTAAGCCGCACATGGTCTTCCCTTCTCCCCATCGGGAGGGATTACTACGGTCCCCCATAAGGAATAAGGGACTTAGTTGAGGAAGACCATAATATCTATCGATCTCCGAGTTCATGTTACGTCTAAAAACTCCATGGATTAAGGTACGCTTACACTTTACGTTTTAGATTTCATTTATCATAATAGGGTTAAAGACATTATGATTTATGAATTTATTTCCAACAAGTGGTATCAGAGCCACCCTATTTATGATTCTCTGAGATTTGTAAGAACTATGTTTTGATTCTAATATTTGTGTTTGAATCGTTAAGAAATCACAATTTTAAATTTGAGGGTTGAGATCATTTATGAATTATAAGGTCTAATATCGTTGCTGTTCATATATACGTAGACGTGATTCAGCAATACGATTACACTGCAAATTCTTAAAGTATATGTTTTAATACATAAATATGTGGTTTCGTGAGGAATTGCAGTTGTTAACTTCTGATCTCATGGTTGAAAAATTGTGATTTGATTCTTATCTCATTGAGATAAGTTGTCAGAAGATAATTATTTGAGAAGTAATTGGAATTCTCATTTATATGATTATCGGATCGGATATCACTCTTAATTTTAGCAAATAAATTGATTTATATGATGGGATAGTATATTTGCATTAATTTTGTAAATGGTGTTCTTTCATGGTCGAAACTTTCATGGTTGAAATATGTGTTTTGCAGTATAATTGAAATTTGGTGTAATTAATACAACAATTTTCCTCCAGATTTAAAGATTTTAAATTAATTAGTTTAATTGTTCAATTTTTGAGTGGATTATTGCTTAATTGCATATGAACCCACATACATGATTTCAAGTATTCGAATTGGTTAATATATGATAATATATAATTATGAGATTCTGTCATATAATTGCCTATAATTTATAAAGATCAAGATTTGGTGGATTTACTATTCATAAATCCAAAGGACGGGACAAACTTGAGTGGAATTTTTATTAATTCTAATATCATTAATATTGACTAAAAGTGCATCCTATTAATGAAATTTTTTTTCCATAATTTGGCAATTAAGAATGCTGAAATGCAGTTATGTGAATTAGAGTACGTGAATTACTTTGGAAAATAAGATTTGGAGTTATTGCGGATAACTTGTATACTGGCATGTGTGTTTTCGCAACATGCTTTCGCAATTTAAGAATAAAAGGTTGCCAACTAGTGACGTCACATTAATCGTTAGGCATTGTTTTGATATTTGAGGACTTATTGGATTAAGTAATTCATCCTGAAATGTGGAGTCACAATGCATTTTGCCATTATTGGTTTGGTATGAATTATGAATTTTGAATATTTTTGGTATTGTAGTTAGTTTAATGTGTGGCATTTATGATCAAATTTACATAGCCATGTGTACTCCTACATAATAAAGTTTTGAGATCAAATTATTATACAAACTTGTATACCTGCCATTCAGGTTAAGGCTTACTGAATATGCATTTTAATTCTAAATTCCATGGGGTAGCAATTTTGATAATTATTAATTTTGAATTGGATTCAGCAGTATTCAATTAAATTTGAATTGGATTGTAATGTATCTTATATATACATATTTGTGTCCAGTATAAAGCTACAATATATATGCTACTTTTGGTGATAAAATTATTGACATGTCAATGTGTGCCATAGTTGTTAATTATTTGAGCATGCCACCTTAACTAATTAATTCTAGTTTGATATGACAACAATAATTTGGATATGTATGTTGTTTTAACTATGAAAATTTTGATGGCCTTAAATTAAGGATATTTTACTAATTTAGTTTATTCTAAATTAGTATTCACAATCAATTAAGTTAAGAAATCTTTCATTAATTTTAAATAAGTGGGAATCATTAAATATTCTCATATAGCTTGAGAATTTAATTAATTAAATTTGGGGAGACATTTTTAATGTCGTTCAATTAAACACAAATAACTATTTTTAGTATTTGTTTAATTGGTCTAGTAATTTTTCAATCCAGTCAATTAAAGCCTCATGTTGCCATAACAGCTTTTGTGTGTGGAGAACGACTTTATTGAAATTACATAGATGAGTGTGAAATTATTTATGTGTTTTGTGTTCGGCCCATAGGTAGGCACAGTTTGACAGAATAATAACACACATGTGATGATAAGTATGTGATAATTATTTGAATTGTTCATGTGAACATCAGTCGGTCCAAAGATAGACTTTTGTTTGACAGAACTTATTATCAGTACTTGATTATTACATCAAGATTATCCTTGCAGTTAATTTTTGTCCAAAGACGAGGTTAATGTTGCACAAGGTATCTTGTGATGGGTCCCCAACTAGTATCACGTGTCATAATTTATTTTATTACATGTATGTTGCGATTGTATCTTCATGTGGGTATTGATCGGCACAAAGATAGATTAATATTTGGCCCAAAATACACAAGCACCTGTGGTGGTGAATGCGTGATAGTTATTTGGTTTGACATGTGAGTAATAAGTCGGCCCAAAGGAAGACTATTGCTTGACAGTTTTATTGTCAGTATTTGACTACTATGTAGAGGGTGTCACTTACAAGTTAGTATTGTTGTCATTGGACTTGATGCTAATGTTGTGCTCGATTCCTCGAGATGATTCTAAATTATTTAAATTTTGAAAGATTATAAAGTTTAGTGCAAGCATGATAATCATTTTGGAATAATTCTCTATACAATTAAGAAGTCTGCTAATTAAATTTAACATATATTAACAATAAAATCATACATGATGATAACTTCAACAATAAAGATGAGACTAGTAGGTTTCTAACAAACTAAGTCTCAATAAAGTATAAGGGCAATACAAGAAAACCCATTAAGAAAGCTGCTAAAGATAACTAAAGTACAATCTTTTGTTTACTCCTAAAGGCTTGTGGAATTGTTTTATAATACACCACATTAAGATTACTTAGCATGAATGGTGTTGTGGTGTAGTTAAAAGGCAAAATTAGTACTCCACAACATATGGTTACTAATTGGAGACATAGTAAAGATTGCAACTTATGGTCTCAATAAAATTCCAACCAAAGTAGTTGTGAGAACTCTTTGAGTTTCACATATGGTGATGTCCAACTAAGGCTAGATCATTGAGATCTACTAAAGAAAATTGGACTCAAATAAATAAAAGCTACTTTATTGGTTATGAATAAAAGATAAAAATTTATTATCCAATTAATCGGATGATATTTGAGACGGGTAATACAGTATTCTTTGAGAATGTTGATTTGAGGAGAAGAATAATATTAGAGATATTATCTTTAAGGAGGAGTTTATTTCGAATCCCACTTATGCTTTTAAGAATAGTGCAAATCCACAATAATGATATGACAATGTCAATAATATTTAAGGAATAATAAAATCAATAACCTCAAGAATTAATGTCACCAAGAATTAATGTCACTAAGGAAACCACTAAAGTTGGGAGAAAAAAAATTCGGATGATTATGTAGTTTTCTCCTAAATAATGAGGACACTATGAAATTAATGGTAGAACATTCAAACAATGTTCATCAAGCCATGCAAGGTCCAAATAGTTTAAAGTAGGTTAATGCTATAAGTTATGAGTATAAATCAATACAAGGTGATTAGGTCCGCATCTTGGTAAAGGATTATAAAAGAAAACATTGCTTTAAGGGACTTTCTATCAGGTTACTGAGAAAGGTTCTTTTAAGATAATCGTGACATTGGTAGCATATTTTGGTCTTGAATCACATTTGATGGATGTAAAATTAAATTTCTTGATAGTAACATTGATGACACAATTTCAACAGTTTAAGAACTAAAAAGAAATCCATCTATACACTCAAGTAAGTTTTTTCCATATTGGAATCACAAGTATCATCATGAGGTAATTGTCTCATTTGATTTTGAGACAAGTGTAGATGTTTATGTGATTCAGTGTGAGAATGTTTAAGTTAAACTAAGGGAGACAAGTGCAGTCTCAATCAGGTGCCCTAAAGTTAAACTAAAGATTTAAGAAATGCAAAAATATTCTATATGTTTTGATTGTTGGAAGTTGTTGTATGATGAGGTCTGTACAAGACCTAATTTGGCTTTTGTTGTTGGTGTATTATGTAGACATTTAAGTAACTCTAGTATGAATCTTTATAAAGTATTTATAGAGAACTGAGGATAACATGCTTGCACATCAGGAATCAGATTTGTTAGAGATCATGAGGAATTCTGATTCTGAGTTTGTTGGATGTCAATATAGTATAAGATCCACTTCAGGCTACATCTTCTATTAGTTTTGAAAGCTATATAAGTAAAAGTGTTAAGCAAACACTTGTAGCTCATTAACCATAACAATAGAAATAAAAGCACACTAAGGGGCATCCAATAATAAAATAAAGGTTGCGAAACTTTTTCACATAAAGTTGATTGTGATAGTTAGTTCGCAGTAAAGTATTAACGATAAGAGTACTTATAAGTCAAACATATTGACATAGAATTATTGATTGTTTAAGAAAGTGTTCTTATGGATAAATTTTGGTAGAGCATACTATGATAGACTCAAAATGAGAATTCGTCAATTATGTATTCAACGCCTTGTAATTTTATGAGCTAGCTACTCATATGGGTGTTATATGGTTTTAGAGTACATTGGTTCAGTGGGAGTCTATATTTATTGCTCTTTAAAGTTTTTAAGACACTTTTATTTGGATAATTCAGTTTTCTACAGAATAAAGTTGATGGCTTTGAATTCATTGTGAATTCACTAAAGTTCATTTTTCATTTTTGTAATATTTTACATTATAGATTGATCTCACTAAAGATTGATAAAGTTGGACCAGTTGGAAATAGACATGATGTTGATCACATTTTATGTGTAATTTCCATGCTACTCACCATATTTGATCTATGTCATTGAGTATATTGATATTGGTGATTGTCGGGGTTTAACCACGATTTGTAATGTGGTGAATACCGCGATGATTCCGTATTAGTATATGAGATGGACCGGATTGTTAATTATAGCCTGAAGAGGAATAGCATAAAGTTGCGCAGTTAAGAACTCTTGGTATAATTGCTTTGAGAAATATATAGCCCAAGTGGGAGATTTTTGGAAATTTTTAATTTTCAATATAGTCTAATTGTGGACAATATATTATTATGCAATTATATTAGCTATTCAATTATTTTATGGACTTAATTAAGTGATCCAATTAAGGTTAAAAGTCCATGGGCTTTAATAATATTATTATGGGCCAATTGAGTAGATACCCAATACTACATGACTGGGTGATTATGGGTGACCCAATTGTATAGTATATAAAGGCTCACAGGTTATGATCCCAAGATACTAAGCCGCACATGGTCTTCCCTTCTCCCCATTGGGAGGGATTACTACTGTCTCCATAAGGAATAAGGGGCTTAGTTGAGGAAGACCATAATACCTATCGATCTCCGAGTTCATGTTACGTCTAAAAATTCCATGGATTAATGTACGCTTCCGCTTTACGTTTTAGATCTCGTTTATCATAATAGAGTTAAAGACATTATGATTTATGAATTTATTTCCAACAGTAACAACAACAAATATAACCACAATTATTCACATTTAATAAGGATCCATATTTCATCTTTATTCCAACATCACCTCTTCAATCGGTTAGCAATAAATTGCCGTTAATCAATGAATTATAGATCTCATGATCTTCTAGGCATGACGGATCTCTTTGTCATGGATTCCAAGCTTTCTACAAGTGAAATTGACAACGGATCGAACAAATGCACTTCTATTCAAGCATCATATTTATTTTCTCGGCATAATTTTGCGAAACGTGCAACACTAATACATCTCCAGACAAATGACTTGCAACACAAATATTGTTGTTGTATTCCTCACTACGTACGAGTGGAAATAGGCCTATGACCTACTAAAAGTTTGGCACGCCCAAATCCCCTAAAAAGCTTCCCATAGATAAAGGTCAGATTATAAAGACCTACTGATAATTAAATAGATTTAGGTTTTTCCGCACAAGGCCTAGTTTGTGTGACTTATTTCCATTAAAAAAAAATATTTTTTAGTAACGAAATTTATTAATGGAATTTAATTATTTGGTAATTATGATGGAATTGAATTTTCATTGCTAAAAATTTACCGACCACTACTTTACTAACGGATTTCGTTGCTAATCCGTTGGTAAATTTATTTAACAATAGAATTAAAACTTTTATTAACGAAATATTCCGTTGATTAAAAACAGTTTACTTTTGTGTTCCACACTACTACTCACATATGATCTTAAGTCTTAACATCATTAAACAACCATTTATATCTAATGAATCATTTACAGATTGATCTTTAACACCATCGAATACATGGTAATTGCTTTAATTCATCTTAACTACTTAAAACACTTGCTCCCTCAATTTCATTTCAATCTTTACATTTTGTTATTTTAGACATCTCATTTCAATATTTATGTTTTCCTTCCTGATATATGGAACCTACCTAAAATAGTTAATACTATCACTATGGAATCAACATCCAATACTAATATACCTACTCACTTTACACTTAATATTATATCTTTTTACTACTATCCATTAAAATATTATATTTTTTAATGTACAAAAATCAAACATAATCATTGAAATGGGATAAAAGGAAGAAATAAATTATCCACAATATTAGAATCAGAATAACTAGTCCATCGCAACACGAGCAATCAAAGTCATCGTATCCTTCAGAACCGTCACGTGCTATAATTATAGATTAGCATGGGCACGCATACACGCAAACCCCATCTTGTTTTTTCAAAAACTCCCGCTAATTTGTTTTTTTCACGTAGATTAAGAAATATTATTATTTAATGTATAGTGGGTTGTTATATTAGTGGGAGTATAGATCCCATATTTTAATTGTATTAGAGGGGTGTGGGTCCCATGTGTTTAAAAAAGGAAAACGGACTATTTGGGTAGGACGACCAAAATGAAAAAATAACCATCTTAGCTTGGAATGGAGGGAGTATAAAAAGATCTTTATCGAGTCAAACTATGAAAACATACACACATCTACATACCCACCCCATCCCACAAAAAAGAGTTACACACAAAGGAAATGTAATTTTTTTGGGGACGGATGGAATATATATTTGTCCATTTTATAACATATTAAATTTGACACTTTTCGTTTTTGTCCATCTTTCATTAATTAAATTTTACTATACATAAAAAAAATTACATTAATTTTCAACCTTAAAATTATATCTTAATTTCAAATTTACCACTCTCAGAGACATTGACTTCACTAAAAGAATGTGAACCCGCTTATTTATTATTACTCCCTCCAACTCATATTTAGTATTGAGTTAATAACGGAGTTATTAACATTACTTGTACATGTGTTTTACAAGATTATAAGCATGAGCATTTTCTTAAATTTTTATTAATTTTAATGGATATTGTAACACAGCCTCATCCCCCGAACCTCTTGCTTTTTACTAACAGGTTTAAAAAATAAATAAGTTATATGAATGTAATGGATGTGTAAACTTTCTTATTTTAGTTATTTTTAAGACTTGTTAAGTAATATGAACTTGAACCAAATATTAATTAATGATATAATAAAATATAAATCATTAAGATGTAGGGTGAATATATGCGCAAGAAATAACATTTGTATAAATGAATAACACGTAAATGAGATTAATATAATACACGTCATTCGCCCTCAAAAAGTTTTCACCTGTATGATGTTTTCTTTTAAAAAAAATAAAGTGCATGAAAAAAATTGTTGTTTTGACCTTATTTTATTTTATATAGATACCACTTAAATTATACTTTCCATTTCATTTCAATCTTTACATACTATTTTTTAGATCTTTACATATTATTTTTTATTTTGTTGTCTAATTTTAATCTTTACATTTTTTTAATAGATAAGTCCCACACATAAAAATTAATATATTTTAATGAGATACACATAATGCACTAATACAATAATGTACTTTATATTAAAATACTATTAATATCTTTGATCTACTGTACGTCAAAATACCGTATTGTAAATAATATTGAAATTAGATGGATGAATACTCGATCCTTTAAATAGAATACCATCCATCTACGACCTGAATATAAAATTTGAAAATCACATATACAACTCCTTTCCCCTTTTGCATTCCCATTTAAATTTTAAACAAAATTAATTATCTAAAAATAAGTAATCACGAAACACGACACATATTCCTTCTTAATATTTCTTCATTGCTGTACCCTCCGGCGAACCCTAACATTGAACCCACCGGCCATGTAAGCCGTCAACAATGGAACAAAAACCGGGGATTCTGACCGGAGTGGCACAAACTCGAACCGGTTGAGAACCGCCGCCACCACATACTTCATTTGAATGAACGCCATCTCTTTCCCGAGGCACACCCTTGGACCGGCTTGGAAAACCGGGAATTTGTACGGACTCACGGCTTTCACCACCCTATTCTCATCCAGCCACCGGTCCGGCCTGAACTCGAGCCGGTCTTCCCCCCACAGCTCCTCCATCCGGCCCATCCCGTATGGGAAATAAGTGACCCGGTTCCCTCTCCGAACCGGCGTCCCGTCGGGCAAAACGTCGTCGTTCGCCGCATGCTTGGAGTCCCACACGACCGGGGGGTAGAGCCTCATGGTCTCACACAGACACGCTTTGATGAAATTCATGTCTTTCAGGTCGTCGAAGCAGAACCGAACGGCGCTGTTTTTGACCGACATGACTTCCTCCACCACCTCTTTTTCGACACTCCGGTGAGCGGTGAGCAGCCAGAACAGCCACGTCAGGGCGGCGGAGGTGGTGTCCCTTCCCGCCATCAGAAAACTGATCACCATATCTCTCACAGTTTGATGATCAAGTCCAGCCTCTAGAAACCTCGACAGCAAATCATTCCCACAATTCTCATCCATTTTCTCTCTCTTGAATCTGATCATCTCACCCACGCTTTCATGAACCATCCTCACAGCATCCTTCAGCTCTTTCTCCAACCCCACATTCATCAGCCTCTTCAGCTTCCACACCGCGAACACCGGCGCCGTCCCCCGCATGGCGGAGATCTCGGAGGCAGCGTCGAATGCCTCCGAGAGCGGCGGCGCCGGCCGAGAAAGATCCAAGCAGAAAGGATCCATACCAAGAGACACCTTACATATAGTATCGAAAGAAAACCTCCTCAGCACATCCTGCATGTCCAAAACGACGTCGTTCTCCACAGCATTTTCGAGAATCGGAATCAATCTATTCTCCACTTCATCTTCAAGAACTCTAACCACGAACTCTCTCAAAGACTTCGTACTAAACTCATGGCTTGCTAACTTGCGCTGGATGCTCCACATCTCGCCATCAACGTTGAATATCCCGAGCCCCAGGAAGTCGCCCAGGAGCTCAGTGAACGGCTTCCCCTTGGGAAAGTTGACGAAGTTGGATTTAAGTATGTATTCAACGTTGTCTGGATTAGCAGTTACAATCGTTCGTGGTGCACCAAGGCGGTGCACCACTATCGTCTTCGTGGACGATTCAGACAGCAGCTCGGTGTACCAGCTCAGCAAGCGGTGGCGATTCTTGTAGAAGGAGATTAGGCATCCAATGCTTGGACACAAATGGAGAGGTGTGACAGCAGATGAGAGTTTTCTCATCTTGGAAAAAATTCTACTGGGAACAGAGATCGATAAAGATAAAAGAGAGAAAATGAGAAACCCTAGAAATAGAGAGAGAAACATGGTTGGATTGAATGAGAGGGATGGATTGGGAAGTGAAGTCAAGTAAGTTGAGTGATGAGGAAGTGAGGGACGGAAAGAGAAATATATATAGGAGAGAGAGAGAGGATAACGGCGTTTAATTAGGGTCACATGTTTTTAGGGGGAAATGGAAATTGCGGGCGAGGGTAGTAGGGTCATTTCAGAGGCTCAGGATTATATCACTGCTGATGCAGACGGCGCGGAGTGCTGGCCGACTAGTATACAGTATCTCCATACCTTTCTCGGTTTTTTTTGGCTAAGATAAGGTGTGTAAAGCAAATCATGTATTTCACTACTACCTCCATCCCACTCAAATAATATCATTTTAATATATTGGACATCCCATCCAAAATTGCTACATTTTCATCTTTTAGTAAAAAAGTCCACCAATAACCTATCACTACCCATTACATCTATCTAATACACCTACCCACTTCTTGGGTTAAAAAGAGGGAGTATTCGAACCAATATCATAACATTCCTTGTTTTAGAAAAATTAATTATATTTTTAAAATTAATATTTCCTCCTCCTAATATTGTACTCCCTCCATCCAAGGTTTATAATTTTCGGATATTTTCACGATGTATCCGTATTTGGAGAGTACCGATATTGATATTGGGAAAAAAGATATATCTTTTCTGATATCAAGGATATATCGAGAAATATCGGTAATAATATTGATATCGGTTTGCCACAGTTCAAATTTTTTTAAATGTCGAGATATATCGAGGAAATATCGCTAAAATATCGATAAAATATCGAGGATACATCGAAAATATCGAAAAATTATTCATATCTTTAAAAAAATTTAATGAATTTTTATTTGATCAACTAAATACAATTTTTTGATTAATTTAATCAATTTAAAAAAAATTGAGCAACACTTAGCATGAAATTATTAAGACAATTTTATTTTATTTAATTAATTATCACTTATTATTACTCTTCATTAAAATTATTACTAATAAGTAATTGAGGAGTTTCCTTTCATGTACACAGTGTGATAGTATACATTGATTAAAAATACAATTATTTTGGTATATTCAATCGAATCGGGACAGATGGAGTATTTTATTGGTACATAACAATACTATTGGCACATTCAGAATTATATTCAAAATTTCTCTAATTCGATGAGCTGATACTAATATTGTTTAGAATAAAATGGCATCACATGTTTAAATGTTTTACATTTAAGCATCATAGATTATCATTTTGGTATTAGTTATTAAGTATTGTATGACTTTAGACTATTTAAATATATTGTAATTGATTTGCTTATCATATGTTGTGAGTTTTATTGAGATTTAGACTTTAGACTATTTAAATATGTTGTAATTGATTTGCTTATCATATGTTATGAATTTTATTGAAATTTTAAATTTTATTTATATATTGAAATTAGTTAAAATATATTGCAAAGTTAAATAATTAATTTTCTCTTTTTTTTCAAGTTTTCGTAATTTTTTTAATTTTTATCGATATCGATATCTATATTCGATATATCCATCGATATATCCGTAAATTTGACGTACCGATATTTTTATCGATATCGATATTTTAAACCTTGCCTCCGTCCCATGATTATTTTATTTATAGTGAGTAGTTGTATTAGTAGTGAGTGGTGGGCCATATGTGTGGTCTTTTAATTTATTAAAAGGGAAAAATGAGGACTTTTTAATAGAACGCCCAACATAGTAAAATAAGAACTTTTGGTGAGACGGAGAGAATATCAATTTATTCTTTTTATATGAATTTGTTGGAATTGGTATTCTATGACGTGGGTAAAACCTAATTAATATTTTTTAAATGTCGAAAATGGAAAGTAATTGCATAGTATATATTTGGAAATCACACATGAAATATTACACGGGTCATAAATAAATCAATTAAAATTATAACATAAAAATTAATATTAAATCCATTTTACGTTAAACTCTATTGATAAAATAATATAACATACTCCCTCCATCCCTTTGATACATATTCATTTTTCCATTTTGGTCCGTCCCATTACAAAGTATCTATTTCCCTTTTTGGATTGATGTGACCTACAACCACTATACATGACCCAACATTCAACACTAATACAACTACCCACTACACATTAAAATATTATTTCTCTCACCTTACTATACATTAAATTATTATACTCCTTAATCCACGTGCAAAAAGTCAACGGATACCTTTTAAGGGGACGGAGGGAGTATCTTTAATTTGGACGTCTCACCTCAATAGTTAAAGAGTAGTCTTTTATGTTCTTGGGTGTACAAAGTGTATAGAGTATAACAATTTATTTTAAAGCTTATACATTTTAATTAATAAAGAGTATAATTTTTTAATTGAACAGATAGGCTGAAATATGAATAATATAGTTGTTTGGTTAAAAAAATTGAATTTTTCCTCAAAAAATCAAGGGTATAAATTTTGAGTGAATCTCTTGTGCACCCGGGCACATGGATTTAAATCCGTGCCCCTTTACAATTTAAACTCCCTAGCAATACATGTGTTTAAATAGAATAGGAAGGGGAGAGATTGTATTCACATGGGAACACAGACTGTGTCCCGTGTTCCCGGAGGCGCAAGAGCTTTTACCGTAAATTTTTACACCAAATGGTATAATATATAATGTCAAAGGGTAGAACTTTAAAAGGAGCACGGGAACATATCAGTTTTAGTCATAGTTACTTACTCCCTTTGTAAAATACAAACTGTTATTTTTTCACATTAATTAATTAAGAAAATATACATTTTGATCAATTTTATTAATTTTTTTAGAGTAAACGAGTACTTTTAATTATTAAAAAAATATAAAGTAAGTTATTTGAATTAGATAGGGATGATAATTTAGAAATTAAAATATGTTGTAAGGTTTTTAAAATATAAAGTAAGGTTTTTATCCTTTTTTCAGAAAAGATAAGTATAAGAGATTATATTAAGTAGGAAAATAATGACATATGGAGTTAATCCTTTTTTTTTCCTTCCCTTTTTAATACAAAAATACCTATCACTTTGAAATTGATGGAAAAAGTCCAAAATTTAATACTAATATATTACATATTAAACTTTATTGTATAAAATTTGGGTAACCAAATTCTCACTTTCACCAATTAATTGAGTTTTTATATCTGCCCATGAAATTTGGATAATGAATAATATATATATATATATATATATATATATATATTGATGACTATTTTTATCGAAAATATCTGGATTTGGATCTCTGCATTTAGCCGTTTGTGCATTTCCTAAATTTCTCCTCATCTTATCCCTATATTGTATTTAAGATTAAGATTTTGCCACTTCACTTTTTTTCTTATTAATTACTCTTAAATTAAATCAATTTTTTCCTGTTTCGTTCATAGCCTTTTCTGTTACTTTTTTTTCTTTTTTTCATTTATTATTATTAATTATAGTTCTAATAATCATATATAATATTTTGTTTGATCTATTTTACTTTTCAATTCATAAAATCTCGTAGTTTATGGTATATTTTGTTCATAAGATTTAATATTTATTTTTAGGTTTTAGTCTTAATTTCAAAACTATAATTATAAATTTATTCTTGTGGTTTATGTTATATTTTGCCCATAAGGTTTACTATTTAAATCAATTTTTTCCTGTTTCGTTCATAGCCTTTTCTGTTCCTTTTTTTTTTCTTTTTTTTTTCATTTATTATTATTAATTATAATTTTTATAATTATATATACTATTTTACTTGACCTATTTTACTTTTTAATTTATAAAATCTTGTAGTTTATGGTATATTTTGTCCATAGAATTTAATATTTAATTTTCTGTCTACCATTTATTTTAAAAAATGTAAGATATGTATGGATAAATTAGAAAGAAAAGATGAGCTTGGAAACGGAAACGTGACAAAAATAAATAAAAACTCAAGCACGTGTTTTAAGTCAAGTTGAAATTGACTAATGACTATCATCGATTGTTTTGGCTGGCCACGTCGACCATGAATTGCGGCTTGCTTACAACCTTACACTCGTTAATTCAATCATAGATACTCCTAGATATTATTTTTGTCCCTCACACTTTATTTTTATTTCCTTAGGAAAAAAAGAATTTTCAATAATATGAATCATAATTACAAACTATAACATCTTTTCTTAAGTAAACAAAATAAGAGCGATATATAGAAAGGTCATATCATTCAATTAAACTTAAACTATTTGTATAGTAAGAAAAAAATACTCCATAATTAATAAATATATTTCTCCCTCTATTAAAGAAATTGTGATATTTTACCTTTTGAATTATTTCATAAAAGTTGATATAATTTCCTTTTAGGTACATGAAACTCAAACAAAACAATTAATATATTCATATAAGCCCTCACACATGACTAATACAACTACCCAATATATTATTATAATATTATATCCTCAATGTACTCACTATCCATTAAGTTATTATACTTCTTAATCTTCGTGTCAAAAAAAAAAAAAATATATATATATATATATATGTATATATTATTCAATTTTAATGGAACAGAGAGAGTATAAACAGTTTCATAAAAAAATGTGAATTTATTTTATTTATAAAATATAAACAATATAAAATAAGAATAGAATCGAAAAAAAAGAAAAAATCGATCGGATAGAATAAAAATTTGAATCTCAATCACATTAATTCAAAAATATTTTCAAATCGAGAAGGGATGGAATATTAACTTTTAAATACTCTCCATCCTATCATAATGTTACAAATTACTATTTTGATAGTGTCATATCAATATAAATACATTTTCGTTTTTAATAGATGAGACATAAAAAAAATTAATATATCTCTATAGTCCCTCACAACGATAAACACAACTTCTAGCTAGTTAAGCGTCAAAACATGTTATTTTATTTAAAAAATTAAAAATAAGTATACATCTTATAAAAGCAATGTCGATCGAGAGAATGTGTCAATTTTCAGATCCACACACAAACATGGCTTAGAAAAACGCATAAAGACAAAAACGAGAAGTTTTTATTTGCCTACACTCGATCTATTAAAATTTGAAGCACATTCTATATAATCACGTGTAAAAATGAATTGAATAATTTAAATTAAATTTAGTTTGGTTACAAAAAATTCCAAATGAAGTCAATCGGATGGGAGATAAGTGTGAAGTGGACGGTGTGGGATAGGGTATTAAATTAATACACGTTTTTGAATAAAATGAAGGAATACCACCAGAATCGCTGTCGACATGAAGGATGCCACCAATCATTTAAAGTCGCACCATGTTTTGGCGATTTCTCTTCTGCAATTGCGGCGTCGTAACGTCATTCTCTGAGTTTGTGATCAGGATGATTGCGACTTTAGTTGACAATAAGGTAAATATATTAGGGAAAGTTGATTTTTTCGTCTTTTAATTTTTTCTTATTTTGAAATTAGTCCATCATTTTTCTCAATTTTGAAAATAGTCCATTATCTTTACCAATCTCAATATTTTGGTCCTTTGACCTGCTATAGCAGGTGACCAACAGATTTTGACAATAATATCTTCTAAATTTTGAAATCAGTCCACTAATTTTGCAGAATTCAACTTTTTAGTCATACAACAGGTATTTCAGCCTTAAATTACTTGTATCATATCATTTTTCGCCAAATTTTTATCACTTTTTATTTTTCAAAATAGACATAGTCCATTACGACCATATCAGGCCCAACATGCTTCCGTATAATACTTTAATCTCGTAATTAATCAGCTTGTAATAGTAATAGTACATTTTTTGACCGTCGATCCACCGGGTACCCGAAAGGTTTTACGACTGATCCTCACAGCCAACCACGCGTCCCGCAGTACGATGGTTCAATCACATTCCTTCAGCGGACCTCAGCACAACTCTAGTTCGTTTCCTATACCGGGTGTACAGGATGCTGCTACTGTTTCTCGCCTGAAAGTATGGAGATCAAAGTTGTAAAATGGAAGGCTACATTCGGGCAGAAGCCCAAGATTATTTATTTATTGAATGGAGAATTTATTACACACTCATCCTCACAGAACAAGAAGAGATAACTCTTTTAGCTACCTATTGTAGCTGCACTCAGAACACTCATACAAAGAGGAAGAAATATAATGTTTATTTTTAGAAAGAGAAAACAGAGGGGAATGGTTGATGCCTTCTGCTTCCTCAACTCACCTATTTATAGAGGCTTTCGGATTTGAAATTCGAATTTCAAAGCCTCCTAACTTCTTTTGACGTCACTGCTTACGTCATTTGCATCGGATTCCAACTTTAGCAGCTGGCTGGTACATTCTTCTTTATTGGATTCTTTTTTTGTGACGTCACTGCTTGCGTCACTTTACATTGAATGCTAACTTTTCAGCAGCTGCTGGTTTCTTTATTGGATTCCCCATTGTGGGCATCTTCCCTGTCGGTCACATGTCTCTTGCTCTTTCGGAAAGATCTCCTGGCTGTTGCTTTTTTAAGGAGTCATTTGTCCTCTTTGGTGCCTGATGATTCTCCCGGCTCTTGGGTATTCCGAAGAGGTTTTACCCTCTTCTTTCCACGTGTCTCTTTTATTGGGGGTGGATCAGCAGTTCTGATCATCCCTATGCCTAATCTTATTCCTTATCCAAACTCTGGTTCGGTTTGGATGGAATAGCTCGAACATACCTTGTTTGTCCATTGCCCGAAATGGGCCATATTGCAATATCTCCGATGAGTTTGTTTACTTACCGAAATCTTATTTCTCCAGAGAAGTTCTTATTTTTCTTAGAAAGCCTTCTCTGCAAACCCTGTCTTCTTCCCTGTTAAAGTATTCAACAGAAAAGACCCATTCAAAGACTTATGCTCGAACTTGAATGAGAACATCACTTCCACCATGGGTTTGATGTAGGCACACAAACCCCTCGCTCTTCGTGTAGAGATCTGTTCTTCAGAAAATGTAGAAACCAATACTGGTTCCTTTCCAGAAGACTCCTTGATCTTATTTGATGCTGACACATCGGGTCTTCTTAGCTTAATGAAATGAAAGGCCTCGTGGTTGCCTTTCCCAACTGGTTCTGGAGCTGCACTGGTGAAGTACAGTTCTAATACATCGCTTCTGGATAGAGTCGAGTTGTTTTCCCATGCCTTGAAAACCTTTTCTGCCAATTTGGAAGTTTTGCAAGTTCTGGGAACCTTGGTGCAACAGTATAGATGGAGGTTAGTGCCACAAAGTCATACTATTGCTTTACATCCATTGGATTTGAACCTTTTCGCATCCAAACTCGGGGATATTCCCCCGATATATCTTCCCAGCATTTCTCCGGTCGGATTCCTTGTCTGGTGTTCAATTTTTCCCAGCTGGCCTAGTATTCATGCCAATAAGAGAAATCAGCTAAGTTAATACCAACCTTAGCAGTGCCCGTCATAGGACTAAGGTTGATCTCTCCCTCTTTGACCCCAGAGGTGCTGGATTGATTCGTAGACTCTAGATGTGACTCCAGGTTTTCGATTTTTCCTTGGATCGGTTTTTCTTTTGGAGGTTCCAGACTAGGACTTATGCTAAGGGTACTTGAATCCCTTGCTCCGGGTTTAGAGCCCCATTCTCGACTACTCTCCTTTTATCGATTGCAATTGCTATCAACAGCCCGAAGGAGTGGCTCTCATGTTGCTTTGAACAGACTTGCGCCATTTTGAATGCAGTCTCATATGTGATTAGACACTTTGATCTGATCACTACCTTGTATTCTTCCGGCACGCCTTGCATTGAGTGCCAGATTCTCGAATTCCCTTTGGAGCAACTCAAGTTTGTCCATCAGGTGCCTTAAAACAGTTAGGATGAAGTCTATCTCAGCTCCTTCCATCTCTCGTTAGGAAATCTGCCAAAACATTATCAACAGATTTAATAATGACAATATTAAAATTATAATATTGGCATTCTGCTTGTCATCTTAATAGTCTAGCCTTTTCAGGTTTAGATTCAATTTATTTTTTCAAAAAGGCTTTGACGCTTGTGTTATCAATTTTAAGGATAAATTTCTTTGCGAGAAGAAACAACGGCCATTTTTTGAACGCCTTCAGAAATGCAAAGAACTCCTTTTCATTGATGTGCCATCTATTTGCTTTGTTTTCCATAAAGAGTCCGCTACAGTATCTGCATGACATTTCTCCTTCTGTTGTGGACTTTGTAAGAATCGCTGCCCACCAATGATCACTGGTATCTGTATAGGGTACCAGATCATCCTCGTCATTAGGAATGGCTAATTTGGGAAGCTTTTTGCAAACCTCCTTTAGTTGTTTAACCATTGCTCGGTATGAATCATCCCATTTGAATTCAGCATCATTTTTCAATAAAGGATTGAACACCTTCCTGTATTGCGCCAGATTGTTGATGAACATTTCAGCAAAGTTGACCACTCTTAAGAAACTTTGGAGTTGTTTCTTGTCTTTGAAATCTTCGGAAAATCCTTGGACCTTTTTCTATAATATGTGGTTGTAGAATAATTCTGGATTCTTCGATCTCTACTCCAAGAAACTCGATCTGCCTTGTTGCTATTACTGCTTTCTTTTCAGAAAGCACCAATCCTTCCTTGTGGCATACTTCTGAAAATATTTTCAGATGTGCTAAATGTTCCTTCATGTTCTTTGAGGCTATGAGGATGTCATCCACATAGACAAACATGAATGAGAAATAATCTTTGAAAAGATTATCCATCTTCCTTTGGTATATCTGGGATGCGTTTGCCAAACCCATAGGCATGACATTCCAAATATAATGGCCTTGGGGTGTGGAGAATGCTGTGAACTTCTTGCTCCCTTCTTCCATCATAATCTGGTAGAATTCAGATTTGCAATCAAACTTTGAGAATACCTTGGCATTCTTGATACAGTTGACCAAGTGTTCCCTACTTGGTATGTAGTATCCATCGAACTCCAAGATGTTGTTGATCCCTTTGTAGTTGATCACAAGTCTCAGCTTTTCCCGCTTGACTTCTCCATGATTTCGAACTAGAAATCCTGGACTGCTGTATGGAGATACTCCTGGTGATATTAACTTAAGGTCCAGATGTTCCTTAAGTATTAGCTGCATATCCTTTCGATCCTCTTAGTTCATTAGGATAGGCTTATATCTCACGATCTCATGCTCCTTTTCTTCTTTTACTTTGAGTGAAGCTTTGAGCTCGTTCTTATCCCACCAGGCTAAAGGATCCTCATTGAAGTTCCTCTGTACCTTCTTCTTGACGTCCTCCAAAGATGTTTGTTCTTCGATTGTGACATCTCTCTGTAGGTTTTCTCCCAAGCTTTTTTTGAGAAGGTGGATTGTGTTCTCCTTTAGTTTCTCCATCTTCCATCCTCCTCTAATCTCGATTATTATCTGAAGAACTGCTTTGCCATATCTCCTTCGATCATTCATCTTCGGATGGCTCAGTTTTCCTTCATCACCATGCTTGATGCGAAATCTGATTGACATTTTTCGTTGAAATGCATTATGCAGTCTTGGTGCGATGATCTTATATTCACAAAGGATTGTGAAAATAAGCCTCATAGTTGCGTTTTTCTAGGTAAAATGCTTGAATGTCTGTAGGAAATTATTTCCTAACAGAATATTCGCTCCGGTGTCGTGAAAATATAATAGTGGAGTTTTCACCTTGTACCATGGGGTACGATCTGTTCCTTCGATCAAGATTTCCGCTTGCTTGATTATTCTGTTAAGGATTAGCACCCGTTGCGAGAAATCTTTTTTGAGAACTATTGGCAGTTCTTCGCCTGAGCCTTTTGGGAAGACCCCTTCCTTTGCTGTGCAAATGTCGGCTCCTGAAACAATGTATGCCGCAAAATACTCTGCACGATACTCCTTATATATCATTCCGACAGTGATATATATTGAAAATGGACTTGTGGCCATGGGCGGATCAGAGCTTATAAGCCCGAGCCTCTACTAGTAAACCTTGTATCTTTTTCCCTTGACCGTAAACTCCGTTCCATCTTGTAGTCATTCCCAAAGTTTGTGATCCTCCAGAAACTCCAATCCTAGAACTAGTTGTTCTGGAAATCTTCCTGCTACTCCTATGATTATCAGCTCAAGATCTCCGAGTTTGAGCTGTCCTTGATATCTCCCAGTTGTTGATTGTTGAAGATAATACAAGACATCACAAGGAATAGAGTTTTCCTTTTTAGTGATATCGAATATTACTTCGACTCCTCTCCATCCTTCTGGGCATTTTAGTTCACCTTTGGTTGTGAACTTTTCCGGCTCTTGGATTACCTCCACGATTGGCTTCTTTCCCCATTTTTCACTAATCATCCTATCTTCTTGGAAAGAAATCCTTCTTTGCTCGAATCTGAGGCTATCTTGTTTGTTCCAGACCGGCTTGTCCTTGATTCGCAAATCCATGTCGTGGATTGGCGGTAACTCCATTATTTCTGGCCTGGTTGCGTATGCAACCCCTTTCGAACACTTCTGGTATCTCGATATACTCCTTTATTTGGAATAGATCCGAATGATGGGTGTTGGACAGGGCATATGAGATACTGTAGGTGATGGAGTAAGGCCTATTCCCTTCTTTCATCAGATCTTTGTTCTTGAAGTCTTGATGAAGGGTGAGTGCCCTACTGAAATCTTTATCTGCCAGATTGTAGACAATCCTTTGATATATGTAGGATTCCACCTTGTCTGTGTATAGATTTTCTGAGATTCCTCCCAGGCATGCCTCTCTTGTATTCTTGATCCTCTTATCAAAGATTACAATATCGATTGGTGTATCGATACCTTCTTTGAAAGTTGCTTTGATGAGGATCTAGATTGCTCCGATATGGATCCAAGACATGGTCTTAGCTATTCATTCCTTAAGTTTATTGAGTTCCCTTTTGATTTCGTCAATAGGAACTAGTTGCATTTCCATCACATTTCTCGTGAGCTCTATTGGGATGGCAATTTTCCCTTCGGTTACTTTGTAAATGATGTTGTGCTTTCTATTCTTGAAGCTTGGAAAGAATTTGTCCATCCTTCCTACGGTGAATCCATCGTATAGGATGAGCCTTGGATCCTCCTTCATAATTCTCATAAGGGCTTTTTGAGAAATGGATGTCTGGGAAAAGATTCCCGAAATATCCTCTTGCATCTCCTGTCTGAAGCTTTCTTCTTCACTCCGACTCATCTTCAGATGACTCATCTTGGCTGAAGAATTCTTCTTCGTAGATGCTCTCGTCTGAGGGTATATCTTCAAACTGATATGCCTGTACTATACCTTGGAAGTAAACAACCTCCTCTAGTTTTGGAATTGCCTCGAACTGTCGTACTCCTCTCTTCTTGTTTTCTCGGTAGTCTGGTGAGATATGCCCTCTGACTCCACATATGTAGCAGTTACAATCCTTGAATCTTTCATTGACTCGTGTGGCAGCTCTTCGGAATGTCTTTCTTGTGGGAGTTCTTTCTGTGCTTCTCTGGTTTGACCCTGAGGATGAGGCTTGGCCTCTTGAACTCCATCTAGATGGTCTAGCTCTTTTCCCTGATTTATAGCTTCGGGCCTTCTGTTTAGACCAAAATGATCTTGGTCTTCTGGATCCCCATCCTCCACTCATTTGATTGTAAGGATAATTCTTCTTTATCCTTTTCTGCTTCTTTGGGTTTCTTCCAATGATAGTTGGAAGATCATTGCTTTCGCAACATAAGGGGATTGTCTTGTTAATTCCCCTTAATCTCTTGTAGTTCTTGTGTAGCGCCGCTTGATGATACCACTCTGCAATCTTGGCTTTGAGGAAGGACATTCTCCTTGCTATCGAATCCAGCTCGCATGGTTCATACTCTTTGATCAGCATTTCTCTCCATGGGCTCGGGATCTTGGCAAAGAATAGGTAGAATACTTCTTTCTCTTTGACCTTTGACTTCTATCTATAATCTGTGAAGAGTTTGATGTACTCATCTACTTGACAAATGTTAAGTAGTTCTAGGCTGTATAGGGCATTCCTATACTTCTTCTTCTTTTCTTCTTCCATTCCTTCGAAGTACCCTA
The DNA here is from genome assembly GCA_023678885.1 of Pogostemon cablin. Lineage (NCBI taxonomy): Eukaryota > Viridiplantae > Streptophyta > Magnoliopsida > Lamiales > Lamiaceae > Pogostemon > Pogostemon cablin. The sequence continues at coordinate 30,499,423 of CM042963.1, forward strand.
CTCTGATGAAATTGATCTTGAAGATCTTGGCCATACGATCGACAATATTGTCTAGATCTTCACCTTCCATATCCTCCTTTTTGACTTCGTCTGAGAGCTTCTTCCAGGCATATTTTACTGTTCCTTCCAGGCTCATAGTAAGGAATCTTATGAACCCTTCTTTGTCCAGTTCTAATGCGCCACCTGCGATCTTCATGGCATTTGTCCATTCATCGATCAAGGCTTCTCTATTCTTGAAGTCTAGAGTGTTGAGGTTTAAGATCAACCCGTATGGATTTATCGGTTCAAGGTGAGACCGGCCATATGGGGTGTTGTGTATATTAGATCCTCGAACTCGGCTTGCTCCTGTTGACATTCCTATGGCCTTCATTTTGAAGTTTCTTGGTTGTTGGAATGTATCTTCTTGTCTTGCCTCATGGACTCCGTGTGATCCAGAGGTTCCTTCGTCTTGGCTCCGATCCTGTTGGGTCTGATAAGCCTGGGACTGTTGTTGAGAGCTTGATGCCTCTCCAACATTCATCTTTAGATCTATAATTGATAGTCCTTGGAAGGACTCATATAGATCTTGTAGATCTTCAAGATTTGCTCTTGCCATACGGGGATGTGGATTCTCCTCGAAGGATAGCAATCATCTTCTCGCTCTTCGACTTTGGCCTTATGACCTCCGTCGTTTTCCCCTTTTGGTGTAAAAGGGGTTCTGTTCCGAAAGTTCGTGGTAACCTTCCTCCTGATCTTCTTCCTGTCATCTTAGTTTCCAGGGATTTTACTTAATCTGTCAACTTTATGATGAGATCGAGTTGCTTGTTCTGTAATTTCTCCACCTTGTCCATCTTAAGGCTGATCTCGAACATTGTCTTGGACATGCTTTGGCAATATTCTCCAAAGAATCTCACCGTGTTCTGCAATTCTCTAAGATCTTGGTTCATTTTAGAGTTATCTGCCTCGATCTCCTTCCACTCTGTCATACCATCCAGTGTGAGAAGTCATAGGGCTTGCAGATCTCTCTTGGACCTTGGTTTGGTCGTCTCCTCCATTGCACTTGTTTGGGGATACGCCCATGGATCTCGGTGAAACTTTGAATTTCACGATGTTTCTTGGTACCTCTTTCGAGTACCTTATCTGTATCTGGTGTAGTTCCTCCAGAGATTCCTCTTTGGTGTGGTTAGCACGGGCTTCCACCAATTTACACCTTCGATCGAGGTTATACCAAAATCGATCGACATTCTCATATTCTTTCTCTGCGTATTGTCTACACAACACACAATAATATTATTGTATAGAACTGCTTATCTCGTCGTAGTTGACAGGCCAGAAGTCCCTGTTGCTCCAGCTTGGAACAGGGCTGATAGTCCTGTCACTCTCGGATGTCGAACTTTCGTTCGGATTCATATCTCTTTGAAACTCTCCTCTCGTTAAGTGATATAAGTTTATAATAAATATATCCATTCATAAATAAATAAACCTAGGGCTCTGATACTATTTTGACCGCCCCGCCCCTTACTGGGGTTCCCATCAAAAGGCACCTATCAGTTTGCCAACCCGCCCAGAGCACCACGGGATCGCCTTAGGTGATGGGCTATATTTTTAAGGGTCATCCCCTACGGAGAGCTGCGCTTCGGGACCATACGTCACGCAGTAGAGGCTCGGGGCTTTTTACAGGCTCTGATACCATTTTGAAGCGTGTAGAAAGTAGAAGAAAAATTCGATATCACTATGACTATAAGATGAGTATGATACAAGTTTTTGATTTATAAGTTTTCGACTCGAGACTGTTTTAAGAAATATTAAGTAATTTCCAAAAATTTTTTTTTGGAATTACCTGGAAGTGACCTCCTGTGACCTGTAATAGGACTGTTTTGTTAAACTAAGTAAACATAATGGATGAATTTCAAAAATCTCTAAACATAATGGACGATTTTCAAAAAATGAGAAATCTATGGACTAAAATCTAAATTAGGCAAAGTTAATGGACAAATAAATATAATATTCCAATATATTATATGTGGCTTTATTAAACACTTTTATTTATTGGAGCATCCGCATTACACCATTTAGTGGGGTGAGTTAAATATCATTTGGCATTTAATTCATTGTCACATTATATTTATATAGCATCTCATTAAATTATTTGATCTAACATTTAATATACTTCTCGTGTGGTTAAAAAAAATGAATCGACCACTACAATATAGGGTTATAAATGAATCAAATAATTCGAATTCGATTTGGTATTCGAATTCGAATCGAATTCGAATAAATATTTTAGTTCGAATAATATTCGAATCGAATATGATTCATAAAATATTCGATTCGAATATTCGCGAATATATTCGAATATTAATATATAATATATATTAATTATATATTATTAATATTAAATAATTATATATTTTTATATATTATATATAATATTTTGTTTTATAAATATAAATAAATATGTATATTATCTAATTTATTACTATATTAAAATAAAGAAGAAAAGACATATTTTTATTTTTTTAATATATATATAATGTGAATTATTTAATTATAATTTTTAATAATTTAATGAGTATTTCTTCTTAAATTTATTAATAGTACAAGAAATTAAAAATATATTATTTTTAAAAAATGAATTTACAATTTCGAATCGAATTCGAATTCAAATATTGAATGTTCAAATTCGAATACTCGAATATATTCGAATAGTTCGTTTATTACTTTCAAATTGAATATGAATCCAATTTCGAATTCGATTATAATCGAATTTGAATTCGAATATTCAAATATTTAATCAAATACCATTCAAATATCTTAATATTCGATTCAATTCGTTTACAACCCTACTACAATATGCTAGAGAGATAAATATTGGTAATCAATTAATTAATAGAAGTTAAATCATTATCAACTGCAGTATCTCATTTGAATGTAGTAATAAAATTCAATCATTGATCATAATATAAGATTTATACTGTGCACTCGGGTGCACTCTAAGATAAGGTGCATCCACTTTAAAAAATATACTCCTCCGTCCTGTCCTTATAGTTACGTTTGTTTTTTGCACGTGGATTAATGAATATATTATTTTAATGTATATTGAGGTGAGAGAAATAATATTTTAATGTAAAGTGGGTAGGTGTATTAGTGTGATGTCACTGATGTGTGGACCCATAGAGTAAAAAGTAATTAATTTGTGTGGGTCCCATATGCTAAAAAGAAAAATGTAACCATTAGGATGAGACGCCAAAAAAGAAAATATGTAACCATTAGGATGAGAAGGATAGAGTATACAAATATATACAATTGTGAACAAAAATGTATACAATTTAATTATTAGTTTTTTTAATAAAAAATTGAGTGTAAAAAGATATACAATTATTAAAAAACATGTACTATACACTATTGAATAAAAAGTTATACACATATGGATGCTAGTTTTTTTTAATGAAAAACTTAATGTGAAAAAAGTATACAATTATTAAGAAACATGTATATAAAATAGAATAACATATATACAAAATAAAATAAAAAATTATACATATATGAGTGCACCCTTACACCCAGTGTACCTAATATCAGCTCTATAAGATGTTATTCCTATTATCAGTTAAGATGCTAACTTTCCTTGTCATATAAACATACTCACATCCTTACGATTTTTTTATCTTAACTTTTTTTTTTTCACATTTTCATAATATGAAATACTACTTAATTTAATAATTTTACATACTTCTTCAATCCTATTTAGATTTCTACATTTGCTTTTTCGCAGAAATTAAAAAATATAATATTTAAATGTAAAATGGGTGTAGTTGTATTAGTGTTGTGTGTTGGTCTTATGAAGATTTATTAATTATTTGTGTAGATCTCATCTACTAAAAAGGCGTAATGCAAAGATTGAAATTAAACACCAAATTAAAAATATGTAAAAATTAGAGGGTTATTCTGTGGTGCACCTGATGCACCGGTGCACCTACAGATTTATAAGGTATACTAGTAATAAGTAGTGTGTAGTTATTAATTTTCTTTTTAATTATTTTATTTTATTGTGTGGTGAGGATTAAATTAAAAAGTGATCTAAAGGTTGAGATTTTCAGGTGCACCCAAGTTAAACTCAAAATTAGAATGGAATGGAGGGATTATATATTAATTTAAATCTCATCTTAACATCCTTAATACACATAACATAGTTTACAATTTATTTATTACAAAAGATATTTAAAAATTTGTCAGAAATAATTATTTTTTGGAACTTCAAATCTACCTTAACAGTGAAATTTTTAATGAAATGCAAAGAGTATTGAATAAAACAAAGTATTCATTGCATTGGTTCACCTTCTACTCTAAAGATTTATGTCATTAATCCTAGACTATATAATATTTGAGAGTATTATTTTCTTTTCAATTCATAAATAAGGATGACTCACACAATCAGATTCATAGTAGATCAGCTCATTGTTAGTCTCGGTCGATCCACTTGCCTTTGATCTTGGCTTTTCTTATGATAAGTCAGGTTCCATTGTTTATGCCAACTTTTTGGCTTCTGATGTACTTTTTTTTTATCATGTCTTATCTTTAGTTTATTTCTCGGAGCCACCTGTTTAGGCTCTTTTGTTCAAGCCGTTTGTTTGGCTTTTATCTTGCTGTTATTCCCCTTCTTCTTTCTTTTGTCACATTTCTTATTTTCTTTTACCTTCTTAATATTATTGCATAGTTTGATAAATATATTAATTCTATAAAAGGGAAATTCTGTGTGAAATTATCTCACAGTAAAATCATTTTACTTTTCTTGATTAGTTATTACCTTTTAATAAAAATATTTTCTGTTTTCATTTATTTCAGGATTTTTCTTGAAATAATTTATTTAAAGGGTATTAATTTTTCATCGATAGGTATTATTTTCGTCTTAAAAAGATTATTTCAATGAGACGATCTTACACACATTTTATTCTCTCAAAAAAATTACTCCCCATTCCATTTTAATCTTATTTATTTTTAATTTTGGTATTCCATTTTAATCATTACATTTCTCATTTTGGTAGATATATAGAACCCACACTAAATAATAATATATTTCAGTGAACCCACACATAATACTGTTAGGAAATTTTTATTTCCTATACAATTTAATTGTGGCCAATATATTATTATGCAATTATATTACCTATTCAATTATTTTATGGACTTAATTAAATGATCCAATTAAGGTTAAAAGTCTATGGGTTATAATAATATTGATATGGGCCAGAGTAGATACTCAATACTACGTAATTAGGTGATAATGGGTGGCCTGGTTAAAGTAGTATATAAGATTATCCAGGTTATAGTCCCCAATATACTAAGCCGCACATAGCTTTCTCTTCTTCCTATTGGAAGGAATTACGACGGTCCCATAAAGGAATATTGAGGCTTATTTGAGGAAGGCATAATACCGCTAGATCAATAAGTTCGTGTTCTATGTTGAGAAATAATTGGATAAGATACACCTCCGCTTTACCGGTTAGATCCCGTTTATCATAATAGGGTTTAAGACATTAGGATTTATGCATTTATTTCCTACAAGTGGTATCAGAGCCATCTTATGTATGATTCTCTGATTCTCTGAGATCTGTCAAAATTGTGTTTAGATCCAAATATTGTATTTGAATCTTTCAGCGAAATCACAATTTTAATTCTGGAGATTAAAATTTCTCAATGATTCACGGTTATTTGTTTCGATTTATTATGGGATCATGAATTGGTATTTATTTTTGAAATCGTAATTTTATTACCACTAAGTGAAAAGCTGTACTCGTAATAATTAAGTGTTAAAACATGTTCTGTATGTACGTTAATGTTAAAATTGAGAAGGGTCTGAATCAATTACTTAAAATTGAGATGATTGGAATTATTATCAGTCATTAAGACTACATGTATTCTTTTATTAAAAGTTTAATTTTGAGTTAAATGGTTTGGTCTTGCGCAATTAATGCATTTTTTTATTAATTAATTGATTGATTTAAATTGCAAGATTGATTAATATCAACTTATGAATTAAGGTGGCTTATTGATACTCATGCTATATCATTTTATATACAAGCACTTACGTGATTCAGCAATACACTGCAATTCTTGAAATTTATGTTTTAATACATATATATGTGTGGTTCTGTGAGGAATGGTAAATTGTCGCTTCATGGAGAAATTGTGAATTAATTTCTATCTAATTGAGATAGGTTTCGGTGAATAATTTTTGTGAAGGTGAATTTCTCAATTCTCATTTATAAACTTATCTGATACCATTATTAATTTTTGCAAATAAAATTTTTAATAATATAATTTATAATGGTACAAAATAAAGTGCGTTATATTTATTCTCAAATATTGATTATTGTAATAATGACATATGAGTTCTTGTGAACATATTAATTATTTTATATATATTGAAATTTTATTGAGAATAATATTGTACAAAATGTTGAATTGCTGTAATTATTCATAAAATGCTTTTGTATTTAATAATATAATATTTTATTAATTGAATGGGTTTGATCACTTAACGTGGTGCGAACAATTGTTGATGGATTGATGATAATTTGTATTTAAGCTATATATTCGTGTTTAATTATCTTTGATATTCATTTGAAATATTCTTATATATGCACGTCCTTCTGTGTAATTTGACATATGAATATCTTGTGAGAATTTGCAACATTGATTAATGTAATTAATCAAGTGTAGAATTTGGTGATGTGTATATATATTGTAATTTTGTATTCTGATTAAGTGGTAATTTTGAAGTGGGCCTTGTTATGGTATTGATCTTATACTCCTTAAATCAAGTGCAATGAACAACTGCAAGAGTTTATAATTTTTAAAATTCATGCAGTAATTTGCCATTTTTAAAATTTGAATGGTTGGTAAAGATATTTTACTTATCAAATTAAATTTTGGTAGCTTATGTGTCTTATTTATTTGTATATGAATATTGTAGCATATATTCAAGTTATTTAAGTAGATGATAATTGTCTAATTTAGTTTATTCTAAATTAGAATTTGGAAATTCCTAATTTAGTTAAAAAATCTTTTATTAATTTTAAATATGTGAATCATCTAATATTCTTATTTAATTCATGGAATTTAATTAAAGTATAATTGGAAAGATATTTTTTAATGTCGTTCAGTTAAACTTAATATTTTTTATATTTGTTTAATTTGTCTAGCAATTTTCAATCAAGTCAATCAAAGCATCATGTTGCCATAATAGCCTCTGTGTGTGGAATGCAACTTTATTGAAATTACATAGATGAGTGTGGGGTTATTTATGCGTAATGTGTTTGGCCCATAGGTAAGCACAGTTTGGCAGAATAATAAAGCACATGTGATCATAAGTATGTGATAATTATTTTAATTGCTCATGTGAACATCAGTCGGTCCAAAGATAGTCTTTTGTTTGACAGAACTTATTATCAATACTTGATTATTATACCAAGCTTACCCCTGCAATTACTTTTTGTCCATAGACGAGGTTAATGTTGCACAAGGTGTCTTGTGATGGGTCCCCAATTAGTATTACCAGTCATAATTTATTTTATATCATGTACGTTTTGCAAATGTATCTTCATGCGGGTATTGATTTTACATGTGAATAATAAGTCGGCCTAAAGGAAGGTTATTACTTGACAGTTTTATTGAATAGTATTTGACTACTATGTAGAGGGTGTGGTGTCACTTACAAGTTAGTTTTGTTGTCATTGGACTTGACACTAATATTGTGCTCGATTCCTCGAGATGATTCTAAATTATTTAAATTTTGAAAGATTATAAAGTTTAGTGCAAGCATAATAATCATTTTGGATTAATTAATTCTCTGTATAATTAAGAAATATGCTAATTAAGTTTTCCTTATATTAACAACATAATCATACATGATGAGTGAACTTCAATAATAAGGATGAGACAAATTGATTTCTGGCAAACTTTAATCTCAATAAAGTGTAAGGGCAATAAAAGAAAACCCATTAAGAAAGCTTCTAAAGACTAAAGTAAAGTATAACTTTCTTTTCTCCTAAAGGCTTGTGGATTGTCTTATAATATACCACACTAAGATTACTCAATATAGGTAGTGTAGTTAAAAGACAAAATAAGAACTTAACATAATATGATTGAGAGAAATACTAAAGATTGCAGCTTATGGTTTCAATAAGGTACCAATAAAGTAGTTGTGAGAACTCCTAATGAGTTTCACATTTTGTGATGTCCAACTAAGGCTAGATCTTGGGATTTACTAAGGGAAATTGAACTCAAATAGCTATCTGTTACTTTATTGGTTATGAACAAATATAAAAAGAGTTTATGATTCAATTAATTGGATCATATATGAGATGGGTAATATGTCATTTTTTGAGGATGTTGATTTGGGGGAAGAATAATGTTAGAGACATTGTCTTTGAGGGGAAGTTGATTCTACCCCCTTTTAAGAACATACAAATTCAGAATATCTATAGTGTTGGTTGGGTGTCAACCAAAGTCCCACATCGGTTAGAAGTGGGGATGGCGAGGGGTTTATAATTGAGGGATGGACTCTACCTAGCATGAGGCCTTTTGGGTGTGAAGCCCAGAGTGGTAAAACCGTGCGGGCCAGTGGGTGGCCCAAAGCGGACAATATCATGCTAGTAGATTGAGTGGGCCCGACTCACTGGACGAATAAACCCAACAAGTGGTATCAGAGCGTTGGTTTTGTGGTGAAATGTGAGACGTTAGATTGGGTTTAGCCATTCGTGTGTTTATGGTCGGATTGATAGCATGTGTGAAATGGATTATTTGATTATATGGTTTAATATGGATATAATCACATGAGTTTTGTACTGTTATTGTTTTCCCCATGGTATCCAATTTGGTCTGTGTGATTGCTGCTGATTGTTATTGCTGTACACATCACACAATCTTCTATCTATCACACTGTAATCTTTTATCACACACACACACTGCTCGATGGGTGTGCTTCCAACGCGTGAACGTCAGAGGTGAAGGCGGCGTCTGAAGCCAGTGCCAACAATTGATGGCTGGTGGCTTCGGCCGGACCAGATATGTCACAGCGGCGCTGGAAAGGTTGAAGGCGAAGACATGTGTGTGTAGTAGGCGCCGCTGACTGGAGGTAGGAGAGACCGATCTCTTTCTGGTCGGGTCGGAGAAGATCGGAACACATCAGTGACGGCAGCGGGGTGCGACCACGGTGGCAGAGCGTCAGAACGGCAGCAAGGATTCAGTCAACCACTGCATGTTCCTGGCGTGTCGATCGTCGAATGCAGGCGACGGCGGGGAGCAAGTCAGTTGTCGCTCCCGGGTGCGTTCGCAGTGGTGTCTGATGGAGCAGCTTCCGGGCGGGTCACCGGTGATTCGATAGAGTCAGGAGGGATCCATAATAGTCCAACTCAATCCCGGTCGCTTCGGACCAGATCGGCGCGGATTTGGCGGCGTGTATTGGCTGAGCGACGGAATCGAGACGGCGGTCGACTATGCAGGCCACGTTTTCCGGGCGAGTCTGAGTGAAGTCCAAAAGCGGCCCCTGATGCATGGACAAGTAAGGTGGTCTGGACGCCGACGGGGGTGGCGGCGGAGGCGGACGTGGGAAGTAGCATTCTGGGCGAATCATCGGAGGCTCGCCGGCGCTGTTACTTTCGGAGCAGCATTCGTCTCGGTCACGACTAGGTTGGAAAAGGAAAGGTCATTGCTGGTGTCGCGTGTTTGACCGGTGACTCAACTCTGGTCGGCTGACGGCACCCCTTGCCGACAGCAGCCGCACCATGATGTTGAACTGCAGATTCGGCTGGGAGAGGAGGTCCAAGATGGGAAGTAGCTTTTTCGAATGGGCTAGGGTTCCACCTTGGGCCATCTCAATGGGCTGTGTTCTTGGGCTTCTATTTTTTTTCCTGTGTATTGGGCTTCATGGATTATTTTTTTTGGGCCTGATGTTTTAATTAATTGTGGGATTTGTGTTGGGCCAAGTTTATAGCAAAAATTAGCAGGATAAATGGGCTTAATTAATTTATTAATGGGCTTCTCATTTTATGCTATTGTTGCTTGGGTAGACTGGGCTTATTTATTTGATCCAACTTTTTATGCAATTAATTGGAATATATAATTGGTTTAATTGTTTTACTTGACAATTAATTGTTATATATGTGGCATGTTCTATGTGATTTAATTTTTTAAATTAATTGAAATAGAAGCATGCTAAGATGTATATTTTATTTCAGAATATTATATGCATGTTAAAAACCCTCGTTGTTTAAATAACTAAGTGGGAGAGGGGATTGGTAATAAATTCCCGCGGCCTCCATTATTGGTTCGTAAGTGATGTGAATAAACTTGCGTGTTGGCATAGACCTTCCTCCCCATCGGATGAGTTTATTCACAGATCACTGGTACAAACTTCTTTATGATAATCGTAGGAAGTTATCCGAGTGCGTGTGTACTTCTCCATCTGTAAGGCACACAAACTTGGGCCGCGAACTTGGGATTAAATAATGGTGTACACTTAGGTATAAATAATAAGTATCCTCCCCATCGGAGTCACTGCTTTTATTTGCATGGCTAAAGAGGAACCGACTATTAATTATTTTGTCATAAAGTTAGGTTGACAAATGAAATTAATGGGTAAAACCTTCTCTTGTAAATGTTCGGGTTTGTAAACGTCCACACTATCGTGGCTTGCAGACTCACGATGCTTGAGATGTCGGTGAATTTTATTTTTATATTGTTTTGAGGGAATCAATATAAAAGGATAAAATTCAAAGATTTTATCAGAATATTTATTTATGATTCTCTAAATTTCGAATGGTTTTATTTCACTAATTGTTAACTTAAAGACATTACATTTACTTTTCCAAATTATATGATTAGAAAAGAATCTTAGTTTTGAAAATTACTGCTTAAGAAAATAAAAATGTGTTCTCACATAGGACGTCTCATGATGCCTGTTAATGTCTCTAGTGAAGAGATGAGAGGTTCATAGAAATATGATGGTCTCATGTAACTCTTCGGATACTCGAGTAATTTAAAATGCGGTAGGTCATGATAGAATTTGATGAATGAATTGGAAATACATGGAATACAAGTTGAAGGGGAAACTTAAGTCAATTTATTTTCCATAATTGCCTAGATGTTTTGAGTAAGTTCCACCTGAATTACGAGTGGATGTAAATGGTGGGAAACTTCTGACAAAACATGTGGCAAAGGAAAGCCATTTTCATCATGATGTGAATAAGTTTAACATCTTATTTACTAGTGGTTTAAACATGATTAGTGATGGCATCTACTGACACGAACTGTGTAGATACTGGAATCACTAAATGTTTATCACTAAGTAAGGATAAGATTATTATGACATGGGTAAAACTATAAAGGTAGTGGCTATTGCAGTGGGAGTTGTTTATTTATCTCATGATAAGAATAAACGATTGATTATGAGAAATTATCTTTACGTACATTTCATAGAAAGAATTTGATTTCAGTTTCTTTGCATTAACGGATTGATACTTCATTTCATTTAAATGACATGGTCATAGTGATGAGGAATGGGGCTATAATCTGTTATAGTACGTTGGTGGATAATGTGTATACTCTTGAATCATGTACATCCCACAGATGCAACAAATAGTAATTAGTAATGCATCTTCTAATATTAGTAAGAGAAAGGAACCTTCAAAGATGAACTAAACATACATTTGGCGTCTAAGATTAGTTCATTTTACTTGAGTAGGATTCAAAAGTTGATAGCCGATGGACCGTAAGGTTTATCTGAAGTGGAAACTATCAGACTTACGAGTCTTGCTTGGAAGTAAAAATGATTAACTGCCTTTTCAAGGCTGTGGGGTGTAGAGCCAAAGATATATATTGGAATTAGTTCATTCTAATTCAAGCAAACCTAATATTATCCAGGAGAGATGGTTATGAATATTCGAAGATTATTCTAGATACCAATATATTTATGTGATGCACTGCATGTCTAAGTTCTTTGATTAATTCAAGAATTGCAAGGCTGGTACAGTGAAGCGTCATGGAAAATATATTAAGTCATTACGATTTAATCATGATGGCGAATACCTCTTGAGATAGTTAGGAGCAATTGATCAGAAGTTGAGATTAAATCTCAAATTGACTACACCAGGCATGCCTCAACAGAATGGTGTGGTGGATAGAAGGAACAAGGCTCTTATGGTTATGATTAGATAGATGATGAATTATTTGGAATAATTAAATTCATTTTATGGATATGCCATAGATACAGCAATTCGTAAAATGTTTTGTCTGTTTGTGGGACATTCTAGAAAAATGAAGGGTGATTTATTTAGTTCAAAAGATCGAAGGGTGATTGTCAACACAAACACCGGATTTTTTGGAAAAGGACTATGTAATAAATCACAAACCCATGTATGAGTTGTTCTAAAGGTAGTGAGAAGAAAACATAAAGTATAAGTACCAAGTGTACAAGAGGATATACCACAAGGTAAACTGCAACGCGTGTCACGTCTGATACACAATTACATGTAGTGCCTTGTCGCAGTGGGAGGGTTATTCGACAACCCATGAGATACATGTTTTGGGAAAGTCGTAAGACTTGATCCCTAGTAAACATGGTATTATCCCATGGATACGACGTTGCACTACAAGATTAAAATGCGGAATCTTAGTAAGTTGCAATGAATTTTGAAATAGAATCTACGGATTCTAAATTAAATCTGGGAACTTGGTAGACCACTAAATAGTGTAAAAGCCATTGGAAGTGGTCAAAGGAAATAAAAGAGGATCATACGGTAAGGTGAAAACCTTGAAAGTAAAGTTTATTTGCGAAAGGGTGTACTCAGAAAGAAATGGTTCGATTATGAGGAAACATGTTCGTTGGTAGCTATGCTAATGTTGATCCGGATTCTTTTATTTATTGCTGCTCATATTGAATTATGAGGAACAACAAATAGATGTCAAGACAGCTTTCCTGAATGGAAGTCTTGAGGAAAACATCTATGTGAAGCAACCAGAGTGATTCATTGCAAAGTGCTAATAGCATTTTGATAGTAAGCTTGAAAGTGTCCAGCGATGGGCTAAAAGCAAGCTTTGAGATCATGAAGCATCTATTTTGATTAGGTAATCCAGTGGCATGGATTTAAATCAATGAACGGATGAGTCTTGTGTGTTGTAAAGAGTGACAGAAACTTGGTGGTGTTTCTTGTACTATACGTAGATAGTATCTTGCTCATTGGAGACAATGAAAGAGTATTATCGGGCGTATGGGTACGTTTAATAAAGCGGTAGAGATGGAGGACTTAAGAAGGGCAAAATATATCCTTTTTGATCACGGTAACACGGATCCCAAGAAAGGATGTTATGCTTATCTCAAGTTTCATAAAATGATACAGTCCATACTCATTTAGCATGTGAATTTATCTAAGTGAATGTATCTTTGAGACACAAAAAGAAGATAAAAAAGATGAAAGTGGTTCCTTATGCTTCAGCAAATAAGGAAGCTTAATCTAAGGAATGCTATGCACGAAAATGGATAACTGTATTGCCAATGGCATAGACAGTTGGTATCAAACGTAACCCGGAACAAGAATGATGAACTGTAGTAAGACATATATAAAGTGTCTGAGAAGGACTGGAAATTATATGTGGACTTACTAAACAGATTCACTGCTTCTTGTGGATTACGTGGATTTGGATTTTTTAGTCAGATTGGACGGCAGTAAATTCACCTTAAAGATTATGTGTTTAATTTTAGGAAGTAGAGTCATAATGTGGAGGAGTGTTATATAGAAATATATTTCAGACTTTGGACTCCATCATGGAAAGATGATAAATTGGAGCCTATGAGGCTGCCAAAGTATCTATATGACTCTAGAGACTTCATGATGAACTTTGAAGTGTTTCTAAGTTTGCCCATGGTTATCACAATTTACATTGATGATATTGGTGCAGTTGCAAACTTGAAGGAATCACGAGTCCATAAGGCAATTAAACACATGGAGTGCAAGTACCACCTGTTACGAGAAATCGTATGATGAGGGAAAGGTTGTTGTCGCCTAGATTGCATCGGATGATGACCTATTAAATCCATTTACAAGGACATTAAGGCGAGAGTTTTTAATGGTCGTGTAGTTGGAGTAGGACTCAGATGTATGGCAGAAGACATGACAACATAGTCTTTTAGTATAAGTGGGAGATTGTTGGGTTGTATACTAAAAGTCTAGCTTTAGTATGAACAATTTTATAACAATATTTGAAATGAGAATCATATGATCAAATGATTGCATCTTATAATTTATTTTATATGCATAATGCAATAGTCCATTTACTTTATACTGTAGATAATATGTTGTGCGACAATACGCAGAAGATCATATTATCGGTTTCCTTATAAAGTATTAACAGATGCTCACAACCGAGATAGACGGGGACTCTCTATCGGTATGGTTGTAGTGTGATTTGGTATTAGTTTGTCTTGACTATAAAATCACATTAGTATGCTTTGTGCATATTGAGTAGGATCGCCTGAGATCGTTCATCTTATACTGACTATATAGTAGAACTTGATCTCTGTTATTATGGAAGTTCATGCTCTTAATCCCTATACAATAACCTCGACACGTAGGGCAGTATGTATTTCTTTGATTCATCAATGGGTGAGATTTATAAGTATTAAATCAACAAACTCGGTGAGTTGGGAAATAGTGCTGTATCTATGGTGTGCTATTGATTGTAGAAGGAATCCATGTCCGACATAGGTTGATGATGTCCCCTTGAGGAGCTCATAAGGTTTATCATGTAAATCTTGCAAGTGGATTAATTTCCGACATGATAAAAAGGTTGAGTGGTACTACTCTCGATAAGATATTGATTAATTTGAGTTGTCAGTAACTTAATTAATTAATGGGCATTGTATATTTTAAACATGGGGAGACTTCGGGCTCATAATAAGAAGGAGCCCAAAATATAATTTTGGGTTGGAGTGGGTAGTGCAGTAATAATAATTTAGTGGACTTTATTGTTATTATTGGATTAAATATAAGCTTTGGGCTAAGCTTGGATATTTAATCCAATGGAGGCCCAACTCCAATTCTCCTCCTGATCCCTGTTGTAGCCCAATATATAAGTGAACTCAGCCTCTTGGAACCCTAAGTTTTCCTGCGCATTTTTTGACGTGAGAAGGGAAAGAAGCAGATTGAGAGATCCTGCAGACTGTTGCCCACACAACAGCAGGATCACACTTGGGACATACAGTAGAAGATCAGAGGTAGTTCTCTGCAGCGATTCATCCTCTACATCAACCCAGAAGTACGGTAAATATTTTTTTTGCTTTCATTGTGATTGTTTGCCTAAAGTCCTAAACGGATCACGTTTGAACCACACGATCCAATTGCCAACAAGTGGTATCAGAGCCAGGCCCCAAACTTAACCGGCCCAGCCCGGGGTTGGTGGGATGTTCGGACCTCAAACTGGATGGTCTAGCTGCAGGACTTTGTTTGAGGGGGATTTCTTTGTTGGGTGTCAACCAAAGTCCCACATCGGTTAGAAGTGAGGATGGCGAGGGATTTATAATTGAGGGATGGACTCTCCCTAGCATGAGACCTTTTGGGTATGAAGCCCAGAGTGGTAAAACCGTGCGGGCCAGTGGGCGGCCCAAAGCGGACAATATCATGCTAGTGGATTGAGTAGGCCCGGCTCCCTGGACGGATAAACCCAACATATAGGACAATGTCAATAATATTTAAGGAATAATAAATTCAACAACCTCAATAATTAATGTCACTAAGGAAACCACTAGAGTTGCGAGAATGACAATTGGATGATTTAATATTTCTTCTCCTAAATAAAGAGGACACTATGGAAGTAATGGTAGAATATTCAAACAATGTTCATCAAGCCATGCAAGGTCCAAATACTTGAAAGTGGGTTAATGCTATAAGTTATGAGTTTAAATCAATACAAGATGATCAGGTTTGCATTTTGGTAAAGGATTATACTCAAAAAAGAAGGAAGGCATTGTTTTAAGAGACTTTCTATCCGGTTACTGAGAAAGATTCTTTTAAAATAATCGTGACATTAGTAGCATATTTTGATCTTAAATTTCATTGAATAGATGTAAAGATAATATTTCTTAAGGGTAATATTGATGAAACAATCTCAACGATTTAAGAATTAGAAAGAAATCCATCTATCAATTCAAGCAAGTTTCATTTATAGGAATCACAACTATCATCATGATATAATTGTCTCATTTGGTTTTGAGAGAAATATAGATGATTGTGTGATTCAGCGGGAGAATACTTAAGTTAAACTAAGGGAGACAAGTGCATTCTCAATTAGGTGCCCTAAAGTTAAACTAAAGATTTAAGAAATGTAGAAATATTCTATATGCTTTGGCTATTGGAAGTTGTTATATAATGAGGTCTGTAGAAGACCTAATTTGGCTTTTGTTGTTGGTATATTAAGCAGATATTTATGTAACTTTAGTATGGATCTTTATAAAAGTATTTACAGAAAACTAAGGATAACATGCTTGCACATCAAGGATCATTTTTGTTAGAGATCATAAAGTAGTCTGATTTTAAGTTTGATGGATGCCAATAAGGTATAAGATCCACTTAAGGCTACATGTTTTGTTGGTTAGGAGAGTTATATCATGTAAAAGTGTCAAGCTAACTTATAGCTCATTAACCATGTCAACAGAAATAGTAGCACACTAAGGGGCATCCAATCATGAAATAAAGGTTGCGAAGCCTTGTTACATAAAGTTTATCGTGACAAATAGTACGCAATAAAGTATTTAGTAACAACATGAGTTCTTACAAGTCCAGCATATTAACATAGAATTCTTGGTTGTTAAAGAAAGTGTTTTGTGTGGATAAAATTTTAGTAGAATATATTATGATAGTCTCCAAATGAGGATTCACTAAGTATGTATTTAACACCTGGAATTTTAATGAGCTAGATACTCATGTGGTTGTTATATGGTTTTAGAATACATTATTTTAGTGGGAGTCTATATTTATTGCTCTATAAAATTTTCAAGACACTTTGATTTGGATAATTCAGTTTTCTGCAGAATAAAGTTGATGGCTTTGAATTCATTGTGAATTCACTTAAGTAATTTCATTTTGTAATATTTTACATTATGAATTGATCTCACTAAAGATTAAAGTTGAACCAGTTGAAAATAGATATGTTGTTAATCACAATGCATCCATATTTGTTCTATGTCATTAAGTATATTAATATGGTGATTGTCGGGGTTTAACCACGATTTATAATATGGTGATTGTCGGAGTTTAACCACAATTTATAATATGGTGAATGCTGCGGTAATTCCATTATTAGTATATGAGATGGACCAGATCGTTAAAGGTAGTCTGAATGAATAGCATAAAGTTGCGCAGCTAAGGTCTCTTGATATAATTGTTTTGGAACAATATGCTGGGAGATTGTTAGGAAATTTTATTTCCTATATAATCTAATTGTGTCCAATATATTATTATGCAATTATATTAGCTATTCAATTATTTTATGGACTTAATTAAGTGATCCAATTAAGGTTAAAAGTCTATGGGTTATATAATATTGATATGGGCCAATGAGTAGATAGCCAATACTACGTAATTAGGTGATAGTGGGTGGCCTGATTAAAGTAATATATAAGGTTACCCAGGTTATGATCCCCAATATACTAAGCCGTACATAGTTTTCTCTTTTTCCCATTGAAAGGGATTACGACGGTCCCATAAAAGGAATATTGAGGCTTAGTTGAGGAAGGCCATAATACCGCTAGATCGATGAGTTCGTGTTCCACCTTGAGAAATAATTGGATAAGGTACGCTTTCGCTTTACGATTAGATCTTGTTTATCATAATAGAGTTTAAGGCATTAGGATTTATGAATTTATTTCCAACAAATACTACTAACTATCCATTTTACGTTAAAATATAATATCTTTCAACTCACTACACATTAAAATACTATATTTTGTAATATATGTGGAAAAAAAATCAAGCACACAGAAGAATTACACTACGATTAAAATTATTAGATCGTACATTCATTTCCCTCTTTAATATTTTTTTTAGAATTTTCTATAATTTAAGTTTTAATTTGAATTTTCATATTTAGGGATTGAGTGGTACTTAATGTAGATTTGAGAGTTATTATTATTATTATTATTATTATTATTATTATTATTATTATTATTATTATTATTATTATTATTATTATTATTATTATTATTATTATTATTATTATTATTATTATTATTATTATTATTATTAACTAATTACACCCCTCTTTCTAGGTACTATCAGTATCAATTATTTCCCCTTAGGATTGGTACTCTAACCCGATATGATCTCCCTTTATAGATACTATAAAATTAATCTCTTTATTCTGCTTATTAACTCGAATTCAATTCAATTAATAAATATTCATATATGACAGTTCTAATGAAGCTTCGGAGTTTCCTCACTTAGAATCATAACATGGAATCCTGTTCAGCAGTGAACACGCTCAATCAACAACCAAAATATATATTCAGACTCTATATAACAGTTGAAGATGCACAAATCGACTCTGAATATGGATAAAAAAGCATAGTCATATATAAAATAAACCACAAGTAGTGTTGTACGAAGTATACATACGAAAGTTCAATTAATTCATAAAACCTTCAAAACCCTAGACTACCAAAATGGTTCTATCCCATGATATTACGAAGAACAATCATGGGCGTTGGATAGGTCTTACCCATATGTCTTAGGAAACGAATAAAACCCTATAAGTGGGCGTCGTCGCGTCCTTCTCCGTCTTGAATCCTACTCTTGGTTCTCCTTTTAATTCTACAAATGAATCTTCACAGTGATGTATGGAAGAAGGGATAGATGTGGATGATGGATGGTGTGAGAGTGATCCCCCTTGAGGGGTGGAGTAGGATGAATGTGTTGCGGTCTCACATGAATAATGATGTAAAATATATATAGGTTTGAGAAGTGAATGAAATAAGGAAAGAAAAGAAATGGGTGAATCATGGAGGATTATGTGATAAGGAGATTAATTGTGCTCCAAGAAATAGGAAAATTGGGCTAATTTTCGAAAATTTTCGAAAAATCTAGCCGGCAACTGCGCGACCTCACGATTTTGAGCATAACTTCCTCGTTCGAACTTTGATTTGAGTGATTCTTATGCCAAAACAATCCTATCATTCGTGGCTTTTCAACCATGTATTATACTATCAATTATGAGCTCCACATGAACACAAAAAAATTATGGAAGTTGAACGCGCGTTTTTCAGTGTTCCTCTAACTTTGCACTTTTGATCATTTTTTCACCTAAAACACTATAAAACACCTTAAATGCACCTTTTTCTCAAATATATTGAATATGAGATACTTGTGCTAATATAAGACAATAATTCTCATAAAAAAGATAAATTGGATACTAAAACACGCTTATTTTTACTCTAATCAAATCCACAAACTTACCCGTTACTCGTCCCGATGCAACAAAATAAAAATAAAGAGAGAGTAAGAAAATTAGCGGAAAAATAAGGACTACGACAAATACACCATTCAAAATACAATTGTCCTCAACTTAGGTCATGCAACTCTCATTATATGTAATAATCAATTCATAGCATACAAGATAAGACAATCACCACCAATTCAAATGCTCCATTGACTTGTTCTCACGGGAAGTATATATCACTCGTACTCAAGTGTAAAAGATGTACACTTATAGGTTAAGGTGTTCACTTATAGGTTAAGGTGTTTGATTAGCCATTTTTAGTCGAGATGACCAATTAAATAATTTATCGAACCACAGGGAGGAAGGTACTAGAGTTTAAGCGATCTCAAGTTTATCGTGATTTTATAAGGACGACGAAATGAGAGGATAAGATGCAAACAAATGCAATTATACTAATGCAAGAGATAAAGATAAAATGAATGCAAAGATAAGATGGGTTCCAAATAATGCAAGGATGAGATTAACAACAATCATGTCATAGATAATTAAGTAATCATGCAATTAATTCTAATCTCTTATGGACATGGCATAGGAGCGATCACTAATTCCACCTAAACTCTCTCTCGAGATGGATAGGATGTAGGCCCTCAATAAGGCTCCTAAAAGCACATAGGATCGAGACCAAAGTGAACACCTCCCACTAGGTACTAATTACTCAACGAGTTTCCTAATGAGGTACTAGATCATAGGCAATATTCCCTTTTAAGGTAATATGAATTCACTAATGGCTTGATTCTCCTCACCTAATCAACTAATCTCTCGATTAAGCTAATCGAATGTTCTATCAAAGGGTTTTAAATGTAGAAGGATATTTCTATCCCATTCTAAATTAATGCACATGAAGTGTATGATGAAATGATTCAATGAACTATCCTAAACACATAATTGATTTTTCAATCTAATCACATATCCATGATAATTAATTACACAAATCATACATATACATCAAGTAATTCACATTAATGATAGAAATAACACAAATGCCCAATTAAGATTAAAATCAAATTGCATAAAATCTAAATTATCCAACACCAATCATGGAGCTAATCTCACCAAGGAGATTAGCTTATCATAGTCACAAGGAATTCAATATAGATATTAAAATCCTTACAAATCATGATCAATCTATAAAGAAATACACAAAAATTAGAATTAGATTCCCCCTTTGATGTGCTTCAATGGAGATCTCCTTCTTCTTCTTCTTGTGATCTCACTCTCCCTTGCTTCCTTGATCGCTTGGATGGTGAATTTGATAAAGGGGATCAAGTGTAGATGGATGGATAAAGAATGGATGAAGATGATGGTGTAAAATAGAGAAAATGGTGTGTGATGTGTGTGAGTAGGGCAAAACCACAAAAATCTGATCAATTGTTGAATTATTAGGTATTTATACCCCTTGGGAAGCTTCTAGAAGGTTTCATAATTTTACCAGACTCGACTCGAGCTCATGCACTCGGCTCGAGTCCTGTCACGTTTTGGTGGCATTTTTCAGCAGTAGACGAAGCTCAAGTCGAGTAGCAGAGCTCGACTCGATTACTGAACAGAACACGACTCGAGTTTGGCACACGGGCATTGGGATGCCCATGTAGGGTTTTCTGACGCTGGCGCATGGCTTTCTCTTATAGGTTCGTGTCTGGCGCATTGCTTGAGCTGCACCAGCTCGACTCGAGTAGAAGCACTCGAGTCAAGTTTGGTCGTGCTCTATTTTTCTTCTTCGTTTCATCTCCCTTATTCATTTTTGCTCTGTTTTCACATATTTTACATATTTTTAAGCTCATTCTCACACATTTCCATAAAAAACACAACACACAACCAAATAACGCATAAATACGGATAAATTACTACAAAAATGGATATAAAAAGATACTAAAATCTAGTTGAAAATATCACTCATCAGTGTTTATGTTCAGATTCAATTCAAGTGAATGTGTAACCGTAAGCTTGCCAAACATATAAAATCTCCACCCCTTAAAATATGATTTGACAATAGGATAAAAAATAATTTTTATTTTGGATGTAATGTTGGCTCTTTGGTTAAGGTAGAAAATATATGGATAGATGACTCAAAACTTGGATCAATCAAGCGTGCACTCCATCATGATCTTTTATTCTTCTTATCACTTCAATTAAGCACAGTATCCTCATCAACTCTTTCACTTTTTTTCTCTTCTCAATCACAACATTTCTTTCTTCTCTTTTTTTTTTCTCGAAGTACCAGTTTCGGGCACTACCTCGTGCATTCTCCATAGGGTACTAGATTTAAGCACTACCCTCTAAGGTGTTTAGAATAAAGGAAGACATCACCCAATTTGTTATGAATCAGGGTGAGAAATTCCATGAGGCATGGGATAGGTTTAAAGATATGCTAAGTAGGTGCCCACAACATGGGATGTCTAAGGCTCAATACATAAGCATCTTCTACTATGGATTGGATTGTGAGTCGTGTGTTCTTATTGATGCATCATCAAGAGGAGCGCTGTTATCTAAAACAGCAATCGAAGCAGAAAAGTTGTTTGAAAACATCTCTATGAATTCACGTGACTGGTCTACGGAAAAAGTAAGATGATCTTATGTACTTGGTAAGGTGGTGCAGGTTGAACATCAAGTGATAAAGCCGAATAGGGATGATGAGATCATCTCTAGTTTAACTAACATCAACAAGTTACTAAAATCCCAGCAGAGGCAGATTACAGAGTTGGCACAAAGGGGGACCTAGTATGCAACAACAAGAAGTGAAAAGTGTTGAAGATACCTTTAATCGATACATGGCAAGGAATGATGCAAGGGTTAATCGCATCGAAGCTAGTTTGAATGCTAATCATGCAGATTTATCTAAGCAGTTGAAGGAACTTACCTTGATAATGGGTCAAATGGACACGAATGTGAATCAGCTGACGCAGACATTAGAGAAGGAAAAGTTCCCATTTCAAGGCATAACAAATCTAGAAAAGTGCAAAGTCATCACGTTGAGGTTCAGAATACAGTACGAAGGTCTGATAATGCTAGCAGGTGAAAATAGAGACGGAGTGTCCCCACTCGACCACTGCTCGACCAAACTACTTGTCGAGCAACGGTCGAGCAATATGTCTCGGGACAGAGAAACAAGGCTCCATTTTTTGGTCCCCCTCTCGATCACCACTCGACCAAACTCTTTTGTCGAGCAACAATCGAGTGATACTCTGTAGAGCTGAAAATCCACGTTCAGTTACAGGGACCTTGCTCGACCAGACCACTCTAGTCGGCTGAGGTCGAGCGGCCACCTGAGGAACTGAATAATCATCTTCCGATTAAGAGACCTTGCTCGACCAATTTTACCTTGCTCGATCAGGCCACTCTGGTCAAGCTGAGATCGAGCAACACCATTCAACTCCCGTTTCCGCACAAAACGCTATACCTGATGTTCAGAGCACTGCAGTACCATCATAGGAAGGGAAGCTTTGACTGCGGATGGATAATGAAGGTGTGGTTTTCCCTCTTGATAAAGCAATAAAGATGTCCATGGAGACTCAATCATGCGAGAGCATAGATGTGGTTTTTAACTTGTTTAACTTTGATTTTAATAGGAAAGATGACTCTGAAATTGAGCGAAAGATTGATAAGGAGGAGTCTAAACAGCCATGGGAGGAAGCAAATTTTAAGGATCATATACTTATGACTAAGAAATGTGAGGTGCTGAGTGTAGACAAGAAGAGGGAAAGGAAGTGTTTGAAGGTGAGGATACGAGTTGACCATCCTATGATCTAGTAGTTCAAAGTTGCATACCGTTGTGACTTTTCGACGTTAAACATGAGCAACTATTGGGGGCTTGCCCTTCCATTTTTATTTCTTTATTTCTTTTGTGTGAGTAAGGAGTTATTATATTTGAAGTGCTCACGCTTTGACAATTACATCTCTTTTCAAACTTAGTTTCGACTTACGTGTTTACTAAGTTTGGGGGGTGTGATGTACTTACCTCGTCTTATGAGAACTAAGAGTATAATTTTTCTTTTCGTTGGTTGTTTGTTTGTCAGAAGGTTAATTTTTTGCGGCATATTAATATTTTAATCGGTGTTGGTATGTCAATTTTTTGCAACATAACTAATATTTTGTGTGATTTTTTTATGTTTCCTAGTGTTAGTGGTCGAATTTTTAATTTTTTTTATCTTTTTTATTTTTCTGGTGTCTCCTATTTTGTTATTGATGAATCTGTGATGATAAGGTGTGCTTGAGCTTTGATGATAGAAAAGGTAAAAGAATGGCAAGATGAGTTCTATACTGAGACTTTGACCTGATCGAGTTGAATAACTCGAGGAGCACGTGATCGTTTTGAAGGATATATCAGGTGTCCTCATTTCCTTATTCTAATTTTTATGTGTGCTTCTAATTCATGGGAGTAGAAGGATTGAGTTCTTTGATCTTGGTTTTGGTGATCCATGTGAGCTTATATTTTAAATTGTGCTTGAAATTCATATGCTCTTGAAATTGATGAAGTGTACTTGAGTTATATTGTTGTATGAAGTTCTATGTGTACTTGTGAGATATTACTTAGCATGAAAAGTGCTATGTTACTTGTTAAAAACCCATGTGAGATTTTGAGCCTTGCTGATCATGTACATAGTCACATGATATTTCTTTTCTGGTGAGTATCGTTCTTGTATGTGTATTCTAGAACTTGTCTCTTGTCTTAATTGAAACTACATGTGTGCTAGATAATGGGAGATGATTTAAGACCATCCTTGAATTTATGAGTCACTTAGCCAAATAATTCCCTACCAAATGACGTTTATTCGTAGTCAGCCCCATTGAGCCTAAAAATATCATTCTTTGGAAGCCTATGAGAAATAACCACTTTGAGCATCTGTATTTTTTTAGCCTTAATTGTCCGTCATGAAGAGATTAACGGCTTTTCAAAGTGTGTTGATGGGGTTTGATAACAGTTTCGGAAGGAATAAAATTGGTGTTAAAATAGTGATTAAGCTTGAAAATGAAATCAAGAACTCCCTAGGGTAGTGCTTATGGAGTAGTACTTAAATCTAGAACTCCATGGAATCGAACACCATAGGGTAGTGCTTAAATCTAGTACCTTATGGAGGATGCGTGAGGTAGTGCCCGTGATGAGAGTGGAAATTCATGTACTTTTGAGTTCGATTTGATACCTCTTTGAGTGTATAATTGATATTATCTGCACAAATCTTTATACTTTGAATTATTATTAACTAAAAGGTGCTTGAGAGGTATTTTGTTTTGTTTTGATAGGAAAAAGGATTAAGAACGTAAAGTTGGAATGAAGGATTAACTCATGCTACTTGCAAGCAAACAGACATCCATTTTCCATAATTTTTCTGTATCTGTGTGGAGATCCAAATTGTTCATGTGATATATGGTTGGAAATCTATGGACGATGAGATCATTTTGGCTCAAGAAACACCTCAATTGGAGTTAAAACGAGAAAGTTATGATCAAAATGGTAACGTCGTGCAAGCTGTTTCTGCTCAGCATGATTGTTTCACTTTGTATGAATTTTCTATATTCAAATGTGGGAATTTTTGTGAGTTCTCTATATGGATAGAAAGCCAAGGAAGAGAAGATCACGTGAATATAAGAATCACTCAAATCGGAGTCCGAATTAGGGTTGTAAACGAATCGAATCGAAGCGAATATTGCTGTATTTGAATATATTCGATTTAATATTCAAATATTCGTATTCGAATGTGATTATTATTCGAATTTTAAATCTAATCTGTATTCAATTCGATCATATTATTCGAATTATTTGAAAGTATTCGAGTATTCGTATTCAAAAATTTTTAATTCTAATTAATTTGAAGATATCCTTCGAATTCGATTCGATTCGAATCCTTATATTCAAAAATCAATTCGAATAAATTATATTCGAATTCGATTCGAAAATTCTAAATTATAAAATAAAATCAGATTTGAAGTTATAAAAATAAGATTACATCATTAATAAGTAATTTTTCTCAAATTCAATAACGATAAATAAAATTTTCCATTAATCCTAAGTTGCATAATCCGGACCAAGTCTCCATAAATACAAACGATCATTGTTTAATCATAAATCCGAACTAAGTTTCCATAAATACAAATGACGATTGTTTAATCATAAAAAAATACAGTTATAGATCAACTAGCATTCCACCATTATATCGGCAATATAACATGCATAGGCTCTTCCTTCTCCTACAATAGAAAAAAAATTCATATATCAATAATTATTATGTAGAAAACTTAAGTATATTAATATAATTCAAGAAAAGAAAACTTACATAAGTCATTAGAGACTTCTTAATCCCATGGAGTTGACGAACCCAATCTGCTCCACAAATAAATACTTGTACCACATCCGGAGTCAATCTAGAATGATAAGGATTTAAAATTAGTCCATTAATTTATTTTTTAAAATACATGGGGCAATAATCCGATTAAGGAGGGTAATAAAATCCTTGCAAAATTGATTTAATAAATTTATTTAACATACAAAGGTCAGTGCCTAAGAGAATAATATTAAAATTAGATGAATTAGGTGAATCTACTTATTTCTATTCAAGAATTGGACACAACAGTTAAGGTGAATTTTGAGAATTGAACAGGGAGTTATCAAATGAGCAGGGAAGATGCAAATTCTAATAGCAATAAACATTTTCAAATTCAGCATAAATTCATGCTTAATGTGTGAATCGACAATTGATTCATAGTACCAAAGTATCAATAGAGTTATTAGATTCTTAAATGTGCCATCAGATCAGAGGATGAAAATCAGAGGATGCAATTATTTGAAGAGACAATAGAAATACTGATCTTCTTGCAGAAATTGAACAAATCAAGAACAACAGAAGACAACAAATGTTTCAAAAAATCAAAATAATCATCTCAGTTCAGGATCAGCAACAATAATCCAGAAACACATAATAACACATACTTTTACTAAAACCAACTCAACATCAAGAATTAACTAACACACAGATTCAAAAACGAAAGCTCCAAATCATCCAATATCTAAGATATGAATTTCAAGCTCAATCCTCAGTTCATTACCTCATAATCTAATCAAACATCCTTCAAAATAATGATTAAACACACACAATCTTTGATCTCAAATTGCAGAAAGGCCTCAAGTCAATGAAATCCAAATCCAAAAGAATCAGCAAAAAAGCAAGAAAATTAAAGAGATACTCACAGCCTACAATGGAAAAATAGAAACTCTACCAGTTCAACAAGCCAAACCCAACCGTATCCAATAAAATTCTAAAGTGCTCCAACAAGAATAGCACCCCACCATTAGACAGTCAAATGAAAGGCTAATAACTATTAGAATTGACTGGGCAGAACAAAACCATCAAATGTAACACAATCTCGATTCAATAAAATTCCAAACCAACCACTAAATTAAACCAACCTATTAATCGATGGTTTGCACAATATCCTCGGCGGTGAACTTGGTGCCCTTGTCCTTATCGGCGGCGGCAGCCCGACTCTTGGCCTTTTAGTTGAGTAGCGATTCCCTGACTAAAAATAAAATTGGAAAAATCATCCACAGCATCGGTAGAGCTTAGGGGTAGAGAGATAGAGAGAGTAAGTAATACCTGGACCCTGGTGCGCCCTAATGGTGCACCGTACGCGGCTGCAAGAGATTCAGAATGGAAAGCCCCAATGGTACGCGACTGCAAGAGATTTAAAATGAAAAAAAGCCCTAATCTATATTTATATTTATAAAATAATTTAATAATAATGATATATATAATTAATATATATTAAAATATAAAATATATTATTTTTTCGAATATATTCGCGAATATTCGAATCAAATATCTTGCATATCATATTCAATTTGATTATTTTTCTAATCAAAATTCACATTCGAATTCGTATTCAAATTCAAAATTTTCGAATTCAAATATCAATAATCGAACTCGAATGCTGAATCGAATAAAAAATATTTGATTCATTTACAATCCTAGTCCGAATGAAGAAATTATGTTTAAAACCGTAGAGTCGCTCAGGCTACCGAAGCATGCTAGGCGGTGCTCTCGGCTGTGCGCGCGTGGGGGCGTGCGTGAGCTGATGTTGCTCATTTTCTACTGTGTGAAGCACACCCGATGCTGAGTGAAGACCCATGCATGATTTACTTACCACCATGCGCATATTGACACGATATCGTGTGAGAAATATCATCACACGGTTGATACCGTATGACCCTCGAACTGGCCGTGCGACCCGCTGTGCGAGGTGTCGTGTGAGTGCCGTGCACCAAGTTTACACACAGTGTGCCCAATCCTTACATGTCACGTCATCTATTTTTGGGCCCAATCCTATTCCTCCATATAAATACTCCAGAATTCACGAGAGAAGGCAGATCCTCATATTCACGTCTCCAGGCATACAGTGCCCTGATTTCACCCATCACTCACCACCTTCCATCCATCCACTGGAGAGACGATCGGAGTTGCTACTTGAATTGAAGATGGAGATCCCGACAGAGATCGTGATCAAAGAATTGGAGTCCTTCACAAGGATTCTTTATTTTTTAGTTATTTATCTTTGTTATTTTAGCACAATGGTTAGGATTAATTACATCTTTGTGATTTGCCCTCGTAAATCCATGGGCTAAGTTTATTTGTTAGTAATGTTATGGCGTTAAGACAGTTTTGACTATGTAATTTGATTGCCCTAGACTTGGATTTATTACTCTGCAGGATGTTTATTTTCTTATTGAAGAGGATATTTTGAGACTTCATGTTATTGTGTTTTGAGTTTTGATTCCTTTAATTATTCTTGACGGTATCATTGATTGATAGTTGATAGGATTCTTTACTTTTGCATGATAGTTTTTGTTTCCTGTGGCAGTTTTAGGGGATTGACCTATAATTCCTAAAAGTGTTAGACAATCAATTTGAAATATTAATTACTTGGTAAAAAATCATTATTAGGTAATTGATAAGGAAACAAAAGGGGTTAATAATTTAGTACCTTGAAAGGGAAGTCTAGTGGTCTAGCCTTTGATGGAATTTAGCATGAAGTACCCATAGAGGGAGTGAGAGTTAATTCCTCATCGATCCTAGGATTTGCAGCTCATTATAAGTGTTAGATGTAGGAAATAAATCCTTAATACCTTAACCCTATTATGAATTAACCGATATCTTAAATGTAAAATGGAAGTTTACATTGGATCCATTGAGTCTCTAGGTGGAACACGAACTCGGGATCAGTGGTTTTATGGCCTTTCTCAACTAAGCCTCCTTATTCCTTATGGGACCGCAGTAATCCCTCCCGATGGGGAGAAGGGAAGACCTTGTGCGGCTTAGTATATTGGGGACTATAACCGGGAGCCTTTATATACTACTTGACTAGACCACCCATAATCACCTAATCATGTAGTATTGGGTATCTACTCAATTGTCCCATATCATTATTATTATAGCCCATGAACTTTTAACCTTAATAGGATCACTTAATTAAGTCCATATAATAATTGAATAGTTAATATAATTGTGTAATAATATATTGCTCATAATTAGACTATATTGAAAATTAAAATTTCCAACAATCTCCCACTTGGGCTTTATATTTTTCAAAGCAATTATATCAAGAGTCCTTAGTTGCGCATCTTTATGCTATTCCTCTTCAGGCTATACTTAACAATCTGGTCCATCTCATATACTAATATGAAGCTACTGCGGCATTCGCCACATTACAAATCATGGTTAAACCCTGACAATCACCAATATCAATATACTTAATGACATAGATCAAATATGGTGAGTAGCATGAAAATTGCATGCAATGTGATCAACATCATATCTATTACCAACTGGTCCTACTTTAGTATTTAGTGAAATCAATTCAAAATGAAAAATATTACAAAATGAAATTATTGCTTTAGTGAATTCACAATGAATTCAAAGCCATCAAACTTATTCTGCAGAAAACTGAATTAACAAATCAAAGTGCTTTAAAAACTTTAAAGAGTAACGAATATAGACTTCCACTAAACCAATGTATTCTAAAATCATATAGCACCCACATGAGTAGCTAGCTCATAAAAATTACAGGGCGTTGAATACATAATTGGTGGATCCGTATTTAGAGTCTATCATGATATGCTTTACCAAAATTTTATCCACACAAAACACTTTCTTTAACAACTAAGAATTCTCTGTCAATATAATTGACTTATAAGAACTTATGTTGATACTAAATACTTTATTGCGACTAACTGTCACAATAAACTTGACAAAACTTCGCAATCTTTATTTCATATTTGAATGACCTTTAGTGTGCTATTAATTCCGTTGTCATGGTTAAGGAGCTACAAGTGTTTGCTTAACACTTCTACTTGTATAGCTCTCCAGACCAACAGAAGATATAGCCTGAAGTGGATCTTATACTTTATTGGCATCCAACAAACTCAGAATTAGAATTCTTTATGATCTCTAACAAATCTGATCCCTGATGTGCAAGCATGTTATCCTTAGTTATCTGTAAATACTTTATAAAAATCCATACTAGAGTTACTTAAATGTCTACATAATATACCAGCAACAGAATCCAAATTAGGTCTTGTACAAACCTCATCATACAACAACTATCAATAGTCAAAACATATAGAAAATTTTCTACATTTCTTAAATCTTTAATTAAACTTTAGGGCACCTTATTGAAACTCCACTTGTTTTCCTTAGTTTAATTTAAACATTCTCCCACTGAATCACATAATCATCTACATTTGTCTAAAAAGCAAATGAGATAATTACTTCATGATGATACTTGTGATTCCTTTACAGAAAAATTTTCTTGAATGCATAGATGTATTTTCTATTAGTTCTTAAACCATTTAGATTATTTTATCAATATTATCATCAAGAAACTTTATCTTTACATCCATCAAATGTGATTCAAGATCAAAATGTGCTACTAATGTCACGATTATCCTAAAAAAGACTTTCTTAGACCGGATAGAAAGTCCAATAGAAAAATGTCTTCTTTTTATTTTGAGTATAATCCTTTATCAAGATGTAAATCTAATCATCTTGTATTGATTTTATACTTATAACTTATAACATTAAACCACTTTCAAGTATTTGGACATTACATGGCTTGATGAACATTGTTTGAATGTTCTACCATTAATTCTATACTGTCCTATTTATTTAGGAGAAGAACAAATTAAATCATTCAAAATTGTCTTTCTCCCAACTCTAGTGGTTTCCTAGTGACATTAATTCTTGAGGTTATTGAATTTATTATTCCTTAAATATTATTGACATTGTCATATTGTTATTCTGGATTTGCACCATTCTTAAAAGCATAAGTGGGAGTCAAAATAGACTCCTCCTTAAAGACAATATCTCTAATATTAATCTTCCCCCAAATCAACATCCTCAAAGAATACCGTATTACTCGTCTCATATACAATCCGAATAATGGATCATAAAACTTTTATCTTTATTCATAACCAATAAAGTAGCTTGTATTTATTTGAGTCCAATTTTCTTTAGTAAATCCGAATGATCTAGCCTTAGTTGGACATCAACATATGTGAAACTCAAAGAGTTCTCACAACTACTTTGATTGGAACTTTATTGAGACCATAAAGCTGCAATCTTTATAATTTCTCCAATTAGTAACCATATGTTGTGAAGTACTATTTTTGTCTTTTAACTACACCACAACACCATTCATACTAAGTAATCTCAATGTGGTGTATTTTAAAACAATTTCACAAGTCTTAGGAGTAAACAAAAGGTTGTACTTTAGTTGTCTTTAGCAGCTTTGTTAATGGGTTTTCTTGTATTGCCCTTATACTTTATTGAGACAAAGTTTGGCTTATTAGTCTCATCCTTATTGTTGAAGTTCACTCATCAAGTATGATTTTGTTGTTGATATAGGTTAAACTTAATTAGTAGACTTCATAATTATACAGAGAATTATTGCAAAATAATTTATCATGCTCGCATTAAGCTTTATAATCTTTCAAAAATTAAAGAATTTAGAATCATCTCGAGGAATCAAGCATAATATTAGTATCAAGTTCAATGCTGACAATACTAACTTGTAAGTGACACCCTCTTTGTAGTAATCAAATACTGACAATAAGAACTGTCAAGCAATAGTCTTCCTTTGGGCCGACTTATTACTCACATGTCAAACATACAATTGTCACGTATTTACCACCACAGGTGTTTATGTATTTCGGGCCAAATATTAATCTACCTTTGGGCCGATCAATACCCGCATGAAAATACACTCGCAACATACATGTCATAAAATAAATTATGACTAGTGATACTAGTTGGGGACCCATCACAAGACACCTTGTGCAACATTAACCTCGTCTATGAACAAAAATTAACTGCAGGGGTAATCTTGGTGTAATAATCAAATAATGATAATAAGTTCTATCAAACAAAAGTCTATCTTTAGATCGACTCATGTTCACATGAACAATTCAAAATAATTATCACATACTTATTATCACATTTGTGTTATTATTCTGTCAAACTGTGCCTACCTATGGGCCGAACGCAGAACGCATAAATAATTACACACCCATCTATGTAATTTCAATAAAGTCGCACTCCACACACAGAGGCTGCTATGGCAACATGAGGCTTTGATTGACTAGATTGAAAAATTACTAGACTAATTAAATAAATACTTAAAATAAATATTTATATTTAATTGACGACATTAAAAAAATATCTCCCCAAATTTAAATTTTAATTAAATTCCACTACTCAATGGGAATGTTAGATGATTCACCCAAATTTAAAATTAATGAAAGATTTCTTAACTTATTGAGATATCCATATCAGACCTTTAATAGTACAAGGCCGAAACACAAATTTGCCAAAGTGATGACACAAGTGTCTCGATTATCCTTGTGACCACATTAATAAATTAATTAATAATTTCTAAACTTAATCAATTATTCTGCTAAGGTAATCAATATGCCAACCATTATAACTCAACAAATTAACCATATAAGCATCTTCAATAGTGCAATCAAATTAATTGCTGCCTTATTTTAACATCAGAATGGATACTCATGGTAAATTTGAACCCAAATGGCAGAAGTACAAGTATTGGCTCATAACAAATTGGTAACTCCATTATTTACCAAAATAACAATAGTGTGCATATTCAAATTACCACAATTATTGTCACATTTCATATGGAAATATAAAAGCAAAGTCATGTCCAATGCAGCCTTTAAGTCATATTTTCAAGAAACTCAATTATCAAAATCGTGCCTCAAATAATGAATAGACCTTAATTATTATTCTATAATACTCCAATATAGACTTCAATTATTTTCATTGAAATAAGGGATAGGCACATAATTATTTATTTGAGTACAAATTAATTGAGTACAAGTCAGGCGATCATAAGATAATTATATGTGTCATGTATGATTAATTAATGTAATGCATACCATAAGTGCAATTTCCCATCACCATAAATTACCGAACTACTTGCTGCATTGGAAATAATAATTAAATATTGTGGCCTTGTGATGAACACTTATATATAATCATGATACATATAATAAATACACAGTATTACTAGGCAATTCAATCAAGAGAAAATCCCATTAACCCACTTGAAAAAAATGCATGGGATATAATTTTAATTAATAGATATTTTGCTATTTTTGAAATTACAGGATAACCACAAATAAATCAATTTAGTGCACAAAAATAAATTGACCTTTCGATAATAATAGGAGTGGATTGTTATTAAAAATGATTTAATAAATAACACAATTTAAATATTAAGTGAATTAATAGGAGTTCCACATAAACATATCCAGACACCTTAATAGCAATTACGAAACCACATTTACCAATCGCATAATCCATAACCAAATGACATTTATTAAAAATTAACATAATCAATGCCATGATATTAAATCAATAATATGTTAATATTATCATTAATTCATCATATTTAAAATTATGATATCACATCATGATTCAATAATAAATGTATGAATCCAAACATAATTTACAGATCTCTGAGAGTCATACATAGGATGACTCTGATACCACTTGTAGGAAATAAATCCTTAATACCTTAACCCTATTATGAATTAACCGAGATCTTAAATGTAAAGTGGAAGTATACCTTGAATCCATTAAGTCTCTAGGCGGAACACGAACTCGAGATCAGTGGTTTTATGGCCTTCCTCAACTACGTCTCCTTATTCCTTATGGAACCGCAGTAATTCCTCCCGATGGGGAGAAGGGAAGACCATGTGTGGTTTAGTATATTGGGGACCATAACCGAGAGCCTTTATATACTACTTGACTAGACCACCCATAATCACCTAATCATGTAGTATTGGGTATCTACTCAATTGGCCCATATCATTATTATTATAGCCCATGAACTTTTAACATTAATATGATCACTTAATTAAGTCCATATAATAATTAAATAGCTAATATAATTGCATAATAATATATTGCCCATAATTAGACTATATTGGAAATTAAAATTTCCAACATTAGATACTACCTGATCAAGGAGGTTTAACTAGGCTTAGTGATCCTCTTATAAACATCTGCAGGTAATTAATTTGAGTCTAGATGAATTAGTCACATAGTTAAGCTATTTGTCCGAGCATTACCAATTCTCTAATCTTGAATTCTAATTCGTTTTCTCTTGTGTGATTTATTTTCTTTGCATTAGTTAATTATTTAAATTCACTTTTATTAGTTTAATTAATTATCTTTTCTAAAACCACTGGATTTGTCTTGCAATCGAATTATCATTAATAGAATTATTTATTAAATTTATAACTATCTCGTGAGAATGATATTCGCTTGGTCACATGCGCTACAATCGATCCCTTCCGCTTGAGGATGAAAGAAAATAGCAATCAGCCCGAAACTGGTACCTCAAGAAAAAAGAAGGGAAAAAAGAAGAAGGAAGAAAATGTCGTGCTTGAAGGAGAAAGATGAAAGAGTTGAGGAGGATGTTGTGCTTAATTGTGAAGAGGAAGAATGAAAGATCATGATGGATCGCGACTTAATTGATTCGAGTTTTGAGTCACATTGTCTATATATTTCCTACCTTAACCCAAGTGCCAACTTTACATCTAAAAGAAAAGTTCTTTTTGATCCCATTGTTGAATCATACTTTTATTGGTGGTGAGTTTGAGACAATAGGCAAGCTTATAGTTACGCATGCACTTGAATTAAATATGAACGTAAACACATTAATCCATAAGTGTATATCTTTTACACTTGAGTGCGAGTGATATATACTTCCCGTGAGAATATATCAATAGAGCATTTGATTGGTGATAATTGTCTTAACTTGTATGCTAGAATTAATTATTAAATGTAATAAGAGTTGCATAACCTAAGTTGAGGACAATTGTATTTTGAATGGGGTATTAGTCATAGTCCTTGTTTCGCCGCTAATTTTCTTACTCTCTCTCTCTTTGTTTTTTTTTTGTTGCCTCGGGACGAGGAACGGGTAAGTTTGAGGGATTGATGAGAGTAAAAATAAGAGTGTTTTAGTATCCAATTTAACACTTTTTTGATAAACATTATTGTCATATATTAGCACAACTGTCTTATATTCGATATATTTGAGAAAAAGGTGTGTTTGAGGTGTTTTATTCTGTTTTAGGTGGAAAATGATCAAAAGTGCAAAGTTGGAGAAAAGGTGTAACTTGTGCCAGAATGTTGAAAAACGCACGTCCAACTTGTGTATTTTTTCTGTGTTCGTTTGGAACTTAAAACTGAAAGTGTGATACATGGTTGGAAAGCCGCAAAAGAGAGGATCATTTTAGCGTAAGAAACACCTCAATTAGAGTACTAAACGCGCGGGAAAATAATTGATACTGATAGTACCTAGAAGGGGAGAATGAAATTATATCACTTACTCCAAGGTTATTCACATGTGTTACACGCATATTTACTTGTGTCTGTAGAGTAGATTTGCATGGCTTAGTGATGCGTCCATATTACACAAGGCAAAGTCGGACATTGATATACGAAAGAGAAATTAATGAGTGAAACCGGATTACCCTAGGACTACCTATTCTACTTTCTTGAGTCACATTCGTATTCTTCTAGTGCTCAATTTATTTTATTTGTTATTTTAATTAATTATTTAGTAGTTTAATAATTAAATCCCAAAAATTTATTGCCTTATCTTAATTAATTTAGTTAATAGTTGAATTGATAATAAGCCGTCCTTTGAATTCGCTAATTTAACTTGGTCGAACCCAAAGTACACAGAAAAATACACAAGTTGGACGTGCGTTTTTCAGCATTCTTGCACAAATTACACATTTTCTCCAACTGTGCACTTTTGATCATTTTTTCACCTAAAATACAATAAAACACCTCAAACGCGCCTTTTTCTCAAATATATCGAATATAAGATACTTATGCTAATATATGACAATAATTTTCATAAAAAATGTATTAAATTGGACACTAAAACACGCTTATATTCACTCTCATCAGACACAATAGCATGACACAATAATTTTGGGTTAGTGTTTAACCTTATTGGGTTCGTGTCGTTATCGTGTCAACCTAGTAAGGACACAAAAATTTTGTGTCGGGTACGATTAACATTAACAGTTAACCCATTAACCCGTTAACAATAAATTAACATGTTAACAACCAATATAAATATAAAATTAGATAAATATATAAAAAATACTTATTAATAATTATAAAATATATTTACTTAAAAAATTAATACTTTTAATTACTATTTTTTATTTTTTATTTTCTTATCGTGTTATTATCGTATCGTGTCGTGTCAACCCGTTATATTTCGTGTTCGTGTTGTGTCAGAACGAATTCTTATCGTGTCATGTTCGGATTTGGCCTTATCGTGTCGTGTCACTATCCTGTCGACAGGAAATCCAATCCGTTAACACGAATTGCCACCCCTAATACACACTTGTGCACCTAGGACACAAGAGACTAACTCATAATTTTCTTTGTACATTTAAATTAAGAAAAAAATTTCTATGTAGGGCGAATCCAGAATTTATATTTGGGGTACAATTTACTACTCATTCATTCTATAAATAAACGCACGTATTTTTTTGGCAGAAAATAAATACACGTATTTGGTTAAGGAAAATGATTTTTTATTAGATGATATAAGAAAATGAAGAATTATTTTTTATAATTGAATGAAATAAAATGCATGAGATGGATGATATTTGATCATACATTTATATAAATTAATGTAAGAACAAAAATTTAAAAAAAAATAAAGTTAAATAACTAAAATCAAAATAAAAATTTTAATAAATGAAAATCTATGGAGGTGAAGCAGGTAAATGACTTCGTGAAGCATGAAAATAATTTCACATATTGGGATATATTTTTTTAAAAAGAAATATTATTTTACAATAAATAGTAGTTGAGAGTTTTTTAAATTGGGGTATAGTTGTACCCATGTCCCTTAATTGAATCCACCCACGGTGTAATACGCGAGCGGTGTAATATGCGAGCGATAAAATAGTAGTATTCTATTTTAGCATAACAGTAGGGGTAGAGTGAAAGTAGGGTTAACATGATATACATACACCTTTATCAAAAAATAAATAAATAAAAATATACATACTCCCTCCTTATTCATGTATTCAATAGCATAATTATACTATTGAATGTGGCATGAATTATAATAGAATGATACACCCTGAATCACAACGCAAAATATTCATTACATTTGATATTACTCTTTTAAACATTAAAATTTACGGATGAACTATTACTCTTTTATATGAAAAAAATTACTCTTAGTCAAATTTTGATAAAGTGTGATTCTTTATATTTTTATTGAGAGGAGTAACATTTTTCATTCAGAAGAGTGATTATAGTTCATTATCAAAAGAGTAAATTTTCATATACTGAGGACGTGATTGGTTGGGGGTAATGAGAATTGAGGTATATTGATTCTCAATGTTGATGATTGTTTGATCTAATGAGAATCAAAATTCATCAATCATTCTTATTGATTCAATAACAACTCTCCACACTTATTGATTCAATAACAACTCTCCACACTTCAATCACATTATAATTGACCTTCTTAATGATATACTTATTACCATTTAGATTGAAGCCTTAGGAGACAAGTTCGAACTATAATGGTAAGGTTAGCCCTAAAAATTAACAATATATTCTTAAAGGTGCAAATGGTCAGTTTCGCCCTCTATCTTATTATTTGAGATTAGATAAGCTCTTAATCTTATTTTTTTTATCCATGTAAGTGCTTATTCTTATTTTTTCTTTTTCATTTTGTTTTAAATTTTAAAAAATGATTTTATTGATCCTCTAGGGCAAGAGATCTACCCACATGTTACATCAGAAATACAACAAATATAGTTGCAAAAAGAGACATCCAAATAGTCAACGTACAAAGATTAAAACCACCAACAACATCACCTCATCACATACTCCAACTCTTCTATAGTAGGCTCCTAATATCATCATTCAACTTCTATTTCAACAATCCTTTCTTCTTTAGAGCAAGTCATTTCCAAACTTGTGTTCTGGTCTCACTCAATAGAATCTCCAAGCTCCAACATCCCCTTTTAAATAAAGTATTTTTACGTGTTTTTCAAATAACTTATACTGTACAAATTCAAACACAAGAAGCCACCAAATTACCCAATCTTCCATCTAGATAACTTCTAAACTTTAAGAAATTTCCTTCTATACTTTGGTGTGATTTCTACACTCCACAAACAAATGCGAAATGGATTCAAGGTAGTTTTGACATACCGGGAAAAGAGTGTCGACATTGTCAGGTAAATAATTTTTCTTCCTAAACTCTTCTTTGGTCAACAATCAATTTTTTACTGCCCTCCACACTAGAAAATGCGTTTTTGGTGTTTCCACTTTATTTTAAATGTATGTAATATACTCCTCAAATTGTTGGTCCTCTCCCAACTTATTTTTTGTTGGAGTATTTTATATGCTTCATTTAAAACATACTCTCCACACTTCCTGTTTACCATTTCCAACAATTCCCTGCATCCTTCAAAATTTTCTTATTTTCCACATCCTTCATGAACTCAAAATAGATATTTGTTTTCCAATCTCTAAATACTCTTCTCCATTGCATATCCCAAGTCCAATGACCAAAATCCCAAGCTCCCATATGTCCAATATTTTCATCTTTAATTCTGCTCAACATATAGTGTCTGAGGTATTGTTTCTCAAATAAGCGTCAACCATCCATACTTTGTTCCAAAATGACGTACTTAATCCATCACCAACCTCTCTTCACGGGAATTCTCTAAAGCAGCATCCTTTCTCGTCAATTAATAGTAGAATTTATTTTCTCCTTCCACCATCCTATGATACTTTAGCTCTTCAATACAATCTTCTCAAGGTTCCCCGTAGTAGGATCTATATCCACTCTTTCCGCCATAACTTCATTTCATATTCCTTCGTGCTTATTCATGTGTGCGTTTTATGAGCACATAATTTAATATCTCCAAGTGTGAGGATATCAATTGTTGCAGCAAGCAACTAAGTTTATTATTGAATTTTAGGGATGACAAACTATTTTTTTTCTAAAATTATTAAACTATCTGAGACATGTAACAAATTCAATTATTTTGTGATTATTAAAGACTAATACATACTTTTAAAATTAAATAAAAAGTAATTAAAGAAAATATGAAGATTCAAGTATGAGAAATAGTAGCTCTATAGGTTCTAGATTAAACTAATTAATTCAATACTTTGATGGTCGGGTTCAATTCTTAAAGATGCTTATGGAAGAGTCACCAAGTATTATAAATTTACTTAATTGGCTTAAGCAAACTTATAATAAGTCTTGTTTATCTCCTAAGACTCTAGGTGAATAACATTATCTCCCTCTCTAGGTACTTACTGTACTATTTTCCTCACTTATCAGGTACTAGAACTAATACACGTTCCATTTTTAGGTACTATAGGTTTATTACCTAATTTTCTGAATATTACTAATATGACAATGCATCAATATCAATAACAAACATCACAAATTTTATGTCTAATAAGCTAAAGAATCAAGTCAATTACTTTAACTTATACAAAATAACTAAATAATTTAATTGTGCATACAAGTTATAATTATTCCAAGTATTATTCAATAACATGAAACAAACACAAACGTTACACATATTAAATCATATAGTCTCCAAGAATTTCATAGAAAAGCAAATAAACATTCTACAGTTTTGAACCCTTCATCAAATATCAAATTAAAATAAGCTTAATCCATCTAACCCTAGAACTACTCAAGGTGTTTATCCCATGGATTTTCAGGCAACTTCTATAGGTGTAAGAAGATCTTACCATAGTTCATCTTAACTGAAAGGAAATTGAGTTCAAAAATTAAAACCCTAGATCGACGAATGTTGGCAGCTCTTCTTTCCATTTCCTCCAATAGTATGAATCCTCTTACTCGATTTGCGAACATCGGGATGGATGATGGATTGTATGGTGGATTTGGGATGAAGTGAGATATGGATGAAGTGGTGATTGCGGGGTGTGAGATTGGTTTGCGTTGCATGATGAATCGATCTCCTCCAATTTCTCTCTCTTCATCGTTTTATATGTGGACCTCCAATTCTGACTCAGTTGGGCCTCTTTTTCATGTTTTCACGCAGTGGAAGATGTAAAATCTAAATTTTGGCCCATAAACATGCAACACGACCCATCATTATGCAATATGAGTTGCAACACGACTTATGTAGCAAGGCGTGCAACCTGTGTTACAACTCGTGTTATCGCCTGACAACTCGAGTTGGCTTGATCTGCAACCTAGAAGCTTTGTGGCTCAACACGACCTTCAGTCAAAGCCAACACGACTTGTGTTGGCAAGTCGAGTTGTCTCCTGTAAAGTTGTGTTGGACGATTCTGTAACTTGATCTTCTCCAGACCTCAACACGACTCTTGTTGCAAATCGTGTTGGGTCCTCTTTTCAGCTCGTCTTTGATTCTGCTTCATTTTGATCTGTTTTAGCCTTCAAAACTCAACAAAACACCTTAGTAACATCTTAATTATACAAGATATGAAAACAACACAATTCTACACGAAATCATGATCATATTTTAACAAAAACGGTGTAAAGTGAGACTTAAAAGGCATGAATTTCCACTATCAATACTTATTAATGAATTTCCATAGTCACTTACCCATGTATGCTTTATTTCACTACTCTAAATTTATTATATTCAAGCCTCCATATCTTTTATCTAGCAAATTGTTAACCAGGTAACCCATGCTATTTTTCTACCTTCACATTTCCCACTCCACAAGAAATTTCTTTGCAACATAACTATATTCTTTAGTACACTAGATGGAGCCCGAAATATAGATAACACATAGGTAGGTAGTGCATTTAACACCGTATTTATCAACAACAATCTATCCCCATAGAAAATTTTTAATTTATTCCATTTCTGCAATCTATTTTCAATCTTTGATATTACATAATCCCGAACACTTACCTTTTTATGGTTACTTCCCATCTTCACTCCAAGGTACTTAAAAGGAAACGAACCCACCTTGTAGCCCAAAATGCATGCCATGTCTTCTGGCACCCCCCACATCCCCATTAACTCCATAAATTTAACATTTCTCGATGTTTACTTTAAGTTCGATCATTAGCTCAAGTAAGACAAGTAACCTCTTTAAAAAAATGACATTCTTAAGAATCACTCTTCTAAATAATATAGTATCATCAACGAATTGAAAGAGCGATACCTTCTTCCTATTCCTTCCAATAACAAGTGGATTAAAAAGTCCTTTAGAAACTGTCTTCTTCAAACAAATACTTATAAATTCAGTAGTTTTGATGAACTGGAAGGGAGATAGACATCCATTCCTGTTCTATTGCACTATTTCATTATGAAAAACATATTTAATTTGAATTGCTTTAATTTTTACATTATATTTATATTACATTTTTATTTAATAAATTAAAATAATAAATTTCACCTCACATTTTTTTATTATATTTACAAAATAATTTTTAATGTGTAAATTTTAAAGCAATGAATAATGATTTTGATTAATTTTAAAAAAAAAATTAACTACACAATGTAATTAAAATTGAATAAAACAAAGAACCAATTTTACATTTTGCTTTTATATATATGGGTAGGTTTTGGGTGAGATCGTCTCAAAGATCCTCTTATGTGAGACGGATCCTATCCTACCCATTAATATAAAATAAAAATATAAAATATGAAAGAATTAAAAAAAGGGCCATATTTGGTTTGATTAATTAAAATTACTTAGACTTTAATGAAATTGACGGCTTAATGGGCCAGGTATTTCAAATCAAGGAGTATTTTTCAATTTTAATAAATATTATTATATTATTATTATTATTATTTATTATAATATTATTATTAGTAATCATTTATTAGATAGTTGAACTATTCTGTTATAACTTTATATTAAAAATGTTATCACTTTTTATTTATTTTACAAATAGTCCATAAAATAATTTAATTAAACGGTTATCACTTTTTTTTTATTATTTATAACTTTTTATTAATAATGTTATCACTTTTATTGTTCCAACAAATTTTTCGTGAAATAATAATAATTCAATTATACGGATATAACTTTTCTTTAATTAGAAATCACTTTTTATGAAAAATATATCACGTTTTATCCATTCTATAAACTATTTGTAAAATACACTTTGATAATTAGTTATCACTTTTTATTAAAAATGTTATCACTTTTCATTTAAAATATTATCACTTTTCATTTATATTATAAATTATTCATGTAATAGTTCACAACATTGTTATCACTTTTTATCAATTGAGTATCACATTTTATAAATTTATTATATTTAAATTAAATAAAAAAATAAAATAGATGAATAACAAATTTAAATTAATAAAAATTTTAATAATAAAGATATAATTTAAAAGATAACATTATATATTTATAAATATATATATATATATATATATATATATATATATATATATATATATATATATATATAAAACACCTAATTAATTTACTTTTATAATTAAAATTCTCAATTATATATATATATATATATATATGTATAAAGGAGCGATTATTCACACCCAAAACTACTAAACACACCCCATAAATAAATAAAATAAAAATATTCTTAATTAATAAGACAAAAATATCCCTACAGTGATCATTACCCCAACCGAACTCAAGCCATGTTCGATGTCTATAGGCGAACATATAAATTTAGTTCTAAGAATAGCAGAACAAACAGCTTCGTTCAATTCCTATAGCCGAACACAAGTGAGATGCATGTTTGGTTTTCTCTCGCCACTAAAAGGTTTTCGTCATAAGTTTATCAAATACTGCAACCAAAGATTGGAAAAAAAAATCCCAACTTCAAGAATCTACCCAAATTGGAGTCTTAGATAGATGATAGAGGAGATGATAAGAAAGAGAGTATTTAGTGAAAATCATATCATCGCAGGATATAATGAGCATAAATTAATCATAAATCAAGAAATTTTGGATCAGAAATCCTAGCTACTTCCGCATTCACCCTACATATTTACATTAACTACTAGTTTCAATTTTTTTATTTTTCAATTCCAAATGCAAATTAACTTTTATAATTTTCAATTAATTCCATTATGCATGGTATATATGAATTCTCACAGCATATCTCTATATCATTTTTTAATATCATTCATGAATTTGCTATATTATTCCAACTCAATCTGAGAGAATAATTAATCCCATGCTGCAGTTACTCCGCAACAAATATTATATCACCTTTATTTCACCAAGAGCAGTGCGAAATAGATATTTGAAATTTGAGA
Organism: Pogostemon cablin; assembly: GCA_023678885.1. NCBI lineage: Eukaryota > Viridiplantae > Streptophyta > Magnoliopsida > Lamiales > Lamiaceae > Pogostemon > Pogostemon cablin. The sequence continues at coordinate 30,542,780 of CM042963.1, forward strand.
GACCAAAACACCCAAACTCTTATATGGCTGCACACGTTCCCGGAATGACGGTGGTGGCCTACGATGAGGTGGCGCATTCTCTCAATGGCAAAGTTGTTATATTTGCAGATATGTTTACTAATTTTAAGACATATTTTGTATAATTAAAAGAGTAAAATAATTATTCATGGAGTATGTTTAGTGATTGATGCTTATTTATTTTAATTTTAGTGGTGTGTATTTAGTAATTGGAGTTCATTTAGCAGATTTGAGGGAGCAAATAGCCGCCCCATATATATATTGAGGGGTTTATTTGATCAAGAGAATAAGATAAAGGGTTTTCGAACTTTTGCCTTTTTTTTAAAAACGATAAGGAGCTTAATTGATCAATCTAAAAAGGTGAGAGGCTTAGACGAATAAAACATTAGATTAGGGACGTCTTATTTGATCTTGAAACATTTTACCCTTATTAAAATAAAAATTAAACCCTTTATAATAAAACATAAATTACTAGGGTGTAAATAGTTTTTATGTGTATATAGTACAAAAAATATTTTGGCATGTGATGCGCGTTTTCTCAACACACAATTAATCCCCAAGTATGAAGGATATCAATTGTAGTATCGAAAGGTGACCAAGTGAATATCGAACCCAAGGGACGACGTATTATTAATTTAATTATTATCTAAATTAATTAAGACCAGACAATAAGATTTGATGGATTTAATTAACAACTACTAAACAAATAATTAAAATAACAAATAAAATAAAGTACCACTCGAAGAATACGAAAGTGGATCAAGTAGGAGAATAGGTAGCTCTAGGATAATCCAGTTTTACTCATCAACTTCCCTTCCATGTGTCAATGTCCGACTCTGCCTTGTGGAATATGGACGCATCACTAAACCATGCATATCTACTCTATAGACACAAGTAAACATGCGTGTAACACGTGTGAATAACCTCGGAGCAAGAGATATAATTTCACCCCCCTTTCTAGGTACTATCAGTATCAATTATTTCCCCCTAGGATTGGTACTCTAACCCGATATGATCTCCCTTTATAGGTACTATAAAATTATCCTCTTTATCCTACTTATCAACCCGAATTCAATTCAATTAATAAGTATTCATATAAGATAGTTCTAATAAGACTTCGCAATCCCTTCACTTAGAATTATAACTTAAAACACTGCTCAACAGTGAACGCACTCAACCAATAACCATGTTATGTATTCAGACTCTACACAACGATTATTGATGCACAAAACTACTATGAGTATGGATTAAAAAGGCACAATCTTATATAAAATAAATCACAAGTAGTGTTGTACGGAGTATACACATGGAAGTTCAATTAACTAGATAAAATCTTCACAACCCTAGTTCTACCAAAAAGGCTCTAGCACATGGAGTTGTAGGAAACACATATGGGTGTTGGATAGATCTTACCCGGATGTCCGGAGAATACAAGATAAATTAGGAAATGAATAAACCCTAGATGTGGCATCATCGCGTCCTTCTCGCTCTTGAATTCTCCTCTTAGTTCTCCCCTTGATTCCACAAACGAATCTTCAAAGTGATGAATGGATGGAGAAAAGGATGATGGTTGGGGGGTGATCCCCCCTTGTGGGGTATTGTATGTTGTGGCTGTTGGGCAATTGGATCTTGTGGCTCAAACGTGATCGTTAGTAAACAGGCAAACAATAAACAGCGGAAGCAATTAAATCTTGTTTACCGTACTTCTGGGTTGATGTAGAGGATGAACCGTTGCAGAGAACCACCTCTCAATCTTCTGCAGTATGTCCCAAGTTGAATCCTGCTGTTGTGTGGGCAACAATCCGCAGAATTCTCTCAATCTGCTCCTGTTCTTTCTAACTGTCAAATGAGGCACTGACTTAGGGTTAACAGGAACTGAGATAACTTATTTATAAGGGCTACTGCAGGGACCAGGAGGAGAAATTGGGCTGGGCCTCAATTGAATTTAATTAACCAAGCTTAGCCCAAAGCTTTTAATTAAATCCAATAATAATAATATAGTCCACTAAAATATTATTATTGCACTACCCATCCAATCCCAAATTATGTTCTGGGCTCCTTCTTATTATAAGCTCGATAGTCTCCCCATGTTTAAGATATTCAATGTCCATTAATTAATTAAGTTACTGACAACTCAAATTAATTAATATCTCATCCAAGAGTAGTACCACTCAACCTTTTTATCATGCCGGAAATTAATCCACTTGCAAGATTTACATGATAAACCTTATGAGCTCCTCAAGGGGACATCATCAACCTATGACGGACATGGATTCCTTCTACAATCAACAGCACACCATATATACAGCACTACTTCCCAACTCACCGAGTTTGTTGATTTAATACTTATAAATCTCACCCATTGATGAATCAAAGAAATACATACTGCCCTATGTGTCGAGGTTATTGTATAGGGATTAAGAGCACGAACTTCCATAATAACAGAGATCAAGTTCTTCTATAAGTCAGTATAAGTTGAACGATCTCAAGCGATCCTACTCAATACACACAAGTGCACTAATGTGATTCTATAGCCAAGACAAGCTAATACCAAAACACACTACAACCATACCGATAGAGAGTCCCCGTCTATCTCAGTTGTGAGCATCTGTTTATACTTTATAAGGAAACCGATAATATGATCTTCCGCGTGTTGTCGCACAACATATTATCTACAGTATAAAGTAAATGGACTATTGCATCATGCATATAAAATAAATTATAAGATGCAATCATTTGATCAATGATTCTCATTTCAAATATTGTTATGACATTGTTCATACTAAAGCTAGACTTTTAGTATACAATCCAACAATCTCCCACTTATACTAAAAGACTATGCTGTCATGTATTCTGCCATACATCTGATTCCTACTACCACTACACGACCATTAAAAGCTTTCACCTTAAGGTCCTTGTAAATAGTTTACTAGGTCATCATCCGATGCAATCTAGGCGACAACAACCTTCCCCTCATCATACGATTTCTCGTAACAGGTGGTACTTGCGCTCCATATGTTTAATTGCCTTATGGACTCGTGATTCCTTCAAGTTTGCAACTGCACCAATATCAACAATGTAAATTGTGATTACCTTGGGCAAACTTAGAAACACTTCAAATTCCATCTTGAAGTTTCTAGAGTCATATAGATACTTTGGCTGCCTCATAGGCTCCAATTTATCATCTTTCCATGATGGAATCTGGAGTCTGAAATATATTTCTATATAACACTCCTCCACATTATGACTCTACTTCCTAAGATTAAACACATAACCTTTGAGGAGAATTTACTACTGTTCAATCTGATTAAAAAATCCGAATCTCCGTAATCCACAAGAAGCAGTGAATCTGCTCAGTAAGTCTATATATGATTTCCAGTCCTTCTCAGGCACTTCATATATGTCTTACCACAGTTCATCATTCTTGTTCCGGATTACGTTGATACCCACTGTTCTTGCATTCAGCAAAACAGATATCCAACTTCGTTCATAGCATTCCTTAGATTAAGCTTCCTTATTCGCCGAAGCATAAGGAACCGCTTTCATCTACTTTATCTTCTTTTTGTATCTCAAAGACACATTCACTTAGATAAATTTACATGCTAAACGAGTATGGACTGTATCATTTTATGAAACTTGAGATAAGCATAACATCCTTTCTTGTGATCCGTATTACCGTGATCAAAAGGATGTATTTTGCCTTTCTTAAGTCCTTCATTACTACCGCTTTATTAACCGTACCCATACGCCCGATAATACTCTTTCATTGTCTCCAATGAGCAAGATACTATCTACGTATAGTACAAAAAACACCACCACGTTTCCGTCACTCTTTACAACACACAAGACACATCTGCTCATTGATTTAAATCCATGCCACTGGATTACCTAATCAAAACAGATGCTTCACGATCTCAAAGCTTGCTTTTAGTCCATCGCTGGACACTTTTAAGCTTACTATCAAAATGCTATTAGTACTTTGCAATGAATCACTCTGGTTGCTTCACATAGATGTTTTCCTCAAAACTTCCAATCAGGAAAGCTGTCTTGACATCTATTTGCTGTTCCTCATATTTCAATATGAGCAGCAATACATAAAAGAATCCGGATCAACTTAAGCATAGCTACCAGCGAATATGTTTCCTCATAATCGAACCATTTCTTTCTGAGTACACTTTTTCGCAACAAGCTTTGCTTTCAAGGTCTTCACCTTTCCATTTGATCCTCTTTTATTTCCCTTGACCACTTGCAATGATTTTTATACCATTTAGTGGTCCTATAAGCTCCCAGACTTTATTCAGAATCCGTAGATTCTATTTCAACATACATTGCAACTTACTAAGATTCCGCATTTTCATCTTGTAGTGCTACGTCGTATCCGTGGGATAATACCATGTTCACTAGGGATCAAGTCTCACGACTCTCCCAAAACATATATTTATGGGTTGTTAAACAACTCTCCCACTACGACAAGGCACTATATGTAATTGTGTATCAGACGTGACACGCGTTGCAGTTTACCTTGTGGTATATCCTCTTGTACACTTGGTACTTATACTTAGTGTTTTCCTCTCACTTCCTTTAGAACAACTTATACATGGGCTTGTGATTTATTACATAGTCCTTTTCCAAAAATCTGGTTATTGTGTTAACAATTACCCTTCGATCTTTTTGGACTAAATAAATCACTATCCATTTTTCTAGAATATCCCATATACAGACAAACGTTTCACGAATTACTGTATCTAGGGCATATCCATAAAATGAATTTAATTATTCTAAATAATTCTTCATCTATCTAATCATTACCATAAGAGTCTTATTCCTTCTATCCACCACACCATTCAGCTGGGGATCGCCCGGTGTAGACTACTTGAGATTTAATCTCAACTTCTGATTAACAGCTCCTAACTATCCTAAGAGGTACTCGCCATCACGATTAAATCGTAATGACTTAATATATTTTCCATGACGCTTCACTGTACCAATCTTGCAATTCTTGAATTAATCCAAGAACTTAGACATGCAGTGCATCAAATAAATATATCGGTTCCCAGAATAATCTTTGAATATTCATAACCACCTTTTGCCTGGATATTGTTAGGTTCGCTTGAATCAGAATGAACTAATTCCAACATATATATCTTTGGCTCTACACCCCACAGCCTAGAAAAGGCAGTTAATCAATTTTACTTCCAAGCACGACTCGCAAGTCCGATAGTTTTCACTTCAGATAAACCTTACGGTCTATCGGCTATCAACCTTTGAATCCTACTCCAGTAAAATGAATTAGTCATAGACGCCAAATGTATGTTTAGTTCATTTCCGAAGGTTCCTTTCTCTTACTAATATTAGAAGATGCATTATTTAATTACTATTTATTGCATCTGTGGGATGTGCATGATTCAAGAGTATCCAAATTATCCACCAATGTACTTTAACGGGTTATAGCCTCATTCCTCATTTCTATGACCATGTCATTTAAATGAAATGAAGTATCCATCCGTTAATGCATAGAAACCGAAATTAAATTATTTCTATGATACGTACGTAAAGACAATTTCTCATAATCAATCGTTTATTCTTATCATGAGATAAATAAACAACTCCCACTGCAATAGGCACTACCTTTGTAGTTTTACCCATGTTATTACTATCTTATCCTCACTTAGTAATAAACATTTAGTGATTCCAGTATCTACATACTTCGTGTTAATAGATGCCATCACTAATCATGTTTAAACAACTAGTGAATAAGATATTAAACTTGTTCACTTTATGATGAAAATGGCTTTCCTTTGCCACATGTTTTGTCAGAAGTCTCCCATCATATACATCCTCTAGTATTTCAGGTAGAACTTTCTCAAAACATCAAGGCTAAACATGGAGAATAAAATTGATCTAGGTTTCCCTTTCAATTTATACTCCAAGCTTTTCCAATTCATTCATCAAATTCTATCATGATCTTGCGCCTTTTAAATTACTCAAGTATCTGAAGAGTTACATGAGTTCATCATATTTCTATGATCCTCTCATCTCTTCACTAAAGACTTTAATAGGCATCATGAGCCGTCCTTTGAGAGAACACATGTATTTTCTTAAGCAGTAAATTTCAAAATTAAGATTCTTTTCTAATCAGTTAATATGGACAAGTAAATATAATTTCTTTTAATTAACAATTAGTGAGACTAAAACCATTCGAAATTCAGAGAATCACAAATGAATTTACCGATCAAATCTTCGAATTTTATCCTTTTATATTGATTCCCTCAAAACAATATAAAATTAAAATTCACCGACATCTCAAGCACCGTGAGTCTGCAAGCCACGTTAGTGTGGACGTTTACAAACCCGAACATTTACAAGAGAAGGTTTTACCCATTAATTTCATTTGTCAACCTAACTTTATGACAAAATAATTAATAGTCGGTTACTCTTTAGCCATGCAAATAATAGCAGTGACTCCGTTGGGGAGGATACTAATTATTTACACCTAAGTGTACACCATTATTTGATCCCAAGTCCACTGCGCGAGCTTATGTGCCTTACAGTTGGAGAAGTACACACGCGCTCGGGTAGCTTCCTACAATCATCAATTATAAGTTTGTACCAGTGTACCACACACAAACTCATCCGTTAGGGAGGAAGGCCTATGCCAACACGCAAGTTTATGTGCCACATTACAAACAATAATTATTTATGAAGTCTGTACCAGTGATCCGTGAATAAACTCATCCGTTAGGGAGGAAGGCCTGTTGCCAACACGTAAGTTTACTCACATCACTTACAAACCAATATTGGAGGCCGCGGGAATTAATTACCAATTCCCTCTCCCACTTAGTTATTTAAAACCGAGGGTTTTTAACATGCATATAATATTTCAGAAATAAAATATACATTCAAGCATGCTTCTATTAACAGCAATTTAAATAAATAAATCACATAGAACATGCCTTTCACATATACAACAATAATTGATAATTAAATCAATTAATCAATTATATAACATTAATTAATTGCATAATTAGTGGATCAATTAAATGGGCCCAAGAGCAACAAATAAGCACAAAATGAGTAGCAGATTAAATTAATTAATCAAGCCCATTATCCATGGCCCATAATCTTAGCCCAAATCCAAATAAATCCACCAAGCCCACAAGCACAAAATTAGCTTATTAAAATTAATTTATTATGCTTGGCCCATTATCCACAATTAATTAAAATCCAGCAGCCCAGCAGCCCATTACCATTTAATTAAAATAGAGCCCAACTGGAGACAGCCCAAAGCACCTAAGTTAAAAAAAATGGGTAAACATGCGTGTAACACGTGTGAATAACCTCGGAGCAAGAGATATAATTTCACCCCCCTTTCTAGGTACTATCAGTATCAATTATTTCCCCCTAGGATTGGTACTCTAACCCGATATGATCTCCCTTTATAGGTACTATAAAATTATCCTCTTTATCCTACTTATTAACCCGAATTCAATTCAATTAATAAGTATTCATATAAGATAGTTCTAATAAGACTTCGCAATCCCTTCACTTAGAATTATAACTTAAAACACTGTTCAACAGTGAACGCACTCAACCAATAACCATGTTATGTATTCAGACTCTACACAACGATTATTGATGCACAAAACTACTATGAGTATGGATTAAAAAGGCACAATCTTATATAAAATAAATCACAAGTAGTGTTGTACGGAGTATACACATGGAAGTTCAATTAACTAGATAAAATCTTCACAACCCTAGTTCTACCAAAAAGGCTCTAGCACATGGAGTTGTAGGAAACACATATGGGTGTTGGATAGATCTTACCCGGATGTCCGGAAAATACAAGATAAATTAGGAAATGAATAAACCCTAGATGTGGCATCATCGCGTCCTTCTCGCTCTTGAATTCTCCTCTTAGTTCTCCCCTTGATTCCACAAACAAATCTTCAAAGTGATGAATGGATGGAGAAAAGGATGATGGTTGGGGGGTGATCCCCCCTTGTGGGGTATTGTATGTTGTGGCTGTTGGGCAATTGGATCTTGTGGCTCAAACGTGATCGTTAGTAAACAGGCAAACAATAAACAGCGGAAGCAATTAAATCTTGTTTACCGTACTTCTGGGTTGATGTAGAGGATGAACCGTTGCAGAGAACCACCTCTCAATCTTCTGCAGTATGTCCCAAGTTGAATCCTGCTGTTGTGTGGGCAACAATCCGCAGAATTCTCTCAATCTGCTCCTGTTCTTTCTAACTGTCAAATGAGGCACTGACTTAGGGTTAACATGAACTGAGATAACTTATTTATAAGGGCTACTGCAGGGACCAGGAGGAAAAATTGGGCTGGGCCTCAATTGAATTTAATTAACCAAGCTTAGCCCAAAGCTTTTAATTAAATCCAATAATAATAATATAGTCCACTAAAATATTATTATTGCACTACCCATCCAATCCCAAATTATGTTCTGGGCTCCTTCTTATTATAAGCCCGATAGTCTCCCCATGTTTAAGATATTCAATGTCTATTAATTAATTAAGTTACTGACAACTCAAATTAATTAATATCTCATCCAAGAGTAGTACCACTCAACCTTTTTATCATGCCGGAAATTAATCCACTTGCAAGATTTACATGATAAACCTTATGAGCTCCTCAAGGGGACATCATCAACCTATGACGGACATGGATTCCTTCTACAATCAACAGCACACCATAGATACAACACTACTTCCCAACTCACCGAGTTTGTTGATTTAATACTTATAAATCTCACCCATTGATGAATCAAAGAAATACATACTGCCCTATGTGTCGAGGTTATTGTATAGGGATTAAGAGCACGAACTTCCATAATAACAGAGATCAAGTTCTTCTATAAGTCAGTATAAGTTGAACGATCTCAAGCGATCCTACTCAATACACACAAGTGCACTAATGTGATTCTATAGCCAAGACAAGCTAATACCAAAACACACTACAACCATACCGATAGAGAGTCCCCGTCTATCTCAGTTGTGAGCATCTGTTTATACTTTATAAGGAAACCGATAATATGATCTTCCGCGTGTTGTCGCACAACATATTATCTACAGTATAAAGTAAATGGACTATTGCATCATGCATATAAAATAAATTATAAGATGCAATCATTTGATCAATGATTCTCATTTCAAATATTGTTATGACATTGTTCATACTAAAGCTAGACTTTTAGTATACAATCCAACAGTGGCCTCTCTTCTCCTCTCTTGTATTGTGTTGTGTTCCTCTTTTTGGGGCTGTATAGACCTCCTTTTATACCTGTAATCACGTCTCCTAGGCTTGGAATTGGCTTTTCAAGTGATCACACGCGTTTAGGCCTCAAAAATACGGATTTGGTAAGTTCCCGAAGCGCGGTTCGACCTCCCAAACAGGTCGAACCAACCCCTACAGGTCGAACCATGATCGAACCACCCTTCTGGACATTCCAGATGCATGGTTCGACCAGCCAACAGGTCGAACCAGCATGTCGTGGTCGAACCAGCATTTTTTCCGTTGGGTTCGACCTCGGTTCGACCTTAAGCAGGTCGAACCGATTTGCGCAGTCTCTCCATTTCGCGTATAACTTTCACATCCGACCTCCGAATTGAGTGATTTTTATGCTCCCACGATCCTCTCTTCCTGAGATTTCTATCCTTATAAAGAAAATTACAAAAACTCTAAGAATTGTATATGTAACAGGCTATGGAAAGTAGCACTGCAATTCTGTTTGGTACAGCTGACGCGGCGTCACCACTTTGTTCATAACTTCCTCGTACGGACTTCAATGATGGTGTTCTTTACGCCAAAACGACCCTCTCTTCAGTGGCTTTCTAACCATGTATCACACTAATAGTTTCGAGCTCCACAACAGTATAGAATAATTATGAAAGTTGGATGTGCGTTTTCAGCATTCTTGCACAAATTGTACCTTTTCTCCAACTTTGCACTTTTCATCCTTTTTCTACCTAAAACATAACAAAACACCTCAAGTGCACATAATTCTCACTTATATCGAATATAAGACACTTGTGCTCATATAAGATTACAATATCAATAAAAAAGGTGTAAAATTGGATATTAAAACACGCTTATTTTCACTCTCATCAATCCTCCAAACTTACCCGTTGCTCGTCCCGAGGCAACAAAATAAAGATAAAGAGAAAGAGTAAGAAAATTAGTGGGGAAACAAGGACTATGACCAATACCCCATTCAAAATACAATTGTCATCAACTTAGGTCATGCAACTCTTATCACGTGTAATAATCAATTCATAGCATACAAGTTAAGACAATCACCACCAATTCAAATGCTCCATCAACATGTTCTCACGGGAAGTATATATATGATCTCTCACTCAAGTGTAAAATATGTACACTTATGGGTTAAAGTGTTTACGCTCAAATTCAATTCAAGTGCATGCATAACCATAAGCTTGCCAAACGTCTCAAACTCTTCACCACTAAAAGTATGATTCGACAATGGGATCAAAAATGACTTTTCTTTTGGATGTAATGTTGGCTCTTTGATAAGGGTAGGAAACATATGGATAAAGTGACTCAATTAGTAGAGAATTAAAACCGGAGATCTTTTGTACTGCAGATTCTTACACTTCAAGGCTATCCAGCTTCATGCTCTTCTAATTTTCTTTTCTCTCCTTTCCTTCAAGCTCAACATACTTTTTCTTTTCTTCAAGCACATCCTTTTTTTTCCCGAGGTACTAGTTTCGGGCACTACCTCTAACATCTTGGGGTACCAGTTTCGAGCACTACCCCTAAACAACTTATTTTTAAGCTCATATTTTTGTTTTTGCTCATAATCACTTGTACAGCTCCAAATATTTTATTCCTTCTAAACTCCATGAAAATCAATTCACACACTTTGACAACATTTAATTCTCCACTAAATATAGGAATTTAAGGCTCAAATAGGATATCAAAGCGGCTATCTTTGTAGGTTACCAAAGAAATAAGATTTTTAGGCTCAACGGGGTTAACTACGGATATATAATTATTTGGTAGGAAATTATTTGGCTAAGTGACTCATAAATTCAAGGATGGCCTTAGATCATCTCCCATCATCTAACACACATGTAGTTTCAAGTAAGACAAGAGGTAAGTTCTAGAATACATACACAAGAACGATACTCACCAGAAAAGAAAATATCATGTGATTATATACATGATCAACGAGGCTCAAAATCTCACATGGGTTTTTAACAAGTAACAGAGTACTTTTCATGGTAGGTAATATCCCACAAGTACACATAGAACTTCATATCACAATATAACTCAAGTACACTTCCTTCATCAATTTCAAGAGCATATGAATTTCAAAGATAATTTTAACAATATAAGCTCACATGGATCACCACCATAAACTCAATCCTTCCACTCCATGAATTAAAAGCACATATAAAAATTAGAAAAAAGAAACGAGGGCACCTGATTTTTCTTCAACGTACGCACGAGCTCCTCGAGTCAAAGCCTCAATGTAGAACTCGTCTTGCACTCTTTTATCTTTTTCTATTATCAAAGCTCAAACAAACTCATCATCATAGGATTCATCAATAATAAAATAGGAGAACTATAAGAAAGAATTAATTGACTATGTAATCGACTCCACACACTAGAAACACCACTGAACACTAGGCAAATTGCAAAAAATTGACACATCAAAACTGATTAAAGTTTCAACATACCGCAAAAAATCAACTCCCCTACAAACATTACAAAGAAAAGATTATACTCCTGGTGCTTCAATGAGGTAATAACATCACACCCCCCAAACTTAGTAAAAACGTAAGTCGAAACTAAGTTTGAAAAGAGATGTAATTGCCGATTAGTAAGCACCTTAAATATAAAAATTTCTTACTCACACGAAAGAAATAAAGCAATAAAATGGAAAGGCAAGTCCCAAACAGGCGCTCATGTTTAACGTCGGAGAGTCGCGACGGATTACCGCTTTGTAGACTACTTGATCGGAGGACCGTCTTGTCGCATCCTCACCTTCAAATAATTTATTTCCCTCTTCTTGTCTACACTCAACACCTCACCTTTCTTGGTCACAAGTATATGATCATTGAAATTTCCTTCCTCTCATGGCTGTCTAGACTCCTCCTTGTCAACCTTCCACTTAAATTCAGAATCACCTGTCTTAGAAAAATCAAGATTAAACAAGTTAGAAACCATATCAATGCTCTTGCACGATTGAGTCTCCATGGGCATCTTCATTGCATGATTAAGAGAGAAAACCACATCTTCATTATCCATCTGCAGTCTAAGCTTCTTGGCTCTCAACTTTTTTGCTCTTTCCCACTACTTCTCCATTGTAAGCTCAGTATTCTGCTCATGTAATGGTACTGAAGTAGCATCAACATCATGCGGAGCATTCAGTGCAGAAACGGGTGCGTTCTGAGAGGATTCGACCTGGGTTCGACCAGGGGTACTGGTCGAACCAGGTACATAGTGGTCGAACCAAGCTCCTGGAAGTCCATTCTCACTTTTCAGTTTGGGTTCGACCTAAATTCGACCTGTTCGACAGGTCGAACCAGGCACGTAGTGGTCGAACTGATCATCTGGAAGGCTGTTCTTACTTTGAAGTCGTGGTTCGACCTGGGTTAGACCTTCAGGACAGGTCGAACCGCTTTCTCTCAGGTTGAACCGGCTTACTGTACTATTTCTGTCTCCCAGTTCAACCAAGGTTTGACCAGATGGTTTGGTCGAACCATGTCCATCGTGGTCGAACCGTTATTGTGACAAAATAAGGTGCTCCGGACATTGAGGTTCGACATGGGTTCGACCTTCAGAACAGGTCGAACCACCCTTGCTTTGGTCGAATCGATAATCTGAAAAAATAGAGTGCTCCACATGGTATGGTTCGACCATGGTTCGACCTGTAGGCTAGGTCGAACCAGAGGCTAGTTGGTCGAATCGCTGCCTGGATATGTTCGTTTTTGATTTCGGCCTAATCAGTCCTTCGTACTGTGTTTCAGACCTCAATGTGATGGAATTATTCTCCAATATTTGTGTCAATTGATTCACATTCGCGGTCATCTGCCCCATCATCAAGGTAAGCTCCTTCATCTGCTTAGATAAATCTACATGATCAACATTCATTTTAACTTCGATATGGTCAACCCTTGCATCGTTCTCAGCCATGTATCGATTAAAGGTATCTTCATCACTCTTCACTTCGTACTGCTTTATACTAGGCCCCCTTTGTGTCAACTCTGTGATCTGCCTCTGCTGGAACTCTAGTAGCTTGTTGATGTTAGCTAGACTAGAGACGATCTCATCATCCCTATTCGGCTTCACCACTTGATGTTCAACCTGCGCTAACTCGCCAAGTACATATGATCCTCTATCTCTCTCTATTGGCCAGTCACGTGAATTCATAGAGATATCTTCAAATAACTTTTCCGCTTCAAGTGCTGTCTTTGATAACAGCGCTCCTCCTGATGATGCATCAATAAAAATACGCGACTCACAATCTAATTCATAGTAGAAGATGCTTATGTATTCAGCCTTCGGCATTCCATGCTGTGGACACCTCCTAAGCATGTCTTTAAACCTGTCCCACGCCTCATAAAATTTCTCACCCTGATTCATAACAAATCGAGTGATCTCTTGCTTCATTCTTAAGATCCTTGAGGGTGGCATGTATCTCTCCAAGAACTTCTGCTGCAGTTGGTCCCATGTATTGCAATCAGCTGGATCAAGGGTCTCATACCAAGCTTCCGCCTTATTAATTAAAGAGAACTTGAATAAGGCGATCCGCCTAGCATTATCATTCGCTCCACTGCCCTTTTGAGTGTTTGCATAACCAAGATATCTTCGGAGATGCTGATATAGATCTTCAAAACAACCTCCAGAAAAGGGATTATTCTCTACCGTGTTAATAAGAGCGGGATGTATCTCAAAATCATCATCTTCCCCCTTGCTCCGATCAACCCCATGTTGACATTCCCAAAGTTCGTGAAAATTTCACGTATGGCAACATTATTCGAATTCTGCCTTGCTCCGGCCATGTTTAGATCAATGTGTTATTCCTTCTTTTCCTTCCTCTCCTTTTACAAGTGCACAAGTAACTCGAAAAAATTCAAGGTTAGATAGAAATAAATAATCACAAATAAAAGAAAAAAAAATATCTTAATCAAACTAGAAATAATAAAATCAATAATAACAGCCGTCCCCGGCAACGAAGTCCAATAACTTGATGCGCGTTTTCTCAACACACAATTAATCCCCAAGTATGAAGGATATCAATTGTAGTCTCGAAAGGTGACCAAGTGAATATCGAACCCAAGGGACGGCGTATGATTAATTTAATTATTATCTGAGAGAATAATTAATCCCATGCTGCAGTCACTCCGCAACAAACATTATATCACCTTTATTTCACCAAGAGCAGTGCGAAATAGGTATTTGAAATTTGAGAGACCAAAACACCCAAACTCTTATATGGCTGCACACGTTCCCGGAATGAAGGCGGTAGCCTACGATGAGGTGGCGCGTTCTCTCAATGGCAAAGTTGTTATATTTGCAGATATGTTTACTAATTTTAAGACATATTTTGTATAATTAAAAGGGTAAAATAATTATTCATGGAGTATGTTTAGTGATTGATGCTTGTTTATTTTAATTTTAGTGGTGTGTATTTAGTAATTGGAGTTCATTTAGCAGATTTGAGGGAGCAAATAGCCGCCCCATATATATATTGAGGGGTTTATTTGATCAAGAGAATAAGATAAAGGGTTTTCGAACTTTTGCCTTTTTTTTTAAAAATGATAAGGAGCTTAATTGATCAATCTAAAAAGGTGAGAGTCTTAGACGAATAAAACATTAGATTAGGGACGTCTTATTTGATCTTGAAATATTTTACCCTTATTAAAGTAAAAATTAAACCCTTTATAATAAAACATAAATTACTAGGGTGTAAATAGTTTTTATGTGTATATAGTACAAAAAATATTTTGGCATGTGATGCGCGTTTTCTCAACACACAATTAATCCCCAAGTATGAAGTATATCAATTGTAGTCTCGAAAGGTGACCAAGTGAATATCGAACCCAAGGGACGGCGTATTATTAATTTAATTATTATCTAAATTAATTAAGACAAGGCAATAAGATTTGATGGATTTAATTAACAACTACTAAACAAATAATTAAAATAACAAATAAAATAAAGTACCACTCGAAGAATACGAAAGTGGATCAAGTAGGAGAATAGGTAGCTCTAGGATAATTCAGTTTTACTCATTAACTTCCCTTCCATGTGTCAATGTCCGACTCTGCCTTGTGGAATATGGACGCATCACTAAACCATGCATATCTACTCTATAGACACAAGTAAACATGCGTGTAACACGTGTGAATAACCTCGGAGCAAGAGATATAATTTCACCCCCCTTTCTAGGTACTATCAGTATCAATTATTTCCCCATAGGATTGGTACTCTAACCCGATATGATCTCCCTTTATAGGTACTATAAAATTATCCTCATTATCCTACTTATTAACCCGAATTCAATTCAATTAATAAGTATTCATATAAGATAGTTCTAATAAGACTTCGGAATCCCTTAACTTAGAATTATAACTTAAAACCCTGCTCAACAGTGAATGCACTAAACCAATAACCATGTTATGTATTCAGACTCTACACAACGATTATTGATGCACAAAACTGCTATGAGTATGGATTAAAAAGGCACAATCTTATATAAAATAAATCACAAGTAGTGTTATACGGAGTATACACATGGAAGTTCAATTAACTAGATAAAACCTTCACAACCCTAGTTCTACCAAAAAGGCTCTAGCCCATGGTGTTGTAGGAAACACACATGGGTGTTGGATAGATCTTACCCGGATGTCCGAAAAATACAAGATAAATTAGGAAATTAATAAACCCTAGATGTGGCGTTATCGCGTCCTTCTCGCTCTTGAATTCTCCTCTTAGTTCTCCCCTTGATTCCACAAATGAATCTTCAAAGTGATGGATGGATGGAGAAAAGGATGATGGTTGGGGGGTGACCCCCCTTGTGGGGTGTTGTATGTTGTGGCCTCTCTTCTCCTCTCTTGTATTGTATTGTGTTCCTCTTTTTGGGGCTGTATAGACCTCCTTTTATACTTGTAATCACGTCTCCTAGGCTTGGAATGGGCTTTTCAAGTGATCACATGCGTTTAGGCTTCGAAAATACGGATTTGGTAAGTTCCCGAAGCGCGGTTCGACCTCCCAAACAGGTCGAACCAACCCCTATAGGTCGAACCATGGTCGAACCACCCTTCTGGATGTCCCAGGTGCATGGTTCGACCAGTCAACAGGTCGAACCAGCATGTCGTGGTCGAACCAGCATTTTTTCCGTTGGGTTCGACCTTGGTTCGACCTCAAGCAGGTCGAACCGATTTTCGCAGTCTCTCCATTTCGCGTATAACTTTCACATCCGACACCGAATTGAGTGATTTTTGCGCTCACGCGATCCTCTCTTCCTGAGATTTCTATCCTTATAAAGAAATCACAAAAACTTCAAGAATTGGATATGTAACAGGCCATGGAAAGTAGCACTGCAATTCTGTTCAGCACAGCTCGCGCGGCGTCACCACTTTGCTCATAACTTCCTCGTTCGAACTTCAATTATGGTGTTCTTTACGCCAAAACGACCCTCTCTTCAGTGGCTTTCCAATCATATATCACACCAATAGTTTCGAGCTCCACAACAATACAGAATAATTATGAAATTGGATGTGCGTTTTCAGCATTCTTGCACAAATTGCACATTTTCTCCAACTTTGCACTTTTCATCCTTTTTCCACCTAAAACACAACAAAACACCTCAAGTGTAAATAATTCTCACATATATCGAATATAAGACACTTGTGCTCATATAAGACTACAATATCAATCAAAAAGGTTTTAAATTGGATATTAAAACACGCTTATTTTCACTCTCATCAGCATGAAAGTATAAAAACATACACACAGTTCTTATATGTAAGGAGTAAAGGGTAAGTCTTACGTGAAATCGTCTTACATAAAATTATTTTACACTTTTTAAAATAGTTATCACTTTCGCTATAAAATATTGTCACTTTCTTTATAAATTGTTATCACTTTTTATTTATACTATAAATTATTTATGAAATAGGAGTAGTATTATCACTTTTCATAAATTGAGTATATTTTTATCCGTCTCATGTAAACCTTACGTGAGACGATCTCACACAAGTTTTGTCAGTAAAAGGAAGAGTTTGGCATGGAAGTATAAAATTGTTGATTTTCTACAAAAAATTGGGCTGCTATTCTTCAATCAAAATCTGACTGCGTTGCTATTTGGTAGGCTGGATTCTTTACTACCAGTGGGCTAAAAATTTAAAACAAATGGGCCAAAATTTAATCCACTTACTGTGCTGCCCATTTTAACTAATTAGACCTGTAGCCTCATGAAGATTGGCTTCTACTCCCTTCATCTCATTTTATTTTTGTCTTGGCCCATAAATTATGAATAATTCTAATATAATAACCTCTACGTTAATTCATATTAACTAGTTTATATGAATGCATTTGAATTGAGAGGCACATAGCCGAAACTGCAACTATTGGGTGAGATCGTCTCACGTAAATACTTGTGTAAGACAGATAAAAAGTTATAAAATGTTATCACTTTTTATTTATAATACAAATTGTTCATGAAGTAGTTCACTGCACTATTATCATATTTCATCGATTGAGTATCACCTTTCATTAATAATGTTATCACTTTTTATTCATTTCAGATAAAAACTTATGTGATATGGTTTCACACAAGTTTTAAGACAAAATTTCACCTTATCATTGTAATCATAGAATGATATGCGAGAGTGTGTTTGCTATGTCACGCGTTTTGTTCATAAAACACCAAAATAACATAGAAAAATCCAATTCTTTAAATTTTATATTACACTATTAGGTTTCGTGTCCATTGCATGTTTAGTCTCTCTTACTTTCATAAAGTTATTTATTTAATTTTATGCGCTCTAGTAGTTACAATTATCTACTAAAAAAATTAAAACAAACAATAAACAATAGCAATGGAAAAACTGAAACGGTTGAAAAATAGCAATAGATAAACTGACACGGTTGAAATGTCAATCTAAAAAAATAGTGAGAATCTCCACTATAAAAATTGGGAGTAATTCTGGGGTGCACCTGGATGCATCCAAATTTTATAGGCTAAAGTATGTAATGGGGTAGTTTTTTGTTTTTAAAAAATTTAATTATTTTTTCTTTTTTAATGGTGGAGATTGAATTATATATTAATCTAATGGTTTAAATTGTCCAGGTGCACTCGGTGCACTCTAGTTGGACTCCAAAATTGGATGTGGATGCATTTTATTGGTTAAGTATTAATTATTCCCTCCGTCCATCATCAATGTATCAATTTGCTTTTTGCATTTGGTTTAAGGAGTATTATTATTTTATGTATAGTAAGTAGTTGTATTAATGGAGGTTGTGAATCCCATATTTTATTTATATATTAGTGGAGGGTGTGGGTCCCATAGTCCAAAAAGAAAATTTGATAGATTAAGGATGAACAACCCAAAATAATAAAATAGATAGATTGACAGTAGAGGGAGAGAGTATTATATATAAAAATTATTTTCTTTATTTTATACTCCCTCCGTCCCGTTTCAATGTTTATGTTTGCTTTTTGCACGTTGATTAAAAAATATTATATTTTAATAGATAGTGGGTGGAAAAATATAATATTTAATGTGAAGTGACTAGGTGTATCAGTGTTGGATGATATATTAATTATTTTAAGTGGGTCCCATATTTCTAAAAAGAAAAATGTAAACAATAAAATAAGACGCGCAAAATAAAAACGTAAATATTGAAATGGGACGGAGGGAGTATTAATTAGTTTCCTTATTAACATTTTATTAGTTTTGCATTCTAATCTTTATTTTTAGTTTATACTATTTATAATTTCTTTAACATTATTTAAAGATTTAAAAAACATACTCCCCTTCTTCCATTTATATTTGCACTTGTGGTATGATTTCTGAGATTGGGCCTCCACCCCTGTTCGTGTTTGGGGCTTGCCAGTCCGTTAGCCCAATAAGAACCCACAAGTCCCCCAAAATACGCGAGGAGTGACCGTCTGACTAAGCCCACTAGGCCACTTGATCCAATTACCCCAGATACGCCGATATCCTCTGAGATATTTGCATAGGGGATATCCTAGATCAAATCCTAAAAATAGTCACATAAGGTTAAACACATTTAATGCTCGCACTGTACGTAATAATTTATCGACTCGCCCAGATACGAGTGACGTCAGATTATCTAATATAAATATGGAAATCCCCCATAATAATATATTCATCCCTTCACCCCCTAATAAAGGCAAAAGCGCGCCTAGGGGGCAATTCTCTCCTTTTATGTTAACTTAACACAGATTAGTCCCTCTTCATCCCAAAACAACCATATTAATCTGCCATTAAGAAGATATTAAAATCTGACAAGCAACATTTGGCGCTGAAAGAGGGCGGGTTGAGTCTTCGAGACGACTATCTTCTTCAGTTCGCCCTGACCCAACTGTACGTAAAATGGTGGATGAGCAAGGCGAAGCCACCCCTAGTAGGGCTGATGCGACCACTAGCCGATGCCGCCAGGAGGACCCTAATCTCCCTCGGATCATAGAAAAGGAAGTTCAGCCGCACAACACAAACCTAGAAGAAGACGATCCACAGACTAATTTTTGGCAAAAGTACTTCGACCTTCTCAAACAAATGAAAGGAAAGCGAGCGATGGAACCAAGGACAGTCAGTCGGAGGCTCAGCTTCAGCCTCGAAGAAAATTCAACAGAACAAATGAACGAACGGCAACATGAACGTACTCCGCCCAGGAGGTCGGTACACGAATGAACCAAAAGGATGCACATAGAGAGCCAAGAAAGCCCCAGAAAGTGGTAGACTAGGGACGCGAATGAAGAAAGATGGTGTCCCGCACTAACTCGATCACCAGTCGATCCCCCACACACACGACTAGACGCATAAGCGCCAAAGACCGACTGGGACCAGATCCTGTGAAGACTCGACATGAGCAGGTGGGAGAAAGTACGGGGGATGATCCTGTCGCTCGACTCAAGCAACAACATGACGAGGAAATAAACGCGCTGAGGAGGCGACTAGATCAGATGGAAAGAAAAAATGTCATCGGACTCCACAGTATTCCTGATCCGGAATTCAGAAGGTTCTCATTCACCCACAGGGTGATCATGGCAGCCACCATGAGAAAAATACGAATCCCTCAGTACACCGGCGAATTCAGCCCAGTCTTGCACCTCAATAAATATGTTGGGTGGATCCTGGCACAATGATGTTCAGAAGAGGATCGATGTAAGATGTTCCCCTTGACATTGGGAGACAAAGCACACTCGTGGTTCGAATCTCTCCCTATTAACTCCATCGACTCATGGGCACAACTCGCCATGGCTTTCTCATCCTACTTCTCGTATTTGGGGGCAAGAAAAGGAGCCTAAGCAGAAATTGGCTTGCCTACGACAAGGCCCGAAGGGGCCTTGAAGGACTTTATAAAGAGATTCAACGAACAGCTCGCTAACATGGAAGAAGTGTCGGACGAAACATCAACCATTTTAGCAACTACCGCCCTACTCCCGGAGTCTCCTATGTGGAATAGCTGCCAGTAGAAATTACCAAACAGCTACGCAGCCTTCATGGCCGCGGCCCAAGAGTTCATTCATAGCGTGAAAATTCTCGAAGAATATAAGAAGTCTAAAGTCGACCCTAAGGAAGGCGACAAGAAAAGGAGAAAAGGTGAAAAAGATTATAAGGCTTCCTCTTCTTTCAAACTATTCCCGGACGATGACCAAATCCAGGAGATGACAGAGTTGTTTGAACTCACACCCGAAGAGATATTCAGCAAGATACAAGACACCAACGTGCCGAGTCCCCCGCCTAGGATACGGGCAGATCCAGCCAAGCTAAATAAGAAGAAGTTCTGCAAATACCATAAATCCATCAGCCACGACACCAACAAATGCGGATATCTATTGATCAAACTCCTCAGACTATTCAAAGATGGAAAACTGGATCGATTGGTTGATGGGCTAAAACGAAGGAAAGAATAACCTCATGCCATAGCCGAATGGTTTAATGGACCAACTAATCCACCAGGACAAGGCAAACTTGGAGACCGTCTGCCCACACTTCCTAGGGAAGTATATATGTTGGGCAAAGGTTACGTAGGGACTTCCCAGGCCCTGACCACCCTGTCACGAAGAAAATAGAAGGCCGAGCTGCGGGAACTCGACATGTACCAACATGTGCTTGCGGCGAGCCCGCGACCACCTTTACACGAAGCCGACGTCTTCTTCTCCGAAGAAGATCCTGCCAAAATACGAACACCTCACAATGACCCATTAGTGATTTCGGCCATAATCTCAGGAGTAAAGGTGCACGGGTGCCTTGTCGACACGGGCGCGTACACAAATATCATCTTCAAAAAGGCATTCGAATCTATAGGAGGACTCTCTCACCACAAGACGTCTTCGTGCGACGATGAGATTCGAGGGTTTGGTAATGCCGTCACTACCCCCTTGATACAAACAGATCTATCAGTCCAACTGATAGATGTGAAGCAGGTGGTGAAAGCTTAACACGTTCTCGAATTCAAAGTGGTAGATCTCCTATCACCATACAACTGCATCTTAGGATGGACGTGCATTAATCAATTCAATTCTGTTCCATCCACACTCCACCAATGCATGAAGTTCGTAATCGCCGATGGCCGAGTTGGTACCATTAGAGGTAGCCAAAAGAAAGCCAGAGAATGTTTGTTCATCAAGAAAGGAGACGGGTTCAACTACCACGACCTGAATTTTTAGTTGATGATGGTGGAACAACAAAACCCTGAAGAGGAAGCAAATCATAAAGAGGCTCCACCCTAGAATGACTCGTCAGCAGGAGATGGCCAAAAGTTCCGACCCTTCGATGCCCAGGGAGTCAATTCGCCCTCAATAATCGATGAAGACCCAAGATCAAATAAGAAAAGGAAAAGGGGGGAACCGGCAGAAGAAGCCGAGGCAATAAGAATGGAACCAAGTAACCCGGACCTAGAATTGTACATTGGGTCACAACTAAAAGAGCCCCATAGGATGGCTCTGATAGAATTTCTAAAGACCAATCTAGACGTGTTCACCTGGACATCCAGTGACATCCAGGGAGTAGACCCAAAACACGCATCCCACCGACTTAACACGAATCCATCCTATCGCCCTGTGAAACAAAAAAAAAGAATGTACAGCCCCGAGAAGTATGAAATCATTGAGGCAGAAGCAAGAAAGTTATTGGCAAATAATCTAGTGAGAGAGGCGTTATTCCCCGCCTGGGTAGCCAACCCAATCCTAGTACAAAAGGCAAACAATTCATGGAGATTATGCAGCGACTTCATGGATCTCAATAAAGCATGCCCGAAGGACAGTTTCTCACTACCACATGTCGATCAAATGGTGGATGCAACGGCCGGCCACGAATTGATGAGTTTCATGGATGCATACTCGGGTTATCACCAGATCCCTATGCACCTGGACAATATAGAAAAAATAACTTTCTACACCAAAAGGAATCTACTGTGCTGGGTAATGATATTGTTTGGGTTGAAGAATTCTGGCGCCACATAACAGAGATTAGTGAGCAAGATGTTCCGAGAGGAGCTGGGAAAGACTTTGGAAGTTTATGTGGACGACATGCTAGTTAAGAGCATGGACACAAACGATCAGGTGCGCCACCTGACCAAAGCATTCGACATCTCATGGAAATACGGGATGAAGCTGAACCTTAAAAAATGCACGTTCGGAGTGTCCACCGGGAAATTCCTTGGGTACATGGTGAGTAAAAGAGGAATAGAAGCAAACTCGGATAAAGTAATAGCCATACAAGACATGGAACCTCCTAAACACTCAAAAGGTGTACAAAGGCTAGCTGGAAAGATTGCGTCTCTCAGTCGTTTTTTACCTAGAGCGTCCGACAAATGCAAACCCCTTATAGACGTGATCCAAATAGGAAAATTTGACTGGACACTTGCGGCTCAAAAGGCCTTCGAAGAATTAAAGGACGTATTGGCTAACACTCAGACCCTGTCAAAACCACAGTCGGGTGAGCCTCTCAGCCTGTATCTTTCCGCTTCAGAATCAGCGTTGAGCGCAGTATTGGTTCGGACTGAGAAAAAGCAGCAAGAACCGGTATACTACGTGAGTCAAATTCTTCATGATGCTGAACTCAGATATCCTGCAGTAGAGAAACTCACCTATGCCCTGGTAATGAGCGCGCAAAAGCTGAGACCATACTTTTTGGGACATTCGATTGAGGTGGTAACATCTTTCCCGCTAAGGCAAATGCTCTCAAAACCAGACATAGTAGGAAGACTGATGAAATGGGCAGTGGAGTTGAGCCAAGTACGTACCCCGACTGGCAATCAAGGCACAAGCCCTGGCCAAGTTCATAGCGGAACTTAGTATCCCCACTTTTCCAGGAGAGGTGACCGATAGACCCTGGCAAATGTCGGTAGATGGATCATCTACGACTTATGCCTCTAGAGCCGGCGTAGTACTCACTAGCCTCATCGGGGAGACATTTTGCTTGGCCATCAGGTTTGGATTCCCAGCAACTAACAACGAAGCTGAATATGAAGCTCTACTATCCGGCATGAGAATGGCATTGACGATCGGGATGAAAAGAGTAATGATCTATAGCGACTCGGAACTGATGGTCAACCAAATAAGAGAAGATTACGAAGCTAAAGATACACAGTTGGTTGGCTACCACAAACTGGTGGCTGATATGATCCAAAAGTTTGACCACGTCTATATCATGCGGGTCCCTAGACTACAAAACACTCAAGCAGATGCGCTGGCTCGACTGGTGTCTTCGGAAAATGCCGAGTGATTGGGAAGCATCAGTATAATGAAATAGGAAGCCCCGAGTGATCAAGCTATCTGGCAAATCAGTAAGGAAGAAACATGGATGACCCCTATTAAAGCCTTCCTAAAAGAAAGAAAAGAGCCAGAGGATAAGGCGAAAGCAAAACGACTGCGGCTCCGAGCTTCTAGGTATACCATGATAAATGACATTTTGTATAAGAATGGATATTTGATGCCACTACTAAGATGCTTGAACAAAGAGGGAGCCGCCAAAGTGCTGATGGGAGTTCACGAAGGGGTCTGTCGGAATCACTCGGGAGGACAGGCCCTGGCGTTAAAAGTAATCCGACAAGGATATTTCTAGCCCACTCTTAGGAGGGACGCCATCGAATATGCCAGAGCATGTAAGAGCTGTCAAATTTACTCTCCTATAATCAGAGCTCCCTCCATAGAATTAATCACAATGGCGGCGCCATGGCCTTTCGCCAAATGGAGAATTGATCTGATAGGCCTATTCTCGCCTGCCAAAGGGGGCATCAAGTATGCCGTGGTTGCAGTCGACTACTTCTCAAAATGGGCATAGGCGGAAACATTAGCCACAATTAATGAGGGCAACATGATAATCTTCATATGGAAAAACATCGTTTGTCGCTTTAGAATACACAACGCAATTGTGACGGATAATGAAAAACAATTTGAAGGCATACAGCTCCAAAGATTTTGTGACGGTCTAGGGAAGTTATTCTCAACACCTTATCACTCTCAGTCGAATGGACAAGTGGAGGCGGTAAATAAAATAATTAAGCACACCCTCAAGGCCAGGCTGGAAAGCCTCAAGAAAAATTGGGCCTCACAACTGCCTAGTGCCCTCTGGTCGTACCACACCACTGCCAGAATATCAACTGGAGTGACTCTCTTCTCGTTAATATACGGAACGGAAGCAGTCATACCAGCAGAAGTAGCCTGCCCAATGTTTCTTGTGTCTCAAAAAGGAGAAGAAACCAATTTGGAAGCCATCAAACTTAACCTGGACCTGTTGGAGGAACTTCGGCTACAGGCAGCAGAAAGACACGATATAAATATCAAGGCTAGAATCCCAATACAATAAAAAGGTACGCAATAGGGATTTTGCAATCGAAAATTTGGTGATGAGGAAAATGTGCCAACTAGGCGGAGTGTTCGGAGCAAACTGGGAAGGCCCATACATAGTAAAAAGAAGTTTGGGTAATGGAGCTTATGAACTCAGTAGGCTCAGTGGCGAAAGCATCAAGCATCCATGGAATATTCAAGATTTAAAACGCTTCTTTGCTTAAGCGTACTTAGTAAAATTTCCATATGCACAAATTGTAAAATAAGGCTACAGAATTATAAAGCCATAACAACAAAAAAGAATGCAAAGGAACAAGCATTGTACCACAAAAGTCCACCACAATGTCAGAAATAAGTTTTACAGTAAAAGGAAAACACAAAATAAGGGAGGACCCTCCATCAGAAATTGCTGGGGCCTATACCACTGGGACCCATGCCCCCCACACCACTGGAACCCGCGCTGCCCATACCGCTAGGACTCGTACCATCACCAGCTTCAGAAAAGTTATGAAGGCTCCTCATCCATGCTACCTCCGCCTCCAGTTGGGCAACACACTCCCTCTCTCGCTCCAATTCATGTTCATCTAGGTAATGTGCAACCTCCAACTGATGAACCTGGTTTTTAGCCACACGTGCTATCTCCCTATAGGTCGTAGCTCGAGTGTTAGCCGCAGCAATAAATGCTCTACCACCATAGCTTGACGAGTCTCCGCCACAGAAGGAAGCCCCTCAGCACTGGTAGAGGCCCCCGTGC
Source organism: Pogostemon cablin (assembly GCA_023678885.1). Classification (NCBI taxonomy): domain Eukaryota; kingdom Viridiplantae; phylum Streptophyta; class Magnoliopsida; order Lamiales; family Lamiaceae; genus Pogostemon; species Pogostemon cablin. The sequence continues at coordinate 30,568,588 of CM042963.1, forward strand.
TGAGACCGACTCAAGGAGGGATAGACTGCCCAGACTCTATCACAAGGAGGAAGCGATACAAAAAAGTCAATGCATGCCCGACACTCACTAGGGTGGCATTCCCAATCTCATGAGGCCCCACACTCTGCAACCAATGAGATAGCATAGGATTCCATGAACGACCAGGAACAAAGCCGGCTTCTGTGACACTCATCTCTGATTCAATAGTCGATCAAGCGTCGCCCATACATCTCAATCATAACAGCTCATCCAAGGAACTAGGGGGACGCTCCCACCAGCGTCGTCTTCCGTGGCAAAAGTTTTCCGTGTTGGAGAAATCCGTAGTTGGGCGCTGCTCTCATGTCCTTCCTCTCTGGGAGTCGGATCGCTATCGGGGCGAGGAACTTGAGGCTGACTGAAACTAGATTGGTCTTTAATCGGACCGATTCGAATGCTAATTTCCCGACTAGTTCTACGAGTGGCCTCTAGAATGGTCATCTCCAAAAGTCATTTTTCCATACCTCGACTTCCTCCATGGGAGTTTTTCCCTTGTCCAGCGAGCGAGCATATACTGTTTCACAGCAGAAACCCCACCCTGAGTTGCACCCGTCACTGCCTCTTCAGTTCCGTCAGCGTGAACAATTACAATGCCACAGAGACCAGTCCTAGCTCTCGCAACTGCAGAAGCATTTTCGGCTACAGCCGTACTCGGGCTGACTTCTGGACGGGGCCTCCAAGGCAAAGGAAAAATGACCTGATCAGAAAAATATTCATCAAGGGCAGCATCTCAAGATGAGAAATTATCACTTACCCTTCCCTCGAAGCTTACCGTTGGAGCCTGAGTCGGATCTTGATAAAGGTTCACTCCCGATAATCTTTCATCGGATAAAAGTGATAAGACATCTCATGGAAGAGTCATACGATTGATGGCGTCAAAAGCCCGATGGAAACCTAAAGACAACTCCTCAGCCGGTCGAAGTGGTGCTACCGAAAAGTATAACACAAGAGAAAAAAACACCAGTGAGCTACAGTAAAAACACAAGAAGAGAGATGACAATAAGACTTACTAGATTCGGGAGTCTGAAAGGCACACGGCACGGGCAAATAATTTCTGTGTGGGTCACGACATTTGAAACCCCACACCTAAAACCACTGACGCCTCTAATGCTACCCGCCGATGGAATTCCTATTAAATATAGGACGAACGCCTCTCTGCACCTGCAGGTAGTAGTGGCCGTGACAACCAGGGTCGCGAACGTATCGATAGACATAATCGATATCTCCGGCAGAAGGAGAGGGACATCCGTTCTCATGGAGCAGCACTAGCAGACCAACTAAGTTTGCCCAAGCTGAAGGGATAATTTGCATTGGGGCCAAACCCCAATTAATCAGCACTCGGCCAATAATGTGGGCCAGAGGTAGCCTGACGCCAGCAGCAAACATGCCCGTATTGAAGGCGGCATGGTCAGGCTCGTCGCTCCAGGGATGCTCGCGCTGCCCGGGCATTCCAAACTCGATCCCAGGATAACTATACGGATGAAGACCCCATCCACGTCCTCACTCTGCATACTGGTAGGGTAACCCCGCAGAGTAGAATCAGTCACTGCACGGCCCCGACTGGAAGGACGACTTGTACTATCAGGACCGGTAGAATCTTCTAGGTTAATAAAAGATGGAGAGGGTCGACTTTCAGTCTTAGGAACCACGCGCTGCCGTGACGAACCCTCCCCATGAAGAATAGTTTCCTGGGGAACCTTATAGCGCGGAGGTGGAGGAACTAAATGACGGCCACTCCGCGTTATAGGGGCGATGGAAGGGGACATAGCATTACTAACCTCTTCTTCTTCTTCTGAACTAAGAAATTCCTGCGAGGATCTTGAATCCACAGCCATGAGTGGAGGAAGTAAAACAACAAAAGATAGACAAAGAAGCATGAATAATGCAAGAGATGAAACAATCGCCATTCCTTGGGTCACAAGTTCAACAGAAAAGAAATTTGTAGAGGGATAAAAAGTTCAAGTGTGGACTTAGATTTCAACATGGCCAACCTCTTTTATAGGGGAAAAGTGGGGGGCCAATAACTGCCCCACCCTTTGCCCCATCTTCCAGAATTCGAAGAGGCCACTTGAAGGAGAGATTGAGGAGTGTCCGATCAATACACGTGGACAAAATCAAGTTTAAAGATCATGGGATAGTGATGATGATGTGACAATTCAAAAAAAAAATTGACGGCGAAGATATGGGGGATCCACCACAGTAAATGCATAATTAATGCATGTTAGAACCTCCATTAAATACAATCATTGCCATTAAGAACAAAATTACAAACCAGGTGAGAATCAACAAAAAAAAGAAGAAGAAAAAATGAAGATTACAAAGGCATCCTACCTTAGAAACTAAGTCCCATCAGGGGGCCAGTCGGAGTGGGAACAGAGCTAGTGGGGGCCATGGCGGAAGTAGATGCCGTATATGACTGAGATGTCACCCGACTAGGAAAACCCAGAACACGGAAAAATCCGACACGAGTCCTAGTGGAGCCAGGTTCATCCACTCCGACTCCCAATCTACGCCGGCTAGCAACCATGAAGCCGCTATACGGGCATCCAGAATTTGACAAAAATTTTCTAAAAGGACAGTTGCGCCGATCCCATTGGCCAACCGCGCCGAGTGAGCCAAGGCTTTGGCGAAACCTACTATTCTGGCAATTTTTCTCTTGGAGTTAATCAGGAAGGAAAAGTTCACCTTATACTTATGGGACAAGATGGTTACCTCCACTCATTTGACCCTCAGCTCTTCCTAGGAGTCGGCCTCTTCGCCTCATCTAACTCTCGAATAAATCGACTCCTCCCTTCCTCCGACTCTTTCAAAGCTTCCTCGATAGCCCTCACCGACGCTTCACTTGAAAGGAGTTTCTCCTTGGCCAGTCTCAGCTCCTCCTGAAGGACCTTCAAGGCATCTTCTGAAGCCTTACGTTGACGGTCCGCCTCCTCTTGGATTATCACCATCTCCTCCGAGTGCCTCCGCTCATTTTTATCCATCTTCTCCTTCAGTTGAGTTAGCTCCACCTCTTTTTGATGATTAAGAGCGGCAGCTTGAGCCGTCTCTTGACTCTAGTGAGCTAAAAGAAGGGATGCCTGGCTTGAATAGCTTAACGCCGATGCATGGTACCCAGTCGCCGCGTAGATAAGAACGTTCGGATTCAAAGCCCCTATAATATCACTCTCTTCTTGAGTGAAACTAGTTGGGATAGACTCCATCTCCCTCAACATATATGCAGAAAGAGTAGGCTGATCAGGGTCATACGGATTTGACCCGTACAAGCTATGAAGTACTGGAGGCAAAGAACGAACTTCCGGAATAGATATGCCAACCTTAAAACTGAGATAAGGGGTCTCAGTCGAGGGCGTCCCTAAGGCGGCTCCACCAGAGAAAAGGCCATAGCTGTCGGTCCGAACCCTCTTGCTTAGGACTCAGAAGGCCTGCTGATAGGTGCCGACTGATCATCCAAGGCCATCCTGCTAAAACCCGAAGGACGCCGCTGCACCATGCGAACGACTGGAGAAGAGCAACCGGAGTTATGAAGCAAAAAGTGCCTCTCGCGTTCCCCCTCTGAAATGACTACCACGTCGTCAAAACCCTCTTGAGCCATGGCACCTACCGACTCGAGACTCGCACTGACATCATCCCCTGTAAAGTCCACGGCTTCTGATACCAGCACGACCATGTCTTCCTGTAAGGCCCGAGGGCTCATCTCCATTGGGGAAGACCCGTCCATCTCTATTATGTCAGTTAAGATGTCAGACCTTAAAACCGCTTGATCATGGGAGGCGGATGACCCTATAGGAACTATCGACATCCCGACAGGGATATCCAGATCAGCGAGGGAGGTCACCGAGGGCTCCGAATGATCGATAGCATGAGCAGCCACAGTCTCCGTTGGCAAAGGAACCGATACACTCGAATCCACCATAAGCCCATACTTTTTCAAGAGCTTATCGGTAATGATGTCAGTGCTCCTTTCCTGAGCACTCATTTTGCTAATGACGCTCACCAATTCCAAGAACTGTTTAGAATGAGAAGGCCCTGGATGAGTATCCCTATCTGAAAATCAAGATCAAAAATAAAAAAATAATATAATATAAAATAAACAACAAGTGAAAGAAGGCTTACCTCTGCGAGAACGAATCAGCTGGAAGGCCAAATGAACCCTAATCTACGGCGGTTTCCATACGCCCGAAGCCCAATACCACCATTCCTTCCAATTCTTTATGGACGTAGACTTCCCTGAGAGAGTCAGCCCTCGAGAAGGGTTAACTCGGTAAAACCCTTTATACAAGTTTTCCTCTGAAGAGTAGCACAAGTAGTCAATTTCTCTTGGGGGACAGGTGCCGATACCCTTTCTTGTAAAATAAGAGTCTGAACCCAATTATCGTAGCCCAGGCATTCGGAGAAAGCTGATGTGGCGCCAAATTCTAATAATTGAGAAGCTCCGCTAGACAAGAATGGAGAGGCAAATGGAACCTTAATTTCAACATGTGAACATTCACTGCCACTCGCTCCTGAGCTAGCTTACTCGCTTTCTCATTCTCGACCGGCATGATGAATTCCACTCCTGGCGCCGTATACCTCGAGAATAGCTCCTCAAATTGGAAATGAGGAATAGTACTATCTTGGAAGTGGGCCCACATTCCATTGTGGGCCCCGTCATAAGAAGTGATACGTGCCCAGATGTTTTTCGGATTTGGCACGTCTTCTGCCATAGCGAACAAAGAGGGCAAAGAGCGAGTCACTACCGGAAGCCTTTGACGCGATGAAGAAACCTCTGTCTCTTCTTGTAAATCCTGGAAGGCCCTCTCCAATGATTCCGATATTGCCTCTCCTCCGCTTGCCGCTCGCCGAGGACCCTACTGGCTAGTTGGATGATCACTAAGACTCATGCTTGGGGCAATTAAGGGGTAGAATAGCAAAACCGAAAGGATGAACAGAGAGAATGGAGATGAAAAATGTAGCAGAGGAAAAGACCCTTTTAAAAGTACATTCTTCAGATCGATGTGACCCCTGCTCAGAAGGTAATTAATGTGGAGCATGCCGAGAACAGCTTGAATGATGAAAAGGTGCGTCGAAAATGCCTTAAATTTCGAAATGTCACTTTAGAATCCTTAACCCTCTTAAGACGTCATCTCAAATTCAAAATTTGAAAATTAGACACGCGCACGCTTTAAAAAAGTTTCATCTCCACTTGCCACGCGCCAGTAACGATGAAATCTGGAGGCTATTGTGGTATGATTTTTGAGATTGGGCCTCCACCCCTGTTCGTGTTTTGGGCTTGCCAGCCCCATAGCCGAATAAGAAACCACAAGTCCCCCAGAATACGCGAGGAGTGACCGCCTGACTAAGTCCACTAGGCCACTTGATACAATTGCCCCAGATACGCTAATATCCTTCGAGATATTTGCATAGGGGATATCCTAGATCAAATCCTAAAAATAGTCACATGAGGCTAAACGCATTTAATGCTCGCACTGTACGTGATACTCTATCGACTCACCCAGATACGGGTGACGTCAGATTATCCAATATAAATATGGGAAACCCCATAGTAATATATGCATCCCTTCACCCGCTAACAAAGACACAAGCATGCCTAGGGAGCAATTCTCTCCTTTTATGTTAGCTTAACACAGATTAGTCCCTCTTCATCCCATAAAGCCACATTAATCTGCCATTAAGAAGAGATTAAAATCTGACAAGCAACAGCACCCCTCATTCGGAACAAATATTTAAAAAAGGGATATTATGATATTTTTTGTAATAAATTACTCCCTCCATCCCAAATTCAAGTTCACGTTTACTGTAGATACGGAATTTAAAAAAAGTCACTTTTTGACTTACTTTTGAGGGTATTATGGTATTTTTGGGTAATAAATAAATGATAAAATATGTTATGTGTGTTAAAAAGTAATGGCAAAATTAAAATTAAAATATGTTAGGGGGATATTAGTTTGTTGTTTTTACCTTTTATAGAAGTGTGAAGTTGAATTTGGGACGAACCAAAACAGAAAGTATGAAGTTGAAGTTGGGATGGAGGGAGTAAATAAATGATATAGTATGTTAAGTGTGTTAGGTAATGATGATTTTATTAAATAAAGTGCATAAGGAAGGGAAGTTGTGTTTGACTTTTTATTTTTTTCAGAAGGTGTAAACTTTTATTAGACAATCCAAAATGAAAAGTGTGTTATCTGAAAGAAGACCGAGGGAGTATTATTTCTTTCTTGATTAATTGTGTTACATATCATGAATAATAAAAGATTATTTTTATTGTGGTTATTTGAAAATTTATGACATTATTAAAGAAAGTGCTCGGTAGTACTTTAATTAAAGTTGATTGTAAGAAAAATAATTTTTTTTGTTCGAATTTATTTATTTATTTGTCACCAACATGATAGCAATATAATAAAATTAGTATTACTTCAATTATATCAATAACATTTAATATCTTAATAATTCATAGTATCCTTTTATAGTGAATTTTGAATCACATTATTGATACAAGAGTAAAAGAAAACACAATAATAATTTTATTAATTAATCTCTAAAAAGGCATAAAATATTAAATATAAATTTTAAATTCTTTATTTTTCTTTCAATATATACAATGTACGGGGTGTATATTCAAGCATAAATATATAAATATATTTTATATTTATTAAATAAAATATTAAAATAAATTTTTATAATCCGCGTAACACGCGGGTTATAAATTAGTAAGGGATGTTTGTTTTGGGTATAAGTTGATTTAATAAATCATTGTATAGTGTTATTTTATGTTTGTTATGTTTGTTTTGGGTTTAAGTGGGATATGTTTAAACTTTATGTCAAATCAAGTATTAATTGAGGTGGAGAAGAGGAAAGAGAAAGAAAGAAAAAGTATTAATGGAAGATAGATAATGTATGGTAGGGGGTGAATAAGTGTTAATAGGGTGTGTATGATATATCGGTGAGATTTAAGAAAATTTATTAAATCTAAACCTGGAAGATTAAATCGGAAACAAGCATTACATAGGGTAAAACAAAAATTAAAAGTTCTAAGAGCTCTTAAAATTGATTCAATGTTCTCAATTCTCATGAAGGTATTATGATCCTATTGGTTATGTTCCACTCAGTAAGTGAATTAATCCATCTAATGTTCTATCTCAAGTGTTCCTAGTATAAGAAGATTTTTTTCAAACTCCCCCTCACTAACATGCATAAATCCTAAAATGAGATGATTCAATCAAGCACACTAACATCTAATTAAATGATCATCTAATTACATGAGAGGATAAATCAACTATACAACTCACAATAGAATTTAAAAAATATTAAAATTAAGATAGTAATATGCTTGTTCACCTTTTTGCATGTGTCCCCAAGTGTAAGGAATCAATTGTAGCTCAGCGTGTGATCAAGTAAAAATATCGAACCCAAAAGATAATTCTAGACTACCTATTTAAATCTATTTATGACTATTCTAATGTAAGAAAAATTCTGATATTTTAAGAGAATTAATTAAACTAAAGACGCAAGAAATAAATATTAAAATAATAAAATAGCGAATAAAAATAATGTGGAAGTGTTTAAGAGAAAAGATAGATAGCTCTAGGAAATCCAGTTTTAATTGGTCAACCTAAATCACTAGACAACTGTTTAGAATTCCTGCAGATCTTATGAAAGCGATCACTTAATTATGTTAAATCCCTTGGTTAAAGTAAACTAACACATAAATCTGGTTCAAACCCTCAGATGCAGAAGAATAATCCCTACTCATTTTCTAGGTATTTCATGAAAAATTCCATTAAAAGGTAGAGGACTACACTTCCCTTTATAGGTACTTAAGAATTAATCTCCAATTCCCACCTAACAATCTAAGAAACCAAATCCTCTAGAATGGTAATTAATAGATATATTAAGTGTCCAATATTAATTATTCTAATGAATAAATGGTATATGGTTAAGTCTTTACCCATAACAGGTTGACAAATATAATTCTTATATAACACAAGCAATAAACATGCATAGGTCAATGACTTATTCATGAATAAGGACATATCATATAAGACAAAAATATAAGTCTTAATAAAGCATTAACAAAGGAATAAGTATGCTGCAGAAATCCAACCTAGTCTAGATCATCAAGTCAATCAAATTAAACCTTCAAAGCCTAGAACTATCCAAAAAGTACTAGCTCATGGTGTTACAAGAAACACCCATGATTAGTGTAGAAAACAATCCCATGAGTCTATAATCCAAAAGTAAGAAAGAAAGAATAAGAAAAACTTTAGATTTAGTGTAGATCTCCTTTCTTTCCTCCGTGATTCTGAACCTTGTCCATTCTCCTTCTCAAGTAAACAACATTGATGAACTCTCCGGGATGGGTGGATGGGATGGTGAATCTTGATTTGATATGGTGGCAAGGAAAGGGTATGGAAAAGTATGAAGGGTTATGGAGAGTTACGTATAAAATTCCCCAAGGACTTCTTTTATAGTTGAAGACTGGTAAAATCCCGAATTCTGACTCAAAAGTGGGTTGTTTATGTCAAAAATATGAACGAGCAAAGAAAATAATAAAAAACGATGACTGGGCCTCGTTGGGCATCGGCACGAGTCATACTAGGGGCGGCACGAGTCATGCCGATCATGGACGTGTGGATTTCTCGGCAGCTGGGGTGGCACGGGTGCTGGTTGGGCACATGGTACGAGTCGTGCCAGTCATGGCACGGGTCGTGCCACCCATCCGCAGCCTGCGCGACCTCTCGGGTTTACTCATAACTTCTTCATTCGGACTCCGATTGAGGTGATTTTTATGTTCACGCGTTTCTCTTTTCCTTGGCTTTCCAACTCCACTTTTGAATGTGGCACGAGTTGTGCAAATAGGAGCACGATTCGTGCTGTTCCGGGACGTGCTGAGCGGTCGTGCACATCATGGCCAGCACGACCCGTGCCATTGTTGGCACGAGTCATGCCTTGCTGCACCGACTCTTCTTTTCACCCGGTTTTGATCTCAACTTTTGATTTTGCTCTTTTTACCCCCATTTTTTACCTAAAAATAAGAAATAATACCTCACAAGCATCTGTAACATAAATATATGCAATTCAACCAAAAGATGCTCACATACAAATATAAATATCACAAAATGGTGTTAAATCAAACCCTAAAATACGCAGATTTTCACACTAAACAAACTCTCCAAACTTAAAATGTTGTTCGTCCCCGAATAACAAAATCGAACAAAGCAGAAAGATAGTATGTAAAGTCTAAGAGAAAATAAGAGATATGACAACTAGACATTCAGCATACAATTGTCATCAACTCCGGTTATGCCACTCTCATTACATGCAATAATTCATTCACAGCATACAAGTTAAGACAATTACTACTAATTAAAATGCTCCATCAACTTATTCTCACGGGGAGTATATCTCTTGCACTCAAGTGTAAAAGATGTACACTTATGGGACATGGTGTTTACGCTCTGATTCATTTCAAGTGCATGCGTAACCATAAGCTTGTCAAATATCTCAAACTCTCCACCACTTAAAGTATGATTCGACACTGTGATCAAAAAGGAATTTTAAAAGAATATAACATTGGCTCTTTGGTAAGGGTAGGAAACATATGGATAGAGTAACTCAATTATTAGAGAATTAAAACCAGAGATCTTTTGTACTGTAGATTTTTACACTTCAAGGCTATCCAACTTCATGCTTTTCTAATTTTCTTTTCTCTCCTTTCCTTCAAGCACAACATTCTTTTTTTCCTTTCTTTTCTTGAGGTATCTATTTCGGGCACTACCTCTTGCATCCTCCGTAGTGTACTAGATTCAAGCAATACCCTAGGGTATTTGTTTCGTGGAGTACTAGATTTAAGCACTTCTCCATGATTTTCCTTAAGATGCATTTTCAAGCTCAATCACTGTTACAACACCAATTTCATTCCTCTCCAAGCTGTTATCAAGCTCCATCAACACACTTTGAAAAGTCATTAATTATCTTCATGACGGACAATCAAGGATAAAAAAATCATTAAGATACTCAAAGTGGTTATTTATCGTAGGTTACAAAAGAATGAGGTTTTAAGGCTCAACGGGGCTAACTACTGATAAACAATCATATGGTAGAGAATTATTTGGCTAAGTGACTCATAAATTCAAGGATGACCTAAGATCATCTCCCTTTATCTAACATAACATGTAGTCTCGAGCAAGATAAGAGACAAGTTCTAGAATACACACATAAGAATGATACTCACCAGAAAGAAATATCATGTGTTTATGTATATGAATAAGACTCAAAATCTCACATGGTTTTTAACAAGTAACAGAGCATTTTTCATGGTAAGCAATATCCCACAAGTACACATAGAACTTCATATCACAATATAATTTAAGTATACTTCCTTCATCAATTTCAAGAGCATATGAATTTCTGGTAGAAATCTAACAATAAATCCATACTAATCACACAACCAGAAACTCAAATTTCAACACTTCAACTACTCAAGAATCAACACAATCTATCCCATAAAAAAATTAAAATAAAGAATCGAAGGCACCTGATTTTAATCTCCTCCACATTTTGCAAGCTCCTTAAGTTATCCAACTCGGTCAGGCATAGACCTCAGATAGAACTTATATCTCTTCTACTTCGATATCCTTCATAATCATCAAAGCTCGAACACAACTCATCACCAATCAGAACTCATCAGTAAAATCATATGAGAAACTCAAATATTCAACCAAAAATTAACCACTCCAAATCTAGGAAACACACAAAGCACTTGGAAAGTCGCAAAAAAATTCGAAAGATCGAAATAAATTCCAAAAATTCTAAAAAAAATCGACCTCCAAGCATCGCACACAAGTGAAGAAAACTTACCTCGGTGCTTCAAGATATTGGGATGGACGTTCACCCCCCCAAACTTAGTTCAAACTAAGTTAGGAAATAAGTTTGTAAAAAGTGAATCCCATAGAAGAAGAGGCACCTAATAAAATTTTCTATACTAAACAAATACATTAAAGCAATAAAATAGAAGGGTAAACCCCCAACAGGTGCTCATGTTTAATGTCGAAGAGTCACGACAGATTGCAAAATTCAATGGACTTTAAGCTCGTGCATCAACACTTCCTATTCATCTTTCATCTTCACTTTGAAGTGTTGTTTTGCCATCTTTCAATCCATAAATAGTATCTCTCCTTTCTTGCTCACAAGGATCAACTCATCTGGATCTCCATCTTCATATGCATCCTTCCTATCAAAATCAAGATAATCAGAAAGATAAGAGTTAGTATCATGATAGGCATAAACATGAGAGTTAAAGATATCCAAAGGGACCGGTGAAATTTTCATATAAGGATCATCTCTCTTTCCTTTGCCGCATTTGAACGCGACAACTCTTCCCTCAGAGCTTAATGAGATTGTTCCTTCTTCTTCTCCTCAGGTTCAGCTCCTTCAGGTTCATGTGGCAAATATGGCTTCTTCCACTTTGCTTCATCCACTCTCGCTACTTCCTTCTTCGAATCCCTGATCTTATTCAATGAAAGTAAGCTTTCAAGAAATTCAAGAGTGAGTTCATTAGACATATCATCAAAATTATCAAAATCAGTAATAGGAAAGTAGAGATTCGCTTATGCAAGTTTCAAGTGGATCCTTAGACAGGATCAGAGGCAAGCACTCTTCAACGATATCCTCTACTACTTCAATATTATTGCAATCTTCTTTCTCCGAAGGCCACCTCATAGATTTCTTCAAAGAAAAGACTACTTCATCATAGAATCTCAATCTGATATCCCCCTTCTGAACATCAATAATGGCTCATGCAGTTGCTAAGAACAGCCTTCCCAGAATCAAAGGAACTTTATCTTCATCAACCTCTTCCATGTCAAGTACAAGGAAGTCCACTGGAAATATCAACTTCTCAACCTTCACAAGACATCTTCAATCACCTCTATTGGGTATGTTATGGATCTATCAGCAAGCTGTAGTGCAATTGATGTTGGCATTACTTCCCACAAACCAAGCTTCTTGAATACTTTATAAGGCATCAGATTAATGCTATCCCCCAAATCACTTAGGGCTCTCTTTGATTCCCCTCGTCCAATCTCACATGGTATGGTGAAGCTACCCGGATCTTTCAACTTCACTGGAAGCTTCTTTTGTATCACTAAACTGCAGCTCTCTGTCAGATTAACTCTCTCACTTCCTGTTAGACTCCTCTTCTTAGACATGATATCTTTCAAGAACCTTGAATAATTAGGCATCTCCTCCAAGGCTTCTGCAAAGGGAATATTGATATAGATTTTCTTGAACATCTCAAAAAACTTTTTGAACTTCTCATCCAAACTTTTCTTAAGAAATTTATGTGGAAACGGGATTGAATGCTTGTCTTTGGAATCCCCCAAATATCCCTCTCAAACTCCTCTTGTTTTTCTTTTACATCTCTTTCTGCCTTAGCTTTTTGCCACTTTTTAAGTCCAAGTACAAATGGATCATGTAGTTGAGCTTTCGGTGATGCACTAACATTAATAGAGTTGTCATGTGTTTTTCCAGACTCAAACACATGACCTGAGAATGTGGAATCAAGTTCACAAACAAGATACTCATCATCGTGCATTTTATGATCAACTACATAATCAAGATTGTTATCATCATGTGGTTCATGATCATGTGCACGATAATCAAAATTGGATGCACGATCACCAGAAACTTCATTGTGCATTTTTGCATTGAATGCACGATCATCTTTATATTGATCGTGTGTTTTCCAGAATGACTTGGACGAGAAATTTTCTCTATTTTAACGTCTTCTGCTGGCATCTTAGGTTCTTCATACTGCTTTCTACTCCTCAGGGTGACAACCATAATTTTCTCATTTGGATTTGTTACCGTTTGAGATGAAAACTTACCTTGTTGCTCTAATATCCCTACTGCAGCATGTAACTGTCTAACAGCAATATCAGTTTCTTTATGTTTTTTTTCATTCTCTTTCTTCTTGTTTTCAGTTTGCTCATTAGTAATCATCATTATCTTGACCATCAAGTTCAATTGGTCCCCTTGCTGCTTCATCTGGTCCCCTTGGTGTTTCATAAATAATTTCATCTCATCATCCATGGGTGCTTTTCCTTCAATTGGCTTATGGGTTGGATCAATTTCTGGAGGAGGCCCAACTGCATTATTCGGGCTAGCATATGATAGATTATCATTCCTTCTCTGATTGTTGAAGTTGGAATTTCCTTGGTCATTCCTTCCCCACTGCTGATTATTAGGCCTGAAGTTCTATATATTTTTGTAGTCCCCTTGAAAGTTCTGACCCATAGCATAATTTGCATCCTCCATTTGATCTTCATCTCCATCCATACTAACTTCGTATCCATATTCTTATGCAGCTCACTGAGTTGACTTTTTATTTCTGACATCTCACTGTCGTTGACCTGTACTTCTACCTTTGCTACTTTATCAAAAGCGACTCCTCCTTCTGATCTCTTCGTAGGCCAATCATATGTGTTAGCTGCCATCTCCTCAAAGATCTCTTCTGCTTCATATGCTGACTTTTTAAATATTGATCCACCTGCTATTGCATCCACCAATATTCATGAGTCACCTCTTAAATCTTGATAGAACAAGCCTAAGTACGTGTCTTTTGAAAATCCATGTTGGGGACTACAGCCAACAACTCCTTAAATCTCTCTCATGCCTCATAGAAACTCTCCAAGCCTCTTTGTTTAAACTGTGTAATCTTTTTCTTCACCAAGAAGCTCTTGGAGGGAGAGAAGTACTTGTTCAAGAACTTGTCTGCCAATTGCTCCCATGTAGTACAACATCCTACAGGAAGGTTATTGTACCACTCCTTGGCCTTTTTCATTAGTGAGAATGGAAAAACCCGCATCCTGATAGTATCCTCTTGAATATTCCTATGCTTCTGCGTCCTCGCATACTTATCAAATAACTGCAGATGAGCAGTGGGATTTTTTAGAGGTATACCACTGAACTGCTGTCTCTCTACCATCCGGATCAGTCTGAAAGGCATCTCAAAATTTTCCACAGTAATTGTGGGTCTGTTCAATCCAGCATTCATGATATGCTTCAACTTGTATTGGTCCCGTATAGTGGTTGGGGCCTGCTGTTCGTCAGCCATCTCTACAGTCTCAGTCTTTTCAACTAAATCAACTTTCTCTTCTTCAGATGAATGAAAACTATCTGAATCCAAGCTATGATTAGGTGTAGCTGGCTGCTTTCTCTTCCTTCTGTTTAGTCTGACAAGTGTATCAAGTTCTAAATTGAGTGGTTCAATTACTCGTCCACTTGAACTAGTGATCATACACCTGTTTCCACGTAGCTAATCAGAATTGTTTGGATTTAAATAAAATAAAAAATAAACGCAATTAAAATATAACGTCCCAGATTAAAATAAATCACAAAGGAATTAAATAAAAATCTAAGAACTATTCCCAGCCAATGGCGCCATTTGCTTGTTCACCTTTTTGCATGTGTCCCCAAGTATAAGGAATCAATTGTAGCTCAGCGTGTGAACAAGTAAAAATATCGAATCCAAAAGATAATTCTAGACTACCTATTTAAATCTATTTATGACTATTCTAATATAAGATAAATTCGAGTATTTTAAGAGAATTAATTAAACTAAAGATGCAAGAAATAAATACTAAAATAATAAAATAGCGAATAAAAAAAATGTGGCAGTGTTCAAGAGAAAAGAAAGATAGCTCTAGGAAATCCAGTTTAAATTGGTCAACCTAAATCACTAGACAACTGGTTAGAATTCCTGCAGATCTTATGAAAGCAATCACTTAATTATGTTAAATCACATGGTTAAAGTAAACTTAACACATAAATTTGGTTCAAACCCTCAGATGTAGAAGAATAATTCCTACTCCATTTCTAGGTACTTCTTGCAAAATTCCATTAAAGGTTAGAGTACTGGACTTCCCTTTATAGATACTTAAGAATTAATCTGCAATTCTCACCTAACAATCTAAGAAACCAATTCCTTAAGAATGGTAATTAAAAGATATATTAAGTGTCCAATATTATTTATTCTGATGAATAAAGGTTATATGGTTAAGTCCCCTTTACCCATAATAAATTGGCAAATATAATTCTTATATAACACAATCAATAAGCATAAGCATGCATAGGTCAATGACATATTTATGAATAAGGACATATCATATAAGACAAAAATATAAATCTTAATAAAGCATTAATAAAGGAATAAGCATACTGCAGAAATCCAACCTAGTTTAGATCATCAAGTCAATCCAATTAAACCTTAAAAACCTAGAACTATCCAAAAAGTACTAGCCCATGGTGTTACAAGCAACACCCATGGTTAGAGTAGAAAACAATCTCATGAGTCTATAATCCAAAAATAAGAAAGAAAGAATAAAAAAACCCTAGATTTGGCATAGATCTCCTTTCTTTCCTCCGTGATTCTGAACCTTCTCCGTTCTCCTTCTCAAGTAAACAACACTGATGAACTCTCTGGGATGGGTGGATGGAGTGGTGAATCTTGATTTCGATATGGTGGCAGGGAAAGGATATGGAAAAGTATGAAGGGTTGTGGAGAGTTACGTATAAAATTCCCCAAGGGCTTCTTTTATAGTTGAAGACTGGTAAAATCTTGAATTTTGACTCAAAAGTGGGTTGTTTATGTGAAAAATACGAACGGGCAAAGAAAATGACAAAAACAATAATTGGGCCTCGCTGGACATCGGCATGAGTCATGCCGACCAAGGACGTGTGGATTTATCGGCAGCTGTGGTGGCACGGGTGCTAGCTGGGCACACGCACGAGTCGTGCCAAACATGGCACGTGTCGGGCCACCCATCGATAGCCTGTGCAACCTCACAGTTTTGCTCATAACTTCTTCATCCAGACTCCGATTGAGGTTATTTTTGTGCTCGCACGTTCCTATCTTCCTTGTCTTTCCAACTAAATAAAGAACTTGAAAAAATTCCTCCATTTAAGTATGGCACGAGTCATACAAACAGGAGCACGAGTGGTGCTCTTCCGGGACGTGCTGGGCGGTCGTGCACATCATGGCCGGCACGAGTGGTTCATGTGGTCGGCAAGACACGTTCCATGGCTGGCACGAATTATTCCTTGCTACACCGACTCCTCTTTTCGCCCGGTTTCGACCCCAACTTTTAATTTTGCTCTTTTTACCCCCATTTTTCACCTAAAAACATGAAATAATACCTCACAAGCATCTGTAACACAAATATATGTAATTCAACCAAAAAATGCTCACATACATTTATAAATACCACAAAATGGTGCTAAATCAAACCATAAAACACGCAGATTTTCACAATAAACATAAATATCAAAGATCAATTCAACAAACCATCACAATGCCATAAATCTAGAAATCTCTAATCCATCATTAAAACATTTGATCTTTGGCCCGAATTTCTCTTCATATGCATTGTAGTTTAAGATCCGAACACTTGTGCACACTGTACTCATGTTAGTGTGTTGCAATTACAATTGATGGATAAATTTAGAAGCCGCTTGTTTTGGGGCAACGAGAGGAATAATGAGAATGAAAGAATATTGATTCTTATTATTAATACTTGGTTGTAGTGACAGAGTCGAGATTTTAACTTAAGAGACCCGAAATGGAATTGTAAAACAAAATATTTCCTCTCCCACATAATCATTGATAATTTTACTTTTTTACACACTTAATTGATTTTTTTTAGTTTAATAAATAAAATATGGTGTATATTATATGCATTAAAAAAATAGTACTCTTAATGTTTTGAATTGATATTATTTTTTTTTGGGAACGATTATATAAGATAAACAAATAAGAAAAATATGAAAAATTATATAAAATTGAGATAATAATAATATAAGAAATAAATAACACGTGAGTTGAATTATATGAAATTTATAATAAAAATAAAATTTACATATAAAAAATAAATGAAATAAAAATTAAATAAAATATAGATAAAATAAAAATATAATTTTTATAACAATAAAAAATAAAATAAAGATTACTAATATTGTTAAAAAGAAAGTTAAATAATTTTATACTACCTCCGTCCGGTTGAATGAGTCTATTTTACTTTTTGTACGTAAATTAAGAAGTATTATTATTCAATATGTAGTGGATATTTGTATTAATGGGTGTGTGTGTCCCATATTTTAATTGTATTAGTGAATATGTGTGGTCTCATGTGTATAAAAAAAGAAAATATACTATTTGGGGCAGACACCCAAAATGAAAAAAAATGACTTTTTCAAGGACAAGTTTTGCGGAGATCGTCTCATGTGAGACCATTTTACCCTTTTTTTTAAGTTACCCCTTTTAAATTAGTTATCATTTTTGCTAAAAAATATTATCACTTTTCTTTATAAAAATTATCACTTTTTATCGGTTGTCTCATGTAAGCACATACATGAGGCGTCTCATACAAACCTTTGTCATATATATGATGGCAAATAAAAATGTGCAATAGTTTTTAAGGTGCAACCAGATCAATTTATACTCATGACCTGGAATACTTATACTCAATCAAGCTTGTATGGGTTATTTGAGCCCTAATTCATCGCTGATTCACTTCTTCTCTCTCGAACTCTCTCTTCAGCTTTCTCTCTCTAATTTCATTTTCTGGCTCTTCTCCTCGCCTTATCTTCCACCATGAAAAGGCATTCCTCTCCTTCCTCGTCGTGCGAGCCGCCTAGATTTGGTCCACCGCACACCACCATCCTTTGTAGGTATTTTCGCCGAAAAAGACTACCGCTCCGGATCTAGTCTTTTGGCTCTGATTCACTGCCGTCAAGCCATCAAGATTTATCCAGAATCTATTTACTAAACCTGTCCTCCGCGCCACCAAATGAAAAATGTCCTCGCAAATCTGCTCATTTTTTAACAGGTGGTTGGTGTATGGCCTTTTCATGCTGCTAAATCTTTATTAATCCAACACCAAGCTTGTGTTTGTGGTGAGAAGATGATGTTTAAGGATATGGGGTTCTGTGGTGATCTTGATTTCTTCTCCTTGGGTGGCATGAAGGAAGCCGAGGGGTGTCAGAAGGCGGCATTGTTTCTGCTACTATTTTTAAGGCTTCCTCTTAAATTTCTCTGCTTGTGTATTTGTATCTTTAATGTATACTTTTAAACATAAAGTGTATACCCATTTATTTAACAGTTATGTAACGTTTTTATTAATAAGTATTTGGGGTGTTCTAAGAGTGATTCAACTGCAATTGATGAATAGTTCATAATGAGAATTGTGTTAGAGAAATTATTGATTTTAATTCATGCTTATACTTTAAGTGTATAAGTTTTATTGAACAAGTGTATAATATTTTATTAATAAATGTATATTAATTAATAACTAATTGTATTAGTATACAATGGGAAGAAATGTAAGGAGAAATATGAAGATTGGAAGAAATGACGTCAGCATCCGGATTTACAATTTTTTATACTTGACTCATTATAAATTAAGGACCTATTTTTAGTGTGCAATTGTTATATAATAGATCAACTCATATATAATATACATATAAAGTAGTGCCAATTGTCGTTACTATCCAAAATACACTTAAACAATATCAATATCAATATCAAATAACTTTTATAATAATTCTAATCAATTGCATACTAAAAGGTCAAAAATACCCCTCACCCCAAAAATCTCCATCCCTCTTACCTCCCCCTCCTGCCACCGCCACCGCCGATCGACTGGCCACCCCCCGTCATTGGTATGGTCACCAACACTCACCGACATCCATACCGATATGGAATACTCACCGATACTGTCACCGACATCCATACCGATATAGGACACTCACCGATACTCACTAATACTCATCGATATTCATACTGATATGGAACACATTAGGTATTATTAGTTGAATAGTAGGGGTATTAAAGTGAAAAAGAATGTATATAAATTAATTTTGTTATAAAAGTTGAGTGATCTCATTGCTGCAATTGATATTATCCGATTCCAGGGTACTCACTCTCAGCAAATGCTTTATTAGTTTCTCAATTGCTACAACTTTTTATTAACATTTATTTACCTAAAACCAAAACCTTAATTTTAGGAAGTTTAAGTTGTTCTAAACAAACAATTCATAAACATAAGGATGTTAAAAGAGAGACGTTAATAAGACCACAACATGTAATCTATAGATAATCGAAAATAAAAATAAAAATAAAAATGAAAAATCTTTTAATGATAGACATTAAAATTTTATAATATTAAATAAAGACCAGCAATTGTATGAGATCGTTTCACATGGAACCGTCTTTTATTAGATGATGAGATCGTTTTATATTTTCATAATTAGCTATCACTTTTATTTTAAAATGTTATAACTTTTCATTTATACTATAAAGACCAGCAATTGTATGAGATCGTTTCGCATGGAACAGTCTTTTATTAGATGATGAGATCATTTTATATTTTCGTAATTAGCTATCATTTTTATTTTAAAATGTTATCACTTTTCATTTATACTATAATTGTTCGTGAACTAGTTCTTACTTCTTAGCACCATTATCATTTTTCATTAATTAGGTATCACTTTTTATTTTTAAATATTATCACTTCTTATCCATCTCAGAAAATAGTATCCATGAGACGATCTAACACAACTCTTTACCTTCTCTGTCAGATCAATTTTTTTTAATTACTTATCACTTTTCATTAAAAATAATATACTCTTTATATATTTTACAAATTAATTATACATAAAATATAACAAATTATTCACGAAATAATATTATCATTTTTTATAAATTAAATATTTTGCTTCTTTTAATCATACGATCGAGTGTTTGTCTTAGGCCTCCCCCAACATGAGGCTTTTTGCCCATGTGTCAGAAGCAAAAAAACCTAAAGAACATGTTTTTTGCGTTAAGAAAATGTAGAGGTTTTTTTTATGGAGTTTTCTACCCACTACTCAGGTTTTATAAAATTTGAGAGAGTAGAAGAAGAGAGGGTGTGAATCATAGTGGAACAGCAGAGCGTGTGGCCCTCACGCGTGCAGGGGCAGCCCTGGAGTGGTGCTGGAGGTGCAGTCACACTGGGCCCCACTCTAATGTGGGCCCCTGAATTATATATATATATATAATGTTTAATTAGCATCACTTTATCATATTTTTCGCATTTATTTGAATTCGAATTTTGTCAAGAGATACGAGATGTTCTGTGACACTTTGATCTTCATTTTTTATTTTTTCAAAATTTTTATTTTTTTAAACAAAAAAATTCATCTTTTATAATTATTGAACATAATTTGCAAAATAACATAAATATTTAACTTCTTTTTATTTGATAAGTTAATTAAAAAAAATGGAGTATTTCTTTTACTTTTTCACACAATCTTTCTTCTTCTACTATTCTTTTTTTTAATTAAATTTGTTGAACATGAATTGTAAATTTTTAGTAAGAAGTATTATTATTTTTTATTTGATGAGTTAATTAATCATATTTAATTTGACATTTTTTATTATTAATTATACACATCATTTTATGTATTGAATAAGTATAATTATATTCATATTTTAATTTTATTTATTTTATGTCTTTTAGAAAAATAAAAATTCTTAAAAAATTTTTGCATAAGACCCCTTATATTAAAATGGTGTACCCACCATTAGGGACCCCTTATATTATAAGACCGGCTCTGTACGCGAGTGTGGTGTGGGGCTAGTGCTCCATACTGTCTCCACCCTTTAAATATTTTTTAAAAAATTCTTTTTTTCTTAGCTGCTCTTTGCCCAACACACGTTACTCCCACTCTTTATTATTATTTTATTATTATCAATGTCTTCTTTCTTGTGTTTTTAATACTAAATTTTTGTTATTAAAAAAAAAAATTTAACCAATTTTTAATATAAATTTTTGTAATATTAAAAATAATTTCTTTAAAATTTTAATAGGTTTACTAAAAAAAATAAAAATTAACCCTCCCTTTTTATTTCCTTTAATTCAAATTTTCATATATTTCACAAGTTTTTATAATATGACTAGTTTTTTGAGACGTGCTACGCACGTCGCATGTATGTACTTCCTCCGTTCGCCCGAAAGAGGGTCTTTTACTTTTGTACATGCGAATTAATGAGTATTATTATTTAGTGTATAACATGTATTAGTGGGAGTGTGAGCCCAATATTTTAATTGTATTAGTGGGTGTGTGTGAGTCTCATATGTGTAAAAAAGGAAATGACCCTTTTTAAGGCGGACGGCCAAAATAGAAAAAAAAAACCCTCTTTCAAATGGACAGAGAGAATATTATTTTATAATGTGATCTGTTATTTTTAAGTATGTTTTCTTGTAATTTTTTTAAAGAAATGTATTATTTTTCAACTTATTATTGATTTATTTAAAAATATTCACAAAAAATATACTCTCTCCGTCCAAAACCACTCTTTCCGTTTACTGTACCACGTTATTTAAAAAGTTGTTCTTTTTTACCAAATTTGTTGACTTTATAGGGTATTGTATTAATTTTTAGTTAATAAAGAAAGATAAAGTAATGGTTTGTGTTTGAAAAAGGTGTGAAAAATTTAAAATTAAAGTTACTTTTGAGGTTGTTGGATAAATAGAATTTGAAATTAAAGTTACTTTGAGGTTGTTGGATAAATAGATATTTTCTTTTATGAAGTGTGAAGGATTGTATGAGATGAACAAATAAGGAAAATATGAAGGGTGGTGTGGGGATGAAGCAAATTGAATTCCCTATTCTGCATTTGGTGTTTTATTAGTGTTTCACAATTTAAAAAAAAATATACGTTATAATTGACCATTAAACTCTTGAGGCATGTAATAAATTTTCGGCATTAATTATAACGTATGACGAGAACCTAATAAATGGAATAAGTGATCCCATTTGGAAACAGAGGGAATATATACAAATGGACGGTATTTACTAACAGATTACAAACAAATTTAAATTACAAAGTATATTTTAGGAACGGAACAACTCTATAATATTTTACCAATAGAATAATATTGGTTGTTAAATATAATTAAATTTAAATTTTTGTGGGTATATATATATATATATATATATATATATATAGTGTTTTTACCTTTTGCTTTTTTTGTCCTTAATTTCTTTATTTAATAATAATACTTTGACAAATATCTCTTATGTGATAACTAAATCGAGTACTTAGATTTAAATTAAATTTGAAGTTTTATTTTGTGGTAGGATTAAAAATACTGTAAAAAATAAGTTTTTTTTTCTTTTTAATTTTTTTTAAAATAAATACTTTTTTATATTCAATTATTTTGATAATACAATGAAAATTTTCTTGATTTTGTCTGTTATATTTTCCTTTAATAGAATATTCATAAATAAAACAATGAAGAAAACTTGTCATGAAATACTTGATAAAACTTGACATGTTGGAATATTAAATCACAAAAGAATTGGAAAATAGAATAAAGCATGCAATTAGAGAGAAAGCCATATTAATGCTATAAATCTTGTGGGATTTATACGCACATGATTAATGATTATAATTGTAAACATCAATTCATTATGTTTTTACGGCATACTAAGAATGCTAACCAAATTCAGCTTCGACTCCAATTTAAATACGCATTTAACAAACGCAACTAATCTTCCTAAGATTCTCATTTTCAATCACCAAAATCTCAATATCAAGAGTACAACAATCAAATTACATTGCTTAACTATGCATGTAAAATTGTTGAAAATGCCTTGAAACTTATTAATAGAAAAGGTACCCCTTATAGAGGATGTGTGGAATTCAGAAACATAACTCCTTGAAAATTCCTTCATATCTTCTTCTCTAATTGACCACAATGGTCCACTCATGACCCAAAATTGTAGATCTTTGGAAGGGATCTTCATGATTTTATGTTGAAAATGCTTTCGTGAAATCTCTTTCTCCTGGATTATCATCCCATGTAAAATAATTGTAAGTTCAAAAATCAAGTGGGTTTAGACCACTTGGCCACTGTGCTCCTCATTAAAGTGAGTGACCGGATTCGATTCCCCTTGGGAACGAATAGGTGAGGAGTAATAAGGAGGCTTGGATATAGGAGGATGTATGGATACATAATTAACTAACTACTAACTATACTAATAACTAATTTTGTCCGATTACCTAATCTAATTCACAACAAATTAGAGCTCTCAAAAATTATACACTCGTCTAGAAAGTGGAGATACCTATTACCTCTGCATTTCTACAGCTCTAAGTAATACTTTGAATCATACTCTAATGGTTACCTACAACATTAACTGACAATGAAAATACATCCAAGAAATAAGAAAATATAAATAGATAATTCTCATTCAAATGTCAAATAATGACTCTGCAACTCTTAATACAAATTCAACACCAACCTATGAAAATGCATCCAATTTCATCAATCAAAAATAAAAAATGACAAATTCAAAGAATAGGATAATAAGCACAATAACTCAAAATCATTAAAATGGACAATGGCTCTGCAACAAATTACAAACTCAACATTGGAAAGAGGACTTTTATAATCACTCAAATTAGGAACATTGAACATTTAACTTAATATAATTAAAGTTCGTAATAGTATAAGAGCAAAAGTTGAATATTTAAGTTAGAAATTTAATACTTCAAAGATCAAAAGCCAAGATCAAACGTATGCATTTATAATTATAAAATTAAAGAAGTTGAATAGCCAAGATAAATAATGTTTCTCAAGTGCTAGCAAATTTTATTATTATTATTATTATTATTATTATTATTATTATTATTATTATTATTATTATTATTATTATTATTATTATTATGATAAATAAAGGGTAAAAATGTAGTAAAGAAATATGGATGAGGATAAAGTTGAAAAAAAAATGTTAATACTTGCTTAGCCACTTTTAATATATTATTATGATATAATCAAATTAAGTCGATATCCTGTAATATGGGTATATGCTTGCATCCATATTTGTACACGCGTGTGTCCTTTTAATTTGTATTTTTTTAATTTTATGTAAAAAAATTAATAATATGTTTTTTTTCGAAATTTAAAAAAAATAAATAATCGAAATATACAAATATTTATAATTTATTTGGAAATTAAATAAATATAGTTGATAGATTAAATGAGAATAAAAAGAAATTGAGGTATGTCCCCCAAAAATTCTTCTTTTGATTTATTATTGGGGAAGGATTTTGTTTTGTATGTAGAAATTTTTTGCTTTTAAGGCGTCGACACCAAAAAATACGTCTTCTAATTTATTGTTGGCAAGAATTTTGTTTTGTATTTAGAGATTTTTTACTTTTTGTTCTGTATGTAGAGATTTTTTATTTTTGAGGTGTCGCAGACAACATATTTTTTTAATTTATGATTGTGGAAGCCCTTTAAAAAAAAAATATAAAGATACCAACACATCACCTTTTCTGTTGTGGTCATGTCAATGATACCCTTCTCTAAGTTCTCTCATGATGATTATCACGATGACCTTATACCTTTACCCACCAAACCAAAACAACTCCAAAATATGGGGCTACCAATTAGTGTGAATACTTTCAATAATTTACCCAATAAACGATGTGATTGATTCTACCGGATGCAATTATATTCGGATTTTATTATTTAAAAACATAAAATATTATACTCTTTCGAACAATAAATACCACATTATGTTATTTGTAAATTTTTGCATTTTTGTTAAAATGGTTACAAATTTGTTATTTAAAATAATCAATAATTTAGAGTCCAATTTCGGTGTACTAGGTGCACCTAGTCAATTTCAACAGTTAGATTCATTCTTAATCTAATCTCAACCATTAATTAAATTAATATAATTAAATTTATTTTTTAAAAAACCACTCACTACCCCTATTTTACCCTATTAATATGGGGGTGCACCGGGCGCATCCCAGAATAACCCAATAGTTTATCATGAAGAGCAAAATTTCATGATAATCACCATAAATAATGTCAATTACTCCCCCTATTGAATATGGGATACAGTTAACCACATTAGCATAATACCGTCTGGACGGAAATAAAAAATATTTTTACAGTTTTACACTAAATAAAAATAGAGAATACTCCTGTATCAAAGATTCAGATAGTAATGCATGAATCCACAACGTTCCAATGAATTAAATAACACACCCTCCGTCCACTATTAATCTATCAATTTTACTATTTTAGACCGTCCACTCTTAATATATTCATTTTCCTTTTTAGACATAATATAGAACCCACACCCTCACTAATACAATTAAAATATGAAACTCACACCCTCCACTAATACACCTACCAACTACTTATAAAATAATAATACTCCTTAATCAACGTACAAAAAGCAAATTGATACATTGACAATGGACGGAGGGAGTAAAATAGACAATGACCCATAATAGTCCTTTTGTCCATATTAAGATATTCATTTACTTTATGCATATGAATTAAGGAAATTATAATTTTATAACATTGATAGTTGTATCAGTAGTGAGTGATAAGTAAGACCCTCTAGTTAAAAAGGAAAAAACGAACACCTTTAAATTGGGCAACCAAAATGAAAAAAATGAATACCTTATCAAACAAAATAAACATTGGTGAAATTACTAACATTAAACTCTACAACTAAAAATTAATCCCTAGATATTAAATAGTACATGAACCCCCGACATATGTCCAAATGTGACAAGAGTTATTGAGTTATTGCCTTGACTGACTACATGTGCAACATAAAGAGAAAAGGACGGATTTGATTTTGAAATTTGAACAGATCCACCATAAGATATCCCATCTTAATAGAGGCAAAAGATGAATCACACACCACCACAAAATGCAATGCAGAACAAAAGTTTTTTAGTCAGTTCAAAAGCATTCTATCACTACAGTGCAGCCACATTTTTCTAATGTTGTGACGGAATTTTATAGCTCTTGCAATTACCGTTTGCGCCACTTTTTAAACGAGCAATCAACTCATCCTGTATTATCAAGAAAATTATGCATGAGTACCATCATAGAATAAAGTCAAACTAAGTATTGATGCATGAAAACAATCTATCTAGACTCAGGCCGTCGCCGACCTAATATAAAAAAGTAAAATCCATCATTGATGCTACTAGGGTAAGTGTGACAAGATAATTATATCAGGGAACTTGCCTTTCTCCCTGTAATGGGAAGGCGTCTCTCCTTAAGAAGAGCACGGAGTCTCCCAACTGTCAAGCTCTGCAGATCTGTGTGCTCATCCAAATATAGATTGAATAGTATAAATTTAGTCGGCTTTATGTAATATAGAGTACCCCAAATAATGAACTGATGCATTTTTTCCTTAATGCAGCATGACGCAGCAACTCTAAGATATGACCAAAAAAATGGTACAATTATTGCAGTTTATTTCTGTTTTCAGATATAAAACTTCAAATACCACAAAAATACATCCAGAGACTAAATAAAGGGTTCTTTAGGTGTTCAGACAACCAGGTTACAAGGGGTTGTTCAAGACTCACTAACAGAACAGAATCATTATCATCTAAAAGTTTCCTTTTAAATTTGGTAGCCTCAAGTTTAACTTGAAGAATATCCATGAATAGGAACTTTAAAAGGAAAATTACTTGCGTATCATTTTCACTTTCTTGGAGTGTTAACTATTTTATTGAACACATAGTATAAGAAAATACGAGTGCAATTGGATATTTCTGGAAAGGGTAATATTTACAGTTAATGTGAGTATTTTCCATATCACTGAAACACAACAATAATTTTAGTGAGACCGGGTAACATCTTTTTTCCAATTGGGTATGTTAAGGGCTATTTACCTCAGACAAAGTTTCTCAATTAAACAGTTCGCAGACACCCCAAATGTCAAAGAGGTAGTTAATGACAAGGAGACATTTCTATAATACAGATAGCGACAACTCTTAAAAAAAACTTAATCTGATGAATTAACACAGCAAGATGGTATTAAGCAAAATTATACAAGCATACAGGTTGAAGACAATCTTTGTGGCAGAACTAAGGGGTGCTTTAAATGGAGTTTGATGAAGTAATGTGAAGGGAAATAGAAGATCGGTGCTTAAAAGTTAGGAATTTTATAATAATAACTTCAATCATGGAAATGTGAGAATGAGTTACTATCCCCCTTTTGAATTCAAGTTTTCCTTTTAACTTTTATTCTAGTTCCCCTTCACAAACCAGGGGCCTTGCAAGTCTTTCACAGTTCATCTAGTTCTTTGTAGGTGTTTAATGAATAAACTATAAAACATCAGCATAAGATAAGAATCTTGCCTGGAGAAGAACCAGGTTGAGTGCTGGTCATGGCCCTCTTTCCAGCAGCTTTATCTTCCAAGGCTTTCTCAGCACCTCTGTGAGTGACAGTGTAATGGAATATGAGATCTAAGAATTGAAAAGAGAAGAATAGAACTGTATAAAAAGAATCACCCTGCATTGCAAACTCACAACAGAAGGATCCCAATACCTTTTCCTTGAGCCATGGGTTGGAACTCTTGAAGCAGAATCTCCCTTTTGTTTCATGAGCATAAGTGATCTGATCAGTATATTAGTTTGGTTTGTTCTTATTATCTGATCCTCTGGTAAAGTAATAAAAAAAAAGAAACAAAGGAGAGTATACGTAAAAATCAAGGGATATCAAATAGATTAAGACAACACGACAATAAATAATATGTAAAATCAAGTATTAAGTTTATCAATATTTAAGGCTAAATGCATGATAGTTAACTTTATAGGAGAAACTCAGAATACAGGGAAAAAATTGTAGAAAAGAGAACTAACTTAATTTCAATGCTTTGTCTGAAGTTTACATTCTACTTTCTAGAAGTGAATTTTTTTTCTTATTTTTGACATTAATTATTAAGTTAAAATGAAAATAATGATGCAAATATATATTACGAAAGACATCTTTTCTTTATAAAAATACCTCATTGATTTTCGAGGATACTTAACTAACAAACACAACATTTATACTTTGATACTTGTCGGGGGAAACATTATTGATTTTCTATCTGTTTTCCTCTTCTTTTTTTTTTTCCCATCATAATTCCTAGATCCAAATAGAAGTTTGATTATCTATAGCTTGATTGCATTATTCAAATTGTGTAAACAAATTACAGCCTAAAATTCATAGCAATTCATATAGATGATTGGATGTGCATAACAAATATCACCAACACAGTTCAGGGAAATTCTTCACCACATTAGACATGAGTACTGCTATTTGTCATGTGCAGACAAAAGTCAAACCAGCTTAATTCATGCCTACATATTCTTTTCTTGTTCAAAGTCTAAGTACGTGATTAATACTGAAAAATGAAAAAAGAACCTGGAGGTGATGTATCATGATTGCAAATGTACACACGGGTCCCTCCCTGCATAAAATGTAATCATGCAAACTTAAACAGAGAAGAACAACCCAACTGAAAAAAAATTTTTGGAAGAGAGAGCAATAACTACTGCAGTCTACATCCCCTGTAACTCCTCTTAAACTTTTTCTCCCTCTTAATCTTATAATTAAGATTAATTAGAAATGACACCATAAGAAAACAAGACAGAGAATTGGAGTTGAATTATTAGTAGACAATATATGTGAAAATGAAGTTGTCATTAGGTCTACAGATTTATAATTCCATTAGAGAGCTATAAATTGAAGTTTTTTCACCAACATGTGCGCAGTTACATGAGAACTCTGTTAATCAATTTTCAAGAAACACCTAAATACCATATTCACATCCCAGAGAAAAAAGATGCATTGATTAGTACCCACTAATGTTGAATCCAAAGCTAGCCTATGTGCTTCCATCAACCACACAAAAAGAAAAGTTGTCTTGATCAAGGCACCCAAGAATGCTAAAAGTTCTATGCTCGGAAAACTAGTGTACGAAGACAACAGTGCTTAAAGTTCTAATCCTGTAGATAACTAATCCACTGACTCTGTAATTGAAGTGGTATAAAATCCAAAAGGACCGATAATTGTTGAGTTAACACTCACATAAATTGAAGTCACCAAAACCTAACAATTAAACATATCCTTATGAAATTCTCTTTGATACGCATCCATCAAGTACATCTTTCTAATCTTCTTAGTTGCAATAGATTCAATGGGTTAATTCAAGTCACGAAGGAAACATGTTTTCCATCACCTCTTTAATCTCCTAATGAATTCAATAAATCCCAAAGAATTCCAGAGTACAATCACCAAATTGGACAAATGCTACGAGTTTTATCTGAAGAATTCAACTTTCATCTGCCCAAACTGGCAAATAGAAAACCCTTGAAAAAATTCTCTGTAAAAGCTATCACTTTCAACAACACTACAAAAGAAAAATTAAACAGCTGGATTGAGATGAACTATTAAACCGTTATGCAGTTGTTAGGTTACTTTTTTATTATTTCAAAGTTAATTAAAAAAAAATCACGGGGGAATTGACATACCAGGTTAGAGGAGACGACGGTGGAGGAGAAGTTTCCACGAGAGGGAAGGTTAGCAAGGAATACGGAAGCGCCGCCGTCGGGAAGCGCCGCCCCATTGCTCAATTCCGTCGGCGAGGAAGCGGAGCAACCACCATCCATCCTGCCTAAATATTTTAATAATAATTTACAAAATGAAACTCATTTATGGCAATTGGCAAGACGAACTTGAATGAAATAATTATAATTCTGACTGATACAAAGGTCTGCTATACATAAAATCTAGCTTATGTTCGTTTTTTAATTTTAAATTTAGGTTTTGATTTTCTAAAACTCACATCCAAATTTTAAAAACCTCCCCTATATATACCTACTACATTCTCTCTCTTCAATTAATACACTTTCTCTTTTTATTTCTCCTCTCTCATTTAACTTTTTAAATAAATTAATACATT
Organism: Pogostemon cablin; assembly: GCA_023678885.1. NCBI lineage: Eukaryota > Viridiplantae > Streptophyta > Magnoliopsida > Lamiales > Lamiaceae > Pogostemon > Pogostemon cablin. The sequence continues at coordinate 30,598,445 of CM042963.1, forward strand.
GATTTGACATAAAGTTAAAATATACCCTACTCAAAACCCAAAACAAACATAGAACACACTATTCATAATTTTCAAATCTCACATAATCTCAAACCAAACATCACCTTGGGGTATTGGTCCTATTAAACTTGGATTATGATTACCGGTTTATTTTTATTTTTATTTTTTTTTGCATATTTAATTGGGCAAATTTTGTGTGAGAGCTTTCTTAATTAATTATATTTTTGCTATAAAATTTTATCACTCTCGTTATAAAATGTTATCACTTTTTATTTATATTATAAATTGTTCATGAAAATATCATTATCACTTTCATTAATTATTAAGTATCAGTTATCTTTATAAAATTATCACTTTTTATCCGTTCAACTTAAGTCATTATGTAAGACGGTTTCACACAAGTCTTTACCTATTAAATTTAGGTGTAATTTTAGAGTGCACCCGGTACATTTGGACACCCGGTACATTTGGGGTTGTTAAGTTTAAATTAAGATATAGGGGTAGTTATTGTTATTATTTTTTTAATTTAATTTAATAGCGATGATTAAATTAAAATTTAATCTAACTATTATGATTGTCCAGTTGCACCGGTCGATGCATCCCTAGCTGGACTCTTTATTTAGACCAAAAATATTAACTTGAACAAGACCTAACCAAATTTGTTCCAGCCCAATATATCAACCCCCACATATTCAAATTAGGCCCGAAAGAGATAACTTATTATCAACATAACTTATTTGTCAATGAGTCCGTCCTACATGCATCCATAGCAAGTAGCAACACTTCTCTCAAATTGTTAGGGGAGATTATAGTAAAGTCATCCAATTGGATGTTGTTGGGCAATTTAATTGGTTAGTAAAGATTAATTAATAAATTAATCACCAACTAAATAATAATTAAAGTGAGTGAAATTAGTCTCACATGTGGAGAGAATTAAATATAATAAATTGAGGCTTTTGGGCATTGAGCCTAGCCTAATAGTCTATTTAATTTTGGGCATAAAACGGGTCGTGATTGAGGAGCCCACGAAGCCCAGTTCATCTCCAGCAGATACGACATGTGATACATTGTATCTGGTCGATAATTCTGTGTGTGAACACAGATCTGTGCCTATAAATAGGGTCATTCTGCATTCATTCAAAACACACAAAAAACACAAAGTATCTGCATACACAAATCATTTGCATCTAGTAGCGATCCAATTCTCCATCCTCCTTAGTTCACCGGAATTCATGCGATAGCAGTGCTGCTTGGTCAGAAACGAAGAACCGTTTTACCTTTGGGGACTTTTCGCCAAGAACCGGAGCACTATAGGGGCATTTTACGTCTTTCGGGAAGAGATCTAATCTCGACTCAGTTCAAGATCCAGATCCAGTTCCCGCGCTAGTTCTGTTTCAAGATCCAGATCAAGTTCCAGCGCCAGTTTCGTTTGAAGATCCAGATTCAGATCCAAAGATAAGATTTGAAGATTTTTCTTCTATTCTTTATTTTTTGTATTTATTTTTAATATTCATATTGTAAGTAATTGTTTGGTGCAACCCCATATTCTAACAGATGTTAACCATAGGGATTTATATGAAAATAACTCATTGAAAGCGTAATGAAACAGTATATTTCTATCTTTTATATGAAAAGTGACTCTTTACAAATACTATTTGAGGCACATCATATGAAAATAATAAAAAAAATTGCAAACACTACTATTACTAAGAGACATTATATCTTTAGTACGGAAAATAATTCCTCTACCAATTCTAAAAATAAGAGCGGTAGGAAAGTGTTCTTAGTCGCATTTCTTGTAAAATGTTTAAGAGTAAGAGACTCTATCGTTGTTGTACACGTGTGACCAAGCAACAAAATTTATAAGAATGTCGTACCAGGGGAAAGTAAACTCATGATTGTATCCGGATTTTCCATTGATTTATGCATTGTAAGAATGATAGAGTGAAGGTTTGATTGTTTAAGCTACTACTTACTTCTCTACTCAATTAACTATGAATTAAGCTAACAACAAAATATATCAAACGACGAACAAATGATGAATGAAATGGAGATAGAATTCACTTAAGAAGAGAGCAAGGCTAATCATACTCATGATTAAGAATCTAGCTAGATATGCATAACTCTTGATATTGAACTTCATTAATTGTGGACTAAAAGCAATCATGTTTTTACCCCTTATCCCTATGGCCAAGGCAATTAGGTTCTCGACTCTTTCACAAGTCTAAATCTCCTAGGATTAATCTTAATCTCAATTCCCTTAAGGTATTATGATCATAAGTTGGTTCTTTTCACTCAATTTCTTAAGTGTCCCTCTATGAATGTTCTAAGCATAAGAAGGGTATGACTTACCTCCCCTCACACTAACGTACATGCTCATCTTAATATATGATTCAATTAAACACCTAATCATAATATTGGAATGGCCATCCTAACACTAAGATTAGAGAATTTAATCACACAAGTATTGAAATGAAATATGATTCATTAATCATAAAAGGAAATCCACAATTTAACTACTTTCACTTCTCAAGTTCTACACATCTAGCTTTCATCTCAACCATTCATATGATTAGTCCTACTATAGGACTAGCCACTACATATTATGATTATATCAATACAAATCAAGCTTTGCTCCATTTGAGTTAAAATAAGAAGAAAATCAACAAATGAAAAGTAGATTGGCTTCCCTTTCATGGAGAAACCTTCCTTTCTTCAATATGCTAACTCCTTCAATCCTTGATGCTTCCCTCTTCTCAAATGGTCGATGGATGGATTGGATAATAGATTTATGGATTGATTGTGGAAGAACAAATTGAATTGGATGGATCTAATGGATGGAGATGGATTTATGGATCTAGTGTGTGAAAATATGGTGTGGAGTGTGTGTAACTACTCTCAATTCTAATCTCTCCTCTCAAATTTCGCACAAGTCACCCTTTTATATCACTTATGGACCTTCTAGAAGCTTCCGGAACATTCTAAAAATTACACAGGTTTTTGCACCTACACGGCCAGTGTAGCAGCGCACGGCCTGTGTAGGTCACACCTACTTCGGTGTGTTGTGCGTGCTTCTGGACACGGCTCGAGCTGCGCTACACGGCCTTGGTCATGGCCGTGTAGTATTTTCTGATGACATTACACGGCTTCTTCTTACAGGGTCGTGTTCCACACACGGGGCGTGCAGCAATGCATGGCCCGTGCGCCAGCACACGGCCTTCCTCCTGGGAGAGCAGCGATTTCTGATGACAATACACAGTCACTTATTATAGGATCGTGTTCCGCACATGGCCCGTGTACAAACATGCATTGTTCCTCCGTCTCCGTTTCGCTTCCGACTCCATTTTAATCTATTTCTTGACTTGTTTTACACATATTTAAGCTTATTTACACAATTCTATCAATTCATACCACATTTCACAAAATAACAATAACTCCACCAAAAGTCACACAAATACGGATAAAAATATCCGAAAATCCACAAATAAAGACACTAAAATTTAGGTGAAAATGACAACGATCAACCCTCCAAACTTAAAGTATTGTTCGTCCTCGAACAACGAAAAATGATAAACAAGAGGAGTAATTTTCACCTAAAAAGACACCTAACGAACATAAACCACAACACATCACAAGTAATAAGGACTACAAGATCATATTAAGTATCCCTACATCATCAAACCTATAACATGAAAAATTAACGAGTTCAATATTAAAAATTACAAAAGAGTAATCAAACCCCTTTCAATCCAAGCCTCTCATAGGTTATCAAATTCTCTCACCACTCTTTAGAGTAGGATTTTTAACATCACTCATCAACCGGTTAGAACTGACTCACCATAGGCTTGCTCATGGACTATGTTCACAAGTCACCCTAGTTTCAATAAGTGATAAAAAAGGTCTTTATCTTAGGATGTAATGTTTAAGCTCTTTGGTAAGGTAGGAAACTTTGGATAATAATGACTAATCTAGTATGGATAATCAAAGATATGATTCTTTTCTTCAACTTCCTCACTTTCAAACTTCCTTTCTTGTAATTGTTCAAGAATACTAAACATCAACATACCATGGATTTATTAAGCTTCTTTTGAATGGCATACTTTTTTTCTTTGATTTTTGCGTTCCTTGAGCATAATTTAGGATTTTGCTCCTTTTTGGCTTTTGTTAAAGTTGCACTTGTTTTTTATCTTGAGCTTTTTCATCCTTTTCTTGAGTTAACCTTTTTTTTTTCATTTATTTGCATAATTTTTCACATCTTCCATTTAAACCATCATCATCCTCAATTATCCACACATACGTTACATATATAAGGCTCAAGTGGGTTTTCAAGGCTTGTATTGTGCTTAAATCACAAAGAAAAGGCTTATAGGCTCAAAGTGGCTAACTAGGGATAATGTTTTTGGTAAAGAATTTTATGGCTATGACTTCATTTAACAAGGATGGCCTAAGATCATATCACAAATTTTAACTATTCGGGCTTCGTTCCTATAGTCCATGAGCAAGTTCTAGTTTGTCTAAGCACAACCTGTTCTCTCATCAAGAATTAACCATGGAGGCACGGTTGATGCTCAATTCTCACAAGCTTTTGCTTGAACCAAAAGAAACCTAATTACCCTTCATACTTCTCAAAATTGAACAAATTATGTAATTCATGTCACAATTTCAACAAGTAGAAACCATTAACATACTTGTCATCACTCATCACAAACAATGCATCATAGCTCACATTCAAAAATACTCAACACCTTCCCAAAAACATACCACCAAACCATCTCTACAAGAATAAAATAAAACAAACATAACACAATAATCGAAAACTCACCAAACAACATAACAAACACCTAACATGCATGAACAAAATCATCCATCTCAAAATATTAAAACACATCAATTCACATCCATAACAAGTATAATCAAATTCCCATCACATCCAAATAATGAAAATCAAACCAAAATACAAAAAATAACGAAAAGTAAATCGCATAAAACTGAAAATAAAATCCCAAAGTAAAACCTCTCAAAACAAAAAATTTAATTACAATCCAATCTAAATCTAACAAATCACATCAAGTGTCTAATAATAGCTAAACTGAACTAATGGAAGTGCTTAGCACTCAAAGTACTCCCTTCATGGCTCTGGAGGTGGAGGTGGATGATAGGCATTCCATGGAATGTATGCACGAGGAGATCCGGAGAATTGGAAGTTGAACATCATCGTCATTGATAGGGGTTTTCTCAACACACAAATTAATCCTCAAGTATAAGGATATCAATTGTAGTCGCGAAGATGACCAAGTTACAATATCGAACCCACGGGACGAGTAAATATCAATTTCGTGATCTTCTAGTATATTTTAGACTATGTTGGTAATTGTAAAGGTTTAATGGATAGTAACTTCTAATCGAATTAACAAAAGAAATAGCAAAAGTAGAGAGAAGTGAGTTGTGATCAATAAGAATGATAGGTAGTTCATTGGGTCATCCAGTTTCACTAGCAATTCGTATTTTCGTATGATGGTGTCCGACTCTGCCCTGTGGTTTGTGGACACATCACTAGACCATGCAAGTTTACTCTATAGACACAAGTAAATATGCGCTTGACACGTGTGAATAACATCGGAGCAAGAGATATGCTTCACCCCCCTTTCTAGGTACTATCATAATCAATTATCTTCTACGTCTAGAATCTAACCCGATTTGATCTCCCTTTTTAGGTACTATAAAGTTATACTCTTCATCCTATTCATCAACCCGAATTCAATTCAATTCATGAATATTCATATAAGACAGTTCTAATAATACTTCGGAATCCCTTCACTTAGAATTATAACAATAAACCCTGCTCAGTAGTGAACGCACTCAATCAATAACCATGTTATGTATTCAGACTCTACACAACGATCATTGATGCACAAAACGACTATGAGTATGGATTAAATATGCAATCTTATATAAAACAAACCACAGGTAGTGTTGTACGGAGTTTTACACACGAAACACGAATTACATCATGAAACTTTCATAACCCTAGAACTACCAAGGTGGTTCTAGCCCATGATTGATCTAGGAACAATCATGGTTAGATTAATCATTCTTACTTGAACCTTCAGTGAACCTCTGTCACAGCCCTCCGAATGGATCACCACCTCTACTCTTGTCTCTCCTACGATTGACGATCAAAAGCTCTCTTTATTCTCTGTATGAGCCTCCTTTTATACTTGTAATCACGTCTCTAGGGCTTGGAATGGGCTTTCTAAGTGATCTCACGCGTTTCGGCCTCGAAAATCCGGATAAGGTAAGTTCTCGCACACAGGTTCGACCACGTCAAGCAGGTCGAACCCCGAGCCACAGGTCGAACCCCAGGTCGAACCCCGCTACTGGAAGAATTCTGCACAGGTTCGACCTTCTGGACAGGTCGAACCACTTAGGTTTTGGTCGAACCCCAGGTCGAACCTCAGCACTGGACAACTCTTGCTCCCGATTCGACCAACGGGCAAGTCGAACCCCAACATCGTGGTCGAATCCTCCTTCTTGCAAACTGGTTCGACCATGGTTCGACCTGATGGCCAGGTCGAACCAACTGAGTCATGGTCGAACCCTTCTCTGTATTGTCCAGCAACGTTGGTTCGACCTGCTGGAGAGATCGAACCCTCCTCCAGCCAGGTCGAACCCACCTCCTTCTTGGGCGGTTCGCGTGGCTTCGACTCCGTCTCTTCGATTCTTGGCTCTTTCACTCCGTTTTTGCTAAGAAAACACTCAAATAGCTCCACTAACATCTGATTCATGCTATTTCACAATATATATAGGTTTTCCACCTATTTCCACATCAAAACTCTCCAAAACTAGCACAAAACATAGCGCCAAACTTGTGAATTTACACACTCATCAAACCCCCAAACTTACATGTTGCTCGTCCCGAGGCAACCAATTTAAACCACAGGAGTCGTGTATAATTCAACAAGAACAAGTACAACACATATTACACATGCCACTTCATTGAATCAAACAAGAATTACTTGCATCAAATATGTCACTCATGTAAAATCAATCTAATCACACACCATTCGGAGCACTAAGTAATCTCACTGACAAGATAAGTCTTTACTCTCATTCACTCGTGCGTGAGGCACTATAGGCTAGTATAAACACTCATATCAATTCATATTCACGCGTAACCATAAGCTTGGCAAAGGTCTCAGAAATCAACTTACATTAGATTAACACTAGGATCACAAAGGACTTGTTTCTAGGTTGTAATGTTGGCTCTTTGGAAAGGGTAGGAAAATTTGATCATAGTAACTTAATACACTAGTAGAGAGTTACCTTGGAGGTTCTAGATTTCCCATTCGGCTTCATATTCTCCTCCAATTCTTCTCTTGCACTTGCAATTATCAATTTTCCTTCTCTTCCTTGCATCAACATCATTCTTCTTTTAATTGCTCGGGTACCAGTTAAAGGCACTACCCTTCTCGAACATCATTCGGCTGTTTCTTAGAAACTTCAAGCCCCATGTATAAGCAATTCGGGGTACCAATTTTAGGCACTATCCCTAACAAGATTTAACCATGCATATTTCTTACCGAACCTCATTCCATCTTCCCTTTGTTCCACACTCATTCACCTTATTTTCTCTACCAATGGATAGGGTATTTTCAAAGCTCAAATAAGGTAATTAAAGCTCGTATATCTGGCTTGCCAAAGAAAAAGCTTTTAAAAGGCTCAAACAGGGCTACCAAAGATTTATAAGATCATTAGGAAAGGTGAAATTTGGCTAAGTGACTCAATTAATCAAAAATGGCCTAAGATCATATCCTACTATTTCATCAATTGTAAGTTTCACACAAGACTCCAAGCCAAGTTCTAGAATACGTTCATACGAATGATTCTCTCAAGAATAAACTATCATGATTAATCATGATGAAGGCTCAAATCCTCACATAGGTAATCAATTCCTAATACTCCTCATAGCACATAATCAAAATCAATTCCTCATGAATTCCATATACTTAACAAATTATTCATGCTCTTTCCAAATGAAAATAAACACGTAAACGTATGAATGCACATAATCAACACCCATACAGAGCAATGATACAAGATCAACTATATCAAGTACATTCCACTCACACATGAATCACACCCCAATCTGTAAAAATAAAAAGAAAAATGGGAGATAAGATGAATCGGAGAAACCAAAAGAAAACCTGAAACTACTCCTTAGGAGCATCATCATCCTCATCATCATCGTCATCCTCATCCATTCTATTCTCCACAGCTCGGCACAAACTGGTAATGTGTTTGTCCATCATATCAACTCGACTACTCACTCTACCAACACGCTCATCTAAGGCAGAATACCTTTCGTTCAGCGTGGCGTAGTTGGCGTTAGCGAGCGCGAGTTGCCTGTTCGTCTCTTGTTGTGTAGCTACCACCGCGATCAGCTGCTCATGAATTAAGCGAAGCTGCTCCCGAATACCTGGAACTGCTCGCCGCTGCTGCGGTTCTGGAGCATGCTGAGGCGCATCATGCTGCTCTCCTTCCGGAATCTCCATCTCCGGCTGCTCCTCTACCTGATCCTCCTCTTCAGACTGCTGTGGCTGAGGTGAACGGAACTCTCCTCGATCAACAATCTGCTGTAACTCAGCCATCCTTCCCTCAGCACACATCTGTGCTACCGCTCTCCAATCACCCCCCGACTTCGCTGCCACAGATAAAGCGGTGTGTCCTAGAGAATTCATTAGTCTATTCCTTGCTTCCCGAATAGTTGTCAAGTTGCTCACGTCGAAGGGGAACATAAATTCGAAAGGCTTGACACCTCTCGTGAAAAACCAATCTCCATTTCTAAAATGGGCAAACCCTCCCTTCGCGCACGTGCTCATAATCAAATCGGGTTCTCCTTCTACTGGTGTAATGCCGGTGAGGTCCAAATTGTAATGCTCAGCCAAAATCGTCAATAACCCTCCAATATTCACCTTTTGAAAACCAATGGTCTTGAATCGATTCAGCTGCGCAATAAAATAGGCTCCAACGTTGAACTTCACTCCGTGCAACATACACCACAAGGCATATAACTCTCCTCTAGACACAACACTGCCCTCCGAGCGGGCGAACAACGTGTTGCTCAGGATGCGGTCCATGTACCTCAAGACAGGGTTCTTTATTGCGGAAGCACGAGCCTGTCTAGTCTTGTAATCACGAATCTCCCCCGTGATCTCCCTCCAAAATCGCTTCACACCGAATGCAGCACTTTCTAAACGAGGGATCTCCAAAGGTGTCTCAAACAGCTCGTTGAAATCCTCAGACGTCCATCTCCTACTCACTCCACCAAGCTGAAACGTACACCGATAAGGGTATCCAAGCGGGTCCTTCTCCATCTCAAACGAACAAACCACTTCCGCTGTAACATGGAAGTACGTCGGCCTCTTCAGCTCCATGAATCTTCGGATCCCTACTTGATCAAACATCCAAAATATATCATCCCCTATTCTCATTATCCTCATCGCTTCATCATCTTGGTATCGAGTGCGAGCTATCTTGTCTGAAACTTCTTCCCACTTCTCTTTAATCTCATCCCAACCTTGCATCCTAATCTTGAAGTTATCAGGCAAACGGTCTTGTAACCTCAGTTTTCTTGTCACTTTGTCCAAGTTTGAAGGCCTGTCATGCCTCTTCTTTGATCTCTCCTCCTCTGCTTTTCCTTTCCCTTTGCTTGATACTTGTCCCTTTCCTGAAAACAAATACTTCAATCCAACCAACAAGACAAGAAAGCAAGTATTGTACTAGCACATCACATACTCTACTCAAGACTTCAAGCATCAATGCATATTCATACAAACTATCATCTCAACACCACTTGCTTATTCAACATTCTCAAAACTTCTTCAATTATACCTTCTTTAATCATCAAAACAGAACCAACAAGCATGCATTAAGCAATTCAAGTAATTCAATCAAAAATTCAACATGCTTTCCTCCATAAACTACTTTAATTCTATCAATTTCAACCAAATCAACATGCTCATTCTATGATATACTCTATATCCTTGATTAATTCACATCAAAATCCAAGTTCTATCAATAATCAATCAACTACAATCCAAGAAACAAGAATTCATATGAAACCAATCAAAATATCAACATTCACCATGAAATTCAACCAAACTCAACATCAATTCTCTATTACACATCAAATTGCTTACCTAAACCTTCAATCCTAGAGTAATTAAGTTGGAAAAACGTACCTTGTGACTTGCCCATGGTGAAAAACCGATCGAAAACACAAAACACCCAGAAACGCGATTTCAGCCCTAACTTGCGACGAAATCCGCCCAAATCCGCGACCAAATCGATAATTCAAGGTGTAATGTTGTGTAATCGGTGCGAAATCAAGTGTAATTGAAGAATTTGTGCAAGGGTGTAGAGGTTCGAAGAGGGTTCGAGGTTTGATGTTTCGAAAAAGTGATCGAACCCATCTGAAAATTCGAACTTAAAACGCGTACCTGGCTCGGTTCGACCTCGGGTTCGACCACCTGTACTGGTCGAACCATGGATGGCGAGGTCGAACCTCTCTTCTGGACAAACAATCTTCTTGGTTCGACCAGGGGTTCGACTTGCTAAACAGGTCGAACCTTTCATGAATTGGTCGAACCTCTCTTCTGGAAAACAGAGTGCTTCCGACTGACGGGTTCGACCTTAGGTTCGACCCCATGATCAGGTCGAACCACTATAGCTTTGGTCGAAGCTCCTCTCTGGACAACTTTCAATGCCAGGTTCGACCATAGGTTCGACGTCAAGGTCAGGTCGAACCACTATGGCTTTGGTCGAACCTCTTCTCTGGACAACTTTCAACGCCGGTTCGACTTCCTCTGCTTTTGTTCGACCTCTGGCTCTGGTCGAACCACTGCTAGACTTGGTCGAACCTACCTCCTGATTTCCAAAACTGAGTGTTCTTCATTCACTACATACTTCAAACTTCAACACAACCTCATTAGGTATAATCTAGAGCACAACTTCAGAAATTGTTTCACATAATATCATTCATGAGTATCTCCGTATAAGAAAAACACAACCAAAAACCACTGAACATTAGGCAAATTGTAAAAAATCGTCACATCAAAATCGATTAAAATTTCAACATGGCCGCAAAAACCAATTCCCCTAACAAACAATACAAAGAAAAGATTATACTCTTAATGCTTCAATGAGGTAATAACATCACACCCCCCCCCAAACTTAGTAAAAACGTAAGTCGAAACTAAGTTTGAAAAGAGATGTAATTGCCTATTGGTAAGCATCTTAAATACAAAAATTTCTTACGCACACGAAAAAAAAAAAATAAAGCAATAAAACGGAAGGGCAAGCCCCCAACAGGCGCTCATGTTTAACGTCGTAGAGTCACGACGGTACCAAATCAGAATAAGGTATCATCAAAAATGACACACGCATCATCCGGCGACCTATAATGCTTCAATCGATGCCCATTCGCCGCGATAATGTCACCATCTTTGTCAATAAGCTCATAACTCCCCCCTCCTAAGGCTCGATGAATCATGAACGGTCCCGTCCACTTAGACTTCAACTTGCCTGCAAAGAGCTTTAAACGAGAGTTAAAAAGTAGTACCTCATCTCCGTGCTTGAACTCCTTGTACGAAATTTTAGAATCATGCCACCTCTTCATTCTTTCCTTATAAATCTCTGAATTCTTGAAAGCACGACTCCTAAACTCATCCAATTGATTCATGTGAGTTAGCCTCAACTCCTTCACATCCCTAAGGGTCAAATTCAAGCGACGCAAAGCCCAAAACGCTTTGTGTTGGATTTCTACGGGTAAGTGGCACGGCTTCCCATAGACAATTTGATACGGCGACATATCTAATACCGTCTTGTAAGCGGTCCGGAACCCCCATAACACATCATCAAGCTTCATAGCCCAATCTTTTCGATTAGTTCCTACCACTTTCTCCAGAATTTGCTTTACTTGACGGTTGGAGACCTCCGCCTGCCCATTGGCTTGCGGATGATAGGGTGTAGTAACCCTATGCCTAACACCATAATCCTTAAGCACCTTCTCCAGAAGTTTATTGACGAAGTGGGAACCTCCATCACTAACTAATGCTCTCGGAACTCCATAACGGGCAAAAATATGTTTCTTTAGGAAAGATAAAACAACTTTCGAATCATTAACACGAGTAGGAATTGCTTCCACCCACTTCGAAACATAATCCACCGCAAGAAGAATGTAGAGAAACCCATTCGACGGGGGAAAAGGTCCCATAAAATCGATCCCCCATACATCAAATATCTCCACGACTATGCTAGGCTGCAATGGCATCTCATCTCTCCTACCTATACTACCCATGCGCTGGCATCTATCGCAAGACGCCACATAGCTCTCACTATCTCTAAACAAAGTAGGCCAATAAAGAGCGGATTGAAGTACCTTAGCTGCAGTCTTTTGTGCTCCGAAATGCCCCCCATTCGGTTGTGCATGGCAGAACTCCAGCACACTTTCCATTTCTATCTCGGGTACACATCTTCGGATAATAGAATCTGTACAAATCTTATAAACAAACGGATCATACCATATAAATGTCTCAACATCCCTACGAAATTTCGCAAGTTGATATCGGTTGAGATCCCTTGGAATTTCACCAATGACAATGTAATTAACATAATCCGTGTACCATGGATCCATACCTTGCGCTGCAACCACACATGATCGCTCGGCCCCTTCAACAGCCACAGCCATGATCTTCTCATCAGGGAACATCTCTTCAATATACTCGAAAGAATTATCACAATGCTCCCTAGTCTCCAACCTTGACAAGTGATCGGCCAACACATTTTCTGTTCCTTTCTTATCCCGAATCTCCAAGTCAAACTCCTGCAGTAGTAGAATCCATCTTATAATCCTAGGCTTTGTCTCCTTCTTCTCCATCAAATAACGAATCGCTGAGTGATCCGTATACACAATCGTCTTCATGCCAACCAAATACTGACGAAACTTATCGAATGCATACACAACAGCCAAAAACTCCTTTTCAGTTACCGTGTAATTCTTTTGTGCCGCATCGAAAGTCTTACTCGCGTAGTAAATGGCGCAGAACTTCTTCTCCCTTAGCTGCCCAAGCACCACACCCAATGCTACATCACTTGCATCACACATAAGCACAAACGGTTGCGTCCAGTCCGGTGTGATCAAGATAGGGGCAGTAATAAGCGCCTCCTTCAAAACTTGAAAAGCTGTTAAACACTCATCATTAAACACAAAAGGAATATCCTTTTCAAGTAAATGAGATAAGGGCTTAGAGTATTTTGAGAAGTCTTTAATGAATCTCCTGTAAAAACCGGCGTGTCCAAGGAAAGATCGCACTCCTCTTTCATTGGTCGGTGGTGGAAGCTTCTCAATTGCCACCACCTTAGCACGGTCTACCTGTAATCCCTTGGCGGAAACATAATGCCCAAGAACAATCCCATCTTTCACCATGAAATGGCACTTCTCCCAATTCAAGACAAGATTAGTTTCTTGACACCTTTTCAAAACAACAGCAAGGTTAGACAAACACATATCAAAAGAAGAACCAAAAACTGAAAAATCGTCCATGAATACTTCCATGATCTTCTCTATCAAACCATCAAAAATCGCCATCATGCATCTCTGAAAAGTAGCAGGCGCATTACACAATCCAAAAGGCATTTTCCTAAAAGCGAAGGTCCCGTAGGGGCAAGTAAAAGTGGTCTTTTCTTGATCCTCGGGAGCAATCATGATTTGATTATACCCCGAGTATCCATCCAAGAAACAATAGAACTCATACCCTGCAAGACGATCCAACATTTGATCCATAAATGGAAGAGGGAAGTGGTCCTTACACGTGTTCTCATTCAATTTCCTGTAATCCACACATGTACGCCATCCCGTAGGAATTCTCGTGGCTATCGCTTCTCCATCCTCAGCTTTCACTACAGTCATACCCCCCTTCTTAGCAACTACATGCAATGGACTCACATGGGGACTATCACTAATAGGAAATATAATTCCAGCATCCAACCACATAAGAATTTGCTTCCTTATCACCTCTTGAATTGCGGGATTCACCCTACGCTGATTCTGAATACTAGCTTTGGCTTCATCCAACAACCTAATCCGATGCATACAATACGAAGGACTTATACCTTTCAAATCATCAAGTGACCACCCTATTGCAGACTGATACTTCCTCAAAACATCTAATAACTCCTCAAGTTGATCATCATTAAGAGAAGAAGATACAATTACCGGATATTGTTCATCATCACCAAGAAAAGCATACTTCAAGTGAACCGGCAATGGTTTCAACTCCTCTTTTCTTTTCTCCACTGGAGTGTTTTCATTATCCAAAGGCAAGTACTTCCTGGTCCATTTGACTTCTTCCACTTTATTTCTCTCCAATGCAAACCTGTCATCACCCAAAGCAAGTAAGTTTTCAAGAAATTCAATACATACCTCGTTAGAAAGTCCGTCAAGCTCCGTAGTGGGATAAGTAAGAGATTCCATCAAACATGTCTCAAGAGGATCCGTTGACAAGATCAAAGACATATCCTCCTTCACAATCTCCTCCACCACGTCAATACTATAACATTGGGACTCCATTGGCATTTTCATCGCTTTGTCCAAGTTGAAAAGTACTTCTTTGTCCATTCTCAACTTCAGTTCTCCTTTCCGAACATCTATCATAGCTCCAGCCGTAGCAAGGAATGGCCTCCCCAAGATTAAAGGAACATTATCCTTGTCATCATCCATTTCTAATACAAGAAAATCCACAGGAAAAACTAGCTTCTCCACCTTTACTAGAACATCTTCAACTATTCCTTTCGGAAACGTCATTGATCTATCTGCCAATTGGAGAGCAACAGTTGTCGGGGTCATCTCCCCCAAACCAAGCTTCTGAAAGATGGACAACGGCATCAAATTGATGCTTGCCCCAAGATCACATAAAGCTTGCCGTGCTGGCCCCTTCCCGATCTCACAAAGAATAGTAAAGCTCCCCGGATCTTTCATCTTTGGTGGCAACTTCTTTTGAATAATTGAGCTACAATTCTCAGATAAGTTTACCGTTTCAACTCCGGTTAAGCTTCGCTTCTTCATCAATATGTCTTTAAGGAACCGAGCATAATATGGCATCTCCATGATTGCCTCTGAAAAAGGGATGTTCAAGCTTATCTTGTTCATTATCTCTGAAAACTTCTTGAACTTCTCTTCCAACCCCTTCTTCACTAGCTTGTAGGGAAACGGTGGAGGTATCTTTGTTTTGGGAATCCCCCATTCATCACGATCAACCTTTTCCGCTTTCTCCTTTTCGGCTCTTAATCGCTTAGCTCTTTCCCATTTTTTCTCAGCTATTATGTCTGTACTTTGCTCATTCCGTACCACTGGAGTTGCATCAACATCAAAAGGAACAACAGGTGCATCAAACAGCACATCTCGGCGAGGTTCGACTGGGGTTCGACCAGGCTGAAAGGTCGAACCAGGACTGTATTGGTCGAACCTCTCTCCTGGAAGACTGATCTCATTCTGCTCCGGAGGTTCGACTTGGGTTCGACCAACATTAGAGGTCGAACCTAAGTGATCGTGGTCGAACCGCTTCACTGTATAATTTCCATCCTTCGGTTCGACCTGGGTTCGACCTGAAGAGTTGGTCGAACCTTCGTGATCGTGGTCGAACCGCTCCACTGTATAGTTTCCGTCCTTCGGTTCGACCTGGGTTCGACCTGAAGAGTTGGTCGAACCTTCGTGATCGTGGTCGAACCGTTTCTGCGTCGAAACAGAGTGCTCTGGCCGATGAGGTTCGACCAGGGTTCGACCTGTAAAGTTGGTCGAACCCTCCGCGTGTTGGTCGAACCGCTCCTGCATCAAAACAGAGTGTTCTGGCCGATGAGGTTCGACCAGGGTTCGACCTGTAAAGTTGGTCGAACCCTCTGCGTGTTGGTCAAACCGCGGCTTAGAAAATTCCAACTTCGATTCCGGCCTCATCGGTCCCTCGTACTGCGTTCCTGACCTCAGTGTGATGGCATTACACGACTTTGGATTCTCTATACTCTGAGACGGAAACTTACCTTTTCCTACAGTTTGAGTCAATGTGTTCACATTCTCTGCAATTGTACCCATCAACAATGTGAGATCTTTCACTTGAGTGGACAAATCTCTGTGGTGATCATCAATCTTTTTCTCAAGCTTTGCCTCAAGGCGATTCACTCTTTCATCATTCTTTACCATGTACCGGTTCACAGTATCCTCGAACCCAGGCTTTCCTTCTTCCACCTTTTCTCCCGGATCAACACCCATCGGAAGTTGCACTGCATTGTTCGTATTGCTCCATGAAAATTCAGGCCTCCTTGGTTGCTGTTGATAACTACCAGATGGACCACGATTATTCAAGTTCCCTCGATAGTTCCCTTGGTAGTTCCCTTGGTAAGTCCGGTTTCCTTGATTTGGGTACCTCGTTCCTTGGATACTTTGACCCATGGCATAATTTGCTTCCTCCAATTCGTCTTGGATGGTTCCATTATTCATCATCTCTTGCTGCAAGATTGGCACTCGTTGGGATATCTCGCTGATCTGCTTCTGTTGAGACTCAAGTAGCTTGTTGATATTAGACAAGCTCGAAACGATCTCATCTTCTCTCTTAGTCTTCACCATTGCTTGTTCAACCTGAGCTACCTTTCCAAGAACATACGTACCTCTAACTCTATCAGTGGGCCAATCCCTCGAATTCATTGATATGTCTTCAAACAATCTCTCGGCCTCAACGGATGACTTTGTAAGTAATGCTCCATTAGAAGAAGCATCAAGTAGCACTCTTGATTCACAGTCTAATCCGTTATAAAATATACTGATATATTGGGCTTTAGATAACCCATGTTGAGGACACTTCCTGAGCATGTCCTTGAATCTATCCCACGCTTCATGAAATTTCTCTCCCCCACTGATAGCAAATTGGTTAATATCTTGCTTCATCTTAAACACCTTCGAAGGTGGCATATACCTCTCCAAGAATCTTAACTTCAATTGCTCCCACGTGGTGCACTCAGCTGCATTAATAGTATCGTACCAATCCCTCGCCTTTTCAGTAAGCGAGAATTTGAACAAAAGGATCTTCCTAGCATCTTCATGTTCTCCTACGTTTTTTTGAGTACTTGCATAGCCCAAGAACTTGTTCAGATGCTGCTGCGGATCCTCGAAAGACCCTCCTGAAAAGGAGTTCCTTTCTATCATGCTAATAAGAGCGGGATGAAGATCGAACGCTGTGTTAGTTCCCCTTGCTCCTAAAAGCTCATAATTTCCAGCCCCATTATTTCTGAAAACCTCACGGATGGCTAGATTATCCGGATTCGCTGCCATGTTGACTGTTACTACTTCCAAATTAACTTCAGTTGTAGCCTCAATCGCTTGCGAAATCTGCTCGTCAACCTCAACTCCAAAATTCAGAGCTTCAGTTGAGTCTATTGCCTTTGCCTTGCTCTTCTTCTTTTTCTTCTTTCTTGATGATGCTCCAATCTCAGGATTATACGGTTCAAGATTACCTTTCTTTGATCTTGTGAGCATACACCTAAAACGAATAAGAAAGAAAACAACAAAACAAGGTAAATAGTCCTAATAAACTAGAAATAATACAAAAAAGATAGTTTACGCCGTCCCCGGCAACGGCGCCAAGAACTTGATAGGGGTTTTCTCAACACACAAATTAATCCTCAAGTATAAGGATATCAATTGTAGTCGCGAAGATGACCAAGTTACAATATTGAACCCACGGGACGAGTAAATATCAATTTCGTGATCTTCTAGTATATTTTAGACTATGTTGGTAATTGTAAAGGTTTAATGGATAGTAACTTCTAATCGAATTAACAAAAGAAATAGCAAAAGTAGAGAGAAGTGAGTTGTGATCAATAAGAATGATAGGTAGTTCATTGGGTCATCCAGTTTCACTAGCAATTCGTATTTTCGTATGATGGTGTCCGACTCTGCCCTGTGGTTTGTGGACACATCACTAGACCATGCAAGTTTACTCTATAGACACAAGTAAATATGCGCTTGACACGTGTGAATAACATCGGAGCAAGAGATATGCTTCACCCCCCTTTCTAGGTACTATCATAATCAATTATCTTCTACGTCTAGAATCTAACCCGATTTGATCTCCCTTTTTAGGTACTATAAAGTTATACTCTTCATCCTATTCATCAACCCGAATTCAATTCAATTCATGAATATTCATATAAGACAGTTCTAATAATACTTCGGAATCCCTTCACTTAGAATTATAACAATAAACCCTGCTCAGTAGTGAACGCACTCAATCAATAACCATGTTATGTATTCAGACTCTACACAACGATCATTGATGCACAAAACGACTATGAGTATGGATTAAATATGCAATCTTATATAAAACAAACCACAGGTAGTGTTGTACGGAGTTTTACACACGAAACACGAATTACATCATGAAACTTTCATAACCCTAGAACTACCAAGGTGGTTCTAGCCCATGATTGATCTAGGAACAATCATGGTTAGATTAATCATTCTTACTTGAACCTTCAGTGAACCTCTGTCACAGCCCTCCGAATGGATCACCACCTCTACTCTTGTCTCTCCTACGATTGACGATCAAAAGCTCTCTTTATTCTCTGTATGAGCCTCCTTTTATACTTGTAATCACGTCTCTAGGGCTTGGAATGGGCTTTCTAAGTGATCTCACGCGTTTCGGCCTCGAAAATCCGGATAAGGTAAGTTCTCGCACACAGGTTCGACCACGTCAAGCAGGTCGAACCCCGAGCCACAGGTCGAACCCCAGGTCGAACCCCGCTACTGAAAGAATTCTGCACAGGTTCGACCTTCTGGACAGGTCGAACCACTTAGGTTTTGGTCGAACCCCAGGTCGAACCTCAGCACTGGACAACTCTTGCTCCCGATTCGACCAACGGGCAAGTCGAACCCCAACATCGTGGTCGAATCCTCCTTCTTGCAAACTGGTTCGACCATGGTTCGACCTGATGGCCAGGTCGAACCAACTGAGTCATGGTCGAACCCTTCTCTGTATTGTCCAGCAACGTTGGTTCGACCTGCTGGAGAGATCGAACCCTCCTCCAGCCAGGTCGAACCCACCTCCTTCTTGGGCGGTTCGCGTGGCTTCGACTCCGTCTCTTCGATTCTTGGCTCTTTCACTCCGTTTTTGCTAAGAAAACACTCAAATAGCTCCACTAACATCTGATTCATGCTATTTCACAATATATATAGGTTTTCCACCTATTTCCACATCAAAACTCTCCAAAACTAGCACAAAACATAGCGCCAAACTTGTGAATTTACACACTCATCAGTCATCATATCCTTCATGTTGTTGGCGTGCACCCGTGACCGCTCCTCGTAATACTCCCTTCGATGTTGTCCAGCTCTTAACTCCTGAATATGCACTTTGTGCTCCTGCTGGACCTCTCGAATCTCCCTTATCTGTGCTCCATATATCTGCTGCACATACCTCATATCTCTCACCTCATCCATTATATAGTTCCATCGATCATTACCCTATTCCGGGCCCATTGGTGGCTGCTGCTCTTCTTCCTCAAACTGTTGTGGCTCGGGGGCTTGCTCCTCAAACTCCACCTGCTCCGGTGGTGCATCCTGCTCATCACCCTCCATAGGCACTGGCTCCGTTCTCAAATTAGCCAGCTCTTTGTTCTCTTCAACCCTCATCTGTCTGAGGACCTCTTCCATTTCGTCTCTATTTCTTCTGTAAAAAGCTCTCACCACCCTGGAATGGTTCACACTACCTATTGCCAAATTAGCAAGCCTCCTTCTAGTGTACACTGTAGTGAGCTCTGGAGTTGGCAAGGGAAATGGAGCTCCCTTTTCCTGCCTCAGACAGTACTGATTCCCAACCATGGACAAGAACTCCATCCACATCAACTGCTGGTAGTTCAACCCCTCACTCACCATTCTATTCTCCATACCTGCAAGATTGATTCCCAAGCCTTGAGCGATCATGGTGATCATACCTCCTAACATCAAACCCTGAGATGTTTGTCTCTTTGCAATTCTTTCCGCATGTTACACAAAATGTGCTGCAACGTTCAGTGGAGCTCCTTGTATATGCAATACATAATATAGAGCTGCTTCTCTCCCACAGCTCCACCTTCAAACCTCCCTAAGATGGTGTTCGAAACAATCTTCTCTAGGTATCTCATCACTGGGTTCCGGATTGCAGTTCCCTTTGAAGCACTGGGAACATATCCTACTCTTTCTGTCCCGTTATTCACTAAGCTCTTCCACCATTCCTACTGGTTGAAAGTGTCTCCTGCATAAAAGCTCTGATGATATTCAAATGGTGGGCACCCAAAGAATTCATTCAACACAGGCAGAGGAATCTTTTCTCTCAACACGTTATCCAGTTGGAACGTCACTGAAATAAGAAAACAATTTCGATCCTTCTTCACTTGCAATGTACTCATGAACTCAGCAGTAAGATGGTAATAAGTAGGTAGCCTTTTATCAAAGAAGGCTTCCATCTGTGAAAATCTGAATAGCTTCCTAAAATTCTCCTCAATTCCTAACCCTCTCATCGTTTCTGTGTCTTGGAATCGAGTTGGTTTGATCTTTGGAGCTAACGTTTGTCAACGGAGCACATACTTACCCCAATAGTCTTCAAATTCCACTCCAAAATAATCTGGATAGATCCCATCTTCCATTAGCTTTGCATCAAGATTAGCCAACTCCACTGGATCGGTAATGACAATGAAATCTTCATTTCTTGGTCTAACTCTCCTCTTGGCCATCTATAATTCAACAATGCTCAAATTATATTCAATTTCATCAATAAAAATGTTAATGCACTAAGTTAGATTCCACCCTAGTCATTCAACTTAGTGTGAAATATACTATGCATCAACAACACTTATCCTCATCATTAGACTTCAAACTTAATCACAATATGCACTTCACCATCATTCATCTCAACTAACCATGATTCATATCTCAATTTCTAAGCATCCTTGCACACAAAAGTTCCAAAACACACTTTCATGGAGCACTAAGAACCTATGATCTCAAATCAATCAAAATCTTCACTTAGACATTTCATCGAACACTTGGCATGCATAACGTTTCAATATATTTTCAAAATACAATTCACATAGCCTCATGCCTAAATCTTCAACATCTAAGTCTATTTGTCACAATTTAAACATTACACAAGTATGATCACTCAATTTGCACAACACATACAATCAATTTCATCATTCTCACACAATCCCCTAATTTAACCTCTCATGAACCCTAATTCTATTCTCAATTCACAAATCAAAGTGACACATGTATGTTCATTACTCACAAATTCGTTCAAAACACACAATATCACAAAGCCCATGTATCAATTCACTCAATTTCTATCAAAATTCGAAAATTAATGTTCAAAGAGTTCATACCTTTCAAACTTGGATGTGAGAAGTATGTTTGGGTGTGCACAATTGAAGAACCTTACTCTCAATCCCTTAAAACTTACCTTCGTGGTCGATTAATACCCTAAAGAGAAGAATTTGGAGTGAAAAGAGTGCGTATGGATGAAAGGTTGTGCTTGGGAGTGAATATAGATCGGCTCTTTTAAAAACTAGAATTAAACCCTACACGGCCCGTGTAACGCTGCACGATCTCAAATGTGGCCGTGTAGCATTTTCTGACGTCCATACTCGGCCACTTGTTACAGGGCCGTGCGCCGCACACGGCTTCCTTCTCTCCTGCACGGCTCAAGCTCAGAGCTCGGCCAAGACCCTGGGCGAGTAGCGTGTTCTGATGCCAGTACACGGCCTGTCCTTACAGGGCCGTGTACTGAGCTCGGCCCGTGTAGCAGTTTTACCCTATTTTCCAACTTTCACACTTCATCTCATTTTTGTCCTATTTTTACACTTCTCATACACCCTATTCATGCTCAAAAATACTTCAAAATATTATTCACACCACAATTATGATCAAATAATGGATTATCATGTACTTAAATACCACCAAACATACCAAAACAATTCTAACTCATGAGAAAAATTTTAAAATTGACCATTTTGCAAGACAATATAACAACAAGACACATGATTCATCACACACTAAAACATAAACAAGGTATAAGTCACACCACGCACTCTCCCCCTAAACTTAAATCGAAACAAGTTGTGAATTAAGTTTGCAAAAAGTGGTGGGACGTACCCTTGTCGTTTCCACCAATGCTCATCATAAAATTACCTTGTGATGACGTATGTGCATTCCAACATTCAAGTATAGCCACCATACACTCTCCCCCCAAACTTAAATTAATACAAGTGTTAAATTTAAGTTTGTAAAGAGTGATGTGACATACATCTTCATTCCAAATCTAGCACATCTCGTCTCTTCCATAAGTATTTTCTCCATGAGCACATTCCACCTAAATACCAAAAATACAAGAAGAATACAACTAAACAAGCAAACTTACTAAAAATGGGTTGCCTCCCATCAAGCGCTCGATTTAACATCGTCGAGCTAGACGAATTGAAGCTCTTAACAACTGGAGAAATCCAAGACCCCATCGGGCCTCATCTTCACTTTAAACATCTCCTTAACAACCTTCTTATCAACACTTCTTACTCCTCTAACACTTGAACTCACTTCACTGTCTCTTTTTCTCACATTTTCAAATCCCGGAGGCCTTTTATCAATCTTCCAATCAACTTGTGGATTTTTCCCAAGCTTGTTCCTTTTTGAAGAAAAATTTCTTGCAAATTCAAGTAAAAAATTAGTTAAATCTTCATCTTTTAAAATTTCACTTACCACTCGATATCGATCATCCAGAGGTTTAATGGGTGGCTTCAAATGAAGATCTCCCCCTTTTAAATTCTCCCCCTTTTAAATTCTTGCTTGATAACACTAATTCTCTTTCATTTGAATGTAGTGTGAGTTCCTTCTTATCCATGTCAAATTTTGCCCTTCTGGTTGCCAAAAATGGCCTTCCAAAAATCAATGGGATCAAAGGATCCGCTTGCTTCTCAACTATCATAAAATCCACCGGAAAGACAAAATCCTCTATTTTCACAAGCATGTCCTCCACAACTCCATGGGGCTTTATCATTGAACCATCCATTATTCTAATTTCCACATCCGTTTCCTTTAACCTCCCAATGCCAAGTTTTTCAAAAATTTCCAAAGGCATCACATTAATGCTTGAACCAAGATCACATATAACATTAAAATATTCCTCATTTCCAATTTTACAAGTAAGAATGAATTTACCAGTGTCTTCAACCTTTGATGAAGCTTCAACTTCAACAATGTTACGATCTTGTTTCAACATCACCTCTTCATCATAATTACTTTCATCATCCAACAAAGACAAAAATTCACCAATTATCTTCTCATCATCAAAAGATAAATTTTATCAATGGCAACTTCCTCCTCCACTTTTGACACGATTTCATCAAAAGGTACTTCTTCAACTTTTGAAACGATGTTTGTTGTTTCCACCAACCCTTTCTCCAACTTACTTTCCATATTGCACACAGTTACATACAAACATTGCTCCTTAGAATTAGTAACGGTAGTGGAGAAAAACTTACCCTTTCGATGCATTTCACCTTGCTCAGTTGCCATTTGACTCATTTGTGTCTCCAAGGCTTTGAATCTATTATCAATCACTTCATCTCTTTGCTTCATATAGTCAAACATCTTGGTCATTTGATCCTCCATTGTAGACTTTCCTTCACTATTTGGAGCTTTCTCCCTCGGATTAATGCCCGGTGGAAGAGTAAGGGCATTCCCTTAATTTTCATATGACAAATTCTCATACCTACGAGGTTGGTTAAAATTTTCTTGAAAATTACCTTGCCTCCATCCTCCTTGCCTTTGTGGATATCCCCCTCCATGATTTCCAAAGTTACCACCATAATTTTATTGGAAGTTCCTTCCTTGCATGAAGGCAATTTCTTCAAGCGTCATCTCCGTGGACACCATGTATCTTGAATTCTAAAATTAGAGGACATACCTTGTTGAGACATAGATGTAGGCATTTGACAACTTTGAGAAGATTGACCCATATTAGGCATCGTCATGCCTTGTTGAGGATTAGGAAACACTTGTTGATTCATCAAAGGCAATGAAATACCTTGTTGAGGACTTGCAAACACTTGTTGATTCACCACAGGTGTCAAATTTGGAGACACTTGCATGTTAGCATTCATCCTCTTTAATATCTCTGTGATCGCCTTGTCGGTCATATCTTCCATAGGCACTTCCACCTTTTTCACTTGTTGCAAGCACACTTCTTCCATCTTAGCAATTCTCTCCCTTTCATATATGCCCGGTGCACGATCCATAGGCCATTGACCCGTATTCAAAGCTATTTCCTCATATATGGCAATTGCTCTTTCCGGAGTTTGCCCCAATATCAAACCTCCCTCCGAAGCATCAATGAACATCCTCTCACTTTCATGTAAACCGGCATAGAAAAATCCTATTTGTTGCTCTTCGGGGAATCCTTATTGTGGACACTTCCTTAGCATTTCTTTGAATCGGTCCTATGCTTCACTAAATGTCTCAAGTGGCAATTGCTTGAATTGAAAGATTTGCCCTTTAAGATGCAACATCTTTGAAGGTGGAAAATACTTGCTCAAGAATCTTTGTGCCAACTCTCTCCATGTGATGTAGGATCCCAGTGGTATAGTATGATACTAAGCCTTTGCTCTATCTCTTAATGAAAACGAGAAAAGCTTCATTTTAACAATATCCTCACTTACCCCATTTATCTTTATCGTGTTAGCTAACTCCGTAAAATGGGCTAAGTGAGCATTTGGATCCTCCATAGCACCACCACCAAATTGATTTACTTGCACCATGTTGATCAATCCCGTCTTGATCTCAAAATTATTCACATTCAATGGCGGACCCATTCCATAATTCCCATATTGTGGTTGGAAATGGTCACGAACATTCATTCCAGCTCCATTGTTTTCATTTCCATGAGGTTGATTTTGCACCATCGGAGGATTATTCCTTGCTTCTTGTTGTGCCATCAAGTTTTGAATAATAGCTTGTATTTGTTAATTTTGCAAGTGCATTTGTTGAGCATAAGCTTGTGGCACAAATTCTGGATTATTATAAACTCCTCTAACATTATCAACTCCATAAAAATTACTCATATTGCCTTCTTCATCAACCATGTTTGTATTATCCCTTTCTTCTTCCATAATTTCTTCCGTAGGCTCTAACACTCCTCGTCTTTGTCTTCTTAAGATAGCTTCTAATTCCAAGTTCAAAGGTTCAATAGATTGAGACCTTGAACGTGTTTGCATGTACCAACAAGAATTTTCAAATTAGTTCTCCAAGTAAACAAGACAAGTAAACAAGTTAACAAATAAAATAAATATCCTTATCAAAACTAATCAACTTCGAACTCGTTACAATCAAAAGTTTATAACATTTTCCCGGCAATGGCGCCATGTTCTTAGTCGCATTTCTTATAAAATGTTTAAGAGTAAGAGACTCTATCGTTGTTGTACACGTGTGATCAAGCAACAAAATTTATAAATATGTCGTCCCAAGGGAAAGTAAACTCATGATTGTATCCAAATTTTCCATTGATTTATGCTTTGAAAGAATGATAGATTGAAGGTTTGATTGTTTAAGCTACTACTTACTTCTCTACTCAATTAACTATGAATTAATCTAACAACAAAATATATCAAACGACGAACAAATGATGAATGAAATGGAGATAGAATTCACTTAAGAAGAGAGCAATGCTAATCATACTCATGATTAAGAATCTAGCTAGATATGCATAACTCTTGATATTGAACTTCATTAATTGTGGACTAAAAGCAATCACAGTTTTACCCCTAATCCCTATGGCCAAGGCAATTAGGTTCTCGACTCTTTGACAAGTCTAAATCTCCTAGGATTGATCTTAATCTCAATTCCCTTAAGGTACTATGATCATAAGTTGGTTCTTTTCACTCAATTTCTTAAGTATCCCTCTATTAATGTTCAAAGCATAAGAAGGGTATGACTTACCTCCCCTCACACTTACATACATGATCATCTTAATATGATTCAAATAAACACCTAATTATAATATTGGAATGGTCATCCTAACACTAAGATTAGAGAATTTAATCACACAAGTATTGAAATGAAACATGATTCATTAATCATAAAAGGAAATCCACAATTTAACTACATTCATTTCTCACTTTCTACACATCTAGCTTTCATCTCAACTATTCATATGATTAGCCCTACTATAGGACTAGCCACTACACATTGTGATTATATCAATACAAATCAAGCTTTGCTCCATTTGAGCCAAAATAAGAAGAAAATCAACAAATGAAAAGTAGATTGGCTTCCCTTTTATGGAGAAACCTTCCTTCTCTTCAATATGCTAACTCCTTCAATCCTTGATGCTTCCCTCTTCTCAAATGGTGGATGGATGGATTGGATAATGAATTTATAGATTGATTATGGAAGAACAAATTGAATTGGATGGATCTAATGGATGGAGATGGATTTGTGGATCTAGTGTGTGAAAATATGGTATGGAGTGTGTGTAACTGCTCTCAATTCTGATATTTCCTCACAAATTTCGCACAAGTCACCTTTTTATATCACTAATGGTCTTCTAGAAGCTTACGGAACATTCTAAAAATTACACAGATTTTTGCACCTACACGGCCAGTGTAGCAGCGCACGGCTCATGTTGGGCACACCTACTTCGGCGTGTTGTGTGTGCTTCCGGACATGGCTCGAGATGCGCTACATGGCCTTGGTCATGGCAATGTAGCATTTTCTGATGACATTACATGGCTTCTTCTTACAGGGCCGTGTACCGCACACGAGGTGTGCAGCAACGCACGGCCCGTGCGCCAGCACACGGCCTTCCTCCTAGACGAGCAACAATTTGTAATGATAATACACAACCACTTGTTACAGGGCCGTGTTCCGCACACAGCCCGTGTACAAACATGCATTGTTCCCCCGTCTTCATTTCGCTTCCGACTTCATTTTAATCCATTTCTTGACCTATTTTACACAATTCTATCAATTCATACCACATTTCACAAAATAACAATAACTCCACCAAAAGTCACACAAATACGGATAAAAATATCTGAAAATCCATGAATAAAGATACTAAAATCTAGGTGAAAATGACAACGATCAGAAAGCCCGACCCTAAGAGGTGTCATGATGGGCTCAAGCCATAGGCCAGAATATATATATATATATATATATAATAGGGATGGATTAAGTTTTAGCCCTACTACCATGAGTTTTTTTTTAATGTTAACGTCCCACCAAAATAATTTAATATTAAAAATATCAAGTTAACGTGTCTTTCCTTGAATAAATTAAATTTACCATCACTTACTGCTCTCCTTTCCAAACAACACAGCCGCCCTTTCTTTATTCTTCTTCAAGAAGCCACCAAAATAATTGACTATTTTCACGTAGAATTATCCTGAATTTTAAATCATTGCAATCCTATTTTATCTGATGTAAAATTAGTCATTTTAAACACTAAATTTTACATTATATTTCTCAATTCTTCATCTTGCTACTTCATATGAGTATTATTCGTTTGATACAATTAAAGCTCAAAGATTTAAAGATAAATTATTTTTTATTTATATTAATATTCTACTACTTTTTCTTATGATTTTTTTGGCTTTCCTTTTTCATTTATAAGTATATTTTGGGAAATGTGAGTAGTATATAAATTATTTGAATGCATACAGCGTACAGATTTGAAAATTTTGTACTAATTTTGTTGTGATGATTATTTTGTTGATTGAAGAAAATAAGTCTTGAATTAAAATAAAAATCAAAGAAAGTGAATTGCTCTTGTCATCAATTTTTTGGTTGTAGTGATTCATTAACATCACATATCATGTTTTATTTTTCATTAAATATGATTCTATTGTTTATTAGATATAAATTTAATTTGTTGTTGTTCATTGTTATCTTAAATAATTGTCTGAATTATATTTTTAAACTTGATTTAGTTAAATATGTTATCAAGAAAATATAAATCTGGAAGTAAAAAAAGAAAAGAAAAAAAGAATAGATGATATGAAATGATTAAAACTAAAAAAGGTGCTCTCGATAAATTTTCTAAATCAAATATAATTTAATTGCATATTCACTTGATACAAATAATGAAAGAAGAAATAAACAATGATATAATTAATGAACATATTGAATTTAAAGAAGAAAACGAAAATAACAATTTGAATGAAGAAATTGATAATATAGTTGATGATGGAAAAGACTAAAATGAAAAAGTATTGAAAGGAAATGAGAATACAATTGAGAATATAATTGAGAATGAAAATGAACTACAACTAACTCAATATGTTTTAAATATGTACAATCTAAGAGCTTTGGATAATATTGAAAATAAAATAAGAGATATTTTGATTGTAAAAGGTCCAATAAGAGTAAGTATTCTTAATTTTCCTTGAGATGCACTTTTTAGCAATTTTCAATTTCTCAATATATAAGTTAGTTACCTAATTGGGAGAATTGACATAGGAAATGACTTGTGTATATAAAAGATCGATGCAAATAAAATATACTATTTTTATTGCAAATTATTTAAATCAGCTAACAATAACAACTTGCTTGCAAATGAAGGTGTTAATGATTGGAAACGTTTGGGTAAAAGACTAAGAAAATATGAAAACAGTATTGAGCATATCAGCAACATGCAAACTTGCATTGATTATTCGACTTAAAAACATGAAACAATTGATAAAGAGATACAAGTGAATATTAAGAAATAGAAAGAGCATTGGAAATACGTTTTAATAAGAATTATTTCTGTCATAAAATGCCTTGTAAAACATAACTTGGCCTTTTGAGGAAACTATGAAAAACTTTACCAAGATAATAATGATAACTTTTTGGGACAACATGATCTAATTTCAAATTTTGATTTGGTTTTGCAATAGCATTTTAGGCACATTCAAAATAAATAGATTTATTATCATTATCTTAGTTATAAAATTCAAAATGAATTAATACTTATATTAACCTCTAAAGTGAGATGTGAAGAACAAGTATTTTTCTGTGATACTTGAATGCACCTCAGATAAGTTACTATGAACAAATGGCAATGATAATTCATGTGTGAATATGTCAGGTCCTTACTTTATAGATTTTTTTGAAGTGGATGATACATTTGAATTTGGACTTTTAATGAATTGCAATAAATTTTACCAACTCATAAACTTGATATTGATAATGTGAGCGGACAAGATTATGATAATGGCTTCAATATTAAAGGAAACATCAATGTGTGCAAAAAAAAGTATTACAAGAAATTAATCCAAGAGCTTTTCATATGTCATGTGCATGTCATTCTCTAAATTTGACAATATGTGACATGACAACATCTTGTGTTAAAGCTATTTTATTTTTTTAGAGTTTTGCAATGCATATATATTTAGTTTTCTAGTTCAATAAAAAGATGGCAAATTTTATTAAATCATTGTATTACAACCATAATTAATTACACAATCATAAGAGATAACAGATGCATTATATGAGTTACCAAGATTTAGTGAAGATGTCAAAAATAACAATGAGGATAAATCTTTAGCAATGCCTAAGCTTGAAAGTTATGAATTTTTGTTGGGCATGACCATTCAATATTAAAAAAAAAGGTTGACTTGGTTAGCGAAAAATTGTGATGTTAGAATATGCAAATTGATGTTGTAATAAGTATTTTGAAAGGATTGGATTCTTATATTGAAAATATAGAGAAAAAGACTTTTAATCTTCTATGATATGAAAATCTTATTGATGATTTTACTTAAAAAAAATGTTAAATGATCTTAAAATTTTCAATTACTAGCCCTTGAAATGCTATATATCAGCATTAGCACCATCGATAAAATAATGCTCTAGTATGATAATATTTTTTCTTTTTAATAATATATTTTTTCTTAATAAATCTTTTAACCTATATTTAATTTCTTTTTATGTATTTTTTACATTTATCTTATTTTTATCTTTTAATATAATTTTTTTATGCTTTTATGTCAGGTGTTGCTTTTTTTTTAACATTTCAGATGAGGGGAAAAAAAGTAAATAAATAAACACAAATGATCATTTATCTATAAACCAAAGTTGTACAAGAATAAATGGAAGATTAATATCATGTGAAAATCGATATGTTTTGATTATAGTATTACTTTATTTGTGAAATATTTTTATTATGAAATTTGTTAATATATATACATACACACACACACACACACACACACACACACACACACATATATATATATATATATATATATATATATATATATATATATATATATATATATATATAAATTATTCTGCCATGGGCCTAAATTGTCAGGGTTGTTCCTCGTTGTAGGGCCCACCATTATACGTTTGCCTTTGGCATAAAAAATAATCTTTCAAGAGCAATCAAATAATGACTTTGACATAAAAATTATCTGTTATAAGTGGAGTCAAACAATGAACCATACACCTTAAGCAACATGAAAAATAAAACATTACAAGCAATATCAAATAGTGATTCAACAACTATAACCTACTTAATGAATATCATGTCTCTTGCTTGGAAAAAGACTTCTTTCCCAATGGTCAAGGCAATGGGGCCCACCGTTAGAATCCTATCGTTAGCATGGGAAGTAACATATTGCAAACGCAATCAAATACTACCTCTGACTCAAATTAGTTTTCACCCCTTTCTCGTCACGGAGATTAAGAAAAGTAATAACGTTTAGAGATAATATAATTTTTTTAATAAATAAATAATAAAGTATATTAAGTGTGTTAAGTATGTAGTTTTTTATTTTTTTATTTTTTGTAAATAAAGTGTATGGTGGGAGGATAGTTGTTTCGATTTTTTAAGGAGGTGAAAACTTTTGTGGGACGACCTAAAATGGAAAGGGTGAAAATTAAAGAGAGTGGAGGGAGTACTAGTAACTTTAACATAGAAAATGACGTATTGCAAGTGTGATAAGCAATCACGGGGGAAGTAAGGATCGGGGGCCCAGCCCAGAACCACTAGGCCCCTTTAGAGTTTCTTTAAAAAATTATGGGTATTTTTATAATTTCACATATTACACACACACTTCGTATACAAATAAATTATATTTTCTTCATTTCAAGTTAAATTTCACACTTTACATTTTCGTTTACCACCCAAAAAAGAAAACATCACATCAATTTCCATCTCTAAAAGTACATCTTAGCTCCCATCTAACACACATAACATATTTAATAATTTATTTATTACCTAAAAATGCTACATTACCCTCCAAAAGTTAATAAAGTTGGTCAAAAAATAACTTTTCTTAAATTCCGTATCTATAGTAATGGTGAAGAAATCATTTTCAGCCAACAATTTAAGTTTGTAACAAGAGATAGTTACTACTAGGTATATTGGAATTTCCTTAATTACTATGAGATACAAACATACAAAAATATTACTACTAACTACATAAATATATAGTGATATTCCAATATTACCCTCACAATGTGCTCCACATAAATATTTGTGTGCAGCATAAAAGTTCGTGTGCAGTAAAAAAAGTGTGTGTAGTAAATATTATGTGCAGTAAAAAAATGTGTGCAGCAAAAAAAATGGGTTTAGCGGCAGCGGTCCGAGGATGGTCCGGCGGCCGGACGATGGAGGTCCGGCGGTGGTCCCACGGCGGTCCAGTGGTGGTCCGAATGCCGCAGTGGGTAGGTAAGAGATTTAGGGTTTTTGGTTTAAAAGTGTTTGAGATTATAATGAATTAAAATTATATTTAGTATTTTACTTTAATATTTTGTATGTGAGAGTAATTTTTTTAAACCAATGTATCTCATAGTAATTATAGGTATAAAGTGTGTACCTATGAGTAATTTTTTCTTATAACAATTATACTCATTTGGCAATTTTTAGAACAAAATACCCCCACACTCTTTCTTAATAGTTTAATTATTTAGTGTTGGTCAAGTGTCGGAGCCCTGACACAAAATATCAATATCATGTTGGATATGATGTCTATATCTTATATCGGGACTTCGAAACTCTGACTAACACTGAATTCGATATCAGATGCTATAACGAGGTGACGGGCATGATATCAATATCATATGTCGAGGCTCTAACACCATAATCGACACTGAATTTGATATTCAGGGCTTTAGTAATGGTGACGGGCATGATGTCGGTACTCTATGTT
Organism: Pogostemon cablin; assembly: GCA_023678885.1. Taxonomy (NCBI): domain Eukaryota; kingdom Viridiplantae; phylum Streptophyta; class Magnoliopsida; order Lamiales; family Lamiaceae; genus Pogostemon; species Pogostemon cablin. The sequence continues at coordinate 30,630,710 of CM042963.1, forward strand.
AGATATCCGACATCCCGACCGACACTAAATAATTAAATTATTAAAAAAAGAAATATGGGGGTAATCGTCCAAAATGGTCAAATTGGTATAATTGTTATAAACTTAAGTTGTTGGCTGACAATGATTTCTAACTTTAAATACTCCCTCTTTCCCAGTACAGTTTTCACATTTACTCATTATTTGTCTCAACACAGTTTTCACACTCTAAAAATGGTAAAAAAAACACAAAAATAACAACCTTCCACGATCCATTATTTTAAAAAATTTCATTCAATTTTTTACATATATAAAATACTAATCATATACCTAAACATATTTAACTTATCACAAAATATACTTATACTAACCCTACCCAATCCAACCAAACCCAACCCAAATTAAAACTTAGGAATCGATCTATTTTTCCCCTTCCTCTCTCAACTTTCATTGAAATCCTAGATTAGCTCTAGAACTGAGTTGGGATTGTTCATGAAATTTTTTTCACTCCCTCTTACCCTAGTTAGAGAATACTTCTCAATCCCACCACTCATCGATAATTAGCGCAGGTCGGGCTATTTCTTTCTTGTCAGGCTGAGAAATAATAAAACAATTGGAGGAGATTCCAACGTTTCTATCGATGTCGTTTGGCAATTGTTGGCGTCCATGAGCAGTGGTAGTGGTGAAATCGACTCTGCCTGAGAGCGAAACCCTTCACATTAACATTCAGCAACTTCTTTGGTTCCCGTGCTCGACTTGTCTCTCATAGTCATGAAGTTGAAGTTGTAAGAGGATTGTTCTTTTTTTTATTTCTTTGATGTGCCTTTTTTAAATTTTTATAATCTTATCTACACTCTCACTCGTCCTCATAGAATATTCATCCTAATTTTCTATTTGACTTGCATTGTTGTGTTTCTACAACTGCTTCTAAGTTTAATTTTGTTGATATGTGAGAGTTGAAATTTTTAGCTTCTTTTAAATTATGAGTTGGTGTGGGATTTGTGTTTAATAAGGTTGCAATATTAATGTGGAATATGTGGAATTTGTGTTTAATAAGGCTGCAATGTTGGTGTGGGAAATGTGGGATTTGTGTTTAATAAGGCGGCAAATCATTTTGATATATGAGAATTAAACGAACTATAATTCTTTTTTTTCCTTAATGAAACTTCTTGTTATTTTTTAATTTAACAATGAGAACGAGTATTATGGAGGTGCTTCAGGAAATATTTCTATGATATTTCGAAACACTTTGCTTGAAGTTTATATACCGCTTTATGAATTTACTCAGAGCTAACATTAAATTTCAAATGAAATTTTGACAAGTTTGTATATTTAGAATAGAATCATGCCTCTGTTAGCTTTTTCCTGTGTTGTAGTGATATGATTTAACCAAGGCTCAAAGTCTTTGAAACTTCTAGTGTGTGTAAGCAATCTACCTTAGATCTTCATGCATCGACCTAGGATTGAGAAAGTTGGATTAGATGACTTTAGTCATACACTACAATATTATGTAAGGCTGTAGTATTGGTTGGATTTTGTTATGTGCTTCTATTTTTTGACTCGTTTTATTCATATTATGTGATGTTCACTTAGTTTTTTTCACCTCTACTTTTATACAATCCTATGCCTTGCATATATATTTTGGCAACCACCAAATTAGTGGAGGCCCTGTGGGTTTTCGTAAAATTAATTTATTTTTCTATCATATTTTCGTTTTTATGTGGATATTCATCATTCACTGATATCATGCTAATATTTCTTTAACATGAAAATTCATCACTGTATATGATAGAAATGGGTTGGATATAATCAGTAAGTTAGACATTAATTACTGGAGTTTTTGTCTATCATTGCTTGGGTAAGTTTGTTTTCACTTGGTCTCTACTGATTTGAGTGTTCTTATTCCCGGGCTTGCCGCCACTTTCCCCCTTTGACTTTCTGCTAAGGCCTTCCCCAAGGGGAGATTTTTTACTGATGTGTCAATTACAAAAAACATAAAAAAATGGGTCTTGTGCATTGGGAAGTGATGAGTGATATTTTTACTTAGATTTTAATGTCTTTTTATATGTGTTTTCGTATTATTTTATCCGTATTTATGTGTATTTTGGTGGTGTTATGTGTTTTTATGAAAATATGTGAGAATGAGCTTAAATGTATGTAAAACATGTGAAGATGGATCAAAAACGGAGAAGGAAGATAAAACAAAGAAGGAGAAACAGGGCAACAGCTACACGAGCCGTGTACAGTACACGACCCTATAAGAGTTGGTCGTGTACTATCACCAGAAAATGCAACTCACCCAGTTCAAAGTCGAGTTCAGTGCACGAGTCGTCCCGTTTGTAGCTACACGGCCCATGTACCATGCACGGGCTTGTCCAAAAAGGCCGTTCGTATGCGTCAGAACACACAACACGGCCACCCCTGTGGTCATGTACCAAACTCGAGCCGTGTAGGTGCTAAAATTCAGAAAAATTTCAGAACCTTCTAGAAGCTTCCCAAGGGGTATAAATACCCAATATTTCAACATTAGATCAGATTTTCGTGGGTTTGAGGCTGCACACACACATCACACACCATTTCTCCCATTTTACACCATCATCTTCATACATTCACATCCATTGGATCTACCTTCATCCCACCAACAAAAACTTCATCCAATTGAGGAAAAGAAGCAAGGAAGAGAGGAAGATTGCAAGGGAAAGAAGAAGATCACCATTGGAGGCATCCAAGGGAGTTTTCATCCTACTTTTGTATTGAATCCTATTGTTTATCATGTTTTGTAAGGATCTTAATGTTTATGTTAATGTTCTTATGAATATGGTAGGCTAATCTCCCTTGTGAGATTAGCAACACGAGAGTTGTTGGATAATTTTAGGGATTGTGTATTTTAATTCATATGTTGATTGGGTAAATGGATTTTCTATCATTGATGATTGAGATCTTGAGGTTTATGATGGTTTGTGTGTTTAATTGTTCTAAATATGTGATTAGATTGAGAAATCAATTATATGCTTAGGATAATTGAGTGAATCATTTCATCAAACACTTCATGTGCATTATAAATTGTAAAGAGATTGAGAAATTCTTTAGAATTTAGAACCCTTTGATAGAACATGTGATTGGTTTGATCGAAAGGTTGATTAATTATGTGAAGGGACTCTCATTTCAAGCTTAGTACCTAGTAGGAATTGTTTGAGTGAGAACCAATCCGTTGAGCTATTCAATATTCATATCCTATCCATCTCGAGAGGGAGTTTAGGTGAATTAGTGTTGGCCCTTAATTCTATATCCATGATATATATGAATTTGATACCTAATTCCTAGAATTATCACTTTTTGATTGTTGTTAATCTCACTTTTACTTAACTTGGAAATTCACCCTTCATCTATCTATCTTGTTTGTTGATCATTGCTTGTTTGCTTGTTTTGATTGATTTTATTTACTTGTTTTAACAACCTCCTTTGATGATTCGTCTCTATAAAATTATAAGAAACGTGAGATCGCTTAAGCTCTAGCGCCTTTCTCCCTGTGGTTCGATAAATTCTTAAATTGGTCAACCCGACTACAAGTTATGGCTAATCAAATGGCGCCGTTGCCGTGGAGGCAACGGTTGCTAGTAGCTTGAAGAAGGATCGTTTCGAGTGATCTAAAAAGAGATATTTTTTATTTTATTTGTTTACTTGTATTTGCTTTTGAAAACCTTGTTCTAACTTCTTTTGCTTTGAAGGTGTATGCAAACAAGATCCAAAGGGAAAAAAATAGAACCTATTGATTGGGAGATTGAGCATACGTTGAGAAGGAGAAGAAAGGAGAATAAATCAACAAATAGTGAGTTAATAGAGAATTTCCAAGAAGATAATCGTGTAGGGATAGAGCATGATGGGGAAGGAGGACAAAATATGAACGTGCAAGACAATGCACCTCAAGTCAATGCTAATCCTCCTCAACAAGCTCAACAAAATTTTGGAGTTAGAAACAATCAAGCTTTGCTTCAACAAATGGTGCAACAAGTTCTAAGGTATTAAGGCTTTTCACAAGCTTATGCTCCTCCACAATAAGCGTATGTGCCACCACCACCTCCGGTGCAACATGGAATTCACAATGATCAAAGGGTGATCTGAGATTTCTTTATGCCAAGGGCAATGCCACAAATGATGGGACCACTAATCAATGTCAACACCTTTTTGAATTTAAAGCGGGCTTGATTTCTATGGTGAGAGAACAATAATTTAGTGAAACCCCGAATGAGAATTCTAATGCTCATCTAGCTCAATTTATTGAGATTGCCAACACCGTGAAGATGAATGGGGTGAGCGAGGATTGTATTAGGATGAGATTGTTTCCATTTTTATTGAGGGATAGAGCTCGAACATGGCTCTCCACCATTACTCCCAGTACGTGCAATACATGGGATGAGCTTGCACAAATATTTTTGAACAAGTATTTCCCGCCTTCTAAGACACTTTAAATGAAGAGCTTGATCACTCAATTCAAGCAAATGCCTCAAGAGAGTTTTTATAAAGCGTGGAAAATATTTAAGGATATGTTACGCAAGTGTCCACAACATGGCTTTCTGGAGAATCAACAAGTTGAATTTTTCTATCAAGGATTAGTGAATGGTCAAAGAGTACTTGTTGATGCTTCGGCGGGTGGATCCATACTTGGTGTAACTCCAGAAAGGTACGAATGTTTATCAATGACCATCGGAGAGGGTAAGTGGATGCTATGGTTTTGAGAATTTTGATCAAGGGCAATCGTTTAGTGTGAAGAGTTTGAATGTTGAGCCAAGTATGCCACAAATGTCAAGTGTTGAAGCGATAGCGACGGAAATATTGAGGCAAATGAGTGTGAACCAAGGTGTGAATCAAAGAGCTAACATGGTTGAAGGGCTACAAAGTGAGCAAGGTGTGCTTCCTCCGAATGTTGTGAATGGAGAACAATGGGCCATGTCGAAGCCAAAAATAGAAGATGTGCTCTACATGCAAGGAAGGGGTTATCAAGAGAATTATCAAAATAATTTCCAAGGTAATTTTCCACCAAGGCAAGGAGGCTTTAATAGTTAAAGTAGTGGAAGCTCATACCCACAACAACAACAAAGGCAAGGTAACTTTTCCTACTCTAATTCGAGCAATGCGGTTGCTTATCCTTCGGGATATCAACCGGGGGCCAAGGCACCAAACGGTGAAGGGAAGGCATCTATCGATGAGCTACTTGAACAATTGATAGCATCAAACAAAGCTCGAGATGAAGCTTTGAAAAAGACGGAAGAAGCAAATGAAAGGAGGCTCAAAGCTTTGGAGTATAATGTGGGACAGATTACAAATTCTTTGAGTGCTCAACAAAAAAAAAAGTTTCTAGCCGGCACCCGAGGTTAATCCGAAGGTTTAATGTTTGTTGGTTGATATGAAAGAGGAACGAAAGATTGAAGAAGGGTTGGTGGAAAGCAAGGCTATTGAAGAGATGGAAGAAGTAAGTAAGAAAGAAGAGAAGGGGCCTAAATGGATACCCAAGTGGAAGAGGGTGCAAGAGGAAAAGAAAGTGGAGGAGAAAGTGAAAGAAGAGGAGTACAAACGTGATTATTGGGGTATTCCGATTGTTGTTGTCAGGTTTCGTGTTTGGAGACAGAATATGCCTGGAACAGTCTTTCTTGGGGTTTCTTTTGGAGGTCATAAATATTAAAGAGAGTAAGCAAGTCACCTCTATATGGAGGTTAGCCATTGTATCTTACGTTTGGATTATTTGGCAAGAAAGAAATAATGTAGTGTATGGTGGTTTTAAGGAGGATGGGAAGGACAAAGAAGTCAGGACGTCTAGCATTACAACCAAACTCTTTGCGCTCATCAAAGAAGGTAATGTGTTTGACTTGGGTGCCATGAATAATACCATGCATGACCTGTTTACATTACGCTTCTTTGGTATTTTTGAAGTAGCTCGAAAGAGTCCTATCGTCCCTTTTCGGTGGTCACCTCCGCCGCCGGGATGGATTAAAGCTAATTCGGATGGACATGCCTCAGGATCTTTGGGCAGCGTTTCAGGTGGAGGTATTTTTTGAAATAGTAGAGGCTTTCTGATGGGGTGCTTCACTAGTGCCTTTGGTGTAGGATTTTCACTGGAAGCAGAATTAGTAGCAGCTTGTCTTTTCCATTGAATACGCGCATGACAGAGGATGGAATAAGCTTTGGTTGGAATCGGATTCTATGTTTGTCGTTCATACTTTCTCGCACCCTTCGTCGGAGCTACCATGGAAAATCATTCTGTGGTGGAAGAAGGCAAAGTATCTCATCCAGCATATGACTTTCGAGTTTCGCATATCTACAGGGAGGGAAACACAGTGGCGGATAAATTGGCGGCCATTGGTGGGGAGCCTACATGGCATCATCCTACTCCTGTGTTTTTGGATAGACTCATGTTTCAAGACATGAATCAAGAATACTATAGATTTAGATAGTCTTGTTGCAGTTGTATTTTCTAGCATCTTTTGGTAGTATTTTTGTTTTCCCTTTCGTTTCAATAATATCTATTTAAACTAATATACTAAAATAAATAAATCATAATAAGTGTATATAAAAAATTATATAAATAAAAATATTCATACATTATTTAAAAAAAAAATATTAAATAAGAAAAATAATTGAAAGTAAATAAAGAAAATATAAAAAAATATTAAAATTTCAAAAATTAAGAAAATTACATGTTATTTTAAAGAGCTCTGACACGTAAGCAGAAAAAAGTTTTGCTAAGGTTTAAATTAAAGGGGACCACAGAGTTTTAAAGAGCTTTGGAGACGACACGTCATTTTAAAGATATATGGAGACAACACGTAAACCATGTGATCTCCTCTTCTAATTTTATTATACTCTATGTATTGCTAAGGTTTATTTAAAGAGGATCACGAAATTTACACTGTAAACCGGATTAACAGGAGACTAACTCATAAAAACTCATGGGTTCCACACACAACATGACTAATACAATAATTCATTACACATTAAAATATTATATTTTTGAATTCAGTACATTTTAAATTAGTGTAGGTCTTGCGTGAGACCATTTTACACATTTTTAAGTAGTATTTATTACTTTCGCTATAAAATGTTATCACTTTTTATTTAATACTATAAATTATTCATGATATAGTATTATCACTTTTTATTATAAAAGTTAACACTTTCTAATCGTCTCAAGTAAGTCATTACGTGAAACGGTCTCACACAAATCTTTGCCATTAAATTATTATACTCTTGCAAAAAGTAAATGATACAAGGGGAAAAAAAAATATAACACTGTTATCAATATTTTCAAATAATAATAATAATCTTAGTTTAAAAATAATACTATTTCAATGGGTTTTGTTAAAATAAATAAAGAAGGGTATGGAGACATGTGAAAATGGGAGGTGTTGATGATTTTAGCAAGGGTCATTATCTTATCCAATGATGTATATTTCTTTATGGGTGTAGGATCCCAGACATGAATAGTGGGTGTTTGGTTTCTGGGCAAAAGTGAATACCAATTGTGTACAGCTATACTGTCTTCTTCTCAATTGAATTGGTGTTTACTTTTTGTTCTGATTCATTTGCCTTTTCCAGAATCTACAGACTTCCATAAAGCTTGACCATGACCATCTCCATTCTCATACTTTCATCCCTGTACACCATTCACCCCAGATTCATCATACATAACCATACATACATATATGTGTATCTATAACTGTTCATCACCAGTTTTACACTTTGATTCCTAACTATTCTTCATGCCCTTTACAACCCTTTCTTGTATAATATTTGGCATCTTCATAAACTTTTTTTCCATTTTAGTTTACTGGGAGTTTATGATTGTTTATATATAGCTCAGGCATCAAGTTAATTACATCACTCAAAAAATCGGGACAGTGTTGGATGAAACCGTCTTACGATAAAACTGTTTTACATTTTTATAATTAATTATTATTTTTATTAAAAATATTATTATTCTTTTTTTTAAAAGGTTATTACTTTTCATTTATATTATAATTTGTAAATAAAATAGTTCACATATTACTTATCATTTTTTATTAATTTGATATCATTTTTTTTATTAAAAAAATTATTATTTTTATTCATCTTACGGAAACATGTTTATTCTCATTACATTAATTAAATTGGAGTCGATAATAAATAAATTGTAAAATTACTCAACATTTTATTATGCCATTGATTCAAATAACATATAATTACGAAATTAAACTCGAAAGTGAATTTAGAAGCTAATAATATTAATTGTTTAATAAAAACATGAATCGAATTTATGCAGCTAATATCAAATTACATCTTGTAATTTAAATAAAATATATGGAATCTAATTTCAATCTTTTGTTAATCTACTTCATCAAAATAAGCGCAATATTACTTGTTTTCATTTTTAGTACAAAATTTGAAAAAAAAAAAAACAAACTGTTACTCTTTAAAAGTACAGGTCAATCTATTTTAAAACAGTATTAATAGAGTTTTAAAATCGAACAAAAATAACTAAATATGATAGACAAAGTTTCTAGTGAGACGGGTTATTTGTGAGACATGTTATTTGTGAGACGGGTTAACCCAAAACTAAAGTATGTTTATTGTATAGATAAAATATGTTGAATGGTTGTTAAAGTATATTTTCTAAAATATGCTTAATTTTGTATTAAAGTATAATTTCAACGTGTTATAATATGATTTATAATTAACATATTTTAACTACAAATAAGCATATTTATCTAAGTATACTTTAATGATTAGTCGACCCGTCTCACACCCGTTTCACAAATAACCCGTCTCATAAGAAAATATCTCAATATGATAAAATATCATGTTTCCCATGTATCATTACGAGGTTATTAGAGACTAGAGAGTAATAATTGGCATGTGCAAAGATTAAAAGAAAAAAAAAATCCGTGTAACATAATACCGTTTTACGAAATAAGTTTGAAATGGATATAACATGAATACATGATCAACAACATATTAATAACATATTTATTTTATATTAAAGAGAATAATAACCCAATTTTGGATTAATTATTATAATATGTAATATTTTATAACATCTTTTAAATATACATGTAAGGCTCTTATAAAAGTAACATACTCGGCAGTAAAATGGATTTATACGACAGTACTACAAAAAAATTATTTTGCACCTATAGAATATTATGTTGGTAAAAAATCTCAATTTTATTGTTAAATTGGATTATCAATAAATTAACAACAAATCTGTTGGTAAAGTGGTGATTGATAAATATTACCAATGAAAATCTAATTTTATTGGTAAATAATCTCTTTAGTAATCTGCTAATAATTTCATTGACAATTTAAATAATGATTCTGTTGGTAATTCGTTGATAAATAACATATAATCATATTAGTAAAACCATTAAAAACTTATTGGCTTTCGGTTGCTAAAAGATAAATGTAATTTTTGTTGGTAATTCGTTGATAATTTCTTTATTGAAAAAGAGATTTTTGGAGTGATAATTAGTTATGTGAACTATAGTGATTTATATATGTCCAATATTATTTTCTGGGAACCATGAATAACAACATGCATGACCTGTTTACTCTAAGGTTTTTCGGCATTGCTGGGGCAGCTCGGAAGAGTTCTAGAATCACGCCTGTTAGATGGCACCCTCCACCGCCGGGCTGGGTGAAAGGGAACACGGATGGCCGTGCATCAGGTGCTCCAGGTAAAATATCAGGTGGGGGTATCTTCAGAAACTATAGGGGCTTTCCTATGGGATGCTACACTAGTGCTTTCGGAGTGGGGTTTTCCCTTGAAGCAGAACTTGCAGCTGCCTGCCTTTCTATTGAGTATGCACATGATCGTGGATGGTTTAATCTATGGCTGGAGTTGGGCTCAATGTTTGTGATCTATGCATTTACTCATCTTTCACCGGAGCTTCCGTGGAGGATCATTTCTAGGTGGAGGAAAGCGAAGTATTTATTGCAGCAGATGAATTTCCACGTCTCTCACATTTACAGGGAAGTGAATATGGTAGCAGATAGACTATCAGCTATTGGTGGGAATCTTACATGGCATCATCCAACTCCTCAGTTTCTTGATAGACTTATATTTCAAGACATGAATTAGAAATATTACAGATTTAGATAGTCTTGATTCACTTGATTTTTAAAGCATCTTTTGTACTCTGTATTTTTCTTTTTCCATTTTGTTCAAATAAAATCTATTTGCTTAGTGTTATTTTTTATGATTTAAAATATTTAAAAGTATAATTATTTTTACAAAAATTTATATGAAACATAGTTGACAACATACTCATTAACATATTTTAAGTAACAAATACACATTTTACATTTGTAATACTACGCATGTAACACTATAAATATACCCAACTAATTTTATGCATGTGGCTAGCATGATTATGTGAATGTTTTTATACCTAACACTTATTAGATATCATATATATATATATATATATATATATATATATATATATATATATATATATATATATATATATATATATATATATATATATATAAACAAACAGAGGGAGCAATAAATTAGTTAATAAAATGTACTTCATTTGTCCCAACTTCAATTTCTGTGGTATAATAATAAATGATTTATATTTATATATATATATATATAAATTATTTATATATATATATATAAATCATTTATTATTATACCAGTTGGGACAAATGAAGTATATTTTATTAATTAATTTATTGCTCCCTTTGTTTTAAATAAGTCTTTGACCTTTTTTTTCATATAAATTAAGAAAAGGGTTACTTTTATGACTATTATTGTATTTTTCATAATAAATAAATAATAAAGTATATTAGATTTGTTATATATGCATGTATGATATTGTTGTAAAAAGTATAAGAATTATGTTTTTTTTTTTAATAAGAAAGCTTTTTGAAATGGATAAAGTATGTAATAAACCCATGTACTTTTACTACTCCCTCGGACTATCTATAATTTTCACATTTGACTTTTAACGTAGATTAAGCAAAATATAACTTTTAAGAGATCATTTGGTTGTAGGTATAGGATATGAAGGGAATGTGTATAATAAAATTTGTTTGACTTATGATTAATTGTATTATTGTTTGGTATTATGAAAAAATGAGATGGTAGATAATTAGGTATTAGTAATTTTATGTTTGTTATTGAGTATTAACAAATGAGATAATTAGTTAAATGACATATTTACCCTTATTATTATTATTATTATTGATTAATTATTAATTTTAATTATCATTATTTATTATTTATTATTGTTATTTATTATTATTATTAATATTATTAATTAATATTATTGGATAAGGGTATAATGGTAAAATTACATTTAATACCTATGCATTAAATTGTGGTATTATGTATCCCACCCCTTGAGGTGGTATACATAATACCAAGAACAAAGTATTATTAATAATGGGTCAAAATAATATCGGATCATAGATATTATGAATATATCGAGACAAACATGGTATTACGCGGTATACTGCATCAATACCTAACTAATCAATGCAACCAAACGAACCCTAAGAGTATACTGTATATATATGATCGGAGTATAACTGAGAAAGATGAAAACTTATAGTAGTATATAATATAATCCTTTCATCCATGGTTACTTTTTTCTATTTTAGGCATACCACCTAAAGAATTTTCTTTTCTTTTTTAGACATTAGACTCACATTATACCCATTAATACAATTAAAATATGAGGTCACACATCTGCTAATACAACTATTCACACATTAAATAGTACTAATTCTTAATTCACGTGCAAAAAGTAAAGCATTCCTTTACATGGGATTGAGAGATTAATTATTTATACATTTATAAGTTTTTTAGTCAAAATATATTATATAATATAAGAATATTATTTAAAGAAAATCTAAGTAATTAAAAAATGATTCTCTAAAATGTGATGGGTTATTCATTGCAAGATAATGCCAACTTGGTTACTATGATTTACTAAAGCACGGTATAAATGTGATTTATTATTTACTAACTGTGCTTGTCCGCCAATTTTTCTAGCGTAGTTGAACTTGTCCGCCGATAATTGTATGTAAAGTGACCTCGTCTGTCAATATTTGTAGTACAAAATAGCTTGTCTGCCGTTTTTGTGCCTTTACTGTGCTTGTCCGCCGATGTTTTTATGTATAAAATGTAGTCACGTCTTATATCTAATCGAGTTGGCATGCACTGTAGTGGAGCTGGAAACAACGTGGACTTCAAACTCGAAAAGTCGGGATTAAAGGTTATTGTAAGCCTTCCAAAGCTCTTAATTGCATACGCGAGGTGCTTACAAAGAGTGGCGATCAAACAGTGCGGAGGTTCAGAAGATCTTGTTTTGGGCATTTCTGGGATTTGGATTCAGATTACGGGTCACCTAAAGCTTTATTTCAGCTGATGGCTCAGGAGGTTGTAATCCCTGGTTCAGATATGTACTCCCAGTACTTCAGGGTGTCTGATAAAATTCTTAGCTTCACACCCATGGAGTTTATGCGTGTTATGGGACTAGGGTTTGAGGACCGTGGGGATATTGACCCGAATGATTCATATCTGCCACTTGCACACAGTTTGTTTGCTACCTTTCGTTTGAAGAGGGTTCTAGTTGATGAACTTATGCGAAGCTTCAGTGAAAACAAATATAAGGGCCACAATGCGGTGAAAGCGGCCAACATTCTACTGCTATACTACTTTTTGCTAGGCTGGGATACGTCCAAAGCATACATAGAGCCCTGGGTATGGTACTTAGCTGAAAATGATGACATGTGGAACTCTTTCCCATGGGGTAAGTACACATACCTAACCCTACTGCACCATATGGACTCTGTAAAAACTACGGTGCAAGAGTTAGACAAACAGCAGCGCATCAACTTTTATGGATGCTCATTTGCCCTAGCAGTAAGTGATACTGATTTTATTTCACCAATTTTATTCTTATATTAAATGCATTTAAAAAGATATATGTTGACATGAAATTACTTTGATGTTTGGTCACAGGTTTGGGCCTCTGAGCACATCGCAGGTTTTGCAGTAATGTTGACCGATGGTCAGCCCGAGCCGAATGTCAGACCTCTGTGTCTTCGTTGGACATATACTGCTGCCAAAAAATTGACGACACTCAGTTTTTTAGGCAGGTTTGTCATTTTTATGTTTACGCGATTAAGCTTTTGATTATCTAACTTGGATGCATTTGGAGGCCTTTTTTGTCACCTAAGTATATGTGTTTATGTTTTATTATTTTACTTTCAGGACCCAAGAGTGGTTGATTTACCTGCCATCCTCCCTGAGGAGTCCCGCCGATCATACTTCAGGGGAATACATTCTGATTGGAGTTCTGGTTTTCAAGTGACCTTTAGGGTCTTTGGGGATCCAAAGCCAAAAGGGAAGGCTAAGGGTAAGAAACAGGTGCAACGCTCTAGTTCAGATTCCGAAGATGAAATGCGTGGTCAGGCTGCCATTCCAGTTGCTGATACGTCATTCTGGGGGCAACAAAGAACAGCAGCACCGGAGGACTTACTACGTGATTTTCATGCCGTCGGAGGGGACGACGAAGATGATGACGATGACGAGGTAATGGGTGATCATGATGACATATCTTACATACCATCTGAGGATTCACCCCCGCGGCCATCTCAGTCTGGCCCCCATAATGCTGTAGTACCACACCCGGTAATGACCATTCCAGAGAGATCATATCCTCCTGTGTTTGGAAAACCATACTTCCCTTCAGCTGGATTTCAACCACCAACGTACTCTACTCCTTTTGGTGGATATCAGGGACTACATCAGTTTAACTTCGGTGGATTTTAGGTCCCACATCAATCACATCCGTATGGTGGAAGTGAAAGGTCACAGCAGGGTCAGTACAGTGGGTATGGAGGATCTGTCTATAGCCAAGTAGGGCTAGGGTTTCACGGATCACCTGGTAGCCCTCCATCTACCCACGATGATTTCCATCCTCAATCCAGGTCAAGTCCACAGTGGGATCATTCTGTGCCTCATCAGCAGAGAGAAGACAGTGGGGGTCTGTCTCAAGAACATTACGATCAAATTATGAGGAGAATGGATGATCATGATCAAAAAAGTTTTGAACATGAAGCCCTTCTCACTCAGCTGCTGGATCGAGACGACAGACTGGAGAAGAGATTTGAGAAACTGGATGCAGAGCTCGCTGATATCCGCAGGAGACAGGAGGATGGCCGCGGTGAATTTAAAAGGGTTGCTGGATGGTTGATTGGAGCACAGACCCGTGTGCACCGTAGCCACGAGAGGTCAATTCTTGGTAACATATATAAAATGTTTAAGGATGGATTCAAGGGTCCACCACATGAGCCATCTACATACAAAGTACCAAGTGTTCCAGATACCTTTGAAGAACAACGGAGTGCATAGACTACACCCCCACCTAGTAGTTATGCAACACCAGGGGGTCTATTTGCCGGAGATGTGGAATTGGTACCAGGTGACTCAACAAGATTCCCTGAGGCATCCGGACCACACAGACAGGCTAGTTATTCTACTCCCAGAGTCTCAACTCTTGTAGGGCCTAGTTATTCTACTCTCGGAGACACTGGGTTCAGTATGGTGTCAGCTAAAAAGCACTTTCAACATCGTCCGCAACGTCCAAAGAGGAAAGTGACTGCAGTCCAATCCCCATACACAACTGTGGATGACGTCAAGATCAACAGAGCATGGGAAAAGTTCATGCTAGCCCCTGTAACGTAAGAAATATCCTTAAATGTGTTCTTCTTTTATGGTTTCGTTGTTTATTATGTAAAGGTTTTAACATACATGTGCAGGATCGATGTCGGCATAGGGTTCCAGGTGAGGAATGATTTCTTCGTGAGAATGATGACCCCCACAGTCTGGCTGGATGATGAGGTTTGTAAATACAACTTAAATATATTTAGACACTAATCCCATATATCTCATCGTTGAAATATTTTTTTCCCAGCACATTGATGCGTGTTTGGCTATACTAACACAAGCCCCTGACTATGTCTGAGTTCACCCGGATTATCGAATGCAATCGTATGCTATTCTACCGTATCAGTTTTCGGTAAGTTTTTACGTGCAATATGGCGTATGATTTTTTCTTATAATTTGACCTTTTATTTTTTAATTCTTTCTTTATCAGGCGACTTTAAAAGCAATTTGGGCTGAGCATGTTACGGCACATGGCGATGACCCCTCAGAGTTGGCCGACTTACCTCAAGAAAAGCTAGAAGTTTTGGATAGGTGGTGGATAGGAGAGCTGTCATTTTGGAGGCCTCCGCAATGGACCTATGACCCGTAAAGAGTGGGATAAGGTTGAACGGGTGAGTATGTCATCATTATTTATTTTTTGGGGAGAACTACATCATCACTGACGTTATTCGGATTTCACTCTACAGTTGCTCTTCGTAGAGTGTTCGCATTCGCACCATTTTGCTGTGTGTGTCTATATAAGGTCGATGAAGATCGCCTTCTTCGTCTCTTTGTTTCACACGTGGGATCAAAACAAGGCCGTTGAAGATAGTAGAAAGGAGAACACTACGCACTTGCGATGATTACTGCCTTTGATGTTCCAGCGAAGTGGTGTCATCTATGACACCACTGAGCAGAAGTTCAGAGCCACTCTGAAGTGGGCTAGACCACAACCATCCATGTGCTACGTTCAGGATGACAGTTGGTGTTGTGGTCAGGCTAGCGTCAGAGAAATATAGTATCTACTCACAGGGGACGATTCATGGGGAAATGATCCACACCTGATGGAGTACCGGAGAAAATGGGCTCGAGATATTTTTTCGTACAACCTTTACGGGAGAAAGGGTGCGAATACATACCTTTCTTTTCGTTAGTTTGTTCTTTTTTTTCATGATGTATTATATGAGGTGATGTACTAAAACATTCTGAGAACGAAAGCCAGAGAAACAATATTATTATTTCAATCATATTACATCATTCTTAAACCATAAAAATAAAGGCCAAGTCAAAACTTTATAACCACCAACATTGTATTTCAATAATTTGATTAGCAGCTCCCCTTGTGTGAACGGAAATATTAGCTCGATATTTCACTTTGTTGTGTCCCGCCTCTCCGCATTTGCTGTAACGCTGACGCACCCAACTACCCCTCGAAGTCTCTGCTGCACTACGCAGACGGGTGGTACGAGGTCTGCCTGCTTATCGATGTGGAGGTGGCTCATTCACACGGACACTACCCACATGCTCAGGTGTTGACCAATCGGATGGATCGGGCACAGGCATACAACATCTTGCCATAATGAAAGGATAGCTGTTCGATGATACCATGGTGCAACAAATGCACTAGTCGCAAGTTTGCAATGGCTGTTACATGCACACATTTAGACCGTTATATTATGAAATAGATAATTCATTTACTAATGGCAGTATTGAATATGAAAGATTATATTATACGCATAATAGCATGTGAACTTACTCTATCGCCTTCAATGCATGAATGCATGGGTATTGATGGTACTGGAATCTTCCACACGAACAAGTACACTCCCTTAAATCAATAGTGAAGGTTTTTGAGGTGGAAGTGACCTGGAATGTTGTCGCTGTAAGATTCTCCACTTTATGTTTCCACGCCTCAGCGTTCAACGTAGCCAACTCGCTGTGTACTCGTGTGCAAAGAATATCCCGACTGTTCTCTACACTCGTTCTTCTTTCATAAAACCATCTTTGAATGAGAGCACGTACAACCTCTAACAAACTACAAATGGGTAGTGTCCTGGCCCAGAGGATGGCCTTGTTAAAGGTCTCAGCGGCGTTCGATGATGTGAACTCGTAACGACTAACCGGACAGTGAAACCTTGACCATTTACTGTAACCCCACCCCTCCAGCAAAGCCATCAATCGAGCATTATTATGGTTGCGCAGCTTCCCTTCCCATCTGTGCAGCACGGTAATGTGATAAATCAAATAAAAACTGCATACTAATACTAAAAAGTGACCATACCTCTTAAATTCATGGTTTGTGTATGCATCCAAGGCCATATTGAACTGAAACAACACATCCTTTCCGAAACCTTTGAGCCGTTTCTTTAGATGATACGAACATAAACCATAGTGTGCCTCAGGGTACACAGTATGTATAGCGTGTAATATACTTTTATGCGCGTCTGAGACAATAATTAGGCCATGCAGAGCTCCATACAATTCTTTCAACCTTTGAAGAAACCAGCACCATGACTCATTATTTTCAGTGTCACCTACACTAACGGCCAGGGGAAAAACATTGTGGTTGCCATCCTGAGTGACTGCAATGAACACGATCCCATGGTACTTGGCTCTTATGTGTGTACCATCAATGACAATCACGGGACGACCAGCTCTGGCAAAACCCCGTATCGAAGCATCAAGTACGTAGTAGACATACCTGCATCGAAGTACTTAGTACACCTATATACCTCATAATATAGAAGGGTTGTGTATTGACTTACTTGAAAGAGTTGTCATCTGCAGTTGTCAGTGCTGTATGCGTGCCTGGATTTTCCAACTTTAGGTGATGCAAGTACGAAGGTAGGGAACTGAAGGAAGAACTATGGTCTCCGTAAGTGTGTCCTACAGCAATATGTTTTGACTTGAGGGCCAAATTATAGAAAATGTCGAAACCAAATTCTTTACGTATCTCATCTGCCATTCCAGCAGGACACAATACCGTGGTTTTATTGAACTGTCGAGCTGCATAGTATCTGCCAACAGTTTTCGAACCAACTTGCCTTGGCGCATTAGTGTCTGGGTTCAAACGACATACATGTGGAGGTTCGAACTTGATTACCCTCCATACTCCACCTAGGCCACTAGAATGCATCTCAAACATACAACCCTGCTCCACTGGTACTTGCAGGCGACGTTGAGCCTATAGGTGTCAGATTTCTTGACCTGTGTCTCAACTTGATTCCGCAAGTTGTACATACCCAACGCATACTGGCAATCACCTTTATCATCGAAGATACTTTTTTCATGAATCTCCACTGATGTATCAATGTTGTTGTCTTCAACTTCATTGTCCACATTACACTGTTCCAAGAAACCTGCAACGATGGATTAGTTATTATTCAATTGGTATTAGAATACAATAAGGTGCAGTAAATTACCGGGTACTATATTCAACACATACCTGGAATGCTCCAGGGATGGCTGCAAGACCTATCTGTGTCTTGACTAGGAAGTACCGGTGTGGGCATCTGCATGTGTGTGGTAACGGGTTCTAGGAAACTCATTTCTCATTTGGCTCTGATGTAGGAACAGAACCTCTCGAACAGAGCAGTTTCAGGATCCTCATCTTCAGCATTGAGTTGATCAGCATCTCGCTCCTCATCTTGTGAAGCATCAGCACCCTCAAAATCCTCACGATGTGGACCCTCAAATGAATCATACTCATGGCCTTGCGATCCATCGGGCCCATAGTCTTGAAAACCAGCAAAACCATCAAACCCATCACCCTCTGAACCCTCAAACCCAGCAGAGGAGCACATCTCATCTCCATTCTCCACCTCTTCTTCGTCCTGCTGTTCGCTAGCATACTCAATGTTTAAATCAATATTTATCGTACGACTCGACATGCCCACATCTATACTCGTGCTCGGTCCGGCCAAATCTACGGGACAATGAATATTGACAGATGGAATTTATGACCGAAGCAAGTCGGTCCAATAACTGCTCCCCACTGGCGCATCACTAGTGCAACCATTATCAACTGATTGTTGTGGTATGGCCTTAAATGTGACAAAGAGCATCGACTCATCAACCTGCTGATACAACCCCCTTATATCCATATCATCCTTCACCTTATGTTTTGTTATACAACCACTGATGTCCACAAGTGTGTGTATAACATATTTGAAATGATTCAAATCGGCGCAAACTAAACTGTGCACATGCCCAAGAATAAAATCCAACGTCAACTGATCTGAATTTAAAACTAAGCTCGTCTGTTGGCCACGTACATACTCTAAACCTTGCCACCAGCCGCCCCACCATATACAAAAATTTCTCATTTCAAATCCAACACCTAAACCTTTCAACAAAACGACAATTAATTGTTATATTGACACAGAATTCATTAAAAATGATACGCCAATTTAGTAGGTACACACAAATTAAGCATTAAATTATCAAGCACACATGAAAGTTAAACATTAAGTCGTACGTACGCGGACAAGCTCAATTAAGGTCCTAAATCGACGAACAGGTCTATTATAATCGGAGGACATCATATAATATGCTTAAAAAATCGCCAAACATGCTCAATAATGCATTAAAAATCGGCGGACATGTTCAAAAACCAGTAATATTTCAGCGGATATGCTCAATTAGGGTCAAATAATCAGTTCACATGCCCAATTACGGTGGAAAAATCGGCGAACATAAACTATTAAGCCCAAATAATCGGCGGACATGCTCAATTAGGGTGAAAATATCGGCGGACATGCTCACTTAGGAAGGAAAAATCGGCGGACAAGACCATTATGGGTGAAAAAATCGGCGGACATGATAAATTAGGGTGAGAAAATCGGCGGACATGCTCACTTAGGAAGGAAAATCGTCGGACAAGACCATTTCGGATGAAAAAATCGGCGGACATGATAAATTAGGGTGAGAAAATAGGCAGACATGCTCATATAGGGTCAAATAGTCGGCGGACAGGGTCATATATGGTACAGATTCGGCGGACATGCGCAAATATGGTGAAAACATCGGTGGACAGGCTCAATATTCGGCGGACAGGCTCAATTTTTGGCGGACCGGATCTATTGGGCAACTACTTTTGGCGGACATGCTAAATTGGGCTACTATTTTCGGCGGACAAGCTGAAATACTGTCAAATAATAGGCGGATATGGACGATAAGTCTCAAATAATGGGTGGACAAGCACAATTAACCATGCATATTAGCGGAAAAGTCTACGATGGGTGTACGTAGTGGTATTCATGCATATTACATGCATACTTCACCATTTGTTTTGGCGGACATGGATATGTATAACCATTTCACTCAGCGGACATGCGTTTTTGAAACCCTAAAGCCCTAGAAACCCTAAAACATTAAAAGAAAGCAATAAATAAAATATAATGCAAACAGCGTTCGTATCTTATCTTTGGTTCTAACTATGGATCCGTCGACAAAAATGGTGGGTAAATACGGGAGCCGATCACCTTTTTATGCTCCAATAATTTGTGGATACAGAGGAATGAAGTTTGAATCCACTGTGCCCAATTTTTATGTTTGTTGGTGGTGAAGTTATTTGGTTGGTGGGGATAGTTGAGAGTTTAATGTGACAAGAATTTACATAAATGAACTGATTGTGAAAATAGGGCCTTAATTTTTACCCCATTTAATGAAGTGTGTTTCAGTGGAGTGGTAGGTAGTTGCATGTGTTTAATCACCTAATTACTGCATGTGTTAATTAATAAAAAGCCTATTATAATCTAACAATTTAAGGAATTTAAAAATTAAATTTCGTGCATTTTAAAATTTGGCTTTTTTACTTCATTCAGCTTGTCCGCCGAATTAGGGGTTATATTTTAGTAGATTTATTTATTTCTTCTTTAATTAATATGTCACCCCTAAATAATCAACATATTCCCTGACACATCTATTTTGCATGCAACTGTACTTGTCAACTCATTCCCAATACAAAAAGATGGATCATCCTTGAGGGTATTCATGACATTGCATGTATTTTTAGGGCAATTTAGATGTATTAGAAAAGGTAGGGCAAAAAAGATGTTCACTTCCCCATATAGGGTAAATTGTGGTATTTCCCTTTAAATAATCATACTTTACTAATGAATCATGTATCTATTTATCTATCCGTCTTACGGCTTATCTCAAAATAGATGCCCTCATTATATATACTTCCTTGTCTAAGGCTCCTCATCTTTACATGCATTTACTATTGGTACAAATATTAATAATAAAGTCACCTTTTAATTTAGTACTTTTAGAGATAATTTTTTTTTTTTTAAAATAATGAAATAAATTCCTGTACAATAGTATGTTATTATGCGTTAAACATTTATAATAATTTTGAATTAAAGTGTATATCGAGGTTATCAGTTAAGTGTCCTCTATCTTCATTCTACAAGAGTGTAAATTTGAGTACGTGACAAATCAAAATGAAAATTATTATTACCTGAATTCAAAATGGAAGAGTATTATATTTTATTAAAGTATTTCACTGTATAGTTATGTTATGTAACCTTATAATAGTTAAAGTATTTCAATGTATAATTATTTTATTAAAGTATTTCAATGTATAATTTGAGTACTAGCATCTCTTTTCTTCTTCTTCTTTTGTATCAGTCCCAAAAACCCAAATTAGTATATATTGATCAGTTCACTAATGAATCAAAGAGTTCTTGAATATATATACTGCAACTCCATGTGGAGTTCTTTGTAGAAACTCAACACTGGTTAAACTATACATGGATGAATTGGATCTGTGCATGAACTGGATATATTGATGATCTTGTGCGACATTGTAATTAATTAACTAGCTAGGCTTTTACAACGAAGCAGCTAGCTAGCTAGGATAATATATTTAGATTTAGTATAATTCAATTAAACTGTATGATTATAATATTATAGAAAGTAGAGAATTGACAGACAAATCATGCAAATTCCTTAACAAATTAAGATTAAGATTATTAGTGGATGTACATCATATAGTTATTTTTATCTAAAAGACAAAGTATTTTGTGACTAAGACAAGTTGTGTGATGGGTTGATCAATTTTTAAAGTATATATTGTTAATTTTTTCATTCAATCCATAAGTCTACATTTATTTTTGCACGTAGATTAAGAAATATTATTTTTTTATGTGTAGTGGGCAGTTGTATTAGTAGTGAGTGATGTGTTATATGTGGGACCCTTTTAGTAAAAGGGATAAACGAGAACCTTTGTTTATGACACCCAATATAAAATGAGAACTTTTCAGTCGGATAAAGGGAGTATATAGTTAAAGTATATTTTATTGATAATTAAAGTAAGTTTTTCTAAAGTATGATAAATAATAAATTAAAATATGCTTTTATGATGTTATAATATAGTAGTAATTCATTACAAACATATACTCCCTTCGTCCCGTTAAAATGTTTACGTTTGCTTTTTGCGTGGGATTAAGGAATATACTATTTTAATGTGTATTAAGATGAGAGATATAATATTTTGATGTATATATAGTGGGTAGTTGTATTAGTGTATTGTGAGTTTCATATAAATATTTAAATATTTTGTTTGGGTCTCATTTATTATAAAAGAAAATGTTAACCTTTTTTTATGGGATGCCGCCCAAAATGAAAATGCACAAGTGTTATATTGTGGGATGGAGAGAGTATACTTTAACTTTTGATAAACATGTTTACTTATATAACAATTATATTTTAACAATAAGTTTACCAGTCTCACAACACGTAGCATATATATATACCCCGAGAATGCCCCCTATCTAAATTGTGTTTGGATGTGAAATAATGTGATGAGGGGACAGATAATTACATGATCAATTTTCAATCCATAAAAATCCCTTCATCATTAAATATGTATATATTCCTTCCGTCTCATGAAGCCAGATACCTTATGTTTAACATAAAGTTTCTAGCCCTCTTAGCTTGGGATGGAGGGAATATGATATAATAGAAGATAAAGATTAAAAGGAAAAAAAAAACTACCAAGCTAACTAATATATGTCAAATCCATCCATTCAAATACAGTTTCGGACAAATTAACCATGCGAATCTTTATAGAAATTTGGGTTCATAAAATGTAGAGCTCATTAAAGAAATAATTAATCAGATGAGCACTTGAAAAAAGTTTGAAGAAAGACACTATTGTTGGTGATGGAAATAGTACATATACATGTTGCAACCTGTGAAATATGTATTTCACACTTCCCAACATCATGAATCATGGAACCAAAAAAACATGATAAGAAACCATTCTTACTACATAAAAGAGCCCCAAATCCAGCTTTATTCATAACCCTTCCAGCTCACACTTTGAGAGCCCCCCCCCCCCCCCCCCCCCCCCCACCCAGCACCACAAAATACATTAATTAATTGTTATTTCATCTCGTATTTCATTACACGGAGAGACGCATCTAAAACCCTCGACTTAAAATAGAGGATCCAGAGCACAAACAACAAACCGATCACGAAGGTCTAAACTTTTTCCTACAAGAAAAGCAAGTGATCTCCATGCAAGTAGAAGTAGCTCTCTCTTTCATCTTCTCCGCTCTCTCGACTTCCTCTCTGGCTCTCTCCCACAAACTACGAGCTCTCAAGAACTCCGACTGAGCCAACTCCATCTCCCGCCTCGTCAGCTCCATCACGTGTTCCGCGTACGCCTTCTCCATGGCCGCCAGGCGGATTTGCTCGGCCGCCTCCCATTTCAGGGCTTCCACGCTCGCGGCATCAATGTTCATGCCATTGAAGTCTCCTATCAGGACACAATTGTCGGAGTTTGGGGGTTTGAGGGGGGTGACACTGATGGAGAGTTGAAGGTCAAGGGATGGGCCCGGGAATCGAGCGAGGGACGGCCAAGACGGAGGAGGATGCGACGAGGATGGGTGGTGACGAGTGTAAGAGAGTAGCTGCATTTCTTGATGGGGGTGATCTTCATCCATGGAAGAATAGTTCGACATGATTAACATAAAAAGAG
Organism: Pogostemon cablin; assembly: GCA_023678885.1. Classification (NCBI taxonomy): domain Eukaryota; kingdom Viridiplantae; phylum Streptophyta; class Magnoliopsida; order Lamiales; family Lamiaceae; genus Pogostemon; species Pogostemon cablin. The sequence goes on from CM042963.1 coordinate 30,654,370, forward strand.
AAAAAGGTGTAGCTAGGGTTAGGAGGAAAATGAGGACCATATATATAAGGATTTAATTTATTTTTAAATTTGCAGCTTACTAAAATGAATTGCCCCACTTTCTTTCCCCATGTGCAAAAAGGACTGGGGACCAACTTATGTAGTATGTGTTGGTATAATTATGAAATTTTGAACATATTGCATGATCCCATAAATTTGGTTTATGTATCTTTGGACTTTGATCATTTTTTATTGTTATTACTGCATTTTTCTTTCTTTGCATGTCACTTGGTACGTTAATGTACCATGTTATGTATGCACCAATTTCAAAATTCTTTATCTTGGGATTTTGTTTTGAAAATATTAATGAGCTATGAAACAAATAAAAAATGATAGGAGTAATATTTTATTTTAGAGATGAAAAGTGATAACTCATGTCAAAATAAATTAAAATAAATTATTTTATGAATAATTTATAGTATAAATAAAAAATTATGATAACTTAAATTAAAAGTGATAATTAATAAATAAATAAAATGATCTCATGTACACTAGTTTTTTTTTTTTTAAACCAACTCATGCACTGCACTAGCGTTGCTCAAAGAAAAAGTAGTAGTCTTGTTCATTGTATATATATATCAACAGTACTTCCGTTATATATGAGGATTTTCAAAGACGAAGGTCTCACTTTAATGACTGTGTCAGACGAAAAAGAAGTGATTTTTTTTTTATTGCGAAAAGAAATATCTAATGGATAAAAAGTTATATGAATTATCTCATCAACAGTATATAATTGAAAATTAATAACGTTTTAAATGAAAAAATAATAACATTCTTAACAAAAAATAATAACTATTTACAAGAGTTTAAAATTATCTTGAGACTGTGAGAGGATCTCATACAAAATTATCCCTTTAATTATTGTATAGAGTACTTTTATATAAAAGACCTCATAAATATGCATGTGTTGAGTCCGAATTTCCCGTTGTTTAATGTGTGTTATGTAAATTCATATTAGACATTTATAATATTCATATTTCAGTAATCTTTTCAATGAAAAATGCCTTACTAATTACAGTGTTTTTTTATGGGATAAAGTTAGTTGTTAGTATCTTATAACTCCACCCCTATCCATTTCTAAATGGGATCGAACATGGGTCACTCACCTCATTTGTTTACAACTTGAATCCCCTGTTACATTTTTCATGTTTCATTGGTATTGCATAAAGTAATAAAACTATGCCCTACAATTTACCATTAAACCCTTGGGGCAAGTATTGAATTTTGACCATTGATTGTGACACGTGTCAAGATTTAAATATATGAAATATTAGATGAAACATGAGAGTGTAACAGGTGATCTCATTTGTAGTAAGGAGTCCAGTGATTAGGTGAGCTAACCCACCTTGTATTAATTAAAGTGTATACTCTTTAAAATAAAATGTTATACCCTTACACATATCGTGCACTCGGCTACACAAGAGACCAACTCATTCTTAAATCTTAAGAAAAATAATTTAATTTTTTTTTTTTTACGTATCTCTCATCTATCATTAAAACATAAAATAGAAACTAAAATATAACAAGATGCCCTACATAAATTTAAAAAAGAGAAAAGCATGGCTACAATAAGATAGGTTCCATGGTGAAACCGTTTCATAAGTTCTAGAGGTAAATAGGACATGAACCATTAGGTTAAATACATCATGAGATATAAAGTTGAAATTACAATTATACTTTAAATTTTAATTAAATAAAATATAAAGTTGGGATAAAATAAGACATGAACTACTAAAATAAAATACATCATGAACCACAATGATGAATTTAGGATAATAGCCTAATAATTAATTTAACTAATATAAATTATAGGGATAATATATATGACATGAACACGAGAAAAATGCACCATAAAAGGTAAAATTATAATTATATCTTTAAAATTATTACATTCTAAAAATAACACTAGATCTTAGGGTGATTCTAATGACTGAGATCGTGTAATTGCATCCTAAAATTACACTCCTAATTAGAGTTTAAATCTTAATAATAAAATGGCAAAGACTTTGGTGAGATCGTTTCACGGATTCCATTATATGAGACATATCATACATTAACCCATTAAGTATGTTTTAAAGGACCATGTTTGATTGTAAACAAATTAGAAAATTAAAAAATTAACTGCATAAGTAAATTAATTAGTTCTTTTATATATATATATATATATATATATATATATATATTACTTTTTTAATTTAATTTTTTATTATTTAAAATTTTATTAATTTAATTGTTTATTTAATTAATTTATTTTTAATATAAATATTATAAACATACAAAATGTGATATTCTATTGATGAAAAGTGATAACAATGTAATTGAAAAGTGATAACATTTTAAAAGAATAGTGATATTATTTTTAATAAAAAGTGATAACCAATTAAAAAGTGTATTTCACTAAAAATTACTGGAATAATAAAAAGTAATGGCATTTTTAATAAAAAGTAAGAAAAGTGATATCGATTTAATTGAATTATTTTACGAACAATTTATTAAAATAAAAAGTGATAACATATTTAAGAAAATGTGATAACCGTTTCATTTAATTATTTTATAAATAGTTAAAAAGTGATAATATTTTTAATATAAAGTGATACTTGATTAAAATAAAATGTAAATAAAATAATTAAAGTATCGAATGAATAATTAGTAATATATAATATTTTTGACAAAGTCTCTTGTGAGACATTATTTGCGTGAGACGGTTTGTGAGACGTGTTAGAGTATGTCATTATTTAGATGAATTATGTTTAATGGTTGTTAAAGTATGTTTACTAAAGTACGCTAAATTATGCATTAAAGTATGATTTTAGTGTGTTATAATTTGATTTATTATTGACATACTTTAACTGCAAATAAACATATTTTATTTATACAATAAGCATACATTAGTGATAAATTGACCCGTCTCACACTCGTCTCATAAATAATCCGTCTCACAAGATAGTATCTCAATATTTTTTATTAGAAGGGAAAAAAATTAAAAAAATGTCAAACTGAATTCTAGGCCATGCATAACAGATAACGTGAATCCAAATTTTAGGAATGGACGCAGCTTATAATTAGTAAAGCCAAACGCGGCCCTTTTTTTTAAAATAAAATTCTTTTTAATTTATTATAAAATATATATTTATTTGGGTTACATCTCACGAATTAAGATTCGTAAGACGATGTCACTCAAAACCTATCCTAATAAAATAAAATATAAAATAATAAAATATAATATAATTTAAAAATTAATAATTATAATCCATGACATGATCAGTTCGATTATGGAAGCTGTGTATGAATCTAAAATTAAAAAAAGAAATATACCTTTCCAAATAAAATTACTCCCTCTGTTCGGGGTATTTTTACCCATTTGTATGGACACGGAGATTAAGACGTTTTATTTTTTTAATATATAATGTAAGAAAAAATAGGAATAAATTAGTAATTTAAAAAGAAAAAGTGAATAAAGTTATTGGAAATGATGAATAAAGTGTAAAAAAGTAATTAAAATTATTGGAATTGTAAAAAGTAGGTAATAAAATATTATGTGTTTTTGCCAAAAATGAAATGTGTAAAAATACGTGAGACACCCCAAAATGGAAAGTGAGTAAAAATACGTGGGACATATGGAGTAATATATTTAAGGTGGAAAGTAGTATTACATCTTAAAAAGCACTATGCTTTTCCACGTTGCACTGCACACAATTTCCATGATGTATTAACTTCAACTTTATTTTGCAATACTAAGAAACTGGAAATGAGTTATTTTCATACTAGAAGCAAAATTATAAACAACAACAATAATAATATTATTATTACTATTATTATTACCTTTTTCGATTAAATGCATATCACTTTTTAATTGCCATACAAAACAAAATTTTCTTGTGAAACATGATTTTGTGGCGCTTACTGTTTATTGCTTACATTCAGATGGGCTTTTAAAAGTCCACAAAAAGCAAGGAGCTCACGTGTTTGTCTGCAAAGTACCATCATTCATGAGATTTAGTTTTCAGAATATTTACAGAAAATATGAGAACCTCATTACTCTGAATTATGTTTCTTTAGTGATCGATCTCAATGCATTCTTTAAAATTTATTTAGCATTTTATAAGGTGGAAGGAATCGTCATAAAACTAGTTTTATGTGAAACGCCTTCTCGGTCAATTTTTTTAAAATTATATTTATATTATTAAAATTAACATTAAATTCTAAAAGTAAATATAGGGTTATTAGAGGAATATATCGAAAATTCGATATGCCGCATTTACCATATTTAAAATATCTAATTATTGACATTTTAGGTATACCGAAAGTTTTCATAAGTTATGATATCATATTGAAAATATTGGTATGATAACAACATATAAATTGTAAATACTGTAAAATATTCTATTTTCAATTTAGTACGTACGATATATACCGTACCCAATTAAATTATTAATATATATATATATATATATATATATATATATATATATATATATATATATATATATATATATATATATATATATATATATATATATATATATAATATTTAACATAATAAAAATTCATAATTATAAAAACTAATTGTAAGCAAAAGAATTTTATTTCCTAATAAATAAAATCAAAAAGAAAATATATTAAATATTGATTAAATATTTATTTATTAAGAAATTTAGATAAATTAATTCCTACAATAAATGAATAAATAATTTATATTCTCTCCGTCCCATTTCAATGACACACTTTTCATATTGGGTCCCACAAAAGTTTGCACATTTTCTTAAAAATGCAAAAAGTCAAACACAATCACCCTTCTCCATATACTTTATTTACAAAAAAAGCCATCACTACCTAACACACCTAACATACTTTATCATTTATTTATTATAAAAAATATCATAATACCCATAAAAGTTACTTACTCCGTCTCATTTCAATCTTTACATATTTCTATTTTGGGCGTCCCATTTTAATCTTTACGTTTTCCTTTTTGGTAAATTAGACCCACACAAATTAATTATTTCTCTTTCCATGGACCCACACATCACACTAATACACCTATCCACTTTATATTAAAATATTATTTCTTTCACCACACTATACATTAAAATACTACATTCCTTAATCTACGTACAAAAAGCAAACGTAAAGTTTGAAACGGGACGGAGGGAGTATCACTTTCTTAATATCCATGCCGGGAAGAGGGGTGCAAACATTTGTTGGACGGAGAGAGTAATTAATATAATTATTTGAGCCCAAATCCAAGTTAAGTGAGCACAATCCAAATCAAGGGGGCTTAAAATAAATTAAGTGGGCTTAACCCAATTTAAATAAGCTCAAAATTTATCAAGTGGATCTGACCCAACTCAAGCAAGCCCGAAATATGTAAAGTGGGTCTAGTTCAAGTCAATCAAGCCAGATCAAGTCCAGTAAGCCTAATTAAATTAAATAAGCTCAGATAAAAGTTCAGCAAACCTAATTTAAATTATATAGACTCAAATCCAGTCTAACATGCTTAATTAAATTGGACAAACCAATTCATGTATGAACATAATCTTTTTAGGAGAAAATATATCAGAAGTGCTTATTTCCTCCACATATAAATAAGGAATTTCGGTCTTCATTACAATCGTCCCTGATCCCCGAATTTTATGAAGACAAAATACTTTGTTCTTTGAAATTCTTCAAGAAAATCAAATTAAGGATGTTCCTGAAAATTCTCTACGAAGCCAAAAGACTTCAGAGTTGTCTGAATTGTTCTGATCGTCTATAGAGTTCTTCAATGGATTAAATCAAGAACGACGTTCGTTCTGAGAGTGAGGTGTTAAACCCCTCATATTCGATATTTCTTCAAATCAAGTTCATCCAATATTCTACGTGAAGTCAACGGTTTCTACCAAATTGATTAGCATTCTTTACAAAAAATTCTCAAGTTAACGTTTGATTCGAGTGAAGGCTCACACCTCCGGATAAATATTATAAAGATTCAAGCACGAGTTCGGACAAGTTTTTTTGAAGATTCGGCTCCAAAAGTTGAAAAAGTCAAGAAGTCCAACTCAAAAGATAAATCAAAGAATAGATAGAGACTGTTTACTTAAAATCTCAAGTTCAATCCATCTTGGATTATCTTTGTAATTTCTTTTGTGTTTATTATTTAACAAATACCAATTTTGTTGTTACACATATAATTCACACAACGGCTGAAGTACATAAATGAAATTTGGTGTCCATGAATCCTTGCCAAATTATTATTTCTTTTAGAGAGTCCTCCTTCAATTTCTTCTTCTCCCTCGCTTTCTGTTGCAGAAGATGTAGTTCGAGAATTAAACCTCTTTTTATTTGTCATTAATTTATCATCGAGTAATATATGTAAACTCATTACGTAATACTATCATTTAACATATTTTGTTCATGTATTTAGACTTAAATTGTAGTGGTTAAACAATTGTTTAATTTGATCATTTATGGATTCTATATGTATTTTTTATTATAAATTTGTTATCTATTGAGATTAAATGCATAAACTAATGTTATCAAAATCGAACCAAGCAGATCGGTTCAACTGGTTGGACTAGAAATCAAATTCAAAACAGGTCTAGAACAGCTTTAATAACCATTTTTGCGATTAAATTAGGAAGAATCGGTATAAACCGGTCAAAACCGAAAAACCTATAAAATTGGCAAATCAGATTCCCAGTTTTATTTCTAAATTACTCTGTTTCTGTGTTCAATTTCATATGCAAAAAATCCTACTACTCCATTTATATGTTTTGTTTTTGAAGCGTTGGAGAACAACTTCTTATCAAATGCCGATTGATTTCCTAAAGCCATAGTTCAAAGTTGTTGTAAGATTAAGAGAGAGAACGGTGGCAGTGGCTGCTGCAAAAGAGAGAGAGAAAACTTCTGTATATCAAATCTCTATAGAGAGAGAATGGTGGCGGTGGCTGCTGCAGGAGAGAGAAAGATCTTTTGTATTTCAAAATTTATAAATGAGAGAGCGGCGACTTCAAGATATGGATGCCCTAGATGCCTTAATTGTTTCCCACTGGCCACTTGTCCTTTACTATATAGAAATTTATTTTTATTAATATAAATCAACTCATTTCCTATACAAGGGTGTATTATTTATTGGTATATTTTCATATTTTCCCTTATAACTATTAAGTTAACATTATTAATAAGTATTTTTAATTAAGTTTTATTAAATAATTTTATTTATTATGTATTTATTTTAATAGTGATTCATATATTAATATAAAATATAATTAATATAGGGTGATTTAATTTTTTCAGCTGTACCTTGAACCGGTGGAGACATCAGTTTTATTCCCGGTCCGGTTATAAAACATTGGCATAAATTATCTTTTACTTTTATTTTATACTATTTTTAATTAGATTTATTGAATTTTAGGTATAAAAATATCTATCAAATGCTCTATATAAGGTAATATATATCGATATTTTAGGTATGATACATTATATCAAAATATTGGTAAGCAACTGAAATATGGGTATACCAAACTCTGATTTATATACCGAAAATTTAAGTAAGTAATGATACGACTTTTTCAATACCAAAATTTTTGATATGCTATTTGATATAGTCCAAATATTTCAATATGTCGTATCGGCGACTCCTACGTAAATATTAAACCTTATGAGCAAAATAAGTCATAAAACAAGATTAAAAGAAAAAAGACAATGAAAAAGGTTCTCTGTTTACTTTATATTGCTTTAGACAATCTGATCATGCCTATTGATTAAAATCTTGATCTAACGACTCAGAGTGTACCCCTTCTATCATATTTACACATGTTAGACACTTCAACCACTAACGAATGGTGGTCCAAACCGCGTGTGCACCAAGTCACGACTCGATCACTACCTGGCCTAGATCCACGACTTGTGTCTGGACAAAATCTGATGATCAGTAGGTTGACCCAATCGAACCGAACTTGCATTTTAACTGAATCGATGAACCAAACAGCTTCAAACGGTCAGCTTATTCTACCGTTGGTTCTATCCATTCGCACCAGTTCTAGCCAAAATGAGAGGTTCCTTAATTCCTCATGACGTGGGGACTACAGGTGCGACTAGCTCCATAGGCTAGCCTTGAAACATCCTTGCTTGCATCATGTGGACCACACACCTAATTAATTTCATAGGTGTGTAGGAACTTTAAATTAAGGTGTAGAAAACTCCAATAGCTATCTTATGTGGGATCTTTTATTTTATTGTTCATTTCCTTTGATTTTCTTGTATTAAAGTTGCAATAATCATGTATTAATTACGCATTCACCAAAATTGATTTTGAGCAAATTTATACATTAAATTTATCTACTCATAACGTAGTTTTTGAATATGCAACTCAGTTTTTCATGAATAATTCATAACATAGATGAAAATTAATAACACATAGATTAACAAAAAAAAAAAAGATAACATTGTCAATGAAAAGTAATAACTAACCAAATAAAAATTAAACAGGCTTATCTCTCCCAAGCTTATAAAAGAGGAGAAAAAAAAGGAATAAAAGAAAGAAAAAGAGCATATAACGTTGGAGATATTTTGGAAGATTTGCTCTTCAAATAATAATAATAATAATAATAATAATAATAATAATAATAATAATAATAATAATAATAATAATAATAATAATAATAAGAGCAATATTTGTGTGAGATCAATATTAATTGTCACTTTATGTATGAAATAGTCACTTTATAGGCAAGCTCAACATTCTTTCTCCTTAAAATGAAATTTTCCCACTCTGGTGCTTAAAATTCGACAACAATCATCTTCAAGATACAACGACTCACATCTTGTGATAATAGTACTACAAATCATAAGATACGGTGAACCAACCTGTGTTATGAACTCACCTTAAGAGTGGACGATCTATGAATAAACTACGAATTGTTAGGACAACTCGACTTTATTGGACATCTACGACACGTCACTACAAGAAAAAATGCTTATTACCACACATATTTTAATGTCATTTTAAAGTCGATGTAATAATAGGTATTGTATTGATACATTATGTTTTTAAGGGTGTTAATATATGATCTATAAAGACACTTAATAAATCGATGTATTGATATTTGCCCTATCACCACACTTCAGAAACAACACTTATCTATTACTACACTTTTGTTAAACATTTTTTAACACACAAAAAAGTGTCATTATATGTACTCTCTAGAAACACTTAAAAGTATATGTATAAATAGTATTTTGTTATCACAAACGTATTATAAAGATTACTAATCACTAAAATAATTTTTTTTTAAAATTTTTGTTTCCTCATTAAAATATGAAATATAAATTATTTCATTATAAAGTTAAATTAAAAATTTAAAATTAAGAAAATTAAATTAATAATTTTTTACATTTTATTTACTTAAATGGATAATTTTTTATTGTTAATTTAATTTAAGGTTATATTTATTTTAAAATAATAATTATTTTAATTAATCTAATGATTAAAAAATAAAATTTATTTTTATTTAAAAAAATATTTGACGTTAAAATTTAAGATAATAATAAATATATAAAATGCTAAATATTTTAAAATAATTATTTATATATATATTTTTATATTACTATTAATTTATTTTAAAAATATTAAATTTGAATTATAATTAATAAATAATTCTAAATTTAATTTATTATACCTATTAAATTGATAATATAAAATTAATATTATAAAATTTAAATATTAAAAATTAATTATGTATTCTATGTATATATACTATTTTTATAAAAAAATCACAAAAATTATTTATGGTTTAATGGTTTCTGACTTAATATAGAGATCACATCAGGTGATACGGTGACACAGGTTCGAATCTAAGAGAAATCTCTTTTTAATTTTATTTTATTTAATATTACTATATTGTAACATTTAAAAGTGTCTTAATAAGTCACTTTTCTTCACACTTCAAAATGTATTAATAGATATAAGTGTGTTATTATGTCATAATTCTTTACACCTTAAAGTGTGGTATTAGGGGTACTACCTATCCCCACAGCAGAATGGACCACACAAAAAATCAACGTAGTTATAGGTAAAATGTGTTAATATATTACCTATAACAACACTTTTAAATGTGTTTTAATGCATTTTTTCTTGTAGTGCGTGTCTTCGATCATATGTATTTTGTGACAAGTGTTCAAGTGTATGTAAGTCTACAAGTCATTGAGTGTTTTTTTTTGTGAAGTTCGAGTGATGGATTATGGAATACAATGGTCTATTTATAGATTTTAAGGCGTTTTTACGTGAATTGATGCAACTATTGGATTTGATTTTGAATTCAAATTCAAATATCTTTTGATGAAAAGACATAATTAATTCAATAATCATACCCTTTGATCACACCTCTTAATAGACACACTTTAATTTAATAGACATCATTTTAAGGTGACTTTTCCATTCACTTTAATTTTCCAACAATCCCCACATAAATGGATAAAGTCAACTAAGAAGACTATGACACGGGAGACTGACAGTAAAGTGATTTCAAACGAAAAGATATTACATTGGCATAAGTGGCTTCCTACTTTGGACCTTCCCTAGTTGAATACTATCCAACATACTTGCAGTTTAGTGAACGCGATGCCTTAAACTACTCTACTTTTGTGTATGCCAAGACAATAGTACTAACATAACACCTTTTCTAATACCTTTTGTACTCATGGTTGTGTCCATTTCGGCCTTGAACCATATATTGGATTCATAAGTACTTCATTGAGGCCGCTCGTCCTCACGCTTACATAAGTGACCTCTTATCAAGAGTACCATATCATACCTGAACTTGGTTTCAATTTTGGTATAAATTGATTAGAGCAAGTGTACTCTATCGCGTAGTAGACCGTAGTGACCAAGTGCAAAATTTAAAAATATCGAACCCAAGGGCGAAAGTGGGTAACCGTATTTGAGAAATATTTTACTCTAGAAAGACTAATCAAATATGAAGGGGGTTGATTAACACTAAAACTAACAACTAAGAATGTAATTAAAGATAAATGGATACAATAGACATGGAAGATGGATGAAAGTGAGCAATCTAAGAAGTATGTAAGGCACTCAAAGAGTGTCTCCAATCCTCACTCTTCCTACAGGTACTTACGGATATTAATATATTGGTATAAAGATATCATCATGAAGAATTTTCTCTAGTAGGCAGGGACGTTTTCCTAGTGTTCCCTTTCTAAGGTCAAGTGGGTCTTGGCTTGGGTCCCCTCACCATATCAAATACTTTTACAAGTAATTATCAATAATGTCCTATCATGAGATTCTAAGCATATGAAGGTTATGGCCAAACTCCCCACCTACTAATATAGTCACCTCATGCAATCAATGATTCAATTAAACCACTAAACATAATATTAGAATGGTCATCCTAACACAATGAATAGAGAATTTAATAAAAAAAATCATTCATAAAATGAGAATAAGCATTCATGATAGAAAATATTCATAACAATCATTTCATCAAGTATGTGGTGTGCAAAATCTACATAATCCCTAACCAATCATATTGCTAGACTCACATGAGGACTAGCCACTACAAAACATAATAAAATCAATACAATCCATGGTATGCTCCAATTGAGCCAAATAATGAAGAAAATAACAAAATAAAGGTAAGTTGGCTCCCCTTTGATGGTGAACTTCTTCCTCCTTAATCATGCTATAATCTTCAACCAATGATGAATTCCTCGGTATGGGCATGTAGCTGTTTCTGATGCTTGCACACGGATCTTGTTACAGGCCCGTGTTTGGCACACGTTTCGAGCTTTCAGCACCAACTCGACAAGAGTTTAGGACCCTGGTCGAGTTTGGTGTTGAGTTCAGGACTCTGGTCGAGCTTGGTGTCGAGTTTAGGACTCTGGTCAAGTTGGTGCAATTTTCAGCAATTTTGTTTTGGCTCATTCTCCCTTGTTTCAACTCCGAATTGAGATCCGTTTTTTTCACATCTTTCTTATTGCGTCTAGAATCCATTTTTATCTGAAAATCACACAAATTACACCAAAATGCTAATTCTCTAAATATATACAAATATCGCGCAATTAAGGCTCTTATTCATTAAAATCACACATTTATCATTTCAAAGTACAAATCCACATATCTTCATATAACACCACCAAATGATATAAAAAATAAATAAAATAAACAAAAATACATAATAAAAAGATACTAAAATTTAGGTGAAAATGACACCGATCAATACCCCACCTTTATTAGGTATAAGAGTCATTAAAAGCTTTTATAGCTTACCCTTACCATACGTCAACATGTTCATTTGCAATTGATTTGTCTCGGTGCACTTCTTAAAATTATAACTTAGTTGTCTTATTACACCAAGTTCGTGGGATCTCCACTCATAATGGTTGAGTTACCGCTATAAATATTCTTTAATGTGTGGCTTTTTATTCCATTCCTCTCAGACATGCAACATATTTGATTTTTATTCAATTTTATTACGGATCCATATAATTTAATTGAGATCAGTTGTCTTAGGACAATATAATTTAACTTTAAGGGTTATGCCCTTGTTAAACATCTCGCATTTTAATATTTACGGGATTCTCCCCACATTTGAATGTCTACATGGATCTCCCCACATCAGGGTCGATTGGCCTTTTATAATAATTAATCAATTGATTGATATAATTATGTATTAATTGCAAAAAAAACCACGAACTTTACTTATATTGCAAATTAATCCTCACTTTTGAGAAATTGTCAAAAAAACCACAACCTTTAAATATTGTTGCAAAAAAACCCAATTTGTGATTAATAGTAGGGTTTTTTTAGGTTTTTTTTTTGCAATAATACTTAAAAGTTGTATTTTTTTTGCAATTTCTCAAAAGTGGGGATTAATTTGCAATAGGAGTAAAGTTTGTGGTTTTTTTTTGCAATTAACCCTATAATTATTTGAACCATGTGTTAATTTCTTTTTTAACTTCTCCCCAAAAGTCATCTAATTTTTTATTTCTCAAGAAGAGATATAATTCTTTAATTACTACACGAAAATGACTTTTCATGTAGAGATATGACTCTTTTCCAATGGACGTGACTTTTTACAAAGAGACACATCTCTTTTTGAACAATGTAATTTTTTTATGAAAAGATACTGCCCCTCAACAAAAGACATGACTTTTCATGAAGCGACACAACTCCTCACGAAGAGACACGAATCTTCTTCAAGAAACATATCTCTTCACGAAGTGGCATGATTTTTTATCAAGGGATCCATAGCCCGCATTAACTGTAAGTCACATTTTTTGTGTCTTACGTCTTGCAATTTTTTTAAGCCAGGTTAGTTTATATACATTTTGCTTAGAACACAATTCCAAATGAACTAGTCCCAACAACTTTCTCTGCCATGTAACTAACCATCTACTTAAGATTCCATTCTTTCTTTTATTTAAAATTGTGAAGCAGCCCATTTTAGAGCAACACCCATAATCTGCAACATCATTTCATGACTACAAGAAGAAGAAAATAAAGAATAATTCTCCCACTTCTTCTTTCTGCTTGATCCAATCCCTCTCTTCCCATCTCTCTCTCTCCCCCACACACTCACACTTAGGAAATGGAACAAGAGGAGGAATTGTGCCCTGTCTGGAGATGTTTGTTGTGGGTTCTGCTACATGTAATAGCGTCGATTCACACACACACTCATATGTGTGTGTGTGTATATATATTAATTGCACAAAGATGTTGTAATAGTCATCAAACATGCATTTCACAATCTTTCAATTGAATTAAGACAACGCTTCTCTTTCTTATTTCTCATCTTTTTAAATTAATTATTGAAAATTTTAATATTAGATCATCTACATACATGGCATATAACAATCACATAAAGGTTTAAATTGTGTACCTTCTTTTCTTTCTGTTCTTTCAAAGTTGAAAATTTTAATATTAGATCATCTATGTACACGGCATATAACAATCATATAAAGGTTTAAATTGTGTACCTTCTTTTCTTTACATATCCGAAAATTTTATTTAACGTCCTTAGGAATCAACTAATACTATACCGGAGCAATAAGTCAAAATTTCATCTTAAGACTGATGGGCATATTTGGAATAGAACGGCCTATTTATAGATTTTAAGGCGACTTTACGTGAATTGATGTAACCATTGAATTTGATTTTGAATTCGAATTCAAATATCTTTCATGAAAAGACATAATTAATTCAACAATCACACCCTTTGATCACATATCTAAATAGACTCACTTTGAACTAATAGACATCATTTTAAGGTGACTTTTCAATTCACCATAATTTTCAACATTTTCAAACTTCAAACTTTAGTTTCAAAGCTTTCAAATCTCATTTACTTCTCTGTATAAATATCATAAATGGATCATCATTTGGCTCCGGCAGGGCGGTTGTGGATGTTCGACCTGTGATACCTCTAGTCGCAAAGTCGGTGAAGCTAGGTCTTGCTCGTTTCTTCTTCTTTTTCTTTCACAATTAGAATCTCTACCTCTAGGCCCCAACTCATTCACCCACTAGAAGGAAGGAAATAATTAAATAAAAGAAAATTTTGGGTGGTCAAGTCTCAAGTCTAACTAGTCAGCAATTAGTGTTTTAAATTTTATTAAATAAAAAATTATATAATCGATGGTTACCGGTTCGTTTGATTTTCCTAGTTCGAACCGGTTCTTACCAGTCTAACTCAAAAAATAGTTTAGGGGACTTTTGGGCTAGTTTCTGCTCCCAGCCCACTAAGCTGTGCATATAATTACCCCAAAGGAAATGCTTTATGAGTCTTTCCACTCTATCCACTATTACCTGTGGCAATTTTATCATGCCTTATGAGTCTTTGATTTCAATGTGTAACCTCTATGATTTCGGTGTGTGATGAGCGTTTTCTCAATACACAATTAATCCCCAAGTATGAAGAATATTATTGTAGCTTTGATAAGCGACCAAGTAATTATCGAACCCAAGGGACTTATTATTATCAATTCAATTATAATCTAACTTATTAAGACTAGGTTGTCAATAATTTGGTGGAATAATTAATTAAGTACGAAACGAGTAATTTAAATAACAAATAAATTAAACAAGCGGTAGAGAATAAACAAAAGTGAATAAGTGAGAAATTAGGTAGTTTTTCGGGCCATCCAGTTTTACTCATTAACTTTCCTTCCGCGTATTAATGTCCGACTCTGCCTTGTGGAATATGGACGCATCACTAAACCATGCAAATCTACTCTATAGACACAAGTAAATCAGCGTGTGACACGTGTGAATATCCTTGGAGCAAGATATATAATTCATCCCCCTTTCTAGGTACTATCAGTATCAATTATTTCCCGTGCACTAAGTACTCTAACCAGATATGATCTCCCTTTATAGGTACTATGAAGTTATTCTCTTTGTCCTACTTATTAACCCGAATAAGATTCAATTAACAAGTATTTATATAAGTAGTTCTAATGAGACTTCAGAGTCCCCTCACTTAGAATCATAACATGTAATCCTGCTCAGTAGTGAACGCACTCAATCAATAATCAAGATATGTATTCAGACTCTACATAATAATTAATGATGCACAAAACAACTCTGAGTATGAATTAATAAAGCATATTCTTATATAAAATAAACCACAGGTAGTGTTGTATGGAATATACACACAGAAGTTCAATTAAATTATAAAACCTTCATAAATCCTAGAACTACCGAAGCAGTTCTAGCCCATGATTGATCGAAGAATAATCATGGTGGTTGGATAGATCTTACCCATAGTCTTAGAAATTACAAGATAAATTAAGAAGCGAAGAAAACCCTAGATGTGGGCGCCATCGCGTTCTCTTTGCCTTGAATCTTTACTTAGTTCTCACTTGATTCGATAGACGAATCTCTCTCCACAGCTCCGTAGGATAATGGTAGGGTTTCGGGTATTGTGTAGAATGAAGGTGGTAGTCGTGTCCTCTTTCTGCTGTGTAGGGTCTTCCTTTTATACTTTCAGATCCTCCAACGGACATCTAATGGGCTTTTTGAGCGAAAATATGTACTGAAGGTGTAAAAATACAGATCTGAAATCTTCTCGCGATCGGTTCGACCAAAGCCCTTGGTCGAACCATTCATGCCCTGGTCGAACCAGCCTGTAAAGAATCTACAGATTGCTAGTTCGACCCGAACCACCAGTCGAACCAAAAGTATCATGGTCGAATCATCTTTTTACCACTTTAGGCATTTAGTTTGACCACGATTCGACCTTCATGCTTGGTCAAACCATATCATCGTGGTAGAACCCCTCTGTTTCTCACTTTCAGGTGCCTAGTTCGACCCGAATCGGTAGTTGTACCACCTCTCCTTTGGTCGAACTAGGTGCTTAAATACCCCTTTTCCAGTTCCGAGCATTTCTGTCCTGCTTTTCTTTGAAAATCCACTCAAACGGCCTCAAACGCACCTAATTCGTGACTTTCCACTATATATCTCGATTCATCTCAACTTATGACCAAATCATACATCATTATCACAGAAATCAGAGCTCAAATTACATGAATTTACACTCTCATCAAATCCCCAAACTTACATGTTGCTCGTCCTGAGGCAACAAATCAAAACCATAAGAGTAAGTATAAAATTCACGAGGCCAACAAATTAAGTGCAATACATACCTACACATGTAATTTTATCAATTTAAAACAAGTACCACTCGCATCATACATTTCATTCATGTAAATACATCACTCAATTATAATACACTTTGGAGTACTAAGTCATTTAGCTCACAAGATAAGTGTTTACTCTCGCTCTCAAGTGTGAAGTACACTTAAAAAGGTTAACGTATACGCTCATATTCAATTTATATTCCACATAACCATAAGCTTGGCAAGGGTCTCAAAAATCAACTCATAATCGTTTCATTACTAGGATCACAAAGGACTTGTTTTTGGGTTGTAATGTTGGCTCTTTGGTAAAGGTAGGAAAATATAGATAAAGTGACTAATTCACTAGTAGAGAATTATCTTGGAATTTTATTTTTCATTAAACAGCTTCATTGTTCTTCTCCATCATCATTCACATGAACTTTACAATTCATCTTCTCCTTCTTTTCCTTGAATTCAACATCTTCTTTCTTCAAAGTACAAGTGTACCAATTTCGGGCACTACCCTTCTAAGCAGTTGGGGTACCAGTTTTAGCCACTACCCCTAAATAAGATTTAACCATATATTTCTGTTTTCACTTAATACCACTCAATAAATTTTTCCTTCCTTTTCTTCTTCACATTCACGCTAGCATATATTCACCTCAACTCTCTACTAATGAATAAGGAATTCAACAAGGCTCAAGCAAAGAATGAATAAGGCTCTTTATCAAGGCTTGCCAAAGAAAAAGCTTTTAAAGGCTCAACAAGGCTTCCAATGATTGATACAGTATACGGGAAGGTAAAATTTGGCTAAGTGACTCAAATAAACAATAATGGCATAAGATCATGTCCAAATAACTAACAATCATAAGTCTCACACAAGACTCCAAGCCAAGTTCTAGAATACGGTCATATGAACGATTCTCACAAGAATAACTATCATGCATGGATGTAGCATGATTTCATAAGGCTCAAATTCTCACATGGGTAATAGATTCCTAGCACTCCTCATAGCATATAATCAAGATCAATTTCACAATAAACTCCACATATTTAACAAGTTATACATGCTTCTCATCAACAAAATCAACACATGCAAAATACGAATGCAACATACTTATCAAGAGTCAACAACCCATCATAACAATCTAAAGCAAATCTCACAAATAAATCCAATCTCAGAATCAGTGTATAATATCAATACTTGCCACTCATACCACCAAATACCCAACCTATAAAGAGAAAAGAGAAGGGGGATGAGATGAAGAAGATAAAGATGAAAACCTGGCACCCTCTACTCATGTGGAGCATCATCATCACTATCTCCCCTGCGCCAATCATCAAAATCTCTCTGTAGGCTATCCATCTTCCTATCCAAACCTTCATAGTTATAATTCAAATCTCTCAACCTCTGATCCATAACCACATAGTTGGCATGCAGCGCTTTGTATCGCATATTGAGCGCAGCATAGCTCATCGTCAGCAGGCCTAATTGGCAGTTCGTCTCTTTCTGATTGTTGTTCAGGTTGACAAGGTGCTCATACATCAACCGAAACTGCTATCTATAAAGCTCATCAGGACCGCCCCAATGCTGCTGATGTGGCTGTAGTGGTGGCATCTCATGCTGCTGCGGCATACCCATATCAGGATGCCCTAGAGGCTCCTCTACATGCATCTCCTCACCGTGCTCTTCTTGCTACGGTTGCTGCTGCGGCTAATCCCTCTTATCTACTCTACATTCTTTGCAGCTCCTGATACATCCCAGCAGCATACATCTGAGCAAAAGTCCTCCAATCTCCTCTCCTCAAGCACGTTATTGATATTGCCTCATATGCCAATGTGTCCATCAATAGGTTCTCATTTCCTTGAATTCGAATCAAAGCATTCACATCATATGGAAACATGAAAGAATAGGGATTAGATCCCCCAGTGAAAAACCAGTCTCCATCTCGATGAAAAGCAAATCTAGCTCAAACACACGCACTCATCACTAGATTGGGATCCTCCATAATAGGGGTAATAGCAGTGAAATCCATGTCGTATGACTCAGCCACGGGAGTAAGCAATCCTCCAATATTCACTCTTTGAAAAGAGGAATTCCTGAATCTATAAAGCTGCTGAATCAAATATGAACCCATATTAAACTGCACTCCATTCAATATACACCATAGAGTGTACAACTCTCCCCTAGATACGCAACTTCCCTCAGATCGAGCAAACAATGTATTACTCAAAACTCTATCCATGTAATGCAGCACAAGATTCCTTCATTTTAAAGTCCATATCCTCTCCTGAAATAGATCTCCAAAAGTCATTCACGTTAAAATGTCCGTTCTCATGCCCAGAAATCCCCCTCGGAGTCCCTAGTAGCATATTAAAATCCTCAGATGTCCATGTTCTCTTTTCGCCACCAAGCTAGAATGAACACTCATATGGAAGAGAACTAGCACCCTTATTTATCGTGATCGAACACAACACCTCCGCAGTAACATGAAAGTATGTAGGCCTCTTCAGTTCCATAAAATGGCGGATGCCCACTTCATCGAACATCCACATAATGTCATCCTGAATATTCATCGTCCTCATAGCATCAACATCCTGGTACCTCGTGCGAGTAATCTTATCAGACATCGCACCCCATCGATCCTTAATTTCCTCCCAATTCTCCATCTCAATATGGAAATGCCTTGGCAACCTCTCCTTGAGACGCAACTTCTTAGTAACTTCGTCTTCACGAGGTGGCCTATCCTTCCTCCTTTTGAAGCGAATTTCAGTCACCTTTCCTTTTCCTACAAGAATAATACTTCAATACCAACATGTACAAAGAAAGCAAACCAACCCAAGTTCAAAACTAACTATACATTAAACTCTACTTAAGACTTCAAGTTGTTCATGTATAATCAACTTCAAACAAGCATGCTATTCATAAAATTAAACCATGAATCATAAACATGCTACTCCCAAATTGAACATTCAACTTCTCCAACAAGAATTTCAATAATTTCACCATTCACTTCACTTTCGTCACTTAAGCATGCAATTATCTAATCTTCCCAAATCAACCTAAATTATAACATGGTTCTCTTAACCACATACATTTCTCAACAATTTCAAGAAAAACATCAAGGTCTAAACAAAAATCATCAATTAAAATCAGACCCATCACTTGTTCATAAGAAATTTCAAACAAAAATCCAAATTACACCATGAATCCACATAAAAACTAGTTCAATCAACTTACCCACTTAAAATCAAGCACTAGATGTTCAATCCTAGGGTAATAGGTTTAAGAGAACGTACCTTTCAATCCAGTCATTGCTTAGTATGAACGAGAGATGAAAATCCCCTTTTTGGATAGAAAACCCTAGTTATGCAACTAAAAAGCCTCAAATCCATGACAAATCAAGTGTGGGAAGGGTAGAAAGTGATTTAATCAGAGTAGAAATACATGAAATCAAAGTTTGGAAGAAAGGGTTTTTGGTTCGGAGAGGATTCGAGTGCGGGTGGTGTGCAAAGTGTATGGAATAGGGGCTCAAATCCGACTTAAACATGACTTACCTGGGTTGGTTCGACTCGAACCAGGTAGTCGAAACACCTCATCGTGGTTGAACCATGCTTCTCGACAAATTTGAAATCTGGTTCGACTCGAACCATTGGTCAAATCGCTATGTCGAGGTCAAACCAGCCTGTAACAAACTTTTAGGTGGCTTTTCGACTCGAACCACTAATCAAACCACAACCTCTAGGTGGAACCAGCCTGTAATAATTTCTCTGATTGCCGGTTCGACTCGAACCATCTGGTTTGACTTACGCCAATGGTCGAACCACACTGTTGTTCCTTCAAACACGATTCTTCTTCGTCCCCTGCAAACTTCAAGCTTAAAAATGATCATTAGGTACCAAAATAGAGCAAAACTATAGCTAGAGAACCACCATTAAGACTCAATAATTCATGTTTATATACTCCGCATATGACATAATAAATAAAACACCACTGAACACTAGGCAAATTGCAAAAAAATCGATACATCAACATCGATTAGAGTGTTAATATACCGCAAAAAAATCAACTCCCATAACAAATGTTACAAAGAAAATATTATACTCTCGGTACTACGATGAGGTAAGTACATCACACCACCCAAACTTAGTAGAAACTATAGTCAAAACTAAGTTTGCAAAAGAGATGTAATTTTCTATAAGTAAGCACGTCAAATATAAAAATTTCTTACTCACACTAATAAAATAAAGCAATAAAACATAACGGAAAGACCCCAACAGGCGCTCTTGTTTAATGTTGGGGAGTCACGACGATACCATATCAATGTAAGATATCTTCAAAGATGACGCAAGCATTATCTGGCGACTTATAATGCTTCAATCGATGCCCATTCGCCGCTATGATGACTCCATATGATCTCAAAACTCCCGCTTCCGCAGGCTCCATGGATAATGAACGGTCCCATCCACTTCGATTTTAATTTTCCTGCAAAAAGCTTCAAACAAGAGTTAAAGAGTAATACCTCATCACCTTGTTTGAATTCCTTGTAAGTGATCTTCGAATCATGCCATTTCTTTATTCTTTCCTTGTAAATCACCGAATTCTTTAAAGCTTGATTTCTGAACTCGTCTAGTTGATTGATATGAGTCAACCTCAACTCCTTTTGCTCCTTAAGAGACAAGTTCAGACTTCTCACGGCCCAAAAAGACTTATGTTGAATCTCCACGGGTAAGTGGCACGGCTTCCCATAGATAATTTGATAAGGTGACATGTCAAGCACAGTCTTGTATGCAGTTCGGAACCCCCACAACACATCATCGAGCTCATAGCCCAATCCTTTCTATTAGTTCTGACTACCTTCATTCGACTATACTTTTGGTTCGACTGGTGGTTCGGGTCGAACCAGCAATCTGCAGATTCGTTACAGGCTGGTTCGACCAGGTCATGAATGGTTCGACCAAGGACTTTGGTCGAACCGATACACGAGAAGCTTTTGGATTTATATTTTTACATCTTCAGTACGTATTTTTGCTCAAAAAGCCCATTAGAGGTCCGTTGAAGGAGCTGAAAGTATAAAAGGAAGACCCTATGCAGCAGAAAGAGGACACGACTACCACCTTCATTCTACACAACATCCGAAACCCTACCATCATCCTACGGAGCTGTGGAGAGAGATTAATCATTCGAATCAAGTGAGAACCAGATGAAGATTCAAGATGGAGAGAAACGCGACGACGCCCACATCTAGGGTTTTTTTGCTTCTTAATTTATCTTGTAATTTTCAAGACTATGGGTAAGATCTATCCAACCACCATGATTGTTCTTTGATCAATCATGGGCTAGAACTGCTTTAGTAGTTCTAGGGTTTATGAAGGTTTTATGATTTAATTGAACTTCCGTGTGTATACTCCATACAATACTACTTGTAGTTTATTTTATATAAGACAATGCTTTATTAATTCATACTCAGAGTTGTTTTGTGCATCATTAATTATTATGTAGAGTTTGAATACATATCTTGATTATTGATTGAGTGTGTTTATTGCTGAGCAAGATTACATGTTATGATTCTAAGTGATGGGACTCCGAAGTCTCATTAAAACTATCTTATATATACTTGTTAATTGAATCTTATTTGGGTTAATAAGTAGGATAAAGAGAATAACTTCATAGTACCTATAAAGGGAGATCATATCGGGTTAGAGTACTTAGTGCGCGGGAAATAATTGATACTGATAGTACCTAAAAAGGGGGGTGAATTATATCTCTTGCTCCAAGGATATTCACATGTGTCACACGCTTATTTACTTATGTCTATATAGTAGATTTGAATGGTTTAGTGATGCGTTCATATTCCACTAGGTAGAGTCGGACATTGATACGCAAAAGGGAAGTTTATGACTAAAACTGGATAGCCCGAAGAACTACCTAATTTCTCACTTATTCACTTTCGTTTAATCTTTACCGCTTGTTTACTTTATTTGTTATTTAAATTACTCATTTTGTAGTTAATTAATTATTCCACCAAATTATTGCCAACCTAGTCTTAATATGTTAGATTATAATTGAATTGATAATAATACGTCCATTGGGTTCGATAATCACTTGGTCGCTTATCAAAACTACAATAACATCCTTCATACTTGGGTATTAATTGTGTGTTGAGAATAAAAATTTGTTACAGAGTGGTTCGACCTCCCTGATTTGGTTTGACCAAGCCCAAAAGTTGAACCAAATGCCTGAACATCTCCAGATCCGTATTTTTACACCCTTAGTGCACGTATTTTCGTATTTTCCAAGAAAAAGCCCATCCAATGTCCATAAGAAGAGCTTACAAGTATAAAAGAAGATGTAGATCACACCAAGAGACACGACAACACAATCATCCTACACCCCCCAACCATCATCCACATCCTTTCCTCCATCCATCCATCACTTTGAAGATTCGTCTGTGGAATCAAGAGGGGAACCAAGAGGAGGATTCAAGACGAAGAAGGACGTTACGACTCCCCATCTAAGATTTTATTCATTTCCTAATTTATCTTGTATTTTCCAGACATATGGATAAGATCTATCCAACACCATGATTGTTCTTCGCAACATCATAGGCTAAAACTATTTTGGTAGATCTAGGATTTTGAAGGTTTTTATGAATTAATTGAACCTTCGTGTGTATACTCCCTACAACACTACTTGTGGATTTATTTTATACATGACTATACTTTCTTAATCCATATTCAGAGTCATTTTGTGCATCATTAACTGTTGAATAGAGTCTGAATGTTCATCTTGGTTATTGATTGAGCGTGTTCACTGCTGAACAGGATTCCATATTATGATTCTAAGTGAGGGGACTCTGAAGCTTCATTAGAACTATCATACATAAATACTTGTTAATTGAATCTAATTTGGGTTGATAAGTAGGATAAAGAGGATAATTTTATAGTACATATAAAGGGAGATCATATAAGGTTAGAGTACCAATTGGCCAAGGAAATAATTGATACTGATAGTACCTAGAAAGGGGGGGGTAAAGTTTTATCTCTTGCTCCAAGGTTATTCGCACCTGTTACACGCATATTTACTTGTGTCTATAGAGTAGATTTGCATGGCTTAGTGATACGTTCATATTCCATAAGATAGAGTCGGACATTGATACACGAAAGGGAAATTAATGAGTGAAATTGGATTATCCTAGAGATACCTATTCTCCTACTTGATCCAATTTCGTATTCCTCTGGTGATATTTTATTTATCTGTTATTTAATAATTTTGTTTAGTAGTTGATAATCAAACCTCAAACTTAATTGCCTTTCGTGTTAGTTAATTTTGTAAATAATTAAATTAATAATACGCCGTCCTTTGGGTTCGATATTTAACTTGGTCGCTTGCTTAAGCTGCAATTAATTTTCTTAATACTTGGGGATTAATTTTGCGTGCAAAGAAAACACGCATTGACATCTATCGCATGTCTCTACATAGGATTCACAATCTTTAAACAAAGTAAGCCAATAAAGAGCAGATTGAAGTATCTTCGCTGCAGTCTTTTGGGCTCCAAAGTGCCCCCGTTAGGTTGTACATGGCAAAAATCAAGAACACTCTCCATCTCCATTTTGGGCACACACCTACGGATGATAGAATCCGTACAAATCTTGTAGATAAACGGATCATATCATATAAAGTCTCAACATCCCTCTTAAACATCGCAAGTTGATACCTGTTGAGATCTTCTGGAATTTCACCTATGGCAATGTAATTGACATAATCCACATACCATGAATCCATTCCTTGAGCTGCTACTACACAAGCTCTCTCCACTCCTTCAGCAAATACAGCCATAATCTTCTCATCAAGGAACATCTCCTCTACGTAATCAAAAGAATCATTACAATGCTCCCTTGTCTCCAACCTTGATAGGTGATCCGCCAACATATTTTCTGTACCTTTCTTATCCCGGATCTCTATATCAACCTCCTGTAGAAGAAGGATCTATCTAATGATCCTTGGCTTCACTTCTTTCTTCTCCATCAAATACCGGATCGCAGAATGATTCGTGTACATTATAGTCTTCATGCCAACTAAATACTGTCAAAACTTATTGAATGCATACATAACAGCAAGAAACTCATTTTCAGTGACAGTGTAGTTTCTTTGTGCTGTATCAAAAGTCTTACTCGCATAGTAAATGTTGCATAATTTCTTCTCCCTCATTAGCCCAAGCACCACTTCAAGTGCTAAATCACTTGCATCACACATAAGTATAAATGGCTGAGTCCAATCCGGTGTGATCAAGACAGATGAGACTATTAAGTAAGACAACGACTTGGAGTATTTTGAGAAGTCTTTGATAAATCTTCTATAAAATCTTGCGTGTCCAAGAAAGGACCGCACTCCTTTCTCATTAGTAGGTGGTAGGAGCTTCTCAATCGCTACCACCTTTTCTCTATCAACTTCTAATCCTTTGGCTGAGATATGATGCCTCAAAACAATCCCATCTCTTACCATGAAGTGACACTTCTCCCAATTCAAAACAAGGTAAGTATCAACACTTCTCTTCAAAACAGTAGACAGGTTAGTCAAACAAATATCAAAGGAGGAATCAAAAATAGAAAATCATCCATAAACACCTCCATGATCTTTTCTATCAAACCATCAAATATAGCTATCATGTAACGCTGAAATGTAGCAGGTACATTCACAACCCAAAAGCTATCTTCCTAAAGGCAAAAGTTCCATAAGAGCAAGTAAAAATAGTTTTTTCCTGGTCCTCGGGTGTAATCATGATTTGATTATACCCCGATTACCCATCCAAGAAATAATAAAAGTCATACCCTGCAAGATGATCAAGCATTTGATCCATGAAAGGAATTGGAAAGCGGTCTTTGCGTGTGTTTTCATTTAGTTTCCTATAATCCGTATACACATGCCACCCCGTAGGAATCCTAGTGGCTAATGCCTCACCATCATTAGACTTAACAATATTCATGCCCCCCTTCTTAGCTACAACATGCAATGGACTCACATGGGGACTATCACTAATTGGATATATAATTCCTGCATCTGGCCATATTAGGATTTGCTTTCTAATCATTTCTTGAATAGCGAGATTCACCCTCCGCTGATTCTGAATGCTACCCTAATTAGCCTCATCTAATAACCTAATCTTATGCATGCAATATGAAGGATTAATGCCTTTCAAATCATCAAGAGACCAATCAATCGCAAACTTATACTTCCTAAGCACATCTAATAACTCATCGAGTTGATTATCAGTTAAAGAAGAAGATATAATTACTGGATATGTTTCATTATCACCTAGATAGGCATATTCAAGTGCTCCAGTAGCGATTTCAACTCCTATTTCTTCTCCTCTTTTGTTGTGCTCTCCTTATACAATGGAAAGTATTTTCTCATCCACTTCACCTCTTCAAACTTGGTTCTTTTTTATTCAAACCTGTCATCACCCAAAGTAAGTAAATTTTCAAGAAATTCAATACATACCTCATTAGAGATCTCATATAGCTCTGTGGTAGGAAAAGTAAGAGACTCAGCCAAGCATGTCTCCAATGGATCCTTTGAAAGGATCAAGGATATATCTTCCTTCACGATCTCCTCCACCACATCAATGCTGTTATACTGTGTCTCCATCGGCATCTTCATAGCTTTATCAAGGTTGAATAGAACGTCTTCATTATCCATCTGCAGCCTTAGCTCACCCTTTTGAACATCAATCATAGCTCAAGCAGTGGCAAGAAATGGTCTCCCTAAGATAAGGGGAACATTATCCTTGTCAACTTCCATCTCTAGCACTAGAAAATCCACAGGAAAGACAAGTTTCTCTACTTTCACAAGAACATCTTCAATCACACTCTTCAGAAAAGTCATAGAATTTTCCGCCAATTGTAGAGCAACTGTTGTGGGAGTTAACTATCCCTAAACCAAGCCTTTGAAATATAGACAATGGCATCAAATTGATGCTTGTCCCAAGATCACACAAAGCTCGTCGTGCCAGCCCGTTTCCTTTAACTTAGCTGGCAGCTACCTCTAAGTGATCGAGTTGTAGTTCTCAGACAAATTCACCAGTTCAATTACGTACAAGCTTCTCTTCTTCAAAAGTATATCCTTTAGAAATCAGGCATAATATATTGCATCTCTAAGATTGCTTCAGAGAAAGGAATGCTCAAGCTTATCTTGTTTAGGATATCGGAAAACTTCTTGAACTTCTCTTCTAATCCCTTCTTGACTAACCTGAAAGGAAACGGGGGAGGTATCTTTGTCTTGGGAATTCCCCATTCATCACGTTCAATCTTCTCCACTTTATCCTTCTCGGCTCTCAATCTCTTCGCTCATTCCCACTTCTTTTCCACTATAAGCTCAGTATTCTGCCATTTGGATGGTACTGGAATAACATTAACATCAGGTAAAGCATTATGTATGGAAAATGGTACTAGATGAGGTGGTTCAACCTCGGTTCGACCATAGGTGCTGGTCGAACCAGGTGTGTAGTGGTAGAACCAAGCATCAGAAAGTTTGACATCCCTCGTACAGGTCAGTTCGACCTTCAGGGTTGGTTGAACCAGGGTTGGGTTGGTTGAACCCGACATCAGAGAATTCTGGACAGGCTGGTTCGACCATGGTTCGACCTTCAGGGTTGGTCGAACCAGGTCGACATTGGTTGAAATGACCATCTGATCGCTCTGGAGGTTGTCCAGATGCTTAGTTCGACTTAGGAGGTGTGGTTCGACATACTATCTTGGTCGAACCCTAGTCGAATCAAGCTCTTGGAGCTCCAGAATTTATTTTTGGCATCATCAGACCATCATACTGTGTTCCAGACCTTAACGTGATGGCGTGACACTCTTTCGGGTTTGTTATACTCTAAGATGGGAACTTTCCCTTCTCCACTGTTTGGGTCAATTGATTCACATTCCCAGCTATCTTCCCCATCAACAACGTCAAGTCCTTCATATACTTAGATATATCCTCATGATTTTTAGCTATTTTTTCTTCCAACTTTGCTTCTAGACGATCCACTCTTGCATCATTCCTTGCCATGTACCTATTCACTGTATCCTCAAAACTAGATTTTCTTTCTTTGACCTTAGCCCCTGGATCAACACCAACAGGAGGTTGTACTGCTGCATTAGGATTACTCCATGAAAACTCCAGCCTCATTGGTTGTTGATAATTACCATGGGGACCACGATTATTGTAGTTCCCTTGATAATTTTGATTTTCTTGATTTTGGAATCTCGTTCCTTGAATACTTTGACCCATGGCGTAGTTTGCCTCTTCCAATTCCTCTTGGCTAGATCCTCATTACCAACATCCTGCTGCATAATTGGTACTCGCTGTGCTAAATCAGTAATCTGCTTTTGCTGAGACTCAAGTAACTTGTTGATATTAGCCAAACTAGAGACGATCTCATCTTCTCTACTCTACTTAACCATGGTATGCTCAACCTGCTACTTTTCTAAGAACATAAGTGTCTCTCACTCTATCAGTTGGCCAATCTCTTGAATTCATCAAAATATACTAAAAGAGTTTTTTGACCTCAACGGGTGTCTTTGTAAGTAGTGCTCCATTAGAAGAAGCATCAAGTAACACTCAAGAATCATAATCAACCTGTTGTAGAAAATATTGATGTATTGAGCTTTAGATAGCTCATGTTGTGCGCACTTTCGAAGCATGTCCTTGAATCTATCCCAAGTCTAATGAAACTTTTCTCCACTCCCAATAGCAAATTTATTGATGTCTTGCTTCATCCTAAACATCTTGGAAGGCGGCATGTATCTCTCCAAGAACTTCAACTTTAATTTCTCCCAGGTAGTGCATTCAGCAGCATTAAGAATATCGTACCAATCTCTCCCTCTTTCAGTAAGAGAGAACTTTAACAACACAATCCTCCTCGTATCCTCATGATCTCCTGTGCTTTTTTGTGTACTTGCATACCCCAGGAATTTATTCAGATGCTGTTGAGGATCTTCAAAGGTTCCCCCAGAGAATGGGCTCCTTTCTATCATGCTGATCTGAGCAGGGTGAAGATCAAAATCTGCATCAGCCCCTCTTGCTCCTAACAGCCCCAAGTTGCCTCCTCCGTTGTTCTTGAAGACTTCACAGATGGCAACATTATTCGGATTCTCCCTATCTTGGGCCATGTTGACTGCTTCTGCTTTCGACTTATCTCTGGTTGCAGCTTCAATCGCTTCCGAGTTTAGCTCTTCAACTTCAACTCTTAGATTAATAGCTTCAGTTGCTTCCACGTTCTTGTTCTGCTTCTTCTTTACCTTCTCCTTCCTCGATGATGCTCAAATTTATGGATTAAAAGGCTCTAATGTTCCTGCCTTCGATCTAGTATTCATAGACCTAAGAAAAATAAGCGTTAGAAATTAAAGATAAGAATAAAATAGTCCCAATTAAACTAGAAATAATAAATTAATAATTAATGCCATCCCCGGCAACGGCGCCAAGAACTTGGTGAGCATTTTCTCAACACACAATTAATCCCCAAGTGAAGGATGTTATTGTAGCTTTGATAAGCGACCAAGTGATTATCGAACCCAAGGGACGTATTATTATCAATTCAATTATAATCTAACTTATTAGACTAGGTTGACAATAATTTGGTGGAATAATTAATTAACTACGAAACGAGTAATTTGAATAACAAATAAAGTAAACAAGCGGTAGAGATTAAACGAAAGTGAATAAGTGAGAAATTAGGTAGTTCTTTGGGCCATCTAGTTTTACTCATTAACTTTCCTTCCGCGTATCAATGTCCGACTCTGCCTTATGGAATATGAACACATCGCTAAACCATGCAAATCTACTCTATAGACACAAGTAAATAAGCGTGTGACACATGTGAATATCCTTGGAGCAAGAGATATAATTCACCCCCTCTTTCTAGGTACTATCAGTATCAATTATTTCTCGTGCACTAAGTACTCTAACCCGATATGATCTCCCTTTATATGTACTATGAAGTTATTCTTTTTATCCTACTTTTTAACCCGAATAAGATTCAATTATAAAGTATTTATATAAGATAGTTTTAATGAGACTTAGAAGTCCCCTCACTTAGAATAATAATATGTAATCCTGCTCAGCAGTAAACGCACTCAATCAATAATCAAGAATGTATTCAGACTCTACATAACAATTAATAATGCACAAAATAACTCTGAGTATGAATTAATAAAGCATTGTCTTATATAAAATAAACCACAAGTAGTGTTGTACGTAGTATACACAGAAGCGGTTCTAGCCCATGATTGATCGAAGCGGTTCTAGCCCATGATTGATCGAAGAACAATCATGGTGGTTGGATAGATCTTACCCATAGTCTTCAAAATTATAAGATAAATTAAGAAGCGAAGAAAACCCTAGATGTGGGCGCCGTCGCGTCTCTCTCCGTCTTGAATCTTCACCTAGTTCTCAGTTAATTCTATAGACGATCTCTCTCCACAGCTCCGTAGGATGATGGTAGGGTTTTGGATGTTGTGTAGAATGAAGGTGGTAGTCTTGTCCTCTTTCTACTGCGTAGGGTCTTCCTTTTATACTTTCAGCTCCTCCAACAGACCTCTAATGGGCTTTTTGAGTGAAAACACGTATTGAAGGTGTAAAAATATGGATCCAAAAGCTTCTCCCATATCGGTTTGACCAAAGCCCTTGGTCGAACTATTCATGTCCTGGTTGAACCAGCCTGTAATGAATCTGCAGATTGCTGGTTCGACCCGAACCACTAGTCAAACCAGAAGTATCGTGGTTGAATCGTGTTTGTACCACTTTAGGCATTTGGTTCGACCATGGTTCGACCTTCATCCCTGGTTGAACCATATTATTGTGGTCGAACCCCTCTGTTTCTCACTTTCAGGTGCCTGGTTCGGTCGAACCACCCCTGATTTGGTCTAACCAGGTGCTTAAACACCACTTTTCTGATTTCGAGCACTTCTGTCCTGCTTTCCTTCGAAATTCACTCAAACGGCCTCAAACGCACCTGATTCGTGACTTTCCACTACATATCTCAATTCATCTCAACTTACGACCAAATCAAATATCATTATCACATAAATCAGAGCTCAAATTATGTAAATTTACACTCTCATCAGCGTTAAATTCTTTCATTTAACAAATGTCATTGCAGGTTTAATAGAGAGATTCCTTGTATACCATTATTTGGTGAGAAATTTGTATTTTATATCTTTATTGTTTATTGAAAGTAAAAGTATGATGTTATTAATAATAGAATATTATGATTTGTCCAAAATTAGAGATTAAAGGTAATGCTGGAAAAATATATACTCCCTCCGTCCCATACTTATATTCACACTTTCCGTTTTCGTCCGTCCCACACTTATGTTCACCACCCAAAAAAGGAAACTTCACATAAACCAACAACCTCAAAAGTTCTCTTAATTTCAAAAATACCACTCTCACCTAACACACAAAACATACTTTATAATTTATTTATTACCTAAAAATACTACAATACCCCTCAAAAGTCAATAAAATTGGTCAAAAAGTAACTTTTCTTAAACTCCGTATCTACAGTACCGGTGAACATAAGTCCGGGACGGAGGGAGTATATGACAAGTATTCATATGTAATAATTTTGGATCAATGTATTTTTAGTAATTAAGTTATACATAGTAGTATCTACTAGTAATAAAACCATAAAAATTTTAATAAAAGAATGACTAAAGTTGATAAATTAAAAAAAACACCAATAAAGGACTAAATTTGAATTTCAAAAATTTTCCGACGATATTCCAATGACTTTTTAAATTTTCAAGCCATAAAGGATCAAAATTGGACAAAAATATAATTTGACAAATAAATACCAAAATTGAAAATTCAAATTTAAAAAAGGACCAAAGTTGGAATCCCTAGAAAGTGAGTTGATTGTAGTAAATTATATGATTATACTTACAGTTTTCCAATTTTTATTTGAAGAAGAATGAGATGAATTTTTGTAGAAAATGGATGGGTTAAGAACATATTTTAAAATATTTGAAATATACTCCCTCCGTCCTACTTAAAGGATTACAAAGAAAGTAATTCTTTAAACGGGATAGAGGGAGTTGTTCACTGATTTTTGTGCGTCCCCAAATATATGATAATTTTAGACTCACTAATTAATTCTATTTATGACAATTTTAATATAAGACAAATCTGGGTTTTTTTAAATGAATTAATTAAAACTAAGGATGCAGAAAATAATTACTTAAAATAATAAAATATGCAAATAAAAATAATACTAGTTTTCAAGAGAGAAGACAAGATAGCTCTAGGAAATTTAATTTAAATTGGTCAGATTAAATCACTAGACAATCAATTAGAAGCATCGACTGACTTTATAAATATAGTTCCTCTCTTGCAATAAACCATAAAATTTATGAGTTTCCTATTCGATCTATCTTGCCAACAACCAGCCGTAATAGTATAACCACTATCTTTCCAAACTCTTCGATAATTATTAAGCTATAACTCAACTTCTTTTTTCATATTTCCCATTAATGTTGTTTTCACTTGATCATATTTCAGTAATTTATAATCAGGGCCTGTAGCAGCAACATCATCCAACATTTTTTAAAAGTATGAAGAATTTACTATGGGTAATGGGGAGACAATCATTGTCAACAAATCTTGCAACAACCATATCAGCATTATGCAAGACTTATGTAGTTACAAGAACACTTGATAGAAGTTTGAGCACTGGGTGAGATACTTGGAGCAAAGTATTATGGAAGCTTTTGATCTCGTTTTCTCTTTCCTAATGATGTTGGAACATTTTTTGGAGCTTGGGCATTGAGTTCTAGCGTATTTAGTTCTTCCTCAATATCATCTGCATTGTATAAATTATCTTCTCCCCTAGATTTTGCAGGTTGGACTTATTTTCTTCTCCTATCTCCTTCAGTGATTACTCCATTTGGTATCTTACATCAAAAGGCAATTTTTTTGCAAGAAGAAATGTTCCCTTTTTGACCTGCTAAATTTTTCTTCATCCTATTAATTCCCCATCCTTTCCAATTATTGCTATAGTGCAAGGAAGTCCAGCTTTTCTTTCCATCAAAAATATAAGCTGGATCTGCTTTGGATTGAACGGATGATTGAGTAGTGCTAACTGTATTGTTAGATTGTTGGCCATTTAATGAGTAGTCCATCTAATAAAAAAGGCAAGCACATTAAGAATTTAATAAAGCCCCAAAGTTTTGACTGTAAATTAAAGAAGCTAATTTAAATCCACTTTATGATTGAGTTGTTCTTTATGGCAGCTTTCAAGATTTTTTCTTGAATTTTTAAACTTTAATCTCAAACTAGAGGATTGGTATTCATGGTGTACCTCACCATTAGGGGCCCCAACCGCCCCTGCCCTGGGGATTGGTGGAGGAGATAAATCGTAGGATGTGCCTCAAGTGGCTTATAGAGAGGGCTCATTTTTTAACTTGTGCTTGCAAGGGGCCAAATCCATGCCAAAGGCAGGATTCGAAGCCCCACCCTGCAGTAACCAAGCTCAGTTGAAAGGTCTTTCCACCATTCCCTCTACCACTTGAGCTATGCCCTGGGGGCAATAATTAGTTTTCATGTTTGTTCTGTCGTGCATCAATGTGTATTAAGAGATCACCATAAAAATGATTCGTTATAAATTTAAAGAGAGAGAGAGAGAGAGAGATTTGAATTACTCTGGATAAATTACTAAATATACTTTTTATTATGTTTCCACTCTTAAAAGTATATTATAAATATTTTAGAGATAATGGAACATGTTGTGTTATTGTTCTCAAACTGGATTAGCCATCTTTGTATGTAAATCAAATATTTATATAAATTATTTTAACACTTGTCTCTGTAAATTAAAATGGTTTGATTAATTTGATAATGCTTTCATTCAATGACATAATATAATCATATTAAATAAAATATAACAATTTAAACTAGATAAATCTTTTATCTTTTTACGTTGAGCTCCACCATAAAATCAACTTTGAAAACATACAGAGGACTAAAGAAAAGAGTATGAGAAAGAGAAATTGTATAATCATACAGCGACTCTTTTTATTGATGCAAGGAAGACATGACCACCAACAACTATGTCAAAATTAAAAAAAAATATTTAAAAAATCATATATTGGTTGAGTCATTTGTAGGCATAATAATTATGAAGGATGAATGAACAATGTTCAATGATTCAATTCAAGTTTCAACTTCAAATTTCAAGAAACAAATTAGTTTAACATGTGAAACAAAATAAATTCCAAAATACAAAGTCACAATTTACAAAACAATCTAAATATACATTTCAATTTTCTACTGGGTATATTCGGATTTCGATATAATATATTGACTAGAAAAATATGATAGAAAATTATAAAATGGAATTTGAGTCGAGGCAAGAGTTACACTCTTTCTCCTTAAAACGAAATTTCCCCGCTCTGATGCTTAAAATTCGATAGCAATCATCTTCAAGATACAACGACTCACATCTTGTGATAGTAGTACTACAAATCACAAGATACGGTGAACCAACCAGTATTATGAACTCACCTTAAGAGTGGACGATCTATGAATAAACTACGAATTGTTAGGACAACTCGACTTTATTGGACATCTACGACACGTGTCTTCGACATATGTATTTTGTGACAAGTGTTCAAGTGTATGTAAGTGTACAAGTCATTGAGTGTTTTTTTTTTGTGAAGTTCAAGTGATGGATTATGGAATACAATGGTCTCTTTATAGATTTTAAGGCGTCTTTACGTGAATTGATGTAACTATTGGATTTGATTTTGAATTCAAATTCAAATATCTTTTGATGAAAAGACATAATTAATTCAATAATCACACCCTTTGATCACACATCTTAATAGACACACTTTAATTTAATAGACATCATTTTAAGGTGACTTTTCCATTCACTTTAATTTTTCAACAATCCCCACATAAATGGATAAGGTCAACTAAGAAGACTATGACACGGGAGACTGACAGTAAAGTGATTTCAAACGAAAAGATATTACATTGGCATAAGTGGCTCCGACTTTGGACCTTCCCTAGTTGAATACTATCCGACATACTTGCAGTTTAGTGGACGCGATGCCTTAAACTACTCTACTTTTGTGTATGCCAAGACAATAGTACCAACATAACACCTTTTCTAATACCTTTTGTACTCATGGTTGTGTCCATTTCGGCCTTGGACCATATATTAGATTCATAAGTACTTCATTGAAGCTGCTCGTCCTCGCACTTACATAGGTGACCTCTTATCAAGAGTACCATATCATACCTGAACTTGGTTTCAATTTTGGTATAAATTGATTAGAGCAAGTGTACTCTATCGCGTAGTAGACCGTAGTGACCAAGTGCAAAATTTAAAAATATCGAACCCAAGGACGAAAGTGGATAACCGTATTTGAGAAATGTTTTACTCTAGAAGGACTAATCAAATATGAAGGGGGTTGATTAACACTAAAACTAACAACTAAAAAAGTAATTAAAGATAAATGGATACAATGGACATGGAAGATGGATGAAAGTGAGCAATCTAAGAAGTATGTAAGGCACTCAAAGAGTGTCTCCAATCCTCATTCTTCCTACAGGTACTTACGGATATTAATATATATAGAGATATTATCACGAAGAATTTTTTCTAGTAGGCAGAGACGTTTTCCTAGTGTTCCCTTTCTAAGGTCAAGTTGGTCTTGGCTTGGGTCCCCTCACCATATCAAACACTTTACAAGACATTATCAATAATGTCCTATCATGAGATTCTAAGCATATGAAGGTTATGGCCAAACTCCCCACATACTAATATAGTCACGTCATGCAATCAATGATTCAATTAAACCATAAAACATAATATTAGAATGGTCATCCTAACACTATGGATAGAGAATTTAATTACACAAATCATACATAAAATGAGAATAAGCATTCATGATAGAAAATATTCATAACAATCATTTCATCAAACATGTGGTGTGCAAAATCTACATAATCCCTAACCAATCATATTGCTAGACTCACATGAGGACTAGCCACTACAAATCATAATAAAATCAATACAATCCATGGTATGCTCCAATTGAGCCAAATAATGAAGAAAATAACAAAATAAAGGTAAGTTGGCTCCCCTTTGATGATGAACTTCTTCCTCCTTAATCATGCTATAATCTTTAACCAATGATGAATTCCTATTCTTAGATTGGTGGATTGATGGAATGGTAGATGCATTTGAGGAGATCAAATAGATTGGATGGATAAAGGGTATGGAGATGGGTGGAATGGAGTTAGTGTGTGAAAATATGGTGTAAAATGTGTGTAACTTATCCAAAAATAATTCATCTCGTAATTTATGATCAAAACTTGCATTTATACCTCATAGAAGCTTCTAGAACACGTGGAGCACATAATTCTAACTTTTGGCCGGACTCGACTTGAGCTTGCACAGCTCGGGTCGAGCTGAAATGCATTTCTGGGTAGTTTTCGGCATCTAATGCTTGCACACGGATCTTGTTACAGGCCCATGTTTAGC
This sequence comes from Pogostemon cablin, assembly GCA_023678885.1. Lineage (NCBI taxonomy): Eukaryota > Viridiplantae > Streptophyta > Magnoliopsida > Lamiales > Lamiaceae > Pogostemon > Pogostemon cablin. Next base: position 30,690,558 of record CM042963.1, read on the forward strand.
ACACGTTTCGAGCTTTCAGCACCAACTCGACTAGAGTTCAAGACTCTGGTCGAGTTTGGTGTTGAGTTCAGGACTCTGGTCGAGCTTGGTGTCGAGTTCAGGACTCTGGTCGAGTTGGTGCAATTTCCAGCAATTTTGTTTCGGCTCGTTCTCCCTTGTTTCAACTCCGAATTGAGATCTATTTTTTCCCACATCTTTCTTATCGCGTCTAGAATCCATTTTTACCTGAAAATCACACAAATTATACCAAAATACGAATTCTCTAAATATATACAAATATTTCAAAATTAAGGCTCTTATTCATTAAAATCACACATTTATTATTTCAAAGTACAAATCCACATATCTTCATATAACACCACCAAATGATATAAAAAATGAATAAAAATACGCAAAAATACATAATAAAAAGACACTAAAATTTAGGTGAAAATGACACCGATCAATACCCCACCTTTATTAGGTATAAGATTCATTAAAAGCTTTTATAGCTTACCCTTACCACACGTCAACATGTTCATTTTCAATTGATTTGTCTCGGTGCACTTCTAAAAATTATAACTTAGTTGTCTTATTACACCAAGTTCGTGGGATCTCCACTCATCATGGTTGAGTTACCGCTATAAATATTCTTTAATGTGTGACTTTTTATTCCATTCCTCTCAGACATGCAACATATTTGATTTTCATTCAGTTTTATTACGGATCCGTATAATTTAATTAAGATCAGTTGTCTTAGGATAATATAATTTAACTTTAGGGGTTATGCCCTTGTTAAACATCTCGCATTTTAATGTTTACGGGATTCTCCCCACATTTGAATGTCTACAGGGATCTCCCCACATCAGGGTCGATTGGCCTTTTATAATAATTAATCAATTGATTAATATAATTATGGATTAATTGCAAAAAAAACTACGAACTTTACTTATATTACAAATTAATCCTCACTTTTGAGAAATTACCAAAAAAACCACAATCTTTAAGTATTGTTGCAAAAAAAACCCAATTTGTGACTAATAATAGGGTTTTTTTAGGTTTTTTTGCAATAATACTTAAAAGTTGTGGTTTTTTTTTGCAATTTCTCAAAAGTGGGGATTAATTTGCAATAGGAGTAAAGTTTGTGGTTTTTTTGCAATTAACCCCATAATTATTTGAACCATGTGTTAATTTCTTTTCTAACTTCTCCCCAAAAGTCATCTCATTTTTTATTTCTCAAGAAGAGACATAATTCTTTAATTACTATACGAAAATGACTTTTCATGTAGAGATATGACTCTTTTCTAATGGACGTGACTTTTTACAAAGAGACACATCTCTTTTTGAACAATGTAATTTTTTTACGAAAAGATACTGCCCCTCAACAAAAGACACGACTTTTCATGAAGAGACAAAACTCCTCACGAAGAGACACGAATCTTCTTCAAGAAACATATCTCTTCATGAAGAGGCATGATTTTTTACCAAGGGATCGATAGCCCGCATTAACTGTAAGTCACATTTTTTGTGTCTTATGTCTTGCAATTTTTTTTAAGCCACGGTTAGTTTATATACATTTTGCCTAGAACACAATTCCAAATGAACTAGTCCCAACAACTTTCTCTGCCATGTAACTAAGCATCTACTTAAAATTCCATTCTTTCTTTTATTCAAAACTGTGAAGCAACCCATTTTAGAGCAACACTCATAATCTGCAACATCATTCCATGACTGCAAGAAGAAGAAAATAGAGAATAATTCTCCCACTTCTTCTTTCTGCTTGATCCAATCCCTCTCTTCCCATCTCTCTCTCTCTCCCACACACTCTCACTTAGGAAAGGGAACAAGAGGAGGAATTGTGCCCTGTCTGGAGATGTTTATTGTGGATTCTGCTACATGTAATGGCGTCGATTCACACATACTCATATGTGTATGTGTGTGTGTGTATATATATATATTAATTGCACAAAGATGTTGTAATAGTCATCAAACATGCATTTCGTAATCTTTCAATTGAATTAAGACAACGCTTCTCTTTCTTATTTTTCATCTTTTTAAATTAATTATTGAAAATTTTAATATTAGATCATCTACATACACGGCATATAACAATCACATAAAGGTTTAAATTGTGTACCTTCTTTTCTTTCTGTTATTTCAAAGTTGAAAATTTTAATATTAGATCATTTATGTACACGGCATATAACAATCATATAAAGGTTTAAATTGTGTACCTTCTTTTCTTTACATATCCAAAATTTTATTTAACGTCCTTAGGAATCAACTAATATTATACCGGAGCAATAAGTCAAAATTTCATCTTAAGACTGATGGGCATATTTGGAATAGAATGGCCTATTTATAGATTTTAAGGCGACTTTACGTGAATTGATGCAACCATTGAATTTGATTTTGAATTCAAATTCAAATATCTTTCATGAAAAGATATAATTAATTCAACAATCACACCCTTTGATCACATATCTAAATAGACTCACTTTGAACTAATAGACATCATTTTAAGGTGACTTTTCCATTCACCTTAATTTCCAACATTTTCAAACTTCAAACTTTAGTTTCAAAGCTTTCAAATCTCATTTACTTCTCTGTATAAATGTCACAAATGGATCATCATTTGGCTTCGGCAGGGCGGTTGTGGATGTTCGACCGGTGATACCTCTAGTCGCAAAGTCGGTGGAGCTAGGTTTTGCTCGTTTCTTCTCCTTTTTCTTTCTCAATTAGAATCTCTACCTCTAGGCCCCAACTCATTCACCCACTAGAAGGAAGGAAATAATTAAATAAAAGAAGATTTTGGGTGGTCAAGTCTCAAGTCTAACTAGTCAGCAATTAGTGTTTTAAATTTTATTAAATAAAAAATTGTATGACCGATGGTTACCGGTTCGTTTGATTTTTCGGTTCGAACTGGTTCTTACCAGTCTAACTCAAAAAATGGTTTAGGGGACTTTTGGACCAGTTTCTGCTCCCAGCCCACTAAGCTGTGCATATAATTACCCTAAAGGAAATGCTTTATGAGTCTTTCCACTATATCCACTATTACCTGTGGCAATTTTATCATGCCTTATGAGTCTTTGATTTCAATGTGTAACCTCTTTGATTTCGGTGTGTGATGAGCATTTTCTCAACACACAATTAATCCCCAAGTATGAAGGATGTTATAGTAGCTTTGATAAGCGACCAAGTAATTATCGAACCCCCAAGGGACGTATTATTATCAATTCAATCATAATCTAACTTATTAAGACTAGGTTGGCAATATTTTGGTAGAATAATTAATTAAGTACGAAATGAGTAATTTAAATAACAAATAAATTAAACAAGCGGTAGAGAATAAACAAAAGTGAATAAGTGAGAAATTAGGTAGTTCTTCAGGACATCCAGTTTTACTCATTAACTTTTCTTCCGCGTATCAATGTCCGACTCTGCCTTGTGGAATATGGACGTATCACTAATCCATACAAATCTACTCTATAGACACAAGTAAATAAGCGTGTGATACGTGTGAATATCCTTGGAGCAAGATATATAATTCATCTCCCTTTCTAGGTACTATCAGTATCAATTATTTCCCATGCCCTAAGTACTCTAACCCGATATGATCTCCCTTTATAGGTACTATGAAGTTATTCTCTTTGTCCTACTTATTAACCCGAATAAGATTCAATTATCAAGTATTTATATAAGTAGTTCTAATGAGACTTCAGAGTCAACTCACTTAGAATCATAACATGTAATCCTGCTCAGTAGTGAATGCACTCAATCAATAATCAAGATATGTATTCAGACTCTACATAATAATTAATGATGCACAAAACAAATCTGAATATGAATTAACAAAGTATATTCTTATATAAAATAAACCACAAGTAGTGTTGTACGGAGTATATACACAGAAGTTCAATTAAATCATAAAACCTTCATAAACCCTAGAACTATCGAAGCAGTTCTAGCCCATGATTGATCGAAGAACAATCATGGTGGTTGGATAGATCTTACCCATAGTCTTGAAAATTACAAGATAAATTAAGAAGCGAAGAAAACCCTAGATGTGGGTGCCATAGCGTCTCTCTTCGTCTTGAATCTTTACCTGGTTCTCACTTGATTCGATTGACGAATCTCTCTCCACAGCTCTGTAGGATGATGGTAGGATTTCGAATGTTGTGTAGAATGAAGGTGGTAGTCGTGTCCTCTTTCTGCTGCGTAGGGTCTTCCTTTTATACTTTCAGCTCCTCCAACGGACCTCTAATGGGCTTTTTGAGCGAAAACATGTACTGAAGGTGTAAAAATACAGATTCAAAATCTTCTCGCGATCGGTTCGACCAAAGCCCTTGGTCGAACCATTCATGCCCTGGTCGAACCAGCCTGTAAAGAATCTACAGATTGCTGGTTCTACCCGAACCACCAGTCAAACCAAAAGTATCATGGTCGAATCATCTTTTTACTACTTTAGGCATTTAGTTTGACCACGATTCGACCTTCATGTCTGGTCGAACCATATCATCATGGTCGAATCCCTCTGTTTCTCACTTTCAGGTGCCTAGTTCGACCTGAATCGATGGTCGAATCACCTCTCCTTTGGTCGAACTAGGTGCTTAAATACCCCTTTTCCAGTTCCGAGCATTTTTGTCCTGTTTTTTTTTTCGAAAATCCACTCAAATGGCCTCAAACGCACCTAATTCGTGACTTTCCATTACATATCTTGATTCATCTCAACTTACGACCAAATCATACATCATTATCACAGAATCAGAGATCAAATTATGTGGATTTACACTCTCATCAAATCACCAAACTTACATGTTGCTCGTCCCGAGGCAACAAAATAAAAACCACAAGAGTACGTGTAAAATTCACGAGGCCATCAAATCAAGTGCAATACATACCTACACATGTAATTTTATCAATTTAAAACAAGTACCACTCGTATCATACATTTCATTCATGTAAAAACATCACTCAATTATAATACACTTCGGAGTACTAAGTCATCTAGCTCACAAGATAGGTGTTTACTCTCGCTCTCAAGTGTGAAGTACACTTAAAAAGGTTAACATATACACTCATATTCAATTTATATTTCCACGTAACCATAATCTTGGCAAGGGTCTCAAAAATCAACTCATAATCGTTTCATTACTAGGATCACAAAGGACTTGTTTTTGGGTTGTAATGTTGGCTCTTTGGTAAAGGTAGGAAAATATAGATAAAGTGACTAATTCACTAGTAGAGAATTATCTTGGAATTTTATTTTTCATCAAACAGCTTCATTGTTCTTCTCCATCATCATTCATATGAACTTTACGATTCATCTTCTCCTTCTTTTCCTTGAATTCAACATCTTCTTTCTTCAAAGTACAAGGGTACCAATTTCGGGCACTACCCTACTAAGCAGTTGGGGTACCAGTTTTAGGCACTACCCCTAAACAAGTTTTAACCATGTATTTCTGTTTTCACTTAATACCACTCAACAAATTTTTCCTTCCTTTTCTTCTTCATATTCACGCTAGCATATATTCACCTTAACTCTCTACTAATGAATAGGGAATTCAACAAGGCTCAAGCAAAGAATGAATAAGGCTCTTTATCAAGGCTTACCAAAGAAAAAGCTTTTAAAGGCTCAACAGGGCTTTCAATGATTGATACAGTATATGGGAAGGTAAAATTTGGCTAAGTGACTCAAATAAACAATAATGGCATAAGATCATATCCAAATAACTAACAATCATAAGTCTCACATAAGACTCCAAGCCAAGTTCTAGAATACGGACATATGAACAATTCTCACAAGAATAACTATCATGCATGGATGTAGCATGATTTCATAAGGCTCAAATTCTCACATGGATAATAGATTCCTAGCACTCCTCATAACATATAATCAAAATCAATTTAACAATAAACTCCACATATTTAACAAGTTATACATGCTTCTCATCAACAAAATCAACACATGCAAAATACGAATGCAACATACTTATCAAGAGTCAACAACCCATCATAACAATCCAAAGCAAATCTCACAAATAAATCTAATCTCATAATCAGTATATAATATCAATACTTGCCACTCACACCACCAAATACCCAACCTATAAAGAGAAAAGGGAAGGGGGATGAGATGAAGCAGATAAAGATGAAAACTTGGCACCCTCTACTCCTGTGGAGCATCATCTTCACTATCTCCCCTGTGCCAATCATCAAAATCTCTCTATAGGCTATCCATCTTCCAATCCAAAGCTTCATAGTTGTCATTCAAATCTCTCAACCTCTGATCCATAACCACATAGTTGGCATGCAGCGCTTTGTATTGCATATTGAGCGCAGCATAGCTCATCGTCATCAGGCCTAATTGGCGGTTCGTCTCTTTCTGATTGTTGTTCAGGTTGACAAGGTGCTCATGCATCAATCGAAACTGCTCTCTATAAAGCTCATCAGGACTGCCCCAATGTTGCTGCTGTGGCTGTGGTGGTGGCATCTCATGCTGCTGCGGCATACCCATATTAGGATGCCCTAGAGGCTCCTCTACATGCATCTCCTCACCGTGCTCTTCTTGCTACGGCTGCTGCTGCTGCTGTGGCTAATCCCTCTGATCTACTATATATCCTTTGCAGCTCCTGATACATTCCGGCAGCATACATCAGAGCAAAAGTCCTCCAATCTCCTCTCCTCAAGCACGTTATGATATTGCCTCATGTGCCAATGTGTCCATCAACAGGTTCTCATTCCCTTGAATTTAAATCAAAGCACTCACATCATATAGAAAAATGAAAGAATAGGGATTAGATCCCCTAGTGAAAAACCAGTCTCCATCTCGATGAAAAGCAAATCTAGCTCGAACACACGCACTCATCACTAGATTAGGATCCTCCATAATAGGGGTAATACCAGTGAAATCTATGTCGTATGACTCAGCCACGGGAGTAAGCAATCCTCCAATATTCACTCTTTGAAAAGAGGAATTCCTGAATCTATAAAGCTGCTGAATCAAATATGAACCCACATTAAACTGCACTCCATTCAATATACAACATAGAGCGTACAACTCTACCCTAGATACGCAACTTCCCTCATATCGAGCAAACAATGTATTACTCAAAACTCTATCCATGTATCTAATGACTGGGTTGCGAATCAATGCAGCACAAGATTCCTTCATTTTAAAGTCCATATCCTCTCCTGAAATAGATCTCCAAAAATCATTTGCGTTAAAATGTCCGTTCTCATGCCCAGAAATCCCCCTCGGAGTCCCTAGTAGCACATTAAAATCCTCAGATGTCTATGTTCTCTTTTCGCCACCAAGCTGGAATGAACACTCATATGGAAGAGAACTAGCACCCTTCTTTATCGTGATCGAACACAACACCTCTACAGTAACATGAAAGTATGTAGGCCTCTTCAGTTCCATAAAATGGAGGATGCCCACTTCATCGAACATCCATATAATGTCATCTTGAATATTCATCGTCCTCATAGCATCAACATCCTGGTATAATCAAGTTGTTCATGTATAATCAACTTCAAACAAGCATACTATTCATAAAATTAAACCATGAATCATAAACATGCTACTCCCAAATTGAACATTCAACTTCTCCAACAAGAATTTCAACAATTTTACCACTCACTTCACTTTCGTCACTTAAGCATGCAATTATCTAATCTTTCCAAATCAACCTAAATTCTAACATGCTTCTCTTAACCACACACATTTCTCAACAATTTCAAGTAAAAAATCAAGGTCTAAACAAAAATCATCAATTAAAATTAGACCCATCACTTGTTCATAAGAAATTTCAAACAAAAATCTAAATTACACCATGAATCCACATAAAAACAAGTTCAATCAACTTACCCACTTAAAATCAAGCAATAAACGTTCAATCCTAGGGTAATAGGGTCAAGAGAACGTACCTTTCGATCCAGCCATTGCTTAGTATGAACGAGAGATGAAAATCCCCTTTTTGGATAGAAAACCCTAGTTATGCAACTAAAAATCCTCAAATCCATGACAAATCGAGTGTGGGAAGGGTGGAAAGTGATTTAATCGGAGTAGAAATACATGAAATCGAAGTTTGGAAGAAAGAGTTTTTGGTTCGGAGAGAATTCGAGTGTGGGTGGTGGGCAAAGTGTATGGAACAGGGGCTCAAATTCGTCTTAAACATGACTTACCTGGGTTGGTTCGACTCGAACCAAGTGGTCGAAACACCTTGTTGTGGTTGAACCATGCTTCTTGACAAATTTGAAATCTGGTTTGACTCGAACCATTGGTCGAACCGCTACGTCGAGGTCAAACCAGCCTGTAACAAACTTTTAGGTGGCTGGTTTGACTCAAACCACTAATCAAACCACAACCTCAAGGTGTAACCAGCCTGTAATAATTTCTCTGATTGCCGGTTCGACTCGAACCATCTGGTTCAACTTACGCCAATGGTCGAACCACGTTGTTGTTCCTTCAAACATGATTCTTCTTCGTCCCCTGCAAACTTCAAGCTTAAAAATGATCATTAGGTACCAAAACAAAGCAAAACTATAGCTAGAGAACCACCATTAAGACACAATAAATAAAACACCACTGAACACTAGGCAAATTGCAAAAAAATCGATACATCAACACCGATTAGAGTGTTAATATACCACAAAAAAATTAACTCCCCTAACAAATGTTACAAAGAAAAGATTATACTCTCGGTACTATGATGAGGTAAGTACATTACACCCCCCAAACTTAGTAGAAACTATAGTCGAAACTAAGTTGCAAAAGAGATGTAATTTTCGATAAGTAAGCACGTCAAATATAAAAATTTCTTACTCACACTAATAAAATAAAGCAATAAAACATGAGGAAAAGACCCCAACAGGAGCTCTTGTTTAATGTCGGGGAGTCATGACGATACCATATCAATGTAAGATATCCTCAAAGACGATGCAAGCATTATCTGGCGACTTATAATGCTTCAATCGATGCCCATTTGCTGCTATGATGTCTCCATATGATCTTAAAACTTCCCCTTCCGCAGGCTCCATGGATAATGAACGATCCCATCCACTTCGATTTTAATTTTCCTGCAAAAAGCTTCAAATGATAGTTAAAGAGTAATACCTTATCACCTTGTTTGAATTCCTTGTAAGTGATCTTCGAATCATGTCATTTCTTCATTCTTTCCTTGTAAATCACCGAATTCTTGAAAGCTTGATTTCTGAACTCGTCTAGTTGATTGATATGAGTCAACCTCAACTCATTTTGCTTCTTAAGAGACAAGTTTAGACTTCTCACGGCCCAAAAAGACTTATGTTAAATCTCCACGGGTAAGTGGCACGGCTTCCCATAGATAATTTCATAAGGTGACATGTCAAGCACAGTCTTGTATGCAGTTCGGAACCCCCACGACACATTATCGAGCTTCATAGTCCAATCCTTCCAATTAGTTCTGACTACCTTCATTCGGCTATACTTCTGGTTCGACCGGTGGTTCGGGTCGATCCACCAATCTGCAGATTCGTTACAGGCTGGTTTGACCAGGGCATGAATGGTTCGACCAAGGGCTTTGGTCGAACCGATACACGAGAAGTTTTCAGATTCATATTTTTACATCTTCAGTATGTGTTTTCGCTCAAAAAGTCCAATAGAGGTCCGTTGGAGGAGCTGAAAGTATAAAAGGAAGACCCTATGCAGCAGAAAGAGGACACGACTACCACCTTCATTCTACACAACATCCAAAATCCTACCATCATCCTAAGGAGCTGTGGAGAGAGATTAATCATTCGAATCAAGTGAGAACCAGGTAAAGATTCAAGGCAGAGAGAGACGCGACGACGCCCACATCTAGGGTTTTTTTTGCTTCTTAATTTATCTTGTAATTTTCAAGACTATGGGTAAGATCTATCCAACCACCATAATTGTTCTTCGATCAATCATGGGCTAGAACCGCTTTGGTAGTTCTAGGGTTTATAAAGGTTTTATGATTTAATTGAACTTCCGTGTGTATACTTGGTACAATACTACTTGTGGTTTATTTTATATAAGACAATGCTTTATTAATTCATACTCAGAGTTGTTTTGTGCATCATTAATTGTTATGTAGAGTCTGAATACATATCTTGATTATTGATTGAGTGCGTTTATTGCTGAGCAAGATTACATGTCATGATTCTAAGTGATGGGACTCCGAAGTCTCATTAGAACTATCTTATATAAATACTTGTTAATTGAATCTTATTTGGTTAATAAGTAGGATAAAGAGAATAACTTCATAGTACCTATAAAGGGAGATCATATCGGGTTAGAGTACTTAGTGCACGGGAAATAATTGATACTGATAGTACCTAGAAAGGGGGTGAATTATATCTCTTGCTCTAAGGATATTCACATGTGTCACACGCTTATTTACTTATGTCTATAGAGTAGATTTGAATGGTTTAGTGATGCGTTCATATTCCACTAGGCAGAGTCGGACATTGATACGTGGAAAGGGAAGTTAATGACTAAAACTGGATGGCCCGAAGAACTACCTAATTTCTCACTTATTCACTTTCGTTTAATCTTTGCCGCTTGTTTACTTTATTTGTTATTTAAATTACTCATTTCATAGTTAATTAATTATTCCACCAAATTATTACCAACCTAGTCTTAATAAGTTAGATTATAATTGAATTGATAATAATACGTTTCTTGGGTTCGATAATCACTTGGTCACCTATCAAAGCTACAATAACATCCTTCATATTTGGGTATTAATTATGTGTTGAGAATGAAAATTTGTTACAGAGTGGTTCGACCTCCCTGATCTGGTTTGACCAAGCCCAAAAGTTGAACCAAATGCCTGAACATCTCCAGATCCGTATTTTTAAAGTTTTATCTCTTGCTCCAAGGTTATTCGCACGTGTTACATGCATATTTACTTATGTCTATAGAGTATATTTGTATGGCTTAGTGATACGTTCATATTCCACAAGGTAGAGTCGGTCATTGATACACGAAAGGGAAATTAATGAGTGAAACTGGATTATCCTAGAGGTACCTATTCTCCTACTTGATCCAAATTTATATTCCTCTAGTGATATTTTATTTATCTGTTATTTAATAATTTTGTTTAGTAGTTGATAATCAAACTTCAAACTTAATTGCCTTTCGTCTTAATTAATTTAGTAAATAATTAAATTAATAATACGCCGTCCTTTGGGTTCGATATTTAACTTGGTCGCTTGCTTAAGCTGCAATTGATTTCCTTAATACTTGGGGATTAAGTTTGCGTGCAAAGAAAACATGCATTGACATCTATCGCATGTCGCTACATAGGATTCACAATCTTTAAACAAAGTAGGCCAATAAAGAGCAGATTGAAGTACCTTCGCTGCAGTCTTTTGGGCTCCAAAGTGCCCCCCGTTAGGTTGTGCATGGCAAAAATCAAGAACACTCTCCATCTCTATTTTGGGCACATACCTACGGACGATAGAATCCGTACAAATCTTGTAGACAAACGGATCATACCATATAAAAGTCTCAACATCTCTCTTAAACTTCGCAAGTTGATACCTGTTGAGATCTTCTGGAATTTCACCTACGGCAATGTAATTGACATAATCCACATACCATGGATCCATTCCTTGAGCAGCTACTACACAAGTTCTCTCCGCTCCTTCAGCAAATACAGCCATAATCTTCTCATCAAGGAACATCTCCTCTACGTAATCAAAAGAATCATCACAATGCTCCTTTGTCTCCAACCTTGATAGGTGATCCGCCAATACATTTTCTGTACCTTTCTTATCCCGGATCTCCATATCAACCTCCTGTAGAAGAAGGATCCATCTAATGATCCTTGACTTCGCTTCCTTCTTCTCCATCAAATATTGGATCGCAGAATGATCCGTGTACATTATAGTCTTCATGCCAACTAAATACTGTCAAAACTTATTGAATGCATACACAACAGTAAGAAACTCATTTTCAGTGGCAGTGTAGTTCTTTTGCGCTGTATCAAAAGTCTTACTCGCATAGTAAATGTCGCAGAATTTCTTCTATCTCATCTGTCCAAGCACCACTCCAAGTGCTAAATCACTTGCATCACACATAAATACAAACGGCTGAGTCCAATCCGGTGTGATCAAGATAGATGAGACAATTAAGTGAGACAACAACTTGGAGTATTTTGAGAAGTCTTTGATAAATCTTCCATAAAATCTTACGTGTCCAAGGAAGGACCGCACTCCTTTCTCATTAGTAGGTGGTGGGAGCTTCTCAATCGCTACCACCTTTGCTCTATCAACTTGCAATCCTTTGGCTGAGATATGATATCCCAAAACAATCCCATCTCTTACCATGAAGTGATACTTCTCCCAATTCAAAATAAGGTTAGTATCAACACTTCTCTTCAAAACAGTAGACAGGTTAGTCAAACAAATATCAAAGGAGAAACCAAAAATAGAAATATCATCCATAAACACCTCCATGATCTCTTCTATCAAACCATCAAATATAGCTATTATGCAATGCTGAAATGTAGCAAGTACATTACACAACCCAAAAGCTATCTTCCTAAAGGCAAAAGTTCCATAAGAGCAAGTAAAAGTAGTTTTTTCCTGATCCTCGGGTGCAATCATGATTTGATTATACCCCAAGTACCCATTCAAGAAACAATAAAAGTCATACCCTGCAAGACGATCAAGCATTTGATCTATAAAAGGAAGTGGGAAGTGGTCTTTGCGTGTGTCTTCATTTAGTTTCCTATAATCCGTACACACAAGACACCCTGTAGGAATCCTAGTGGATAATGCCTCACCATCATTAGACTTAACAATAGTCATGCCCCCTTCTTAGCTACAACATGCAATGGACTCACATGGGGACTATCACTAATTGGATATATAATTCCTGCATCTGGCCATATTAGGATTTGCTTTCTAATCACTTCTTGAATAGCGGGATTCATCCTCCACTGATTCTGAATGCTACCTAATTAGCCTCATCTAATAGCCTAATCTTATGCATGCAATATGAAGGATTAAAGCCTTTCAAATCATCAAGAGACCAATCAATCGCAGACTTATACTTCCTAAGCACATCTAATAACTCATCGAGTTGATCATCAGTTAAAGAAGAAGATACAATTACTGGATATATTTTATTATCACTTAGATAGGCATACTTCAAGTGCTCCGGCAGCGATTTCAACTCCTATTTCTTCTCCTCTTTTGATGTGCACTCCTTATACAATGGCAAGTATTTTCTCGTCCACTTCACCTCTTCAAACTTGGTTCTTTTTTATTCATACCTGTCATCACCCAAAGTAAGTAAATTTTTAAAAAATTCAATACATACCTCATTAGAGATCTCATATAGCTCTGTGGTGGGAAAAGTAAGAGACTCAGACAAGCATGTCTCCAATGGATCCTTTGAAAGGATCAAGGATATATCTTCCTTCACGATCTCCTCTACCACATCAATGATGTTACAGTGCGTCTCCATCGGCATCTTCATAGCTTTATCAAGATTGAATAGAACGTCTTCTTTATCCATCTGCAACCTTAGCTCACCCTTTTGAACATCAATCATAGCTCAAGCAGTGGCAAGGAATGGTCTCCCTAAGATAAGGGGAACATTATCCTTGTCATCTTCCATCTCTAGCACTAGAAAATCCACAGGAAAGACAAGTTTCTCTACTTTCACAAGAACATCTTCAATCACACCCTTCGGAAAAGTCATAGACCTTTCCCCCAATTGTAGAGCAACTGTTGTGGGAGTTAACTCCCCCAAACCAAGCCTTTGAAATATAGACAATGGCATCAAATTGATGCTTGTCCCAAGATCACACAAAGCTCATCGTGCCAGCCCCGTTTCCTTTAACTTAGCTGGCAGCTTCCTCTGAATGATCGAGCTGCAGTTCTCAGACAAATTCACCATTTCAATTACGTTCAAGCTTCTCTTCTTCAAAAGTATATCCTTTAGAAATCGGGCATAATATGGCATCTCTAAGATTGCTTCAGAGAAAGGAATGCTCAAGTTGGTCTTGTTTAGGATATCGGAAAACTTCTTGAACTTCTCTTCCAATCCCTTCTTGACTAACCTGAAAGCAAAAGGGAGAGGTATCTTTGTCTTGGGAATTCCCCATTCATAACGTTCAACCTTCTCCGTTTTATCCTTCTCGGCTCTCAATCTCTTCGATCATTCCCACTTCTTTTCCACTATAAGCTCAGTATTCTGCCCTTTGGATGGTACTGGAATAGCATTAACATCAGGTAAAGCATTCTGCACAGAAAATGGTACTAGACGAGGTGGTTCAACCTCGGTTCGACCATGGGTGCTGGTCGAACCAGGTGTGTAGTGGTCGAACCAAGCATCAGAAAGTTCGACATCCCTCGTACAGATTGGTTCGACCATGGTTCGACCTTCAAGGTTGGTCGAACTAGGGCTGGGTTGGTTGAACCTGACATCAGAGAATTCTGGATAGGCTGGTTCGACCATGGTTCGACCTTCAGAGTTGGTCGAACCAGGTCGACATTGGTCGAACTGACCATCTGATCGCTTTGGAGGTTGCCCAGGTGCTTGGTTCGACTTAGGAGATGTGATTCAACCTACTATCTTGGTCGAACCCTAGTCAAATCAAGCTCTTGGAGCTCCAGAATTCATTTCTGGCATCATCAGACCATCATACTGTGTTCCAGACCTTAACGTGATGGCGTGACACTCTTTCAGATTCGTTATACTCTGAGATGGGAACTTCCCCTTCTCCACTATTTGGGTCAATTGATTCACATTCCCTGCCATCTGCCCCATCAATAACGTCAAGTCCTTCATCTGCTTAGATATATCCTCATGATTTTTATCTATTTTCGCATCCAACTTTGCTTCTAGACGATCCACTCTTGCATCATTCCTTGCCATGTGCCTATTCACTGTATCCTCAAAACCAGGTTTTCCTTCTTTGACCTTAGCCCCTGGATCAACACCAACAGGAGGTTGTATTGCTGCATTAGGATTACTTTATGAAAACTCCGGCCTCCTTGGTTGTTGATAATTACCAGGGGGACCACGATTATTGTAGTTCCCTTGATAATTTTGGTTTTCTTGATTTTGGAATCTCGTTCCTTGAATACTTTGACCCATGGCGTAGTTTGTCTCTTCCAATTCCTCTTGGCTAGCTCCTTCATTACTAATATCCTGCTGCATAATTGGTACTCGCAGTGCTAAATCAGTAATCTGCTTTTGCTGAGACTCAATTAACTTGTTGATATTAGCCAAACTAGAGACGATCTCATCTTCTCTACTCTACTTAACCATGGTATGCTCAACCTGCTACTTTTCCAAGAACATAAGTGTCTATCACTCTAATAGTTAGCCAATCTCTTGAATTCATCAAAATATCCTCAAAGAGTTTTTCGACCTCAACAGATGTCTTTGTAAGTAGTGCTCCATTAGAAAAAGCATCAAGTAACACTCTAGAATCATAATCAACCTGTTGTAGAAAATACTGATGTATTGAGCTTTAGATAGCCCATACTGTGGATACTTTCGAAGCATGTCCTTGAATCTGTCCCAAGTCTGATGAAACTTCTCTCCACTCCCGATAGCAAATTGATTGATGTCTTGCTTCATCCTAAACATCTTGGAAGGTGACATGTATCTCTCCAAGAACTTCAACTTTAATTGCTCCCAGGTAGTGCATTCAGCAGCATTAAGAGTATTGTACCAATCTCTCCCTCTTTCAGTAAGCGAGAACTTAAACAACACAATCCTCCTCGTATCTTCATGATCTCCTGTGCTTTTTTGTGTACTTGCATACCCCAGGAATTTATTCAGATGATGTTGAGGATCTTCAAAAGTTCCCCCAGAGAATGGGCTCCTTTCTATCATGCTGATCTGAGCAGGGTGAAGATCAAAATCCGCATCGGCCCCTCTTGCTCCTAACAGCCCCAAGTTGCCTCCTCTGTTGTTCTTGAATACTTCACAGATGGCAACATTATTCGGATTCGCCCTATCTTGGGCCATGTTGACTGCTTCTGCTTTCGACTTATCTCTGGTTGCAACTTCAATCGCTTCCGAGTTTAGCTCTTCAACTTCAAATCCTAGATTAATAGCTTCAGTTGCTTCCACGTTCTTGTTCTTCTTCTTCTTTACCTTCTTCTTCCTCGATGATGCTCCAATTCACGGATTAAAAAGTGCTAATGTTCCTGCCTTCGATCTAGTGTGCATAGACCTAAGAAAAATAAGCGTTAGAAATTAAAGACAAGAATAAAATAATCTCAATTAAACTAGAAATAATAAATTAATAATTAATGCCGTCCCCGGCAACGGCACAAAGAACTTGGTAGCTTTGATAAGCGACCAAGTGATTATCGAACCAAGTGATTATCGAACACAATTAATCCCTAAGTATGAAGGATGTTATTGTAGCTTTGATAAGCGACCAAGTGATTATCGAACCCAATGGACGTATTATTATCAATTCAATTATAATCTAACTTATTAAGACTAGGTTGGCAATAATTTGGTGGAATAATTAATTAACTATGAAATGAGTAATTTGAATAACAAATAAAGTAAACAAGCGGTAGAGATTAAACGAAAGTGAATAAGTGAGAAATTTGGTAGTTCTTCGGGCCATCTAGTTTTACTCATTAACTTTCCTTCCGTGTATCAATGTCCGACTCTGCCTTATGGAATATGAACGCATCACTAAACCATGCAAATCTACTCTATAGACACAAGTAAATAAGCGTGTGACACATGTGAATATCCTTGGAGCAAGAGATATAATTCACCCCCCTTTCTAGGTACTATCAGTATCAATTATTTCCCGCGCACTAAGTACTCTAACCCGATATGATCTCCCTTTATAGGTACTATGAAGTTATTCTCTTTATTCTACTTATTAACCCGAATAAGATTCAATTAACAAGTATTTATATAAGATAGTTCTAATGAGACTTCGAAGTCCCCTCACTTAGAATTATAACATGTAATCCTGCTCAGCAGTAAACGCACTCAATCAATAATCAAGATATGTATTCAGACTCTACATAACAATTAATGATGCACAAAACAACTCTGAGTATGAATTAATAAAGCATTGTCTTATATAAAATAAACCACAAGTAGTGTTGTACGTAGTATACACACAGAAGATCAATTAAATCATAAAACCTTCATAAACCCTAGAACTACCGAAGCGGTTCTAACCCATGATTGATCGAAGAACAATCACGGTGGTTGGATAGATCTTACCTATAGTCTTAAAAATTATAAGATAAATTAAGAAGCGAAGAAAACCCTAGATGTGGGCACCGTCGCGTCTCTCTCTTTCTTGAATCTTCACCTAGTTCTCACTTGATTCGACAGACGAATCTCTCCATAGCTCCGTATAATGATGGTAGGATTTCGGATGTTGTGTAGAATGAAGGTAGTAGTCTTATCCTCTTTCTACTGCGTAGGGTCTTCCTTTTATACTTTCAGCTCCTCCAACAGAACTCTAATGGGCTTTTTGAGTGAAAACACATATTGAAGGTGTAAAAATACGGATCCAAAAGCTTCTCCCGTATCGGTTCGACCAAAGCCCTTGGTCGAACTATTCATGTCCTGGTTGAACCAGCCTGTAACGAATCTGCAGATTGCTGGTTCGACCCGAACCACCAGTCAAACCAGAAGTATCGTGGTTGAATCGTCTTTGCACTACTTTAGGCATTTGGTTCGACCACGGTTCGACCTTCATGTCTGGTCGAACCATATCATTATGGTCGAACCCATCTGTTTCTCACTTTTAGGTGCCTGGTTCGACCTGAACCGGTTGTCGAACCACCTCTGCTCTGGTCGAACCAGGTGCTTAAACACCTCTTTTCTGATTCCGAGCACTTCTGTCCTGCTTTCCTTCGAAATCCGCTCAAACGACCTTAAACGCACCTGATTCGTGACTTTTCACTACATATCTCAATTCATCTCAACTTACGACCAAATCAAATATCATTATCACAGAAATCAGAGCTCAAATTATGTGAATTTACACTCTCATGAGCTTGAAATTTCTTTCATTTAACAAATATCATCGTAGGTTTAACAGAGAGATTCCTTGTATACCGTTATTTGTGAGAAATTTGTATTTTATATCTTCATTGTTTATTGAAAGTAAAAGTATGATGTTATTAATAATAGAATATTATGATTTGTCCAAAATTAGAGATTAAAGGTAATGCAGGAAAAATATATATACATGACACCACGTATTCATATGTAATAATTTTGGATCAATATATTTTTAGTAATTAAGTTATACATAGTAGTATCTACTAGTAATAAAACCATAAAAATTTTAATAAAAGAATGACTAAAATTTATAAATTAAAAAAAACACCAATAAAGGACTAAATTTGAATTCCAAAAATTTTCCGACGATATTCCGATGACTTTTTTAATTTTCAAGCCATAAAGGATCAAAATTGGACAAAAATAAAATTGGACAAATAAATACCAAAATTGAAAATTCAAATTTAAAAAAGGACCAAAGTTGGAATCCCTAGAAAGTGAGTTGATTGTAGTAAATTATATTATTATACTTACAGTTTTCCAATTTTTATTTGAAGAAGAATGAGATGATTTTTTGTAGAAAATGGATGGGTTAAGAACATATTTTAAAATATTTGAAGTATACTCCCTCCGTCCAACTTAAAGAATTACAAAGGAAGTGTAATTCGTTAAACGGGACAGAGGGAGTTGTTCACTGATTTTTGTGCATCCCCAAATATAGGGAATCAGTTGCAGCTTAGCGTGTGACCAAGTATAATATCGAACCCAAAGGATAATTTTAGACTCACTAATTAATTCTATTTATGACAATTTTAATATAAGACAAATCTGGGTTTTTTTAATGGAATTAATTAAAACTAAGGATGCAGAAAATAATTACTTAAAATAATAAAATATGCAAAGAAAAATAATACTAGTTTTCAAGAGAGAAGACAAGATAGCTCTAGGAAATCTAATTTAAATTGGTCAGATTAAATCACTAGACAGTAAATTAGAATTCCTGCAGATTTTATGAAAACAATAACTTAAAGATGTTAAATCTCTTTTGTAAAGTATGCTTAACACATAAATCTAGTTTAAATCCTCATATGCAGAAGAATAATTCTTATTCCCTTACTAGGTACTTCATGCAAAATTCCATTAAATGCTAGGAGTACTAGACTTCCCTTTATAGATACTTCAGAAATAAATTTCAATTCCCACCTAACAATTTAAGAAATCAAATCCTATAGAATGGTAATTAATAGATATATTAAGTGCCCAATATTAATTATTCTAATGAATAAATATTATATAATTAGATCTAATTTACCCATAACAGATAGATAAATATAATCCCTCTATGACACAGGCAACAATCATACATATACATAAGACAATGACATATAATGAATGAGGACGGATCATATAAGACAAAAATATAAGTCTTAACTCAAAGCATTAATAATGGAATAAGAATATTGCAGAAATTCTAACCTAGTCTAGGTCATTAATTCAATCCAATTCAAACCTTCAAAATTCTAGAACTATCCAGAAAATTACTATTCCATGGTGTTATAAGCAACACACATGGTTAGATATTAAAACAATCTACTACGTCTATAATTCAAAAGCAAGAAAGAAAGAGTAAGAAAAAACCCTAGATATGGTGTTGATCTCCTTCCTTTCCTCCGTAGTTTTGAATCTTCTCTGTTCTCCTTCTCAAATAAGCAGCACTGATGAACTCTCTAATTGGGATGGGTGGATGAGATGGTGGATCTTGATTTTGGTATTGTGGCACGTAAAGGACGTGAAAAGTGATGAAGAGTTATGGAGAGTTATTATTTTGAGACTCCCAACAGCTTCTATTATAGTTGAGGGCTGATAAAATTTGGATTTCACCTCAAAATATGGCTTTTTCACGTCAAAAACACGAACAGGCCAAAAATTGGATCGCCGGGACATGGCACTCGTCGGCAAATTACACAACCTCACGGGTTTTGACCATAACTTCTTCATCCGTACTCCGATTGAGGTGATTTTTGTACTCACACGATCCTCTCTTCCTTAGCTTTATATCAAAATAAAGAAATCACAAAAATAAAATATTTATAGGGCACTAGTCATGAAAATGTGGCATGAGTCGTGCTGGGTTGGCATAGCTTGCGCGACTTCACCGTTTTGATCATAACTTCCTTATATGTGCTCCAATTGAGGTGTTTCTTAAGAAAAAATATTACCGTAGCTTTCCAACCATATATCACATGATAAGTTTGAACTTCTACACAAATACAGAAAAATTATACAAATTGGACATGCATTTTTTAGCATTCTTTCACGATTTCAGTCTTCATTCCAACTATGCACTTTTAATCATTTTTCCACCTAAAAATACAAAATAACACCTCAAATGCACCGATATCTTAAATATATGAAAATTAACCATTTAGTACTAGAATATAAACATAAATTCCACAAAACGGTGCTAAATCGTAACCTAAAATATGCAGATTTTCACACTAATCATGAGTATGTATTAGTATTTAAATAAAAATAATTTAAATTAATTACATTAATTATTCTTGCATTTAATATTTTAAAAAATATATAATTATTTTTAAGTTTATTTAAAAATATTTTTAATTTCTTATCATTTATTTTTAAAATTTGTGTTTTGAACCTAAAAATTGTTGTGGTTGTATTTCGATATTGTTTAAAAATTTTAATTATAATATGAAATCTATTTACTTTTTTTGTATGATTTAAAATATTTTATATTAAGGAGACATTTAAATTTATATGATTGGTTGAAGATTGTCACATATTCGTCACGTGATTGAAAAAATATGTACGAATTATACTAAATTGAAAAAATTAACTATTTTGGGACAAAAATTGGATTTAAATAAAGTTATGGGCGAAACTGACATTCATCAATTATATTTGTGGCACACTAGGATATCAACGGACACATCATCGGCCACATAGAACCTATCGGCCGAAAAGTTCAAATTTGGAACGACATTAACTCAATTCGTTACAGATCGATAGTGATTAACCCAGAATTTAAATGTAAGAGGACCAAAATAGTATTGAAAAGTTTATACTTCATTGATGAGTGTGTAAATTCACTAGTTTCGAGCCCGGATTCGTGTACTTATGATATGATAAATGGTTGTAATTCGATGTGAATCGGTATACATAGTGGAAAGTCACGAATCAGGTGTTTACAAGGCTATTTGAGTTGATTTTCGATGGAAAATAAGTTGGAAGTGATCGAATCCGGAAAGAGGAAGAAGCAGGCATGCAATTAGACCAAGCAGGGGTCGGATTCTACCAAAAAGAAGGGAGTTCGACCAGCACTGCTAGTTAAATGGAGCACGAAAAAGTACCGTTCAACCACGACAGGAGAGTTCGATCAAACTACTTGGTCGAATCATGGTCGAACTCGAAGCCTTAACAGAAGTAGTACCAGTTCGACCAGGAAGTATCTAGTTTGACCAGGACTCTGGTCGAATTCGGAATCAGAGGCCGAGTTACAGGTGGATTCAACCGGGAGTTCGACCTGCCTGGATGAGTTCGACCAACCTATTTGGTCTAACTAACGTACGAAAACCTACCAAATTTGTATTTTATACCTTCAGTGGTGTGTTCGCTCAAAAAGCCCATCCAAGGCCCGTAAGGAGAGTTTACAAGTATTAAAGAAGAGCTTTCACAGGAGAAAGAGGGAGCATTCATCATCCATCCTTCACCAAACCCTACCATCATTCGAAGGAGTCGTGAGGAGAGGTTCGTCTGGTGAGTAAAGTAAGATCATACCAACTAGCCATGATTGTTACTAGATCAATCATGGGCTAGAACCGCTCCGGTAGTTCTAGGGTTATGAAAGTTTTATAAGTTAATTGAATTTTCATGTGTAAACTTCGTACAACACTACTTGTGGTTTATTCTATATAAGATTGTGTCTTTTTAATTCATACTCACGGTTATTTTGTGTATCTTTAACTGTTATGTAGAGTCTAAATACATTTATTGGTTATTGATTGAGTACGTTCACCGCTGAGCAGGATTGCATGTTATAATTCTAAGTGAAGGGATTCCAAAGTCTTATTAGAACTATCTTATATAGATACTTGTTAATTGAATCGTATTCGGGTTAATAAGTAGGATAAAGAGTATAACTTTATAGTACCTAAAAAGGGAGATCAAATCGGGTTAGAGTACTAAGTGCACGGAAAATAATTGATTATGATAGTACCTAGAAAGGGGGATAAAGTATACATCTTGCTCCGAGGATATTCACACGTGTCATACGCTTGCTTACTTGTGTCTATAGAGTACGCTTGCATGGTTTAGTGATGCGTCCATAAACTATAAGGCATAGTCGGACATCAACACATGAAAAGAAAATTAACGAGTAAAACTGGATGACCTGAAGAACTACTATATTACTTACTTGATCACAACCAAGTTTTCTTGATTGTTTGCTTATTTACTTTGCTGTTTTTACTTATATATTATATAGTTTCACAACAAAATCAAAACTAATTTGCCACATAATCTTAGTTAATTAGAATATAATTGAATTAATAATTATCCGTCTCTTGGTTACGATAAACACTTGGTCACCTATCGAAACTACAATTGATATCCTTATACTTGAGGATTAATTTTGTGTGTTGAGAAAATGCCCATCAAGTTCTTGGCGCCGTTGCCGGGGCGCCGTTGCCAAGGACGGAATTAATTATTATTTGATTATTTCTAGTTTAATTGAGATTATCTTATTCTTGTCTTTAATTTCTAACTCTTATTTTTCTTATGTGTATGCTCACAAGATCAAAGAAAGGTGAATTAGAGCCGTATAATCCAGAGATCGGAGCATCGTCAAGGAAGAAAAAGAAGATGAAGAACAAGAATAAAAACATAGACCCAACTAAAGCTCTTAATTTAGGAGTTGAAGTTGACGTGCCAAATCTGCAAATGATTGAAGCTGCAACCAAAGTTAATTGGGATGTAGAAGCAATCAATATGGCAGCAGACCCGAACACACTTGCCATCCGAGAAGTTTTTAAGAACTACGGAACTAGAAATGTTGGGCTGTTAGGAGCAAGAGGGACCGGAGCTGATTTTGATTTACACCCTGCTCTTATCAGCATGATTGAAAGGAGTCCCTTCTCTTGGGGAACATTCGAAGATCCTCAGCAACATCTAAATAAGTTTCTTGGGTATGCAAGCACACAAAAAGACGCAGGAGCTAATGAGGATGCGAGGAAGATCATATTGTTTAAGTTCTCATTGAATGAAAAGGCGAGAGATTGGTATTATAATCTTGATGCTACTAAATGTGATACATGGGAGAAGTTGAAAGTGAAATTCTTGAAGCGATACATGCCACCTTCAAAGGTATTCAAGATGAAGCAAGAAATCAATCAATTTTCTATCCATGGTAATGAGAAGTTTCATGAAGCTTGGGACAGATTCAAGGACATGCTTCGGAAGTGTCCTCATCATGGGTTATCTAAAGCTCAATATATCAGTATTTTCTACAATGGATTGGATTGCGATTCTCGTGTTTTACTTGATGCTTCTTCTAATGGAGCACTACTTATTAAGTCACCCAATGAGGCCAAGAAGCTTTTTGAAGATATTTCGATGAATTCAAGAGATTGGTCGACTGATAGAGTGAGAGGCGCTTATGTCCTTGGGAAAGTAGCACAGGTTGAGCATACTATGGTGAAGTCAGGAAGAGATGATGAGATCGTCTCTAGTTTGACTAACATTAGCAAGCTACTAGAGTCTCAGCAAAAGCAGATCATGGATTTATCTCAGAGAGTACCAATGATGCAGCAAGATGGTGGCTATGAAGGAGTTATCCATGAGGCAATCGAGAAGGCAAGTTACGCAATGGGTCAAAGTATTCAAGGAACTAGGTACCCAAATCAAGAAAATCAGAACTATCAAGGGAACTACAACAATCGTGGTCCTCCGGGTGGTTATCAACAACCAAGGAGGCTTGAGTTTTCATGGAGCAATCCGAAAAATGCAGTGCAACCTCCTATCGGTGTTGATCCGGGAGCTAAGGTGGAAGAAGGGAAGCTTGGCTTTGAGAATATTATGAATAGGTACATGGCTAGGAATAATGCAAGAGTAGACCGTCTTGAGGCCAAGTTAGAGAAGAAGATTGATGATCATCATAAGGATTTGTCTACACAAGTAAAAGACCTTACGTTGTTAATGGGGGAGATGGCTGAAAATGTAAACAAATTGACAAAAACTATCGAGAAAGGAAAGCTTTCGTCTCAAGGTATTGAGAATCTAAAGTCTTGTCACGCCATTACACTGAGGTCTGGAATGCAGTATGAGGGACCGATGAAACAAGAATCGAATTCTGAAGCATCAGGAGCTCGATTCGACCCTGATTCGACCACCTACCCAGGTCGAACTGAACAGGAGAGGTCGAACAGGGCACCTTGGCGACGTCCATAGGAGTCAGAAGGTGAGTTTGACCAAAAATAGGTAAGTTCGACCAGAGCCTTTAGTCGAACTGAGGTCGAACTCCACTGTCCAGAGCACTCTATTTTGTCTGAAGCCCGATTCGACCATGATCACTTAGATTCGACCAACCCTCTTGGTCGAACCGGTATGTAAGAGGAAGAACGAACTTTCAGATGTTCAGTTCAACCATTATTCACTGAGTTTGACCACCTACCCAGGTCGAACTCAGGTTAAACCTGCCTTTTCTGCACTATTTTCCGTGTTAAATGCTCCGCATGATGTTGAAACTTCTCCAGTGTCTTCCAAAGAGCATAATACTGAGATTATAGCAGAAAAAAAGTGAAAAAGAGCTAAGAGATTGAGATTCAAAAGGGATAAAGCGGAGAAGGCTGAACGTGATGAATGGGGGATACCCAAAATGAAAATACCTCCGTCATTTCCTCTTAAGCTAGTCAAGAAGGGATTGGAAGAGAAGTTCAAGAAGTTTTAAGAAATCAAAAATAAAATAAGTTTGAACATTCCTTTCTCTGAAGCAATATTGGAGATGACGTATTATGCTCGTTTTCTGAAGGATGTTCTTTTAAAGAAGAGAAGCTTGAACAGAATTAAAATGGTGAATTTGTCTGAGAACTGCAGCTCGATCATTCAAAGGAAGCTGCCAGGTAAGTTAAAGGATATGGGAAGCTTCACAATTTTATGTAAAATTAGGAAGGGGCCGGCACGTCGAGCCTTGTGTGATCTTGGGGCAAGCATCAACTTGATGTCGTTGTCCACTTTTCAAAGTATATTGTGAAGCAATGAAAGAAGAGGTCATATTTAACCTTGACAAAGTAATGAAGATGCCAATGGAGATGCAGTGTCACAATATTGATGTAGTGGAGGAGATTGTGAAGGAAGACATGTCTTTGATTCTGTCGAAGGATCCTCTTGAGACGTGTTTGGCGGAGTCTCTTACTTTTTCCACTACTGAGCTAGATGAACTCTCCAATGAGGTATGTATTGAATTTTTTGAAAACTTGCTTGCTTTGGGTGATGACAGGTATGAGTCGACAAGGACCAAAACTGAAGAGGTCAAGTGGACTAGGAAGTACTTGCCATTGGATAGAGAGAGTGCACCTCAAGAAGAGAAGAAAGAGGAGTTGAAACCGCTACTGGAGCATTTGAAGTATGCCTGCCTAGGTGACAATAAAAAATATCCGATAATTGTATTTTCTTCCCTTGATGATGATCAACTTGAGGAATTATTAGATGTACTTAGAAAGTATTAAGTCTGCGATTGGTTGGTCTCTTGATGATTTAAAGGGGATTAGTCCTTCCTATTGCATGCATAGAATAAGATTGTTAGATGAGGCTAAGAGTAGCATTAAGAATCAGCGGAGGGTGAATCCCGCTATTCAAGAAGTGATTAGGAAGCAAATCCTAATGTGGCTAGATGCAGGAATTATTTATCCTATTAGTGATCGTCCCCATGTGAGTTCATTGCATGTTGTAGCTAAGAAGGGGGGCATGACTATAGTGAAAGCCGAAGATGGTGAGATTTTAGCCACTATGATTTCTACGGAATAGCATGTGTGTACAGATTACAGGAAACTGAATGAAAATACATGCAAAGACCACTTTCCCCTTCCTTTTATGGATCAAATGCTTGATCGTCTTGCAGTGTATGAGTTTTATTGTTTCTTGGATTGGTACCTGGGTTATAATCAAATTATGATTACACCCGAGGATCAAGAAAATACTACTTTTACTTGCCCTTATGGAACTTTTGCTTTTAGAAAGATGCCTTTTGGATTATGTAATGCGCCTGGTACATTTCAGCGTTGCATGATGGCCATGTTTGATGGGTTGATAGAAAAGATCATGGAGGTGTTTATGGATGATATTTCTGTGTTTGGTTCCTCCTTTGATATTTGTTTATCTAACCTTGCTATTGTTTTGAAGAGATGCCAAGATACTAATCTTGTCTTGAATTGGGAGAAGTGCCACTTCATGGTAAGAGATGAGATTGTTCTTCGCCATCATATTTCGGCCAAGGGATTGCAGGTGGATATAGCAAAGGTGGTGGCAATTGAGAAGCTTCCTCCACCTACTAATGAAAAGGGTGCGGTCATTCCTTGGACACGCCGGTTTTTATAGAAGATTCATAAAAAACTTCTCGAAATACTCCAAGCCCTTATCTCATTCTTTAAAATGATGTTCCTTTTGTTTTTGATGAAGAATGTCTAACAGCTTTTTAGGTTTTGAAAGAGGCGCTTATTACTGCACCTATCTTGATCACACCGGATTGGACTCAGTCGTTTGTACTTATGTGTGATACGAGTGATTTAGTACTTGGAGTGATGATTGGGCAGTTGAGGGATAAGAAGTTCTGCGCCATTTACTATGCGAGTAAGACTTTTGATGTTGCACAAAAGAACTACACAGTGACTGAAAAGGAGTTTCTAGCTGTGGTGTATGCGTTCAATAAGTTTCAACAGTATTTGGTTGGCATGAGTACTATAGTGTACACGGATCACTCTGTGATTCGTTACTTGATGGAGAAGAAGAAAACAAAGCCAAGGATCATTAGATTGATTCTTCTTCTGTAGGAATTTGATATGGAGATCCGAGATAAGTACTGAGAATGTTTTGGCGGATCACCTATCAAGGTTGGAGACAAGGGAGTACTGTGATGATTCTTTCGATTACATTGAAGAGATGTTCCCTAATGAGAAGATAATGGCAGTGCTTGTTGAATGAGCAGAAAAGTCATATGTTGTGGCTGCTCAAGGGATGGATCCATGGTATACGGATTATGTGAATTACATTGCCGTAGGAGAGATTCCGAGAGATCTCAATCGATATCAACTTGCAAAGTTCAAGAGGGGTGCTGAGACATTTATATGGTATGATCCTTTTGTCTACAATATATGTACGGATTCCATAGTCCGTAAGTGTGTGCCTGAGATGGAGATGGATAGTGTTCTTGATTTTTGTCATGCACAACCTAACGAGGGGCACTTCAGAGCTCAAAAGATAGCAGCGAAGGTACATCAATCTGCTCTTTATTGGCCGACTTTGTTTAAAGATTGTGAAACCTATGTGGCGACATGCGATAGATGTCAAAGGATAGGGAACGTAAGTCGCTGAGATGAGATGCCACTTCAGCCAAGCATTGTTGTTGAGATCTTCGATGTATGGGGGATCGATTTTATGGGGTCTTTTCCTCCATCTAATTGATTTCTTTATATCTTTCTAAGTGGGTGGAAGCCATTCCCACTCGCGTGAATGATTCAAGGACTATTTTATCTTTCTTGAAGAAACATATCTTTGCCCATTATGGAGTTCCTAGTGCATTAGTGAGTGATGGAGGGTCTCACTTCGTCAACAAACTTCTTGAAAATGTGCTTAAGGATTATGGAGTCAAGCATAGGGTTACTACACCCTATCACCCTCAAGCGAATGGGCAAGCTGAAGTCTCCAACCGACAAGTGAAGCAAATTTTGGAGAAGGTAGTCGGAACCAATAGGAAGGATTGGGCTATGAAGCTTGATGATATTTTGTGGGGGTTTCAGACTACTTATAAAACGGTGTTGGATATGTCACCGTACTAAATCGTCTATGGAAAACCGTGCCACTTACCCGTAGAGATTTAGCACAAAGCTTTTTGGGCATTGAGGAGTTTGAACTTGTCTTTGAAGGATCAAAAGGAGTTGAGGATGACTCATATTAATCAATTGGATGAGTTCAGAAATCGAGCTTACAAGAACTCGGAGATCTACAAGGAGAGTGAAGAAATGGCATGATTCAAAGATCTCATACAAGGAGTTCAAGAAAGGTGATGAGGTATTACTTTTTAACTCTCGTTTGAAGCTTATTGCAGAAAATTGAAATCAAAGTGGATGGGGCTGTTCATTATCCATAGAGCCTGTGGAGGGGGGAGTTTTGAACTTATGGACATAGATAGGGACATTATTGCAGGGAATGGGCATCGATTGAAGCATTACAAGTCGCCGGATGATGCTTGCATCGTCTTTGAGGATACCTTACAGTAGATTGGTACCGTCGTGACTCTCCGACGTTAAACATGAGTGCCTGTTGGGGGTTTTCCCTCCCGTTTTATTGCTTTATTATTTATTTTGTGTGAGTAAGAAATTTTTATATTTGACGTACTTAATTATCGGCAATTACATCTCTTTGCAAACTTAGTTTCACTATAGTTTCTACTAAGTTTGGGGGGTGTGATGTACTTACCTCATTAAAGTATTGAGAGTGTAATCTTTTCTTTGTAACGTTTGTTAGAGGAGTTGATTTTTTGCGGCATATCAAAACTTTTATCGGTTGCAGTGTGTCGATTTTTTTGCAATTTACCTAATGTTTTGTGGTGTTTGGTGTTGCTTTTTAGTGTCATATGCGGAGATACTTATGGATGTCAAGTTTAAGATTGAATCTCAAGTTAATTTTGATCTATTTTGGAACCTAATGTTCGTTCTTGAGCTTAAAGTATGCAGGGGATGAAGAAGGTCAGTTCGACCAGACATGCAGGTCGAATGCGGAAGCCCTGGTCGAATTGGAGATCAGAGAGTTCGTTACAGGTGGATTCAACCAAGTAGTGAAGAGTTCGACCATGGGTTCGACCAAAGAAAGAAGTCGAACTGGAGATCAAAGAGTTGTACAGGCAGATTCGACCAAGCTGTGATCAGTTCGACCAAACAATTTGGTCAAATCGAGGTCGAATTGCGAACTTGAAAGTTTTGAATAGTCGAGTTCGATCACGACTAAAGAGTTCGAGCAAAGCACTTGGTCGAACGGTGGTCAAATCGCGATTATGGGTTTCCAAAAAGGGTGTTCGAGCATGGATTTGACCACGACATTTCAATTCGACCACTCGGCTAGGTCAAATCCAGGCCAGGTAAGTTTATTTTAAACCCATTTTTCACCCATTCGATTACGTTTGCACACCACCTTCACCCGAATTCCTCCCTAATCAAAAATCCTCTCCTCCAATCTTCGATTACACATGATTTCGCTCTGATTAAACTACATCACACACTCTTTCTACTCAATTCATCGTGTTTTTGGAACAATCTAGTTGAAAAACTAGGGTTTGACGCGATTTTTGGAGGATTATCACACTTGTTCATTCTAAGCCATGTCCGGTTCAAAAGGTATGTTTTCTCAACCCTCTTGCCCTAGGATTGAAGTTCTAATCGTTGATTATAAGTGGGTATGTTGATTAAACTAAGTTCTATATGGATTCATAGTATGGTTTGAATTTCTGTGCATAATTTCGTATGAATTGTTGATGGGTTCGATTTTGATTGTTTGAATTGTATTAAACCCTGTTAACTATGTGAAGTTATGAGGAATGTGAGTAGTTTGGAATGAAGCATGTTGAATTTCAGGAAAAGTGTTTGAGTTTGAGTAGTTTTCATATTGGATTGCTTGAATTTGAGTAGTAATGCATGCTTATGGTTAGTTTATTGCTTGTTAATCTTATTTATGATTGAAATGAGGATGAATAAGTATGTGGATTGAATAGTTGGATCATTAGGATGGAACATGCTTGTTTGGTTTGACTATGCATTGAAAACTTGGAAGTCTTGAGTAGAGTTAAATGCATTAGCTAAGTTTTCCTTCTTTGGTTGGTTGTATTGAAGTATTGTTTTCAGGAAAAGAGAAGGAAGCTGAGGCTCGATCCAAGAAGAGGTAAGATAGGCCATCTCGTGAAGATGCTGTGACAAAGAAGCTAAGGCTTCAGGAGCGGTTGCCCGTGAATTTCAAGGTGCGGATGAATAAATGGGATGAGATCAAAGAAAAATGAGAAGAAGTGTCAGATAAGATTGCTCGAACAATGTATCAAGATGATGGAGCGATGGTTACTATGCACATTCGCGATGATGTTCAGTGGATGTTTAATCAAGTTGGTATTCGCCACTTCATGGAGTTGAAAAATCCTACTTATTTCCATGTGACTGCGGAAGTCATTTATTCGATTACTGTGAAGAAGGGTTCGACCTATCTTCCGTATGAGTGTTCGTTCCAGCTCAGAGGTGAGAAGAGGACATGGTCAGTGGAGGATTTGAATATCTTGTTTCAAACTCCTAGGGGGATTTCAAGGAATAAGAATGGGTATTTCAATGCAAACAGATTCTGGAGAGAGATTTCTGGTGAGGATGTGGATTACAAGACTAGCAGTGCTCGTGCTTCGCTGATTCAGAATCCAATGATCCGGTATATGGATAGAATTTTGAGCAATACTTTGTTCACCCATTCTGAAGGAAATTGTGTGGCGAGGGGAGAATTGTATGCTCTCTGGTGCATGCTCAATGGAGTGAGGTTCAATGTGGGCTCTTATTTAATTAATCAGCTGTGAAGATTCAGGTGCTCGCCATTTCAGAGAGTAAATATAGGAGGGTTGCTTACTTCGGTAGCTGAGTACTATCGTATGGACTTCTCCGGCATTTCACCCATCCTGGAGGATCCCGATTTGGTTATGAGTACTTGTGTGAAGGGTGGATTCGCCCATCTGAGGGATGGAGATTAGTTTTTAACAAGAGGATCGAAGTCCTTTACTTTCATGTTTCCTTTTGATGTGAGTGTGTTGACTACTATCAGGACTGAGGGGAATATGTTGATGAACACACTAGGGCACACTGCTCTCTCCGTCACTTGTTTGATAAAAGGTGACTGGAGGACTATAGCTCGGATGTACGGTAAGGGGATGATGGAGGAGCTACAAAGGATTGTTGACGAAGGGCGATTTTAGCCACAGCGACATCCACAGCAGCAGCAGGAGCTTGGAGCGGATGAAGGAGATGTAGGAATGGAGGTGCAGCAGCAGTATGAGATGCCACCACGACCCATTCCAGCGGTGTCACAGTAGCAGTGGGCTGGTCCTGATGTGTATTTTCAGGAACAGTTTCGATTGATTCATGAGCAGTTCGCCACGCTGAATGCGAACCAGCAGGAAACAAATAGGCAGCTGGAATTGGCAAATGCAAACTACGCAGCACTGGATGGGAAGTACAACACGCTGCAGAATAACTATGTGGATATGGATAAGAGATTGGAGAGGTTGTATGCTCATGAGCGTGAGTTGGATAGGAAGCTTAACAGTCTTTATAAAGATTTGGATCGATTGCGCTCGGAGATGGGTGATGGTGACGAAGAAGAGGGTGCGAGAAATGATGATGCTCCAGAGGAGTAGGATGCACCAGGTTTTTGTTCTTTGTCTGTTTTATCTAATCTCGTGTTCTTTGTCTGTTTCATCTCATCTCCTTTTTTTCCCTTTACAGGATGGGTATTTGTGGTGTAGTGGCATGTACGTATATTGAATTGATTGGATGTTAGATTAAGAGGTTATGATTGATACTTGAGGGTGGTTATACTTGTATGGATTGTCTTGCTATGAGGGTTCTTGGTTTAGTTTGATGCATTCGTATTTTACATGTGTTAATTTTTATTGATTAGAAGCATGTATGCTTGATAAGTATGTGGATTCATTGTGAAATTGTTCTTGGTTATTTACCTTGAGGAGTACTTAGGAATTTATTTACCATGTGAGGATTTGAGCAATTTAAATCATGCTAGTTCATGATAATTTATTCTTGAGAGAATCGTTCGTATGACCGTATTCTAGAACTTGGCTTGGCATCTTGTGTGAGACTTATGGTTGATGAATTACTAGGACATGATCTTAGGCCATTATTGTGTAACTGAGTCACTTAGCCAAAATTTTACCTTACCTGTTAATATATGTATCATTGTAAGCCCTTTTGAGCCTTAAAAAGCTTTTTCTTTGACAAGCCTTGATAAAAAGCCTTATTACACCTTTCCTTGAGTCTTGTTGAATATTATATTCATTAGTAGAGAGTTGAGGTGCGTAAGTGCTTGAAAGAATGAAAAGGTGGAAGCTTGGTTGAGAAGTATGAAAAAGAAAGAATAATGGTTAAATCTTGTTTAGGGGTAATGCCTGAAACTGATACCCCGACTACTTAGAAGGGTAGTGCCCGAAATTGGTACCCTTGCTCATTGAAGAAAAGATGATGTTGATGCTAAGAAAAAGAAGGAGAATTCAAACTATGAAGAGTACGAGAAGAGGATGGAGAAACAGATAAAGCTGTATGACAAAAAGCAAAAACCCAAGATAATTCTCTACTAGTTAATTAGTCACTTTACCTAAATTCTCCTACCTTTACCAAAGAGCCAACATTACAATCCAAAAGTAAATCCTTTGTGATCCTAGTAAGGAATTAATTATAAGTGAGTTTTGAGACCCTTGCCAAGCTTATGTTTACGCGGAAGTAAGAATTGAATATGAGCGTAAATACTAACCTGTTAAAGTGTATATCTTTTACACTTGAAAGTGAGAGTAAATACTTATCTTATGAGCTAGATGATTTTGTACTACGAAAGGTATTGTAATTGAGTGATGTTTTGCATGAATGATGCATATGATGCAGTAATACTTGTGTTCAATTGATGAATTGTATTGGTAGTTGGTAAATTTTACACTACTCTTTGATTTTGATTTCGTTGCCTCGGGACGAGCAACATGCAAGTTTGGGGGTTTGATGAGAGTGTAAATTCACTAGTTTCGAGCCCGGATTCGTGTACTTATGGTATGATAAATAGTTGTAATTCGATGTGAATCGGTATACATGGTGGAAAGTCATGAATTAGGTGTTTACAAGGCTATTTGAATTGATTTTCGATGGAAAACGAGTTGGAAGTGATTGAATCCGGAAAGAGAAAGAAGCAGGCATGCGATTCGACCAAGAAGAGGTCGGATTCGACCAAGAAGGAGGGAGTTCGACCAGCACTGCTGGTCAAACTCAGCACGGAAAAGTGTCATTCGACCACGACAGGAGAGTTCGATCAAACCACTTGGTCGAACCATGGCCAAACTCGAAGCCTAAACAAAAGTAGTACCGGTTCGACCAGGAAGTATTCGATTTGACCAAGACTCTGGTCGAATCCAGAATTAGAGGCAGAGTTACAGGCGGATTCGACCTGGAGTTCGACCTGCCTGGGCGAGTTTGATCAATCTATTTGGTCGAACTGACGTACGGAAACTTACCAAATTCATATTTTTATACCTTCAGTGTGTGTGTTCACTCAAAAAGCCCATCCAAGGCCCGTAAGGAGAGTTTACAAGTATAAAAGAAGAGCTTTCACAGGAGAAAGAGGGAGCATTCATCATCCATCCTTCACCAAACCCTACCATCATCCGAAGGAGTTGTGAGGAGAGGTTCGTCTGGCGAGTCAAGTAAGATCATACCAACTAGTCATGATCGTTCCTAGATCAATTATGGGCTAGAACCGCTTTGGTAGTTCTAGGGTTATGAAAGTTTTATGAGTTAATTGAATTTCCATGTGTAAACTCCGTACAACACTACTTGTGATTTATTCTATATAAGATTGTGCCTTTTTAATTCATACTCGTGGTTGTTTTGTGCATCTTTAATTGTTATGTAGAGTCTAAATACATTTCTTGGTTATTGATTGAGTTCATTCACCGCTGAGCAGGATTGCATGTTATAATTCTAAGTGAAGGGATTCCTAAGTCTTATTAGAATTATCTTGTATAGATACTTGTTAATTGAATCGTATTCGGGTTAATAAGTAGAATAAAGAGTATAACTTTATAGTACCTAAAAAGGAAGATCAAATCGGGTTAGAGTACTAAGTGCACGAAAAATAATTGATTATGATAGTACCTAGAAAGGGGGGTAAAGTATACATCTTGCTCCAAAGATATTCACACGTGTCATACGCTTTCTTACTTGTGTCTATAGAGTACGCTTGCATGGTTTAATGATGCGTTCATAAACTACAAGGCAGAGTCGGACATCAACACATGGAAAGAAAATTAACGAGTAAAACTGGATGACATGAAGAACTACTATATTACTTACTTGAGCACAACCGAGTTTTCTTGATTGTTTGTTTATTTACTTTGCTATTTTTACTTATATGTTATTTAGTTTCATAACAAAATCAAAATCAATTTGCCACATAATCTTAGTTAATTAGAATATAATTGAATTGATAATTATCCGTCTCTTGTGTACGATAAACACTTGGTCACCTATCGAAATTACAATTGATATCCTTATACTTGAGGATTAATTTTATGTTTTGAGAAAATGCCCATCATTCATTCATCCCGTAAAATCATTTGCATTTTTTTAAGTTATTTTTTAACATGTTTATTTATTTATTTATTTGGAATAATTTGATGATTTTTTTATAATTAAAAATAAGTATATTATGTGTGTTTAAAATTATGGTAGTTTTGAAAATAAAGTATACATTTGATATTTTTAATTGATATTTGTTGAATTGTACGTTATTTAATATTGATCCATAAGATGTATTTAGACCTTAGTTTTTGGTCTAGTGAATAGAAGTTTTGACTGCTTCGTTTGTGATCTTGTTTTCTTAAATTGTTTGGATGTTTAATATATTCGATGTGAATAATTATATGACAAATAAATATGAAAATATAAATTATTATTTGGAACAAATAGTAACACAAACAGTTTCAAAATGAAAAAGAAAATTGTAAGAAATTTAAAGCCTAAAACTTGCATGTCCCTAGTGCCCCAAATTTCACACTTTCCAAAAGTTGTACCCTTTAATATAAGAACTTATACTCTTAATTTTTTGAGAAATTTTTTCATTTATTTTAATCAAGCATTTATGATATTTATATTTTAGCCACCTATGCATTATTCAATGATAAAATTATACTTTTATTAACTAAAGCGTATACTTCTTTAAAATAAAATATTACGGCTAGATTGGTATGACTGAATGAAATTACAGTAAAATGGAATGAACTCATGAATGAAATAGAAATATGAATGGAATGATTATGGAATAGTAATTCTTGTGATTGGTATAACCTCAGTAATGGAAAGTGCATTTCTAAGTTGATTCCAATTTCATGATTGGTATGTCACTGTAATTATGTAAGAATCAAATTATTTGATCTTAAATGACTAAATTACCCTTTAACATACATACTCCCTTCGTCCCACACCAATGCTTACGCTTCCTTTGTAAATTACAAAGGAAGCGTAAGCATTGGTGTGGGACGGAGGGAGTACTTTGTTAAAAAAATTAATTGAATTCTTCAAAATAATATAATTTTATTTAATGTTAAATTTTACAAAAAAATAGAAAAAAAGTTAATATTATAAAACTCACATAATATATAATTATAAATTTTGAATTTACATAAATAATATATATCATATACAAAATATTTATTTTCAAAAAGGAAAAAAATCTAATAAAATAAAAATATAACGAAAATAATAAATTTAAAACAACACATCATTTAAAATATTAAAATAAAATATTGACAAAATAATTTATATTTTTAAATAATTCCATTTAAATTTCTAATTTGAGTAAAATAAAAAATTATAATTTTTATAGCAGCAAATCACAGTAACAAGACATGTTTACAACTCATAAAAACTATATGGTGGCACATCTATAAAATAAAAAACACATATAATTTCACAATCTAATCATGTGTATTGCAATCATTTATTTATTTAAATACCAAATCAAACCAACATCTGAAATAATTCTATGTAATACGAAAATACTCAATAATTTGTTCGACTAGAATAGATAAAATAAAAATCACTAGCATCACTTTATTTTTTTAGCTAATGCCTTCAAATATCCCCATTTAAAATAGCCATAACCAACTCCTCTCTACCTTCATCAGTCATGCTAAAAAAGACATCAATCAACTCGTGGCTTCTTGCTATATGACACACCGCTTTAATAACTTCTGATGTAGTAAGATTAGCAATCTTCCTTATCTCTGAATCAATTTTCTTCCTCTTTTCTGATATTTCTGCATCAACTCCAATCGCTTTACATAAAACTTGCCTAGCATTAGCAATTTCACTGCCAATAATTGAAGCAGCTTCTTTAATATCTACAGTTACCTTCAAATTATCAAAACCTTCACTTTTTCTTCTTTTCTTCTTCTTGTGAACTGCTTCATTCTTTGGAGATAGTAGAGGAGATATTGGATCATCAAAGTCATCAAGAATATTTTCTACATTATCTTTGATATTATTGTTCTCATCATGATTGTTCTTTTCACTTTGTATATCTTCTACCATATCAGCAGGACCTTCGGCGTTAACTCCTGTTACCCTATCTTTTCTAAAAATAATGAGCAAATCATCATAGAAATGAAAATTTTTATTTCTCCATGTTGAATGAGTTGGATGACTCTGCAAACATTAATCTAAATTCAATAAAATGTGAAATATAACCTATCATACTAGTGAAGATATATTAGTTTAAATATACAAACCTGAAGATATGCATCCCAGACTGGTTTCTCTGCAGTAACACATTTTTTCATTGGATTCATTCCAAAACCACTTGTGTTAGGGCCATTCAATATATCATAAACAATATTAAAATCTTTTTTCAATGTCCTAATTCTCGATTCAATATGTGGTTTAGCTTTGAAACCCGAATCAGGCAAAGAAACTTTCAACTTGTCCTCAATATAGTTTAGATAACCAGGTTTGAATCCATTATCAGCTTTATATGCTCCAAGATTCACCATATCAAGAAGAGCCTCAACTAGTTTGACATCGTCATCATACTTCTACTTTTTTTTATTCTTACCAGGACCTCTGACATCTTGAATTTGAGAATCCATTCTTAAAAAAATACTTACTTGAATACCATGAACAGTATAAAATTCAATTAGGAAATACAATTAATAAAAAAATATAAAAAATACCCATGAATAGACCAATCAAACTATAATATGTGCTAGAAAATAAATAGCATTACTCAATAATATGATCTTGATGATGGTTCAAAAATTCACAATACTTGTTTAAAATAAATAAAATATGAGCATTCTAGAATGAACTAGCAAGCATTTTTATGTATTATTTCTTTGTGCTCTCCAACTATTGAACATGTTAACTGCGAGGTTCTTCCTAAAATTTGTCCATGCATCAGAGGCTATATTGAGGCAACAAGTTATTCATCTTCATCACTTTCGCTGCTGCCTTCATCTTCTTCTAGAACTTCATCTTCTTCCAATTGATAACCACCCATTTCTTGTGTTATAAAATTATGAAGCAAGCAACATACCATGATGATGCGATTTTGAAGTTTAATTGGATAATAGGAAGGACTTCTAAGAATGCCCCAACGAGTCTTTAAAAGTCCAAACAATCTTTCTATCACATTTCTAGCAGAAGAATGTTTCATATTAAAAAACTCTTCTGCGGTAGTAGGATTGTATCCTTCACTCCAGTCATTCAAATGGTATCTTTGGCCTCTATACGGTGCAAGAAATCCTTTGCCATTTGTATATCCAGCATCCACAAGATAATATGATCCTTCATTATACATTATTATGGCTTAATTAAATAATTTTTAAGTGTGATTATTTGTTTTATGTTACAATATTGAAATTTACCTCGAGGAACAACTAACCCATTTCTTCTAGTAATTGCATCTCTTAATATTCTACCATCAGCAGTAGACCCCTCCCAACCTGGTAAAACATATATAAACTGCAAATCTTGGGAGCACACTCCTAAAACATTAGTAGTGATCTTATTTTTTCGGTTTCGATATCTAGATTTATCTTCTTTAGGTACTCGAACTTTGATATGGGTGCCATCCAAAGCTCCCAAACATCCCTATTATAAACTTAAAATTAGTATGACACCATATAATTATCATATAAAATTTAATTTTATATTCAATTATATGGCATACCTTAAACCATTTCCATCGCTCATCTGTAGAGTCATTAGGTACCGGCACAGGTGTCTTCAATATTTCTTTTTGAAGTGTAATAATAGAATTTATTACTTGCCTAAAATGTCTACTAATTGTTTCTCCTGATCGTTCAAAATTAATATTTATGGTTCTTTGCTTTTGGTGATGAGCCAAAATATGTAGAGTCATTGTCACTTGTTCATCCACTAGCATATTTTTTGTCGATGATACAATACCAGTGCCTTCTAGTTTAGCACATAGATGAACAAAAGTTTGTCTATTCATCCTAGTCATATTTTTGCATGTTGTATCACTCTTGTAAATTATTTTTTGAATATATTTTCTCCTCTCATAAAAGTTATATTGATAATTTCGTCTTAAGTTGATAGAACTAATATGATATTTTATTTTGTTCACAACAATGATAAAGAACCAATTCACAAATTGCATTATGTTCAACCAAAACGAAAACATTACAATGTTTTTCTTTCTCCTTGTCACACTTAATCTGGCCATAACTGCAAATTAACAGAATAGTTGAGAAAAATCTCACAAGCTTGTTGTGTAAAAATTACTTAAATTAATAGACACAACGATATCACGAGAGAGACTTTCTAATGAGTATCACATAAAAAAATACAAATCATAATTCTTTTACAATTCTTGATTGATTACATACACAACATAAGATATAATATTATAATCTTAACCATTAACTATTTAGATAAGGGTTATAATTTCAAGATTGACTTTATACAAAGATGTTAACTATTTTTCAAAAGAGTTCTATTATTTTCAGTTATAATGATACTTGGATGGTTCTAGGATTTCAGTTAAAGGTGGATGAAATTTTTTATATTACACTAAAGCTTGGCATTATAATTCGAGATGGTAAAAAATCATAGAAATTTTCTAGATTAACAAATTTCTTGCATATATCATGTAGAATTAAAAATCCAAGGACAACTTGGTTCTTGTACTAAAATCTATTCGAACTGATCAATTCATGAATTTCTTTTTCAAAAGAAACTAATAAACATAATAATAGTGTAATTAAGTGATGCATAAGGTGCAATATAAACTGAAAAATTAAATTAAAAAATAATAAAAAAAAGAATGTGGGAGCATGTATAGATGCCGAAGCAAAGGAATTGCCTATCAAATGTCATCCTACTTCTTAACGAGAATAATTACACAAATTCGATTGTCTTAATTAGTCAACATATATAAATGAAGAGTAGAAGAGTAGGCGAAATAACACATTAAAAATCCTATTCACATCAACACATTCAAGAACCTTAATTCCTATAAATCCTAATTCCCATTCAAGTAACCCTTAAATCAACAAAAAAACTCAAATTCTCATATATCCTAATTCAAGAATAAAATACATTAGACAACAAAATCAACACATTCAAGTAAAAAAAAAATCACTTTCATATAGAAACATGATGAACACCATACTGATGAGTGATATTTTCACCTAAATTTTAGTATCTTTTTATGTGAGTTTTTATATATTTTTATCCGTATTTGTATGTTATTTGGTTGTGTTTTGTGTTTTTATGGAAATGTGTGTGAATGAGGGAGTTGAAACGAGGGAGAACGAGCCAAAACAGTGAAGAAATACAGGAGCCAGCACCAACACGGGCCGTGTAGCCAACACGGCCCTGTAAGAGATGGTCGTGCGGCGACACCAATTCATTCAACACGGGCAACTTAAGGCCGTGTCCAGTCGCACGAGTCGTGTTGGCAGCACGAGCCGTGTCATTAACACGGCCCTGTAAGAAAAGGCCGTGCGGGAGCATCAGTTCACACGACACGGCCACCTTATGGCCGTGTGGCAGAGCACGACTCGTGCTGTGTAAAATCCTGAAAAAAAATCAGAATCCTTCTAGAAGCCTCCCAAGGGGTATAAATACCCAATACTTCAATATGTGAGAGAAGATCCGAAATTCCACCTTCCCTACACACCTCACACACCATTTCCTCCATTTTTCACCTTCATCTTCATCCATTCACCATCCTTTGGATCTACCATCATCCAACCATCAAAATCATCATCCAATTGAAGAAAAGAAGCAAGGAAGAGAGGAAGATAACAAGGGAAGGAAGGAAATCACCATTGAAGTGACATCAAGGGAGTTTCCATTCATTTCTTGTATTAAACCTCATAGTTTCATCATGTTTTGTAAGGATCTTAATGTCTATGTTCATTTCCTTCTTAATATGGTAGGCTAATCTCCCTTGTGAGATTAGCAACATGATAGTAGTTGGATAATTTTGGGGATTTGTGTATTTTAATTCATATGTTGATTGGATCTATGATTTTCTATCATTGGTTATGTATTGCTTGATTTGTATTGATGATTTGTGTGTTTAGTTGTTCTAAATATGTGGTTAGATTGAGAAATCAATTATATGCTTAGGATAATTGAGTGAATCATTTCATCAAACACCTCATGTGCATTATAGATTGTGAAGAGATTGAGAAGTCCTTCGTAGTTTAGAACCCTTTGATAGAACATATCATTTATTAGATTGAGAAGTCAATAAATTATGTGAATGGATTCTTTAATTGAACTTAGTACCTAGTTGGAATAGTTTAATTGAGAACCAATCTATTGAGCTATCTGATATTCATATCCTATTCATCTCGAGAGGGAGTTTAGGTGATCTTAGTGTTGGCCCTTAGTCTACAATCCATGATACATATGAATTTGATACATAATTCTTAGAATTTTCACTTCTTGATTGTTGTTAATCTCACTTTTAATCAATTTGCTAAACCACTTTCCATCATTATCTTGTTCGTTTGATCATTGCTTGCATTTGATTACTTGTTATTTATTTATTTACAACCAATCCCATTGATGATTCATCTCTATAAAATTACAACAAACGTGAGATCGCTTAATCACTAGTGCCTACCTCCCTTGGGTTCGATAATTTCTTGAATTGGTCATTCTTCACTAAACTATGGCTAATCACATACCAACTTTAAGTAAAAAAATTAATGGCAAGTCAGAAATAAGAGAAAAGAGACGGTGCCTTCCACCGTGCGTAACTTGTTGATATCCTATTCCTTTCTTGTTTTCTTATGCACTGTCATCTTTTTGTGTACCTGGTGTTCTTCTATTCTGTTTCTGTAATTTGAGTTTAATATAATAATAATACGATATGAAAGGGGATAGAATTGTAAAATAAAATGAAAAGAAATATAATATAATTTAAAATGGAATAATGATAAGGAATGGAATCATAAATACCATGGGGGGTGGGATGAATAGGGATTCCTTAAAATGAGGAATACGCATTCCCCATGGAATCATGATTCCAAACTAACTTAATATACCAAAAATAGAAATTGGAATAGAATTAGGAATGATGATTCCATTCCTAATCCATTCCCTTCTAACAATCATGCCCTTATACCTTTATACACTTTATGCACCCAGGGATACAAGAGAGCAATTCAAAATTATAATATAAATAAAAAATGAATGAAATAAAAATTAACAACTTAAAGGAAAAAATAAAATAAAAGGTTATGTTGTTTAGTAGGCTAATAGATGGTGTATTATAAAAAGGCAAAAGGAAAATAAGAGGGTGGAGGGAGAACAGGAAAAGTAAAGATTTAAAGTACTGATAGAGTCAGCAAAAGAAAGCCTAAACAAGCGGCTGGAAGAAAGGGTCAAAACAGGCGACCCATAGATAAATCTAATCAATATCATCTAATTCTTCTTTCATCTTTTTATTGCTGGAATATTCATAAGCTTATGCAGGTTTATATTTAGAGTATTAATCTTTGCTTGTAAACGAGTGTTGGGCTTAATCGAACCCAACACTCCACAAAAGTAAAAGACGTCTAATTATCACCATGTTGTGTGTATAATATAGTTGTGGGCGGTACTATTGCCACCCGCAGCTTTACTTAAGGCACCCATATTGAAGACGAAAAATATGTGAAATATTAATTATATCCCTACTCTAATTTATAAACCCTAACCCATTTCTTAAAAAAAATTGCTTTGTACACCCATGATCCATCTACCATTACACCTAAATTACACACTAAAAATATACTCCATACATACAAAATACATTCACACACATCACGACTGCAGAATAAAAAGAGAAAAAAAGAGTGACAAGAAGAAGATATAATTCACATCACACGCAGATCGCAAAAGAAAAAGAGACAGAAGAGAGAAGAAGAAGAGAGAAATGAAATTACACCCATCACATACAGAAAGCAAACAAGAAAGAAAAGAGAACTCACAACTGAATTTTTTTATGCCACTCTCTCTCCAATTTCCTACACAACTGTGTAGAATTAATGGTATAAAATAATTCAACTAACCCAATCAAAATTTTGACAAATTTAAGGCAATTTTCAATTGAATTTCAGGACAAAATCCCAGCAAAGAAATTTTTTACATATTTTAAATATTTTCGGCTGCATATTGTCGAAATTTGATTATATTTTCAGTGAACCAGTACTGAAATTTTAAAATTTTGATTTTCAACTGAGTTCTCTTCTCTCTCTCTCTCTTTTTTTTTCTCTTCTTTTTATAAGGTGTGTGTTAGTTTAATACTCTCTTCTCACTCTTTTTTTCCAGTACGTGCGTGGGATCAGTTTTGTATTCTTCACCTCTCTTCTCTTTCTTTTTTTTCTCTTCATCTCTCTTTCATTTTTTTCTCTTGGTCGTGTGATGTGTGTGAGTGGATGTTTATTTTTGGTGTGTTGGTGGGTGGGTGTGCAAAGCAATTTTCTTTTATAAATTTAATTTTATAAATGGGTTAGGGTTTATATACTAAGTTATGGATATAATTGTCTTTTCAAATATTTTTCATCTTCAATACGGGTGCCTTAAGCAAAATTTTGGGTGGCAATAGTGCCGTCCTATAGTTATTTATTATATATATAAACTAATTATTTTCAAAGTGATGGGACCAGGCCCAATGGTCCTTAGCTCCCACCATCATTGTTACCGAATTAAAAATGGTTGTAATTTTTTTTAATCAAATTAGGTTTGCAAACACTTGTGTAAATTTGGTTCACCATGTAAATCATGTGGTTTCTTCTTTTAATTCTATTATACCCTATATTTTGTATGGTTTAAATTAAAAATAAAATACATAATTTACACCGTGAACCCGATTCTCATGAGAGTAATGTTGGATAAGAATTATGAAACCAAACATGTTTTAATATCTGAATTGTTTAGATCAATACTATCACTACTCCTCAATGATACAAGTAAATTCAGGCTCATAAACAAAATGTATAAAATGTCACAAGACCTAGATTAAATAAAAGGAAAAAAATAGTTGTATAATTGTTAATATATAGTTGTTAGAGTTGGTAGACACTTGCATGTAAGAAAGTGATGCATATGATCTTAATTTGGCAGTACACACGTGGAGATAAGAGATTGGTTGAGCCAACATGAGATCATAAGAGAGGATTAATGTGTTGGCATAAAGTGGAGCCGTTGAGATCATGTTTACATAAAGGGTGAGATGATGGTCAGTTTTAGAATGGAGGTTAGCAGCTGAGGGAGTTAGTTGGTTACAGATTCCATCCAACAAACTCAAGTGCTAGCATGCAGCTTATGCTTGCTTTAGATCATCATTCGATCACATATAAAACATGATCAGCAAGATTAGGGTTTGGATAAGTTCTTCGATTTAAGTTTTCTTCTCTACAAGTTGTTCATCAGTAAGTTTCAAGTTTCCTTGAGGGTGGATGTAAGCCTTCATGGCTGAACCACTATAATTGCTTCATGTGTTTCTTCTTTGTTTTCTTTTAAGTTTTCATAAGATCAAAGATAAGTGTGTGTGTGATCAAGAGTTTCAATCAGTTGTGTGATTACGTGAGAGTATATTGAGAGCTTCTGGTGCTTGATTCATAAGAAGTGGCGCCATCTGTGGGAAGATTTGAGCTACAGACGACTGATTGATAGAGAAGATCACCATGGTTAAAACGAAGTTCGACGTGGAGAGGTTTACATAGAAAACCGATTTCAGTTTATGGAGAATGAAGATGGAGGCAATC
The DNA here is from genome assembly GCA_023678885.1 of Pogostemon cablin. Classification (NCBI taxonomy): domain Eukaryota; kingdom Viridiplantae; phylum Streptophyta; class Magnoliopsida; order Lamiales; family Lamiaceae; genus Pogostemon; species Pogostemon cablin. The sequence continues at coordinate 30,734,879 of CM042963.1, forward strand.
CTCATTTAACAGGGATTAGCTGATGCAACCAAGCCATTGCCAGCAAATCAAGCAGCAGATGTTGATGCAGTTGCAGCTGCAACTGATCAAGAACAGCAATTTAAAGCTCATAGTGTAATCATGCAGTGTGTAGAAGATAAGGCTCTAAGAGAGATTGCCAAAGAAACTGCAGCCAGAGGTATTTGGGAAAGATTGGAAGAACTCTACATGGTTAAGAGTCTTGCTAATATGCAGTATAAGAAGCAAAAGTTGTATTCATTCAAGATTACAGAGGAGAAGTCAATCCTTGGGCAGTTAGATGGGTTCAACAGGATAATTTATGATCTGGAAAACATTGATGTTGCACTACATACAGAGGATAAGGCAATAATCTTACTTTCAGCACTTCCTTCATCATTTGAAGGATTAAGAGATATCTTGTTGTTTGGAAACAATGAGACTATCACTCTTAATCAAGTACAGTTAGCCTTAAAAGCAAAGGAACTTCATAAGAATTCAGATGTTCAAGTGAATGGTGAAGGATTGATAGCCAAGAAGCAAAATAACTGGAGTAAGAACAACAAGTAGAACAGCTAAGATAAGAAGAAACATGATAAGAATCAGACTGCTCCATCAGAAGAAGATAATAAGAATTGTTTCCACTGCAATAAACCAGGACACTTCAAGAAGCAATGCCATAAGTGGAAGGGTATGGTGGCAAGAAAAATAGCAGAAAAGGAAGGAAATCTAAGGCCTCAGGCAAATCAAGTAACAAAAGATAAAGGTAACACTGAATCTGATTTCATAGAAGCTTTGTCTGTTAGTTCAAGTTCAATTTCAGTTTCAGATGAATGGGTGTTAGATTCAGGATGCACTTTTCATATGACATCTATGGAAAGATTAGTTTACTGAATTAAGTTCATTTAGTGAGGGGTCTGTTCTATTAGGAAATTATCAAACCATTAAGATTGAAGGGGTATGCTCTATTAAACTGAAAATATTTGATGGAGTAACAAGTTTGCTTACAAGAGTTAGATATGTGCCAGGTTTAAGGAGAAACCTTATTTTACTTAGTATGTTAGATTTACAAAGATATGAAAGCAGGTTGAAGGAAGGGAAACTTACTATCATGAAAGGGAACTCAGCTGTAATAAAAGGGATCAAGAAAAATTATCTATATTTCCTTGATGGATCTGTCATTTCTGGACAGATTAATGTTTCACAAGAAAGGGATGATGCTCACCTGTGGCATGGGAGACTTGCACATGTGAGTGAAAAAGGGTTACAAGAACTAGCAAGACAAGGATTATTGAATATTAGCTCAACTATAAAGTTGGATCAGTGTGAGGCTTGTATACTTGGCAAGTCAAAGAGGGCAAAATTTGGTTCTATAGAACATAGTACTAAAGCCATATTGGAGTATCTGCCAAAAAAAGCCATATTGGAGTACATACGCTCAGATTTATAGGGGCCATCAAGGACTACAACTATGGAAGGTGGAAGATATTTTATATCTCTCATTGATGATTACTCAAGTAAGTTATGGGTGATGATCCTGAAATCAAAAGATGAAGCATTCCAGGAATTCAAGACTTGGATTACAGAAGTGGAAAATTAAACAGAGTGCAAAGTAAAGTGTCTGAGGACTGACAATGGATCAGATTTCATTTCACAAGAATTTAACAGCTACTGTCAAGACAAGGGTATCAAAAGACATAGGACAGTGTCAGGAACACCACAGCAAAATGGAATTGCTGAAAGGATGAACCCAACTTTTCTTCAGAGGGTGAGTGTTTGTTGAGAAGTGGTGGATTTTCTAAATGGTTTTGGGGTGAGCTAGTAACAACAGCTGCTTACCTAATTAATATGTGTCCATCAGTAGCACTTAAGTTCAAAACTCCTGATGAAATTTGGTCTAGAAAGTTCAAAGTTATGATCATTTGAGAGTAATAGGATGTCAAGCATATGCATATCAGAAACAAGATAAGTTAGATTCTAGAGCCATCAAATGTGTACTTGTGGGATATCCAAAGGGAGTAAAAGGATATAAGCTCTGGTGCTATGAAACTAACAATTTCTTGTTAGTTGAGATGTAAGTTTTAATGAAAAGATAATGCCTCTTGTTGATAAGGCAGCTAGTGTAGTCTCTGATACAGGTATAATAGAGCTTGAGGTGGAGCCTGGAACAGGTGTAAGACAACAGATAAGGGATACACCTCAAATAGAAGGATTAGAAACTCCTGGCTCAAGAAGAACTCTGGACAGATATCAGTTAGTGAGGGACACATTAAGGAGGCAGATAAGAGCTCCTGTTAGATACATAGAAGCTGACATTGTATCCTATGCATTATTTGTAACAACTGATGTTGAGATATATGAGCCAAGATCATACACTGAAGTTGTGACAAGTAAGGAAAGTGTCAAGTGGATAGTTGCAATGGAGGAAGAGATACTCTCCTTGCAAAAGAATAAGACATGGATAGTTGTAGTCAGGCCTGCAAATTAGAAACTTGTAGGTTGCAAGTGGATTTACAATAAGAAGCCTGTTACAAGTAAAGAATGTGGAATCAAATATAAAGCAAGGCTAGTGGCTAGAGGTTTTTCACAAAAGGAATGAGTGGATTACAATGAGATTTTTTCTTTAGTTGTAAAACATTATTCTATCAGAATCTTGCTAGCATTGGTTACTCAATTTGATCAAGAATTACATCAGATGGATGTTACTACTGCATTCTTACACGGAAACCTTGAGGAGGAAATTTTCATGCAAGTACCTGAAGGTGTAAATGTGGATAGGTGTGAAAATAAGGCATGCAAGCTGATCAAGTCCTTATATTGCCTGAAGTAAAGTCCAAGACAATGGTACTTGAGATTTGATGAATACATAACATCAAATGGATTTGTGAGGAGATTGCATGACAGCTGTGTGTATATTAAGTGTGAAGAAGGGAGTTGCATCTATCTATTATTGTATGTAGATGATATTCTAATTGCTTACAAAGACATAGTTGGGATTAATACAGTAAAAGGGACACTAAGGAAAGAGTTTGAGATGAAAGATCTTGGAGAAGCAAGTGTAATACTTGGGATGCAGATCAATAGAAATAGATCAGCTGGCATTTTGAATTTGAATAAAGAATCTTACTTGATCAAAGTTCTGAAAAGGTATAATATGGATCAGTGCAAGTCAGTTTCGGTACCTACAAAACAAGGACTAAGATTATCTTTACAAGATAGTCCAAAAACAGATGAAGAAAAAGAAAAAATGGACAAGATACTATATGCTAGTGTAGTTGGGAGTCTTATGTACTCAATGGTATGTTGCAGACCAGATCTTGCTTATGCAATGAGTCTGATCAGCAGATTTATGAGCAAGCCAGGGTTGCTGCACTAGGAATCAGTAAAGTGGGCTCTTAGATATGTAAGAGGATCAGTTTCAGTGGGTTTGAAGTTTTAGAAAATAGAAGGATGGAGTCAAGCTATTGTGGGATATGTTGATGCAGACTATGCTGCAAATCTTGACACTAGAAAGTCCTTGACATGTTATGTGTTTAACATGTTTGGTACAACAGTTAATTGGAAGGCTGCACACCAACATGTGGTAGCATTATCAACCACAGAAACAATAAAAGAGGGCACCTGGCTGATTGGAATATTGAAGGAATTTGGGATTCAACAAGATGTGTTTGAAGTGCATTATGACAATCAAAGTACTCTTCACTTATAAAAGCACAAAGGATACCAAGAAATAACTAAGCACATAGATGTTAGATTGTACTTCATAAGAGACATGGTTAATAAAGGATCAGTTGAGGTGAAGAAGATTAACACCAAAGAGAATCCAGTTGATGCACTTACAAAAGCTCTTCCAGCTTCCAAATTTGAGCTGTGTAAGAGCTTGTTCAACATGCATTAAAGTGGTGGAAGGGTGGCTATACCCTTAAAACAGCAAGGTGGGGAAGTTTGAGTGTTTTGATGATGCAAGGTCTAAAGTAGAGTATTGTTAGAGTTGGTAGACATTTGCATGTAAGAAAGTGATGCATGTGATCTTAATTTGGTTGTACACACATGGAGATAAGAGATTGGTTGAGCCAATATGAGATCATAAGAGAGGATTGATGTGTTGGCATAAGGTGGAGCCATTGAGATTATGTTTGCATGAAGGGTGAGATGATGGTCAGTTTTAGAAGGGAGGTTAGCAGCTGAGGGAGTCAGTTGGTTACAGATTCCATCCAACAAACACACGTGCTAGCATTCAGCTTATGCTTGCTACAGATCATCATTCGATCACATATAAAACATGATCAGCAAGATTTGGGTTCTGATAAGTTCTTCGGTTTAAGTTTTCTTCTCTACAAGTTGTATGTTCATCAATAAGATTCAAGTTTCCTTGAGAGTGGATGTAAGCCTTCATGGCTGAACCACTATAATTGCTTCGTGTGTTTCTTCTTCGTTTTCTTTTAAGTTTTCATAAGATCAAAGATAAGTGTGTGTATGATCAAGAGTTTCAATCAGTTGTGTGATTACGTGAGAGTATATTGAGAGCTTCTGGCGTTTGATTCATAAGAATAGTCATCAAGTTCAACACTCTAATTGAGTCAACTCTTAATTTTAAATATATTTACTAGTATTATGTCCCGTGCATCTCATGGAAAAATATATTAATTTTAAATTAAATTTATATATATTTTTTAATTTAAATAAGTATATATATATATATATATATATATATATATATATATATATATATAAAGTAAAATAAAATATAAATATATGCTTGACTTTCATTAAACATGATAATAAATGATAATGTATTAAGTTAATTAATAATTTTATAAAATTAAATAATTTTAACAATGCAAATTATTTTGAAAAAATATAACATGTATATTAAATTTTATTCTTTTAAATGATGTATTACAGTATTATTATGGAATTTTATGCATAGTGAATTACATGAGAAAAGATATCAATTTTCAAAGTAAAATAAAATTTAAATATACGCATACTAATTAATAAATATAATGAACAGGAACCATAAAAAGATATCTATAGTAAATTATTGTGTATTTATATATTACAGTAATTAAATTAATTAATTATAGTTAATTTAATAAAGAAGGCAAAGACTTGTGTGAGACCGTCTCACATAAGGGCTTACGTGAGACGGTCAGAAATTGATAACTTTTATACTGAAAAGTGATATTAAATTAATGAAAAGTGATAATGTTATTTCATGAATAATTTATGGTATAAATAAAAAGTGATAACATTTTATAGGGAAAGTGATAACATTTTATAGCGAAAGTGATAACTATTTAAAAAGTGTAAAATGGTCTCACGAGAGACGATCTCATGCAAGACCTACTCAATAAAAATATAGAATAAATCATTCATGTTCAACTCATTAAGCTTGAACGAAAACAATTCCAATATTTAATATTTATATAGTAATTCATATTTATGATAATTGTTCAATTAACATAATAAATAATTAATACAAATAAAAGTTTTCATAATAATTAGGTATAACATAAATGTGATATATCATTTAATTAAACTCTTTTATTATTTTGACACAGACAAATAATATTTAGACACGATACATAACCATTCAAACTTCATATTGATTCTACTCATAAGATAAACAATCGTAGAAACGACAACAGGTATACAAAACTCTCTATGATTAGTCATCAAGTTCAACACTCTAATTGAGTCAACTCTTAGTTTCTCTTTACATCTATCGTTTGTAACCATAGAAAAAGACACTGAAACCGATGATCATTATTACAATAAACAAATAATTGTGTACCAACTTATCTGAAAATCACATGATTTTTAAATAAAACCATTGGGTTGAAGTTGTTTGATGTAAATTGATAATAATATGGAAAGTTGAAAAAGAGTAGCAATAATTACCAAAGCACGTGCAGTATGTGTTTTGGGGTTTGTTGATTTTTTATTTTAATAAATAAATAAAATTAAAAGAAAAGGACATTTTTTTATTTTAATAATAAAATAAAAAAATCAACAATCGTGACATTGTAGAACTTCCTTAATAGTGGGTCGAAATTACCATCGTACTTTAAAAACTAGCACTATATTTTTAAGGATATGGATTACTTTAAATTATAAATAAAATAAATCATAAATAAAAAAATTATAATATCACATGATACATGGTGAAATTACAAATTTAACTTTTAGGATTTTCATAAAAATTTAAAGATAAATATCATATATGTAAAAGTAAAACATATCATAAATCACGAGGTAAAATAAATTATGAACTAATGTGAATAAAATATTATATAAATTATAAAGATGAAATTATTATTATATTTCAAAATTAACTCTAAATTCAAGGACTATACACATTAAATCCTAGAGATAAAATAGTACATGACACGCAGTGTTCACCAAGTCTCAATTGATTCTAGATAAATCATCTATTTCATTTTTATATTCATTTATTATTTTATTTATTAATTATACGTTACGTGGCATAAGTATTTACTAAATTATTATTCATTTCATCTCAAGAATACATGCACAAATTTAGTGATACAAAATTTAAAAAAAAAAACTTTTTGTTGTAATTATGTAAGAAAGAAAAGTGATTTTTTGGATAATTAAATAGAATAAAGTATATAATATAGTTGACTTTAACTAGATTGTGGGTAAAAAGAATGTGATATTTTTGTAACATTGTAGTATTGTAAGATTATTGATAATACGTACTAGGATGTGTAAGTATTCTTGGAACGGATCAAAATAAAAAGTGTGCAAGTATTCTTGGCACGGATAGAGTATTATATGTGTAAGGGTTTATGATCATTTATTAGAGTATAGTATTTTTTTTCTTAAATAATACTTGCTCTGTCTCGCGTTAAGGCTTAAATTATCCATTTTAATTTGTCTTAAGTTAGGCTTTACATTTGTCAAATAGGACCCACACAAAATAATTATTTATTCCATATAGGGCCCACACAAAATACTAGTACAATTATCCATTACACATTAAGTATTATATTACTCAATTCACTATCTACTAAAATATTTTATATCTTAATCATCGTGCATAAAACAAATGTCAATATTAACGCATGAGGGAAGATGTGTGTTATGAAACATGAAGCGAAGAGATCACGGCCATTGCAGACAATGCATCGTCTTTTTAATAAAGCTTTTATGAATGGTGGGCCTAAGCATGTCGGCCCTGTTGCCTTTATTGTTAGAAAAGGTATCACAAAAAGCCCATATTGGTACGTGGGATACCCTCAGAGCCCATCATTGTGGAAATTTCTCTAAATAATATTTTACAACTTTGGATCACTCTTTCTTTAATCATCTGAAATTCAAGATTGTGTGTGCAAAAATCTTGTCAGCACGTGCCAGCCAGTTAGGTTTCCACTTTTCTTATGCCTTAATTAATCACTCAAAATTTAAAGGACCAGAAAGGCTTTTCACTTTTTAGCTTTTTTCAAGAGGGATTATTATGTCATTCCAATTTGATTTCAGAAAACATTTTAAGACTTCTTTATTAGTTAAGCTAAGATTGTTCCCTAAAACTGATGGGATTTTATCTAATCAATTCATTGAGGTGATATATTGTTGGGGGAATTAATTAAATTAATCGAATTTAATTGGTTAGTAAGAATTAATTATTAAATAATAATCAATTAAATGAGAATAGTGGGTGAGTGTAATTTGATTCACCTAGTGGAAAGGTTATATGGAGTGTAATGAGAATCAATGAGGATTAATAAGAAATTAATGTCCCACATTGCATGTGAGAGAAAAATGCCAAAATTCTGGTCAAGCCGTGAAGCCGAACTTTCTATTTAAAGCTTCGTTGAACCTGAGCAGGTTCTTTGAATTTGGACATGTCAAATCCTCCATAATTACTGATTAGAAAAGTTTACATCCATCAGCAATTAATCCATTGTAATCAACTCCCGTCGCCATTATGGTTGAGTGGAATTGTACGCCTATAAACAGGATAATTCAATATGCATTCCAATACAACACAAGCGAATGAGCATCTGCATACGCAAAGCATTTGCATCCTAGTTATGATCCAGTTCTTTATCCTCCTAAGTTCGCTGGAGTTTCAGAGATCCCTGTGCTGTCTCGCCATAAAGGAAAAAGTCGTTTTACCTTGGGGAAGATCCATCTAGACCGAATCACTATCGGGGAATGTCTTCTTACGGGAAGAGCTCCAAACTTGACTCGCCTTCTAAACACTCTCTCTTAAAGATTTTGTAAGAATGTGTAAGAAGATCCTCCGCTTCTTCTCCTTCATTTTTCTTTGTAATCAATTTACTTCTTCCCCTTCATTTGTATTTCTTATAGTACTATCTTTAGTACGTTCTCCCATACCAAAAAATATTGTAACGTGATTGTTTGGTGCACTTATAAACCAATAATCGCAAGAAAAAACATCTAGCCTCTGCACCCACTAATCACCATGACAACTGCTGTGGACATTGATGGGATATCGATCCCAAATGTGGGTGAAACCTCCAATGCCAATGGGAACTCAGTTGGGAATAATTCCCAAAGAGTTAATGTGGTTCCTGTTGGCACTTATTCCCAAATGATGTATCCTCCAATGGGGATGATGAGACTATTCAAGGCTCCGAATCCAGCTGAGAAGCTCGAGAAGTTCAAGGGTGTTGACTTCAAAAGGTGACAGCAAAAGATGTTGTTGTACCTCACAATGTTCAACTTAACTCTTGAATTAAAGCAGTTCGGAGTGATAGAGGTGGGGAATATGTAGCACTGTTTGAACAAATATGTGCAGAATCTGGTATCATACATTAAACAACGGCTCCATATTCACCTCAATCAAATGATATTTCCGAACTCAAGAATAGAACTTAAAGAAAATGTTGAACGCAATGTTAACCAATTCTGGGATGCCTCAGAATATATGGGAGGGAAGATATTCTATCATCGAACGATTCTACATAAATTTAAGTGTCAAACTCCTTATGAAATATAAAAAGGACGTAAACCGTCATACAAATACATCAAAGTGTGTGGGGGTTGGCTAAGGTTGAAGTACCACTACCTAAACAAGTTAGAATCGGACCTAAAATAGTTGTTTGTATATTTGTTGGGTACACACTTAACAGTAGTGCCTGCAGATTTCTATTTTACATATCAGAAATACGTGATATGAATGAAAGTACAAGGAATGCAATATTCTTTGAAGACATATTTTCTAGCAATAGATATGAACAAGTGACATCTACTAAGTGACAACTTGTAGGTACTATTGGGGTCCAGTCTATGATTAGCCATAACTTGTAGTCGGGTTGACCAATTCAATAATTTATCGAACCACAGAGAGGTAGGCACTAGTGCTTAAGCGATCTCACATTTCTTGTAATTTTATAGAGACAAATCTTCATAGTTTTGTTTGTCAAATAAGTAATTAAAATCAATCAATGCAAGTAAACAAGCAATGATCAAGCAAACGAAATTAAAATGAATGTGATTGGTTTTTCAAGTTAAACAAAAGTGAGATTAACAACACTTAAGAAGTGGTAACTCTAGGAATTATGTAACAAATTCATATGCATCAAGTATAAATGATTAAGAGCCAACACTAACTTCTTCTAAACTTTCTCTCGAAATGAATAGAATGTGAATCCGAATAAGAATCCCAAAATAGCTCAACGGATTGGTTCTCACTCAAACAATTCCAACTAGGTACTAAGCTTAAATGAGGATCCCCTCACACAATCAATCAACCTCTCGATCAAACCAATCGTATGTCCTATCAAAGATTTCTAAATCCTAAATGACATCTCTATCTCTTTAAGACTTATAATGCACATGAGGTGTTTGATGAATTGATTCAATGAACTATCCTAAACATATAATTGATTTCTCAATCTAACCACATGCCTATGATAATAAATCACACAATTCAACAATACAAATCAAGCAATTAACAATCAATGATAGAAAATCATAAATCCAATCAACACATGAATTAAAATACATAGATCCCCAAAATTAACCAGCAACTCTCATGTTGCTAATCTCACAAGGGAGATTAGCCTACCATAATCATAAGATAATTAACATAGACATTAAAAACCTAACAAGTCATGATAAATAATTAGGTTTACTACAAAAATTGGATGAAAACTCCCTCGGATTGGCTCCAATGGTTATCTCCTTTCTTTCCTTGCAATTTTCTTCTCTTCCTTGCTTTTTCTCTTCACTTGGATGAAGGATTTATGGTGAGATGATGATGGAGTGAATAGATGGATGAAAATGATGAAGGATGTGGTGTAAAATGAAGGAATTGGTGTGTGGGGTTTGTGGGCAGCTGAATTTCGGATCCAATATGATCAGAATGTTGAATGAATTGGTATTTATACCCCATGGAGACCTTCTAGAAGATGTAGGAAAATAATTCTGTTCTGGCACCGACACGACTCGTGTGCTGCAACATGAGTCGAGTCGTGTCAGGGTTTCTCGGTTAAACTTTACTCAAGACGGCACACGAGTCATGTGCTGACGCACGACCAAAGAGTGGTCGTGTTGGATGATTTGATATCGCCACACGGCCACATGTTACAGTCCCGTGTTTGGTACACGGCCATGTGCTGCAACACGGCTCGTGTACCCTACACGGCTCGTGTGTGTTGATGCTTCCCTGTTTCTTCTTTCTTGTTTCATCTCCCATCTCCGTTTTTGCTCCATTTTTACCTATTATACATATGATTAAGTTCATTCACACACATTTCCATAAAAACACATAACACCACCAAGTAACACACAGATACGGATAAAATAACATGAAAATGGACCTTAAAAGACACTAAAATCTAGGTTGTGTGTCCCAAACTTAAAATGCTAGAAAAGACTAAACGAACATAAGTAGTAACACATCAATAGTAACAAGAACTACAAACTATGCTAAGTCATCCTACAACATTAGATTCATGACATAAGAAATTAACGTGTTCAATCAAAAGAGAATAAGGTGTAATATAGTCCATTTTAGTCCAAGCCTCACATAGATTATCAATTTCTCTCAACACTCTTTTAAGTGGGGTAAATCAACACTCATCAATCGATTGGTTCAACTCACTATAGACTTGCTCGTGGATTATATTCATAAAGCACCAAAGTTTCAATCAATGATCAAAAAGGTCTTTCATTAAGGATGTAATGATAGGCTCTTTGGTAGGATAGGAAATATTTAGATAAAAGTGACTAACACGTGTAAGTAATCGAAGAGGTAGCTACTTTCTTCCATTCCTCCACTTGCTTTCTTCCCTTCTGATTAGCCATAGTTTAGTGGAGAATGACCAATTCAAGAAATTATCGAACCCAAGGGAGATAGGCACTAGTGCTTAAGCGATCTCACGTTTGTTGTAATTTTATAGAGACGAATCATCAATGGGATTGGTTGCAAACAAATAAATGACAAGTAATCAAATGCAAGCAATGATCAAACGAATGATGGAAAGTGGTTTACCAAATTGATTAAAAATGAGATTAACAACAATCAAGAAGTGGAAATTCTAGGAATTATGTATCAAATTCATATGTATCATGGATTGAAGACTAAGGGCCAACACTTAAATCACCTAAACTCCCTCTCGAGATGGATAGGATATGAATATCAAATAGCTCAATGGATTGGTTCTCACTTAAACAATTCCAACTAGGTACTAAGCTTAAATGAGAGTCCCTTCACACAATTAATCAATCTCTCGATCAAACCAATTACATGTCCTACCAAAGGGTTCTAAACTATGAAGGACTTCTCAATCTCTTCACAATCTATAATGCACATGAAGTGTTTGATGAAATGATTCACTTAATTATCCTAAGCATATAATTGATTTCTCAATCTAATCACATATCTAGAACAACTAAACACACAAATCATCAATACAATTCAAGCAATTAATAATCAATGGTAGAAAATCATAGATCCAATAAACATATGAATTCAAATACACAAATTCCCAAAATTATCCAACAACTATCATGTTGCTAATCTCACAAGGGAGATTAGCCTACCATATTAAGAAGGAAATAAACATAGACATTAATATCCTTACAAAACATGATGAAACTATGAGGTTTAATACAAGAAATGAATGGAAACTCCCTTGATGTCACTTCAATGGTGATTTCCTTCTTTCCCTTGTTATCTTCCTCTCTTCCTTGCTTCTTTTCTTCAATTGGATGATGATTTTGATGGTAGGATGATTGTAGATCTAATGGATGGTGAATGGATAAAGATGAAGGTGAAAAATGGAGGAAATGGTGTGTGAGGTGTGTGGGGAAGGTGGAATTTCGGATCTCCTCTCACATATTGAAGTATTGGGTATTTATACCCCTTGGGAAGCTTCTAGAAGGATTCTGATTTTTTTTCCAGGATTTTACACAGCACGAGTCGTGCTCTGCCACACGGCAATAAGGTGGCCGTGTCGTGTAAACTGATGCTCCCGCACGGCCTTTTCTTACAGGGCCGTGTTGATGACACGGCTCGTGCTGCCAACACGACTCGTGCGACTGGACACGGCCTTAAGGTGCCCGTGTTGAACAAATAGGTGTCGCCGCACGGCCATCGCTTACAGGGCCGTGTTGGCTACACGGCCCGTGTTGGTGCTGGCTCCTGTATTTCTTCACTGTTTTGACTCGTTCTCCCTCGTTTCAACTCCGAATTGAGATCCGCTTTTTCCTACGTCTTCCTTATCATATCTAGAATCAAATAAAAAGTGAAAATTATAGGTTTAAGCTCATTCACACACATTTCCATAAAATACAAAATACAACCAAATAACACATAAAATACGGAGAAAAATATACGAAAACTCACATAAAAAGACACTAAAATCTAGGTGAAAATATCACTCATCACACCCCCAAACTTAAAGTGTTGTGCGTCCCCGCACAACGAAAATGATAAACCAAGGAGAGTGATTTTCACCTAGGAAAAGACTAAACGAACATAAGTAACAACACATCAATACTAATAAGAATCACAATTTATGCTAAGTCATCTTACAACATTAGATTCATGACATGAAGAATTAACAAGTTCAATCTAAAGAGAATGATAGTGTAATACAGTCCCTTTTTAGTCCAAGCCTCACATAGATATCAATTTCACTCAACCTCTTTAAAGTAGGGTAAAACAACACTCATCAATCGATTGGCTCGACTCGCTATAAGCTTGCTCGTGGACTACGTTCACAAACCACAAAAGTTTTCATTAGTGATAAAAAAGGTCTTTTATTAAGGATGTAATGATAGGCTCTTTGGTAGGGTAGGAAGAGTATGGATAATAGTGACTAACAAGTGTAAGTAATCGAAGAGATGATCAACTTCCTCAACTTCTCCACTTTTCTTTTCTTCCTTTCTCAACTTTGGTAATCACAAGCACTAATCATCAACTTTCCTTAGATTTTGAGCTTCTTTTAATGCATGCTTCCTTCTTTGAACTTTTAAGTACTTGAGCATATTGTTATTGCTTTGCTCATTTTCTTGTTTTGAGGTTGCATGTCCATTCTTTCTTGAGCTCTTTTTCATCCTTTTTCTTTCTTGTTTACCATTTTCTTTTTTCTTTTTCTTCCTTATCAAACCTTTCTAGCCACCATCTCCTCAATCACCCACACAAATGGTATATATGTAAGGCTTAAGTGGGTAATCATGGCTTGTAATGTGCTTATATCACAATAAATAGGCTTTAAGGCTCAAAGTGGTTGACTATGGATGATGTTCATGGTAGGGAAATATATGGTAATGACTATAATAACAAGGATGGTCTTAGATCATGTCACTAATCTCCACTAATCGGGCTCGTTCCTATAGTCCTTGAGCAAGTTCTAACTTATCAAACACAACCAATCCACTCATGAAGAAAAAAAACCATGTATGTACTGTTGAGGCTCAAATTCTCACAAGCTTATGCATTGGACCTTAAGAAACTTATTACACCACATTCATCTCAAAATTGAACAAGTTAAGTAAAACATGTCACAATTCGAAAGTGTAGAGATTCTTAATTATAACTTGTCATCACTCATGTTCAAAAATGACTCACAACATCCCAAAACAAACCACCAAACATATCAAGACAAAAATAAGAAAACACACAAAACATAAAATAAAGACTCAACAAACAAGAAACAAAACAAAAACACATAACATGCAAAAATAAAAATCACCATCATTAAACAATGAAGCACACATTCAAATCATCCAAAACAATGTAAGCTCACAATCATCCCAACCTTGATTGAAAAGGAAATCCTAAATAATGAAAATAAACATCCCAAAAACATAACACATGAAGTAGCATACTAATCCATTCAATCCAAATCAAAATCAATTAGAAGTGATAAGGTGTAGAGTACTCCCTCAATAGGCATTTGGTAAAGAAAGCGTTAGCTCCAAGCTCCATTCATGCTTCCAATACCCTTCATTCATACTCAAAACTCATATAACACCATTAGCTCAACAATTGCCTTAAAAATATGGATTCACATGCACTTCAACACAACCAATCATACCAAAATCTAACCAAACTCATGAGAAAATTTTAAAATTTGGGTGAATTTTACAAGAAGACCTTTCATCATCAATATCTCATCATATCAAACACACTTAAGTGGTGAGTCACACCACGCACTCTCCCCCCAAACTTAAATCGAACTAAGAGGTGAGAATTAAGTTTTGCAAAAAGTGGTGGGACTTACCCTTGTAGTTTCCATTGATGATCTTCTTGTGGAGAAGTAAATGCATTCACACGACTCAAGCTATGTTCACCATGCACTTTCCCCCCAAACTTGACTCGATACAAGAGTCGAGAATTAAGTTTGCAACAAATGGTGACATTTTTACTCAAATCCATGAAGCTCTTCTCCTTTCTTCAACATTCTTTTTCTCACGAGCACAATTCACCTACAAGACCAAAATAAACAACAAAAAGCATCAAAATAACAAAAGAATGGGTTGCCTCCCATTTAGCGCTAAGTTTAACGTCTTCAAGCCGGACGGAATTTTACGATCATTGGACCAAAGGATGGTCCATTCCACTTTCTCCTCGCATCCTCACTTTAAACATTAGCTTAGCCCTCTTCTTGTCCACTAGCTCAACCTCTCCATTCTTGCTTACAAGTATCAAATCGTCATTGAGAAGTGATTCTAGTGGACTTCTTCTTTCCCCTTTGTCAAGTTTCCAATCGAGGTTCGGAGCTTTCTTTCCATCAACATCACAAGAAGACAAGTTAGCATTTGACAATTTCATATAATCATGAAAAAATGAATTTAAATTGTCAAAGAGAAGAGAATCATGATCATCGAAATCATCCGGAGGCTTTAAGTGAGACTTGGCTCCTTTTTCCTTCTTACACATGAACGTGACACTCTTTCCTTTTGAGCTCAAGGATAACTCTTCTCTACCAACATCAATTCTTGCTTTTCCCGTAGCTAGAAATGGCCTTCCCAAAATGAGTGGAACTTTGGGGTCCGCCTTCACTTCCAAAATCATGAAGTCGACCGGGAAAGCTAGCCCCTTCACCTTTACCTCCACGTCTTCAACAATTCCTAGTGGCTTCACAACCTCACCATTGACAACTTTAAGACGGATAGTAGTAGGCTTTAGCTTTCCAATTGCAAGGTCTTTGAACGTGGCATGAGACATCACGTTGACACTTGCCCCCAAGTCACACAATGCATCAAGGATACCTTTCTTTTCAAAATCACAAGGGATTATGAACTTCCCCGGATCACCAACTTTTGTAGGCCCCCTTTTTGCATTGATCCACTTGCTTCGAGTTGCTCTTCTTTCCTTTTTTTCTCATACTTTTTCTTGAGCTCTTTCACATACTCCTCAAACTCTTTTTTCTTCTCCTTTTTTACAAACATTTGTGGATAGGGAATAGGGAATGGAGTGATCGGAATACCCCAATAATCACGTTTGTACTCCTCTTCTTTACCCTTTTCTTCCATTTTCTTTTCCTCTTGCACCTTTTTCCACTTAGGTATCCATTTAAGCCCCTTCTCTTCTTTCTTACTTATCTCTTCCATTTCTTCAACAACCTTGTTTTCCACCAACCCTTCTTCAACCTTTCGTTCCTCCTTCATATCAACCACAAACATTGAGCTTTGGGATTCACTTCGGTTATGGCCGAAAACTTTCCTTTTTGTTGAGCACTCAATGAACTTGCCATTTGTCCAACATTGTACTCCAAAGCTTTGTATCTTCTATCACTATTTTCCTCAAGAGCTTTGAATCTTCTTTCATTAGCTTCATCTCTAGCTTTGTTTGATGCAATCAATTGTTCAAGTAGCTCATCGGTTGATGCTCTTCCCTCATTGTTCGGTGCCTTGCTCCCGGTTGATATCCCGGAGGATACGCAACCGCATTGCTCGGATTAGAGTAAGAGAAGTTGCTTTGCCTTTGTTGTTGTTGTGGGTATGAGCTTCCACTACTTTGACCATTAAAGCCCCCTTGCCTTGGTGAATAGTTTCCTTGACTTTGGTTGAAATTACCTTGGTAATTGTTTTGGAAATTCCCTTGGTAGTTTCTTCCTTGCATGTACGACACATCCTCAACACGTGGCATAGAGTTGGCCCATTGTTCACCATTCACAACATTCGGAGGTAGCACACCTTGCTCTACTTGTAGAGCCTCAACCATATTCGCTCCTTGATTGTTCACACTTTGATTCAAGCTTATTTGCTTCATGACCTCCGTCACTATCTTTTCCATGCTTGGCATTTGTGCTTCAACATTCACACTCTTCACACTCGAGTGTTTCCCTTGATCAAAAATTTCAAATCCATAGCATCCACTTACCCTCTCCGATGGCCATTGGTACACATTTGTAGCAATCTCTTCAAAAATTTTTATGGCCCTTTCCGGAGTCACTCCAAGTACGGATCCACCCACCGAAGCATCAACAAGCACTCTTTGCCCATTCACAAGTCCTTGATAGAAAAATCCAACTTGTTGATTCTCCGGGAAACCATGTTGTGGACACTTGCGTAGCATATCCTTAAACCTTTCCCACGCTTCATAAAAATTCTCTTGAGGCATTCGCTTGAATTGAGTGATCAAGCTCTTCATTTGAAGCGTCTTGGAAGGTGGGAAGTATTTGTTCAAAAATATTTGTGCTAGTTCGTCCCATGTGTTGCACGTACCGGGAGTAAGAGTGGAGAGCCATGTTCTTGTTCTATCCTTTAAAGAAAACGGAAACAACCTCATCTTGATACAATCTTCACTCACCCCATTCATCTTGACGGTGTTGGCAATCTCAACGAATTGAGCTAGTGAACTTGGTTTCAATTTCGGTAATTGATAAGAGCAAGTGTACTCTATCGTGTGTAGCACGTAAGCGACCAAGTGCAAAATTTATAAGATATCGAACCCAAGGGCGAAAGTGGGTAGCCGTGTTTGAGAAATGCTTTACTCTAGTAGGACGAATCAAAGAATGAGGGGGTTGATTATACTACAAACTAACAACTAGGAAAGCAATGAAAGATAGAACATGTACAAGTGTGATGGAAAATGGATGAAGGTGAACAATCTAAGAATTATGTAAGTCAAGCAACATCATGGATAAGGCTTATGTAGACTCACACACACACATGAATTGAAGGTTTTTATGTTATGATACTAAGGGCACTCAAAGAGTGTCTCCAATCCTCACTCTTCCTATAGGTACTTACGGATATTAATATACCGGTATAGAGATATTATCACGAAGAATTTTCTCTAGTAGGCAGGGACGTTTTCCTAGTGTTCCCTTTCTAAGGTCAAGTGAAAAATTGGCTTGGTTCCCCTCATCATATCAAACACTTTCACAAGTAATTATCAATAATGTCCTATCATGAGGTTCTAAGCACATGAAGGTTATGGCCAAACTCCCCACATACTTAACATAGTCATCTCATGCAATCAATGATTCAATTAAACCACTAAACATAATATTGGAATGGCCATCCTAACACTATGAATAGAGAATCTATTCACACAAATCATACATAAAATGAGAATAAGCATTCATGATAGAAAATATTCATAACAATCATTTCATCAAACATGTGGTGTGCAAAATCTACATAATCCCTAACCAATCATATTGCTAGCCTCACATAAGGACTAGCCACTACAAATCATAGTAGAATCAATACAATACATAGCTTGCTCCAATTGAGCCAAATAATGAAGAAAATAACAAAATAAAGGTAAGTTGGCTCCCCTTTGATGGTGAACTTCCTCCCCTTTGATCATGCTACAATCTTCAATCAATGATGAATTCCTCTTCTTAGATTGGTGGATGGATGGATTAATGGATGGATTTGAGGAGATCAAGTGGTTTGGATGGATGAGGTGAAGGATGAAAGAGATGGAGATGAATGTGTGTGATTTTTGGTGTTTAGTGTGTGTGAAAACTGATCCAAAAATGATTCCTCCTTTAATTTCGCACAAATCATGGTTTTATATCACTTATGGACCTT
The DNA here is from genome assembly GCA_023678885.1 of Pogostemon cablin. Lineage (NCBI taxonomy): Eukaryota > Viridiplantae > Streptophyta > Magnoliopsida > Lamiales > Lamiaceae > Pogostemon > Pogostemon cablin. The sequence continues at coordinate 30,753,374 of CM042963.1, forward strand.
CTAGAAGCTTCCGGAACATTCTGAAATTTTCACAGGATTTTGCACCTACACGGCCCGTGCTGCAGTACACGGCCCGTGTAGGGCACACCTACTTCGGCGTTTTTGTGCGTGCTTCCGGACACGGCTCGAGCTGCAATACACGGCCTTGATCATGGTCGTGTAGCACTTTCTGATGACAATACACGGCTTCTTCTTACAGGGCCGAGCTCCGCACACGGGGCGTGCAGCAGCGCACGGCCCGTGCACCAGCGCACGGCCAAATCCCTGGGCGAGCAGCGTGTTCTGATGACATTACACGGCCAGCTGCCTGACCTATTCTTCGTCTCCCTTTCGCTCCCGACTCCGTTTTTGTTCATTCCATGAACTTGTTTTACACATATTCAAGCTCATTTACACAATTCTATAAGTTCGTACCACTTTCCTCGAAACAACAATAACTCCACCAAAATTAACACAAATACGGATAAAAACATCCGAAAATACACACATAAAGATACTAAAACCTAGGTGAAAATGACGACGATCAATCCCCCAAACTTAAAGTGTTGTTCGTCCTCGAACAACTAAAAATGATAAACAAGAGGAGAAGTTTTCACCTAGAGAACATCTAACGAACATAAACCACAACGCATCACAAGTAATAAGGATTTCAAAATCAAGTTAAGTATCCCTACATAATCAAACTTATAACATGAAAGATTAACAAGTTCAATCTTAAGTATGACAAAAGAGTAATCAAATCCCTTTCAATCCAAGCCTTTCATAGGATATCAAATTCACTCAACACTCTTTGAAGTAAGGTTTTGAACAATACTCATCAACCGGTTGGAACCGACTCACCATAGGCTTGCTCATGGACTATGTTCACAAGCCACCCTAGTTTCAATAAGTGATCAAAAAGGTCTTTATCTTTGGATGTAATGTTTAGGCTCTTTGGTAAGGTAGGAAACTTTGGATAATAGTGACTTTTCAAGTGTGGTTGATCGAAGAGATGATTCTTTTCTTCAACGTCCTCACTTTCATGCTTCCTTTCTTTTCTACTTTAATCACAAGCACTAAGCATCATCATTCCTTGGATTTCTTGAGCTTTTTTTTTTTTTTTTTTTGAATGGCATACTTCTTTTCTTTGACTTTTGTGCTCCTTGAGCATATAATTTTTTTATTTTGCTCCTCTTTCACTTTTGTTGAAGTTGCACTTGCTTTTATCTTGCACTCTTTCATCCTTTTTCTTGACTCAACATGTCGTTCCATATACATTTGCATATTTTTCCACATCTTCCCTTGTAAATCATCATCATCCTCAATTACCCACACATAGGTTATATATATAAGGTTTAAATGGGTTTTCAAGGCTTGTAATGTGCTTATATCACAAGAAATAGGCTTAAAGGTTCAAAGTGGCTTACTAGGGATAATGTTTGAGGTAAGGAAATTTTATGGCTATGACTTTATTCAACAAGGATGGCCTAAGATCATGTCACAAATTTCAACCATTTGGGCTTCGTTCCTATAGTCCAAGAGTAAGTTCTAGTTTGTCTAAGTTCAACCGGTCCTCTCATCAAGAATTAACCATGGAGGCACGGTTGAGGCTCAACTCTCACAAGCTTTTGCTTGGACCAAAAGAAATCTAATTAACCTTCATACTTCTCAAAATTGAACAAATTATGTAATCCATGTCACAATTTCAACAAGTAGAAACCATTAACATGCTTGCCATCACCTATCACAAACAATGCACCATAGCTCACATTCAAAAACATTTAACTCCTTCCCAAAACATACCACCAAGCATCCCTATACAAGAATAAAAATACAAACAAAACGCATGAGCAAAGACTCACCAAGCAAACAACAACACAAAAACACATAATCATGCAATAATCAAAATTCCATCCATCAAAAGAAAATAAAGCACAAATCATCATCCAATAACATGTAAGCTCAAGATTTTTGCCACCTTATTCAAAAATAGAAAAAATAAAGCAAGTAAACTACCTAAATAAAGCAAGTAAACCTCCCAAGTACATAACACATGAAGTAACATGTTAATCCACTACAATCCAAATCAACATCAATTCATGTCAAGCAATTTAGAAGTGATAAGATGTAGAGTGAACTCCCTCAATAGGCATTTTGATAATGAAAGCGTTAGCTCCAAGCTCCATTCATGCTTCCACTATCCTTCATCCATGCTCAAACACTCAACAAACCATTAGCTCAACACTTGCAATAAAAATAAGGATTATTATGCACTCCCACACAACCAAACTAACCAAAATCAATCCAATACTCATGAGAAAAATTTTAAAATTTACCCAATTTTCACAAGACAATCAAGATAATCACTCTATCAACATGATACATCAAGCATACACAAGTGGTAAGGCACACCACGCACTATCCCCCCAAACTTAAATCGAAACAAGTTGAGAATTAAGTTTGCAAAAAGTGGTGAGACTTACCCTTGTAGTTTCCACCATTGATCATCTTAAACGTACCTTGTGATGATGTATGTGCATGCCAACATTCAAGTATGGCCACCACACACTCTCCCCCCAAACTTAAATTAACACAAGTGTTAAATTTAAGTTTGAACAAAGTGGTGTGACATACATCTTCATTCAAAATCTAGCACCTCTCGTCTCATCCTCATGTGTTTTCCTTCATGAGCACAATCCACCTACACACAAAAAAAAATACAAGAAAACTAAATCAAAGCAATTAAAAGAAAGCATTAAAATAAGCGATGGGTTGCCTCCCATCTAGCGCTAAGTTTAACGTCTTCAAGCCGGACGGATTATTCAACTTTTAAACTCCACAAAAATCCTTTGGGCAATCGGCCTTCATCTTCACTTTAAACTTCCTTTTTGCTCTCTTCTTGTCCGTTATGACCGTATCCCCCTTCTTACTAACCATACTTGACATTCTGGGAGAATCATACAACGGACGCTTTTTCCTTTTGCAAGAGCAACAATATCCTTCTTTATCTAATTTCCATTCAATATCCCGAACTTCATTCCTATCAAGTTCAACATGAGAAGAATTAAACTTTTCAAATTCCACAAGAGTTTTCTTTAACCGCTCAATGCCAAATTTTTCAAAATTTTCCAAAGGCATCAAATTTGCACTTGAACCAAGATCACTTATAGCATTGAAGTCTCTCCCATTCTTGATTTCACATGTAAGTACAAATTTTTCGGGGTTCTTGGCCTTCAACGAAGCTTCACCTTTTTCTACCTCATGATCTTGTTCTAACTCTTTCTCCTCTTCACAACAACTTTCATCATCCAACAAGGATAAGAAGTCACTAATAATCTTTTCCTCATCACTTTCCAACAAGTCTTCAACATTTTCACCATCTTGAACAATACTCGTTATTTCCTCATCCCCTTTCTTTCCATTCTTCACAAAATTTTCCGCAATAGGATTCAAAGCTTCTATGTAGTAAGATTGTTCAATCTTTTCAAACTCATCCGGAGGCACATTTGGGGTCTTAAGATATTATTCATCCTTTCCTCCTTGATGGCATGATAGTAATTCATTCTCGTCCTCCGAGCTCAATGAGACTTCCTCTTTTTCTTCATCTTCACTAGATCTTTCAGTTGTAAAGAAATTTTTTTCAAGAGTAAGCGGGACTCGAGGCTCCGCTTCCACACCAAGTACCATAAAATCAACCGAAAAAACCATCTCATTCACTTTAACCACAACGTCTTCAACCTTTCCAAAAGGCAAAATAAAAGATCTATTTTTACCCTTAAGACAAGTTGTAGTAGGCTTGAGTTCCCCCATATCAAGGCTTCTATAAGTAGAATAAGGCATCACATTTTCACTCCTCTCCAAGTCACACCTTGCATTAAGAGTTCTTTTTCCTTCAATTTCACAAGGCATTACATCCTTTCCAAGGTCCTCCACTTTCATGGAATACTCTTCATGCATAGATTTGACCTCTTCATCTTTCACCTTACTTTCCTCCATCTTCTTCTTTTTCAATGCAATGTAAGTCTCAAACTCTTCTCTCTTTTCTTCTTTAACACATCTTTGAGGAAAAGGAATAGGATAAGGAGTAATCGGAATGCCCCAATAGTCACATTCAAACTTTTCTACACACTTTGCTTCTTTTGGCACTATTTCTTTCTTCCTTCTCCATTTTGACTTGTTCTCAACATCCTTTCCTTCTACACACTCTTCTTCAACCAAACTTACCTCTTTCTTTTCTTCCTTAGCCTTTAAAAACTCTTCAACACTCGAGTCTTTATTATCCCCCGAACACTCTTCTACCTCTAACTTTTCTTCATTCTCTTCATCAAAATTCTCCATGTTGTAGAAAGTGTTCCGTTCACTTATCATTTGAGTCAATTGACGTTCTATGGCTTCAAATCTCCTCTCCTCTTCCTCAACTTTTCTCTTTCTTTCTTCATTTCGTTGTCTCATTTCATGTTTCATTTCATCTATTCCTTCTTTAGTCCCTTTCATGAATTCCAACACTTTAGCCATTTGATCTTCCATTGTAGATTTTCCTTCACCATTTGGCGGACACTCTTCTTGGAGATTCCCTTGGACATACCCATTTTGCATACTTGTTCCATTTCCCATTTGGTAATTGGGCATGTTCCACACTTGTCCCCCATTAAAGTTGGAAGTAGGCATGGAGTATGTATTTTGAGGCTCATAACTTGAAAAGCTTGGTTGAATGTTTGTAGAGAAGAAATTATTGTAGGAACTTGATGGAGTGTAAATGTATCCTTGATATGGTTGGCTTGTACTCTCATTATAAGCTCGTTGCCATCCCCCATTTCCTCCATTATTGTAGAATTGGTCAATGTTCATCATCTCTTCAAGGGACCTTCTACAATATCTCTTCACTTGCTATTTTTTGTTTTGCTCCTTCTCCCCTTCTTTCAAGGTTGATGTACCTATCAAGAAGAACAAGTAAGAACACAATTTTTCAAAGCAAATATAGAATGCAAAAATAAGAAAAATGTCCTAAGTAGAGCTAACAAATTCAAACACGTTACACCGAAGGCTTTCGCCCCGGCAACGGCGCCATGAACTTGGTTTCAATTTCGGTAATTGATAAGAGCAAGTGTACTCTATCATGTGTAGCATGTAAGCGACCAAGTGCAAAATTTATAAGATATCGAACCCAAGGGCGAAAGTGGGTAGCCGTGTTTGAGAAATGCTTTACTCTAGTAGGACGAATCAAAGAATGAGGGGGTTGATTATACTACAAACTAACAACTAGGAAAGCAATGAAAGATAGAACATGTACAAGTGTGATGGAAAATGGATGAAGGTGAACAATCTAAGAATTATGTAAGGCAAGCAACATCATGGATAAGGCTTATGTAGACTCACACACACACATGAATTGAAGGTTTTTATGTTATGATACTAAGGGCACTCAAAGAGTGTCTCCAATCCTCACTCTTCCTATAGGTACTTACGGATATTAATATACCGGTATAGAGATATTATCACGAAGAATTTTCTCTAGTAGGCAGGAACGTTTTCCTAGTGTTCCATTTCTAAGGTCAAGTGAAAAATTGGCTTGGTTCCCCTCATCATATCTAACACTTTCACAAGTAATTATCAATAATGTCCTATCATGAGGTTCTAAGCACATGAAGGTTATGGCCAAACTCCCCACATACTTAACATAGCCATCTCATGCAATCAATGATTCAATTAAACCACTAAACATAATATTGGAATGACCATCCTAACACTATGAATAGAGAATTTATTCACACAAATCATACATAAAATGAGAATAAGCATTCATGATAGAAAATATTCATAACAATCATTTCATCAAACATGTGGTGTGCAAAATCTACATAATCCCTAACCAATCATATTGCTAGCCTCACATAAGGACTAGCCACTACAAATCATAGTAGAATCAATACAATACATAGCTTGCTCCAATTGAGCCAAATAATGAAGAAAATAACAAAATAAAGGTAAGTTGGCTCCCCTTTGATGGTGAACTTCCTCCCCTTTGATCATGCTACAATCTTCAATCAATGATGAATTCCTCTTCTTAGATTGGTGGATGGATGGATTAATGGATGGATTTGAGGAGATCAAGTGGTTTGGATGGATGAGGTGAAGGATGAAAGAGATGGAGATGAATGTGTGTGATTTTTGGTGTTTAGTGTGTGTGGAAACTGATCCAAAAATGATTCCTCCTTTAATTTCGCACAAATCATGATTTTATATCATTTATGGACCTTCTAGAAGCTTCCGGAACATTCTGAAATTTTCATAGGATTTTGCACCTACACGGCCCGTGCTGCAGTACACGGCCCGTGTAGGGCACACCTACTTCGGCATTTTTGTGTGTGCTTTCGGACACGGCTCGAGCTGCAATACACGGCCTTGATCATGGCCGTGTAGCACTTTCTGATGACAATACACGGCTTCTTCTTACAGGGCCGAGCTCCGCACACGGGGCGTGCAGCAGCGCACGGCCCGTGCACCAGCGCACGGCCAAATCCCTGGGCGAGCAGCGTGTTCTGATGACATTACACGGCCAGCTGCCTGACCTATTCTTCATCTCCCTTTCGCTCCCGACTCCGTTTTTGTCCGTTCCATGAACTTGTTTTACACATATTCAAGCTCATTTACACAATTCTATAAGTTCGTACCACTTTCCTCAAAACAACAATAACTCCACCAAAATTAACACAAATACGGATAAAAACATCCGAAAATACACACATAAAGATACTAAAACCTAGGTGAAAATGACGACGATCAGCTAGATGAGCATTAGGATCTTCATTCGGAGCTCCACTAAATTGTTGCTCTCTCCAATGAAATCAAGCCCATTTTAAATTCAAAGTTGTTGGCATGAATTGGTGGTCCCATCATTTGTGGCATTGTCCTCGGCATGAAGAAGTCCCGGATCACCCTTTGATCATTTTGCATTTCATGTTGCACCGGAGGTGGAGGTGGTGGCACATAAGCTTGTTGTGGAGGAGCATAAGCTTGTTGAAAGCCTTGTTGCCTTATAACTTGTTGCACCATTTGTTGAAGAAAAGCTTGGTTGTTCATAGCTCCATGATTTTGATAGGCTTGTTGAGGAAGATTTGCATTGAATTGAGGTGCGTTGTCATGCACGTTCATATTGTGTCCTCCTTCCCCATCATGCTCTATCTCCACGCGATTATCTTCTTGAAAATTCTCCATAAAATCACTATTTTTGGTTTTGTTCTCTCTTCTCCTTCTCCTCAAAGTGTTTTCAAGCTCTAGATCAATTGGTTCGACTTGCTTCCCTTTTGACCTCGTTTGCATACACCTTCAAGATAAGAGAAATTAGAACAAATTTTCACAAAGCAAATACAAGTAAACAAATAAAATAAAAAAAAATATCTCTATTAAGATTACTCAAAATGATCCTTCTTCAAGCTACTAGCAACCATTGCCTCCCCGGCAACGGCGCCATTTGATTAGCCATAGTTTAGTGGAGAATGACCAATTCAAGAAATTATCGAACCCAAGGGAGGTAGGCACTAGTGCTTAAGCGATCTCACGTTTGTTGTAATTTTATAGAGACGAATCATCAATGGGATTGGTTGCAAACAAATAAATGACAAGTAATCAAATGCAAGCAATGATCAAACGAATGATGGAAAGTGGTTTACCAAATTGATTAAAAGTGAGATTAACAACAATCAAGAAGTGGAAATTCTAGGAATTATGTATCAAATTCATATGTATCGTGGATTGAAGACAAAGGGCCAACACTTAAATCACCTAAACTCCCTCTCGAGATGGATAGGATATGAATATCAAATAGCTCAATGGATTGGTTCTCACTTAAACAATTCCAACTAGATACTAAGCTTAAATGAGAGTCCCTTCATACAATTAATCAATCTCTCGATCAAACTAATCACATGTCCTACCAAAGGGTTCTAAACTATGAAGGACTTCTCAATCTCTTTGCAATCTATAATGCACATGAAGTGTTTGATGAAATGATTCACTTAATTATCCTAAGCATATAATTGATTTTTCAATCTAATCACATATCTAGAACAACTAAACACACAAATCATCAATATAATTCAAGCAATTAATAATCAATGGTAGAAAATCATAGATCCAATAAACATATGAATTCAAATACACAAATCCCCAAAATTATCCAACAACTATCATGTTGCTAATCTCACAAGGGAGATTAGCCTACCATATTAAGAAGGAAATAAACATAGACATTAATATCCTTATAAAACATGATGAAACTATGAGGTTTAATACAAGAAATGAATGGAAACTCCCTTGATGTCACTTCAATGGTGATTTCCTTCCTTCCCTTGTTATCTTCCTCTCTTCCTTGCTTCTTTTCTTCAATTGGATGATGATTTTGATGGTAGGATGATTGTAGATCTAATGGATGGTGAATGGATGAAGATGAAGGTGAAAAATGGAGGAAATGGTGTGTGAGGTGTGTGGGGAAGGTGGAATTTCGGATCTCCTCTCACATATTGAAGTATTGGGTATTTATACCCCTTGGGAAGCTTCTAGAAGGATTCTGATTTTTTTTCCAGGATTTTACACAGCACGAGTCGTGCTCTGCCACACGGCCATAAGGTGGCCGTGTCGTGTAAACTGATGCTCCCGCACGGCCTTTTCTTACAGGGCCGTGTTGATGACACGGCTCGTGCTGCCAACACGACTCGTGCGACTGGACACGGCCTTAAGGTGCCCGTGTTGAACGAATAGGTGTCGCCGCACGGCCATCGCTTACAGGGCCGTGTTGGCTACACGGCCCGTGTTGGTGCTGGCTCCTGTATTTCTTCACTGTTTTGACTCGTTCTCCCTCGTTTCAACTCCGAATTGAGATCCGTTTTTTCCTACGTCTTCCTTATCATATCTAGCATCAAATAAAAAGTGAAAATTATAGGTTTAAGCTCATTCACACACATTTCCATAAAAACACAAAATACAACCAAATAACACATAAAATACGGAGAAAAATATACGAAAACTCACATAAAAAGACACTAAAATCTAGGTGAAAATATCACTCATCACCTTCTTATCTTTTGAAACATTTAAGCACTAATCATCACTTCACTTTTCATTTTCAACTATTTTTGATTTTATGCTCCCTTCTTTTGATTTTTAGTTTCTTAAGCATCTTTGTTGATTCGCTCTTCTTCTTATTTTAAAGGTTGCATATGCATCTTTTGTTCATACTCTTTTCATCCATTTTCTCAATTGTTACCATTTCCTTTTCTTCTTTTTATTTTTTCTTCCTAGCTACCATCTCCTCAATCACTCACACAAAATGGTATATATATATATATAAGGTTCATGTAGGTAATCAAGGCTTGTAATATGTTAAATTCACAAGAAATAGGCTTATAAGCTCAAAGTGGTTGACTAGGGATGATGTTCATGGTATGAAAATTTTTGGCAATGACTTTTCATGACAAGGATGGCCTTAAATCATATCATCAATCTCTACTAATCGGATTAGTTCCTATAGTCTTTGAGCAAGTATTTAATTTATCAAGACACAACCGATCCACTAATGAAAAGATATACCATGTATGCATGGTTGAGGCTCAAATTCTCACAAGCTTATGCTCGGACCTTAAGGAACTTATTACACCACATTCATCTCAAAATTGAACAAGTTAAATAAAACATGTCACAATTCGAAGGTGTAGAGATTCTTAATCATAACTTGTCATCACTTATCACAATAATGTATCATCACTCATATTCAAAATGACTCACAACCTTCTAAAAAAACCACCAAAACGACTCCTTAACAAGAATATAAAATGACCACACATAAAAGAAAATGAAACCAAACAAGCAATAACAAAAATCACCACATAGAGACATGAAACACAAAATCCACCCATCCATGATCAATATAAGTTACAGTTCATCTCATCCTTAATTGAAAAGAAACCCTAAATTACGAAATTAAAACATCCCAAAACAAAACAAATGAAGTATCAAATTCATCACAATCCAAATTAATTAAAAATGAGCTAAATAAGTGTTGAGCACTAAAAGTACTCCCTTCAATTCTCCGGGGAAGGAGGTGGTGTCCTCTGATAAGCTACCCAAGGGTTGTAGGCATGAGGTGAACCCGAAAACTGAAAGTTAAACATCATAGTGAGCATCTTCTCCATGTTTTTCGAGTGGGCACGAGCTTGCTCATCATTATAGTCCCTCCTACGCTGCCCGTCATGAATCTCCCTCATCATCACACCCTGTCTCTGTTGTTCCTCTCGGAAGTCTCTCATCTAATCTCCATGTGATTGCTGAGCCTGCCTAATCTCCCTGACTTTATCTTCTAAAAAGTTCCACCTTGCATTCCCCACTCCTGGTCCTATAAAATGTTGTTGTTGCTGAAACTCATTCTCTTGGACTTCATCTTCTTCTTGCTCAAATACTGGAGGCTCTGGTGCTTGCTCTTCAAATTCCACATGATGAGGTTGCTCTTTTTTATCTCCTACCTCCATGTCCACTAGCTCAGCTCTCAGATTTCTTAACTCTGGATTTTCTTCTACTCTCATCTGTCGGAGCACTGCCTCCACTCATTCTCTAAATAGTCTGTAGAAGGCTCTTGCAACTGCGGAGTGGGTGGGACTCGCCATTGCTAGATTTTGATGCTTTCGTTGTCCGCGCACTGTGGTGAGCTCAGGAGTAGGTAGAGGAAATGGAGTTCCATTATCTTACCTCAAGCAATACATGTTTCCTATAAATGATAGGAACTCCATCCTTATGAGCTGTGTGTAAGTCAGTCCCTCACAAACCATCATATGTGGCATACCTCTAAGGTCGATGCCTAACCCTTGAGCAATCATGGTCACCATTCCTCCAATCATAATCCCTCGAGTATTTTCTCTTTTTGTCACCCTCTCAACATGCTGAATGAAGTGAGCTGCAATGTTCACTCTAAACTCCTGATATAAACTGTACATTATGTACAACTGTTTCTCACTAACAGCTCCACTCTCAAATCTCCCCAGAATAGTATTTGATACTATCTTTTCAAGGTACCTCATGACCGGGTTTCTTATAGCTGTCCCCTTTGAAGAGCTTGGAATGTACTCACCAGGTTCTGTCTCATCGTCAACCAACTTTCTCCACCAGTTTTGTTGATTGAAATCCCTCCTGGTAGAAAGTTCTGATGACCTCTCATAGTCGGACACCCAAAGAGCCTATTTATCTCATTCACAGGAATCTTCTCCCACAACTCATTGTTCAGCTGAAATGTGATCTAGATAGGAAACTTATTCCTATCCTTCTGAACCCCTAGGGTGCTCATAAACTCGGTTGTAAGATGGAGGTAAGTGGGAGGTCTTTTGTCGAAGAACTCTTCCATGTCCACCCGACGGAACAAGGTCCTCAGATCACCCTCTATCCCAAGACCAACCATAGTGGCTTGATCCTGGAATCGAGTTGGCCTAATTTTGGGTATTATATATTCCCATCTTAATGCATACTTCTCCCATTCTGTGAACTCAACTCTGAAATTCATAGGGTGTATTTCCTTCATCATCAATTGTGCATCGATGTTGGATAGTTCCATATCTGTCTCAACAATAATGAAGTCCTCATTGAGTTTCCTCACTCTTCTTTTAGCCATCTACAATATTCAACATATTTTAGATTACATTCAACTTCAACTCAAGGCAAAATATCTTATATTGTTTAGAATCATCACTAGTTATTCAACTAAGTGTTAATTCTAGCACATATTTAAGCACAACAAACAATATTTTCCAAGGATTTTCACATTTCAATCCAAGCAACTTTAGCAACAATTTATTAAATTTTAACATCTCAATTCCTCCATTCTTTCTTGAATTTATCACATTTCTTTTCCATGTACACAACTTGTATCAATAATGCTTCATTATTCATGTAAAACTTTCAATTCTATTCAAAACTTCACTTAGGCATTTCATCAAACACTTGGCATTCACATTTTTCACAATCAATTCAACAAGAATTTTCAATTCCATCATGCTCAAATCCTCAATGCTTAAGCTAGTGTACACAATACAATTATCACAAAAGCATTATCAATCAATATGCACAAACATATGCTTTTAATTCCATTCTTTAAAAAATCCCCAAATTCAAAATGTTCATGAACCCTAATTCTGGCATAATTTCAAATAACCCAATAATTAGATTTGCAAATTCATGTTTCGAAATCCTAATCATGCTTCAAACATGCTAAAATCAAGAACCCATACAAGAATTTCGACATTTAGACCTTCAATTCAAAATTAGGGTTCGAAGTGTCATACCTTGTGTGTTCTTGGAATTAAATGGAAATAATGATGTAAAACCCTTGAGAATCACTCTTAAATCACTCAATCTTACCACTCTTTTGATGTTGGATGATAGTTTGTGGAGTTTAGAGACAAAACTGCACGACGGGGAGTGTTTAGACACGAAGGGAATGAACAGTCGTGCTCTAATAGCCAGGTTTTAAAAATTGACCCTAGACATGACACGAGTCGTGTGATGCAACACGGCCAAAAGATGGCCGTGTTGTGTGAATTGATGTCGCCACACGGCTTCTTCTTACAAGCTCATGTTGGCGACACGGCTCGAGTCTCGACACAGGACACGACTCGTATGACGCTACACGGTCGAAAGGTGGTCGTGTTGGATGAATTGATGTCGCCACACGGCCACATGTTACAGGGCCGTGTTGGCCATATGACTCGTGTACCTGCAGCTCTGTTTTCTCTAATTTTCAACTTCAAATCTTGTCTTTCCCTGTTTTTATGCTTCATGCTCACAACTCATAAACATCATTAGCTCAACATTAGTTATCAAAACACGGATTATCATCTACTTCAACTCAACCAATCGGGCCAAAATCACACCGAGCACATGAGAAAATTTTCAAATTTGCCTCAAAAATACTAGCAAGATATGCTTACTAATAAAACATGTATATTCACCCACAACATCCTCCCAAACTTAAATCGAGATAAGAATCGAGAATTAAGTTTGCAAAAATGGTGAGACATACTTACACCCTTCAAATTAAGCCTTTCTCGTATCTTCAATACTTATTCTTCTCATGAGCACAATCCACCTACAAGGCCAAAAATGCAAAACAAGAAAACAAAACTATTTACAAAAGTAAACTACTAAAAAGGATACGATCTTTCAAAATGTGAAGGTATCCACATATACCAACTCCCTTTGAGAGGGAGAATGGTAATGCTTCACCCTTTGACCATTAACCACAAAAGCAGTTCCATCTAATCCTTCAAGCTTCAAGGAACTATCACTCTAGCTTCAATCACCAAATATAGACTGGTCCATTTGGAACGAAGTTTTCCGGGGAATAACTTAAGTCTTGAATTGAACAATAGAACTTTATCCCCCTGAATAAACTCCCTTGTTTTGATCCTTTCATCGTGCCATCTCTTGAGCTTCTCCTTCAAAATTCTTGAGCTTGAATAAGCTTCTTCTCTAAACTCTTCTAATTCAACCAATTAGAGACACCTTTTCTTTCCGGATTCTTTCTCATAAAAGTTCAACTTCTGAAGGGCCCATAATGCCTTATGTTCCAACTCCATGGGTAAATGGGATGCCCTTCCATAAATAAGCTTGTATGGAGAAAAACCTAAGGCGGTCTTGTAAGCCGTTTGATAGGTCCAGAGGGCATCGTCAAGCCTAGAAGACCAATCCTTTCGATTTCCATTGACCGTCTTCTCAAGTACAAACTTCACTTGCCTATTTGACACCTCCACCAAACCATTTATTTGAGGATGGTAAGGTGTAGAAACCTTATGCTTCACTCCATTGCTATTCAAGAGCTTCTCAATAAGCTTGTTGATAAAGTGAGATCCCCCATCACTAATCATGGCCTTTGGCACCCCAAATCTAGCAAAGATGTTCTTCTTTAAGAAAGTCTTGACCACTAGAGCATCATTTGTCCTTGTCGGAATTGCTTTCACCCATTTAGACACATAATCTACCGCAAGCAATATGTAAAGGTAACCATTGGAAGGCGGAAATGGGCCCATAAAATCCATCCCCCATACATCAAACACCTCAACCTCAAAAATGTTCCTCATGGGCATTTCGTCACGTTGCCCTATACTTCTAATCCTTTGGCATTGATCACATCCCTTGATGTACTCCTTGCAATCCTTAAACAAAGTTGGCCAAAATAAACCCGATTGTAGGATCTTTGCTCCTGTCTTCTGAAATCCAAAGTGTCCTCAACATGGGAAACTATGGCACATCTCCATGATACTTACTTTTTCTTCTTTCAGAATACACCTCCGTATGATTCCATCCGAACAATTCTTGAATAGAAGAGGATCATCCCACAAGTTCTCCTTGACAACATGATAGAATTTCTTCCTCCTAGACTCGCTTAGATGATCCGGCTTAAGACTACAAGCTAAATAATTAACAAAATCTGCATACCATGACCTCCCGATCTCACATAAAGTGTACATCTTTTGAAAATCAATTTGAAGTAACTCTTCATCCGGAAACACATCCTTAATGAACTCCATGGTTCCTTCTCCATCAACATTTTCCAAACATGACAAGTGGTCGGCTATAACATTTTCAACTCCCTTCTTGTCACGTATCTCCATATCGAATTCCTGCTTCAAAAGAACCCAACAAATTAGTCTAGGTTTAGCATCTTTCTTACTCATCAAATACCTAATGGCGGCATGATCCGTATAAATAATGGTTTTCGTGCCAACAAGGTATGGACGAAATTTTTCAAATGCATAAACCATGGATAAGAATTCTTTTTTTGTTGTGGTATAATTATTTTGATTTGCATTGAACGTCTTGGAAGCATAGTAGATAGCTCGAAACTTCTTTTCCCTCACTTGACCAAGCACCACTGCTAATACATTGTCACTTGCATCACAATGAAGCTCAAAAGGCTTACTCCAATCAGGAGAGACAAGGATTGGTGAAGAAATTAAAGCTTCCTTAATACCTTAAAAGTATCAAGACATTCATCATTAAATTCAAACGGAGCATCTTTTTCAAGCAACTTATACAAAGGTTTGGCTATATTAGAAAATCCTTTATAAAACATCGATAGAACCCGGCGTGGCCAAGGAACGATCTAATCCCTTTTTCACTCTTTGGTGGGGGAAGATATTCAATGGCTACAACCTTCGCCTTATCAACTCTCAAACCTTTCTCCGAAATGTGATGTCCAAGTACGATACCCTTTTGAACCATAAAATGGCATTTTTCTCAATTCAAGACTAGGTTCGTATCTTGACATCGCTGCAAAACCATAGAAAGATTAGCCAAGCATATATCAAATGAAGATCCAAAGACGGAAATCATCCATAAAAACCTCCATTATATTTATAATCAATCCTCCAAAGATGGTCATCATGCAACGTTGAAAGGTGGCGGGGGCATTGCACAACTCAAAGGGCAATTTATAAAAAGCAAACATGCCATATTGACAAGTAAAAGTTATTTCTCTTGATCCTCGGGGGCTATCATGATTTGGTTGTACCCCGAGTAACCATCTAGAAAACAATAATACTTGTATCCCGCCAACCTATGAAGCATTTGATCAATAAAAGGCAAAGGGAAATGATCTTTATGAGTGTTTTTTTTTAAGTTTCCTATAATCACAACACACTCTCCAACCCTTTTTCACCCTTGTAGCAAGCTCTTCATCAAATTCCGTCTGAACAATGGTTAGACCCCCTTTCTTAGCCACAACATGCAAAGGACTTACATGAGGACTATCACTTATGGCATAAACAATATTAGCATCTAACCATTTCAAAACTTCTTTCCTTACCACTTCTTGCATAATTGGGTTCAAACGCCTTTGAGGTTGTATGCATGACTTATCTTCATCAATCAACCTTATGTGATGCATGCATATTATGGGACTAATTTCTTTTAAATCACCCAAACTCCATCCTATAGCACTCTTATGATTTTGAAGAATCCTTAATAATTTTTCAAGTTCTAAGGATGAAAGAGAAAATGATAAAATTACCGGAAAGGTCTTGTTGTCCCCCAAGTATGCATACATAAGGTGATCGGGTAATGGCTTCAAATCTTCTTTTTCTTTTTCAACCTTGGACTCATCACTCTCCACCTCCAATGGAAGATATTCTCTCTTTCCATAGTACATCAATTTAACTTCATCTTCTTGTATTTTCCTACAAGCATTCAAATATGTAAGCAATAATTTATATCATCATCTTCTAGACAATGGAAAGAAAAGTTAGAGTTAAGAGATAAAGTAAGAGAGTGCTTTATGCTTGTCTCTAGAGGATCTTTAGATAAGAAGAATGGAAAATTCTCTTGAACAACTTTATCAATCATTTCAATCCTTCTATATTCTTCCTTCTCATCTGAATGTCTCATCGCACTCCTCAATGAAAACACCACTTCTTCTTCATTTACTCTCAATGTCAACTCCCCCTTGTGCACATCAATTAAAGCTCTTCCCGTGGCCAAAAATAGACGCCCCAAAATCAATGGAATATTTACATCCTCGTCCATATCAAGCACCACAAAATTCATTGGGAATATGAATTTTCCAACTTTAATTAACACATCCTCAACTATTCCCTTAGGGTAAGTCAAAGACATATCCGCAAGTTGCAATGTAACGGACGTAGGCTTTACTTTCCCTATACCAAGTTTCTTAAAGATAGACATAGGCATCAAATTGATACTAGCCCCAAGATCACAAAGAGCTTTATGAACTTCACTCTTACCCATCTCACATGGTATGACAAAACTTCCCGGATCCTTAAGCATTGAAGTCAACTTCTTTTGAATTATGGCACTACACTCCTCCGTCAAGTTGACGGTCTCATTCTCCACTAAGCTCCTTTTTCTTACCATGATGTCTTTCAAAAAACTTGGCATAATGAGGCATTTGTATCAAAGCATCCGCAACGAGTATATTGATATGGATTTTCTTGAAGATCTCCAAAAACTTTGCAAACTTTTCATCAAGGCCCTTCTTTAAGAATCTATGTGGAAAAGGAATAGGCACTTGAGTTTTTGGTATGCCCCAACTATCCCTTTCCAACTCCACTTCATCATCTTTCTTTTTCATTGCCTTGGTTCTTTGCCATTTCTTTTCAACAACTTCCAATTCAACCACATCCGTTTTATCATTTGCTTCTACTTCAACTTCACTTTCTTCCACAAACTCATCTTCAACCAAGTTTTCCTCAACCTCCTTCTCTTCTACCTTTTCATTTTTCATAGGTATAGAAGGTCCCTTATAGTTTGTTTCATTCCTCAAAGTGATTGCCTTACATTGCTCTTTTGGATTTACAATAGTGGTAGAAGGAAATTTCTCTTTTTTATTCGCGCTCAACGAACTAGCAATTTAACCAACCGAATGCTCCAAGGCTTTGAATCTTCTACCATTAGCTTCATCAATCTTTCTTCTTGTCTAATCTTGACCTTTGTTAGATACAATTAACTTTTTAATGAGTTCTTCGGTGGTTGTTTTCCCTTCATTATTTGGCGTTTTAGCTCTCGGATGGTATCCCGAGGGATAAGTAATCGCATTGCTCGGGTTTGAATAAGAGAAGTTATCTTGTCTTCTTTGTTGTTGTGGGTATGAGCTTCCACTACCTTGACCATTGAAACCTCCTTGCCTTGGTGGATAGTGTCCTTGGTTGTGGTTGAAATTACCTTGGTAATTATTTTGATAGTTACTTTGGTAATTCCTTCCTTGCATGTAATGTACATCTTCCACAGGTGGCATTGTCATAGCCCATTGTTCCCCACTAACACTATTCGGAGAAAGAGCCCCTTGCTCTACTTGCCTTTCAACCATGTTAACTCTTTGATTATTCATACCTTGATTCAAGCTCATTTGCCTCAAGATATCCGATGCTATCATTTCAAAACTTGGCATACTTGGCTCCACACTAACACTCTTTACACTAAATTGTTGCCCTTGATCGAAGCTCTCAAAGCCATAACATCCACTCACTCTCTCCGATGGCCATTGATAGACATTTGTGGCAATCTCATTAAAAATCCTTATAGCACTTTCCGGAGTCACTCCTAGTACCGATCCACCCACCGAAGCATCAACAAGCACTCTTTGTTCATTCACCAAACCTTGGTAGAAAAACCCAACTTGTTAATTTTCTAGGAAATCATGTTGTGGACACTTGCGAAGCATATCCTTAAACCTTTTCCATGCTTCATAGAAACTTTCTTGAGTCATTTGCTTGAATTGAGTGATCAAGCTCTTCATTTGAAGCGTCTTGGAAGGTGGAAAATACTTGTTCAAGAATATTTGTGCAAGTTCATCCCATGTGTTGCACGTACCCGGAGTAATAGTGGAGAGCCATGTTCGAGCTCTATCCCTCAAGGAAAACGGAAACAACTTCATCTTGATATAATCTTCGCTCACCCCATTCATCTTCACGGTATTGGCAATCTCAATAAATTGAGCTAGATGAGCATTAGGATCTTCATTCGGGGTTCCACTAAATTGTTGCTCTCTCACCATAGAAATCAAGCCCGCTTTAAATTCAAAGTTGTTGGCATTGATTGGTGGTCCCATCATTTGTGGCATTGTCCTTGGCATAAAGAAGTCCCGGATCACCCTTGGATCTACTTGAGGTCCTCCATTCACCGAGGTGGCGGTGGTGGCGCATAAGGTTGTTACAAACCTTGTTGAAGAAGCGCTTGGTGTATCATTTGTTGGAGTAGGGCTTGTTGTTGATTTGCATTGACTTGGACATTTTGCACTTCATTTCCATCATTCCTATCATTAACTCGTTCATTATCTTGATTGTTCTCCATTGGATTACTATTTTTGGCTTTGTTCTCCTTTTTCCTTCTCCGACAAGTGTGTTCAATCTCTAAATCAATAGGTTCAACTTGTTTCCCTTTTGACCTTGTTTGCATACACCTTCAAAAGTAAAAGAAGTTAGAACAAATTTTACAAAAGTAATTACAACTAACAAAAATAAAAATGGCACTATGAAGATCACTTAAAATGATCCTTCTTCAAGCTACTAGCAACCGTTGCCTCTCCGGCAATGGTGCCATTTGATTAGCCATAACTTGTAGTCGAGTTGACCAATTCAAGAATTTATCGAACCACAGGGAGGTAGGCACTAGTGCTTAAGCGATCTCACGTTTCTTGTAATTTTATAGAGACGAATCATCACAATTTTATTTGTCAAACAAGTAATTAAAATCAATCAATGCAAGTAAACAAGCAATGATTAAGGAAACGAAATTAAAATGAATGTGATTGGTTTTCCAAGTTAAACAAAAGTGAGATTAACAACACTTAAGAAGTGGTAATGCTAGGAATTATGTAACAAATTCATATGCATCATGGATAAATGATTAAGGGCCGACACTAATTTCTTCTAAACTTTATCTCGAAATGAATAGAATGTGAATCCGAATAAGAATCCCAAAATAACTCAATGGATTGGTTCTCACTCAAATAATTCCAACTACGTACTAAGCTTAAATGAGAGTCTCCTCACACTATCAATCAACCTCTCGATCAAACCAATCGTATGTCCTATCAAAGGGTTCTAAATCCTAAAGGACATCTCTATCTCTTTAAGACATATAATGCACATGAGGTGTATGATGAATTGATTCAATGAACTATCCTAAACATATAATTGATTTCTCAATCTAACCACATGCCTATGATAATAAATCACACAATTCAACAATACAAATCAAGCAATTAACAATCAATGATAGAAAATCATAAATCCAATCAACACATGAATTAAAATACATAGATCTCCAAAATTAACCAACAACTCTCATGTTGCTAATCTCACAAGGGAGATTAGCCTACCATAATCATAAGATAATTAACATAGACATTAAAAACCTTATAAGTCATGATAAACAATTAGGTTTACTACAAAAATTGAATGAAAACTCCCTCGGATTGGCTCCAATGGTTATCTCCTTCCTTTCCTAGTAATTTTCCTCTCTTCCTTGCTTCTTCTCTTCACTTGGATGAAGGATTTATGGTGAGATGATGATGGAGTGAATAGATAGATGAAAATGATGAAGGATGTGGTGTAAAATGAAGGAATTGGTGTGTGGAGTGTGAGGGCAGCTGAATTTCGGATCCAATATGATCAAAATATTGAATAAATTGGTATTTCCTTCTAGAAGATGTAAGAAAATAATTCTGTTCTGGTACTGCAACACGAGTCGAGTCGTGTTAGGGTTTTTCGGTCAAACTTTACTCAAGACGGCACATGAGTCCTGTGCTGACGCACTGCCAAAGGGTGGCTGTGTTGGATGATTTGATGTCACCACATGGCCACATGTTATAGGCTCGTGTTCGGTACACAGGTCGTGTGCTACAACACGGCTCGTGTACCCTACACGGCCGGCCGTGTTGATTCTGCCCTGTTTCTTCTTCCTTGTTTCATATCTCGTCTCCTTTTTTGCTCCATTTTTACCTGTTTTACATATGATTAAGTTCATTCACACATATTTCCATAAAAACACATAACACCACCAAGTAACACACAAATACGGATAAAATAATACAAAAACGGACCTAAAAAGATACTAAAATTTAGGTGAAAATATCACTCATCAGTCTACACAAGAGAGTATAGAACCAAGACGTAGTAAGAGAGCTAAAGTAGAAAAGGACTTTGATCAAGAACTCTTCACCTACGTAGTTGAAGATAAACCCAAATTAGTATCTGAAGCTCTATCCCGTCCAGAAGAACCATTCTGGAAGGAAGCCATAAATAATGAGATCAACTCCATTACGCAAAACTATACATGAGAATTGGTAGAACTACCAAAGGGTTGTAAGACCTTAAGATGCAAGTGAATTCTAAAAAGAAAATATAAAGTTGATGGGTCACCAATCGGTCTATTAGGGCGTATTTCTTCTTGCGGGAAGAGGTCTAACCTTGACTCGACTTCTACACGCTCTCTTTTGAAGATTTTGTACGAAGGTGTAAGAATATTCTCCGCTTCTTGTCCTTCATTTTTCTTTGTAATCAATTTACTTCTTCCCTACTTTTGTATTTTTTATAGTATACTATCTTTAGTATGTTCTCCCATACCCGAAAATATTGTAATGTAATTGATTGGCCACTTATAAACCAACATATACAAGAGTGTTTAATTTTTTCTATACTTTACAATTGATATTTTAATGAGTAAAATGCCGATTAGGCTGATTGATCATAAGGAAAAATAAAAGTGCATAAAAGTTTTAGACAAAGACTTAGTTTAGATGGTCTCACAAATCCTAGTTCGTGAGCCAGATAATCTATTAATTCAATTAAATAATTTTAAAGGGATATGTATGGTTGATAGCTAAGAATTACCCATTAAAAGGCATTAAAAGGTAATGAAGAAATAAAGAAAGAAGATGTAATTTGAAAAGGTAACAAAAGCGATTGGTTGTAATGTCATTGTATTGTATAAAATAAAAGGAGAGATCTTGGATGACACCGTATTACGAATCTTTTTATATGAAACGAATCTTTCCATATATTCATTAATACAAAATAAAATAAACACAGCGCTAATATCACGCAATCATCTCATTCTTCCGAGAAAGTCCGGTGGCTTTCTTTCATTTTTATTAGGAGTAATTGAAAAACTTGAATATTTAAACATAGTTAAATATTAAAAATAATAATAATAATATAAAATAAAATAAAAAACTGATTCTGTATGATTAATACTAATCTAATTTTTTATAATTTCAAGCAATATCAATTATATTAAATGGATATAACTTTTTAATTAAAAATTATCATTAATCTTACAAATGTTATCATTTTTTCATGATCTTGAATCACTTCTCATTTAAAATGTTATCATTTTATTTTTTCTATAAATTGTTTAAGAAATTATTTAATCAATGATTATCACTTTTCTATTATGAAGTATTACAATTTGTTAAAAGTATTCACTTTTTATCTATCTTACAAATTGCTTAAAAATAAGTTAATTGAGCGATTATTACTTTTTCATAATCATGAATCACTTTACATTTATAAAGTTATCACTTTATATTTATCTTATAAATCATTGATTTATATGAAATAATCAATTAATTGTTATCACTTTTTCTTGTTGAAATATTTTTTTATTAAAAATATTTTCATTTTTTATTTGTCACACGAATTGTTCATAAAATAGTTTAAAGTTCAATTAAACGATTATCACTTTTTAATTATCATGTATCAATTTTTATAAGGAACACTATCACTTTTGACCTATGAATTATTTATGAAATAGCTCAATTGGAAGGATATCACTTTTTCTTGATTTGAGATCATTTTTTTATTAAAAATATTATTACTTTTTATTTATAGTATAACTCGTTCATAAATAATTTAATTAAACGGTTATCACTTTTCTTTCATATAAATTAGAGTTGATTTTAGGTGCACCCGGTTGCAAGGGTGCACCCATATGTGCATAACTTTTTATCCTATTTTGTATACAAGTTATTCTATTTTGTATACGTATTTCTTAATAATTGTATACTTTTTTCACACGAAATTTTTTATTAAAAAAAACTAGCATCTATATGTGTATAACTTTTTATTCAATAGTATACATGTTTTTTAATAATTATATATTTTTTACACTCAATTTTTTATTAAAAAGGCTAACAATTAAATTGTATACATTTTTATTCATAATTGTATATATTTTTGTTTATATTTGTATACGTTTTTGAAAGTGGGTGCACCCAGGTGCACAGTATAATTAGCCTATAAATTATCACTTTTTATTAAAAAAAAATTTCGTTTTTGACCTTGTTGATGAAATAATTTAATTGAATATATAACACTTTTTATCCGAATTGTACATATTGTACATAGAGTAATTTAATTAGATGGAATATGACTACTTAAAAAAAAAAAGGATAAAAATGAAAAAAATATAATTAAAAAATTTTAAAAGAAAAAGGGCCGGTCTATAGCATGCCAATTGCCAAATAATCCAATAAAAGTTAACCTAGTAAAAAGTACTTAATAATTAGTAGTGATTTGTGTGATGAATCCATATATGCATTAAAAATATAATTTTGAATAGTGATATATATATATAACTGACACATGTAGGTGATAAATCAATGTATATTAAAAAATAGCATATTATTAATAAGTAGATTCATCCTATTTTGGAGCAAACAACTCACACATTTAACTCATGTAAATAAGAAAAATTAAACCACTAAAGTGGGAGTATGTCCTAGGTAAACTTCTCAATGCTTGGAATAAGTCTGTGTGTAGGATTGTCTCACCATTTTTTAAAATTATCATTTATTAAAAATATTTTATTTTTTATTTTTGTACGAACTTTTACAAAAAGATAAAGAATTATGTGAGATCATCTCATTAAATAGCTTCTGTAAGACACTCCTACACAAATATGTCTTTCAAGAATAATTTAATTGGATATTTATCATCATCGATTGGATATATCTTTCAAGTCATGAGAAAATCACATTAACCCATGCAAATAAGAAAAAATAAACCACTGCATTTTATAAAATTGATGTAGAAGCTAATTAAGGAATACTAAAACCAATGAGTAAATACTGAATGGGAAAATAAAATTATTCGTCCGTTAACTTACACCCATTTTGAAATTGATCCATTTGTTTGTTAGGTTTTGAAATCAGTCCATTAACTTTATAAAATTCAATTTTTTCATCCATCAACTTGGTAAAGCAGGTAACCCACCTGTAAAGATGATGTGGCGTTTATTTTTCCAATTTCTTTTTAAACTTACGCTACTTGGAATTGAAATGGTCTGATGTGGCGTTAAACGAAAAAAAATCTCAAATTTCTAATCTTAATATTAGGTAAATTCCCCAAATCACCCATGTCGTCTTCTGCACCACGAGCCGCGTCGACATGCTTGGCCCCGACTACTAGCTAACCAAGCTCCTTGGCTTCCGCCCCTCCGTCAAGCGATTCATGATGTATTAGCAGGGCTGCTTCGCCGGCGACACTGTCATCCGCATTGCCAAGGACTTGGCCGAGAACAACGCTGGCACTAGGGTCCTCGTCGTCTTTTCCGAGATCATCGCTGTCACCTAACGTGGCCCCCGCGACACCCACCTCGACAGCCTGGTCAGCCAGGCCCTGTTCAAAAATGGCGACGACACACTCATCGTGGGTTCCGATCTGATTGTGGGGGTGGAGCGGCAGCTCTTCCAGCTGGTCTCGGCAGCGCAAACGATCCTGCTGGAGAGTGTTGGGTGGATGTGGTCGTCCTCGTCGTCGCGCCGGTTGACGTCGCCGGAGCTTCGCCGGAGGTGGTGGAACGTGGTGCTCAGAATCCTAGGTTTTGGCTCACTTAGAGCCCATGAAACACAATGGAACAAACCCACCAAAGGAACCCACTAACACCCTCATACCCCTTGCTCCTCACTCAGCCTCTGGCCTCCAACCTCCGAACGGATCGGAGGGGAAACAGCACGGCATAACAGAGTGAAGTAGTGGGGTGAGGCGTCTGTTCTTATTTTATGGATGTACTACATCAGTGCAGCAACTAAATTGGGGGAAAAGAGTATGGGCCTAGCCCACCACTTTGGAGAAGAGAAGACCAACAATTGGGCAAACAAGCCCAAAGGGCCCAACAAATCTCCACCTTGGCCCAATTCTCCCATTGTGTTCATAAAAAAGTATAGGATATCATCATCGCACCTATCCGGATACCTGCAAAATGAAAAACACAAAGTTAGATACAAAATCCAGAAAATTTGACAAACACAAAGTTAGTCAAAAAATGACACAAAGTCACAAGAGTTCACATAATCATGTAATCACATAGATTAGAACTCACAGTTCTCATGACACACGAACAGATCACACAGAAGCAAATAAGCACAAAGCTAACATGAATACACAATTCATACAGACACATAGTCAAGTCACACAGACACACAAGGTATAGCATTTAAAAGTCACACAGACATAACAGTCACACAGACAAACAACAATCAAATGTTACACCACATTCGAATGCACACAACATGCTCCACCTCACTAAGAGAAACAAATAAGCATGTAAACTAGGCACAAAAGCATAAAGAAAACACATATGCAAATACTCCACCTCACTAGGAGCAGCCTAAAACCTAGCAAGTTTAACACATAAACCAGCACAAACGTAGAAAACACATTTCTAACAAGTTTCTCACAAAGAAAACACAAATTCACAATGAAGCACATAGATTCAAAGTGAAACAAGATAGAAAAATAAATTTCCTAATCAACATGCGGAATTAACTAGCCAATTTAAAAAAAAAACACACACAAGATTTTAAAAAACACCAAATAATTCACGCAAAAAACTATCTCTTAATCATAAGAGTCATTCACAGTTTTGAGCACCCTCTCATACTTCATCTTCTGTTTCAAACAGATATTGAAGTCTCCTTGCCCAAATGCATTAGGAGGAGCCATAGGTGCTTAAAGTTGAGTGAATCGACTCACACAGATTCAAGAAACAACAAAATCACACACAGGTGACAAATGCTATCTTAGGCCTGGAAACAAACTCAATTCACACACATAGCAAAAAGAGCAAAAAATTCCAGAAAATTAGATAAGCAGCGAAAGCAAACCAAGAAAAATATCACACAGATAAACCACAAAAGATTTCAAGCAAATAAAACTAGAGATAACAAGAAATTGACCAACTAGGCCACAAATCACAAAAAAATCCTTAATTCTATAGCACAGAAATCACCACACAAGAGGACCAGCCGCCTCAAAGCATCACAAAGGAGGACCAACCGCCTCAGGATATCACACAGATATAAGATAACTGAACAAATCAGAAAAAATACAAAGTTTAAAGAAACGGAAACTCCCCTGAAGTGGTGGACAAACACCGCACCACCCTTACGAGCCACGAGCCACCAGCATCCCTCGAAGCCTTGTTCAAGCAGCAACCGAACAAGCAACTCCCACCTAGGAGCCGCACCATGCCCGCTACCACGCTTGAACCCTACACACAAAGTGAGACAAAGCCGACGTAGGGAGTTAGAAAAACAGAACCACTATGCAACTATCAGAAAAAGAACATATCCAAACACCAACAGAATAAATCTGAAATAATTTCGGATAGAACAAAATGATAGCACAAATAAAGGAGAGAGTCTTCCCTATCACCAAAGATTGGCAGCGGTGGTCAGAACTAATCTGACCGGAGCTGGCGGCGGTCGGCGGCAATCGGTGGCGGACAGCAGCAGCTTCCGGCGACTATCACTATTCCGGCTGACGTACCGCAGACGAACAGCCCCGATAACACACCTCCTTCCGCCGGAAGGCCCAACGGCTGTCCAGGCGGCCGAGTCCGACGGCGGACAGATCTGATGGACGAGCAGCTGCGCAGCGACGGATGGCCGTACTTCAGGCTGGAATGACCGGTTGGAGCGGTCAGGCGACTGAAACCCTACCTGAAACCTCGGCGGCGTCGCGGAGGCTTCTCGATCCAGCAGTTCACGAACAGATCGCGACGTGTAGCGGGTAGCTCCGGACGACGAGCGATGGCGGCGCACAGCAGCACCGGACGGGCAGCGACTGGGCGGCGGACTGAAGTGGCTGGAACTGGAACAGCGGCGGTCTACTCCCCGTCGCGTTTCCGGCGGCGGTGACGACGGACGGCCGACCAAGCTCTGATACCACTGTTGGGTGGATGCGGTCATCCTCGTCGTCTCCCCGGTCTTCTTCATCGGAGCATCGCCGGAGATGGTGGCGACGGGAGGCTCAGAATCCTAGGTTTTGGCTCACTTAGAGCCCATGAAACACAATGGAACAAACCCACCAAAGGAACCCACTAACACCCTCATACCCCTTGCTCCTCACTCAGCCTCTGGCCTCCAGCCTCCGAACGGATCGGAGGGGAAACAACACGGCATAACAGAGTGAAGTAGTGGGGTGAGGCGTCTGTTCTTGTTTTATGGATGTACTACATCAGTGCAGCAACTAAATTGGGGGAAAAGAGTATGGGCCTAGCCCACCACTTTGGAAAAGAGAAGACCAACAATTGGGCCAACAAGCCCAAAGGGCCCAACAGAGAGCAAGGGTAGTGATCGACGGGCACTTGCGTGTAGTCGGGCTCACCTTCCATCTTTGAAAGACGTTCCGGGCCTGACCTTGAAGAGCATCGATAAGAGCCCGAGGACTGAGGTTTGGGGATCTCTGATTGAAACTCAATAAATGTGTTCTTAATAGATGATTGAATTCTCTGATTTTTTATTTTGGAATCAAAATAAGAGCAATTTTATGTGATATTTGATTTGGGGAATTTACCAAAAATATGTTAAGGATTAGAAAAATGAGAATCTCAATTTCTTTTTTCTATTGCCACGTCAGATATTTATACTCATGTAGTAGAAATTTAAAAATAAAAAATAAAAAAATAAGCACCATGTCATCGTTACCGAATGAGTTATCGGTTCTAGTAGGTGGATGGACCAAAAAAATTAAATTTGATGAATTTAACGGACTTTTTTCAAAATCAAAAGAATGAAAACACCAATTTCAAAATATGTGAAAATTAGTGGACAAATAATTTTATTTCCCATACTGAATTATCATGTATGTGGGATCATTTCACATTTTTTTAATTAATTTTTTTCTAATATTTTTACTTTTTTTTTTGTCTTATAATTTTTTAAAAAAATAATTCAATTCGATAGTATCACTTTCATTAATTAATTTTTTTTTTAATTAAAATTATTTATTTATAATCTCGAAACTCATACAAAAACTTTTGCCCATTGCATATATTATGTTGACTTTGGTCCACATAATGCTTATTATTTCCCATGATTTCGACTCCACGTCTTCTGTAAAGTGCTGCTGCAGCATCATTTTGCACAGAAATTTATCAAGTTTTGGATTCATTAGTTGACTTCCATTATTTTACAAGTTTTCTTATAGGAAGGAACCACACCAACCGTACAAGCAGAAACTATGGCGGGAAGACATAATATATCAAATGGGAGTACTCTTTAAAATCCACTTTATTGGAGTGGGATATTTCGAAGTAATGGCTGAAGAGAAGAAAAGTAGTTTTTACAAAGTAGTTTTTACACGTGGATTAAGAAGTGTTACATTATTTCATGTGTAGTGGGTAGTTGTATTAGTTAGAGTATAAACCTCATATTTTAATTGTATTAGTGAGTGTGTGTGAATCCATATGTGTAAAAAAAAAAATGAGACTCTTTGTGTGAGATGCCCAAAATAGAAAAAAGACTTTTGTATTAGTGAGTGTGTGTGAATCCATATGTGTAAAAAAGAAAATGAGACTCTTTGTGTGAGATGCCCAAAATGGAAAAAATACTATTTGAAAGAGACTGAGGGATTATATATAAAGAGTAAATGTCGCGTGCGAATAAATGAAGATTTTCATACAAATATCTCATTTTTAATTTAAAACTTGGTTTTCATATTTTAAAATTTTTTTTATCAAATTAAGACCCAATTTTAATTTTTTTTCTCATTTTAAAATTTGCTATAAAATTTAGGAATATTCTCTTGTGATACCAGTTTTAGTGAGATGAATTATGAGACGGTCAACTCATTGATAAATTATAGTTTATGAAAAGCAAAGGATATCATAAATATCAACTCATCGAATCATCGGTGTGATCAAAGTTAACAATATTATCAGGCAAAACCGATTAAACAAAAGATGTCTTAGTAGAGAACGCATAAGAGGCTAGATTATGCGTTAAAATATTATTCTTCCGCCCAACCCATCTAAATATAGCACGATTCAAAGACGAGCACAGATCTAATATGTTACTGATGACGATCACTATTTGGTTTCTCAAGAGCATTAAAAAGGTTAAGGGAATTCTAAAATAACTCAAGGGAGATTACGTTCTCTTGCCAACTTAACTCCTCTTCTAGCAGCTAAAGCCTCTTCCAAATCCACCTAGACCCTAGAATGCCAAAGAGTAACAAAACACCACCAAAAAATTCCATCAGACTCTCTTGCAACACCTCCTAGACCTGTACTAGTTTCTCCAATAAAAACAGCATCAGTGTTTAATTTAATAAACCCCGTTTCAGGTGACTTCCATCTATGAATTATAGGTTGAGTGTCACCTGCATTTGCATGTAATTTAGCCCTCAAATAGTCATGCAAGTGACTCAGAGCCATTATCATGGTCTTTTCCTTGGCTCCACGACTTTTTCCTGAAAATAGAGTTTACTTCTAACAAATTAAATACTCCAAAATAAGTAACAAACTCACGCTGAAATTTTACTGAATTCCTGCTCTTTAGAGATAAAATACTTTAAGAACGGGTCAACCTGTATCACATAATTACCTCATAAGAGACTTCATCTAAAATTTATTTTCTTATTTCAGGTTATAGAAAAAAAACAAAAAAACATTTTACACCTTCAAATCAAATCATGAAAATCGAGTACTATCTCCTTCCTACCGAAATGTCCTCATTTTATTATATTGATTGTCTCATTCAAGGTCTCCATTTTTCTTTTTTAGTAAAAGATTCTCATATATAGTTCATCATTCACTATTAATACAACTACATATTACATATAAAATATAATACTCCTTAATTCATATTCAAAAAACAAATGAAAACTTATGGATGGGACTAAAAGAGTATATATTATTTTAATTGACATATCGTATCAATAATATTAATTTGAAAAAAAAAGATAAATTACGACAAGTTTTAGATTTAAAAAAAAATTGAACTTTCAAATAAGAGATTCTTCAGAAATACTTCTTCCGTCCCACGTTAAGGTTTATATTTTCTATTTTGGGTTGTCCCACGATAAGGTTTACATTTCTTTTTTTTTGTCAACTTAGGCCCACACAAAATAATTAATTATTCCATGTAGGACCCACATACAATACTATTACAAGTACCCACTTTACATTAAATATTATTTCTGTCACCTTACTACACATTAAAATATTATAATTTTCGTTCAAAAAGTAAATGTCAACGTTAACACGGAATGGGGGTAGTATTCAATAAAAGACACTTATATTAAAAATTGAGCATCGACATGGGTTATTTCATGAGTTGAGTTTTATAAAACTAATACCAAGTAAAACATTTATTTATAGTAGAAAAATGATACTCCCTCCATCCGGTTTTAAGGAGTCCGTTTATTTTTTGCATGTGGATTAAGAAATATTATTATTATATGTAAAGTGGGTAGTTGCATTAGAGGGAAATGGTGGGTCGTATTGTGTACTTTTTTTTACTAAATAGGGGAAATGAATACCTTTGAACTGTCCAAAAATAGTAAAATGGATACCTTAGATGAAGGGCAAAAATAGTAAAATGGATACATTAGATGGAGGGAATATCATAATTTAGACTAATTAAAAAGAAAAGACAAAAGTCTTTTATAAACGTGTTATATAAAAAAGGATTGTGATATGGTTAAATTAGTATAATATTAATTAATTAATTAATTAATTAATTAATAAATGTTAATAACTATAACCTAGTTACCTCCCAGATTATAAACATTTCCAAAAAGTCGATCACTAAATCACTCACACAATTATCGGAAATTTTCTCTTCTAGTGTTTTGCACACGTAAACGAATGTGTACACAGTGTTCTACGTTTGTGTTATGATCCTCTACTAAATAGTGAACAATATTTACACATTATTATATATCCTTAATATAGATTTATTATAACGAGTACAAAATTTTAGCTTGCTTGGCAGTGTGCAGACTATTATCAAGTAATCCCTCCATCACATATTTGTCTTCACAAGTTACTGTAGACACGGAGTTTAAGAAAAATTATTTTTTGACCAACTTTATTGACTTTTGAAGGGTATTGTGGTATTTTTAAGTAATAAATAAATTATAAAGTATGTTATGTATGTTAGGTGAGAGTGATATTTTTGAAATTAAGGTAACTTTTGATGTTGTTGGTTAATATGAAGTTTCTTTTTTGGGTGGTGAAGATAAATGTGAGACGGACAAAAACGGAAAGTGTGAAGATAAATGTGGGACAGAGGGAGTATATATTTTCTTTTAGTTTGATTTTTTTTTTCAATTAACTTAATGATTATTTAAATTTTTTTATTTGTCTTTTATGATATACTCCCTCCGTCCCGTTTCAATGTTTACGTTTCTATTTTGCGCCTCTCATTTCAATGTTTATGTTTTCCTTTTTGGAATATGGGACCCACCTAAAACAATTAATATATCATCCAACACTAATACACCTACTCACTTTACATTAAATATTATATCTTTTCACCCATTATCTATTAAAATATTATACTCCTTCATCAACGTGCAAAAAGCAAACGTAAACATTGAAACGGGACGGAGGGAGTATGATTTATCAAAATAATTCATAATTTAATTTTTAATCAATGAATAATTTAAAATTTAAATATATTATTTATAACGTAATTGTTGATCACATATATGTTTGTTTTGAGTATTAAAAATAAGTTTTGGGTTTCATACATATATTTTTATAATTACCACTTTATACACTTACAAACCCTATTAAATTCACAACTTACCTATCTTTTATAAATTCTTTCTACTCAAATAATATTCTCTCTTTTTTTCTCTCATCTCCCATCTCTTTTCTCACATCAACTACTCCCTCCGTCCCAGGTAGAGGTCCTCATTTGTTGTTTTTTGCACATTGATTAAGGAGTATTATTATTATGGTGTACCCCACCATAAGGGGCCCCACCGCCCCTGCCCTGAGGATTGGTGGAGGAGGTAAATCTCAGGATGTGCCTAAAATGGCTTATAAGGGGCTTACTGTTTAACTTGTACTTGCAAGAAGTCAAATCCATGCTAAAGGCAGGATTCGAACCCCCACCCTGCAGCTACAAGCTCAGTTGGAAGGTCTTTCCACCCTTCCCCTCTATCACTTGAGCTATACCCTGGGGCAAGTATTATTATTTTATGTGCAGTAGATAGTTGTATTAGTAGTGAGTGATGGGCCATATGTGCAGTATGATTTTTTTTTTGTTATAGTATTACTCCCTCCGCCCCGAAATAATTTTCACATTTACTGTTCCACGTTATTTAATAAAAGTTACTTTTTAATTTTTTCAAAGTACTTTTTCAAGGGTAAAATTGTCCATGCAGGGGTATAAGGTTTGCATTAACTTTATCATTAAAGTTAATCCAAATCTTAATCAATCCTAAAAAATTTCCAAAAATTTAAAAATAATTAAAATTCTAGAAATTAATTTTTTCTTTTTTACAGAGACAAAAATTTAAAAAAAATCAGAAATTTTAGAAAACATAATTTTCAGATTTTCCAGACTTGAAAAATAAAATACGTAAACAGAAATTAAAAATAATCCTAATTTTTTTTAAAAAAGTACATAAATTACACAAAAAAAATTAAAAAAAAAAAGAAGTTACAGAAGTCACCAAAAAATTTACAGATTAGCAGAAATTTTTAAAAGAATCCAGAAATAATAATAAAAAATACAAAAATTATATAAACTACACAAAAATTACAAAAAAAATTAGAAATTACAAAAATCACAAAAAATATACAGAAAAACAGAATAAAAAAATTTCCAGGAATAAAAAAAACATAAAAATTACAAAAAAAATTAGAAATTACAGAAATAAAAAAAATACAAAAAAACAGAATTAAAAAAATTTCCAGGAATAAAAAAACATAAAAATTACAAAAAAATTAGAAATTACAGAAATCACAAAAAAATACAGAAAAACAGAATAAAAAATTTCCAGGAATTAAAAAAAACATAAAAAATACACAAAAATTACAAAAAAAAATTACAGAAATAAAACAATCCCTAATTTTTTTAAAAATTATAGAAATTACAAAAATTACAGAAACTACAAAAATAAAAATTATAGGAAACCGAAATTAAAAAAATCAAAGAAAAAAAAACCATAAATTACATAGATTACATAATCACTCTGCTCTCAGAAAAAAACTTCATCTCAGAGCATGGTCTCTTAAAAGGTTTTCTTAAACCTATTGGTGACTATTTGCATATCAAAGTTATATCCATAGTCTCCAAAATAGGTAAAAATACCTAATGGTGACTCAGAACACCTAATATTAGGGACAAGAACAAGTTTATTTAAGTTTTTAGTATCAAAAGAGATAATAAAAGGCTTCAATGAATACTTAACCCTCAGAATAACATCGTCATTGGGCCATGGTCTCCTAAATAGGAAAGAAATCCTATTGGTGACTCAAGAACATCAAGTATAATCATCTGGGGTGGACAAAACAATGGAGGTCATGGTTTTCTAAATAGGCAAAACAACCTATTGGTGACTCAATATACAGATTTCACAGGATTAGATTCATCAAGCATGAGCATCACGGTACAATAGTCTCAACCCTCGAAGTAGATTCGTCACAGAGCCAATTTAATTCTATATTTAACCCCACGTTGATTTAACATCATTAATATAGTTATAAAACCAAGCATGAAATGCCTCGCAGGGCCACATAAACGCCTCACAGGGCCAAGTAAAAACCAAACTGAGCATCATTACCCATCAAATACTTCACAGGGCAAACTAACTTCAAAATCATACATCATCAGCCACTACATATCACACAGAACCACATTTATGCCTCACAGGGCCACATAGATGCCTCACAGGGCCAATTATAACACGTAAATACCTCACAGTGCCAATTATAGCACAAAAATCACGTAGTAGGCCTCACAGGGCATCCCAAACATATAAATTTAAGAGATATGAAAAGTTAGAGATGTACCGATGAGCATGAATCATGAAACAAACAATCTCGTAAAGGAATTGTTGAAAATTTTCATTTGACTGTTCACTATGTGGCATAAGAGAATGAACAGTTCCAACCAAACCCACGCTGGACTCCTTGACCATTTTTCCATGGTCGGAATCACACATCTTGAGGAATTTTCGAAAAAGAGATCGACGGGGGAACGAATCTGACACCGCATCCTTCACCTCAGAATCCTCAACCACACAATCGGACTCCTCAGAATCGGGAAAGAGAGAGCCCAAAACTGAATCCAACCATGAGTCGGGAACCACCGTCGACCTTCCTTACGAAATCATCGCCGTCTCCAATCGAAGGCATGAACTGAACCCCAACCTCCGACTCGCTACAGATCTTCTCAGATCCGGGCCGCATTTCTTCGATTTCAGGCGAAGAAAACTTATTTGGTTGAGAGAGATTTAGATCGGAGCTAAATGGATTTGGGTTCGAATTCAACATCTTGGTCGGAAGAGAGGGAAAGATCGATGGAAGAGAGGGTTAGATTAACTGAAGATGAGAGCAAAGGAGTGGTTAGGGATTGTTCACACCGTGAGGTTGAGATAAGAGCGACGAAGACGATAGGGTTTGTTGGCAAGAAGACGAGAGAGAGAGAGAGGAATTGAGAGATCTGAGATAAGAGTTGTTCACGGCAGTAATGTATGATTTGGTGTTTTGGTTAAGATAATTAGGTTTAGAGTTGTATGGATTAGAATTAATTGGGTTTTAAGTTTTTTTAAGTAGGCCCAAACTTAAAAAATTAAGTTAATTATGGGCTGGTATTTTTGTAATTGTTGGGTTGGTGAAGGATATATTTGTAAATATTTTTTACAAAAAATGAGGTGTGAAAAGTATTGTGGAACGTCCAAATGTAGAAAGTGTGAAAGGTATTATTAGATAGAGGGAGTATTATTTAATAGTGTAATACACATTTAAGAAGTGTGATAACTCTAAGGAAAAGTATTATTAGAATTATGGATGTAATCAAGGCGAGCTGAGCCGAACATCTCTGGGCTTGAGCTCGGCTCGAATGTTTATTAAAGGGGCTCGAGCTCGATTTGAATTTTTTTTTAGGCTCTAGCTCGACTCGTGTGTAAAATATATAGCTTGCGAACAGTTCGTGAACTCGGCTCGAGCTTGAATTTGTATCGATAAAAACTAGTTATTAATTTGAGCTCGGGTTCGTTAAGCTGAAAATTATTTATTTTTTATTTTTTTATATGGCAAAAGTTTGAGTGAGACGGTCTCACGAATAATAAAATTTTATTATTATAAATTTTTTTATAAAAAGTAGTATCTAGAGTTAATATCAAATTTTATTAATTATTAGAAGTATTGATTTTTAATTAAAATATATTTTGATAATATAACAAAAGATTTTTTTAATTAACGTTTATAAGTATATGGAGTATATATTTACCTTAAAATTTGGGGTAGGTCTTGTGTGAGACCGTATCACGTTACGTGAGATGGATAAAAAGTGATACTCAATCGATAAAAAGTGATAATGGTGCAGTGAACTATTATGAGCAATTTATAGTATAATCAAAAAGTGATAGGAGTAACATTTTATAGGGAAAGTGATAACATTTTATAGCGAAAGTATTTTATATAAGGGCTTGCGTAAGACGATCTCACACAAGTCTTTGCCTAAAATTTGAATGTATCTTTATGTTATCCCATTAACTATATTAATAATAATAAAAAAAGACAAATACGAGTGTATATAAATTTGAAATTTTCTCCTCTAAATAAAATTATATTAAAATATAAATAAATAATTATATTAAATTAATCTATTTTTAAATTATAATTTTACAACTTGCACGCACCCGCATAATACTCGGAATTTGTATTAATTGTTTATGTAGTATTTATTAGTACTAATATACATAGACAAAGTCTTTTGTGAGATGGGTTATTTGTGAAACGAGTCGACTCATCACTAAAGTATGCTTATTATATAGATAAAGTATGTTTAATAGTTGTTAAAATATATTTTCTAAAGTATGCTTGATTATGCATTAAAGTATGATTTTAGCATGTTATAATACTCCCTCTGTCCCGGGTATTTTTACCTGTTTGTACGAGCACATAAATTAAGAAGTGTTTTTTTTTAATATATATTGTAAGAAAAATATGGATAAATTGGTAATATTAAGAGAAAAAATAAATAAAGTTATTGGGAATGATGAATAAAGTGTAAAAAAACTAAATAAAGTTGTTGGGATTTATGAATAAATTGTAAAAAGTAGATAAGATGTGTAGTGTATTTTTACTATTAATGGAATGATGGTAAAAATACATGGGACATTCCAAAATGAAAAGTGGGTAAAAATAGATGAGTGAGTCTCTTGTGCGCCCGGGCACACGGATTTAGATCCGTGCCCCTTTGCAATTTAAACTCCCTATCAATACATAGGTTTAAATAGAATAGGAAGGGGAAGTGTTGTGTTCACATGGGAACATGGAGGGGCGCAGAAGCTTTTGCCAAAATACATGGGACGGAGGGAGTATGATTTATTATTAACATACTTTAACTACAAATAAACATAATTTATCACTATAAGGATACTCCCTTTGGGTGGGATGGAGTACAATTTATTAACAAATTTTTAGTTTTTTAATAAACAATTGAATATAAAAAAATACATTTTCAAAAAATACATATTCTCTCCTCTCGCATTAAAATTTACATTTTTCATTTTAATTTGTCCCAAATTAAAGTTTTTTTTTAACCACACATAACAATTATTTATTCCACATAAGGCTCACACAACACTAATAAAATTACTAACTACACATTAAATATTATATTTCTCAACTCACTATCTATTAAAATATTATGTCTCTTAATCTCTATGCAAAAACCAAACATCAATATTAACACGAGATGGAGGAAATATACATTATTGAATAAAAACTAATATAAATTGGATACACTATGAACTCATTTTTCATATGAAAAATTATCAATTTTCATTTATTCCACCAATTCTTCATAAATAATTCAATTAAACTCACGCATTTTGAATACTCTTTTGTAAGACGAATGTATGAAAGACAAGTCAAAAGACAAAACAATCCATCGTTAAAATATGCTTATTATATAAGAAAAATAAACTTACTAATAATTAAAACATATCTACAGTACATCATATTATAACAACCTAAAATTACACTTTAATGCTTTCATCATTCATCACACTTTAAAAAAACATATACTTTAACAATTAATAAATATATTTTATCTATATAAAAATAATACTTTAACACATCTCACATAAACACCATATCATGAGAGACTTTGTCACAAATTTTTACTATAGAACTTCAACTCACGAACATTCCTTTCAGGATGTATTCTCTTCAAGGCTAAGCTATCTTTTGGCTCAAATTAAAAGGCACTACACTCAAATTGTCAATGTTATTTTAAGTTGGAACTGCACTCAAATTCATCTATTAATCTTCTATTAGAGCTGGGTTTGATAGAGATCAACTCCATAATATCCCTGAATATTTATTATATAAAGGTCAAATTGCCAAATCAATACCAAAAAGTAGCCAATAGTCAATAGTATCAAAGGATGGGAATGAAAACAATTAGAACTTATCATTAGTTGGCAAAAAAAAAAAAAAAAAAAAAACCACAATGAAGAATGACTATATGCGACTAATTCTTCTCAAGCCCTAATAACTACCGGGATAAACGGCTGTTTCCTAGACGGCACGAATGAGACGGGGAGACAAAACAAAGGCCGAGCAGCTGTTAATTTATCTTTGGGAGGCTATTCTAACCTTTCACCATCTCAAACAAAGTATAACTTAGAGAATCCTTACTTAATTATACAATGCTGTGGTCTTCACACAGCACATCCAACATGAGCTGAGGAGCAGGTTGAGAATTTATATAATTGAAGAAAGAAACGAACGATTTGTACAGATTCCGCCTTCACATGAAGTAGCTAAGGGATTTCTTCCTTCTCGACCCCCCTTCACCATATAGTTCATTCCATTGAAGAAGCTCAGTCATGTTTATAGACTCTGATGAAACACTGGCACAAACCTATGGCAACACAGACAACATAGTTTAACAAACAGGGCATTCACTTTGTTAACCAAGTGGAAGCACAATTTTTTTCGTTCTAGACTTACTCTCTCGTGAGCAAATTTAAAGTCATCTGTATTTAATGGGCGAATGTCAGCACTTCCACTCAAAGCTGGCAGCGGTTTACCTTCAGAAAGAGCAGCCTCTCGATCCTGTCATCAATTCCAACATCAGATATTTTCCAAAATGGGAGTGGTAAAATTATCTAATATATTTTCCAGATATGCTTTAGATACAAGCATTGACATACTACAGCCAAAATCAGTACATGAACTCAGTAGTCTCCTGGTTAACCACAGAAAAAAAAAATGGAGTATATATATATATACCTTTTTCTCCTTTTCCAAAATCTCTCTGATTGGTCTATGTGCAGCAGTCACACACAAATTCTGAAAGCAAAACACAGCACATTTATTGATAATGTCCTACATTTAATTCACAAAAATACAGCACGGAATTCTAACCTTGAGATCGCTTCCAGAATAACCATCAGTCATACTTGCAACTGAATCCAGATCTACATCAGGAGACAAGTCCTCTTTCGCTAGTATCACCCTAAGTATCTTTGCTCTATTGGCAGCATCTGGTAAGTTGACCATCAATCTATGAAAAAAAGAGAAGAACAAAATATCACAAGTAATCAAATTTCAAGTTTGAACTTAAATGTAAGCTTTCAAAAGAAGCTTAAATTGTCTTTACCTGCGTGGGAGCCTCCTAATGACAGCCTCATCAAGGTCAAAAGGCCTGTTTGTGGCAGCAAGTACCAACACACGTTCCGTGTCTTTGGTTCGAAGTCCATCCCAGTTCACCATAAATTCATTTTTCATTTTACGCATAGCCTCATGTTCTCCTGGGTTTTCCCTTCGCCCCAACATACTATCAACCTTTATTGAGGAAACAAGAGAGTGATTAACAAAACTGGTTATTATTATGGCCAAGAAGAATGCTGAAATATAAATTGAAATGGCATACTTCATCAACAAATATAACACTAGGAGCAATTTTGCTTGCTAGGGAGAAGACAGCCTTGACATATTTCTCTCCCTCGCCAAACCACTGCAAAGCAGAAAATAGAGAACAAAGTGTGTTAGGCAACCCAAATGGAAGAATAGTAATCAATAAATCTTTATTGGGTTTGGATTGAGAAATTTGAAGTTCAAGGATGTGGAATTAACATGTTTTAAATTTCTAAAAGGAAAGAATCATAGAACTGATGGATTGCAGATACATTCTGTGACTTCGCCATCCAAAAAAGTCACTGAAATCACTTTGTACTTTGATATCAAATCATTTTCAGGTGTCTAATCCAAACACAACCCAATAGCTCGAACAAATTATCAATCTAAAATACCTGAGGTTATACTGGAGAATGAAATGTAAATGAGAATCCGCAACACAAATCCTCACTCAAACAACCCTCAAGGCCATGTTTTTTGGGATTTTAAGATCCTGTTCTAGGATTTTAATATCCTAATACTGTTCTGTTCTAGTTCAGGATTTTGAAAGCCAAATTTTAAAACTCACCCCTTCATATACCTATAAACC
The DNA here is from genome assembly GCA_023678885.1 of Pogostemon cablin. NCBI lineage: Eukaryota > Viridiplantae > Streptophyta > Magnoliopsida > Lamiales > Lamiaceae > Pogostemon > Pogostemon cablin. The sequence goes on from CM042963.1 coordinate 30,792,834, forward strand.
TCATAAATTATCAAATATACCCACTCTATATATTCATTCTCTTCAATTAATATACTTTATCTCTATCTCTCTCCTCCCTCATCTTTTGTCTCACATCAAATCATATAATAATATAATACTACTACTTTCTCACACACCATTATCTTATTGATTTGATTAAAGTTAAATCCAACCCCACAAGAAGCACAAAACAAATAATCCCTCCATCCCAAGCAAAGGTTTACATTTTGCCATTTTGGTTTGTCCTGAGGTAAAGTTTACATTTCCCTTTTTGTCGAGTGGGACCCACACAAAACAATTAATATATCTCCATGGGGCCCACACCAACACTAATACAAATATCCTCTACACATTAAAATATTATACTATCCATTAACCCACTGCACATTAAAATATTACATCTCTAAATCTACGTGCTAAAAACAAAGTAAATGTTTGCATGGGACAGGAAATACATTATTAATTTTTACAAGGATATCAAATGCCACTAGATTCTAAAAACCAGTTTTCAAAATCCACTTAAAATCTAAAAAGAACATATCCTAAAACCGATTTCTAATGTGGATTTCAAATTCTTTGACAAGTTTCAAGCCAATAGTCAAAACAAATTTTAGCTCTATATACCTTTGAGGTTATACTGGACATTGAAATGTTAATGAAATTTGCACCAGCTTCAGTTGCAACAGCCTTTGCAAGCATGGTCTTTCCTGTTCCGGGAGGGCCAAATAAAAGTATACCTTTGCATGGCTGCAAGCAGAGACATTATAAGTTATGCAAATACATACATTATGCCTATAAAAGCCTGGTGAAATCTCTATCGCTATCCAGAGATCTCTGACAATGGGGGAGTAAGAAAAAATCTCAAAGTAGATCAGATATCAGCACTTAGAAGCATGATGAAAAATTGGACAGACTACATACTTGGGAAAACATGTGTTTATGAGTAGGGGTGGCAATTCATGCTATTGAGTCGTGTTTCATGTTGACACTATAAGAGTAGATCCACATGATAAGGATTCATTCCAATACGACACGAAGACAAAAATAATCATATTGACACGACATGATAACAACACGATGAGAAAATAAAAATAAAATAAAAAATACTGATTAAAGGTAATAAAAAAATTAGGAAATATATTTAAAATTATTAATGAGTATTTTCATCATATGATTACCAAATATTACCAAATACAAATACTCCCTCCGTCCCATTTCAATCTTTACGTATTTCTATTTTGGGCATCCCATTTCAATCTTTACGTTTCCCTTTATGGTATATGGGATCCACCTAAAACAATTAATATATCACCACAGGACCCACGTCCAACACTAATACACCTACCCACTTCACATTAAATATTACTCCTATATCTTTCAACCCATCCATTAAAATACTATATTCCTTGATCAGCGTGCAAAAAGCAAACGTAAGCATTGAAACAGGACGGAGGGAGTATGTCTTTAAATCAGGTTGTTAAAAGATTAATGGGTTATAAGTTATTCACAGGTTAATGGATCATCTGTTAATATTAATGGTGTTCAACAGGTTGACACGAACACAACACAAAAATTCCGTGTCCTTGACAAGTTAGCACAATAACGACACGAACTCGATAAGGTCGTGTCCTTGACAAGTTAGCACGATAACGACACGAACTCGATAAGGTCGAACACTAACCCACAATTATTGTGTCGTGTCGACAATTGTCACCCCTATTTAAGAGTAAATGCATGAATGTCTTTCACACAATTATCTTTATAAATATCAACTATAACAAAGGAATACATCACATACATTTGTTTCAATGTGATTCATATCAAGAAAAAGGGAGGGAGACATTAATATAAAAAGGTCTATGTTGTGACGTTTTAGTGTAATATCTCATGTGCCACTCCTTTGAATAAATGACACATAGGACAGACTCATAGAGGAGTAAATCTATACCCTAAGTCAAAGCATAACACCTTGAAATCTGGATTTTGAAATTCAAGGATGTGAAATTCAGACTAGAACAGTTAAATTTATATTTCTTATGGGATTTTGAGCAAGTTGGGATGGAACTTTATGTCAAATCAATGTGTAAAACATGATGATTTTGTATTACGTATTATTATTTGTTGTTTATTAAAGAGGAGAAAAATATTTTATATTTTTTTAAGTAGGTAGGGTGTATAGTATGATGATATAATGAGTATGATAACTTTATAAATCTATTTAGGATTGGATTAAAAACCCAAAGTAAAATGTGGAGAGAGATGTTACGTCCCATGTCCATCCCAAAGAGAAGGGTTTAATTTATCCACCCTGCTCACGTCACTCAACCAGCAAGTATCCAAATTTATCCACCCTGCTCACGTCACTCAACCAGCAAGTATCGCAAGAGGTTTTACACCAAAATGTCACAAAATAAAAAGGTCAAAAGTTGTCCCATGTCCATCCCAAAGAGAAGGGTTTAATTTATCCACCCTGCTCACGTCACTCAACCAGCAAGTATCCAAATTTATCCACCCTGCTCACGTCACTCAACCAGCAAGTATCGCAAGAGGTTTTACACCAAAATGTCACAAAATCAAAAGTTGTGTGTGGGGGTGGGTGGGGGGGGGGTGCAGTTTTGGAAAGAGGTAATAGAGTGTTTGCAGGCCCGTCTTTTTAGAGTGATTATAATGATTTATTGAAAAGTAAAAAATGTGTAGGAGCTAAAAATAAAATACTTCTGTAAAAGCTTCAAAATTGAAGTTGCAGAAAATCAAATTTATGGCTATGTCCAGGTTAGTCAATGTAAAAGGTATTATTAGTCAATTGCAGTACAGAATCACTTCTGTTTCTCCACAAACCACCCCCCCCCCCCCCCCCACACCACCACCCCAAAAAAAAAAATTAAACCTTATAAAGATAGGAAACTATATGGAAAAAACAATACAACAAGCATGAGTACAAGTAATTGACCTGAAATTGCAAATAAGAGCAGTCAAAATGAAAAACCAAAAACTAAAAAAACTGTGACCAAAAAATAACAAAAGATATAACCTTTGTCAGTTGACCCTTGCAGAAAAGTTCTGGCCGCTGTAACGGAAGCATCACCAACTCCTTCAATGTATCTTTGACATTTTCAAGAGCGCCTATATCATCAAATGTCACACCAATATCATTGGGAGGTATTACATCAGTAAGAAGCCTTTTCTCAAATTCATTCTCTGTCACCACATCCTGGAAAAAGTCACAAAACATGGTTTATGCATTTGCTCATTATATGATCAAAGTGCTAAAAAAAATAAACCGTAAAAACGCAGTATTATGTAAGCCACGCAGTTTAATAAAACCTTCAGAGATTTCTTTGAACTCTTGGAGTCATTCTGGATGGCGTGTAGAATTCCAATGCCATGCTGAATGCTGATACAAAATCCATAGTAGTTTAGTTCTATTACATATTAAGTAGCCATTTCCATCATATTACGAAGACAACTTGCTATCACCTATCTATAGACAAGACCAGCCTCGCATCTGCTACAGCTCCAGGATTAGTCATCAAATGGTGGCTTAAAGCCCATCCAACCACCTTTTCCGCACCTTCAAAAGGGTAAAAAAAATCTCCTGAACCTTTGTCCAAAAATTGTTTCATATTTCTTATATCGGAATAGTATGTTATTGCAAGACGATATGGCAAATATGGCATCCCATAGAGCAGATGTAAAAGATGAGCTTACTCTCATTTGTCAGTGTTTGGTCTTTAATACTTAAAGTTTCGAGTCCATCACACTCCAGGCTATTACGATTGAGGACCTGCATGTGAGAACATGATGCAGTATTATAAAATAAAGTATTAGCAGTAGCAAAACCGATATCCATGTCATAGTAAAACTAAAAAATCATAAAGAAAAACAATAACAAGAAGCTAATTTGGACAAAATACAAGAATATATCAGTAATGTTGTTTACTGAAACAATATTTGGTTCGGTTGAACAGAAAGCTGATTTTATAGCTTCACACTTACAGATATGATCAGTTATTTATTGTCAGTAAAGGAAATGAATTTATCAAAATATCCATGTCATATATATATTTTGCACACAGTAATATCTGTTTCAAGAAACAAAAGCACAAGGATACAAAGACAAGAGATAGAGAAATATATCTGTTTTATAATTAAAAAATCTCACAGTTCTTAAGTTATTCAAATTTGCTTTCAGTTTTAGGGTTTCAGCATCTCTTTCCAAGTGCTGCTTCCAACTGACAAGAAGTGCTTCATCCTGCAATATTCATAAGCATCGTCATACAATTTGAATGAACCAAACAGATTGTTAGGAATTAAATATTGTACCTGAGGCATATGAATTGTGACTTTATTAGGGAAAAGCTTAGACAGAAGCTTAGTTGCCTTTGTGACGTCCTTAGTTCTATCATGCAACCTCCCAAAACTATCCTGAGGTTATTAGAACAACATCACATTAGCCAGTAACCACATCAATGGGATCCATGAGCTGAGTGCACTATGAATTTCAAAACCAAAAACAAGAATAATTGTGACATCCATTAGCCACTTAGAAACAAGCAAATACAGCTCTATGACAGACACAACAATATATTAAATGGTACTTCAATCATTACTGCATAAGTATTTAGGCCTAGCCCACTAGAGGGGTTTGATTGAAAGTGTTTCACTTACTGTACCTGCGTAACATTATTATCTACTATTCACGGAAAATTGAAATTTTATTTTCCATTTTTCCTACATAATATAACATGTATAGTAATCCTCCTCTCAAATACAGTAAACCTTTGTTTTAAAAAATAAATAATAAATAGCTCAAGGACCATACAAAACCTATCAAGTGTTGCTTGAAAAGGTAATAGGACAATCAACCAATTTACCCAGTGTATTTATAATTTGATATTTGTACATTCAATTGACTAAAAATTTCAGTATGTTAAAGATGAATTTTATTGAACGTAAAAGTGAATCTAAAGTGTTTTTAAAGTTTATGAAACATATTTTAGTCAAGTATAAATTAGTTGTAAACATAAATCTAATAAATCGAATTAATTCTAAATAAACATAAGATTATCCAAAGTCATTTTAATTCATTGAATTATATTCAACAAATTACAATACAAACAATCTTAGTGCGTAATTTTGATTTAATAATAGGTAAGAAGGTCTGTTTTCCAAATTGCACAATCCTGTAACCAAGGGAAGTTGATGCATGCTATAATTAGGGATACAAGAGCCATATTTTTTTTTAAATATGTGACTAATTAATAGTATAGTTAGTCAAATGAATTTATGATATAAATGCCACTGCCTAATTGTGCAACAATTTTTCAGAAAAGCATTATCTTTGTATTCTATCAAAAAAACTCACTATACACATTAGCCAATTTAGGACTGTAAAAGTTATTATGTAATATCGGTCATATCTTTACTGAATATTTAAGTATACAAGAGCTTTAAATAAAGAATAACGTAAATAAAAATAGGTCACCACCAGCCTCAGCAGATTTTTTGGTTGAGCGAGTTAAATGAGCAATGACTAAAGAAGAAGAATAGGACCACATGACAGGGTGTGTATTTCATCAAGTATTCAGTAGCTCTGTCTCTAAACATTTAAATGAAGCCATCATTCATTATACACATTGCATATTTCAACAGAAAAATGGGCACAAGCTGTTTAGATATAGTAGTACTCCCATATGAATAAATTTCATGCAACTTAAGAAAACTTAAGAGAAATGTTAAATAAGAGGTGACACATAATATGACAGTATATTTAGCACAATAATACGCATTCATGATTACAATAAACATCAATATGTTTTTCAACATAACGAAAACCACAATGATAACACAAAGAAATTGTATCAACAGGTTCTTACAGGAAAAGCTAAGTCAAGCAAAGCAGTCTGATTGCTGCCAAACTTTGTGAACAGCAAACCCCCAGGATGAGACTGCAGGAAAACACAATCAGTGATTAAAGGCAGTATCATTGCATTGCGCAGCACACAAAGAATATGAGTATATTCAATTACAAATTGATAGTATCATCAAAATCATCAATGCTCGTACTTTTTCTTTACGGTTGTCAGTCTGAGTCTGTGAACCAATAATCACAACATTATTAGGAAGCTTCTCCAGCTTTGTCTTATATATAGCATATGATTCGGAATTCCCAGCCATGCACTTCTCAGCATCTTTCATAAACAATATAAAAGGGGAATCTCGACTCATTTCAAACACGGTCTATCAAGGGAGAGCAGGAACTGGGATAAGTACACAGTAAAATTAAGGCACAAAAAATCATCATTCTAAACTCAATTATTATGCTAGTGGGAATCCCACCTCAAACATAGTGGTAATAAGTAATTTGTCCAAATCCTCCACTCCAGAGGTATCCAAGCGAAGCTCATTGACTAGTTACAAATATAAGAGATTAAGTATAATAAAGAAGCTAAGAAATCATACAGCAAAAATAAGAGGAAGTAATGAAGTTGCACATCACCATGGCAGAAAAACCCATGACCATTATCACAGAGACCTCCAAAATCCACTCCATCTTGCATGGGTTTGTCAAATCTAACACCAATTTTTGAGAGGGGATTATCTTCAAATGGCAAGAGAATCTTCCCTCGCATCCCAGGAATTGGACCCCTAAATATCAAGCAAGAATCAACTCAAGTGTGAGAAGATGCAACTAAACAGAAGCCACCATATATGAATGTACATTAATGCATGTAATGGGAGAGAGAAAATAGATCTGTAAAATATGGGAAAAGACACAGTTGTTAAGGGCACAAGGCACACCAAGACGATCTACTGCGCCTTACATTGGCTGATAAAACATATTTCATACATCCTACATTGTTCAGACATCCTATTATGAACATAAAATATATCTGACGCATAATTACCTGACATTAAGTTGAGGAACACTTAAAATCATATAGTTCAACAATTGACTAAAAAATGTGACAGACATGAACATTAATTAAATACACAAGACAATAATTCACAACTGAAATTAAAATAATAGAATAACAATATGTTCATCAAAACATCAAGCAAACTAATCACTAACATTCACTAAGACAATGATGTTGCCAGACGGGTGGATGGCACGAGTCAATGAGCTTGAAGTGGAGAGGTCATGGGTATTTATTCTCCTAACCCTAAAACCGAAGTTTCTCTTTGGTTAATTTAATTTTGTGGCAGATATGTTCAGCATTTTATGTTTATGTCTTAAATTTAATATTATTAAGTAATGTTGCTACCCCACTTTATAATACACCAGAAATATGATTGTACACAAGGCGCACCTCGGTCAAGCTTGCAAGGAGCAGAAGAAGAGCACCCAAGCACTTCTTGGCCAATCTGAGGCACTAAACGTGGAGTCTGGTGTGCCTTGGCCTGAAGCGCACCTTTAACAACTATGGGTGGAGAGCAGGTGAGAGATGCAGTCCAAACACTAAGGTAGTAAACAGTGTATTACAGCAAATAAGTATTTATTCAAAAACCATACACGTTCGGGGACACTAATAATGCAACCACTTGACAAGACATTTAAACATGTCAGCAAACTAACAAGGTGTTCAAGTTTATGAGGCTGAGGCCAGCCATATGCTCTCAGAGTAATATAATAGTGTCTGTAATTTAATAAGTCATGTCCCTGACTGAATACTGATAACAATGATCCATGGGGAAAAAGGAAGAATTTAAGTATATTCATCTCTGCACAATAAATGGTCACTCACTTAAGCTACTATAATGAATTAACATATTGTCACCCAAGGGTCCAAATTAGTGTTTCACGCTCATCAGTTCGTCTCGACACAAAAATTTTCATCTCACGTTGCGTTTGTGTAACATACTATAACCTTAAACACATGACAAAATAGTATTTTAAGAGAATTTCTATGTTTATATCGTATCTTATTGTGTTAAGTTTTATTTTAAATTAATTTTATTATCTTATTGTACCATGCCATAATGTGCCTTATGAAGCTGAATTTTATTAACAAATTAAATTTATTTTTCATAGTATTGTAATCCTTATCCTGCATAAAAGAATTTTACAAGCTGAATTTACAAGAGATGGCAGGAAAATTAGGTCATACAAAAAAAAAAACAGACAAAAACCACCCATCAGTAAATCACCCGGAGACTATTAAGCACCATAAATCTCAGACTTATAGTATGCATACAAGGAATCATGAAAACACTGTACTATAGCAGTGTCAATAACACATTCATAGCAAAGCACTAGTGAGTTCCTACAAGACATTTATTACAAATGATAAAATGAACAATAGAAATCAATATTTGAAAATTTTATGATAAGATCTAAGGTCAAGTCAAAGTTGTTGGACTACAAATTCCTGCAGATGTTAAGATCTTGCAGACACAGGATTCTCAAATTTTATAATAATAACAAGGTCAAAGGGAAACTATATCTAGTCTAAGCATATGATACTAAAGCACTTTAAACACCAGTGAGAATTAGCTCTACAATAAAGAGAAATGTAGATTAACATAACCACATTCTCCATGCAGAACGGGGCATAATGAAAAGTTACCAAGACATGCACCAAACCTCAAAATTACCTGGCGTTACTAGTATACAGAGCAGAAACTGAGCCAACAAATTTAACACGATCACCTACCATTCATTAATCAGAAATAGGTTAAAACCAGAATTGTATATGTTACTAGAAATAGAATTGTTGTTTGACATATACCAGAGTATACAACCTGTAAAGAAAGACCATGACCATGATACTCACCAAATTTAATCGTAAGGTTCTTAGCTGCATTAGATGAAGATGGGACATTGTCAGTTTCCATTTTCGTCTGTGAGTCCAAGACAAGGGATGTACTCAGCAAATTAGAGGTATCTGCTTCACCAGGTGAGAGTCCAAGATCCTTAGCAAGCTCTGAGGATACAGGAACCTGTTTGCTGGTATTGCTCACTTTTTCTGCAGTATTTCCTTCTCTCAGAGGTTCAGAGTCTTTAGAAGAACCCTAAAACATTAGAATGCTTTATAATACTAAATATAAAGGCTAAATAAAGTTTTAACACTTATGAAAGGCTCTTCTGATGATAATTATGGTGTTTTAAAATGCGCAACATAGTCACCAAGAATATGAATAAAAGGCTTCCCATTAATACTAGAACAAGAAAAACCAATCCTGAACCGTGTAGAGGATGTTATTTCTAAAACATTTGTTTATTTTTAGCTTCTTTTAGAAAGACATGAGACTAAAGGCACAGACAAGGCAGAATCCAGAGTATTTCAAATCTTACTCCCAAGAATGAATGGCTGTCAAATATGAGCAATTTAGCTCCAAAGTAATGAGCAAGCGCCTTAGCCAACATCTCCTGATAGATATCAGAACCTGAAAACAACAAATACAACATCATAATGGTGGGAGACTGGAGGTACTACTAAGATTACAGCGAAGCATTGGAAACATGCGTTAGATAGATAATTACTCAATATGTAACCAATCACAGACCTGCAGGACCAGAAAGCAAGATTCTTGGATTCAGAGTAGGAAGCTCTGATGTAAACTTGACTTGCTCCTTATGCTTCAGTTGTATAAATGATGCTGCAACTAGCACACTTTTTGTGCTCTCACTGCATTTTGAATGATAATACATTAATTAATTAAAAAGATTTTACAAAAGCACACCTTTTCTATATGCTGATTATTACTTTGGAGGAACAAAATATGTGGATGAGGGAGAAATGCTATTCGAAAGAAGCAATTATATAAATATGTTCTATAAAATGGATGGCCCTACCTCAAATAGTATGGGAAATTATCAAATGAAACTTCTAGGTCACGCCCATCTAGAATTGCTGCAATTATGTCTTCTCTAAATGCTGAACTTCGAGAACACATTACAGATAAAGCTGTTGGGACAGTATCTCTAACCCAGTCTCTTTCTTCCTGTTCACAAAAGAGTATTACTCCTACATTACAAAATATTTATACCACAAGATACTAAAGTCAATGAGTAAATTTCCTTGCAGTTATAAACTTATAATACTTGCCTCCATGCCAGTGTCCATATTGGCATCAGGCTGGAGGTTCTTGCTGGCAGTCCCAGCATCTGCAGCTGTTTCACTTCCTAGATTTGTAGCTGAATTAACTTCTTGGCCATCAATATCATCTTCATTGAGAAGGGGAGAAGAAGGTAAATCACTCCCTCGGAAATTTTTACCACTGGCCTGAGAAGCAGGCTTAAGACGTGATAAATCTTGCCGGAGGTTAGACAGAGATGCCAATATTGAAGCACCTGCTACAGCTGAAGCATCTCCTGCCCGTCTTTCAACATGAAGCAACTTTCCTATATTAGTCTGAACATCTGGAGGAGGGGTCTTGATTATACTGTCATAAGGCAACTGCTGGAAAATCTAAACAGATGGTGTTAAGGATATAGCAGGAAGAATCAAGAACGAACATATGAAGTAACCAAGAAAGAATAGATAAATAAAAGGATACATAAGCATGACTTCCCAGAAATCCAAAAACTACTTCATCCCCTGAATTGAGTTCAACGATACTGTTTTTCTTTATTGTTTTTCCATTGACTTGCACGCATCCTTTGCTCCCCCGACTTTCAAGCACTGCAACAGGTTTATCTTCACGCTGATCCTAAAAGAGGTAATGCAACACAAAGACAAATCATGAAATTAGACTTCAGAACAATTTATCAGCAACAGTATAACAAGCAAGCTCTGATGCTGTCTTTCTCTACAGTTCAATAATCACATAATTTTTTGAAGAGCTGTTGAACTAGCATCAACAACAGAGGAAAATAATAACAGTTACATGCAGAACTTTGACTATTACAGGCTGTACACAGTATCATAGGTCTCATATTCATGCAATGAAAGAATTGATGGAAATTAAACTTTCAGGTCTCTCCTCACCATTTGTCACTATTCCAAAAAGATATACATATATAAAATGCAAATACCGAGTGATATATAGTACCTGGGAGAGTCTTATGGAACACAAAATTGCACTAACAGTCTGATCCCGGATCAAGAGATTGGCGTGTTTGCTTGAGCCTACCAGGAAATTGGTTGTGTAAACAGAAACAGTGGGGTTCTGCAAACAAATTGATTGCATTCAGTCAAGAAGTTAATTAAGATTTGTAACATATATGCAAAACGGCTTAAACTGAAGTGTAAATGGAAAAAGGAGATGAATTACCTGGGGTGCCTCGGTGAGAAGTCTACACCAAGGCGAGGTAGTCTCAAAACCTTGGTGATGCTTCCACGAAGTGAAGGAGCTCCTCGGCTTCTCCACCGCAGGTGCCGCCACAGCCCCTTAATGTTCACAAAATCAAGCGGAATTTTAAGCATTTCCCAACATGCACATATTAGAAAAGCAAATAACTTTAACAACATTCAACACCAAATTACATACAGAAATGGTAAAACTAACCTTCTGGAACAACAGGAGTAGCAACCGAAATCGAGGCGGCGGCATCAGCAGCGGCGTTACCGGCAGGAGCGGCGGTGGCGGCGGGGACCTCCGGCGGATCAGGAGAGCTTATTTCCTTTGGGTTCTCCGCCGTCGACGGTTCTGACGCCTTCGGATTATTGCTGTGGCTCTCACCCTAAACGCAGAACAAACAAAAACACTGAAAATCAACGGCGTAAATGGGGAAATTCGTAAAAGAATAAGGCAACAGCGGTTTTTGTGTGTGCTTATAGAGAGGGGAGAGAGTGAGAGTGCCTTCTGACGCTTTGGAGAAGAAGGTTTATTGTGATTATCATCGGACGGCGAAGATGATCTCTTACTATTATTCGACGGCAGAGATCCACTTCGCCTTGTCGACACCATTTCAGCTTCCTCTTCTCTTCTCGATTGCGATATCTTTTAGAGAGAGAATCTTATTTATATAGATATCAAGCACTGTGTAATAAAAGGAAAAGCATAAGAATGAGAGAGAAAACTTTAAGGGGTCAAATTGAAAATACTCATTTTGTTTGGGTATCAAATGAAATTTTTTTCACACGGGAAAATGGGGTCCGAGGCGGGATTTTGTACGGGCGGGCTCATGTTTGCTAATGCATTAGGTAACGTTTGTTTTGTGGAGTATTATATATAATCTGATTATAAATTTTCAAACTTCATATTTAAATATTAATAGGAGCATTTAAATTTTAAAAATAACATTTATTTATATTTATAAATTATATTAATTTTATATTTTACATTTGAATTTTAAAAATTACATTTATATCTTTACAAATTTTATTAATCCTCAAATTCACTCGTCTATATTTTTCTCCTCAATTAATATTTTTTCTTTTTTTTCTATTCCATGTGTTCCACATTGAATTTTACATTTTTTGTTTTCGTCTATTCTATATTAAATTTCATGACCTAAAAAAAATATCATTACAATCCCCCTGAAAGATTTTTTTAATGTAAATTTATGATTATGTAATTCTAATTGAGATTTAGTAAAGTCATATAAATTTTACCTAACTTTTACACACATCACATCCTACTCTCTCACACACGTACACTCTTACTCTTACACATTAATTTGACATTTGACATTGTTAAAAAATATGATGTACATATTCAGCATATCTTTTAATTTTTGTAATTATCTTGTTTTCATATTTTACGCAATCTTTGTATATTTATATTTGGTGATAAATACAATGAATCTCGATTGAGGAAGACTTATTTCTATCACATGGTATCAGCCTTTTGGCTAAAACCCTCACTGCCACACCTTTGTCCAATTCCCGCCTTTCTTCTTCTTCTACGATAGTTACTGCGGCCAATACTCCCACTCTTCCTCTCTTGACCATAATACACATGGTCACCATCAAACTTACATCTTCCAATTATCTGTTGTGGCATACGCAAGTTCACCCTCTTCTTACGAGTCAGCAATTTCTATCGCTCGTGGATGGCTCTAGTTCTATGCCATCTGAGACCATTACTTCTACTTCTGGTCAGATTATCGACAATCCTACTTATAAAATATGGTACGCTCACGATCAACTCTCAAGCTTTTTCTTGTTTCTACCCTAACGGAAGAATACATGTCCATCATTATTGGTTACAATTCGGCAAGGGACGTTTGGCAAGCCCTAGAATCGCCCTACAACCATAGTTCTAAGACTCGTGAATTGAGCCTAAAATATTATCTGCTCTTTATGAAACATGGTCCTAAATCAATTGTTGAATATGGTCGTCACTATAAGTCCATATGTGATCAACTAGCCGCCATCGGACGATCTATTGATGAATCCGACAAATCACATTAGTTTTCGAGAGGTCTATGTTCGTCGTTCTCCAATTTCACAGCCGTTTAGTTAGCCCAAGACCCTCTGCCAGATTTTCACACACTATTGGCACGAGCCCAAAGTCACGAATTATTCCACAAAACTGTTGACGACTCTCTAGTTGCTCAACCCGCCTTCACTGCTGTTACGCGAGGACGAGGTAGCAGTAACTTTCGTTCTTCTTTCTCTTATGGTCGCTAAAATAGTAATAATTGAGACTGCGGTCGCGGACGCAGCCGTCGCAACAATAATTATTGGTCTTCTTTCTGTTAGCTTATCGTCAAGAAATTGATCATCAGGCATTTGATTATCCATGCCGTTTTGATCGTGCTTTGAATGACCCTCACGCCCAGCGTCTAGAACAAACTTGGCAGAAGCTTTCTCTACTGGGTGTTTTTTCTTTCGATAATGTGTCGGGATTGGTTCTTGGACACTAGAGCTTCGGCCGATATGATGTTTGATGTTAGCCGTCTGGACTCTGCCTCCTCTTACTCAGGATCAGATCAAGTTCAAGTTGGTTATGGCGCAACTCTCTCAATTTCTCATAAAGATTCTTTATCTATTTGTAGTGATCTAACATTGTAGGATGTACTTGTTATGCCTGGGCTCACTAAAAATCTGCTATCTATTGGTAATTTGACACGTGATTATCCTGTGCGTGTTTTGTTTGATCATTCTCAGTTTCACATATAGAATCGGGACATTGGCTAGGTACTCGCCATAGGCAGAATTGATCGCGGGCTCTATATTCTTGATTCACCTACTGCTGCTTTTGCTGCTGTCATAAAAAATAAAGGCTTCATGCCTCTTTTGATTTATGGCACTATAGGCTTGGCCATGTTTCACAATCAGTTATTTCTTTGTTGAATAAGCTTGGAGCGATTTCAGTTACTTCTTTGTTGCCTTCTCCCAGTTTGTGTAATTCTTGCCAAATGGCGAAGAGCAAACGATTTCCATTTATTAATAATGAAAAACGTGATGTTAAAATTCTTGATCTAGTGCATTGCGATTTATGGGGTCCTTCACCCATTATTTCTGAGTCTGGTTTTCGTTACTATGTTATTTTTATTGATGACTACAGCAGATTTACGTGGTTCTATCCCATGAAAGCCAAGTTTGAATTTTATGATATTTTTATTCGCTTTCAATGCTTTGTGGAAAACTACTTCTTTGATAAAATTAAATAATTCCAAACTAACGGAGGCACTGAATTTACTAGTCGTCACATGCAATCTCACTTATCTACTTCTAGTATATATCACATCATGTCTTGCCCATACACACCTGCTTAAAATGGTCGTGCTGAGCTCAAACACCGCCACATTACAAAAACTGGTCTCGCACTTTTATTCATTCATTGGTTTCCCTGCATTTTTTAGTAGAGGCTTTCAGCTGTGTGTCTTTATTATTAATCGGCTGCCTTCATTGTTATTAAGTCAAAAATCACCTTTTGAACTTGTGTATGGACGAGTTCCAACTTATGATGTTTTTCATGTCTTTGGTTATTATGTATATCCGTGTCTCCGGGATTATGTTCCTAACAAGTTTGCACCAAGGAGTATTGCTTGTGTTTTTCTTGGTTACAGCTCGCACCGCAAAGGATACATGTGCCTTGATACTATTACTTCTTAGGAATATATATATCAGGCGTCATGCTATTTTTGATGAATATAGTTTTTTGTATGCTCAGAATTCTTCTCCGCGCCCTCTATCTGAATTGGATGTTTCAGAATTTCGGGATTTAATTCTATCTCTTCCCAACTTAGACACCTTTTGATCTCCTACTCCACAAGTTTCAATCTCTACTTCTACGTTGCCATGCCGTGTCTGCATTGAGAAAACACCAGACCTGCTGGTTGCAGCCCGTCCTGACTCACCTCCGTCGAGTCCTCCTCATGTTCCTTTGGCAGTAAGGTCACCAGATCCGCCACCGCCACTAGTTCAGCCTTTGGCTCATTGCACTCACCCTATGTTCACACAAGCCCATTCTAGCATATTTAAAGTGCATTATGGAGTTGACTTTGCCTCGATGCATCCCAACTCATTATATTCAGCACTCACACCTGTAAGATCTCCTATTGGGTCTCTGCTATGAATGAGGAGATGGAGGCTCTTCATTCTAATGCTACTTGGGATCTCATTCCTCAGCCATCTGATGCTAATATTGTTGGCTCCAAATGGGTATATTGCATCAAGTTTCTTGCTGATGGCACCATTGATCGATACAAAGCCTGCTTGGTCGCACAGGGTTTTAGCTAACTTCCTATGTTCGACTTCACTCACACCTTCAGCTCGGTCATCAAAGCCTCCACAGTTCTAATCGTTCTCTCCCTTGCTGTCACGCGTTTCTGGAATTTGCATCAGCTTAATGTCAAGAATGCATTCTTAAATGGTCAGTTGTCTCAGCCTATTTATACAGAGCAACCTCCATGTTATGTTGATCATGCTAATTCGGATTATGTATATCGCCTTAAAAAGGCTCTATATGGTCTTCGCCAGGCTCCGTTGGCCTGGTACAAGCGCTTTCGCACTTTTCTTCTCTATATGGGCTTCCGCTGCAGCAACGCCGACACTTCCTTATTTGTTTTCCAGGATAGTTCTACTCGAATCTATCTACTTGAATATGTGGATGACATCGTAGTTACAGGAAATAATGGAGTTGCGCTTCGTCGGCTCATTTCTCGCATGATCTCGGTAAGTTGGGCTATTTTCTAGGCCTCAAAGTGACTTACCCTTCGTCTGATCTCTTCCTTAGCCAATCCAAGTATACCCGCGACATATTTGTTCAAGCGGAGTTATTTGATTCGAAGCCCGTGGCTACTCCTCTAGCCCCTGCTGCTTCATTCACTGCTTCGGGTGACTCTTTTCCCAATCCTACTCTTTATAGGTATTTTGTTGGGGCGCTACAGTACTTAACGATCACTCGGACGGACATCGCCTACTCAGTTAATACAGTTAGTCAATTCCAGCAGAATCCTACAGTGGAGCGCTATCAGGCTGTCAAGCGAATTCTTCGCTATGTCAAGGGAACCATATCGCATGGATTAATTGTCTCGCTTGGTGATTATACGCTACTTGGCTAATCGGATGCTGATTGGGCTAGGTGTATTGATACTCGGTGTTCTACTTATGGTTATTCCGTCTTCATAGGTCCAAATCTCATCTATTGGAGTGCCAAGAAACAACATACAGTTTCTCACTCGAGTTGCAAGTTTGAGTATCGTGCTATGGCTAGCACTGTTGCAGAGTTAGTGTGGGTTTCACATATTCTTCGTGATCTTTACTCTCTTCCGTCATCGCAGCTAATTCTGTTGAGTGATAACAAGTGTGCTATATTCCTATCATAAAATTCAGTGTTTTACAAATGAGCAAAACATATTGACATTAACTGCCATTTCATTCGGGAGTTAGTTGAGAGTGGTCGCCTACAAACTAAGTTTGTCCCATCAGATCTTCAACTTGCCGATATCTTCACTAAGAGTTTGGCTCGCCCATAGTTCGAATTCTTTCGATCTAAGCTTCGCATGCTCTTTAATCCCATGGTTTGCTTTCGGGGTGTTAACAAATATAGTGTAGATATTTAGCATATCTTTTGATTTCTTGTAATTTTCTTGTTTCCATATTTTACGCAATCTTTTATTGCGGACATAAAATTAAAATCTAGGCAAAACTTATGCGAGATCGTCTCACGGATCTTATTTCTTGAGACGGATATAACCAAATCTATTTAATTTAATAAATTACAACACGACTTACGCTGATCATATTAGCGCTTATTCACAATACACGCGGCCTTACTCTCATATTGTCTATTTAGCGCTCATTCTTTTAATTAATTAAGGGATAGTTACTACTAGGTATATTGGAATCTCTTTAATTACTATAAGATACAAACATACAAAAATATTACTACTAACTACATAAATATATAGTGATATTCAAATATTACCCTTACAATGTGCTGCATATAAATATTTGTGTGTAGTAAAAGTTCATGTGCAGCAAAAATTACGTGCAGTAAAAAAAGTGTGTGCAGTAAAAAAATGTGTGCAGCAAAAAAGTGTGGTGGGCCGGCGGCGGTGGTCCGGTAGTGGGTGGGGTTTAGGGTTTGTGGTTTAAAAGTATATGGATTTAGAGTTATATTTGCTATTTTACTTTAATATTTTATATGTGAGAGTAATTTTTTTAAATCAATGTATCTCACAGTAATTATGTGTACGAAGTGTGTACCTATTGAGTAATTTTTCCATTAATTAATTATAACTTCTTCTTTAATTAATTAGTAATATGCTTATTTATTTTATTTATTAATTTAAATATATTTTTGTTATTTTTTTAAGGATTCTTAATTAATGTATTAATTTTATAAATAAATGTGATAATATTTTTAATAAAAAAATGATACATGATAAAAAAAAAAAGTGATAATCATCCATTAAACTATTTTATGCATTACCAGTTTATAGGATAAAAAGTGATATCAACTCTAATAAAAAAGTGATACCTAATTAAGAAAAATGTGATAACAATTTAATAGAACTGTTTCATGAACAATTTGTAGAAAGATAAAATGTAATAATATTTTTAATAAAAAAATGACATTTAATTTTAGAAAAGTGATAACCATCAATTGAATTATTTAATGCATGCAAAATTTATGTGACACATAAAAAGTGACAACATTTTTTAATAAAGAGTTATGCATATATATGGAAAAGTGATACATAAAAAGTAAAAGTGATAATTATTAATTGAATTATTTAATGCTTGAACAATTTATATGACTTATAAAAGTAATAAATTTTTTAAAAAAGTTACATATGAGAATGATAACCTTCCAATTAAATTAATTCATAAAAAATAATAGAAAGAATAAAAAGTGATAATATTTTCAATAAAAAGTGATATCTTAAATAAAAGAAAAGTGATGAATAGTGTAATACATGAACAACTTATAGGACGAATAAAAAATGATACTAATGTTTTTTATAGAAAGTGATACATAATTAAAAATAATAATAGCATCCGTTCAATTGAATTGTTTAATTAATTATATTTATAATTTAATTTAATTTATTTTTATAGAATATTAATCTTATATTTTTATTAAAATTTTAAATAAT
Organism: Pogostemon cablin; assembly: GCA_023678885.1. Classification (NCBI taxonomy): domain Eukaryota; kingdom Viridiplantae; phylum Streptophyta; class Magnoliopsida; order Lamiales; family Lamiaceae; genus Pogostemon; species Pogostemon cablin. Next base: position 30,811,279 of record CM042963.1, read on the forward strand.
ACTACTATATGATTTTCACCTCAGTTATTAATAACAAAATAATTTTATATGTGTACATTTTAAAATAATAAATAATAAATTTACATACTTAAAAACATTCATTAAGAACCTTCATTAAGAAAATAATTAATTAATGTAAATAAAAGAAAAATAATATGACGATAGAGGAAAGAAAAAAATTGCAAAAATAAAGATAACATGTCAGCCGCGTTTGTTTTTTATTTTACGAAATCATCAGTAGCGCTTTTTTCATGAAAAAAATATACGGGAATGGGTAGGATGAGAATCCGTCTCAGGAAATAGGATCCGTAAGATGGTCTCGCACAAAACTCACCCTAGTGTTGTTAGGAAATTTATATTTCCTATATAATTTAATTATGGGCAATATATTAATACTCAATTATATTAGCTATTCAAATAATACATTGGGCTTAATTAAGTGATTAAAATAAAGTAAGAGCCCATGGACTACACTTATGTGATATGGGCCAATGAGTAGATACCCAATATTACGTATCAGGTGATTATGGGTGGCCTGATATGGGTAATATATATAGATACCTAGGTTATGGTCCCCGACACTAAGCTGCACACAGTTCTCTCTTTCCCCATCTGAAGAGATTACGAAGGTCCTTAAGGAATCCAGAGGCTTTAGTGAAGGAAGGCCTTAAACCTGCTGCTGATCTTCCGTTTAATTCCGCATAAGAAGATCAATGGATTCAGGTATTCCTCTATTTAATTATTTATGGATCTTGTTGAATCATATTAGGGCTTAAGATGTAAATTGGATTTAATTGTTATATTTCCTACAAGTGGTATCAGAGCCACCCTAATTTTGATTCTCTGAGATCTGATCAAATATATTGTTTGAATCGTGGCAGAAAATAATTTTAAATCTAATGATTTGTCTGGCAATTATGTGTTCTGTTAATTGCAGTGTAATTGGTACTATTGCGTCCATTATAATTTTATTTTAGTTTGTATAATTTCACAAAAAAAAATTACCTTTTTTTTTTGTGAGATGAAAATCTTATTAAAGATCCACCAACCAAAAATTATTATTTTTTAATCTATGACTTGACATTCATTCAGTGGCGTGTTCTTGCACTCCAAATACATCATATTAACTCCCACTTGCAATTGATTTTGTTGATCACTTTTGGTCACTGTATTGATAATATTAAATTTCAAGTGATCTCGATTTACGTGATATATTGACTTCATTTTGTAATATTAAAATCGGATTCAAGTATGTTGTTTCAGTATTGAATAGACACGTTAGTTGACTGTTAATAGTATCAGTACTGTGATTGTAAATTATGGTGTATTAATTTAAGGCACTCGACACATTCATGTACTGAATTGATGGCACGTGTTTCAAAGACGCAAGTTCCTTCTGTTTTATGATTAATTGTCAGAAACAATATTTTTTAATTTTTTTAAAAGGCTCAGCAGACGTGGGTCGCTGATTTTTTTTAAGCATTAAAATATTGTGGTAGCCTAATAATTTCAAATTTGTTTACTGCCAATTGCGTGTTTCTCTGATAAGAGGAATATTTTCTGATATGTACAGTGTTAACTTAGGTGACTTAATCTATTTATGAATTCATTGTAATTTTTTATTCTTTTGTATTAAGAAATTTTTATGCAATATTCTGCATATATTTTATTCATAAATGTCACTCATGATGTATGTACTGTAAGGGAAAAATGAATTTCATTTAAGAACCCATAAAGAAATTAAATTTAAATTGGGGAGACAGTTTAATGTCGTTTAATTAAATTAAATATTTTAATATTTAATTAATTAGTCTAGTAAACCTTCAATCTAGTCAATCGAAGCACCATGTTGCCACAGCAATATCGTGTGTGGAGAAAAACTTTATTGAAATTACATAGATGGGTGTGGTATTATTTATGTGTTCTGTGTTCGGCCCACAGGTAGGCACAGTTTGACAGAATAATAACACACATGTGATAATGAGTATGTGATAATTATTGGATTATTCATGTGAACATGAGTCGGTCCACAGATAGACTCTTGTTTGACAGAACTTATTGTCAATACTTGATTGTTGCACCAAGATTACCACTGTAGTTAATTTTTTGTCCACAGACGAGATTAATGTTACACTTGGTGTCTTGAGATGGGTCCCCAATTTGTTTTACTTATTCGTTCATAATTTGATTTATGATATGAATGTTATGTGAGTATACTTAATGTGTTCTCTATTAGTTTCTGTTGCTACAGCTCCTAACTTTACTCAACAAATCAATAACATCCCAATGCTTAATGGGACAAACTTCAAGAGCTGGAAAGAAACCCTTGAGATCGTTCTGGGCTGTATGGATTTGGACCTGGCTCTTCGATCTGATCGACCCATTGCTACTACTGAAAATCCAAATGAGGCTAAAATTGAAAAGTGGGATCGATCAGACCGAATGTGCATGATGATCATGAAGCGCTCCATTCCGGAGGCGTTTCGGGGCTCTATTGCTGAGATCAAAAATGCCAAATCGTTCTTCGAGGCTGTTGAGCAGTACTTTGCCAAAAATGAAAAGGCGGAGGCAAGTAGTCTTTTGGCTAAACTTGTCTCCATGAGGTATAAAGGCAAAGGGAACATAAGGGAGTACATCATGGAAATGTCTAATCTCACATCAAAGCTTAAGGCACTCAAGTTAGACATTTCTGATGATCTGCTTGTGCACTTAGTTTTGATCTCACTTCCTGCACACTTTGGGCAATTCAAAGTGAGCTATAACACTCAAAAGGACAAATGGTCCCTTAATGAGCTTATATCTTACTGTGTGCAAGAGGAAGAGAGAGTGCAGCGAGATAGAGTTGAAAGTGCTCACTTGGCTATAAATGCTCGAGGCAAGAATCATCCAAGTATCATTATAACTGAAAATAATAGAACTCTTTTGTAAAATAGTTAACATCTTTGTATAAAGTCAATCTTGAAATTATAATCCTTATCTAAAGAGTTAACGGTTAAGATTATAATATTATATCTTATGTTGTGTATGTAATCAATCAAGAATTGTAAAAGAATTATGATTTTTATTTTTTATGTGATACTCATTAGAAAGTCTCTCTCGTGATATCGTTGTGTCTATTAATTTAAGTAATTTTTACACAACAAGCTTGTGAGATTTTTCTCAACTATTCTGTTAATTTGCAGTTATGCCCAGATTAAGTGTGACAAGGAGAAAGAAAAACATTGCAATGTTGTCGCTTTGGTTGAACATAATGCAATTTGTGAATTGGTTTTTTATCATTGTTGTGAACAAAATAAAATATCATATTAGTTCTATCAACTTAAGATGAAATTATCAATATAACTTTTATGAGAGGAGAAAATATATTCAAAAAATAATTTACAAGAGTGATACAACATGCAAAAATATGACTAGGATGAATAGACAAACTTTTGTTCATCTATGTGCTAAACTAGAAGGCACTGGTATTATATCATCGACAAAAAACATGCTAGTGGATAAACAAGAGGCAATGACTCTACATATTTTGGCTCATCACCAAAAGCAAAGAACCATAAATATTAATTTTGAACGATCAGGAGAAACAATTAGTAGACATTTTAGGCAAGTGATAAATTCTATTATTACACTTCAAAGAGAAATACTGAAGACACATGTGCCGGTACCTAATGACTCTACAGATGAGCGATAAAAATAGTTTAAGTTATGCCATATAATTTAATATAAAATTAAATTTTATATGGTAATTATATGGTGTCATACTAATTTTAAGTTTATAATAGGGATGTTTGAGAGCTTTGGATGGCACCCATATAAAAGTTCGAGTACCTAAAGAAGTTAAACCTAGATATCGAAACCGAAAATGAGATCACTACTAATGTTTTAGGAGTGTGCTCCCAAGATTTGCAGTTTATATATGTTTTACCAGGTTGGGAGGAGTCTACTGCTGATGGTATAATATTAAGAAATGGGTGGTTATCAATTGGAAGAAGATGAAGTTCTAGAAGAAGATGAAGGCAGCAGCGAAAGTGATGAAGATGAAGAACTTGTTGCTTCAATAGAGCCTTCTGATGCATGGACAAATTTTAGGAAGGACCTCGTAGTTAACATGTTCAATAGTTGGAGAGCACAAAGAAATAATACATAAAAATGCTTGCTAGTTCATTCTAGAATGCTCATATTTTATTTGTTTTAAACAAGTATTGTGAATTTTTGAACCATCATCAAGATCATATTATTGAGTAATGCTATTTATTTTCTAGCACATATTATAGTTTGATTGGTCTATTCATGGGTGTTTTTTTATATTTTTTTTATTAATTATTTTTCCTAATTGAATCTTATACTGTTTATGGTATTCAAGTAAGTATTTTTTTAAGAATGGATTCTCAAAATCAAGATGTCAGAGGTCCTGGTAAAAATAAAAAAAAAAAGTGGAAGTATGATTACGATGTCAAACTAGTTGAGGCTCTCCTTGATATGGTGAATCTTGGAGCATATAAAGCTGATAATGGATTCAAACCTGGTTATCTAAACTATATTGAGGACAAGTTGAAAGTTTCTTTGCCTGATTCGGGTTTCAAAGCTAAACCACATATTGAATCGAGAATTAGGACATTGAAAAAAGATTTTAATATTATTTATGATATGTTGAATGGCCCTAACACAAGTGGTTTTGGAATGGATCCAATGAAAAAATGTGTTACTGCAGAGAAACCAGTCTGGGATGCATATCTTCAGGTTTGTATATTTAAATTAATATATCTTCACTAGTATGATAGCTTATATTTCACATTTTATTGAATTTAGATTAATGTTTGCAGAGTCATCCAACTCATTCAACATGGAGAAACAAAAATTTTCCTTTCTTTGATGATTTGCTCATTGTTTTTGGAAAAGATAGGGCAACAGGAGTTAACGCCGAAGGTCCTGCTGATATAGTAGAAGATATACAAAGTGAAAAGAACAATCATGATGAGAACAATAATGTCGAAGACAATGTAGAGACTATTCTTAATGGCTTTGATGATCCAATATCTCCTCTACTATCTCCAAAGAATGAAGCAGTTCACAAGAAGAAGAAAAGAAAAAAAAGTGAAGGTTTTGATAATTTGAAGGTAACTGCAGATATTAAAGAAGCTGCTTCAATTATTGGCAGTGAAATTGCTAATGCTAGCCAAGTTTTATGTAAAGCGATTGGAGTTGATGCAGAAATATCAGAAAAGATGAAGAAAATTGATTCAGAGATAAGGAAGATTACTAATCTTACTACTTCAGAAGTTATTAAAGCGGTGTGTGATATAGCAAGAAGCCACGAGTTGATTGATGTCTTTTTTAGCATGGCTGAAGAAGGTAGAGAGGAGTTGGTTATGGCTATTCTAAATGGGGATATTTGAAGGCATTAGCTAAAAAAAATAAGGTGATGCTAGTGATTTTTATTTTATCTATTCTAGTTGAACAAATTATTGAGTATTTTCGTATTACATAGAATTATTTCACATATTGGTTTGATTTGGTATTTAAATAAATAAATGATTGCAATACACATGATTAGATCGTGGGATTATATGTGCTTTTTATTTTATAGATGTGCCATCATATAGTTTTTATGAGTTGTAAACATGTATTGTTACTGTGATTTGCTGCTATGAAATTTTTATTTTACTCAAATTAGAAATTTAAATGGAATTATTTAAAAATATAAATTATTTTGTCAATATTTTATTTTAATATTTTAAATGATGTGTTGTTATAAATTTATTATTTTTGTTGTATTTTTATTTTATTAGATTTTTTTCCTTTTTGAAAATAAATATTTTGTATATGATATATATTATTTATGTAAATTCAAAATTTATAATTATATATTATGTGAGTTTTATAATATTAACTTTTTTTTCTTTTTTTGTAAAATTTAAGATTAAATAAAATTATATTATTTTGAAGAATTCAATTAATTTTTTTAACAAAGTATGTATGTTAAAGGATAATTTAGTCATTTAAGATCAAATAATTTGATTCTTACATGAAAGGTTAAAGTATGTTAAAGTATGTATGTTAAAGGGTATCACTTTATACTTTCTCCTTCCTCCTCACTATACCTAAAATATTATCGATTATTATTATTATTAATATTAATTATTCAATAATACTAATATTATTAGTGTTATTTTTTAACTAATTCGATTATTCTATTATTATCACTTTATTTTATTTAGGTATCACTTTATACTCCCCCTGTCCCACAGCAAGGGTCTCTTTTTTCCATTTTGGTCGTCCCACCCAAAGGATCCTCTTTCCTTTTTTACACACATGGGACCCACTCATCCCCTCTAATACAATTAAAACATGGGGCCCATACTCCCACTAATACAACTACCCACTACACATTAAATAATAATACTCCTTAATCCACGTGCCAAAAAGCAAAAACTACCATTGCCGTGGGACGGAGGGAGTATTAAAAATATTATAACTTTTTATTTATTATACGAATAGTTCATAAATAATTTAACTAAACGATTATCACTTTTTGTTTATCATGTATCGGTTATCACTTTTTGTTTATCATGTATCACTTTTTAATTTTTTTTAAAAAAATACTATCACTTTTAATTATTCCTGTGAATTGTACTTCGTGAAATAATTCAATTATATGAATATCACTTTTCTTAGATTAGGAATCACTTTTTATTAAAAATATTATTACGTTTTATTCATTCTATAAATTATTTATAAAATACACTTTGATAATTAGTTATCACCTTTTATTAAAGATGTTATCACTTTTCGTTTAAAATGTTATCACTTTTCGTTTACTAAAAATTGTTGATGTAATAGTTCACAGCACTGTTATCACTTTTTATCAATTGAGTATCACATTTTATAAATTTATAATATTTAAATAAAAAATAAATTAAATAAATAACAAATTTAAATTAATAAAATATTTAGTAATAAAAATATAATTTAAAAATAATATTATATATGTACAAAAATATATATATAAAATACCTAATTAATTTACTTTTAAAATTAAATTTTCAATTTTCTAATTTGACTACAACCAAACAGGGCCCTTAAAAATCTAATTAATGGGTTAATGAGTGATCTGTCTCACATAAGGGGATCCGTGAGAAGGTCTCACCCAAGTCTTTGCCTTAAATAAGTAGGTCTTGCGTGAGACCGTCTCACGTGAGACCATTTTTTTACTTTTTAAAATAATTATCACTTTCGCTATAAAATGTATCAATTTTGCTATAAAATGTTATCACTTTTTAGTTACACTATAAATTGTTCATCAAATAGCACTATCACTTTTTATTAATGTATTATCACTTTCTTTTATAAAAGTTATCACTTTCTGACCGTCTCATGTAAAAAAATGATAACTTTAATGAAGGAAAGTGATAATAAATTAATGAAAAATGATAATGTTCTTTCATGAATAATTTATAGTGTAAATAAAAAGTGATAATATTTTATAGAGAAAGTGATAATATTTTATAGCGAAAGTGATAACTATTTTAAAAAGTAAAAAATGATCTCAAGTGAGATGGTCTCACGTAAGACCTACCCTTAATAGTTGTTTAAGTATTTTTAATTAATTAATGAGATTAAAAAAAAGTCTATAAAGTGAGGCTTTGTGTTTTTTTTATATATAAAATAAGTATCTTATGAGATGGTGTACGAGATGAGTAGGTATTGAAACAAATTTTATCATATCCATTAAAATAAAATAAAATATAAAATAAAATAAAGTTAAAGAAAAACAAGGGTGTTTGTCTTAATTAAGAGTAGGTACTGAGACAAATTTTATCATATCCATTAAAATAAAATAAAAAATAAAATAAAGTTAAAGAAAAACAAGGGTGTTTGCCTTAATTAATTAAGAGTACTAACATACAAAGTCGGCGCCGCCATCCATGATACAATCTGTTATTTAACATTTATTATATCATTTTGATACCATCTGGGAATAAGGATCGCATGATTATGTTAAATAGTGCTGTTGGGAAGTAGTGCTGTCTCTATGGTGTGCTGTTGATTACAGGAATCTGTGTCCTATTAAATAGGTTGATGATGTCCCTTTGAGGAGCTCATAAGAATTATCATGTAAATCTTACAAGTGGATTAATTCCGGCATGATAATGAGGTTGAGTGGTACTACTCTCGGATGAAATATTAATTAATGGAGTTGTCAGTAACTTAATTAATTAATGGACATTGTATATCTTAAACATTGGGAGAATGTCGGGCTCATAATAAGAATGAGCCCATAACGTAATTATGGGATTGGAGCGGCAATGCAGTAATAATATTTTAGTGGACTATATTATTATTATTGAACTTAAGTATAAGTTTTGGGCTAAACTTGGATACTTAAGCCCAATGGAGGCCCGACTCTAATTTCTCATTCTTGTCTCTGTTGTAGCCCATATATAAGTCATCTAAGCTTCCTGGAACCCTACAATTTGCGCTGTTTTTTACTTGAAACATAGGAGAGAAGCAGATTGAGAAAGTCCTGAAGATCGTCGCCCACACGACGTCAGGATTGGACTTGGAAATACAGCAGAAGATCAAGAGGTTGTTTTCTGCAGCTGTTCATCTTCAACATACCCTGGTGAAAGGTAATATGTTTCTAACTTGTTGCTTCCGATGGATTAGAAATGCATGGAACCCTAACGGTTCACGCTAACCAAACGATCGAATGCCAAATCACACTTTGATCAGACACATATGGGAGGACACGAAGGTCATTTGAGGTGGAACATCCTTGAGGGGGATGTTCGTGACATTTTGACAAACTCAGCAAGAGCATGGGGTACAGATCCGAGATTGATAGGCCGGACAGCTTTGGATAGATCACAACTTCAAGGAGGCTCGTCGTCACATATCTAACGTTGAGGAGATGACGACGATGATGTTCAACATGCAGTTTTCTTGAGCGAACCGTGCCTACAACCCATGGATGCCTTATCAGCCGCCTCCTCCTCCACAGCCTTGAGAGTTTGCTTTTGATTATGTCATCATTTTCATTAGCTTATCTAGACTTGATTTGGACTGTGTATATTAGCATTGTGATTTCTTTATTGTTTTGTACTTTGGGAGGTTTACTTTGGATTTTATTTTAGATGCGGTTTTTGTTCCTTTATTTTCGGTATTTTAGTTACTTTTTCATAGTTTGGATGTGATGGGATGTTGAACCTACTTGTTATGGATGTTAAATTAATGTGCTTTAATTTCTTGATGTGGATGATTTTGGCCATGTATGTTATATGTTTTTGTTATGTTTTTAGTTTGGTGAGTCCTTATTTATGTGTTTTGTTTGTATTTTATTCTTGTTTAAGTTGGATTGGTGGTATGTTTTAGGAAGGTGTTACATGTTTTTGAATATGAGTTATAATGCATTATTTGTGATAAGTAATGGCAAGCATGTTGAGGATTTCTACTAGTTGAAATTGTGACATGGATTATATGATTTGTTCAATTTTGAGAAGTATGAAGGTGTATTAGGTTCTTTGTGGTCTAAGGCAAAAGCTTATGAGAAATTGAGCCTCAACCGTACCTCCACAGTTAATTCTTGATGAGAGGACCGATTGAACTTAGACAAGCTAAAACTTGCTCATGGACTATATGAACGAAGCCCGAATGGTGGATATTTGTGAAATGATCTTAGGTCATCCTTGTTAAATGAGTTATAGCCATATATTTCCTTACCCAAATATCATCCTTAGTAAGCCAAGTTGAGCCTATAAGCCTATTTATTGTGATTTTAGCACATTACAAGCCTTGAATACCCACTTAATCTTTATATATAAAATCTTTGTGTAGGTGATTGAGGAGATGATGATTGACAAGGATTGATGTGAGAAATGAACAAGAAAATGAAGGACATGGTGAATCAAGAAAAGGATGAAAAGAGCTCAAGCGATATGCATGTGCAACTTCAATAAGTGGAAAGGGAGCAAAATCAACTAAAATATGCTCAACGAAATCAAAAGTTAAGAAAATGAAGCATGCAATTGAAAAGAGATCAAAGAATTCATGGTATGATGATGTTTAGTATTTATGAAAGTTTGAAAAAGGGAGGAAGATACAAAGTGAAGATGTTGGAGAAAAGAATCATCTCTTCGATTATCTACATGTGTATAGTCACTTTTATCCAAATTTTCTTACCCTACCAAAGAGCCTAAAACATTACATCCAAAGATAAAGACCTATTTGATCACTTATGAAATTAGGGTGGCTTGTGAACATAGTCCATGAGCAAGCCTATGGTGAGTCGATTTTGACCGGTTGATGAAAATTGTTTAACCTTACTTCATAAGAGTGTTGAGTGCATTTGGATAACCTATGGGAGGCTTGGACCGTAAGGTACTTTAATATTCTTTATGCTCTTGAAAGTGAATTTGTTAATTTTTCATGTTATGAGTTTGATGATGTAGGAGTACTTAATGTGATTTTTTAGTCCTTATTACTTGTGATGTGTTGTTGCTTATGTTCTTTTAGGTATTTCCTTAGGTGAAAATCTCTCCTCTTGTTTATCATTTTTTTGTTGTTCAAGGACGAAGCTGGATTTTGTTTGGGCTCCATATGTTTCAAATTTGACTGATTTGGTGATAAGGTTGAAGCAAAGTATGAACTTACCAGATGTTTTGATGATTGGGGCAGGGTTGTGGGATATGCTGCATGTGAACAATGCGACCGAGTATGGTGTTTCTTTGCGGGTTTTGAAGGATCATGTATTGGCACTTTTACCAGTATCTTCGAATTCAGATCTTCATGGTGGAAGGGTGAGTGAGTCTAAATCTAGCCACTATTTACATATATTTTGGGTTGGAATGCCAACATTATTAACATCAATGTTAAACACTGAGGAAAAGATTGAGAAGATGACCACTGCAGTGTGTAATTCTTATGATAATGAGCTTAAGGGAAGCAAGCTCTTGCGTCAATCTGGTGGACCACTTTTTAAACTTGATATGCGATTGTTAAGTGAGTTATGTGGCACTCGTTGTACAGCTGATGGAATGCATTATGATGGAGTTGTGTATGACTCTGCCATTCAAATAATGTTGAATGCTTTGCTCATAGAATCTAATCAGAAACCCTAGTAATGAAATTTTGTTTTTGGTTGGACCATTGGAAAATTGATCCTCATGGAGGACCTAAAGATCCTTAGGAATTGCAATTAGTTGCCATTTTGTGGAGGTTGGTTTAATTTTGCATGTCAGTTTAGTCTATTTTTAAGGGCTTCCTTATTGACCTTTATGAGTTATGACATTAATTGAGTCTTGACATCAATTCAATTGTTGAAGGTTTATCATCACAGTTTTGGGCGGAAGTGTTTTTTTTTATTTTTTTTTGCTAGATTGATACTCACACAAGTTGAACTATTATCTATCACATCCAATTTTGATGTGAGGAGATACAGATTGTTGTAATAATCTTCTTTATACAAGTTTTCAATCCTAAAGGGTTAGTAAAGATTTAATTCCAAATTATTCGATCTTCCGTTTCTGCATATGCCTCTTTAATTTCCCTTTTCTGATGCATTGATCTGATTACGCTGACACATTTCTCTCCTACTCCCTTGAGCTCTTCTCTGATTCTTGGTGAGTGTAATTTTAGTGTTTCCTGGAGCTGTTATGTTATTTCAATGAGATATTGTGATTTTTTTTTGTACATATTGATTTGATTAATGAGAGATGATGCTAACTTTATCAACATCTTATGGCAAAGAATTCTTCTTAGTTTGTACTTTGGATGTTCAATTGTATCTTGTACTATTTACTTGTGCAAGTGTCTCTGTTTGGTTGAATATACATTGTGAAGTTTCAAAGGTGTTTATCAAGCCATGTTCTTGCCAACCTTATGAGAGTTAAAGTAGATGTATAGCTTGTTAGTGATGAAGAATGATATATCACTAGTTGAAAATAGGAAAACTGAAGACCATACATTCAAAGGCAGTAATGGATTTTTTCTTTTACATTCATTAACTAGTTGATTCGAATAATAAAATACAAGTTACATGAGAAATTTCTAGATACATGTCCCAGCTTTTCTTAATTTCTATACAGATGTGGCATTATGTGCAAAGTTGATCATGTGTTATTTCCGTCATGTACGCGGGCGGATCCAGAAAATCGGGGTGTGGTGGGCTAAGTTTATTGAAGAAAATAAAAAATAATAATAATAATTAAAAAATAATATATATATATATACTATAATTTAAGAAGATATATTTATTTTTTAACTTCATTTCGGTGGGCTTAAAATATTTTTGGGTTGGGCTAAACTTAAAAACACAAAGAAGAAAGAAGATATATTTATTTTTTTAGCTTCATTTGGTGGGCTGAAAATATTTTTAGGGTGGGCTAAACTTAAAAACACAAATTATTTATAAATTATTTACATATGATATAATGGGCTTTTCGGGGGCAGCCCTGGGCTTGAGCCCGGGGCTGCCCCACATCCATCCGCCCCTGTGTACGCCGCATCCAGCATCCCCACATCCATCCGCCCCTGTGTACGCCGCATCCAGCAAGCAGAGACGCGTCTCTTGTCACACTATACTCTCTCAATCTTCAGCTATCAGAACATGCTACACTACATGAACTAATCTAATGCTATTTCTTGAAGAATAGTTTGTAAACATAAAGTATATAGGATTAGAATGAGGAACCACATAGTTTACACAAATGTTGGTTTCGACATTCAGACTTTGTTCAGGTGGCATAGCAAGCTGTTCATCCTTTGTAATTATGATACCGGTGTCACTGAAATTCCAGTGCAAAAAACTAATTCCATTAATGGAGTCATCAAACTTGGAAAACGATAACATTAGCATTAAAATTTCAGCCAAAAGACATTATCTAGAGCATCATAACAACATTAAGCACAAACAAACAAACAGAAGAGCAGAGCATAAACCAATTGACAAAAAATAAAAAATTATGCAATGAGCAAACAATTAATTTGGAAGAGGTTGGGTCGTGGGCATACCAGCTTGTTGAGGCCAAAACAAAGAAAAGTAGAATGTAGTAATGAATTTACAGAATAGTTGGTGTTCATAATTTATGAAAAGAGTAGAAACAAAGCATGACCTAGTATGAATGGAGATAAACAGCCACTATAGAGATTGAAATAGTTAGGGGAGAATAGTGGAAAGTCCTGGAAGTGGTGGATTAGAGCGCACAGCAGCAGCGCCGGCCTGGGTGGCCATTAAAACCACAGCAGATCCTTTCTTCTTTCTGATCTTGAGAGATTTGACCTCACCATATCTTTGAAATAATTCATTAAGTTGAGAAGATGTGTAGCCATGGACATTGGAAACTATGAGCAGCCTCAAGGCGTAGTCTGAGGGTGGTGGTATATGCAGTCCAGCTGCACGCCTGCCGGCTCTGGCTGCCATCTCGCCTTTTATTCTTTCAATATCATCCATTAGTTGCTTCCTCCATCTCTCTTCCTCCTCCCTCGCTTGCCGCAGTCTCCGTTCTTCCTCCCTCCTCACTATCCCTATCCCTTCTTCATTCTTTCTCCGCCGCCCTATTACTCTATTTGGGGTTTCTTTCTTCTCTTCATCTTCCCTCTTTCTTTTGAGTTTGAGTTGGGACTCGTATGCCCTCCTGCTCTCTTCGTCCTTGAGAAGTGCATACGAAGATTGAAGGCAAATGAAATCAGAGTGCGCCTCTTGTCGGGATGAACCTCCCAAATGAAATCAGAGTGCGCCTCTTGTCGGGATGAACCTCCCAAGCCTTCAATCGATACGCCTTTTCGATCTCTTTCTCCGAAAGACTTCTCCCACCTTCCCACACTACCCCCAACACGCTATAATGATCCATCCCAATATCCATTCTTCAACCTTCAAACCTAAAATTGATCGCCTACTCTGTCGCTGTACAATTTATAACGCCAAACACAGGATATATATATGGCAAATTTCTTACCTTGGGTAGCAAGTTACTATCCATTATCTCATGTAATATTCTTAGATTATATATAATCTAATCTTATCTAATCCAAGTATCTAGGGTGAGATCAATCTTCTTAGGTGAGGCGGATCCAATCCTATCCATTAACATAAAATAAAAATTAAACAGAAACAAGGGCTATGTTTGGTTTCCTTAATTAAAATTAAGAAAATTGGCGCTAACCTTTCAGGCAAATAACTAGGGACCTTCATGCACGAGCAAATTTTACAACTTTTATTTCAAATCAATTAATTTTCACTTTTGATAAAATATTATCGATTATTATTATTAATATTAATTATTCAATAATACTAATATTATTAGTGTTATTTTTTAAATAATTCGATTATTCTATTATTATCACTTTATTTTATTTAGGTATCACTTTATACTTTCTCCTTCCTCCTCACTATCCTTGGTATCACTTTATACTTTCTCCTTACTCCTCACTATACCTAAAATATTATCGATTATTATTATTATTAATATTAATTATTCAATAATACTAATATTAATTATTTGCCTGAAAGGTTTTATTTTACTCAAATTAAAAATTTAAATGGAATTATTTAAAAATATAAATTATTTTGTCAATATTTTATTTTAATATTTTAAATGATGTGTTGTTATAAATTTATTATTTTTGTTATATTTTTATTTTATTAAATTTTTTTCCTTTTTGAAAATAAATATTTTGTATATGATATATATTATTTATGTAAATTCAAAATTTATAATTATATATTATGCGAGTTTTATAATATTAACTTTTTTTTCTTTTTTTGTAAAATTTAAGATTAAATAAAATTATATTATTTTGAAGAATTCAATTAATTTTTTTAACAAAGTATGTATGTTAAAGGGTAATTTAGTCATTTAAGATCAAATAATTTGATTCTTACATAATTACAGTGACATACCAATCATGAAATTGGAATCAACATAGAAATGCACTTTCCATTACTGAGGTTATACAAATCACAAGAATTACCATTCCATAATCATTCCATTCTCATTTCTATTCCATTCATTCATGAGTTCATTCCATTCAATTGTAATTCCATTCAGTCATACCAATTAAGGAATAGAATAAGGAATGATGATTCCATTTCTAGTTGATTCTCATATACCAATCATGCCGTTATGGTTTAAGTAAAGGAGAGTTTTAACTTATGTTTGTGGCATCTTAAGAGTGAGTGTAGGCTTAGGTGTTAATTTCTTAGAATTTTAATTTAATTTAATAAATTTATTTATTATGCATTTATCATTTGTAACATACATTTTAAGGATTCAAATGTATAATTATGATTTTCTTTTTCATTATTTATTTAATTTTTTATGACAAAATACTTTTCATTACTTAATTAGTTTTTTTATGAAAATTTTTATAATTTTTTAATTATATAGTAGACTAATTAGAGATTTTTATGGTTTAAAATATTTATAGGTATAATAGTTTTTACCATTTTTAAATAGAACGGCTCACGTGCAAACCCAATTACACATACTCTCGAATATAAATGATCAAAATTGAAACTCTAGTAAAATTTAAAAAAAGTAAATAAATAAAATTATTAGAATTTGGAAATAATGACAAAATTAAAAAATAAAATAGTTGAAATAATGAAATTCTGTATGGAGACTCAATGGATTAAGGTAAGCTTTCGCTATACAGTTTAAATGTCGTTGATGAGTTTAAAGTTTATGAACATATGGATTTATTTCTGATATTATTTTCTCTTGTTTGGTGATGCAATTCTCTTTTTATTGAAAAAAAATATTTAATTATATAAAATTATTTTAAATTCTCATGTTTATTCGGACATGCACGTAATTTTTTTTATGTAAAAAATATTTAGATATAATATGAATATTAAGTATACAAAATTTCACAATATTAAAAAATATTTTGGTATTTAGATATGTGATATTGATACGTAATCCCATTAATACCAATATTTTTTTATTTTTAATTTAACTACGCATAATACTAAAAGGATGTATAAATTAAGTAGGAAAATATTGAATACTTTGTATGTGAATAATTATACATCACATTATTTCGAATATTTTTCAAGGTGTGAAAATAATCCTAATAATAATAAATAAGAATATGTGACACTTAAAAGTTAAAATATAAAATAAAATTTTAAAAATTATATAGCTAAATTTTATTTAGTTTTTATAATAAGTTAAACAATAATCTTTTTAAGACTATAACAAACATTTAAAGGGCTAGAGCACACCAAGTCCACTGATACATAACGACAATAAGTACTTCGCAACAATAAAAAATATATGTGGGAGTTGCACCAAAATTATATATGTGGAACTTATGGTAGATTACGTGGAGACCGTGGAACTTATGGTAGATTACGTGGAGACCGTTGAGGAATCTACACGGAGATGAGGTGTTGAACTGCTTCCACGAAGTGGAGGAGCTTGTAGGGTCTCCACCGCAGTGACCACGCTCTTACTTGTTATAAATAGTAAATAAGTAATGGAATTTATAAATAAGTTAAAATGATAAAAATATAATTTGTCACTTAATCAATTATTTTAAGAAATTGTTATGGTTTATTGAATAATAAATTGAGCTTTTGAGTTATAAATTAAATTATCAAAAATATAATCAAATAATATATTCGCCACTTCATCAATTATTTTAAAATAAGATTATTTCACGTAAGATATAATTTGGCATTTTCTTAAAAAATTATTACTTTTTATAAAAAAAATATTATCATTTATTTATTAAAAATATTATTTTTTATTTAAAAAATACTTTCATATTTTCTATTTTAATCGTCCTAAGAATACTTGCACATCTTAAAAATAGAAACAATACATAATATTAATATTTTTTACATATATTATAAATTATTCATGAAATAATCATTACATTTTTATAACTCTTTTATTAAAATGCTATTTACTTTTATTCAGCTAATGAAAGTTTTCTTATGAGCCAGTCACAAGTATTTGCCTTATTTTAAGAGCTTGTTCCTTGTAAACACGTGGTATAGTACACTCTAATTTTATTGAAATTATTTTGAGAATTTAAAATAATGTACTTTAAATAATTAAAATTTTGTTTTGATTGAACAATATTACTCATGCAAAAATATAAAAAATCACGATATAGGAGTATTAGTTTTGACTAGAGTAATATTTATCGTAATAGTTCATCATTCGAGTTTAAAATCAAAATGATAGGTACCGTGTGAGACCGTCTCATATAAGTCCTTATATAAGATAGATAAAAAATGATAATATTATTATCATTTTCGTTATAAAATGTTATTATTTATTTATACTATAAATTGTTCATGAAATAATTCACTGTACTATTATCACTTTTCATCAAGTATCACTTTTTATTGATAATGTTATAACTTTTTATTCATTTCACGTAAGGACTTACATGAAATGGTCTCACACAAATCTTTGCTAAAATCAAAACCGTCCTATACAAATTTACTCTATTCAAAATAGTCCCAAGAAACTTAATTTCTCTGAAAGAGTCACATATATCTTCTAAATTTTCAACAAAATGATCCATTATAGTTAAAAATGTTTAATTTTTTTAAATTCTATTTGGTGTTTTGTAAAAGTTATGGGATGATATTGGTGAAAATTATTTGGGATATAATTGGAGCAAAAACTGAAAGGTTTAAGGCGAAAATGAATGACCTAACTATTTTAAAATTTTCTTTTGGATAAAGTAAAAAAGTGTGGTATAGTTGTTCTAAACTCTTCGTCACTCTAAAGACTAATTTTTCATGTATCATAGATTAATGATATAAATACTTTACCTTATTTTAATTAATAATTAAATAATTTAGCATAGTTTCTTTAAGGTTGTATTTGTATTGAGTCATTTAAAATCTAACAAATTTGAAAATGACAGGATTTCAAATTCCATATATTTTAAATCCATTCAATTTGATTATATTGTTTGGGTCAATTTTAAATTTATAAAAGGATTTTCAAATATATAGTTCAACAATTATTTTTTATTTTTTTAAAATAAAGTTTTATTTATGATAAATAAAAAATAATAAAATTTTATTATATTAAATATTAAAATTTAAAATTTTATAAAAAAAATTAAATTCTGGGCCTTTAGGCTTTGTTGGATTGGATGGGGTGAGGAATGGTGGGTGATGGGGTGTGTGCCTGGGATGGAAAGGGGTCCGAGTGCCCAAAAGATTGCGCGGTGGGGTGGGCGGGTAGGGTAGATATTAATAAAAAAAATATATTTTCTTTTTTTTATTTATTAACTTTATTTATTATTATTATTTTTATTAATCCCTAGATATTTTTAAATGACATAGTTTGAGTAAAGAGAAAGAGAGATTTATAAATGTCTCCTCGGATCCATTAATCTAAACACATCCTAATTTAATTTCATAAGTCTTGGTTTATAGTACATTAGCTGCACATGATAGCTTCAAGAGTATTAAATTTTAATTGGCACAACTATTCATACCCCCAATTTCACTAAATTTTATCCTAATTAAAAGATATATATATATATATATATATATATATATACACACACCCATTTTAGACTGTTTTATCCTTTTGGCTATTTGTACCCTCAAATCACTAAATGTACCCTATTTCTAAATATTATATCCCAATTATATATAAATACTAGTATAATACCCGCTTGATACGTGGGAAAAATAATAATTATTTTTATTATTTTTAACTATATTATTAATTTAATATATAATAAAAATAAATATTTGAAATAGTATTGATAATTTAAATTAATTTATATGTATAGTAAATATAAAAATTTAAATTTAAATTTAGGATTTAAGTTAATTAAGACATTTATTTGCATATGAAGTTTGTGATCAAGGAATTTGAATTTCATGTAGAAAATTAATATAAATTAAAGGGTTAATCGAGTTAAAAACTATGAATTTTCAACTGATTGCAAATTAATCCTGACTTTTATAAAATTGCAAAAAAAACAATGACCTTTCATATTTGTGCAATTCGCACCCATCGGGCAGCTGAAGCCTGCCCGACCGCTGACGTGGCGTTGACCTTGCCATGTCAGCTTTTAGTTGATTGCAAGAAAAACCCCAATCTTTACTTAAATTACAATTTAATCACAACCTTTGAGATTTTGGCAAAAAAGACCATCAAATTTTTATTTTTATTTTATTTTTAAATTGGATCATCAATAAAACATTTATATTTTATTTTAAAATTTAAATTCATAACTAAAGATTATATTAAATATTTATTTTTATTTTGTATTTTCATTACTACTCCCTCTGTCCAGTAGTTATCTTCATTAGTACGGTAGATATTTAGCTTTAAAAAAATTATTTTTGACTTTTTTTTACTTTTTAAGGGCATTGTAGTATTTTAAGATAATAAATAAAGTATAAAATATGTTATGTGTGTTATGTGGGAGTGTTATTTTTTAGATTAATATATAATTTTTGGAGGTTATTGATTGATTTGATGTGATGAAGGTAAGTATGAGATAGATAAAAACGGAAAGTATGATGATAAATACATGAAATTATTTTGGTTTGTATAAATTAAATCTTAACGAATATTTTTTCTCAGTATAAAACATGAGTTTAAAATTAATTTTAATTGATTTTTTTTATAAATAATAAATTTTCTTAAACATCTCATAGGTATATTTGTCATTCTCCTATATATAGTGTGAAATTACGAAAAGATATTGAGACATGTTCACGAATACTTTGATTTTATAAATTATAATAATTTCATAATGTATAAAATATTTTAAAAATTAAAAGAGTTTAAATATTTAGAGATTGTATAATTATTTTACTATTTAATAGATATAATTAATTTTATTAACATAATTTAAGTAATAAACATTTTATTCATATAATAAT